>OZ038381.1:174905392-176347892 GCA_964036045.1 Eutreptiella sp. 'Long Island Sound 2002'
TGTCTTGATAGGGTTAAGGTTAGCCCTAGGGTTAGGGTTAGCCCTAGGGTTAGGGTTAGCCCTAGGGTTAGGGTTAGGGTCACCGAGCTGGTGGAACCAGTCTTGGTTTTATAACCCTTTTTAGTGTCTAGGGTGGACCTACCAGGTTTAGCAGCAGCAAGCAAGCAAGCAAGCAAGCAAGCAGCAAGCAGCACGCGCGAAATGGCTAAAAATCAGAATTCCGTCGTGGTGCTTCAGATTCAGGTGAAATTTTGGTGGATGATACCTATGGGTGTGAAGTACAATCACACAAAGTTTGAGCAAGAAACTCAACGGTGGCGGCCGGGAACAAGATTCGCAAGTGGCGGACCTCGGTTTCAAAAACTGCAGTTTAGGGCCAAAAACAGCCATTTTTGGGCCAAAAAAGCCCTGGAACCCATTCAAAACGGCCAAATGAAGGGGAACGGTGGGTACACTCCACGCGCGGCTTGACTTCCCCGTGTCAACGAGCCCTTTGCGGCGCTCTCGCTCCATGATATGTCCCGGAAACGGCCCAAAAAGCCCGCAGAAGCTCCAAATGCCGACAGCCACAAACCAAGAATAGGCCATATCTTTGGCTACATGGCTCAAAATGCGATTCCGAGGGCACCTACTCCACCCGCAACCCCCCACTTTTGTGGTTTCCACCCCTCAGAATTGCCCAAACGGACGCCTAGACCCCAATACCTAGCCCCACTAGGGCGCGGCAAGCTACAAACTCAAGCCCAAACAGGTGGGTGCCCAAATGGGTCAACAGGGTCCAGTAGGGGCAAAAAGATGACTTTTCTCAAAAATGATCCCAGACCATGTGCGACGCTAAAATAAGTGTTTTTGGACCGTTTTGAGCTTGTGGTGGCCCATTTTGGTCCTCCGAAAATCCCAAAATGCCTTGAAATTGGGCTGTTTTGGGACCAAAAATGGGTCAAAAATGGGTCAAAAACACATTTTTCCAAACCTCATCCTAGACCATTTGGGGTGCACAAACGGGTGAAATGAGCCCATTTTGAGCCCATTTTGGGGCATTTTGGCCCCTCAGAAGTCCAACAAAAGCCTTGAAAGTGGGCCTTGTGGTGATGGGGTTCACTTGCAAGCTGATTTCACTTTGTCAAGAGCCATCAATGTGTGAATCATTCTTGATGTCCCTCACCAGTCATAGCTGATATTCCCTCCCCCACCAGCTCGGTCCCAATATTCAGTCTTGATTAGGGTTAGGGTTAGGGCTAGGGTTGCTATTAGGGCCTGCAGCCCTCCTATAGCCCAAATATGAATTCTCTACAAAATTTTGAGCATTTTGAGTATAAACACGTAGTATGAAAAAAAAAAATTGGCGCCTTCGGCGCCGGACAGTTTTCTCTAGGGACACTTGCTGGTGGCCGACCCGGCACCACTATCTTTCAAAACCCGGGGGGGGGGGGGGGGGGGGGGGGGGGGCTGGGGGGTGTCGCATACAAGGACCGGGCCCGGCCGCCCCCCCGTGCCCGCTGCTTAGACAAGGCGGTGCTTGCGCAAGGAGGGGGGGGGGGTATGAACAAACACAACGTGCTAAATTTGTCACCAAGGTGACGGTCCCCCATCCCCCCGTTGGGAGACCACATGCCGTGGGAGATGACAGACATCGTTCCAAATCTGCCCAAATGGCATTCACTATTGCGGATCTGCGGACATGACGTCCAACATCACAGCAGAGCGCTCAACAGGCAGGTCCCTAGGGAGCTTGGGCCACTACAAGACTAGACTATACTTCGACTACACTTGACTTATTCTACATCTCCCTTCACAAAAGGGCCCAAACAGTTGCCCATGTGCGCACCCCGTGCCGTGGTGCCCCCTCTAAAGCCTAGCAAGGGGCCCATGCCTGGCGAGGAGGATGGCACACTACATGGAGCAGCGTGTTTCCCCCACCGAGCGCGTCAAAGTACCACAGCAGAACCGCAGAGGTCTGCGCGGTGCTGGCGAAAGCAGGCTCCCTTCGCCAGCGCTCTTCGTTTTGGAGTGCGGGTGAAAGCAAGCTCCCTTCGCTAGCGCTCTTCGTTTTGGATTGACTGTCTAAACGGGTTGTTGGATCG
Source organism: Eutreptiella sp. 'Long Island Sound 2002' (assembly GCA_964036045.1). Classification (NCBI taxonomy): domain Eukaryota; phylum Euglenozoa; class Euglenophyceae; order Eutreptiales; family Eutreptiaceae; genus Eutreptiella; species Eutreptiella sp. 'Long Island Sound 2002'. The sequence continues at coordinate 174,907,477 of OZ038381.1, forward strand.
ACCCTTTCGGAAGCGCCTGGCGTCCTTTGCACTTGCAGGACGGTATGGGGGAATCCTTGCAATGCGCGCGCACTGCGCGCTACTTTTAGACTATGTTCCCCCCGAAGAGCCCCAAGGCACGCCCCTTGGAAACAACCTTAGAATTAGGCGACCTAAACTGGATTGGAGGGGACCTTGAGGGGGACCTTCCCGGTTCTCGTAGCAGTGGTGAAGGACCAGGGGCCTTTGGGGGGGAACTTGACTGTGTTGGGCGGTGGAGATGGAGGGAAGTGAGGTGGAGAATCTGAACTTGGGATGGCAAAGGAGATGGACTCCATCTTGCATTGCTGATTCACCACTCTCAACCCATCTTGGTAGTATTCCAAGTGGAGGAGTCTGTCTTCAGCCATCCCAACCACCGTGGCAGGAGATCGCGGGCCATTGGAGCGGGCATAGAACACCCTATCCCCACTACTGAGATCCATGGAGAAAATGGGCCCGAGAAATGAGGAGGGAAGTATGATGTCCTGTAGCAGGCACCCTGAAAGTGTATCACCATATCAATCAACCGAGAAAAAGAGTAGGTGTGGTGGAAATGGGTAAAAAACTTGTGCAAAAAGGTAGAAATGGGTGAAACAGGGTGAACATCCAAGAATGCCATATCCCCAATGCATCAAAACCTAGTACCAAACAACAATGGTGCCCAAAGTACCACAAAGTATGGGTTTCTACTACCCTCCCCCCCCCTTGTCGTTCCCCACCCCAGGGAAGACGGTCCCCCACCACCCCCTGGGGGACGGTCACCAAGTGACGGTCCCCCCCCCCCCCCGGGGGACCGCACCACCACCGTACACGCACATTTGCAGGCACAGAAATTGCAGCATAGAACGAAAGAATTCAGCATAGGATGTGTTCAAAGGGCTGCCAATGTACGGAGACGCTCGGTGTAAAACATCACACTCTGAACCCCCCAAAGAACCGCTTGTTGGTGGGTTGCAGGTAAGCATGGTTTTTGTCTAAGCATCCCCAGTACGGGTGCTGTATAGACCCCATGGCACCCTCCGCCAAAGATGACGGCCTCCAAGGACCGGACCGTGCCTCCAGCGACGCAGACGAAGGCCCCCGGTGGACCCCTCCTGAGGTGCCCAAAGTGCCCCTGGATGACCGCGAAGCGGATGAGGAGGCGTACGAAGACGAGGATGAGGAGGTGGCGAGACGTGTAACAGAGGCAGAGGAGATTGAAGCCGGGCAATGGATCCTCGAGCCACTGAAACCCGGGGAGGTCCGCTTCGAGCGTGAACCCTCCCGCCCAAAGATCTCTCTCGCTGACCTCAGTGATCTGCCGCCACTTCCGGATTTCACGCAATCAAAGGGACCGGTCAGCCCTGAGTCCAAGCAGGCCGTTCCGGTGGAAGAAGTCGACGATGCGGCGATTCCGCGCGTGCCGCTGTCTGACCCCCGCATTCCTGAGCAGTCCCGCCGTGAGACGGATGCATCTGTGGACGGCGTTGCCGAGTGCCCCGACACGGCGGAGGACAACGAGGGACAGTCGCAGGAGCCGCTGCCGCAAGATCTGGAGACAGGCGCTCCAGCAGCAGCAGAACCGAGCGTCTTTGACGAGGAGCAGTGGACGTGGGATGAGGATGCCCTGGAACCGGACTACCAGGCCCTGGCCTATGGGGAGGATCTGCTCAATCCTGACGGGGCTGTCTTTGGCTTGCCTGAGATAGGCCCTGAGGATGGACAACCGGGCGCCCCGGCCGACACGGATGGTGCGGACCCTACCATTCCCGCCGTGACCTCGGAGTCCCCGCCCGTCCCCCTCCCTCCCAATGCCCCCACCGCTCCGGCAGAGAACACTGATCTGTACCCGGTGTATTCCCCGGAGTTCTACGCTTTCCCCAACCCCCTGGACCCTCCCGTGCACCGCCCCGAGTACCGCGAGCTGTGCGAAATGATCATCGAGGAGCTCAAGGCCTACCCCAATGGCGTGCAGCTGGACGTCTTCGAGAAGGAACTGAACCTCATGATGGAGCCGGAGCACAAGAGGGCCCGCACCATGTTTGGGTACCGGAACTGGGGCGATTTCATGCGGAGTGCCCCCCAAACCTTCAAGGTGTCGGGGACCCCGCACCTCGGGTACGTCGCCAAGCTGATCCCGGTCAAGTTTGAGCCTCGACCGCAGGTGGAGATCGACCCGGACAACCCCCCGTGGTGGTGGCGGCCGCCCAAGCCCTTCTCCCCCTCCATCGGGCCCAGGCAGAAAGGGGGCGTGAAGGAGTACATGGCGTTCCGGAACATCGTGCGAGTCACGCTGGACAAGTACCCGCAGGGCATCAGCTTCACTCTGTTCTGTGCGGAGAAGGGGCTGAGTGGCCGCAGGGCGAAGGAAAATCGCGAAAAGACGGGCTACAGCAGCTTGACAGGGCTGATCATGAGCATGCCCGACCTGCTGGACCTGGTGCCCAGCAATCGTTGGGGATGGGTCGTCAAGCCCGCGGACCCCAACAAGCCTCCACCCCCTGCGCCCTGGGCGCCAATGCCCCCCCCGGCAGGAGCCCCAACGTTGCCCCCGGGCTCTGCACCGAAGATGGAGATTTACATGGCCTTCCGGGCCATCGTCATCTGGAATCTCGAAAACCTCTTCACCCCCGACAAGTTCCCCAACGGCATCAAGTTCCGGCACTTGGCCGCCGGATGGAGCCTCGGAGGCACCGTCCCCCGGGTCCGACGGCTGAAGCTGGGGTACCCGCGGCTGCAGGACCTGTGCAGGACCATGACCGACCTCCTGGACTGGTCGGACGAGCGGCGCATCCGCCAGAAGGGCCTGTGGCTAGCGGAGCGCCAGTCGCGATGGGTCGACCCGGCGTCGGGCTACGAGCTCGTGGTGTTCCCCAAGGGGCAGATGAAGACGCCCCCCTTCAAGATCATGCTCAACCCCGACCCCGAGGCCATCCCCGTCCCCGAGCGCTTCCCGACCGACCCCCGCCGGCCGTACGACCCCAACTACCCGCCCCCGCTGCCCAAGGGCAACCAGCACCGGGCCACGCTGCGCCGGAAGTTCCGCGAGATTGTCAAGTGGGGCATCGACCGCCACCCCGAGGGCCTCACGACGCTGGAGTTCATGACGGCCATCGGGCAGACCACCAAGAAGGCCCGGAACATCCGCAAGCTCGCGGCGCTGACGCGCTGGAGCACGTTCTTCCGGCACATGACCCAGCGCCGCATCATCCAGCTCGTGGAGGATGAGAAGGACCACGGGACCCTGAGGGTGCTCCCGGCCCCGCGCCCCAGCGCCGAGGACAAGCCAGTGGAGGAGCCGGTCTGGAATCTGCCGCCGGGATTCCAGAGGCCCGAGCACCCGGCGGTGTCCGGCCATGAGTTCGAGTTTGACCTTGGGGCAGAACTGGCCAAGATCCACGGGCTCGATGAGCCCGTCGCGCTGACGCCGGTCCCCGGCCCCTACGGGCAGCTGAAGAGGCTTGTGGAGCAAGGCATCCAGCAGTACCCCAAAGGGGCGCCGATGGTGGCCTTCTGCGAGTCTGCGGGGCTGAGCACGCCCGCCGCGCGCCTGCGACGCAAGGCTCTTGGGTACCGGAGGATGGTGCATTTGCTGCTGAGCATGCGCGACCTGGTGAAGATCCGGAAGTTCCCGGCGTGCCCTTCGGGCTTCAAGGTGGTGCCCGTGTCGGGGGTAGTGAAGCCGCCGGATCCGGATGAGGAAAACTGGGTGACGTTGTCGACGGGAGTGTACGAGTACAGGATCCCCAAGCCGCCGCCGGAGCAGGAGCCTCTGGAGCCGGAGTGGCTGCGGCAGGCGCGCAAAGAAGGCCTCTGTGTGTCGCCGGACCCGTATGAGGAGCGGGAGAAGGAGCGGCAGCGGGCGTTGGATGCGGAGGGCCGGGTCCATGTGGAAGGGATGGAGCTGGGGGCCGTGGAGGGGGAGGGGGAGGAGGTTGCGATGGAGACGGATGACGCGGTGTTTTGGCAGATGCAGCAGGATTGGGAGGCGGCGGAGGAGGAGGTGGATGGGGAGACAGACCGCGTGTGGGCGGGGCCCAGGGAAGAGGACCTGATGGAGGAAGCAGAGGGCCGGGGGGTTGAGGAGGAGGTAACGGAATATGAGACGGAATTCCTGCGCCCGCAGGAGGGCTTTTGGTCAGAACTGGACAAGGAGGAGGAGGAGGCCGAGCAGGACGAGGACGAGGACGAGGACGAGGACGAGGACGAGGAGGAGGAAGGCAGGGAGTACGCTGGTAAGGACGCGGAGGAGGATGCGGAGGAGGACGAGTTTGATGACTTTGACGACGAGTTTGAGGATTTTGACGATGAGGTCGAGCGGCAGTACAAAGAGGACGAGTACGAGAACGTGCAGTTCGATTTCCGGGAGGAGGTCGTGCAGCAAATCGGGTCCAGCTATGAACCGAAGCGGAGGGAGCAATGGGGACACAATGAGCCCGATGACTACTACGACAACAGGGCGTCGCTCGACGCCGACAATGCGTCGGATTATGGGGCGGATCTGGGCGACCCCCCGTCCGCAGCTGATGGCTCCGCGTTCGAGGAGGAGTGGGAGGAGGTTGATGGGGCGGTCCCCGGCGCCGGGTACAGCACCGAGTGGCTGCAGCGGCAGAGCGGTGGGTCGTGGTTTGCCCAGACCGGCCGGGACCCCTGGGGGCGAGGGCGGCGGGAGAAGGCAGGGCCGGGGAAGGGGGCGGACCCCGGCGGGGAGCTGCCGCCGGAGGCACTGGACCAGTGGGAATGGGAGGACGAGCAGCGGTCCGCGGCATGGAAGGGGGGGCCGGCCGGGGCCTGGGGCTCGGGCCGGGCCCCCACGTCGCTGCCGTCCGCCCCCCGGCGCCCGGACCACGCACCGCCGTCCCGGCCGCCGTCAAGCGCGCGACCGCCGCGCCCGCCTTCCTCCGGCCCTGGGCCGGGGGGTCGGGCAGAACCAGACGGACGCCCCCGGACCACACTGCACTGCCACTGCCCGTGCCACCGCACGGGGGTGCCCCATCGCGTGCCGGTGCTGACGGGGGCCCGTGCCGTTCACGGGGCGCACCACAGCGGAGGCTGCGTGGTGTCCTGAGGCGGGCCCCGAGGCGGAGAGGGCGGTGCAGGGGGGGCGTTCCGGCGCGCGCCATCGCAGAGGGGGCGCGGGAAACGGCCGTACCGTCCGACACGCAGAAGCGACGCATGCCCCTGTGCATTGCCAAAGGCACACACCACAAGAGCCACACCACCGCACCACTCGGCATGCACGGTGCAGGCAGGCGTTGGGGGCCCATGTGCCACCACCTGTGGAGCCCCAGGGGGGGCATGCCCCGTGTGGGTATCTACCCCCCACCCCTTGCGAGAGCAACGCCCTCATCATAGGAACGCGAGGTGCTGTTGCCACAACTTTTGGAGCCGTGGAACATGGCGGTTCCATGTTCTGATGGTCGATGACGATCAGGTTTTCCCTGTGATTCGGGGCTGGGGGATGGTATTTCAGGGATGCAGATGACTGTCCTGCCACTTTTTTGCCGCCCCCCCCCCCCCCTTCAGTACGTGACTTCGATGCACCTTCATAGACATGGCAGTCTGGGCCTCAACGATGCACTGCTTTGCTGCTCGTGTCTTCTCACGGTGGCGCGCAAACAACGCCTTTCCTACAACAACACGAGGTGTTGTTTCCGTCATTCTCAGTGCTTTGCCATTGTTCTCGCAAGGGGAATCGGGGCACCACCCACCGGATCCAAAGGCACAGAAACCACACACACTCGGTAAGGAGCCAGCAAAGGCCTTTCGCACGGCCGTTCCACCCTGATGACCCGCCCCTGAAAGCCGCTGAGCACTGCGACCTGGCACCAGACGGTGACGGACAGCAGGGCATGATGTGGTCACAGGATCATGCTGCTTGTCTGCGTTGCCTTCAGAGGTTCCTCCGATTGCAACACTTGTAGCCATGCCTCAGCAGGACCGGCCTAAAGCCCATGTGCGAATCAGTCGCATGCAGCCCCACCCCGTCACGCCAGAGTGTCCGTTCACTGGATGCAGAAATGTGAATCACCTGAACACCACACTGAATCCAGCGGCCTCCCGCACATGCCTCTACATCATTTACACTGGCTGCCTGATTACGTATATAAGTGCCCAAGAGTGTGGCCAATGCAGCCAGTTTAGGAGAGGGGAGAGGGAGGGGTGCAAGGAATGCTGCAAGGTGCTAAAGCTGCCCAATGGAGCTTGGTTCTTTAGGGCCTGACTGTTTGCCACATGCCCGTCAGGGACACTGCAGCAGTCTAGTGCATGGCATCAGCAGTACTGTCCCTCAGTGCGGCAGGGTAGAGTCATGGTGACGGTGTGGGATTTACCGCAGCAGCGGCAGTGACAGTGTTGCTCATGCTATGGCTGTGGTTGCTTTTTTCTTCTCCCTGGGGGTCTAATGCCAATCACTGATATCAGTACGTGCGTCGAGGTCGAACCAATATCTGGCCACTTGTTTTCACAGGTCCCCGGTAACGGGGTTTTCCCTTGCGCGGTTTGGTGTGTCTCCAATGATTATCAAAGAGGGACCGTGCCCATGGGTGTGTGCAACTGAACATTTCCTCTTCCTCGCCTGCCTTGACGGGGGTCCTGCAACTGGGATCGACGGGATTGGCATGTGAATCCAAAACAAAGCACCATGCGCACGCCGTTCACACATTCCCTACCACCCCCTTTCTGGCATGCAGCACCTTTGCACATGCCCACTCCATGTGCGGGCCCCGTCTCTCATACAGATGTGACACTGCTCAACATTTTGGTCTCTCCCTCCACCGACAACCCTTACTGCCACAACAGCAGGCTCTAGGCAGGGGGGGGGGGGGGGGGCGCAACCTAACTAGCATTCTCTCTACCTCCCACCCTTGAGAATATGATGCGTTGACGGTGACCCAAGGGGGTGCCTCGAGCGCAGTGCGCACCCATCGTTTGAGTCAGTTGTGGGACAAAGTCCTAATGCTGGTTGCCCATGTGGTGTTGCATGTTTCCCCGCAGTGCACGGATTCCCCCTTCGAGCATCAATGCCCAAAAGTGCGGTACTGCGCAGCGTCGTGGAAAATGTAACATGCGTACCTTACAACGCCTCACACATCCCCACACCCCAGTATCAGGAGACATCAGGAGGCAGGGTCGCGGGAGCGACCCGAGAGACGAGGATCTTCAGGCCCAAACCGGACACGCGGCCCAAAGGGCCGCTATACTTGACAGTCTCATCGGCCTGTACAGTGCGGTGTGGAACATGGACAATCCGGCCCAATCCACACCGCGGCGCATCACAGCATTCCTCGCACGCCTGCAGGGGGGGCTATGATGCTGTGGATGGGCACAGCTCTGCAAAAGAAAAGCGGCAGTTTGCACAAGTTTCGCAGTTCAGTGAACCATTTAAATTCATGTGTAGCCGTTTAAATCCCCCTTTTCGCGTGAGGGTGTGTGGCCTGAACCCTGGAGCCCGTTGTTTCCCTCCGTCATGCACACTGCTAAACACTACCCCTTGACCTCCCAACCCTCGTCGGGATCACCGCTCGATAGCATGAGGCCTTTCAGTTGTAATTGACCAGACTTGACTCTTCTGCATCCGGCCTGACTGTGGTCAGGGGCCAGGGAAAGGGGCAGGAGCCGCCGCACTGCAACAAATAGGGGGCACTTTCTGACACCATAGTTTTCGCCTCTCAAGGGTTTGCGTAGTGGTGCAGGAAAGATGCGGCTGGTAACACTTGAAAGGGCCAACTGGCAGACTTTTTCAGCTTTTCAGGCAACCCTGCCCCCCGCCCCTTGTGGCGTTCTTGCTGCCATTCGGCAACGCTGAAACCATTAGACCGACCTATTTTTTCCTGATTTTTAAGGTTTACCCCCGGTGCCCCCCCCCCCCCTTTCTTGTGACTGACAAGGGGTAGCATACCGGCGTCCTATTGTGCCTGGGGGCGGGGTGGCTATATGTTTACCTGCCCCTGCGGGCTATCCACCCAACCCCCTCGCCTGGGCGCTCCGGAGCCCACTACTGCCGCAACATTGGGGCAGACCCAGGTTTCCCCACAAAACCCAGTTTGGCACCACCGCCCTCTTGTCCACAGTGTGCAGGGCCGCGCTCCCGCCCGTCAGATGGTTGTTTGACTTATTCTGTGCAGGACAATGGGGGTCCGGGGAACCAGCCAAACTAGGGTCTGAGCCCCGTTGGCAGTGAAAGCAGTCAGCGGGGCGCTGTCACAGTACTCGGTTGCTCTTTCATGGTACCGCAGGCCGCCATAGGGCCCCTGACCTTCTGTGCATTTCACTGACCAATCTCACGCTCTGAGAGGGAGTTGCACGCACCGTGTGCGCACCATGCAAAGTTTTGATATATGCGTTTTCATGGGCACTGTTTCCCCCCGCTTCCAAGCTCAAAGGCACCAGGTTAGAAATCCCCCTGCAAGGCAGAAACAAACACCAGGTATCATCCAAAGGCCTCTGGCGACCATCCACAAGCGTTTGGGAACACCCGCCAAAGTGGTTTGCGGTGGGCCTCTTCACCGGGTAAAATCTCCACAAACATCAGAAAGGTGCCGCACCGTGCGCGCACCGTGCGACGAAACCCTCTGAGGGCCTCGCTTCCAGCTCTGGAATGGTCCGCCACATGCAGAGCCCTGGTGTCGGACGGTGAATTGTTGCTCGGCCAACTATTCCACGGCAGGGGATTGCAGGGAGTGAGGGTGGCAAACGCACTTGAGTTGCTGTGGCTTTTACGCACAGATGCCACAAGCCTCACATGGATTGAATGTATTGCGGGGGAGGAGTTCAGAAACGCACTGATTCCTGAATCTGCAGCCTTAATCCAAAGGGAAAAAATTCGCTGGGCCACTGCCTGATTGTTGCCATATTGGGGATGCATGTTGGGGATGTTGGGATCGTTGTTCACGTAGAATAGTGCAGGAAAGGCAGTATTGTGCAATGGACTTTCCAGGGGGCCCAAGGAGGGCGACCTGCGCAGGAGGCAGAGCACAAAGGGGGCAACCCTGGGTCCAGTGCCTGGGTCACCAATGAAGGGGGGCCTCAGGACCCTCTCACATGTACCTCTGGTATCGGAATACGGACCTGCAAAGGAAATGGGGCAGTGCCCCCCCACCCGGGAGTACCAACCGGCATACTTCTTTAGCCTTTTTGCACCCCCGGGTGGCAGGTGTGCTGCAAAACAGGTCCGGACACCCCGACAGAGTGGAGCAGGCAGAGGCCACAGCAGTGCACGAGACGGAGGTACAGAACAAACAACGAAGGTCAGGCAAAGCCGGGTGATCAGAACGCCTGCACGCTGTGCCAAATAGGCAGTGCGGCACTGGGACGTGCTGCTTCTTTTGCCCCCGAGCTCTGAGTGATGCACACAAGGCGCCGGGTGCAGTGCAGGAGCAGTGCCTCGTCGCGTGCCCAGATTTGTGCCAGCACATTGCTGACCTGGACGCTGGGGACCAGGCGGTCGATATCGTCATTCGCATTTGCACCCTCACAGACTGCAATGGTCAGGGATGGCCATGGCTGTTGGGTTGACACTGTTGCTTCCGGGGATTGACGACTGCTGTGATCAACGACACCGCCCACTGAGCCTTTGAGGCGACACACGACATGTCATTGTTGAAGGGAAGGGGGACGGCGAAACGGCACACCATTCAGCAAACTGTTCCATGCTTTCTTCATCCGTTTTCCCTGGTGCCCCCCAGCACGGCATCCCTTTTTGTCAAGCAAAGAACTTGATGGCCCACTTGTCGACAAATTCATTTTCCGCTGCTTGAGGCAGAGGCGCAGGAAGCCCTCTGTACCAGTCCCGGGCCCATTGAGCTTCTCAATACACAGCAACTGTCCATTCCTCTGGACTCACAGTCTGGTTGGAAATGGCAAAATTCCGTTGAATTGGCCGTTGATGGAAAAGTCCCACGACTGCTGTCGAATGTGCATGGCATTCTCTTGTCCTGATTGCAGCGTGTGTGCCTCAGAAACAGCAAGATTCAGCCACTTTGCAGCAGATAACGTGCCCCTGCACTGTCAAGACTTTCAGGCCTGGTCAGGTGCCAACTTTGGCAGCCACTCAGCAAGCACAGTGTGGGTGCAATGACCCAGGTACTTCCATGAACATGCAAATCAACACAGGGAACTCAACCTGTAGCAACTGGTGTTGGTGCCGCTGACACAAGCTCTCTCACAAGGGCATGCCACTGAGTCCCAGGCTGAGTGTACCGATGGGGAACCATCCTAGCTCTCACTCAATGAAGCTAAGGACACAAACCGGGGCAGGGAGGAAGGAAGATGCAGGCAGCACAGGATATGCAGGACTGTGGATGCCAAGATGTCCTCAAGGCGAGGCACTATGGTGGTATGTGGTATAGGAGGGTGGGTAAGTGGCTCAAGTACATGGGATAGACACACCAGGAATGGGTGCATGAGGTTGGCTTATCACATCATATGCCGGATTTGAGACAGGCACTCATCCGGAGAGGTTTACAGAGGTGCAAGGAGGAACACTTGTGAAGACGCCCGCTCTCCACCCAAGGCTAAGCGTTGATGGGCCACCAGGAAAGTGACAAGACGCGTCAGATCGTCATCGGGCTCACACATGAGCATGCCCCTAGGAAAAAGGACGTGCCACACGTGAGATGATGGGGCCCAAATAGGGGCGAGGCGCACTGCGGGTATACTCAAGGTAGGCATGTAAGTGGCTCCTTCTTCGTCCACTATGGCCCTTGTCTTTGACATGGGAAGAAGCTATGGTATATTCTGAGAGTATACTTAAATTCCAAGACTGTTTTGTACTGCTGCAGAACTATAACAGTTTCGTCAAAAAAAAAAAGAAGAAGAAGAAGCTAAGGACACAAAGCGCGGCAGGGAGGAAGCTGATGGAAACAAACCCAAGGGCAAATGTGGAAAGGCTACCAACAAGCCACTATAAAGTGAATTGCCAATCGATGTGCCTTTGGGGATGATGGGGCATCAAGCGGTGTGTTGGCCTTGGCACATGTTTTCATTGGCAAGTTGTATTCACACACAGATTCGAAGCCTAAGCTAGTGCCCAAGCCCAAGGGCAAGGAAGCGTCCAAACTTGGCCTGAAAAAGGTTTTGATAGCAAATGCATGGTCCAAAACCTGTTGTGGTCTTGCTAGGTGTCATAAAAGCCTTTTTGTCCAGAATCCATGAGGCCATATTCGCCATATTGATGCATGTGTTTCACAAACAAAGCCATCACCACATTCCACAAAGTAGAGACACACACCAATATCTCTCAGGGACATTTGGTCTGTGACAACACAGAGGGTTTTGGCACTTTTTCCGGGTTTTCTGAACTTTTGGTCCGATGCCAAAAAAATTTCATTCCCTTAAGGGGCGTTACGTGTCTCCTTTTTGAAATTTGTGAGAAAAGGCCATTGCAGAAATGTATGGTTTAGGGGGGCAGGGGGGGTGGGCACTCACAGTTTTGAGCACAGAGATGCGAATTGGATGATGGACACAAAACATGCACAACATGGGGGGGGAGGAGGACAAATGGGGGGGGGGGGGGTTAAGCCCCCCGGCCGGTGGCTTGCAACTGCCATCATATCTCTTCGCTTAGGGTCCAACAGATATGGCCCACCACCGTCGGTTACCTGCCAACAGCCGTTCTTTACGTTGTGCCGTCGCAGGCGTGCGTCCGTCTGGGGTGTCCTTTTGGGGCTCTGTTCTGCGGCGCACGTGCACCATTCACTACTGCTCGCTTGACAGTCACAGCCCTGCGCGACATTTGTACCCCTCCTCAAATATCAGGCGCTCCCTTGTGCCCTGGTATAGTTTTGGGGAGGAGTATCGTGTGCTGTGTGTGCGGTGGTGGTGCGGCGCGCTTGGTCACGTGTCCCCGCCCCCCCCCCCCCCCCCCCCCCTCCCCTGGAGCCCCTGCCCCCCAATGGACCCCAGATTTCTAGTGTGAAAAAAGTGAAATTTACCAAACAAAAAACTGAGGAACCACCGGCCGGGGGGACATCATTTTCTTCACACAAGCAAAACAAGAAAACGTCACAAATGGTATGACAAGCCCCCTCCACGCGTTGCTTTGGACATGCCCACCTAGGTCCCAGACAAATACAGTGCGGAAGCCTCCTGTGCACTGCACAAGGGCGTCTTGTGTGCATATGTGTGAGAAATGACAAATACAGACCCAAGAAGACAGCCGCACATGCTTCACAGCAACATGCAAAGCATAAAACCACTTGTGAAGTAACTGACTGGCAACCACATGACCTGCTAGGAGCCAGCAAAACCCCAAAAAAATCCAGCAAACAAACACCAACAATACCCCCCATGAAGACTGTGTGTACAGTCTTTGTTCCATACTCACCCCGCGCGCGTTCTCAACTGAAGCTCTTTGTTCAATCCCCCTCCCAAGCCTCGGAACACAGGGTGGGTACCAGTGAAGAGCCGCAGGCCGCAAGATTGGCAAAAACTGAAAAAATATGTGCCCAACAATAAGCATGGTGATGACTGCCCCAATGGGGTCCCAGCCCTGCCTGAAACAGGCAACACAAACGACGACGATTCGGGATTCGGGATAAACGTCCCCAAGGATTGAGGGGAACCGTCACTTTGTCAACCATCAAATCGCGTGTTGCAGTTTGAAGTTGCTTTGTGTTGCCCCACTGCTTTTGTTGCCCACCCACTGTCACACATAGTGAAGTGGACCAGAACCAAGAAGTTTTGCACTGAGCCAGTGAGCGACCGAATCACCGCACATTGAAGCAAATAGAAGGCATGCATTGTGTTCGAAGGCCATTCTGTGCCTCAACCCTGGCAAAATTCAATTTGTTTCCACCAGTTGTCTGTGCAGTCCAATCCTTGTATACGGTGACGGCCCCCCCCCCCTCGGGGAATTGCCACTTGGCAACTGTTCCCCAGGGGGTAGCAGGGGACCGTTGCACTCGAGGGGGAAGAGGACAAGGGGAGGGGGGGGAGGCAGGAGTAAGAAAAATTGCCTTTCCTGAGGGATGCCTTCTGTTCTGTTGAATGTACATAACACTGCATCGCTGCAGTGTCTGGTGTTGCCGCTGTGCGTGTTAATTCCGCAACCTGAGTCGCGGCGACATTTCATGTCGTCGATGATATTTTCTCTTCATGAAGAACTGATCAGAAATCGACTGTAGACTTCATAGAAATTTACTATGTGTGATTCGAGAATTTTCTGTGGATTTGAAAATAGGTTAGAGAACAAACACTGTTAATTCGCTCCGCAATCTGTACTGATGTCCATTCCCGATTGCATCGCTCATAGAGTTGTTATGTTCACTATGCATTGCATGCCATTATTGAATCTCTGAGACTTGTCATACATACGCCGTGCTTATTCTTTAGCCATGGTGTGACATGTATGGATCAGTGCATGGGGATATCTTGGGATGTACAAGTGGAACGATACTCGTGGAGTATCTTGCAAGACGATGTTGGATTTGTACGAAGAGTGTGCATACCAATGGTTGGAAAACAAGGAGTTGACGGACGTTGCGGTCCTATGGTGATCATGGCCATCTTATCTTGTTGTCTTTGTCTTGCTTCGCTTTGTTGTTGTTGTTGTTGATTTAATGTGGGAACATACTCTTTGGGAAAACATGTTCATCAATTCTTTTCACCTTTTTTAGTTAATATCCAAGCATTCTTTATGATGTGGAGTTATCAAATATTTTGTTAACAATTCTTTTGGGAAATGCATCCTCGAATAGATAGCCTTTCATTTTTGTGGCAATCGAATCTTTTATAATCAAGGAGCCGTGAGGGTGCTTTTTCTTTGTGGTAGCAGAGGTTTGGGTGAGTGGAGACCCACACGCATCACCTCATATGGTTTCGAATTTTGTGAGTTTTCCTCACCTCATGATCGTGTAGAGGCTCCATCAAGGGGTAGCGCCAAGGACCAAAAATATACCTTTTTTGGGCACCCAAAGATGTTCCTACGATATAAATTTTTCCTTGTTGATTACCTTGTTCCTTGAATTGTTCCGATATCTTGTGGTTGATTGCCATCTCCGTTGGGATATTCTACGAAGATTTGATTTACGAACAAGGATTACGGTACAAAGTTGTAAGTGCAAGGTCTATTGTTTGTTTCTTTTTCTCGGGTCTCTTAAGTTGCCTTGATTGGCAAAGCCTGCTGCTTGTTTGCTTGCTTGTTTCACCCGGTGCCTGCTGGTTTTACCGGAAGCCAAATCACTCCTCAAAGCAGTACATGCAAGACACCCATATCCCACAGCAGTAACGTACAAGAGTCAAATATGTCGTGAACCGGATCCAGTCACAGTAGCAGTGTTGATGGCGGCACCAATAGCAGCAATGGCGGCAAGAGACAATTCAAGGGCTCGTCATACCCTATATAAATACATAGCATCAGGGGCTGAATTGTCTTGCGGGAATACTATGCACGCATCGAAAGGTCGCAAATATTATGCATGCACCGAGAAGCGCTCACAGAAAAGGCGTGAAATTATGGTCACTATTACCCGGCGCGACCTCTGTAGACTAGCGCTTCTGTCGCTAATGGTAGCGTTTGACGGCCGCAGTTACACCCCCCTACCAGGACTTACCCACGGGGGTGAGGCCGATACCCACAGAGTAGCGAGGCCGGCAAACGTGGCACTCACATGCACATGTATGGGGTATACCACTGCTTGTCCCCCAAACTAGAGGCAATCGCAAAGGCTCCGACCAAGGGCAACGCCCGCCTCAAGTCGTCGAATAGGACGCATAGGGTTCGTTCACACCATGCCAGTACAACACGCCATTGTGGTTATTCTGTACACCACGTATTTCAACTATTCCTTAAACCGCATGACTCAAGACATCATCAGTCTGGCACAGTCCCACGACCTCTATGTCTCACTTGCATGTCCACTGTGGCGTGGTGTCCCTCCAAAACCGAAGGACGCATGGAGCTCACTGTGGCATTAGGAGCACCTGTGACGCGTAGGGTTGGTATGTGTGCCTGTTCTGGTCATGTTGTCACCTATAAGGACCTTGATGTGAGTGGCCGAGTGAATTGGTCACGTAGCGCCATGTCAAAGACACCTCAAGTCCCTCAACCCCACGTCCCTAGGTATTGGACACTGTTACCACAGACTTGTGTGTAGCGTGCGGCGTCACTCCACTGAAGGAAGAAAAGGGTCTCAGTTCCGAGAAACGAGACATGGACGCACCCAACTGGGTCGTAGTAGTGTTGCTGAAGCTCGAGGCTACTGCCCATGCTCCCCAATCTTCACCCTTCCCACAGAGCTTACCACCTTCGATATTTACAAAGGTTATTTCAGGGCGGAGATACATACAGGGAGGCGGTGGAGCGTCATTGGGCAAAGCCAAAATCAAAACTTCACTTGGCTTCCCAACACTCCTGTAGTTCTGGCGCCAACAAATATATACAGAAATGAAGAGAGAGAGAGAGAGGTGACCACAGGCATCAAAACGAATGGGGCTGCGCGCTGTTGAGCGCATGCTTGACGGCGCATGGAGAGCACTCCAAGCCCTTGAGTCCACGACAAGGCTATGCTGTCGCCTGACGCCTAGTACTCCTGACTGGCGTTCACGGCTGGTCGCCCTTCGCTGAGACGCGCTGATGCTGGAGACTGTCGCCTGACGCGCAGTTCTCCTGACTGGCGTTCACGGCTGGTTGCCCTTCGCTGGGACCCGCTGATGCTGGAAGCCGTTGCCTGACGCGCAGTACTCCTGACTGGCGTTTACGGCTGGTCGCCCTTCGCTGCGACGCGCTGATGCTGGACGCCGTTGCCTGACGTGCAGTACTCCTGACCGGCGTTTACGGCTGGTCGCCCTTCGCTGAGACGCGCTGATGCTGGAGACTGTCGCCTGACGCGCAGTTCTCCTGACTGGTGTTTACGGCTGGTTGCCCTTCGCTGGGACCCGCTGATGCTGGAAGCCGTTGCCTGACGCGCAGTACTCCTGACTGGCGTTTACGGCTGGTCGCCCTTCGCTGCGACGCGCTGATGCTGGACGCCGTTGCCTGACGCGCAGTACTCCTGACCGGCGTTTACGGCTGGTCGCCCTTCGCTGGGACGCGCTGATGCGTGAAGCTGTTGCCTGACGCGTAGTACTCCTGACTGGCGTTTATGGCTGGTCGCCCACCACTTGCTGGCTTAGCGACGCTTTGATTGCTTGGACTTGCGCTTGTTTTTGCTGGAAGATGGCACGGTCTGAAAATCTCGAAGGACTGATGTCAACTCCTTCGCCCACCAGTACTCTAGGCAAGTTGTTCCCTCCTCATTCAATAATTGTCGGCACGAATGGTTGCTTGGCAACTCGCTGGTCAAGAGGCAATAAGCAAGGCCACGAATACACAAAGGCTTGTCCTGTAATTCTTCTGCGTGGGTAATTTTTCCCACGACCCTCTCAAAGAGCTCTTCAGAAATCCAGTCGTTACCGAAGTACAAACCCTGCACCATGTTTTTCGTGAACCTCTTATAAAAGGGACCCTCGTACGGTAGCAACGCTCTTGTGAGTTCCTTGTTTTTGACCGAATGTGTAGCACCTTGAACATAAAAGTTTGACAGACAGTCCTCGTACTCAGGACGCCACCAGTCATCAGTGCGTGTCGCTTCGAGAACTTCGGTGCCGGTCACTTCAAGAGCTTCGGTGCCTGTCAGCTCAAGAACGTTTTCTGGTCTGGACACTGGTTCTTCGTCACTGTCCACCCGTGCAACCACATACTCCTGATCAAGAATTTTCTCCGCTGCCGAAAACCAGGCTTGTGATTCTGACCATCGAGGATAAGCATGCCTGAGGCGCACCCTTTCAGTAGGAGCTAGTTGCACCCAGACAGTTTGGTTGGAGGACTCATACCAGGCTTGTGGATCAGAGTAACCTTCAGACTCCTTCAAATATCTTAACATCACCTCTCGCCAGTTTGTTTGACTCACCACTTCGGGGACTTCTGCGTTCCAGGCCTGTTGAGACGCTTGTTCGAGCCCTGTAACCAACACGGTAAGGACTGAAGCGGTACCCAGAACCCCATGGCCAGGTTACGGCATACAACCGGTCTCCGGTCCACTAACCCCATGCACGGCGTGTTCCGTGCCGTGAAGCCCCGCATCGGCAACCGATGCACCGCCAGCGGAGATTTGTGTATCAGAATATCAGGAATCAACAGGGTTTTATTTTCATATTGTTTCCGTCAATTTTTACGCTTCCGTTCTGATACTCACTGTTTTGACTGCTGGCGGTTGGATCGCGACTTTACCGTAACCGCCAGTTTAACTGTTTATAATGGAAATTTTAACGCTATCCGTCACGAAGGCTCCAAAGTCGCCAGGAACTGCATGGATGCTTCCGCAATTTTCATAATTAATACTCGCAACCTTAATCCGAATTTTTCAGGATGTCGAAATCGGATTTTCGACTTCGACATCCCCGCACTTGATTTGACCTCTTTCGAGTGGACCTACGTGCTTCCCTATACACGAATCAACTTTCCTTTTCTCTTCCCCCCCATTTGTCTTAAAGATATGGGCAAAACAAAGTTGATTCGTGAGGCCACTTGTGAAGGTCATATCTCGTGCCGCTTGCGAGTATTGACGATAAGGAAACGTGGGATGTATTCACAATACTCCCGACGTAATTTAGGAAGCATTATATGCCTTGCGTTTCCACACGTGCGCGCTAGTGTAATGGATCATGGTCAAGAGGGTAGAGTTTGCGTTATAACTCTTTGGCCATGACATTGCGTGCGTTAAGATAACTTTCGAGTGTAGCGCGCAAGTGTTGGTGTTGCATAGGAACTCTCCTTGAGTTCCTATGAGCGATTGACACAAAGTTATGCCCTTGGAGGGGCATGACATATCGTGGTGGGAGCTACCTTTTTAGGCAATATGGAGTATGTGCCTTGTGTTGTGTTGCGTGCCCATTTGGCGGGTCCATTACTCCAAGCCAAGCCCGCCAATGGACCTCATATTGTGCAAGCCCCTTCTCCATACTCCCTACGGTCAATTGCAAGCCTAACCTTCGTGAAGGGAAGCTTGTGTGGTGATCCCGAAGCGATGCGTTGGGAGCAAGGTGTGTGTTTTACAATTTTCCATATTTTCATGTGCCCACTTGGGAAGTAGCGCTTGTAACCTTTCAAGGCGCCCCAAGTGGAGCACATATGTGGGATCGAAGGTCAATAGTGTCAAGTCATTGTGTTTAGAAGGATTAGTTGATTGCACGATCCAAGCCAAAGATATTATAATATAATTATGCGCCTTTCAAGGCACTTTGGTTTGTCCTTGTGCCAATTTTGCCGTTTTTGGCCCGTCATGATGTCAAGTGGCGACCCTGTATCTCAACGTTGCGCTCAATTGACATCATGACCCAAGTATGTTATGAGGGTACATACTTCGGTGCCCAACATATCTTGAACCCGGCGAATAACTCCTCTTGGGCTTGGCGTACCGTGGCTGCCATGTTGGCGATTTGGGACTATCCCAAATCATGGGCTCACTTGGCGACCCTGCCATTCCCAATACCGGAGGAGTTGGGCGACGCCCAAAAGATATGTTGGACACATATGACTTGATACCAATCCTATGGCACACTCCGGTCCGAGTCGGGCATGTGCCTCATTTGCCCCAACCATGAGTGTGCGCATTTTTGGCCATTTTGAGCAATTTTCCACTTTTGCTGCCCGCCGTGCACTATGTTCTAACCCTCGTGCACGCCGGACGCATGGACCAATGGACCATATATGACATGGGTGTTATGGGTAATGGTCCCCATGGTCCACACACCACGTGGGCGAAGCGGAGCCGCCTTCGTTAAGGCGCTAGGCCAAATTGAGTATGGGCAATTTTGCCATTTTTGCATTTGTGGACCCAATTGGGATCGTCACCACGCCAAGCAGCATGGAGATCTTTGAGAGCCAAGGGCATGGGAGTCTCTGTTGGACTCCCAGTGGATCGCATATGGAATGGCGGATCCGATCTCCAAGCCGGCGTGGAGATATACTATTGGGAGCACACCGAATTTTGGGTCATTTCAAGCAGCCAAAATGACCCAATTTTGGGACCCCAATTTCCCCCTTCCGTGTGGTCAATTGGCGGCCCCATTTCTCTAAGCCCATAGGGAGCCCGGACCCAAATCCAAGTTGTACACTCAGATAGAAGTCCTAGGTCCTGCCTCCTACCCTGTGAGCCATTGGCCTTACCTTGGCCGAGCGAGCCACGCGTGGGAATGACGCCAATTTTGGTGATTTTGGCATCATGACCCCACTTGACTCATCCGTGTTGCCCTGATGCCGGGACCTCAGAGGGAACCAGGTTGGGTGAGGGCTCCAGGGAGTTCGTACTCGAAGGGCATAGGGTCAGTTGCCTGGTCCCTACCTCTGGCGGGTCCCTCCCGCCACCCCCACAGCGAGCAACGCCGGCCCGCAAGGGCGCACGCTGTGGGGCTGGTGCTGGGTCCACATGCCTACATCAACCGCGCCCGGGACACACGGGTCGCGGAGCCCTGGCTGCACGCTCCAGGGGACGAGCGGCCGGGAGAGGGACAGCGCCTGACACCAGGCGCCCCTCACAACGGTGGAAGGCACCCCCCCGGGGACGCCCTTCCGCCAGCCCCACAGCGAGCAACGCCAGCCCACAAGGGCGCACGCTGTGGGGCCGGTGCTGGGTCCACACGCCCGCACCGACCGCACCCGGGACACACGGGTCGCGGAACCCTGGCTGCACGCTCCGGAGGACGAGCGGCCGGGGAAGGGGCAGCGCCTGACACCAGGCGCCCCTCACAACGGTGGAAGGCACCCCCCCCGGGGACGCCCTTCCGCCACCCCCACAGCGAGCAACGGCGGCCCGCAAGGGCGCACGCTGCGGGGCCGGTGCTGGGTCCACACGCCCGCATCGACCGCACCCGGGACACACGGGTCGCAGAACCCCGGCTGCGCGCTCCAAAGGACGAGCGGCCGGGGGAGGGACAGCGCCTGACGCCAGGCGCCCCTCACAACGGTGGCAGGCACCCCCCCCGGGGGCGCCCCTCCACCACCCCCACAGCGAGCAACGCCGGCCCGCAAGGGCGCACGCTGTGGGGCCGGTGCTGGGTCCACACGCCCGCACCGACCGCGCCCGGGACACGCGGGTCGCGGAACCCTGGCTGCACGCTCCGGAGGACGAGCGGCCGGGGGAGGGACAGCGCCTGACACCAGGCGCCCCTCACAACGGTGGAAGGCACCCCCCCCGGGGACGCCCTCCCGCCACCCCCACAGCGAGCAACGCCGGCCCGCAAGGGCGCACGCTGTGAGGCCGGTGCTGGGTCCACACGCCCGCATCGACCGCACCCGGGACACGCGGGTCACGGAGCCCTGGCTGCACGCTCCGGAGGACGAGCGGCCGGAGGAGGGGCAGCGCCTGACACCAGGCGCCCCTCACAACGGTGGAAGGCACCCCCCCGGGGACGCCCTTCCGCCAGCCCCACAGCGAGCAACGCCAGCCCACAAGGGCGCACGCTGTGGGGCCGGTGCTGGGTCCACACGCCCGCACCGACCGCACCCGGGACACACGGGTCGCGGAACCCTGGCCGCACGCTCCGGAGGACGAGCGGCCGGGGGAGGGACAGCGCCTGACGCCAGGCGCCCCTCACAACGGTGGAAGGCACCCCCCCCGGGGACGCCCTTCCGCCACCCCCACAGCGAGCAGCGTCGGCCCGCAAGGGCGCACGCTGTGGGGCCGGTGCCGGGTCCACTGCCCGCATCGACCGCGCCCGGGACACGCGGGTCGCGGAACCTGGCTGCACGCTCCGGAGGACGAGCGGCCGAGGAAGGGACAGTGCCTGACACCAGACGCCCCTCACAACGGTGGAAGGCAGCCCCCCCCGGGGACGCCCTTCCGCCACCCCCACGGCGAACAACGCCGGCCCGCAAGGGCGCACGCCGTGGGACCGGTACTGGGTCCACACGCCCACATCGACCGCGCCCGGGACACGCGGGTCGCGGAACCCTGGCTGCGCGCTCCGGAGGACGAGCGGCCAGGGAAGGGACAGCGCCTGACACCAGGCGCCCCTCACAACGGTGGAAAGCACCCCCCCCGGGGACGCCATCCCGCCAGCCCCACAGCGAGCAGCGTCGGCCCGCGAGGGCGCACACTGTGGGACCGGTGCTGGGTCCACACGCCCGCATCGACCGCGCCCGGGACACACGGGTCGCGGAACCCTGGCTGCACGCTACGGAGGACGAGCGCGGCCGGGGGAGGGACAGCGCCTGACACCAGGCGCCCCTCACAACGGTGGAAGGCACCCCCCCGGGGACGCCCTTCCGCCACCCCCACAGCGAGCAACGCCGGCCCGCAAGGGCGCACGCTGTGGGGCCGGTGCTGGGTCCACATGCCCGCATCGACCGCACCCGGGACACGCGGGTCGCGGAACCCTGGCTGCACGCTCCGGAGGACGAGCGGCCGGGGAAGGGACGGCGCCTGACACCAGGCACCCCTCACAACGGTGGAAGGCACCCCCCCCGGGGGCGCCCTCCCGCCACCCCCACAGCGAGCAACGCACCAACGCACCAACGCACCAGCCACGGGACATCCGCACCCCGCCCCCTGCTCTTAGACACAGCGACATAGCAATGGCGGAACCCGCGGCACCACGCAAGACACGCCCCCGATCTCCGACGCTGGACGAAGCACACGAGGTCATCAGGGCGCTGGGACTCAGAGACGGCGAAGGAGACCCCCCACAAGAGGACGCGGGCACAGACTCCGACCTGGAGGCATTACCGGAGCCCCCCGCGGGGGGCGCGCCCGCGGAACCTGCGCCGCCGGCGGGCAGCGTATCCGCGATTTGCCCCGCGTGGAAACGGGGCCATTGCACCGGCGAAGGCTGGTGCCCCAGACAGCACCCCCAGCCCGATGCCGACGACGGAGCGTTGCCCGAGGTGAAACCCGCGGCCGCACACGCCGCCCTACGCTACGGGGTGACGCAGGGCTGGATCCTGGATGAGACCGCGCGCGGCAGCGTGAACATCCAGGAGGCCGTCGACCGCGTCACCCACGCGGGACAGGCGGCGGTGGCCCTGCACACCCGGGGCCGCCACGGTGGACCCGCAGAGGGGATCATTGTGGATCCCTCGGGAATGGTGCTGGTCCTGGCGGCGGACATGGCCCGAGGGGTGCTCCACGTGTCCCGCGTGCGGCGGGCGTGCCCACAGTGGACCATCCAGGTGTACACCCCCCCGCGGGCGTGGCCCTTTTCCACATGGGCGGTGCTCGCCGTCATGTGGCACCTGGCACCAGAGGACGCCCCCACAGGGACCGCGGAGGACATCGCCCGGGACCTCCACACCTGGCCGGCCGACCAGGAATACCCCTGGCGCAGGCCCCGGGGCGGCCTCCCGGTGGCACCAGCAGCGGAGGGGCTCAGCCTCGCGGCAACCCTCCAACGGCACCCCGACAAGTATGCACGCCACTTCCTGCAGACGGGCACGGTCCCGGCCGCCCCGCCAGACTCCGAGTGGCGATGGGACGCAGGGGTGGCGCAACCACTGCCGGGCCCCTGGACCCTCCCGTTGTGGTACTTACCAATGGGCACCTTGGCCCACGCCACCCAGGCCGTCAAGGGGGCCTTCCCGCAGCCGCCCCTCCCCGGCGTGGCCCTGCTCCGCAGCCTGCAGGCGGGGGCTGCCTGGGTACGGTGGAGGGAAGGGAAGGGGCGCTCGAGCCCCTATTTCCCCATGGTCCAAGGCCAGGCGCTGATTCATGCCGAGGGCATGGGGACCGTGGAATGGGGGGCGATCGTGCCCGGCACGGCGTGCAGGTGGATCACGGCGGCCGCCCCACAGCCCATGCGGTCGCCGCCGGCGTGCCACCGCCTCCTACGGATGGTCCCCTCATTGGCCCCCCGGCACGCCTTTACAAGGGACGTGTGGAAGGCCGTACTGAGCCACACCAGGGAGTGGCTGACGAACCCGGGTACGCGGTACCCGCCGGGACCGGTGCTCGAACAGCTCACGGCCCCCACACCCGGGGTCCTCCACGCCCTACACAGGGCGTCGGCCCTCACGAAGCAGCTCAACGATGAAGTGCTGGACCTGGCGCTGGAGCCGCTGCGGGTGCTCTACCCGCAGGCACACATCCCGCCCGCGGGCACGTCCAACCGCCTAGGCCGCCTGGGGTTGCAGCGCCGCGTCGAGGCCGCGCACCCAGGAGGCGTGGTGGAACAGTGGCTAACGCTCCGCAATCCGTCCGCCGCGGAGGGCCACTGGTACCTGCACCAGCTCCTCTTCCAGCCACGGGCAGCCCCGGAACACCGCCGGCAGGACCCGTACCACACGCACCCGGAGCGCCGGGGCGCGCAAAACTACCCACAGCCAATCCCGCCCGCCCTCCCGCCGGGGCAGGGCCCGGAGGCGCTACAGCGGGGCCCCCCGCTCGACACCGCCACCACGGTACAGCAGTGGGGAGGCGACGATGCGAGCGGTACCGAACCAGACTGCACGAACTGCGGAGCGGTGGCCTGGATGGCAGCCTGCAGGCACCTCACCCGAGATACCACGGGACTCCGGCAGTACAGACCCACGGACCGCACGGCGCTGGCGTCCGCGGTCGCGGCCGTCACCATGGGTCCAGTGGCGGCGTGGCCGGCGCAGCTGCTGCCCCACGTCCCCTGCCGCGACACGCGGCCCCGACGGCCGGCCGCGACACACGAGCCGACGGCGCCCCTCACGGCGGAGCAACTATACGTCGTCGCGGCGGCTTTGCTAGCAGACGGCGGGGAGAGCTTCGTCCACCACCACGGCCCGGCGCAAATTGCGGGGTGCATACAAGGGCCCCAGCGCGATGCATCAGACCCGTGGCATGCCACACTCCGCGGGCGCACCCGCGTCTGGGGTGCGGGCGATGGCGCACCCCCGCCCGGGCCTAAGCAGGGGGAGGCGCTGGTACTGCAGACGGCAGGATACCAAGCCATCGTACACGGCCACGCCGGAGGGTACCGGTCGCACGTCCTGGCCGGAGGCCGATGGGCGGTCTGGCACAGCACCGCTAGGCAAGGGGCATTCCCGCCCCTGTCCCACGTCGACTGGCGACAGGGGCCCACCCAGGCCTACTACATGTCGGCGGACCCCTGGCCACTGGCGGTCCTGCTGCACACGGTCAGCGCCCCCAACAAGAGGCAGGAACCGGGGTGGGTCAACCCCCCCGCACTGGTGTGGAGCCCCGACCAGGAGGAGCATCTACGGGCCGCGTGGCAGGGAGACGCCATCAGGGCCACGGACGTCCCGGACCTCCACGCGGGGCCCATCACGCACGCCCGCCCAGCGGCTACCCTGGCGGTGGCCCAACGGGGGCAGCAGAACCCACAGTGGGTGGTCTGCATGTTCAGCCCGGCGGACGCGCACGTCGTCGTCTGCGACCCTGAACGCCTGCCGGGGCCCGAAGCCGTGATCCGCGTGGCAGACTGCACACGCATGATCATCAAGGCGCTGCGGGAGGGCGAACACCACGCCCTCCTGCTCCAGGTCAGGCTGAAGGACAACGCCCGGGCGGCGAGGCCGGGAGTGTGGCCGGCAGCGGCGCACCCCGCCGACCTGGAGCTCCAGCTGGCGGTCCCGACCACGGTGTACCACTGGCTACAGGCCTTCCACGACCTGCGGTGGAGGAGCAAACCCGACCGCCAAATCGGCTCCACGCACTGGCAAACGTGGCTGCAAGCAGACGTGCAGCGCGATGCCATCCGAGGCCTCGGGCCCGCGCCCGCGACGCGAGCCCTCGATGCGGCGGCCCCGGGCCGCACGCTGGCACCACACACGGTGCCGCTGGCCAACCTGCCCTTCGAACCAGCGGCGGAGGGCGCCATTCGGAAGTCGGTGCAGCTCCCCCCGGCGCGAGGGGCCACGGAGCCGACGAAATGCCCCCTGTGTGCGGACAAGTACTACACCAGCGGGGCGATGCTGGAACACCTGGCGTGGCACGCGGTGCACGCTGCGGCCCCGGCGGACGGCAAGGAGGCGGCCGCCAACATCCTGCAGGGGAGAGCACGGAGGTCCCCGTGGCACGCCCCGTACACCCGGCGCCCCCCGCCCCAGGCAGCCGACCACGCAGATGGAG
Organism: Eutreptiella sp. 'Long Island Sound 2002'; assembly: GCA_964036045.1. Classification (NCBI taxonomy): domain Eukaryota; phylum Euglenozoa; class Euglenophyceae; order Eutreptiales; family Eutreptiaceae; genus Eutreptiella; species Eutreptiella sp. 'Long Island Sound 2002'. The sequence continues at coordinate 174,932,508 of OZ038381.1, forward strand.
GTGAGGAGGCACCCGGAGCGGCCCCGGGGGCCGGCGGTGCGGCCCCACCAGGGCCCATGTCCATCCCCGCGGGGCTGGCCCCCCTGGCCCCCCTGACTCCCCCGGTCCCCCGGGCCCCCTTGTGGGCCCCGCTGGGAACGGGCTCAGCGGATGCGGCGCACCCAGATGCCCTGGCGGCACCAGCGAACCCGGCGGCGATGCCGACGCGGGATAGCTGACTCCAGGAGGACACGACGGGCGACGCCCTGTGGCTCCTCTCGTGGAACCTGCGCAACGGCCTCGTGCCGCCAGACCGGTCCCTCCGGGACACACTCCGGCGGCGCAGGGGGCCGGCGGCCTGCACCGACAAGGAGCACCTCATCACCGGCATGCTGCCCCAGGAGGGGGGCTTTGCCATCATGCTCCAGGAAACGGGGATCGCCACCAGGGCGCAGGAGATGCACGTGGCCGCGGCGCTCCGGGACAAGGGGTACACCGCCTACTTCAGCAGCCGGCTGGCGGAGACGGGGGCCACCTCCACCTCGAGAGGGGGGGGCCTCCTCACCGCGGTCAGCAGCAAGTACGTGGCGGAGCACGAGGTGCTCAGCCTCACGGAAATTGTCCCCGGGAAAGCCGCGGCCCTGGAGATCCGCACGGACGGGGGAGGCCTCACCCTCATCAACGTCCACGGGCCGCAGGCAGGTTGCTCCCCGTGGGCGGGACGGGCGGCGTTCTGGGCCGACATACAAATGTATGCCACGGCACGCAGCCTCGGCGGGAGACACCCGGTGATCATCGCCGGTGACACCAACATCTACATGGACGTCCCCGCCAACCCGGCCACGGAGCATTTCCGAGCGGGCTGGGAAGCCTGCGGCTTCCGAAGAGCCGCGGCGGGCGGAGAGGAGGACATGACCCCCACGCTCCACCCGTCCCAGCACAGGGTGGACACTTTCCTGGTCAACGAGCCCCTCCTGCCGTGGTCCCTGCGGGAGAGCGTCTGGGCTCGCGGCATGGCACACCCCCAGGTGGTCGGCTCGGACCACCTCCCGGTCCGCCTGGCCCTGCCGGGCCTCCTCAGCGCAGCGGGGCACGCGGCGATGCCCACCCCCTACAGCCACACGGAAGGCCGCCTCCTCCCGTACGACGCCGAGGCCGCGCCCGTCCAACACTGCCTGTGGGCGGCGGTCACCGCCGCGCAGGATGAACCCTCACTGGCGCCCTGGCTGGGTCCCGCAGAGCAGCACGACTACGGGTCCATGCCCGCGGCTGCGGTGGGCAAGGTGTTCGAACACCTCCACGCGACGCATGACGCCCTGGCGCGCGTGGTGGGACGCCGGCAGCCGTCTCCGGCGGGAACGGACCCGGCGGAGGGGGACCCCCCGGAGAGCGGAAAGCAGCTCCAGGCAGCGGTCCTCCGCTATGACACCCTGGCAGCGCGCGCCCCGGCAGCGTACCAGGCGGACGCGGCCAGGCATGGCGTCCGGTCCGAGGCGGCGCTCCGGCTCACGGAGGAACTGCAGAGTGTGTCGCCCGGGTTCCGCCCGACCACGCAGGGCCAGCTGCAGGAGGAGCTGGAGAGGCAAGCAGCCGCCCTCGAGGAGGACATTCGCCAGCTCCGCGCCCTCCTGGCGGCAGACCGCAAGCGCGCCATCAAGGAATTCTGGCGCCGCCACGCCCCCGACATCGCCCAGCGGTGGAAAGCCGTGCGGGGAGCCGTAGAGGTAGAGGCCCCAGGCCCGTCAGGCCTCTGGAACGTGCGGGTTCCCAACACCCAAACGCTCCTCACGGAGGCCCACGACGTGATGTTCGCAGTTCGCGCCTTCTGGCGAGAACTGTATGACAAACGCCCGGTGGACCTCCCGGGTTTCCAGGCGGTCCTCGGCCGCCACGTCCCCCGGGTCCCTGAGGGAGCCTGGACACAGGTCCAGCAGTACTCCATGCAGGACCTGAAGTCCGCCCTGGACAAGGCCGATGGCAAGGCCCCAGGCCCCAACCACGTGGAGGCCCGCTTCATCAAGGCCCTCCCGGCACCCGTCCAGTGGCTCCTGGTCCACTCCTACCGGGCCATCCTCCGCGGCGCCCCGCCACCGATGCACTGGAGGGACGCGCACATCTGGCTCAGCCCCAAGGTACCGGGCTCTGCCAGACTGGACGACTACAGGCCCATAGCCCTGGGCCAGCTGGACATGAAGCTGCTCACGGGCCCCCTCACCCAGCGCATCACGGAGGTGCTCACACGGCACGGGGTGGTCAGCGACTGGCAGCAGGGGGCCCTCCCTGGCTCCAACACAGGCCCCCCGCTGTTCATGGCGCAGCGGCAGCTCCAGCGGGGAAGGCCCAACTACGTCTTCTCCTTCGACGCCCGCAAGGCCTTCGACACCGCCCCACACGGCGCCCTCCACCTCATCCTGCGCCACCTCTCCGTGCCGCCGGACGTCATTGACCTCCTGCTCTTCCTCCACACGTGCGCCAGGCTGCGCATCGTCACGGCACACGGGCTAACGCAGCCCGTCTACATGCTACGCGGCGTCCGGCAGGGCAACCCCGAGAGCCCCCTGCTGTACGCGCTCCTCCTGGAGCCTCTACTCAGGGCACAGGGGCACCGCCTGCGCCCGCCGGGAGGAGCCGAGCACGGCCTCATCCAGGCCTATATCGACGATTTGCTGGTGGTGGCCCACACGCTGCAGCACTTCGTCGAGGGCGTGGAGGCGGTGGCCGCGTACCTGGGGATGATGGGCATGGAGCTCAACCCCCGCAAGTGCGCCATGGCCACCACGGAGGGGGTCCCGGGCCTGCAGCTACGCCTCTGCCCCCACCTGGAAAACCCGTGGCACTGGGTACCAGCGGCGGACTCCGTCCCCTACCTGGGACTCCAGCTGCAGCCGGACGGGGAGTTCTCCCTGCAGCGCAAGCACCGGCTACGCCTGGCGGCAGTGCACCACTGGTGCCTTAACACCCTCGCGCCACCGAAAGTGGTGCAGGACGTCATCCTGGCGATCCTCGGAGGGGTGACGCAGTACGTCGCCCCTTTCATCGCCGACGACTCCGACACTGCACGCCACCTGGACCACATCACGGTCCAGGTCGCGAAGGACAGGGCGCGGTACGCCTTCGACGCCTCGCGGGACAGCCTGCAGGATGACCGGACCCTGGGGCTTACACGGGTGCCCACGCGGTGCCAGCAGGCGGCGGTGGCCCTCGTGGGTACACTCGTCCACCACCGCGCAACCTCCGTGCGCGCGGAGGTCACCAAGATGTTCTGGGAGATAGCCGGCGCGCACGGAATATGCCCTGAGGTGCACTACCCCGTCCCGGAGTTCGCAACTCTGGCGGGTGGCGACTGGGTCCAGCGCATACCCCGGGCCCTGGCCGCCCTGGGAGTGGGGCTGTACAACCCCATCGAGTGCCCCAGGGCGGCTCATGTCCAACTACAGTCCCCGCCAGGCAAAATCGTCACGCTGCGCACCGCCAAGCTGCGACACCGCGACACGTGCCGCCTGACGGTGCCACACGCAACGCCGTGGCATGGGCACCAGGGGCCACGCCACCCCTTCCCCGACAACGACGATCCGTGGCCGACGGCGGTGCGGGAGTGCCTCGACCAATGCGCCGATGAACACCTCCATTACTGCCGCCATGAGCAAGGGCCCACCAACCACCCCGGGTGGCGCGATGCCCTGGCCCACCTCTTCCACACCACCGGCACGCGGGACCCCCGCCTGAGACTCGTCCACCCCACGAGGGCTAAGCAGGACGCCCACACCGGCCCACGGGTGACCCCAGACGGCCTGCACCTCCACGTCGGGGGCTACCGCCGCCGGAACGGCCTGTCCCCCCCCACGCGGGGGGCGGCGTACCACCCGCCGGCGGCCCTCATGTACATCCTCCGCGACGTACTCGCGGAAAGCGAGCACCAAGAGCCCAACGCGGACGTGGCTTGGCCAGAGCCCTTACGCCCCCGGCCCCACGCGCCGATGCCGTTGTGGCTGGTGACCACAGACGGCCAGTGCACCCAAGCGGCGGGACAAGCGCAGCTCCGGGCCGAGTGGGTGATAGTGCAAGTGGGGGCAGGCCAGCCCGAACCCCGTGGACTCCCCCGTGGCACCGCCCTACTGGTGGCTACGGGGGTGCCGCACGACCCACACATGGCGGTGCACGCGCTGGAGGACCGTCCGGGGGACACAGGACACTTGGTGGTACACCAGCGCGGAGGCCCGGCGTGGCTCAAGGAACATGTGACGGCGCTACGGTCCTGGGCAAGCACCATCGCCGGAGCGGAGATCCGGCTGCACGACCACCCGGCGATCAGCCCAGGCGACACCAGGGCGCTGAGCATGGACCAACTGACCCACAGCCACCCCGACGTCCGGTGGCACTCCACCGACCTCAACGCGGGGTGGCTCAGCCCCACCGGATACTACTGGATCCCGGAGGCCTGGGGACACACCTCCTCTGACGCATCCGGGGGCGGACCCTGCAAACACGCCACCAGCGTCGCTCTCGCCGCCGACCTCACCCGCACGTGGGCGGTGGCCATCTCGGGCACGGTGCCTGACGGAGAGGGGGTGGCCGCCTCCCTCCCCCTACATTACGGTGCACACAGACCATGGGTCCACACGGTGGACGCCGAGGTCATCCTCCACCTCCTACGGCACGCAGATCGCGAGCGAACCACGGGGGTCCCCGCGGGCGCAGCGAAGGTGGTCAACCAGATGCCCCTGAGGTGGCTCCGGGACGGCCTGTGCGCGCGGGGGCAACACGCCGGGCACCCGTTCTGGTACGTCCGAGCCACCTCGCACCACAGTGACGCCCTACTGCACAAGGCGGACTGGGCGGCGTCCCAGGACACCGTCTTGCAGAACACGCCCCCGGACCCTGGCCACGCCCAACTCATCGTCGCCGGCCGTGACGGCCATCTCGATCTACGGCCCCCCACGATGCGGGTGCTCGGCGAGGTCGCACAACGGGCGCAGACGGACCATGCGCTGACGCACCGGGGACACACACCTCTGGGCGCGGCCCACGCCACGGCCTACGTCCACGCCCGGGACCTCACCGCGGCGGCCACCAACCGCCGGGCGCTGCGGGCCCGGGACGGCCACACGCCGGTGCAGCGCAGGCTCCGCGTCCGGAAGGAGCGGCTCTCCGGCGTCGCCATCGTCCCGCAGCCGTGCCTTTTCTGCGGCGGCCCGGAAGAGACCCCGGTGCACATGCACGTGGGCTGCACCCACTCGCGGCTCCTCTGGCCCCACTACCGCCAGGCGGTGCACGAGGCGGCCCGCCACCTCCCACCTGGGGACAAGGCCCTGTGGGTGGCCTCGTGGCGCTCCGCAGGCGCCACGTGGACAGAGGTGTTCTGCTCCGGACTGGTGCCCGAGGACGCGGAGGCGCAGCTCCGCGCCATAACCCGATACGACCCGCCGGGAGGGACCTCGGTGGACGACTTCCTCCACCACATGCTCCGGCTAGGGGACTTCGCGTGGGAGCTTCGCAACCACCGGCTGGAGCAACTCCTCCGCGACCCCCTAAGCGCGGCGGCCCGGGCGCACCGGTGGCTCACTGCGGCGGAGGGCGACCACCCTCCCCCTCCCCCGCGCCCTGACAAGGACTTCGTAGCCTCCCTCCGTGTTGTGAATGGCACTCTGGAGTGCCCACTCCAAGAGGGCCCCCACCCGTATCAGGACCTGCCGGGGGGGTTCTCGAGGCACCTGCAAGACGCCCTTTTCCCACCGTGGATCATCGGGCGCGGCTCCATGACCGCATGGGAGGCGCGCATCGTGGGAGAGGAGTGGGCGCGGGAGTGGGGCCGGTGGTGCGCCGCCACGCGCGCCCCGGAGACCCCTGCGCAACGATACGCCGCCATCCCGCTCCGGGGGTGGGGGCCGGACACCCGGCCGAGACCCACCATGGTCCGAGGGGCGGGACCTGACCACCCGTGGGACGCGGCGACAGGGGGATGGCTGCAGGCGGCCCCAGGGCCGCAAACGGGATGGGCTGGGGACGTATCCTCACTCGTCAGGACGCCCGTCCCGCCCCGCATCGTCCTTCACACTGCCAACGTGCTCCGGGCCACGGAGATACACACGCTGCGGCCACCGTCCGGTGGCAACCCCCAGAGGACGGGGCCACCCAACTCACCGTGGCGCACTTCAAAGCGGGGGGGCCGGTATACGACGACGCCCTGTCCCGGCTGGGCGACAAACAGGGGCCCTTGCTCCTCATGTTCCCCACCGGTATCGCAGCCGCGCTGCGCCAGGAGCTGGACGGCTGCGAAGGGCTGCGAGTGGGGTGGGAAGCGGTCGCGGACGGCACCCTGCTGGCCCTCCTCCACAGGGACACCGCGAACGGGTGCCAATGGGACGCGCTGACGCCCCACCTCACCGGGCGCCACGTGTACATGGCGAGCCCCCACCAGGGGCACCCCCGCCCGTCGTGGGACGACCTCATCGCCGCCTTCCACGACCACGGGATCCTCCCCGGCGACACGTGGCAGGAGGTCCAGCGGAAGACGCTTGGCAAGGACTACCGGCGCCGCGTCCGCGCCCGCTTGCTGGAGATCCGGGACCCCCTCCGACAGAGGTGGGACGACCTCTGGCTCCGCCATCTCGACCCTTGGTCGCCGCCCTCCCACCTCCCGCACACCTGCCGACTCTGCGGAGAGTGTGACACGGTGTCCTCCGCAGCAGCGACAGGCGCCAACAGGTGCGAGCGGTGCACCCAGGTAGCCGCGTGCCCCTGGCCCGAACCTCCCGCAGGTCCGCGCAGGCGCACAGAGGAGGAGGCCTTGCGCCGGCGCATCGAGGGGGCACACACCCCCTCACACGAACAGGCGGGCCCCGCGGGCGCTGCCCTTCTATGGATCCACGTGCACCTGCGGGACCCCACATCCATTGCGCACCTGTCGCACGTGTTCGCCCCCTAACCCCCACCCGCCGCCGCCCTTTGCAGAGCCCGCAGCACCATGCCACGCCGACGGGGGGATGGGCCGGGGCACGCCAGGGCCCGCCGCAGAGCGCAGGAGGCGGCCGTCCGGGGCCTGGTGGCGGACGCGGTGGCGGAGGCAAAAGGAGCGCACGCTGCCGCACGGTGCGACCTGGAGGGCAGTGCGAGGGCCTTCCTCAACGAGACCGCCCTCCCGGCCGTCCGCGCCCTGAACGGAGCGGGAGCCCCTACGTTGCTCCCGGCAATGCACCGGATCGTGAACGCCGTCCGGCCGGGGCTCATCAGCCCGGAAGCGGCCCTCTACGGGCACTGGATGGAGTGGCGCGAGTCCAATCGGTCGGGCCGGCCCCTGTCCATGGAAGACGCCCTCCGGCTGACGGGAGCGGGGTCTGCCATGTCCCTCCGCAGTAGCGCCCCAGCCCTGCTGCACGCCCTCAGGACGCGCTACCCCGGGGACGCGGCCCCGTACCTGAACCAGGCGCGGGCCACGTACCCGGGGGGAGTGTCCGAGCTGGATGCGGCGCTCCACCTTCTACACCCGCCGGACGAGGACCTGGAGGTGGGCGAGGTCACGGTGTTCGTGGAAGGCGCGGGCGAGGCGTCCGCCCGCCCCCGGCCGACCAACCCGGTGTATGACGGCACCGGGCCTACCCCCCCGTACGCCGTCGTCTACGAGGCGTTCCCCAGGGAGCCCACTTGGTGCCCCGCCCTCCCACCGGCGACGCACGCGCCCCGCGGCTGGGCTAACCCAGACCTGTCCCCCCCCCTCTCCAGGACCAGGGGTGCCCACCACAGGGGGCAGGTCCTCTGGCAAGAGTGCCCTGGCACCCCCCTCCTCCTCCTCGTCGTCGCGTCCCGCGGGGGCTCGGGGCGGATCCTGGGGATCACCCCCACCCACCTCTATGGGGCCACACCTGTACCCCGCCCCCCCCTCCCGGCGCCCGCGGCGCGGGACGGAGTACACACCTTCCTGCGCACACAGGAGGTCACCGCCGTTACGGGGGTCCATCTGGTGCGGCTGACCCCGGCACCGCTCGACGACCCCCGGGGGCCCAGGGCCCTGAGCCCCGTCCCAGACTGGGAGCTGTGGCGCGACGCGTGGGCCGCGTGGCTCCCCCGCCTCCCCTCCCAATGCCGGTGGATGGCCGCGGACCCCCGGCCATGCGGGGCTGACGCCACAGCCGGCCCCCCACCCCCTCCCCCCCCCCCCCCCGCAGAGCACCACACGGCACTGCCCACGACACGGCACTGATGCACCAGGAGGTAGTGGGAGGGGCGCGCCTGCCACCACGCATGCCTACCAGAGTGACAGTAATGGCAGACTCCGATGGGTCCCTCGGGCGGGACGACCGCCACCACCGCCGGTCCCGCTCCCGCTCCCCCGTCTCCTCCCCAGAGTGGACGGGGGAGACCCTCGCGGAGCGCGAGGAGCGGAGGCTGGCGGAGGCGGCGGTGGTCGGACCGCCGCTGCCGGCCCGGGAACCTGGGCCAGCCGAGACGGCCGCCCCCGCCGCCCAAGCGGCCAGCCCCGCCGCCCCGCCCCGCCCTGACGCGCAGGAGGCGGAGACCGCGGCGAGCCACGCCGCGGCCCCGGCCGCGGCCCCCGGCACACCGCCGGCAAGGGGGGCAGCGCAGGAGAGCAAGCAGGGCGCAAGAGGGGTTGCGACGGGCCCTGCACGGGCCGTGGGCGCCTCGCCGACGGCCGCCGCGGCAGCAGCGAAGACCGAGAAGGATGCGCGAGAGTCTGCGACCGCGGCCACGGGCGCCTCGTCGGCGGCCGCCGCGGCAGCGAAGGAGAGTGCGGAGGGCGCGAGAGGGGCTGCGGCCCCTGGCACGCCGCGCAAGCGGGGGAAGAACCCCGCACGGGCCGCGGACGCCTCGCCGGCGGCCGCCGCAGCAGCGGCAGTGGGCAGGGAGAGCGAGAAGTACCGCGCCCACGCCAACCCCGCCCACACCCACACCAGCCCCCCCAAGCCGTACCCCCCCAAGCCCTTCCCCCCGGGGCGGGAGCGGCATGACCGCCCCCCGAAGCGCGAGCGCTCACCGCCGGGCGTCACGCTGCCGCAACTGCAAAGGCAGCGGGACGCCCGGCGAGTGGTCCAGGAAGGGCGCAGCGGCGAGGGGGAGGGGAGCGGCGGACGGAGTGACAGGCAGGGGGCAGGGGAGGGGTCGGGGCACGGGAAGGGCGCGCGGGAGCGCGGGCAGGAGGCCCAGGTGCAGGGGACGGAGCGAGGGGTGGTGGGAGAGCGAGCGGGCCGGGGCGTGGTGGACGAGAGGCGGGACCCGCGACGCGGGCAGGGGGTCGGGGAGGGGCCAGGGCACGGGAAGGGTGTTCAGGGGCGCGGGCAGGGTACCCAGGCGCAGGGGGCTGGACAAGGGGGGATGGGAGAGCGAGCGGGCCGGGGTGTGGGGGACGAGAGGCGGGACCCGCGACATGGGCACGGGACCGGAAAGGGGCCCAAGGGCAAGGGCAAGGGCAAGGGCAAGGGCCCCAAGGGACAGGAGGGACGGGGCACGGGAGCCCAGGGGGGAGGGCGGGGCGGGGGGAGGGGGGCAGAGGGCGGGGCACCCCCGCAGCCGGAAGTGCAGCCGGTGAGGTGCATCCCCCCCGGCATCCAACAGATGCCGGCACACCACACCTACCACCACCACCACCACCACCACCACCACCTCTACAACATCGACCCTGACGCCGGCGAGCTCATCCCCCCCCAACCCCCACGACACCAGCACCAGCAAGCCCCCCCCGCGCCGAGGGCGGAGCCGGCGCGGGTGGCCTCGGCGGAGGGGGGACGGGGCGTGGCATCGGCGCCGCAGGTGCAGGAGCAGCGAGGGGGGCCGGCACAGGGGGCGGAGGAGAGCCGGCCGTGGAACGTGGACTGGGGCGCAGTCCCGGACCCGCTGGGGGGGGAGACCCTCCCTCTGGTGGGGGAAGTGTACGGGTGGTTGTGCTGGGCCAACCAGGGGACCTCCAGGAGGTCGCGGAACCGGCCCTTCGATGCCGTGCTCCTCCGGAGGGACGGAGGACACCGGGAGGCACCCCCGGGGGGGTGGGCGGCACCAGGGGACCACGAGAGGGTCCTCAGGTCAGTGATCCGGGCGGCGTGGCCCGACAGGGAGCCGACGTGGCCGGCCTTCCTGGAGGGGGGGGCGGTGCTCCGCATCACGGATGCGGACGCCAACAACTGGCTCCCCCGGGCTCTGCGTAGCGCCCTCGCCCACTGGCGCTACCGCCGGCACAACCCGCCGCCGCCGCAGCCCCAGCCCCCACACAAGCGGCGGCGCAAGTGAAGGCCCAGACGGCGGGCACGGGAGGGGGGGATGGGCCCCCTGACCCACGCCCCCCCCACGGTACGGCACGACGTGCGGGGATGCGCCGCCACCCGCGGGAGGGAGTGCGGGGGCGCCAAGCGCGGGGAGGAACCGGCTGCCCCGCAACCTGCTAACCACTGGCCGCTAACCATCAGCCACCCCCGGCCGGCCGGCGCCGCGCGGCAACGGCCGGGGAGGAGAGGGCCCCGGCGAGGGCCTGCGCGGGCATCCAGCTCTCGGTAGGGGCTGGCCCCCGGGACCGGGGCCGCCATGCCGCCCCCGCCCCCCCCCAACGTGCACGACGGAGCAGGAAGGAGGCCGCGCCCCACATGACCCTCCCGTAACCACAGCCCGCTCCGAGGTGACGGAGGGAGGGTGTCAAGTCAGATGAGGCCCCCAGGGGGGCGGTCCACGGGCCGCCCCTCACCCCCCCCACCACGGGGCGGCACTTCAGCCCCGACCGCAAGCGCGCGCCGGAAGGGAGAGCACCGGCGACGCGGAGAGAGCCGGGAAGGAGTACCACAGGCCGCCGCCTGGAACGAGAGCAGGGAGGCCGCGGCGCGACACCCCCCCCCCCCCCCCCGCCCCCCCGCCGGCCCGCCGGCCGCAGGGGCCCCGGCCCCCACCCCCCGAGGCTGAAGGGACGGACCCCCCCGCCCGAGAGGGGAGCCGGAGTGTGACCCGCCCCGACGCCCCAGCCGCCGGCTCCAATGGGGGCCGCGAAGAGCAAGTGGGCCCGCGCCTGCGCACCGGGACGCCGCGCAGATCGTGCCCAGAGAAGCCGGGTGGGCGCGAACCGGAATGGTATGGGTGGCCACGCCCCCCATGGACAGCGCGACGCCAAGGGACGCCCGCTTTGTTACCTACCCAGGGAAGGCGGCCCCGCAACCCGCTAACCACTGACCGCTGACCCTCACGGCCACCCCCGGCCGGCCAGCGCCGCGCGGCAACGGCCGGGAAATGAGGGGCCCCAGGGAGGGACTGCGGGAGGATCCGGCACTCGGTAGAGGGGGGCGGGGGAAGGGCGCGACCCCCCTGGCCGATGGCTGGCCCCCGGGGCTGGGACCGCCAAGCCGCCCCCCCCCCCCCCTTTTTTTTTTTTTTTTTTTTTTTTTTTTTTTTTTTTTGGCCGACAGGGGGCATCGCCAGGGAACCGGAGGACCCCCCCCCACTCCCCCCCCCCCCCCCTCCCACACAGGCCCGGGAGCAGGCGGGGTGGCCCCCCCCCCCCCCCCCGCACCCACCCCAGCTGGGGAGCCACAGGCGCGGCCCTCCGCCCCCCCAGGGCCGGGGGGGCGCCCCCACCCACAGGAGGAACGGCGACACGGTAAGGGCGGCGGCGGCTGGACCTGCCCCCACGGACCCAAACCGGCGTGCCGGAGCAACGCGCACAACGGAGCACGAAGGAGGCCGCGCCCCACATGACCCTCCCGTGACCACAGCCCACTCCGAGGGGAAGGAGGGGGGGTTTGCAGGTCAGCCGGGGCCCCCAGGGGAGCGGTCCACGGGCCGCCCCTCACCCCCCCCCGCCCCGGGGCGGCACGTCAGCCCCGACCGCACGCGCGCGCCGGAGGGGAGGGCCAGAAAGGGGTACCACAGGCCGCCGCCCGGAACGAGAGCGGGGAGGCCGCAGCGCGACACCCCCCCCGAGGCAAGGGGAATGGGCCCCCCCACCCGAGAGGGGGGCCGGAGTGTGACCCGCCCCCCCCGCTCCGGCCGCCGGCCCACAAGGGGGCCGCGAAGAACAAACGGGCCCACGCCTGCGCACAGGGACGCCGCACAGATCGTACCCGGAGAGGCTGGGTGAACACGAACCGGAGTGGTATGGGGGGCCACGCCCCCCATGGACGGCGCAACGCCAGTGACGCCCGCTTTGTTGCCTGCCCAGGGAAGGCAGAGGGACGGAAAGAGACAGAGCGACCCCCCGCCCTACAGTCAGTCGGCGACCCGGTGGTGCTACTGCCCGCCTCTTACCCCAGTGCACGTCAGTCGGCGATCCAACGCACCCCACCCAGCCCCCTCCCCAGTCCCGACCCCGTGCGCGTGGACTGCGCGTGGACGGCGCACAGCCCCACCCTCAAGGCAGGATACATAGCCGACGACACCCCTCAGCGGCGTAAGAGACTCCCGCGGACGAGGGCACCCCCCCGGGGACGCCCAGCCGCCGCCCCCGCAACCCCAAGCCAAGTAGGGGGGAACCGGGACCGGACCGCCCCCCCCCAAGCACGCCAGACGGAGCACGGGACCGGGGCAGGACACGCGGAGGGGCACGGACCACATGGAACGGCCCTACCAGCGCCCAGTGCCGGGACCACGCGAGATGCGCGCGCCACACCACCCAGCGGGGAGCGGACACCGCGAGAGCGCGAGCGCACACACACGAAAAGGACACGCGGGGACCACCAGAAGGGCAACCGGACCGAGCGCGCGGAACGCACAGACCACCTGGAATGGCGTACCAGCGAGCGAGGGTAAGGGACACCCGGACGGGACGGCCCGCCACACGCAACGCGGGATACGCGGGGCGGGAAGGGGGAAGAAGGGGAAACACAACACCAGGTACCGGCCCGAACCCCCCCGAACCGGCCGCGAGCGCCGCGCACACACAGACGGGACACTGCACCCGCCAAGGCAGTAGTGACGCACAGCGCCACGCCCCAACCCCTAGGCTAGGCAGCCACCGCGCCAGCCCAAGGGGGTCCCACTGGCGACAAGCCAGTAGCACGGGCCCGGCGGCGCCGGTGCCCCGGGCGACCACGCATTAGGGGGGCGACGCAGTGGGTAAGCGCCCGCGGCCACGGCTGCGAATTGATGCACTGACCGGGGAGTGGCGAAACGGGGACGCCGGGGAAGGACGGGGCTCCGAGCTCTGTGAACCCGGGGGACTCCGCCACCAGGCAGGAGGTGCGTCTTGGAGGGCCCCCCACTAGGACCCGGTGGGGAGGATATCACCTGGCCCGACCAGGTGGCCCCCCGGGGCCGAAAGGCGTCTAGTACCCGCAAAATCAAACCTCAAACCTCAAACCCCATAGGGAGCCCGGACCCAAATCCAAGTTGTACACTCAGATAGAAGTCCTAGGTCCTGCCTCCTACCCTGTGAGCCATTGGCCTTACCTTGGCCGAGCGAGCCACGCGTGGGAATGACGCCAATTTTGGTGATTTTGGCATCATGACCCCACTTGACTCATCCGTGTTGCCCTGATGCCGGGACCTCAGAGGGAACCAGGTTGGGTGAGGGCTCCAGGGAGTTCGTACTCGAAGGGCATAGGGTCAGTTGCCTGGTCCCTACCTCTGGCGGGTCCGGACGAGGGGTCAATTTTGGGGATTTTTGAGTTAATTTCAGTTTGGGCTGAAACAGCCCATTTTCAGCTACCAACTCCTGGGTGATAATGGCGGGGCCATATCTCTGGCTCAGAGAGGAGTTGGGACCTGCCGTTAAGGGAGCATAGGGAGCTACTGTCGGTTGGCCTTGGAGCCCATTGGCTCCGAGGAACTCGCCTGTGGCTGTGCGGGACACCTCTCCCATTGGCAGGGTTTCAGGGTGCGGACTGAGCAGGGCATGGGTTGTGTTTGAGCCCCCGCCCCTATCAGCCACTGAGAGGGTCGGACCTGGGATTGGGATATGAGTTGGGACTGAGTGTCTATGGTCCTGTGATGCCCTTACCTCAGTCCAGTCTTAACCCCATGTGTACATATCCTGATGTGTTTCTGTACATACTTTCGTTCCCTCTTTGCAGAGTGGCAAGGATTCTGAAACGCTTTGTCACATGACAACGCATTGATGCCCTTGTGAGCGTAGTGCTTTGCCTGCCTGCTCACTTGCGTGTGTCCACCGCAGCGTCCCGTGGCCGGCCCCCCACGGGAACGCGTCAAAAGCGTTTCACCGCCGCGGGGTTACCCAACCCTCGCGTGCCACTCGGGGCCACCAACCCCGAGCAGCGCGTCGCAGCAGCGCGGCGCAGCTCGCAGCTCGCAGCGCAGCGCAGCGTCTCGCAGCGCAGCGCAGCGGCTCGCAGCGCCACTCAGCGACAGCGCCGAGTTCGTCACGGAGCCCGCAGCGCCGTCCAGAGCACCGCCCTGACCGCGCAGCAGCCGTGAAAGAGGTGCACAGACCAGGACTCCTGCATCAGCCCCATCGGCCGACCCGGAGTCCCATCGGCCGACCAGCAAGGTCGCGTCAACCACCTCCACAACCACCGGCTGACCAGCACCAGCCGCACTTCCAATCCAGTGCTGCAGCACCCTCCTCAACAACCACAACCAGTTCGTTGAGTTGAACGAGTGCACATCAAGGACCTCAAGACCAACTACGCCCCCGCTGCCATGGTGAATTGGCAGGAAGCGGGCAGGACGTGGCCGCGGCCCCACCCCCATGCAGCACGCCTGCTGCGTGGGTTGGTTTGGGACCAGCACTACCGCCACAGCCACCCCCAGTGCGAAGGCGGCATGCCCAGGAGCTTCGAGCTCCGCACGGACATCGCCCCCGACCGCCTGCAGGCCGTGGAGGACTGGCTGCGGGCGGAAGGGTACGAGTACTGCCACCAGCAGAGGCGCTGGAGGACGTGGACCCGGCCGGACAGGCCCGGCGAAGGCCTGCGTCCCGACGGGATTGAGGAGGACGAGGAGCCCAACGTGTACCCGTCGGGCGCCTCGATCAACGTCTCCTTGTGGGACGTGATCGAGAAGAACTTCCCGGGACCGGGGAGCGAGCGCAGGCTGCAGGGCAGCAGCAGGGCGTCTCCGGGGAAGGAGAAGCGGTCCGCCGGGGACAAGAAGAGGGACCGGAGGTGGCGGGAGTACCAGGAGTCCCTGGCCGCCGAAGCCGCCCAAGGCGCCAAGGGCGGAACCCCAGCCCCCAGTCCCCAACGGGCCAATGGTGGTCACCACCCCGGCTCCACCACCCTTGGCGACTACATCCAAGTCGCCAAGCAGACCCAGGCCAAGCCCCGTCCGCTGCTCCTGAGGGCCCGGCAGGCCCCAGCAGGCCCCAGCAGCGACGTGGAGTCGGCCCACCGCGGGAGGATGCCGGCCGACCAGGCCAGCTCCAGCAGCAGCGTCGCTCCCGAAAGGGACGTGGCGCGCGCCTGTGAGCGCGCCTGTGGGGTGCCCTGCAACCGTCGGGTTGCCCGGCAACGGGCCAGGCAGTACAGCGCTGCCGTGGAGAGCGCCGCCGGCATCGCCCAGGAGGAGGCTGCGGAGTGGGCGCATGGCATGGCCATCCACACCCAGTCCATGGCGGCCATTGCGGCCGGACTCACGGCCGTAGCCGCCCATGGGGCAGCAACTGCCCAGGTCAACGGTGAGTTGGCGGCAGCCGACGAGGAAGCCCGCCTGACGCAGGAGGCCATTGCCTGCAAGGAGGCCGAGGTGAAGGCGCTGGAAGAGGCGCTTGCCCAAGAGAGGGCAAAGAAGGAGGCGGAGGAAAGGGCCCACGCCGAAGCGACGGCTAAGGCTCAGGAGGACGCCGCCAAGAAGGAAGCCATCGAGGCCGCGCGACGGAAGGTCGCTGAGGAGAAGGCCAAGACGGAGGCGGAGCTGGCAGCGTTGGAAGCGCAGAAGGCGCGGCTGCTGCAGGCCCGGGAAGCCGAGGCGGCTCGTGCTCGGGAGGAAGCCGAGGCGCGAGCTGCCGCAGCCACCGCCGCCGCAATGGAGGAGGCAGAGGCCAAACTCCGCCGTGAGACTCCCCCGGGAGCATCACGAGTGGAGACCCTTCGAAAGCTTTTCGAAGGGGACGCCTCCTCCAGGATGGCGCTGGATGAGGCCGACACGGGCAGCAGTGGGAGCGGTGGCACCACCGCCCGTCGACGGAGGAAGGGCAAGGGGAAGACCCCCGAGAGGCCGCGGAGGCCAGCGGGTGGGCACCCCCACGACAGTGACCCCTTCTTCACCGCCAGTGACGGGGATGAACGAGGCCGTCGACATCGCCAAGTGGTGGCTTGGACGGGCGGAGGCGGCGGAGACGTTCCCATGGAACCGGAAGGTGAGGATGAGGATCTCCCTCCTCCCTACCGGAGCTCAGAGTCCTCCGTGACCGAGACGCCCAGGTGGGGCGACATGGACGAGGATGACGACATGGAGTTCGGCATCACGAGGAAGCGCCCATCCTCGGACCCACCGAGGCGACCCGGCGGAGACCCACCGGGACCCCCTGGCGGAGGACCATCAGGACCCCCTGGAGGACGCCCACCAAGTGGACCCCCTGGAGGCGGACCACCGGGCGGGGGAGGACCCCCTGGACCGGGCGGACCCGGCGGAGGCCCTCCTGGAGGACCCCCTGGGGACCCCGACGACCCACAAGGGAACGGCGACCCGGATACCACCTGGCGGTGGATTGTCTACCTCCGCAGGAGGGTCTTTGCCCTTGAGTGCGAGGTAGACACGGGCAAGGTCGAAATGGCTCGCATCTCCGGGGTCGCCGCGCGCGCGCAGAAGGACCTGGACATCGCCAGGGCCGAGACCAAGTCGCTGACCAACGTCGTCAGCGGCCTGCAGGAGAGGCTGGATGCGCTGGAAGCCCGTGGGAGAGTCGGCAGCGACCACCCACCCCTGGAGTCTGGCTCGTCGGACGACGGCTGGGGACCCGGACCGGGTCCAGGCAGACCCCACGCCCCCGGCGGAGCCCCCAGGAGTCGCCCCAGCGCCAGTGCCCCCTCTCTCACCGCCCCCTCTCACCACAGCGCGGGCCACCGCAACGAGCGCGTGCCGCCCGGCAGTGGCAGTGAGGAATGGCGCGATGAGTGGCTCAGCGCGGACTACCACAACCGCCGTGCCCCACCGCGGACGCCTGTACGCCCCAGACGCCCGGCACCAGCCCCGGCGCCAATCCCCAGGGCTGGACGACGTTATGGTGGACTCAGGGATGAGGTCCCCAGAGGAGACGTGGAGTGGGATGTCGGCGAAGGTGAGGACCTGGACCTGGACCTGGACCTGGAGGAGTTCGACATCAGCCCGCCGCGTGGTTTCACGACGGGAGGCCGCTGAACGCAGCCGCCGGCGCCGTGATGAGGATGCGTACATGGATGCAGTACGGCGTGAACATTTTGGTTCAGCGTACGTGGAGGAACCGCGGCGTAGCCACAGGGACTCCATGGAGGAGATGGACGTGGCGGCCGTGGGAGTCCGTGGGCGAGGCCGATGGGAACCTCGGTCGACCTCGCGGCCGGCGTTCATGGTCTCTAAGGCCGCGGACGCCGCCGTGTGGGAAGACTTGAAGGACATCAAGCCCCCCATGTACGATGGCAACCCCCTCAACCTCGACCGCTTCTTGGAGAAGCTGGACGATTGGGGGCTGACCGTCACTGAAGACCTACCTCCCGCGGATGCGGAGAGATATGTCTTCAAACGGTTCAGGTACCGCCTGCCGGATGTGCTCGGCGAGCTATACTCCGTGGCGACCAAGGAGGGGAAAATCAAGACCCTCAAGGACGCCAAGAAGTGGCTCAACGAGCAGGAGCGGGTGGAGGCTCCGCAGGTGGCTGCCAAGCGCTGGAAGTCCATCAAGCTTGAGCATGATGGACGGGAGATCCGCCTACGGGACTGGCGTGACTTCCGAGGGAAATACACCCTCTTCCGCCGCAATGTGGAGGATTGGAACGAGGGTGACGAGCAGGCTCGCCTGCTCTCCATGCTGCCGGAAGCATGGATCAAAAGGGTCACCAAGGAGGAATCCAAGCGGGCCAAGTCCAACCACACGGTCAAGATGATGCTCCCCAAGGAGTATCATACGAACGTGGTGTCTTGGGCGAAGAAGAACGTGGCCCGGGATGTCAAACGGCACTCCCTGCGGAACGCTCTTCTCATCACCGTCTCGGGCGATCGCGAGAAGACCGCGATGTGGCGCCTTGACGATTGTGAGTTGAGCGGCCAGACCATCCGTCTGCAGCCCATCCCGGCGCGTATGAGCTGCGACGAGATCCTGGAGTGGGTTGGCGAGGAAGTACTCAAAGAGTACCGAAACCTCCACCACACCCGCGGGTTGAGGCCCGGCGACCGCGACGTCAACTATGTTGGCGAGGGACCTGGCGGGGAAGCCGCCATGGATCCAGCGGGAGCCGGCGGCGATGAGTCTCTCGTCGACGATGACGACGACGATGAGCCCGCCGAGGTGGCCGTTTGTGCCTTCGTGGCCAACAACCTGAGTGCGGGGAGCAAACCGGGAAACTGGAAGCCCCTGCAGCAAGTAAGAAAAAGTGCTTTTCCTTTGCTTTAGGACATACTCTAGTTGTATTAGAGATGCACTGAGCAACCATGCATTTTTATCTTAGTATTGGTCCAGCCAAAAGTGGTGAGAACACATTTTGACCTATGGAACCAAACACCCAATCAGGATATTGAGTGGACCCCTTAATCCCCTTTCAATCAGAAGTAAAACATCTTTTCCTGAGTTGACTGAGCACTGACATACCTAAGGTAGAGCCTATGAATTTATCTATGTTTTTCCATGAATACTTATCTGCCCTAGTGGTATGCACCATAGGGGGTTAGGCACCTCTTTTTGAGAGGTCCTGGGTTCAATTCCTGGTCAGCCTAACTAAGTAGGAAGATCCCATCTAAGTAGGGAGATCCCATGTGACATGGCAGTGACCTCATCGCCACATACCATGCCACCTCAGCACATATGGGACCCAAAACAAAGGGTGCACATCTCCTAAGATGGCACCATGGAGAGAGAGTGATCCTGAGGCAGTTTTCTAACTCTTTTCCCAAAACATTTCAGCTATCTCTGTGAATATGCATTCATTTGTATCCTGAGTTGCAGTTTCTGTGAATATCTAATCATCTTTCACTGTTTACACTGCAGCCCTTCATGCTTTGATCCTGAATTACCTTCTCCTTGCATACTATTGGCTTGGGCTATCCTGGATTGAGTTGGCTTTACTGTATTTCAACAAACAAAAGCTTTTCATCATCCAAAACCAGCAGCAGGACACCCTACAGCAACAACAAGCAGCAGGAGAAGCAAAAACACAGTGCTGAAAACACTATAAACTTTTCTGGTAGCAAGAGGCAGCCTGTCTCTGTGCACCGGCAGCGACCCCGCGCCGTACAACCAGTGCTCCGAGCAGGCAAACATAAGCAGAAGGGTGGATTAAGATGGATCCAGGAAGAGTGGACGCCGAGGTGAACACAGCGCCAGCGCCAGAGACACCGGCAAGGCCGGCGCCTGACGCTGTACCTTCGGTGGAGCCCTTACATGGGCCAATGGATACGGCGGAGGACTCCTTGGATGGCCTCCAGACGGCCTTTGGGGCCCTGTCGGTGAAGGAAATGGTCTCTCAGCCTCAGCCTGTGAAGAGGAAGAGAGGAAACGAGAGCGAGAAGGATGCTGGAGAAGGAGCAGACGAAGGAGAGGAGCAAGGGCAAGACCCGACGGATGTCCCTACCTTCGAAGGCGCACCAAGCGCTTCTGGCCTCCATGCATCACCCTCTCCCATAACCACCACACTCCCAGCCGCCGCTACATCCACTTCCACAACCAACCAGCCTATGGCAGAGGGCACAGGCTTTACTGGCATGCCTCACTACCCCGCCTATGGCATGGGCCCACCTACCACTGCGCTCCTTGAGGCAACTACTGCCAGTGAGCCGGTGGCTTCCAGCTCTGCGCCGCGTTGGTATGCGGCTGACCATCCCCATCCACTCCACGCCACGGGAACCTACATGGAAGTTCCTGGGTATGCTCCTGGGTGTACACCTGGGTATGCACCCCTGAGTGGGTTGAGGAGAGGACCAGAGTCTCTGGGAGGCAGGAGTAGAGGATCGGGAAGATCCTCCAACAGGTCCCTGACGCGGTCGGAGATCAACGAGGTGCTCCAAGGAGCCACTTCGAAAATCGTGAGCGACCTCACGCAAGAGATCAGGGAGAAACTGCAGCCCCTGATGATCCCGTCCCATGCGTCACCTACGACAGTGGGGATGTCACCCCACCGAGTACAGGCTAACCACCTGGCGGCAGGGTTGACGAATACCCTGGGGAGCCTGAGGAGCCGACCGATGCCGACTCCTGCAGCAGTACCAAGAAGCCCATTCGTCCCAAGGACAGCCCAGCCGCCCTACAGTCACGTGACGAACTCGACGAGGGCCGAGCTGGACCAGCTGGGGCTGACAGCCCTAAGGGCTATGGTGGACGTGGAGCCTTATGGCTCCAGTGATATAGGCGGAGACCCCTCCGATGATGGGCCGCCTTCGATGACTTCTTCTTCGCCATCGGATGACGAAGACCCTGAGGACCCCGAGGACTCCAAGGGTAAGAAGAAGAAGAAGAAGAAGAAGAAGACCCGACGCCCTGAAGTACGCCGAGCTCAGGAGGCGAAGGCTATTGCCACCTCCAAGATAGTGGTGAACCTGCCTGAATTCACAGGCAAGGACCTCAGCGAGTTCGCTGAGAACTTTGGCCGGTTCCTAAGACTGACCGGCCAAACCCACGCGAGCAGGCGAGTGAAGTGCGACCTGCTCCTGCAGTGCTGCAAGACGAAGTACCTGGAGAAGCAGGTCAGGCAGATCGTCACCAACTCCGCCACCTTTGCCGACGTGTTGGTTGCCCTGGAGAGGCAGTACCCAACCTACGAGACCGACCTCTCCATCAGGGCCCAGATCCAGAACCTGCCCGTCCTGCCCAACAACCCCAAACCCGGCAGGGTCTCCGAGCTGTTGGCGGACCTGGACCACTGGGCTGGACGACTGACGCCCGGTTCCTACAGCAGCGACGACCTGCTGTTTTGGTTGTGCTCCAAGCTCCCCCGTGAGCTATGGGACGAGTGTCGTCTGACGGCTGAGCGCAAGGCTAGATCCCTCCGCTACGAGGATCTATGCGTGCTGCTCCTGGAGATGGCGCTGGAGAAGGAGAGCGACCAACACCTGAACCACTACCGTCCTGGTGGTGGGGGTTCCGGAGGCAAAGGGTCCCAAGGGTCCCGACCTGGGCAGGGGACTACCCCCAAACACGCCCACGCCCGCCTAATGGAGAACGTGAAGGAGCTATTCTGGTGTGATGCCAGAGATGAACAGGGCCACCTGCAGCATGCCTCCGACTGCGAGCAGCGAGACTGCTTTGTTGTCCAGGGGAAGCAGCAGGAAAAGATCACCGGCGCCAAGGTGAAGATGCCGGATCATTACCGCTGCACCATCACGTGTGCATTCTGCGGTAAGCGGAAGCACTATGAGGACGAGTGCTACCATAAGCAACGCCTATCGGCGAAGCTTAAGGGGGAAGATCCTGGCAAAAGCTCAGGCAAAGGTGGAGGCAAGGCCAAAGGCAACGACTCCGGCAAGGGCAAGTCGAAAGGACGTGGTCAAGGTGGTCAAGACAAGGGTCAAGGCGGACGAGGAGGAGGCGCTAATCGCCAGAACGACAACAAGAACAAGGACAAGAACGGAGGTAACCCCAACCCTAATCCAGGGGGGAACTCCGAGCCCTCTGGAGGGCAGTCTGGACCTACCACACGCTCACAGACGCAGGCCGAGCAAGAACAAGGAGCCAAGCGTGAGCATGAAGGTGGTGACGACGGCAACGCCAAGAAGAGAAGCCGTTTCATGAGGATGGCCCGCAAATTGCGGAACAAGGGGTTCGAGGTGACCTGTCCCGCGGAGTTCTGACGGGGACGCTCTGGTGGCACCCAAGACCTGGTGTTTTGGGTACGTATCCGACTAGGGGGACGTGAATACCTGGGGGTACTGGATACTGGAGCCACAATATCGATAGTGGCCAAGAAAATTTTACCTTGTGGGAGCCTGAAGAACACCATGACCACCGCCGCTATACGGATGGGGGATGGACATGTGGTGCACAGCTGCGGGGACTGCGAAGTGGAGGTACCTATGGGCTCCAGGACTATCGCCCATCGGTTCTATGTGATGGACACTGATGCCTTCGACTTTGTACTGGGTACTGACTTCTTCGTGCAGCACTCCCAGATACAATCCCTGACGCTGCAAGCGCCCTACCTCCTGTACGTGGACCACGGCAGTGGCAGAGAGTCTGTGCCACTGGAGCAGTCGGAACATACCTCGAGTTACCTGAGACTATCGAAGGAGGAGCCCTCGAACATGATGGCGGCCTCCAAAACTGAGGACTATCAACTATTGGGGGAAGTCCTAGACCAAGGTCTGAAGGAGTTGGGTTACTCTCGAGAAGACCTAAGTGTGGAACTGTTCGCCAGCGACAAGCAGCATGTACTGGACCTATACTGCAGCAAGGGGAAGAACTGCAGCTACAAATTTTACTGGCCCTCTTTCGGGATGGCCTACGGGAACCCCAGATTCAGTGAACTGGGGAAGGTGCTGACCAAGGTGGCCTTGGAACGTTCCCGTATGGTCCTGTGTTCCCCCGATTGGGGAGCCCATGGGGGCAACGAGTACTGGCGAACCCTCCTTGACAAGCTGACTATCAGCTCTGTGCGGTTACCTGATGAGGCCATCTACGTGCCTCTGGGACGCAAGACGCCCATTGGGAAGCCCGGATGGGGGAGTATGCTCAGCGTGGTGGACGGAAGTCTTACCACCATCCCCTGGGAAGACCTGGACCCTACTCTGGTCCAGGCTATACAACGAGAAAGCGATGGACTCGCCTTGGGTGACTTGAAGGATCGTCTACGACCTCAAGATGCTGTTGAAACTACACCCGGAGGAGATGAGTACGTCGTGACTGACACCAACGCCCCCAACTCTCCCTGTCATGTACCTGTTCCTGATGGAGTCTCTGAGTGTGGACTATCTGAGCTACCTAGCTCTATCCACTCAGACGACGAAACTGAGCACGACGCCTTCTTCGTGCAGACTGCGGTGGAAGAAGTGGAGAACGCCGAGTACGTCGCCCCACTAAAACCCCTACTCTCCATGAGGGTGGAAGACCCCGTGGATGAAGAGCTGGACCCTCGATCCAGGCTCAGGGAGTATGTGGATTCCAAGAGGAAGTTGGTGGCGAAAAAGCTATGCTACGCGAAGCCTACCCGCAGCTCGTGGCCACTGAAGCAAGGACGTATGGGAGACCTATCCCAACTGAAGGAGGACCTCGAACAGAAGATCACCACCTGGCAAAGGGAGGTAGATCTCAAGCTCATGAAGAGCGTATGGGGTGCCCATGTGAGGACCCCAGATGAGGACGACCTCTCGGAGGAATGTGTATGTGAACCCCCTAAAGCGTGCCTATGTTGCCATCGTCCACCGGAGATGGTTGAGCAAGACCTTCTGTATGCCTACCAAGGGCTGAAGGATGCTACCGCGGGCGAAGAGTCGGTGGAGGACCACCTCCCGACTTCTATTCAAGGGGCAAGCAACTTACACTCCGACGAGGATATGGAGGACAAGATCAAGGTACTGGACCCGCGGGTACAAAAGCTGATAAGGACCTATCTGGAGGTGTTCGGAGAACTACCCCCTCCAGCCTCATGCGACAAGCTGGTACAGATGGACCTCAAGCTGAAACCCGAGTTCGTGGGTCACAAGATCCGGAGGAGACCCTATCCAGCTCCTAAAGAGCAGGCCGACGAGATTGAGCGACAGATACAAGAATGTATCGACGCTGGCCTAGTCCTGGAGTACAAGGATGGGGACTACCCCCTACACTGCAGCCCCTGTTTCCTGGTGGCTAAACCTGGGTCTACAGCCAAACGGCTGGTAGTGGACTATGGAGAGCTGAACAAGAAGACGCTGAACCACTCAGGGTCCATTCCCAATATGGAGTCTACCCTGGAGAAGATAGCCTCCTGTCGCTACAAGACCAAGATGGACAAGCGAAGTGGATTCTGGCAAGTGGACCTGACGCCCAACGCGCAGGAACTACTGGCCTTCATCACCCCTCAGGGGAGGGTATTCAAGTGGAAGGTCATGCCATTCGGCGTGGCTAACGCCCCCGCTCTGTTCCAAGAGCTGATGAACAAGATCTTGTCCATCCTACGAAGGAGACCTAAGGTGCAGGAGCTCATATCCCGTGGGGCCCAGATGGAGGCTCACATCGACGATGTATGCCTCCGGACCAATACCCAGGAGGATCACCTAATCCTCTTGGGTGAGTTCTTTGCGGTCTGCCAGGAGAACCACACACGACTCAAGCTGGAGAAGTGTGAGTTCATGCAGGAGACCATGCAGTACCTCGGGTTTGACGTTGGCTATGGGTGGTGGACCCCAGCGGCCTCTAAGGCCAAACCCCTGATGGATGCCAAGGTACGACACGAAGACCCCAAGAAAGGACTTCATGATGTACGCAGTTTCATTGGGGCGTGCAACTTCTATCGCCGCCACATCAAAAACTTCACCTACACCAGCGCGGTACTGACTGACTTGATCAAGAAGAGTACTACTTGGCGCTGGGGCCCACAAGAGCAACAAGCGTTTGACGAGCTCAAAGACAAGGTAGCCAACGCTAAGTGCTTGGGCGTGCCTAGGGCACAAGGGGAGATTATCCTGGTGACCGACGCCAGCAATGTGGGCGGTGGTGGAACGTTGTTCCAGTGGCAAGCACTAGAGAAGGAGGAGTTCGACTCGGCCATTTCCCAATGGGGGACGGAAGGTCTCAACCGAGATGGAACCCTCAAGCACAGCTACCCTGACGACAAGTGGGTCCTAGTACCTCTGGGCCACTGGAACTGGAAGTGGAACCAGGCCAGGGGGAACTACTCCACCTATGAGCAGGAACTGCTCGCGGGTATGCTGGTGCTATCCTCACAAGCACGACTGTTGGGGAGTAACCCTGTGGTCTGGCTATGCGACCAAGAACCGGTCCGCAGTTTCCAGAAGGGCCCCCCACCTGAGAAGGCCAAGCTACGTCGCTGGTGGACCTACCTCAGTCAACTACGCCTGACGGTACACCATATCCAGGGAGTGAAGAACGAGTGTGCCGACTACATCAGCCGCAACAACTTTTGCCCTGATTGGTGCCCGGTCTGAAGCGCTGGCTAAGGAAGCGTTCAGCCGTATGGACGTACACCTGGACCTGAACATGACCATGATACGCCCCCTGGATGGACTCCAACAATCGGAGTACCTACAGGAGTTTGGGGATATCTACCGGCGCCTGGAGAAACGCCTTGAACCCCTCCTGGTCAACCAAGACCAGTGGAAGCGGGACAAGAGCTACCTCTGGCACGAGGACCGCATCGTGGTGCCTAGTGACCGAGTCCCAGCGCTGCTGAAGTGGACCCATGAGTCCAGTGGTCATGTGGGTGCTGACCGTACCCTGAGGCTGTTCAAGCAGTGGTTCCACACTACGTGGACTGACGACCAGCTGCGGAAGACGCTCCTGCCTATCGTGGACAAGTGCCCGTGCAGGTCCTGTAAACCAGGGGATATCAGGGACAGAGGTCTCTACACGACCCTGCCCATCCCTCACTGTGCTAACAGTGTTCTATACGTGGACTACACGGAGATGCCGAAGTTTGGGGGCTATGACTTCGCCCTCGTGGTAACCTGTGGGTTGACCAGGTTTACCAGGGTGTTCCCATGTACCAAGCACATTACCGGAGAGGAGACTATCAAGATACTCCTGGAGGAGTGGTTTTGTGTCTATGGGGCGCCCAAGGAGATCAACTCCGATGAGGACGTACGAGTACGCTCAGATACCGGCTGGTACAAGAGGGTCCTGAGGTCCCTCAATGTCCAGGTGTCTACGGGGATTCCCTACTCTCACACGAGCAACCCCCTATGTGAGCGACAGATTCGTGTCCTGAAGGAGAACGTCAGGATATGGTGCAAAACTGAACGCACCAGAGACTGGGTGAGACTACTCCCCGTCATATCCTTGATGATGAACTCCCAAGAGAGTTCAGCTACTGGCTACTCGCCACATGAGCTATTCATGGGGCGCCCGGCATGGTTCCTACATGCCCCCTATCCAGAGGACACCCATTCTTCTGTGGGTGAATGGGTCCAAGAGCAACAAGCGAAGGTGGACAAGGCCAAGGCTATGCTCCAGAGAGTGAGGGAGCGTCAGTGGAACAAGAAGAACAAGCACCGTGTACCGGCCACCTACCAAGAAGGGGACTGGGTGCTGGTGCACCACAGTCGACTACCCGCCTGGCCACGCTCTACCAGCGATGACCCATACTTCGGGCCGTACAAGATCCTATCTGTGGATGGGCACCGTATCACCGTGCGGTGTTCTCCCCGTCTAGGGGGGACCCTGGTGTGCGCCGCTCAACACCTGAAGCGCTACCATGATCCTGAAGACCTCTGTGGGGAGGAGTGGGAGCTGAACGACGAGGAAATCGCCGCTCTGGACCTACAAGGGGCTGCCAGCCCTATGGAAGTTGAAGGTGAACTCCCCGACATGAACGCCGAGGAAATGGCTAAGGAGGGCTTCTACCTGGTGAAGTCTGTCCTACGCCACCGCTATCGCCAGGGTTGGCGCTTCCTCACCCTCTGGGAAGGGTTTGGAGTCGAAGAGGCCACCTGGGAGCCCTTCTCTGCATTTGTTCTACCTGAGGGACGCCTAAACTCGGTTCTGGTTGACTACTTGTCCCAGAACAACCTTGGTGAGTTACTGAGGCTCGCTGAGGCGCTTGCCTCCAAGACTAAAGCTAGGGACTGAACCTTACCCTTACCTGCCAAAGCGTATGTGTGAGTGTGCTAGTCCTAAGGTCCTGAGAGCAAGCCGCAGAAATGGTGTCCTAATTATACCCAAGTCTGCGCCCTTGCTAAACCTGGAGGGTTGGCTTATTGATGCCACGGGGTACGCCCCGGGTCTCCCCTCCCCTATGCGCCCAATTTCTGTGCTGGCGCAAAACCTTGGGGGAATACCCAGAGTGTTAATCCAGGTATTGTTTTCCCTACCTACCTGTCTACTAAAGGGAGGGGTGGCCAAAAGCTATGAAGGCATGCAAAACGCCTGTTTGCTATGTGGCCAAAAACACTAGCCTAACCCACTGTCACAGCCCACCAACCCAGCTAAAATTGCAGGAAAAGGGTGGGACAGTGACACGCCCCCTACAGGTCCTACACACCCTACAGTGGCACCATCCTGGTGGGCGAGCGCTGGGCAACTGGCTCTAGCCCCCACGCAGGACTACCACTCCTACACGCACACTCTACTTGGCGTTGCGAAGAGGAAGTTCTCGAGGGTCCTAGCGACCCACCTGTGAAATGACAAGAGAACACAGCGCTACTAAGCAACTGTGGCCTCACAGGGGACGCCACAACGCGTTTCCCCTGCAAGGGCTTGGAGGGAAGGAGTGCTCTCGTGTGCAAGGCGCAGATGTCGATGAAGTCGGACTCCCTGCTCTGCCACAGGCGGAGCGGAGTTACTTGTTTGTGTGATCTGCGCCCCTGTTTAGCAGGGCATAAAAAAAAAATGCTGCTGCACCACTCACCCTACCTGCCCACCTGTAAAACAAAGGCAAATGAAAGGGCGTTTGCGGCGGAGGAACCAAGGCACACTCCAGGTATTATACCCTTCTCAGTGTGCCCGATAATACGCTGTCCGCAAACACGCTGCATGGAGCAGCTACCCTTATCAAGCAAGCAAGCGTTAAGGGACTCCTCAGGTTCTCTTAAAGAACGTACCGAGGAGCCCCTGGGTAGCCTAAACAAGGTTTACCGTGCGCACTTCGCGTGGCCTACCCTTTAATGCGTGTGTGCATGCACGACTATGCACAATCACGTTGGGCAAACCTGCCCATCCCCACAACAATCTTGACTCCACCAGGGGGTGGCCCCGCCTGGGCGTACCTACCTTACCTACCGCTGGGAAGTGAAGCAAGGAGAGAAAACGAAAGGGGCGCACGCGAAGAATGTTGCTATGCACTTGTGTGTATGACTAATCACCCTGATCTGACCGCTAATCATCTGCAATCTTACTAATCAATCCCTCTACCGCGTCCTATCGTGGTTATCGTTGTTAACGCTGCTACACGACTCGTTCACGGAGACACGAGACGAGCAATGTGTATGCGGCATGCAAGACGAGCATACCTGTAGTTTATACCTGATTCATTGAAGTCTTTTCAATTGATTTTCGAATTCTTGAATTTTTGAAGCTTCTATTAGTGTGGGTGGAAACTGTATGTTTGTTTATTAATGTGTGTCTCGTCATTTTCAAGACTACGTGATACATACGTTTATAATTCCATTATTTTTCCATTTTCCGGCGCTTCGCTAGGAGTCGCTCCTGCGCGCCGCCATTTTGTACGTATGAATTTCTGGATTTAAAAAATCCAGAGATGACTATAATTTCTATAAAAATGTGCTGAAGATGCACAATTGGATTCTGCTCAGGTGTGTCGTTTCAGAAAAATTCTGCGCCGTCATTTGACGGATTTTGGTGTCGTCGCTTCGTTTTTGCGTGGATTCGTCCATAATTCTCCCATTCCTGCCTCTGCAGATACCCACGCGCAGCCTCGCTGAGTAGGCCGTGTTCGGGCCGAAACGCAGGTGCCTGGAGAGACTGAGCAGAACCAAGACCCCACCAAGGGGCAAATTAATTTCTTTTCGACTCCCTACGCCCTAAGACAGGTCACAGGTCGCCAGCAGGTTTACGAGAACCCATGCGAGTGTGTATAATGTGTCTTGCGTTTGGGTTGTGTCGACGCTGCGTCTTGGAGGAAGGGAGGCATATGCACATGTTTGGCATGCTCCCAATCTAACCCAACCAAGCCACAGGAGCCCCGGCAGCGCCAAGAGCGCTGAGTCTTCTGTAGGAAACTGTACAATCAGAGCAGCAAAAGGACGCCAGCCATGGTGAGCGCCCATTTTTCAGTGTGAGGGAGACTGTAGGTATTTTAAAGTAGATGTGGAAACCAAGGAAAGGCCAAGAAAAATTCCCTTTTTCCTAAAATGCGACAGTGGTGGCCACCACAGCACAAGGGGGGAGTAAGAAAAAGTGCTTTTCCTTTGCTTTAGGACATACTCTAGTTGTATTGGAGATGCACTGAGCAACCATGCATTTTTATCTTAGTATTGGTCCAGCCAAAAGTGGTGAGAACACATTTTGACCTATGGAACCAAACACCCAATCAGGATATTGAGTGGACCCCTTAATCCCCTTTCAATGTGAAGCTATTCATCTTTTCCTGAGTTGACTGAGCACTGACATACCTAAGGTAGAGCCTATGAATTTATCTATGTTTTTCCATGAATACTTATCTGCCCTAGTGGTATGCACCATAGGGGGTTAGGCACCTCTCTTTGAGAGGTCCTGGGTTCAATTCCTGGTCAGCCTAACTAAGTAGGAAGATCCCATCTAAGTAGGAAGATCCCATGTGACATGGCAGTGACCTCATCGCCACATACCATGCCACCTCAGCACATATGGGACCCAAAACAAAGAGTGCACATCTCCTAAGATGGCACTATGGAGAGAGAGTGATCCTGAGGCAGTTTTCTAACTCTTTTCCCAAAACATTTCAGCTATCTCTGTGAATATGCATTCATTTGTATCCTGAGTTGCAGTTTCTGTGAATATCTAATCATCTTTCACTGTTTACACTGCAGCCCTTCATGCTTTGATCCTGAATTACCTTCTCCTTGCATACTATTGGCTTGGGCTATCCTGGATTGAGTTGGCTTTACTGTATTTCAACAAACAAAAGCTTTTCATCATCCAAAACCAGCAGCAGGACACCCTACAGCAACAACAAGCAGCAGGAGAAGCAAAAACACAGTGCTGAAAACACTATAAACTTTTCTCAGCAGGGTTGGAGGAAGAAGGAGAAGAGGGACCCTCGCCGCATTGGCGACCCTCCGCTGTCCTTTGGGGAGTTCATACGAGCTCACCCTCAGGGCTGTTTCGTGTGTTATGGGAGGAAGAAAGGCTTCAACCATGACCACCGAACATGCCCCGTCCACAAGGCCGACACGGAGGCTTACAAGAAGGCGCACGGGTCGAAGAAGCGTGCGCCCGCGGGTATCCGGGAAGCCAAGATGGAGGTGGACAAGGACGAGCTGGCCAAGCTGATGTCGTCGGTGGGGACCGAATTGGCCAAGGAGATCCAGGAGATCAAGCGGAACTGGGTCCCCAGATCGGACAACAAGAACAAGGAGAACAACCAGAATGACCAGAACAAGGACAAGGACAAGAACAAGGGTAAGAAAGGGGGAAGGAAGAAGGGCATCAACGACGTTGAGGCCGAGGAGAACACCCCCTCTTCCACAACCGACGCCCCCTAGCGGAGCCCCTGCAGCCAAGGGCCCCAGCTAGGGCGGTCGCAGGATGGTAACGTGGGAAGCGCCGAACCATCCCAGTCGGGAGTCGATAAGCACAAGGGGACTGCCGCGGGCGGAAGGCCCGGTCCGGCGCCCAGTCGCGGAGGCGGGGTGAGGGCAAGTGAAGGCACGAACCTTTGCACCCGTCCGTCCTTCGCGACGAAGAACGTGTTTGATGTACTACAGGATCTATCCGAGAGTATCGGAGGATCACCCGGACCGCAGCTGGATGCTGCAGATGGGCAGCCTGAGCCCATTGTCCACGACCTACACCAGTCGCTTGTTGAGCTTCTGGAACGGCCGGAGATCCTGAGTTTGCAGGCCGTGCGCCGTGTCGGTCGCGAGCGGCAGTTGCATCTTAAGGTCCGTGCCCTATGCGGGGAAGTGGAAAAGGTTTTCGACGTGTTGGTCGACACGGGAGCTCAAGTCAGCTTGGTCAAGGCTGGCCTACTTCCACCAGAGTGTCTGACCGACAGTCGGAAGCCTGTCAGGCTGAAGGTGGCGAACGGCCAGTACATGGTGGGAGGCACGAAGGAAGCGGCCATTGGGCTGCAGTTCGTGAACCATCGTGAGCTGAGCCGCCCAGACCTCGGCAAGGAAATCCTCCTGCACGGTAGCTTCTACGAGGCCGAGATGGACTGGGACATGATCGTCGGGTACGACTTCATGATGGAGACGGACTCCGGCGTTATCCCGGCCCAGGCCTCCATGACCCTGTACCAGGACGACCAGCTCTCGTGGCTTTCGTCACCTGAGCACCATGTGGAATGCCAATGGATCCACCCCGAACGCAATCAGCTCGAAGTGGCCGCGCTGGACACTGAGCCCACTGGGCCAGCAAACCAGGAGTACGGCGTAAGGCCGGAAGTGGCGAACCGAGTGGTCGCGGACCTGGGAGCGTCGGATCTGGCCCTGGATGCGTTCTCTTCAGGAACCTCCGCCCATCTGCGGGTGTGTGAGAAGTACTGGAGCGCACAGGACTCCGCGTGGAAGAAGCACTGGGGTCCGCATCAGGGATTGATGTGGATCCATTGCCCCCGTTGGGACATTCCAAGAGCGATAGCGAAGATTCGCAAGGACCGCTCCAAGGCAGTGCTGGTTGTTCCTATGGGATGCACCGAGGAGGAAAGTACCCGACATTGGGTAGCCTCATTGACCAACATGACCTTAAACAAGGTCGTCCTACCGGCTGGAGAGAGTGTCTATCAGGACGCTAAGGGACAGCCCATGCCACCCCAGAGATGGCCAACAGAATTCCACTATGTGGATGGGGGCCTTGATCAGGCCGACACCACGGACTTCGTGTGTGTCAACCGCATCATAGCAGAGCCTTGGAGGCAATGCTTTGCGGTTCCCCCTGTTGACATCGAAGAATCGGATTCGGAAGACCCTCTCACTGAAGAGGAGTGGGATCTGGTTCAGGGGTATATGGATCAGCCCTTTCACGACTGGGGGAACCAGCGTGAGGGCAAAGTCCAGGACAAAGCCTGGTGGGAAGTGGACTCAATTGTCTCCGGTTCCTATGACGGGAATACCTTCGTACAGAGGGTGCTGGATCACATGTCCAGCCAAGACGAGCCGCCTGGCGGTAACCCACCCACCTACGGCGATCTGTTCCGAGGCAAGACCAGAGATGGCCCTTTGGGCCACCTGGGAAGACCACCTGAGCCGAAAGCGAGCGGGGTCGCTACCCCTCAAGTAAGCTCCGTGGTTCAAGTGCCCGGAAAAGCCAAGGCGGAGTCCGATGACTGCCCCAAGATCCAGGCGTTGAGGGCCAGGCTGAAGCAGAAGTATGGCGAGACCTTCTTCAGCGGAAAACCTGTGTTCCCCCCACCGGTGCGTGGACCGTATGGCGAGGCCAAGATACGACTGAAGCAGGACCCCCGTGTGTATCGGCACCGGGAGTTTGCCCTGAGGGGCGAGAGGAAAGAGGCCATGGAGAAGATCCTCCGTGACTTCATCCAGAGAGGCTGGCTTGAGCCGTGCCACTCCGAGTGGGCCTCTCCCTGCTTCGTCGTCCCCAAGAAGGTTGCCGGTGAGTGGCGGCTCGTGGTCGACTACCGCGGCCTGAACGCCCAAACGCAGCACGACAGCTATACGCTGCCCCTCATTGAGGATATGCTGCAAAAACAACACCGGCGGAGGATCTTCACGGTGATTGACCTGAAACATGGTTATCATCAGATGCCTCTCGCCGAGGAGTCCCGTGCCTGCACAGCCATGAGCACCCCACTTGGACCCCTCCAGTGGAAGGTGATGCCTATGGGCGTTACCAACGGCAATGCGGCTTTTCAGCGGATGCTGGAGAACCTGCTTGAGCCGGTGCGCGACTGTGCGGACCCCTTCGTGGACGACGTGATCATCGCGTCCGGGGACCCCAGCATGAGCTACGAGGAGCTCCTGGAGGCACACGAGAGGGACGTCACTCGGGTGCTGGACCTTCTGGTTCGGCACAAACTCACGGGCAGCAGTGACAAGGCCACCATTGCGGTAAGCGAGGTGGTCTTCGCTGGCCACGTAGTCGGGAACGGGCAGCGAAAGCCCATACCTGGCAAGGTGGCGGCGATTGAGCACTGGGAAAAGCCCAAAACGGTCTCTGAGCTACGGGCGTATCTGGGGTTCTGCAATTACTACTCGGGGTATATCAAAATGTATGCCGAGTATGCAGCCCCCATGACGACCATGCTCAAGGGCAACCGAGAGGAGACCAAGAAGGGGTCCAAGAAGGCTCTGGTCTGGACAGCTGAGTCCGACCGTGCTTTTGAGGGGATGAAGCAGGCGCTGCTATCCGCAGTGGGTCTGCACCTCGTGGATCCCGACCGAGGGTTCGTCCTGCGCACCGACGCTTCCGACTACGCCATTGGCGCTGTGTTGGAGCAAGTGCTTGACGACGGGAGGCACGTGCCCGTGGCCTTCTGGAGCCGAGTCCTGGCGGAAGGCCAGAGACGGACGTGGACGCCCCGTGAAAAGGAGGCGTATGCCATCGTCATGGCTCTCAGGAAATGGGCTGGGTACATAGCCCTCCATCCCGTCACCGTCTGCACCGACCATCAGAGTCTGCAGTCGTGGCACAAGGAGCACGTGGACACCCCCTCAGGTCCCGCCTGCCGACGGGCAAGATGGCACGAGACCTTGGCCAAGTTCGACCTTACGGTTGTTTCTATTCCTGGAAAGGATAACACCGTGGCGGACTGTCTCAGTAGGTGGGCCTATCCCGCCAGCAAGGGCATGCAGGATATCTCTGCCCATGGCGATGAGGCTGAGACCGCTGAAGCCAAGAGGATCATTGAAATGGAGCGCCTGATGGAGGAGGAGGGTGCCAAATGCTTCGTCGTCATGGCTGCAGATGCCCCCCTTGCTTCGAGGGTGAGCAGAACGGTCAGTGTACTCGCCCCTGTGGGTGCTGCGGGCGGAAGGCCCGGTCCGGCACCCCCTGTGGGAACTGAGTCCGACAAGCACCTCTTCCCGGAGTCTTTCCTCCAGGACGACTGGACTGACGATTACGCCAAGTCTGAGGCCTTTGCGGCCGAGTATAGGGCTGTGACCGACCCTGACGACGGGCAGAAGTGGCCAAAGGGGCTGACCGAGGAAGATGGCAAGCTCTACCGGAATGGTAAGCTGCTAGTCCCGGAGTCCCGGGTGCTCGAACTGTGTGAAGCTTGGCACCAACACATGCTGCACCCAGGGGTCAAGAAGCAAGCTCTTGACATGCAGCGTCGGTTCGAGATCGACCATATCGTTCTCTACACCGCCATCAAGAAGGTCAGGAAGGGTTGTTCGGTCTGTCAGGCCTGCAATCCCGATAACCGGAACGTCAAGGGGGAACCCCAATGGACCCCGGTTCCTGACCAGCCCATGGAGAGCGTGGCCATGGACGTCTTCTCCATGCCCGAAGTGCACATTGGCAAGGAGACCTTTGACTGTGTGGTTCTCTGTGTGGACCGCCACAGCGGCTACGTTGTAGCCGTTCCGGCACGCAAAAAGGGGTTGCTTGCCAAGGAGGTGGCAGTCATGATGATTCGTCATTGGCTGACCGTCTTTGACATCCCCCGCACCATTTGCAGTGACCGAGGGCCCCAGTTTACTGGTGGCTGGTTCAAGGCTATGTGTTCCCTCATGGGGATACGTCATGCCAAGAGCGTGGCCTATCTCAGCCGGTCTAACGGCCGTGCTGAAGTGGCTGGACGGCAGCTGTTCGAGAAGCTGCGCAAGATCCACATCACCAATCCACGTCGGAACTGGTTCGAGGAGATGTGGCCTGCTTTGAAGGCCCATCATGACACCCCCACTCCGGGCGGTTTGTCCCCTCACCAGATTCTCTTCGGCAGGGACCCCCTGGGTAGGGGACTTCCCTTGTCTGGTGATGGCATGGCTATGGATGCCAAGGAATTCTTCGCGCGGCAAGAGCAAACGGCGCGGGACATCCGCCAGCAGCTTGAGAAGGAGCATGCTGAGCGTCAGAAGTCCGCCCCGAGCTTGACAGCGCAGAAGTTCAGGGTGGGAGACCCGGTGTGGGTGATCAGACCCCGCCCCATGGGCACCCACCGCACCAAAACCTGGTTCACACCCGGCGAGGTGGTCCGCAGGATTGGTGAGGACACCTACCGCATCAAGGTGGGTCACGGACAGTTCCGGGAGCGCCACGAGAGTCAACTCCGTGTGCGGGAACCCGACCTCCGTGGCCGACATGTGTCCCTGGACTACGCCAAACATGAGGCCGATTCGGACGACGACTATGCTGAGCAGGACGACTATACTGTCGAGAAGATCCTGGCTCAGCGTCCGAAGGCCTCGGCACCCGGAGGTCTGGAGTTCAAGGTTCGTTGGCGAGGCTATGGGCCGTCCCACGACACCTGGGAACCCGTCTCCTCGTTCGTGCCGCGGGTCAATACTCCCTTCATGGAGTACATCCGCAAGCACAAGACCAAGATCCATGTCTCGGACTTGGCAGCACTCACCCGGGCGATTGCAGCCAGGGGTGCCTGATCAGCGCCCTGAGCTCTCCCCTGATGCGTTTTGAGCGCTTGTGAGGCCGACGAATCGTCCCTTACTTGCTTGCTCTCTTCCATCTTTCGGTGACAGAGTGGCCATATGCCCCCCCCTGCTGTATCCAGAGGAGGATGGCCCCTCTCTTCAATTCTATTCGTCACTCCCCCCCCTGCTGAATCCTTGGGAAACCAGGTAGGGCGACTGACCTTCATATTTCTGAGCTCTTGGGGCCTTGAAGCCCATGCGA
Organism: Eutreptiella sp. 'Long Island Sound 2002'; assembly: GCA_964036045.1. Lineage (NCBI taxonomy): Eukaryota > Euglenozoa > Euglenophyceae > Eutreptiales > Eutreptiaceae > Eutreptiella > Eutreptiella sp. 'Long Island Sound 2002'. The sequence continues at coordinate 174,968,110 of OZ038381.1, forward strand.
CGTTGCGCAACGGATGCCGCTGTCATCGGCATTGCGATTTTTGAGTGTGTGGTCTGGTTCCATGGCATTTGCGGAATCCAGACCAGTCGACGTGTGTCTCGAGACTATATATGGCCTGAACTCAGGCGTTTTCCTGTCCACCCTCCTGCATTGCCTTATCCTGACCGTGGCGTGGTTTGGCGCTCTGTCCAGAGCGTGTTTACACGCCTATTTACCCAGATTATTGCTTGTTTTTCTGCCCTCCAGGATATGTCATCTGTATGTTAAGTGTCATCAGCCCATCGCTGAGGGATGGACTGTTTTTCACCACGAATCGGGATACAGAGGCACCTTGAGTCGCCGTGTACATGTTCTTACAGCCTGGTCCAGCCTGGACCAGTACTTGATTACATATTCTACTGTTTGAGTGCCCGTGATACCGTGTTGCCCTATTCGCTGTGATGTGTGGAGATCCTGATGGCGCCAGGCGGGAAGCCCAGTTGCCTGACTACACTCCCAGCGGTCCGCCACTGTCAGTCCCAGTGTGAGCCTACCGATTCGCAGACGCACTTGCATTCGGATGGCGGCCTCCGGTGCTCCTGACCTCGGTCAGTCTGCCTGGGAAACTGGTGGTTTGAGGAGTCGACGCCTCCGCCCACACTGCATGAGGACTCCCTCATGTATGGCCTTCGTGGCAGTAGGGCGAGGGAAAAGACGGCCTTGATGCCCGATCCCTTCAGGAGGAGTTCCCTTAAGATTTGGGGTTCTTAAGGAGTTCGACTATGGCACTCTGGACTCGCGTCGTATGGATATGGTCATGGTGCGCCCGAGGAAGGACCCGTGGGGACTCTCCCCAGTCGGCGGGCCTTGGGAAGCTTGGGGTAGCCTGATGGATCTTTGTGGTCGCTCTCGACTTGTGGGACCACCTCGGTCGTCGTGTGTCGCCTATGTTGGCCGTGTATGCCACTGCCACTGTGGTGGTGACCGTAGCAGCCGGCACCCGGTGCGCCTGGTATGGGTTAACGGGTCCTTTGGATGCCGAACAATCGCCGCCAGGACCCGGGACTTGATACTTGATACTATACATGTGCTACGAGCTTATACCTATTTTACTGTGACTTACTGAAGTGAGGATGTGACACCCCCCCCCCTTTCAGGAAGTGGTCCTGGGTACCCGCTGCCATGCGTTGGTGTTATCGAGCCCCCCCAGGGTTTGCTCTAAGGAGGGGGGTGAAGCGGTACCCAGAACCCCATGGCCAGGTTACGGCATACAACCGGTCTCCGGTCCACTAACCCCATGCACGGCGTCTTCCGTGCCGTGAAGCCCCGCATCGGCAACCGATGCACCGCCAGCGGAGATTTGTGTATCAGAATATCAGGAATCAACAGGGTTTTATTTTCATATTGTTTCCGTCAATTTTTACGCTTCTGTTCTGATACTCACTGTTTTGACTGCTGGCGGTTGGATCGCGACTTTACCGTAACCGCCAGTTTAACTGTTTATAATGGAAATTTTAACGCTATCTGTCACGAAGGCTCCAAAGTCGCCAGGAACTGCATGGATGCTTCCGCAATTTTCATAATTAATACTCGCAACCTTAATCCGAATTTTTCAGGATGTCGAAATCGGATTTTCGACTTCGACATCCCCGCACTTGATTTGACCTCTTTCGAGTGGACCTACGTGCTTCCCTATACACGAATCAACTTTCCTTTTCTCTTGCCCCCCATTTGTCTTAAAGATATGGGCAAAACAAAGTTGATTCGTGAGGCCACTTGTGAAGGTCATATCTCGTGCCGCTTGCGAGTATTGACGATAAGGAAACGTGGGATGTATTCACAATACTCCCGACGTAATTTAGGAAGCATTATATGCCTTGCGTTTCCACACGTGCGCGCTAGTGTAATGGATCATGGTCAAGAGGGTAGAGTTTGCGTTATAACTCTTTGGCCATGACATTGCGTGCGTTAAGATAACTTTCGAGTGTAGCGCGCAAGTGTTGGTGTTGCATAGGAACTCTCCTTGAGTTCCTATGAGCGATTGACACAAAGTTATGCCCTTGGAGGGGCATGACATATCGTGGTGGGAGCTACCTTTTTAGGCAATATGGAGTATGTGCCTTGTGTTGTGTTGCGTGCCCATTTGGCGGGTCCATTACTCCAAGCCAAGCCCGCCAATGGACCTCATATTGTGCAAGCCCCTTCTCCATACTCCCTACGGTCAATTGCAAGCCTAACCTTCGTGAAGGGAAGCTTGTGTGGTGATCCCGAAGCGATGCGTTGGGAGCAAGGTGTGTGTTTTACAATTTTCCATATTTTCATGTGCCCACTTGGGAAGTAGCGCTCGTAACCTTTCAAGGCGCCCCAAGTGGAGCACATATGTGGGATCGAAGGTCAATGGTGTCAAGTCATTGTGTTTAGAAGGATTAGTTGATTGCACGATCCAAGCCAAAGATATTATAATATAATTATGCGCCTTTCAAGGCACTTTGGTTTGTCCTTGTGCCAATTTTGCCGTTTTTGGCCCGTCATGATGTCAAGTGGCGACCTTGTATCTCAACGTTGCGCTCAATTGACATCATGACCCAAGTATGTTATGAGGGTACATACTTCGGTGCCCAACATATCTTGAACCCGGCGAATAACTCCTCTTGGGCTTGGCGTACCGTGGCTGCCATGTTGGCGATTTGGGACTATCCCAAATCATGGGCTCACTTGGCGACCCTGCCATTCCCAATACCGGAGGAGTTGGGCGACGCCCAAAAGATATGTTGGACACATATGACTTGATACCAATCCTATGGCACACTCCGGTCCGAGTCGGGCATGTGCCTCATTTGCCCCAACCATGAGTGTGCGCATTTTTGGCCATTTTGAGCAATTTTCCACTTTTGCTGCCCGCCGTGCACTATGTTCTAACCCTCGTGCACGCCGGACGCATGGACCAATGGACCATATATGACATGGGTGTTATGGGTAATGGCCCCCATGGTCCACATACCACGTGGGCGAAGCGGAGCCGCCTTCGTTAAGGCGCTAGGCCAAATTGAGTATGGGCAATTTTGCCATTTTTGCATTTGTGGACCCAATTGGGATCGTCACCACGCCAAGCAGCATGGAGATCTTTGAGAGCCAAGGGCATGGGAGTCTCTGTTGGACTCCCAGTGGATCGCATATGGAATGGCGGATCCGATCTCCAAGCCGGCGTGGAGATATACTATTGGGAGCACACCGAATTTTGGCTCATTTCAAGCAGCCAAAATGACCCAATTTTGGGACCCCAATTTCCCCCTTCCGTGTGGTCAATTGGCGGCCCCATTTCTCTAAGCCCATAGGGAGCCCGGACCCAAATCCAAGTTGTACACTCAGATAGAAGTCCTAGGTCCTGCCTCCTACCCTGTGAGCCATTGGCCTTACCTTGGCCGAGCGAGCCACGCGTGGGAATGACGCCAATTTTGGTGATTTTGGCATCATGACCCCACTTGACTCATCCGTGTTGCCCTGATGCCGGGACCTCAGAGGGAGCCAGGTTGGGTGAGGGCTCCAGGGAGTTTGTACTCGAAGGGCATAGGGTCAGTTGCCTCGTCCCTACCTCTGGCGGGTCCGGACGAGGGGTCAATGTTGGGGATTTTTGAGTTAATTTCAGTTTGGGCTGAAACAGCCCATTTTCAGCTACCAACTCCTGGGTGACAATGGCGGGGCCATATCTCTGGCTCAGAGAGGAGTTGGGACCTGCCGTTAAGGGAGCATAGGGAGCTACTGTCGGTTGGCCTTGGAGCTCATTGGCTCCGAGGAACTCGCCTGTGGCTGTGCAGGACACCTCTCCCATTGGCAGGGTTTCAGGGTCCGGACTGAGCAGGGCATGGGTTGTGTTTGAGCCCCCGCCCCTATCAGCCACTGAGAGGGTCGGACCTGGGATTGGGATATGAGTTGGGACTGAGTGTCTATGGTCCTGTGATGCACTTACCTCAGTCCAGTCTTAACCCCATGTGTACATATCCTGATGTGTTTCTGTACATACTTTCGTTCCCTCTTTGCAGAGTGGCAAGGATTCTGAAACGCTTTGTCACATGACAACGCATTGATGCCCTTGTGAGCGTAGTGCTTTGCCTGCCTGCTCACTTGCGTGTGTCCACCGCAGCGTCCCGTGGCCGGCCCCCCACGGGAACGCGTCAGGACCTTCTGAGCCTCGTACCATGGAACCACGTCTTCCGACTCAAAATCGATAGTTAATTCCAGCGCGGCTGCAGAAAGCTGACAGGAGGTCTTGGCATTTCTTGTCACCTGTGGCGCCCGCTGAAGGAGAGACACTGGTTCGTCCACTTCTGTTTCATCACAATCCGAATGAAAGAAATGTTCAGGGAAGTAAGGCGCGGGTTGAGACAGGGGCACTGGTTGTAACGGCGCCTGAGTCAAGGCTCTTGCATGGGCCAACAACGCAATAGGCTCCTGTGTGAGATCTTCGTCGCAATCTGGCATTTTTTCTGTTCCTTCTGGCTGTTTTCTGTTACGGCGACGCTGCGCGCCTGGGAGACGACGTTGTGTCTTGTCTGGCTCTGCACCAACATTGTTTCCTTCATCCGAATCCTGGCTGACCTTCAGAACACTTCCTTTGTCTCCGTACGTCGGATGAGCGTCAGCTTGTCCAGAAGCACCTTCGGAGTGCACATTCGGCAGTGCCGCACCAGCACCCGAATTTGGACAACGCTTGGCGCTTGAACCAAGGCGCTTGAACCAGGCCTTCCACCACTTAGAATTGGAACTTGATATCATTTGATGACTTGAATTGTCTTGTAAGTGCAAGGTCTATTGTTTGTTTCTTTTTCTCGGGTCTCTTGAGTTGCCTTGATTGGCAAAGCCTGCTGCTTGTTTGCTTGCTTGTTTCACCCGGTGCCTGCTGGTTTTACCGGAAGCCAAATCACTCCTCAAAGCAGTACATGCAAGACACCCATATCCCACAGCAGTAACGTACAAGAGTCAAATATGTCGTGAACCGGATCCAGTCACAGTAGCAGTGTTGATGGCGGCACCAATAGCAGCAATGGCGGCAAGAGACAATTCAAGGGCTCATCATACCCTATATAAATACATAGCATCAGGGGCTGAATTGTCTTGCGGGAATACTATGCACGCATCGAAAGGTCGCAAATATTATGCATGCACCGAGAAGCGCTCACAGAAAAGGCGTGAAATTATGGTCACTATTACCCGGCGCGACCTCTGTAGACTAGCGCTTCTGTCGCTAATGGTAGCGTTTGACGGCCGCAGTTACAAAAGTCCCCATGCACTGAATCCAATGGGTGCCTCCTTTTCTCCTCAACTCAATATGGGATCAAACTATCTACAGTCCTTCAAGACCGATACGACAATGATGAGGCGGCGCCACGGACAAAATGCGTAGACACGCCTATCATTGGTCCTTTGAGCGGTTTCGGGAACGCTTAACATGAAGGAAGCCTTGGGGTCGCTGCACTTTTGATTTCCGAGTTGTTCATTTGGTGCTCAATACCATGTCCTCTTTCCTCGTTTCTGTCAAGGAATTTGGCTTCATCAAATTGGGAGAAGAATTATTTGCGGGGCTCCGTGGAGGACCATGGTTGTTCGACACTACATGGGAATTATCTTCGGTGGTCACATGCACGATGATACCAATAACAAGTTTGTGCTCGAGCATCCTTGCGAAAATGGAGATTGTGAATTTCGAAGACATGTACGAAGGATGATAAAATGAGTGGTATTTATCACGAATCTTGGATCCCCGATGAGTTCTAAGACTTTGCAACAAGAGGTGCTCGTCGGTCGGCGGTGGGGTGTAAGCCAAAACGGTGTTGATTCGTTGGTCAAAGTGTTTGAATTGGTCCCAACCACCGATGAGAGTAGGAATACTGGTAACCGATGGTGGCACGCGCGAACGTGGACACTACCTATGACGGCCCTTTGTTGCTTTGTATGGACGATCATCGTTTGAAGCACGTGACGGCTTCTTGCTTTCATTTTGTTGGGATATCCCGAAGCGCGTGTGAAGCGCGGACTTCGAAGTACTGCATATTTCAGGGAAAGGGAGTTCGTTACATTCATACGACGAATTATTTTGCAATTGACGAAATTGACGAATCAAGATTGTGGATTTGTTATGTCGTTATTTGTGCTCGTCCCTACCTTCGAGGCATGGCATTACGGTACCTACTTATGACAGGGTGGTTGTGTAGGCAAGGATTCGTGTGCCGTTGCTTGGTTTCATCTCTTGGCACGAGCATCGCCTTTGCATGGGCTTGGGGCCGTGACAATCCTCTTTCCCATATATATCCACACTCGCAGTGATGGATCCGGTTGCAGTCACGAAGCAAGAACCGTGGTTACCCTAGAGATTTTTGCCTTGCCTACCCTCGGTGTCGTACGGACGGAGTTCGTTGCATTTGTCACGTTGAATTGAAACGCTGTCCCGTTGTCCACGTACCGCATACCATTGATTGCAATGCTGGCAGGAATGACGGCGCTTCTGGTGTGGTGCATTGAAATGGTATTCATTCTAGGAGTGACCGACACCCCCTACATGTGCCTCCAACGCCAATGCGGCACTCGGTATGGCGGGCAGTGCGTAGCACCTTTTGGATGCTGTACTGGTCCCTGGGTATTACCTGGCAGCGTCTTTTAACTCACTGTTCCCACTGCGCAGTGCAGAGCAGACTAATGACTATTTGGACCTAGGGGCAGGGCCCGAGCAATCTCCTTCTACACCATGCAATGGTGGTTTCGAGATGGCGCTATTTTCCTTTGCCCTGCCGACTCCATTTGCCTAAGCTTTCGTTCATCTGTGCGCGGGCGTTGGTCACTTACAGGCGGTACAATTTATGCCTTCGGGTGGAGTGCTACGCAGGATGGGTACTGCTGGAAAGGATCCATGAACAGCAAACTTCCGTTCCTCTCGAGTGATCAGTGGTCCAGTGACCTCTGCAAACTGACTGCATGCTCTTTCCGTTGACAGGAATTTCTGTCCCTACCTCAATGCCACAAGAGGTCGCAATGGAGAAGGGTTGACTACATTTGCTATGTCGATGGCGCCGCATTCATTGGCGCTGTGGACCAACTTCGATTCTGAGGTGTCCCGTATCATGAAGGAGACTCAAAGGAAGGCTTTCACGAGGTATCTGTGCGAGGTCATATTTCATGCTGACACTCCAACTGCGACCTGCCGCAATTGTGCCATTGGTCCTGTGTGGAGATTTTCGCTCTGTGGTGTCAAAACAAAAACCTCTTAGCAACTTCTGGGTCTGAGATTTCAGCAATGTTTGTCAAGAATCCTCTCTAACCGAGCCGTCCAAAATGGAGTACTTGTACAGTGAGTGATCAATAACGCTTGCATTATGCGTTGGACACGGTGGTATCCAGTTGGGTATGAGACCACGTTCATTGATTTTCACAAAGTCCTGAGATGGAACTGGGTACACGTATGAGGTCAACTGTGACTGTTTATCTTTCCTTTGGTCACGACTACATGCTGCACTTCGCCACCATCAGCGAGACCACCTCGGAGTTCTTGCAGAATTTGTGCCGCTGGCTTCTGCACCGCTGGCTTCTGCAGAGCCCCTTCTCTGGTTTGATTGCCAGTAGCCCGTTAAGCCCACGACTTGGCTGGAGGATGGGAGAATTTTGTGTGGTGGTGTCATTCAGACTATCCGGCCTGGTGTATTCAAAATTTCAAAGTTACAAGTGGACCAGTTCAACTTGCAGAAGGCAAATACCGGTACCCACGTGGTCTGTTTTAATTCGGTGTCATTAATCTGTACATCCGACCCATTGGTGCGTGGATGTCTGACCAGGCGCCAGCCCGACACTACCTACTTGGACGCTTGCGAGTATGCATGATTGGTGAGACCCGTGGCTGTGGCCAGGTGATTCACTGCAACTGCGTTTGAGTGCTGTGGTTGTCCAACGCTTCTCAATATATTCTCCTGCTACGTGGAGACCTTTGAGGATGGTACTTATGGCATTGTTCCCTTTTGCTGACTCAATACACCGGTATCATATCTGGCTCGGTTACCATTGGATCGCCAAATCTTCCGTACTCCCGGAGAACTCAGAGTACATGTTCTATTACGTTTGGCAAGCTCATGGCGTATTATAATGACCACCTTCCGACCTGTCGGGTCAGCGACTTGGCTGGTTTTGGACTTGCCACCTCGACTGAAATTCCAGCTTGACTATTGCGCCTACTACCTGTTTACTGTCTGGAACAGACTCCTGCGAGGGGACAGGACTGGGTGTGCTCGCACTCACGTTTGCGCCTCCAGTGATGTACTATCCCTTGAGCAAGCTGCTGCAAATGTGAGGTCCCACGCTTTCCTCGGCTGTATATCCGTCAGGATGATTTTGAAGGAGATTTGCCTGTGTCCAGCTATCATTTGCAGACGTCCTGGAACTGAGCAACTATTCAGTGGGCCAGTCTCAGAACCCTGTACCACAGTACCAGTGTACAGTCAATGGCTTATCCCCTGACTGAACCACAGTGGGGACCATGTCTGAGCAATTGTTGGAAATGCTGACGCCACACCACGGGCTGGATAATGCGTGTGTGTGACAGCTGGACCGGCATCCGAAAACCCGATTCCTTACGTCCCTGTGGAGGAAACGCTCCGAGCGGCCCAAAGGGTCCGTATCCACTGAATGCACACCCCGTCAGTGACTTCAGACAGGGAAGCCCTAGGGCGGAGGAGGGCCGGCAGCAAATGCCCTGGCCCCTGCCCCATGCGGTACAGTGCTGTGGAGATCACAGTGACACGGACAGTGAAGCCCTAGGGCGGAGGAAGGCCGGCAGCAAGTGCCCTGGTCCCTGCCCCACGCGGTACACTGCTCGGGAGATCACGGTGACGGGTCAGTACGAATCGACCCTAAGGAGGGGAAGCAATTTGACAGGTCGTCATTTTACTGGTCCCGGCAACGTCGTTAGCAGGAGTTATGTCTGCGGTACTATTCTTCTGGTGCACTTTGAAGGAGAAGAGATCCTTGAGAAGGAGCGCTGCAGTTGTGAGGCTATTGGTATATTTGGGCGTTATGGCAGCCTTAGGCTCTCCTTCATGGCGCTTCTTTGTACGGTGGACTCCAAGACACGGCCAGTGAGCCATACTGAGGTCCATGACAAAACACCAGAGATGGTCGTAAACCTCACCCGGAGTGATACGCAGGAGGAGGTTTTGAAGGATGGTTTCTGAGATCAGTGGACCCCGAAAAGTTACACAAGTTCAGGGGTTTTCAACATGAGAGCCTAGTTTATGTTCAACGGGCTTCAGGCTGTACTGTTGTGTCTCCGGCCTTTCCCAAGGTTTATCATGATGCATCCCACGCAATGGACAACCTGGCTGCTTGCTATGGAGTGTGGAATGTCAATGCGATGCCTAAGGAAAATACTGGAGCCTTTATTTGAATTTTGACGATTGGAGGCCATGCAGGCTGTATTTCACCAAGGCCAGGGTGTCATATGATTAAGTCCAGAGACGAGAATAATGATTGACGGTGCTACGCCCTTGCAGAGCGTTGGACACGGGACTGAATCTTCAGTACCCTTGGGAGGCAGACATGGTTATCTGCTCAACATTCACCTGGCTTCGACCTAATGTTGTCCGGGCGCGACAAGTATTCCAGCGGGTGTGCCGCATGCAGGCTATCTTCTGGGTGTCTATGTCACCTTAATGGAAATGCAGCTGGACCCGTTGGACTGGCGTTTCGGCGCCTAGGAACCTGAGGTTGAACTTCATCGCGAAGCTGGGACCTCCTCCTTGACACTGCCCAGCGAACCAGTGCGTCGACATGAACTCGGAGCGGGAAACTAGTCTACTGTGGGTGCCTTTGGAGAGAGCGCCTTCAACAGCGACTCCATGGTCAGTACGCCACCAACAGAGACCAAGCCAGCGCCTGCAACGGGACTATGAGGTTCTGGAGATCGTACAGACGCTCATAATTGTTCTGGGAGCTGGAACTGGACTTCGTCGACAATGCCAGCCAAATTGGGTGCGGATTCTTCCTCCCCAGGATGCAATCCCTTGCTTGCTCAGCAGTTTGCTTGTTTGCTTGTTGGTTTCCTTGCAAAAAACCTGTTGGTGCTACAACAATTTTTCGTGTAGTCTCCACTGACCTGAACCAGTCTGAACTTTCGTTCATTGAAGCCTACTGTTTATGTGTAGGTGTGTGTATGTGTCAGTGTCACCCAGTGTCCCACAGGAATACTGAGATTGTCTCTCAGGCCTTCGTGGCTGGTGATGGGGCAGGACGGGTATGGGCACTGAAACGGCACCAACAAAAGACAGCCTACTTAGTGGGAGGATGTGCGCGTCCTCTGATCCCCTTCACCCAGTGTGTGTGTGTGTGTGCGAAGTTTGAATGCTTACTTCCCCTATAAAACAGGGTGCCAGTCCCCTATGTTTGCTGCTGCCGAGGTCTGCCAAGGCCAGGTTCAGGTGTTTAACTGGACAGCCGTTGGCGGTTGATGATCTCAGGTCTGGTGTACAAAGGGCATACGAGGTATTCTTGTCTGGACCCTTTTTCAGATGTGTGCACTTGCGAATATTCCTCACGCTTCATGTGTCTAGAGCACACGGGGACGCTGTTACCCCCAACATCTGTTGTTATCACAGTCTAAGGTTTGATGCAGCGTGAAGTACCAGGATACAATACAGGGTTCCCACCTTTTTTTTTGCTGGGATTTTACAAAGGCAGGTAACTCAGGAGAAAGCACGCGGCTTGGGGAACGATGCAAAGTACACAAGCCGAGACTACCCTGGGTGACCCCCCTCTCACAAAAAGGGGGGGGCGTCCACATGAAGACACAGTCCCTACTCCGTTCTGGGCCCCTCATGCTGTGCTTTCCGCTGTCTGTCTTTGACCCTGCGGTGTTGCGACACCGGGAAGCTTACGGGCATGGCCGTTTCGCAATCTGGTATTTGACTCAGCTAGTCAGCTAGTCATACACGACCTTCAGCTGGCACCTGCTGCTGTATGGTATGATGGCCCCCGCTTCCTGTGTACACAGGGGTGTCCAGCATGCATGACACGCCTGAGGCCAGTGAACAGCAACATGTGTTTACACGGTGTGCAGGCCAGCGTCAAACTGTTCCGCTTCTGTGGAGATAGGCAAGAAGGAACCTGCAGTTAATGTTGTGTTTAGATACTGGGTTTAGCCTGACGTTTTGCTCCCCACCTCCTTTCTTCCTTTGTTTGGCCGAAAATGACACCCAGGGCCGTGACCATCCGGCCCTTGCTGCTGAGGGTAGGAGCAACGACAAGCACTCTCCCGGTTGTAGGTACTACTGATCGGACCCCTTGTCTCTTCTCAAGCGCTAGCTGGAGCGCTATCAAACAAATCTAGTGTGTCCTGACTTGACCCCCTGTTCCTACTCTGGCGCTAGCTGGGGCGCTATCCAGAAAAACCAGCGTGCAATTCACTGCTATGGAAACCTGTACCTGGGATGCGCTGAGAATACACCCAGTGGTAAAGCAATGCTGCTACATGGGACGGAAAGAGTGCAGTCGATCAGTACGACAAACCTACTGTAGGTGAAGGGCCGCATGATTACGATGCTCCTCTCGAGCTGTGCTATCCCTTTGTCAGTTTCAGTCTCCTTTGTTCGCTGGCTCTTGAGTGGATGTACGTTTACCAGCACGCCTGAAGGTGGATTGGGGTTTGTCTATTCCTACCTGCAGGTAATGGTATGATACCTCCCTATTTTATAACTGGTGGAGGTCGCCTGGGGCGTATTGCCTTATTTTGCAGGAATGCCTGGTGGGGTATTCTTCGTTGTGCGTGCGGTTTTCAACCAGCTCTCCAGGCTACAACCAGTGCTAGGCAGAAAAGCCAGAAGAGTACTCAGGCTTCGATTTTATACAGGCAAGTGCAGACGTTTCCTACTATGCAGGTCTGCATGGCATGCAGCTTAATTCATAAATGAGAGTTGATTCTGACCAGACATACTATGCACCACCCAGAGGAGTCATGTCCAATGGTAGGATGCGCAGCCCGTTTTCGTGTGCGATGTACCTTTGCTGTGTGAGGTGTGGAAAAGTTTGCGGGTGATCCTGAAAGTGAAAGATGTCACAGGGACTGACGCAGATTTGATTTAGGAAGTCTACTCGCAACCAATCATCTCACGCTCGTGGTCCCTGGAGGACCATTGAAAGCGCACCCGAAGGCCGTGAGCCGGTGCGTTGTAAAGAGTACGGTGTACAGTACTTGCTCTCTACCGCGGTTATTCGTGCATGACAATGTCATGAAAGCCATCAATGAGTGAGATGGTGCGTGACTCGCTCTGCCGATGTAATATAGGGTTCCATGTTACAGCCAAGGCGTGCACCACTGAGTTCCCCTACGTCATCTGTATTCCTTCTGTGTGCCTATAAGTACCCTCAACGAAGGCGAAGCCGGGCACGCTGTTCAGGATAAACAATGATACCCCTTATCTGTTCGGGTTAAACAGTTACCTAGTCACAGGCCTTCGACACTGTAAGACACCTCAGACACTGTTGGCTTGTAGACTAATACCTTCATCCTGCAGGCAAGGGTACACCGAGCACACACCAAGTTCAAGCTTACACCTCTGGGGTGGTACCCGGAATCTATGGCAGGATGTGGTATGGAGTGATGTGGGAGATAAATGCTGTGTGACACAGAAGCACCCCTTGCAGGGAGTAACCTCTGGAGGCTGGTTCAGGTATCAAACCCTTTCTGCCGGTAACAGTTTTGCCCTGGCACCAGACCGGGGAGTCCCTGGGACTGTTCGAAATGGCCCGCAGGGTTTCCGGTACGAGACATGTGTTCTTGCGTCGATCAAACTGTCAGAAGGTTGTGAACGCCTGAGCCCCAGCCGCAAGTTTGCCTCACACAGTACCCCCAATATCACACTCCACCTGAAGGATATGCGGGCCGTGTATGCCCGTAATATTGATCTCAGAAGTTACCTTTTTTCAGGTGTACCTGAGACGCACTGAGGGAACATTCTCCCTTAGGAATCCACAGTGGATTCCCCACAGCGTGAAGAAAAGCAAGGAGGAATTAGGATAATGTAAGCGAATGAAGCAAGCCCACTGATATCCACTAGGAGAAAAATATTCATTTACCCGCAATATGAAGAGCTCCACAAGGCGGAATAAGCCTGTGCTTGTATCCATGCGGTGGTGGGGTGGGCAGCACATTTCTCCTGGTTAACTTGTTTTGATGATTGACAGTTTGATTTGCCTGCAGCCAGTCCAGTTGAATTCTGTGCTTCTTCTGTTGTGCTTTTTCACTGTACAGAACACCGTGCAGTGGACATGATCCTCAATTCATTACGGTGACACTACTTTCAGTATGAAAAACGTGGTCGCGCTTTTCTGACAATTTATTGCAGAAACCTGGGAAACTGTCAGTGGTCTGGACATTCAGTGGTCTGGACAGTCAGTGGTCTGGACATTCAGTGGTCTGGACAGTCAGTGGTCTGGACAGTCAGTGGTCTGGGCAGTCAGTGGTGTAAATATGTCAGTGTCAGTGGCAGAAACACAGCTCTCCGTTGTTACACCCAATCTCTGTTTTTGTACGGAACATACCCTGCTGACCTCAGTGTACCTTTGAAGGAAGGGTTATCACAGGTTCCGCAGGATACAACTTCAGTTCTGTCTCTTTAACAATTAAAATTGCCCTGAATGGGGGGGGGGGGGTCCCCTAACGTGAACCACCCCTGAGGCGATAAATGACACTTTGTTTTTTTTTTGTGGTCCTGGCGAAGCTGCCCCTGAAATAAGATTATTTCTTTTTTTTTGAGCCCATTTAGCTGTCACTGTGCTGAGAGATCACCAGATTTCTCTGGCTTATCAAATTTTGCAGATGTTAGGTTCTTCTGTTTTGTTGTGCTTATCCAGGGTTTAAAAGACACAGTCTTCTGGTAAGTATTTGAATGTTTTGTTGTGTTGTGGCAAAATGAATCACCTTCTTCTGATGTACCAACGCAAATGTGTATGTGGGATGGTAGTACACGTGCATTGCGTTTGGACTGAGACCTGGTGTTCGGATTGAGAAGTGGTAGGTGTGATGATTACAGAAGTCACCCCCTGAAGACATGCCAGGTGAGTCATGTCTGGGGAGGAGTAAGAAAAATTGCCTTTCCTGAGGGATGCCTTCTGTTCTGTTGAATGTACATAACACTGCATCGCTGCAGTGTCTGGTGTTGCCGCTGTGCGTGTTAATTCCGCAACCTGAGTCGCGGCGACATTTCATGTCGTCGATGATATTTTCTCTTCATGAAGAACTGATCAGAAATCGACTGTAGACTTCATAGAAATTTACTATGTGTGATTCGAGAATTTTCTGTGGATTTGAAAATAGTGTTAGAGAACAAACACTGTTAATTCGCTCCGCAATCTGTACTGATGTCCATTCCCGATTGCATCGCTCATTGAGTTGTTATGTTCACTATGCATTGCATGCCATTATTGAATCTCTGAGACTTGTCATACATACGCCGTGCTTATTCTTTAGCCATGGTGTGACATGTATGGATCAGTGCATGGGGATATCTTGGGATGTACAAGTGGAACGATACTCGTGGAGTATCTTGCAAGACGATGTTGGATTTGTACGAAGAGTGTGCATACCAATGGTTGGAAAACAAGGAGTTGACGGACGTTGCGGTCCTATGGTGATCATGGCCATCCTATCTTGTTGTCTTTGTCTTGCTTCGCTTTGTTGTTGTTGTTGTTGATTTAATGTGGGAACATACTCTTTGGGAAAACATGTTCATCAATTCTTTTCACCTTTTTTAGTTAATATCCAAGCATTCTTTATGATGTGGAGTTATCAAATATTTTGTTAACAATTCTTTTGGGAAATGCATCCTCGAATAGATAGCCTTTCATTTTTGTGGCAATCGAATCTTTTATAATCAAGGAGCCGTGAGGGTGCTTTTTCTTTGTGCAGGTGGCAGACGACCAAAACAGGGGAGAGGTGGAGCAACTAAGCGTCATGCACCCAGAAACGCGGTGAGGGGGAGTATCAGACGCGGTGCGCGCGCGGTGCATGCGCGGTGCGGGTACTGCGTTTGTTCATAGACCCTTTCATCCAGAGCCAATCAGGGGGAATGGTAACGCCTCAGAGCCCAGCGGGTACCATTTACAACTCCTCTCCCAGTAGACCATCTCCTAGGGAAGTTGTTCAAATACCTAACGCGGTGCGTGCGCGGTGCACCCGCGGTGCGGATACTCTTCCTGAGGCATGTGGTGGACGACTTGCGGAGGGGAGTGGGCGGCAAAAACCAGCAACAACTAGCAAAACCCAACTACTGGGCTCTGCCAACGCGGAAACAACAACACAAGGAACAGACCGCAGCGGCCGCCAGAACACAACGACCCGACAAAACATGCAAAAGGAAGAACAGGTGACTGTCCAGGGCCCCATGATGAAACTGCAACCCGACGTAATGTCACACAGGGGGGGGGTGGTCCATGATCCCCCCCCCTCCCCTGGAAAGGGTGGCACAGTCGCAAGGTTCGGTGCCGGCGTATACTGATGGCTCGGCAAAGATGGCGCGGGGGTGGGCACAGGTGGGGCAGGGTACGGGGTCTTCTTTGCCACTTCGTCCCCATGGAATTTTGCGGCCTGGGCACTGGAGACAGAGCGTGAGAGAGTGGAAGTAGAGGAGAATTGCGGGGGGGGCTGTGCAGGCGCCGGCGCCACTCGCACTGGCACCTCCCCCCATGATATCGTGAGAACTGAGTTGTGCACGTGTGCCTTGCCAGGGGAGGAGAGACAAGGGGGGCACAGGCCTGAGATTGCAGAGATGCACACCAGCAAAACTGCGGGGGGTGCTGTGCCGTGGCAAGTTGTAGTGGCTCCACATTTATCGTCTCGCGGCTCTACCCATCAAAGCCCTCATTGCTCAGCCATTCTCGCACACTAGGAAGGTGGAGTCTCTTCATTTCATTACCATTCTTTCCATCCACACAACACAGGCATTGGAACTCTATCCGGGACACACGCCAAAGAGTCACCCACGTACCCAACCCCATGAGAGATCAGCTGACTGCTCGAGCAACAAAGACGAATCACCAATACCATGATGAGAGCCAGACACTACCAAGGGTCCATACATCACAATTTTCTGAAGCTACTTCGCTATAGTGCATGTGCACGACAACACTACGCTCAAAGAGAGCATAAGTCTCATATTATAGTCGTTAGAGGGCCTATATACCCGCAGGTAATGATGTAGAAAGCACAGGACATGCAAATGCTGCGCCAAAGGTCCACATCGCTCGATACATATGCAGAGACATGCAGTGCGCTATATCGCTCAGATGCATACCCAAACAATTGTTAGGGGACACCTCCACTACTAGAGATACTGTGCACAGGTACATTAGAGCTGCCACTGAGACATCTTTTCCTTCTTTGCTACTAAGTTGATCATACCACAAGGGATGAAGAGGGCGAGGCGGTGGCGTGGATGCCGTAGAGCGCCCTCAGTTCCGCGTCGTCAAAGGGACCCGTGTCCCTCCGTTGCGGGGGTCAGGGGGGTGGGGGGGGCATGGTCTCCCGGTCCTGGTCCGGTGTGGCGCCAGTCTGGGAGGGGTGCCCTGGGGTGGTACCAGGGTGTCCCCCAGGCACGTACCCTGTGGAGGGCTCCCGTTGCTGGGGCATCGAGCAGGCCATGGCGGCGGGTAGTGGGTTACCGGACTCCTGAGGGCCGGAGGTCTCTGTCATTTCTGCGTCTGCTCCTGGGCCGCTCGCGTCGTGCTCCCGTTGTTGTGGTGCGTCCTCCGCAACCTGGCGGTTTGGCCGTGTTGCAGCTGGGGTGGTAAACCCCGTGGTGCACGGGCCTGGTTGGTCGGGTGGCCGGTGTCCGTGTCCCGGACCGGTGTCATTGCCCCCCGCTTGCGGGGGGGGGGGGGGGGGGGGTTTGGGGGGCTTGTTCCCCCACCCCTTGCGCAGGCCTTTGGTCAACCGCGGGTTCCCTTGGCCGTGTGTCCGTGGCGTGCTGTCCCCCCGGCAGCGGGCCGGCCGCCGACCCTGGGAGGGAGGTGGCGGTTGAGCTCGACGCTCTGTCTGCTGCCCGCTGGGGGTCCGTGTGAAGCGTTGCCTGTCGCTCCCGCCTGGCGTGGGAATGTAACTGCAGAAACAGGCTTGTAACTGCCCTGAGATGTCTATGGGTAGACCTTGACTTTGATTCCTCTTGTTTATGGAATGTTTGAGGACTGATTGGCAAAGCCACA
This sequence comes from Eutreptiella sp. 'Long Island Sound 2002', assembly GCA_964036045.1. Taxonomy (NCBI): domain Eukaryota; phylum Euglenozoa; class Euglenophyceae; order Eutreptiales; family Eutreptiaceae; genus Eutreptiella; species Eutreptiella sp. 'Long Island Sound 2002'. The sequence continues at coordinate 174,985,315 of OZ038381.1, forward strand.
ACTCTAGAACTCCAAACTCAATAGCAAACAAGCACGGCACGGACATGGCAAAGAACTCGAATACCCAGTTGTTGAGAGGTCCGTGTATCCCAGAGTCCAGAACTCCAAAGGGGCAAGAAAGCACTTGTGGCAAGAGCCCTTGGCAAGAGCCGATTCAGGCTCGTATCATACCCTAATAGAATAGGAGACATAAAGTACATTGCAGAGCTATAATCAAGTATACATAAATCACACATCCGAACAACGAAAGTCGCAAATTTCTGGTCTATCCGATCTCCTCTTCTGTGTGCATGCGCTGTGCGCTTCGCGCGTGTGCTCGCTCTGGCGTTCCTCGCTCGCTCTCTCACTCACTCGGGCTCACACTACGCCTCGCCCATCGTTCACTCACTCGCTCGCTCTCTCCGACCCTCGCTCACTGGTTCTCTTACACTCCCCTAAGCCGGGCGGTGAGGATGGTTGGGGCGGGCGGCGGAAAAAAAAAACTGTCTGTCCCATCTGGTAAAAGGACCCAGTGTACATGTATTCTCAGTAAGTGCCAGTGAGCTGTACACACACACTGTAGGGCACAAAATACAAAGTAGGGAGTGGCGCAGCGACTCTCCCCTAATGCCGGAGAGCTTGCTCGGAGGCATTAGACAAATCAAGATTGAAAAAAGAATTCTGAATCTGAATCTTAAAATTGGAATGAAGACAGATGGTGGCTGCAGAACTGAGCGTATCAACCACGCTGCAGAACTGAGCGTATCAACCACTGGTCGTCGTCAGGCTTGCGCCTCCCATCCGCCAGAGAATTCTGATGTGAACAGTAAATCAAATTGACGACATGACCCAACCGTGACTCAGACATGGCAAAAGAAAATGTTTGTTGGCCTGCTGGCATCATCCGACTGTCCCTCACTGTCAGTGTGGTGTCTGTCTCTGTGCTTGTGCTGTGCCTGATCTAGGTGCGAAACTTTGCTGGCCTGATGGCATCATCCGACTGTCCCTCACTGTCAGTGTGGTGTCTGTCTCTGTGCTTGTGCTGTGCCTGATCTAGGTGCGAAACTCAATGATCTTGTGGCTGGTCTGGTTGTTCCTGGCTTCCCTGGTCCGTGCTCTGTCCTTCCTTTGTGTCTTCTCTGTTGTGGGTCCGTGTGGTGGTGTTGGTGGCTGAGGCGTCACTGAAGCCGTCACTCGTGTGTTGTGTTTTGTTGTTCCTCTCAGTTCCTCCCTGGTCTGCTCTGATTGTTCACTCATTTGTGGTCTGTGGTCTCTGGTCACTGGTTGCTACACTCTCGGCTCACTCACTCTCACCCTTGTCACTCTGCCCCTTACTATGACTTGACGTGTTAGTGGCGCCTGGTTCAGACGCCTGGTTCCCCACAACACTAGGCTCTCCTAAAGGGAAATGTACACATGTGAGCGGTCACCGGTGGTGGCAGGCTGATGATTGACAGGCGAAATACAGAGTTTGCCTAACACACGGTAGAAGAAACTGAAGACCCGTGCGGAAACTGGACTTGCATGACCCACACACAGTAAGGAAAGAAGAACCTGTGCGGGACTGACCAACTGAGGTTAAACTCTGGCACCTGAGATACTCTGTTTGGACACAACTCTGACACTGTAACTGAAGTTCTGAACACCCACTGGAAAACTGATGGAATGATGACTGCAATTCTGGACCAACTGACTGGGTAAACCTATCAACCTTTGCTAACCTTCAACACATTGGACTTTCTGACTTACTAACTGACTTGTGGCGAAAAACTGTGTGACTGCAGGTGTGACTTGTGGCAATTAAGCTCTGTCTGCCTGCTGTGGCTCGTGGTAGTGGCTCGTGGTTTCTGTTCTGGGTGTCGGTCTGACTGCTTCTGCTGGCTGTGTAATTTACATGCAGCGACTGGCTATGGCCGTTGGCATAAGCCATACAACACACAACATATAACTGGCGAATCAGTTTCAGCCACACTAGGCACTTCGAAACTACTCAACTTGAACAAAAACTGCAAACAAATTGCAAACACCACTAACTGTCAACCTGTGTAAACTGTCATGAATCAACACACAGTAAACTTAAAAATGAACCTTGACCTGAACCAACATGACTGTCTGTAGCTGTGAATAGGGCAAAGGATTGTAACCATTGTAAAAAGGCTGCTCGCTGACGTTGTCGTTGCCGTCGCCCTTGTTGGCGTTGTCGTCGCCCGTGTTGGCGTCGTCGCCGTTCATCAGGGTCCGCTCAAGATTTGAAACACTGATACCGATCACTAAAATTTGTTGGTGGCGCCGTACTGGCACCTCAGTTCGACCTCTCAACTTTTTCAAGACTGGGACAATAGGAGAAAGACCTTCATCAATGTCATAGTTGGCGAAGGACAGGAAGGGTTGCAAACTCCACAAGAATTTTCGAACCAGGAGTGTGATTTTGACCTTGGTGCAGTCGATAACTCGGCTTCAGCCTCAAACGGCGTTCCTCACGCTGACTCTGTGAAGACTCATCCTTTGTTTCGAGTGCACAGTCATTTGGCGCAGCACTGCCAAACTCATCCACACCACGAGCAGTGACAACAGAGTGGTTGGTAAGTCTTCTTCAGTTGTGCTGAGCTTTTTGTTAGGCGGCGAAGCTGCCTTTTGTTGTGTCTGGACAAACGTCCTTCTGTCTCTGCGGCGAATGCTGCTGAGCTGCCAAGACACCGATTTGAGACCGGATCAAGAACGCGAATGCAGAACTCACTCTCCTCTGACCCTGAGTGCCTCATAAGCCAAGTGATAATCACTGAATCGGCTTGTAATTGCAGAAACAGGCTTGTAACTGCACTGAGATGTCTATGGGTAGACCTTGACTTTGATTCCTCTTGTTTATGGAATGTTTGAGGACTGATCGGCAAAGCCAAAACTCTAGAACTCCGAACTCAATAGCAAACAAGCACGGCACGGACATGGCAAAGAACTCGAATACCCAGTTGTTGAGAGGTCCGTGTATCCCAGAGTCCAGAACTCCAAAGGGGCAAGAAAGCACTTGTGGCAAGAGCCCTTGGCAAGAGCCGATTCAGGCTCGTATCATACCCTAATAGAATAGGAGACATAAAGTACATTGCAGAGCTATAATCAAGTATACATAAATCACACATCCGAACAACAAAAGTCGCAAATTTCTGGTCTATCCGATCTCCTCTTCTGTGTGCATGCGCTGTGCGCTTCGCGCGTGTGCTCGCTCTGGCGTTCCTCGCTCGCTCTCTCACTCACTCGGGCTCACACTACGCCTCGCCCATCGTTCACTCACTCGCTCGCTCTCTCCGACCCTCGCTCACTGGTTCCCTTACAGGGAATGGTGGGGATGTGCCCCCGCTCGGTGCAGGGCCTCTTGGACCGGCGTCAGGGATTGGTGGTACATGATGTCCGTTGGGCGTGGAGGTCGCTGGAACTTCCATGGTCTCTGTCCGTATCCTCGTGGAAGACGACACGCCGTGCTGCGGGAGGCTGCGTGCGGCTGTGGTGCCGGGAGCGGCCGCCAGGGTTCCGTGTCTCCTGGTTCCGCTCCAGCGTGCCGCCTTGCACCCCTGGTGTGCGATGACTGCCTTGGCCCCTCAGCGGGGCGAACGGTCGGAGGGGGCTTCTGTACGTGACAGAGGGTGAACTAACTCCGGGTGGTGGCCCCTGGTTGCGTTCCGGGGAGTCACGGCGCGCCGCCTGCCTGTGTGGCTCCGGGACCTCTTGGGACCGTGGTCGCTGGTGGCCTGAGGCGTGCCCTTGGTAGCCCGGGCATCCAGGGATGTCCCAGACGTTGTGCCTTTGGATGGCCGTACGGATGCGCAGGGCTGCGCGCTGGTGCCATTGCCAGTGTAATCCATTCATTTCGTCCGGGCTGTAAGGCCCCATATGCGCCATGAGCAGGGTGGCCACATAGTGCCACTGGCCAGGGTAGTCCATGGCGGCGGGGGGCGTGTGCCCCGTCCGATGGCCGAAGTTGATGTCTGCCATGGTGCGGGTTCCCTCCGCGAGGTGGCCGGACCGCGAAGTAAGCAGCCATCGGATGCGGACTGCCAGGGCGGGCTGATCCTCTGTGGTGAGCCTGTCGATCCATAGGCCCAGGTCCTCGGCTGCCGCCTGTTCTGCGTGCTCGCTGGGGTGGCGGGCGTCGCCCTCTAAGCGCGCGTAGTCGAGATGCCCCCGCCCCCAGGGCGGGTCGGTCCCCGGTGGCCGGCTGGTAGGCTCGCTAGCGGTGGTGGTGCCCGCCTCCACGCGCGTCCCGCTCCCTGGGGCGCTGCGCTCGCCTGAGGCCTGGTCCGCTGCCCCGCTCGCGGTCGCAGGCCCGTCATTCGCGGCGGTAGCATGCTCAGTCTTCCCCAAGGATGGTGTAATTGGGCTGGAGGTGTGCCTGGCCTGATGCCGTGAGGGGTGTGCCCTCTGTATAGTCGCGTCATGGCTCCGGGCAGACGCGCCGGGCCGCCGGTGCTGGGTCCGCGTGGGGGTCACTCATGCAGGACTCCATGAAGGAATCCAAAGAGTCTTCGTCGCGGTTGTGCCCGCTGGGCGATGTTTCCAATGTCGGCTGCGCGCTGGGGCCTGTTGGCTGTGGTTTCCCGGGCTTCGGACTTCGCTAGGGTTTCGAGTGGGCCCCGTGGTGGCGCCTCCCCCGGCGTGCTTGCGTTGGCGTGATGCGCTGGGGTCGCTAAGGGGGCGGCGTCCGTGCGAGCCGCGCGTTGCGCACCATGGGCGGATGGTGCGGGGAGGCTGGCGTCTTCCTCGGCGTCCGACACTGGTTCTTCAGGCTCCGTTCTAGGCTGGCCACCGGTTGATGCCTCACCGCTTCCGTTTGCCTCCGTGCCCAGTGGGCCGGCACGCTGGTTCTCTGGTTGTTCCGCCCCCCCGCCAGGTTTCCCTGTTTGGGGTAGGTCTGTCGCTGGGCGGTGGCGCTTCTGTCCGCTGCGGGGGTTCCCCAATTGTCGCTGTGGCACCCACCGTGGGCTCCTCGCATTGTGTCTGGGCGGGCGGTGCGGGCAGCGTGGCTGCATCGCCCGTTGGTCGCGCCGTCTCCCGATTGTGGCCTTCTGAGACGGGCGCCGGTCCGGGCTGGTTTCCCGGGTCGGCGGACCGCGGGGTGTCAGCCGGGACGGTGGCGTGTGCCGGGTCCGGGTCTGGGTTCGCCCGGGTTGGGGGCCGGGTGATTGCGAGATGATGTTTCTGTGGGCCGCACTGCCGGGCCGGCTGGTGGGTCGCGGTGCCGTTGGGATGCCGGTTCGGCTTGTGCCGGGGCCTGCCGATGGTCCCCCGGGGCCGGTGCACTGGGTGTCACCGGAGCCTGGGGACTGGGGGTCCCCCTGGGGTTGTGGGCTTGGGGATGCACGGTGCCGAAGGGCCGGGTGTTGGTGGTGTCGGTCGGGGTAGCGGTACGTGATTTTCCAGGGGGGCCTTCGGGTGGCGTGTGTGCGGGGCCCTCTGTCGGCCGGTTTGGTGTGCCGTGCCGTGGGCGGGGCTCCGGGTGGGCCTGTGTCGCCGCTGCCTGGCGGGCTGCCGGCTGGCGGGCGCGTGTGGACGACTGGGTGGTGTTTGGGGTTTGGGAGCTGTGTTGCCTGTGGGGCCCGGGGCTGGGCCCATTTGCAGGTGTGCGTTACCAGACGGTTGTTCGGGTTTGGTGCCTATCGCCGCCGTATTCGTGGGGCTTGGCACGACTCCGCTCCCGGCAGGTGACGCCCGCTGTTCTCGGATCGCTGTGGCTGTGTGGTGTTGTGGCTGGTGTCGTTGTGCTGCCCGTTTCGATGCACGCTCTTGTCGGGGGCTCTGTGGCGCGCCGGCCCCCAATGGTGCCAGAACGCCCGTACTCTGCGTGGTGTCGGCGGCCTTTTGTCGGCGTGGTGAGTTGACGGATGCGTTGGGGGTGGAGGTGGATGGGCTGGAGGACGTGGAGGCTGTTACGCTTGGTGGCGCCTCGACTCCAGATGGCGCCAGAGCGCGTACTTTTGTGGCCCTGGTTGCTGTTGTGGCGCGCGACCGGGGCGGGAGGGTGGAGATGGTCGCGGTTCTCCGGGTGGAGGAGGAGGAGCTGAGGTGCTGGGCACCTCCAGCCATCATCCTGGCCACCGCCCCATTGTCGTACGTGCCCGGCCGCGGCGGTGGGACGTGCGGCTATTGGGCGCGCCGCGCCAATGGTGCGAGGCTGCGGGGGAGGGATATGCCCCTCCACGTCAGATATGCCGCAATCAGCCTCTCGGGCGCCCCCTTGGTCAGGGCCCCGCTGCGGTGGAAGAAATCCCCCTATTTGCCGCTATGGGCGCCTCGGACGACCCCCATTGCCCGCTCCGCGTCCCCCACCAGCCAGCCGAAGGCGAACGGGAGGCGGCTGGTCAGGGTGACGACGGTGGTGCGGTAGTTGTTGAGGTTCATGGTGGTGACGGGGCCCGGACTGTCTGGCATATTGCCAACGGGAGTGGACTGCCCCGTGGCGCGTCGTCATAATATTTGTAGTGGGGGACGTAAATCGTGGGGACCGCCCCCTCTACTGGCAGCGCCCATGTTGGTGCGCGCCAGGGGGGGCGGGGTGGCAGTGTCGCCGGGTCCTCGTCGCTGAGGACGTCCAACCACTCAACGTCGGGGCTGTCCCCCGCGCAATTGTTCCAGACATTCTGCTGAATCAGGGTGCGCAGTGTGTGGAGCCTGAGGTGTCCGGATTGTGTTTTGCGTGGCGGCGGAGCTGTGCAGAGTTGATGCGTCCGTCGGCAAAGTGGGCAGACATGAAATGCACGGGCTGCAGAACCATCGCAGCTGCTCGGCTCCGCCGCAGCCGAGGTCATTCCCAAGCAGCGGAGCGCCGTTATCGTCGAGTACCTCCCAGCAGACTTTGCATGGGTTTCCCGGCCGCGGATGTGGAGCTTCACCTTCGGGCATCCCGAGGAGAGGTATTGTTCGCGGGACGATCGGGTCATTACACGGGAGTGCGCGCGCTTCGGTGCAGTGCGGTGTGGTGGGTGGTGCGGTGGCAGTTCCCCGGTGGTTGGTGCGCGCCCGTGTTTGTGGTTAGTTGCTGGGCTGTGCGTGTTGGTAATGGATGAAGAGGTTGTAATACATACGGCGCTCTTGGGATGTTTGTTGTGCTTCTTGTGCGTACACCCGGACGCGGTGCTGTAGCTGTGTGTCCGCTCTCTTGACGGCAGTGAGTTGCATGTGACGTATTGTGGCCTTGGGTTCTGGGGCGTGGTCGGCCATGACCCTGTACAGTTGGAGTGGCACGGCTCCCCCGAGCACCGCTTCCTTGATCTCTGGTTGCCGCATTAGGCGCCGAACCTCATTTGCTGGTGGCTTGGCCGGGCCTCATCCGCCGTGTTCTGCTATGGTGTCCTCTGGCGTCCGCGTGGCCAGGTGGTTGTCTCCTTGGGCCAACGGGCATTGTTTGGAGTGTTCCCATGTCTGAGGCTGTTGGAGGTGGCAGTGGCATTTGGTGTATTCCGGGGGTATGTCTATACCCTTTCGGCCATACCAGCGTGCTACCCTGTCTAGGAGGGGCAGTTCGTCGAGCAAGAGTTGGGCACGTCGTGTTTGTAGGTGTACCGGTAGTAGGGATGGGTCAAGAGCTGAGAAGTACAACGCGGTTTGCAGCTTATGTTGAAGGTGGTTCATGAGGGTGTTGTCGGCTTGGCTGCCTCAGATGTGCGCCATGGTGCGGATTGGTTGCGGGTAGTGGTATGCCCGTTCCGTGTCGTTGTAAATTCCATCGTCCGGTACCCATGCTGGTGGTTGCCCGGGGTGTGGGATCGGCGGTAGGTGTTGGAGGTGCGTGTGCATGTGGTCCTGTAGCGGCGAGTCCTCGCAGTCCGGCATATGCTCGGCAGACTGGTTGTGGGCGTGTAAGTCTATGTGTCCGTTGCCTAGGCTGTACCGATGGGACTCTTGTTTGACGAGGTGTAAGATGACGTGTTTGGGGAGGCGCCGCAAGGCCGCCCAGAGGTGTAGGGCCCGGGTCTCCAGGCTAGAGTCAGTCGCCTTGTGCAGGGGCTGCCCGGCCAGGCCCCAGTCGATCTGCAAGTCCACCGCCGCGTCTACTACGACCCACACATGGTCTGCGTGGTCACGTGGTTGCTGGTGGGTGTAATTGACGGCGTCCACAATGACCGCCAGTGTTTTCAGTTCCCCTTGAGAGGAGGCCCCGAAGATGGTGGCCCCTGTGAGGTGGTGTTGGTGCACTCGGCCTGTCGCGTCCGTCCTCCACTCCAAAGCTGCCTGCCCAGCTGCTGGGGTGAGGCTTGTGGTGCCAAAGGCATCCGCAAAAATGACGGCGTTGCGGTCGTCCGGGCATGGTAGGCGGCACGGCGTCATAAGCTGTTAGGCGTGCACGGTTGCTCCCTGTTCGTGGTGGCCCACGGCGTGGTGGTGGCCGGTTGGAGTATTCGGAAAGCATACACTCCCACAGTTGTTGTTCCCCTCGTGGCCTTGTGTGAGGTAGCCGTACACACATTGGAGCAGGTACGCTTTCTGTGGGTGGAATGTGGTCCACTCGACCGTCTGCCAGTCCTGGAGTTGGGAGCAGCGGTGTTGTACCGGGTAGGCGGGAGACTCCGATGTGGCGCTGCGGTGTTTGGCCAGCACCGGGAAGGTGACGGCTGGGTGTTTGGGGTCTCACGTTTCCCGGTGGAATCTCCATTCCGCCGCGGCGCCCGGGCCCCACGCCACTGTGGCCGTGTCCTTCTCCGCAGCGCGTTCCAAGTGCGTGTGTAGCCACCGGTGTTGTTCTGGGGTTGTGTGGGCTGTTGGTATATGGTGGTAGCGCGCCAGTAGTTGTAGCACGGGCCACCGGGGGGGGGGGTAGTGCTCGGGGCCCACATCTCCAGCAAGTGGTGGGGGTGCCCGTCAGCTTGTCTTGCGACAGTGGTGGCTGACAGAAGGGAAGTGCCGTGGGTGGTGGCAGCATCCACAAGTTGCCGTGTGCTCTGCCTTGTCGCAAAGTGGTTTTGAGTCTGTTGGGTGCCAGGAGGAGTACCTCTGGCACCGTGGCGCCTGGTACATAGTCCACTTGTTCTGGTGGCCAATGGTGGGCCCAGTTCCCACGTGGTGGGCCCGGTGGCAGTGGCCGCTTGTGCGTGCTCCAAAACAGGTTGTACGCCTCATGTACTTCCCCATCGATCGGCTGTGGGTGGCCGGTTTGTGTGGCTGCGTTGCGCATGTGACTTGCCAGGACTGACATGTTGGGCCACTCCGGGTGTTGTAGGAAGGGGACGTGGTGTGTGCCCACCCGCTGGAGGGCCCGCATCTCGTTTGGGCTGACTCGTATGAGGTGTAGGGTGGTGCCCACCAGGTCCACAGTGGTGGTGCTTCCCGTTGGCCCTCCAGCCACATCGGTGTGTAGGAACGCCACAGGGCCGGTCTCCCTGCACTGATGGTTTTTTTGGATGTCATGTTGGTGTTGGGGTAGCAGGAGTTGTAGGTGGTTCCATACGCGGGTCCCTACCTTGTTGGGGAGGCCCCGCTGGTGAAGTATGTATTGGGGGCAGGTATTGCGATGGTACTGGGCCTCCCGAAGTGTCAGCGTGAAGACCTTCCTCACCTCCGGTTCATGATTGTGCATGAGACCGTGCGGGTGGGCCGCGGTGTGGGCTGTGTACGCGTTGTTGACGAGGTGATCGGTGTTGTTTCCGTAGTATGGTGGCGACACCGCGCGTACCGCCGCGGGTAGTGATGTGGGCTGGTGGCCGTGGATGGTCCGCGCTCGCCGTACCGTGGTAGTGGCCACTTGTAGCATGTGTTGGGGGTGCGTTAGGTGTAAGGCCTGGAAGCCTATAGCTGCGTTGAGCACGGCTTGTAGGAAGTACGCCAGGGCCTGGCAGGAGAGTGCCACGATGCCCGCTATGACTAGCGTCCGTGTCAGCTGCCGTATCAGATTCGGTGGTAGGGTGACCCCATTGGCGCTGGCCCCTTGTTGGACCCCCAGGTAGGTGGCCTTGCTTACTGGGTTCACGGGCGGGTCCCCGGGGCGGAGGGCCGGCGGCGTTTCATTGTGCACCATGGTGGCGGACTTGACGTTGTGTACCAGTAGCTGGTTGCCCTCCAGATAGTTGGTGACAGCACGGATTACTTTGATGGCCCTGGTGGGGTCCGGGGTAGTTGACTGCGGTTGACGGGCGGTGGCAATCACCACCGCCATGTCGTCCTCAAATGCCAGGAGCGTCCTCCGTAGGGGGTATGGTGCCACGTCCGGGTATGTGCGTCGGATGTAAAACGCCAGCGGGAGGGCTACGAGTAGGAAGAGGAATGAGCCTTCCGCACCCCCTTGCGGGACTCCACTGGCGGAATGGACCCATGAGGTGGTGCCCACATCGGTTTCTACTGCATACATGCGGGTGGTGAGGTACGCTTGTAGGAAACCCTGGAAGGGGAGTCCCATGTGTTTCCAGACAGCCTAGCGAGGCGGTGCGGGGTGTTGGGGAAGGCCCCCTGGACATCCAGGGACGTGATGATGAGGCTGATCCGGTCCATGTCTACCACGGCGTCTTGCATAATTCTGGCCTCCAACGGCGACCTACCCAGTATGGCCCCCCACATTGTGGGTGGTATTGCTCGGTACGCTGCCGGGGCCACTCGTTTGAGGATGAGCATCCATATGAGTTTGTCTTCCGTGGTGGCGCACACTATGGGTCTCCAGTTCTCTGGGTTCGCCCAGTTGCCTTTCTTATACAGCGGGTGTACCAGATTCGCCCAGTCCGGTGGTAAGTCCGTTTTCCTGATGGCAGTTTCCGACAGGGGCGCGGCCAAGTGTCTCTTTAGGTTCAGCGGGAGCCTGCGGTAGAGTTCCGCCGGGAGTCCGTCCACCCCCAGGGTTTTTCCCGGTTGTAGTTTGTACAGCACTTCATCGAGTTCCCGAATGGTGTACGGGGTTCGGTGCATGTCTTGTCGCTGTGTTCGGTTGTAGAGTTTCGGCAGGTGCGATATCGATTCCTCCGTGTACGCTGATGGCTCACCATCCTCAGTGTTGTGGTGACGCTGGGAGCTGTTGAGGAGTTCCTCCAGGACCACTTTGGGATCGTTGGTCACTGTGCCGTCTTGTAGGCGTACCGTTTTGATGCCTCGGTGGCCTGTTTCTCCCAGGACTTCGTCCACGTGTTTTAGGGACTTGTAGGGTGGGGGGTTTTGAAAGTAGCGTTGTTGTTCTTGTGCTAGCACCTTTTCCCGGCAGACGTGCCATTCCCTGAGCTGCCGGCGCGTGGTGTCCAGCCGTGCGGCAATGTCTCGGGCGTCATGTTGGGCTTGCGGGTCATGTGAGTGCACTGCCGTGTGTACTGCCCGCTTGTCGAGCCATATGGCTGTAACCAGGGATCGTAGGTTTTGATGTGGGGTGGCGTCATCCTGTGCGCACCAATGTTTTCCGTGGAGGCCGCAAGCCGTGGCCGTTTGTTGCATGGCAAAGTTGAGGTCTGTCTCGTCTTGTTGGCCCAGGATGCGCTGCACCGTGCGGTAATACGCCATCCATTTGTGTGTGTCCTGCTCTTCTGGTGGTCTAATGGGTGGTTGTTCTTCGTGGTCTATGTATTCCGTGGAGGCCGAGGTACTTGGTGTACCTTGGTTTGTACCTCCAGGGGTCGATGTCCGGTGACCTTGGACGGCAGGTCCTGGTATTGCGCCCCTGCCACCTCGAGGAGTGCTGAATCCGCGTACCAGAGGTCCATGCGGTAATCTGCCGAGCCAGGTTGCGGTGGTCGGTGCAAGGGCTGGCCTCGCAGAGAAGCTGTGAGGTCCTGCAGGCCCATGTGTTGGATGGCCATTTCCACCGCTGTGTCCTCCGGCATCAGTCGCCCCCCGCGATCGTCCGCTGATGGGGCCGCGTTGAAGTGTCCTATGATGACAGTCGGCTCCATCAAGGCAAGTTGCCGGTAGGCCTCCATGAGGTGTTCGAGGAATGTCTCCGTGGCGTCTCCAAAGCAGACGTGGACGCTGATGACATTCAGCTGCCACGTTGGGCCGACCAGTTCATATGCCGCCAGGCGGCCTTCTACGCCCAGGTAGTGGTGGACGTGTACTCACTTTTGTGCCATATGGGCACTCCCTTGACCCACGTGGTGCGGTATTGGTGTCCTGTCCTGGTGAGGACGGGGGTTATGCTGGGTTGGGCTGCCTGGGTTTTGAGGGCCTGTTCCTGCCACACCATGGCGTCTGGGTCGCACCTCGCCATGACAGGCACGTCCTGTAGGTCTGGAGCTTTAGCTGCGTCGTACAGGGCCCCTAGTTCGTTGAAGGACATGAGAGTGACGAGCGCATTGGTGACTCTGTGGTTGTGCGCCTTGTTTGCCTCTGGGGGGCCCCTGGCGCGGCGTGGTAGTAGTCATTGTCCCAGGCGCTGTTTGAGGTTGATCGCTGTTGCCACCCGTTACTCACCTGGTACATCCGGCTCCTCCAGCCATGCCTGCGGCACGTCACCTGTCCAGACGGTGCCCGGCGGTATCTAGTTGACGGGTGTGCGGAGCTGCACCGGGCACTCCCGGAACTGCCTGTGGTCCCAGAGTTCGAGGTTTGAGGTTTCCGTTTTCTTGCCCCACTCCAGGAGGTCCTGCCATTTGATCTTCAGCTGCACATTGCCATGTTGGCCAGGTGTGGCCAGTCTGCCCTGTATCTTTCCCTGGAACCATACCAATTGGTTCGGTTGTCCTCTAAGCCTGGCCCCGAACACCCCCTGTACTTCCGCGCCGTCTGGCCATTCGGGGTGCATGGCGGCACGTTCCGCCGCTGTGGAGAATGGGCACGTTTGGGCCTTCGGATTCGGTTGTGGATCGGGCGGTGGTGGCGCTGGGGCCGCTCTCGGCTCGGGCTTGGGCCGTTTGGCCCGGCGGGCCGAGGTGTCTGCTCCCCCTGGACGAGGCCTCGGCTCTGGCCGGGGTTGTTCTGGTGCCGGTTCGGGGGCCGGCTTCGGCGCGTTGCGTTTTTGAAAGATGCTGTATGCCGGTCCTTGCCCCTCTCGTGGTCGGTGCATACCTCGAAGTTGGTTCGCGCGTTCTTGTACGTTGGTGGTGCGAAGCTTGAGGGTGCGTTCCGTGTCCGTGGGCCAGGACATCCAGCGTTCCGCCCTTGCTGTCCCGTGTTTTCTTATGTGGGCTGGCAGGGTGCGAGTGAGTGTGAGCCACGTCGCGGGCAGCGTGGTGTCCGTGGCCGGGGTATCCACTGTCCAGTGCATAGCCGTTTTGAGGGCTAACCAGTGCACCCGGGGGTGGTTGGTGTGGTGGGTGGCGTGTTTCAAACGGTCCCGCAGTGCCAGTGGGGTCGCTGTCTTTGTTTCCGGTGTCAATGTGTGGACTCTGTCCGTCGTGCCCGTGGCGTTCCATTGTGCTACCTACCAGTTGTGTTGGTGGGACGTTAGTGTCACCGTGGGGGTATCTGGGGGCTTGTAAATAAAGGCCGTCCAATCAGTGACCTTCAGACCTTCGGTTTTTCGGTTGTGCTGCTCTGGTGGGCTGGTTAGGTTCAACTGATGGTTCACAAGGTCCGGTGTCAGGGTGTCTTCTGTTTCCTGCACCCTGTCCTTACGTGCCGTGGGGTGCCCCACGGCATCGTCCCAGGCGTCTGTGGTGGCCGCTAGGGTGTTGGCCGCTAGGATGATGATGTCATCCGTTAGGCCTTCCACGATGAAGTACTTTTCTCCCGCCAGAGTGGCCGGAAGTTGGGCCGTGTGTTTCATGGTGAGGTGTAGCAGCGCCCTGTTGGGGCCTGGGGCGTTTAGGTCCACGGGCCTGGTGTTGCGTGCGCCGTGTCCCGCCAACGGGTGGCGTGGTCTGTCGGTGTTGGGTAGTCGTGGCCCCATGGACATGTGGTGCACCTGATTGAGGGGGACGGCTTGGCCCGTGGTGTCTTCCGTCGTGAGGTACACTCCTTCCGCGCCTGTTACCGTGTTTAGGTAGATACCTGGGAGTGGGGCGGGCTGTGGGGGCAATGGCTGGAACAGGGTGTGGGGGCAGGGGTGCCCGCAGGGGGGATCCCCGGGCTGGAGCCCTGGGCAGTGGTCATGCATGCCATGGGACACGGGGTATAGTATGTAGGGCCCCGCCACCCTGCGCAGTTTCTGGGGGTTTAGGGTGTTCAACGACCCTGCCACCCTGATGGTGACACAGCCTTGGTCGATCCAGGTGGCTTGGTCGCGGTCGATGTCCTGGTGTAGGGCCCTTCTGATGGTGCCCCACATTCTGCGGTGGGTGCTGTCATCTGGAGTTGGGCATCCTGTGTCGATGAGAGGCATCCTGGCGGTTGCGAGAGCGGAGTTGATGATATTGGGGGGGGGGCACCGCTGGCGCTGCTCCCCACGGGTTTGATGTCTTGACGGGTCACTCGCCTCCCCTGGAGGGGTTGGTGCCAGGACGGGTCCGGGTGCCAAATGGGGGCTGGCAGGTCCCCGTATCGTGCCCAGGTGTATACCGTGTACGCTGTGTCTTCGATGTCGGCCAGCAGTCTGTACGTGGACTTCCGTGCTTCGCCGTAGGTGAGCATATTTGAGGTGGGCATGGCGTAGTTGAGGTGCGTGTGCGCCAGGGTGTGTGTGATTTGCACTTCCGTGCCTTTCCGATTTTCCCCGTGGTCTTCTAGTATGAAGTGTACGATCCACGGGCTGCGGGGCTGGAGGTTACCGTCTTTGTCGCGTATCGGTGGGTGTATTTGGCGCACTGTCTCCTCTGCTTTGTTGGCGTTGTGGTGGGCGCGTTGCTCGACAAGGACTTTCGGCGTCCAGTCCTGCGGGGCACCCTCCCTGTGCGCCATGGCTTGGGCTGCCTTGGCCAATGCCGTGACGCTGGGCGTCAGTGGGGGTTCGGCGACCTGGGGCACCATGCCGGTGTCTGTTGGGAAGTTCCAGTATATTGTGAACATCCCTGGCTGGTGGGCGTTGTGGGTGTCCGGGAGGGTCAGAGAGAGCGCATCTTTGATCTGGGTTACCGCCTCTGGGTGTATGGTGGTGGGGTAGTGCCAGAGGATGGCCTGGGTGGGGTCCCGGTGTGTACGGGCGGCACGTCCCGCGGGCTCCATGGCCTGCGGTGTGAGGGTGTTGTCGAGGACGACATCGTCGAGGCGGTTGACTTCAGCGGCCCTCATTGTCCGCGAGTCTGTCAGCGTTGGGTCGCTATCGGCGCACTCCGTGGTATAGTGGATAGCCGTCCACTCCGGGTCGCAGTCAACGGCAATGTCGCTGCCTGCTGTGGCGTTTACCCAGACAGCTTGTCTGGGTCTCGCCTGGGGGGTTTTGTCGTCGTCTCCCAGGGCTGTGCCTTCAATGGTGGCCGTGCCCTGGGTGGTTTTCAAGAGGTGCATGGCCTGTGTTAGTTGTACTTGGTGTGGCGTGGGAAGGATTGAGGTTTGAGGTTTGATTTTGCGGGTACTAGACGCCTTTCGGCCCCGGGGGGCCACCTGGTCGGGCCAGGTGATATCCTCCCCACCGGGTCCTAGTGGGGGGCCCTCCAAGACGCACTCCCTGCCTGGTGGCGGAGTCCCCCGGGTTCACAGAGCTCGGAGCCCCGTCCTTCCCCGGCTTCTCCGTTTCGCCACTCCCCGGTCAGTGCATCAATTCGCAGCCGTGGCTGCGGGCGCTTACCCACTGCGTCGCCCCCCTGATGCGTGGTCGCCCGGGGCGCCGGCACCGCCGGGCCCGTGCCACTGGCTTGACGCCAGTGGGACTCCCTTGGGCTGGCGCGGAGGCTGCCTAGCCTAGGGGTCGGGGCGTGGCGCTGTGCGCCACTACTGCCTTGGCGGGTGCAGTGCCCCGTCTGTGTGTGCGCGGCGCTCGCGGTCGGTTCGGGGGGTTCGGGCCGGTACCTGGTGTTGCGTCTCTCTCGTTTCCCCCTTCCCGCCCCGCGTGTTCCGCGCTGCGTGTGGCGGGCCGTCCCGTCCGGGTGTCCCTTACCCTCGCTCGCTGGTACGCCATTCCACGCGGTCTGTGCGTTCCGCGCGCTTCCCCCCCTCCTGGGTGGTGTGGCGTGCGCACCTCGCGCGGTCCCGGCACTGGGCGCTGGTAGGGCCGTTCCACGTGGTCCGTGCCCCTCGGCGTGTTCTGCCCCGGTCCCTTGCTCCGTCTGGCGTGCTTGGGGGGCGGCGGTCCGGTCCCGGTTCCCCCCTACTTGGCTTTGGGTTGTGGGGGTGGCGGTAGGGCGTCCCCGGGGGGGGTGCCTTCTACTGTTGCGAGGGGCGTCTGGGGTCAGGCGCTCGCCCTCCCCCGACTGCCCGCCCACTGGGCGGGCTTCTGGGGTCCGCTATCCACGTGTTGTGGGCGCGGGCGTGCGGGTGTGGGGGCCTTTCTCTGTCCCCTCGGCCTGCACGCCCTGTGGGGGCTGCGCGCCGCGGGGCGGGTCCGTGACGTTCGTGTGCCGGGGGGCGGGCTGGGGGGGGGGGGGGGGCGTGCGCCGTACCCCCCGTTTGTGCGGCCGAGGGGGGGCCTGTAGGGCGGGGGGTGGCTCTGCCTCGTTCCGTCCCTCTGCCTTCCCTGGGCAGGCAACAAAGCGGGTGTCACTGGCGTCGTGCTGTCCATGGGGGGCTAGGCCCCCCATACCACTGCGGTTCGTGCTCGCCCGCCTTCTCTGGGCGCGATCTGTGCGGCGTACTGGCGCGTTGGCGCGGTCTCGCTTCTTCTCCGCGGCCCCTGCGGGAGCTGGCGGCTGGGTCGGGGGGGGCGGGTCGCGCTCCAGCTCCTCTCTCGGGCGGGGGGGGGGACCATCCCCCCTGCCCCGGGGGGTGGGGGCCGGGGCCCCCGCGGCTTGCGGGCCGTGGGGGTGGGTGGGGGGGGGGGGTCGCACCGCGGCCTCCCTGCTCCACTTCTGGGTGGCGGCCTGCGGTACTCAATCCTGGCCCCCCCTGTGTCGTCGGCGCACTCCCTTCTGGCGTGCGCGTGCGGTTGGGGTCGCGGTGCCGCCCCGGGGTGGGGGGGGGGTGAGGGGCGGCCCGTGGACTGCTCCCCCGGGGGCCCTTGCAGACCTGAAACCCCCTCTGCCCTCCCTGAGTGGGCTGTGGTAACGGGAGGGTCATGTAGGGCGCGGCCTCCATACTGTTCTGGTGCGCCGCTGTGCGCCGCCCCCAAGCTTGGTGCGCGCGTTGCTCGGGCACGCTGGTGTGGGCTCGCCCTGCGGCCGTGACCCCCGCGGGAGCAGGCGGCTGGGGGCGCTGGGGCGCGCGGTGTGCAGGTCCAGCCGCATATCCCCCCCCCGCGTCGCGGTCCCTCCTGGAGGGGGGGGGCGTCCCCTCGGCTCTGGGGGGGCGGCGGGCCGCTCCTGTGGCTCCCTAGCTGGGGGGGGGGAGCGGGGGGGGGGGGTGGGGGGGCCGCCCCCCCGCCCCCCTGCCCCGTCGGGCGTCGGCCTGCCATCCGTTGTATCTGGCGTGCCCCCCCGGGGTATACTCGTGCCGTGGGGGTTGCCGGGCGGCCGCGGGCGTCGGGCGCGGTCCGGTCGGCCGCCAACGGGCCAGTGCGGCGGGGGGGGGGGGGGAGGGGGGGGGAACCCCCCCGCCCTGGTCCGCGCCCCCGTCTTCCCCGGGCCGGCCTCTAATAGGGCCGCTCCGTTTGCGCCGTCCTGGGCTCCGCCGGTTCGCCGTCGGCCAGCAGCGGGCAGGGCGTGCAGGCGCCTGCCTCGGCCGTGGTGCCCCCGTACCCCGGGTGCAGCGGCCTCTTTAGGGGGGGGTGCGGGGCCGCCGTTCCTTCGGTCTGCCTCCGTCCGCTCTTGGGCCTGAGTGGGAGGGGGGGGGGGGGTGGGGGGGGCCCTCTGGTCCCCTGGCGCCGCCTCCTGACGGCCGGGGGGGGGGCGGCATGGCGGTCCCGGCACCGGGGGCCAGCCATCGGCTGGGGGGTTGCACCCTTCCCCCGCCCCCCTCTACCTAGAGGCGGACCCTCGTGCAGGCCTTTGCTGGGGCCCCTCATCCCCCCTGCCGTCGTCGCGCGGCGCTGGCCGGCCGGGGGCAGCCGTGAGGGTTAGTGGTCAGCTGTTAGCGGGCTGCAGGGCAGCAGGTTCCCCCCCGCGCTCGTTGTCTCCGCCCTCCCTCCCGCGGGAGGTGGCGCGCGCTCCTTCGTCACGCCGTACTGTGGGGGGGGCGTGGGTCAAAAGGCCCAGCTCCCCCCTCCACTTTCTCGCGTCCGCCGTCTGGGCCGTCACCTGCCCCGCTGCTTGTGTGGGGGCTGGGGCTGTGGCGGCGGCGGGTTGCGCCGGCGGTAGCGCCAGTGGGCGAGGGCGCTGCGCAAGGCCCGGGGGAGCCAGTTGTTGGCGTCCGCATCCGTGATGCGGAGCACCGCCCCCCCTTCCAGGAAGGCCCGCCACGTCGGCTCCCTGTCGGGCCATGCCGCCCGGATCACTGACCTGAGGACCCTCTCATGGTCCTCTGGGGCTGCCCACCCCCCGGGGGTACCTCTCGGTTTCCTCCGTCCCTCCGGAGGAGCACGGCATCAAAGGGCTGGTTCCTCAACCCCCTAGTGGTCCCCTGGTTGGCCCAGCACAACCACCCGTACACCTGCCCAACCAGGGGGTGGGCCTTCTCCCCCAGAGGGTCCAGGACCGTGCCCCAGTCCCGGTCCCAGGGCCGGGCCCCCTCTGCCCCTCGCGCTGGCTCCCCCCGCTGCCCCTGTGCCTGCGGCGCCAATGCCGCGCCCCGCCCCCCCCCCGGCGAGGCCATCCGCGCCGGCTCCGCCCTCGACGCAGGGGGGGCTGGCTGGTGCTTGGGTCGTGGGGGTTGGGGGGGGACGAGCTCGCCGGCGTCAGGGTCGATGTTGTAGAGGTGGTGGTGGTGGTGGTGGTGGTGGTGGGTGTGGTGCGCCGGCATCTGTTGGATGCCGGGGGGGATGCACCTCACCGGCTGCACATCCGGCTGCGGGGGCGCCTCGCTCCCCGCCCCCCCCCCCCTTCGGCCCGTTCTCCCCCCCGGGCTCCCATGCCCCGTCCTGTCTGTCCCTTGGGGCCCGCGGCGCCCTTGCCCCTGCCCCTGGGCTCCTTTCCGGCCCCCTGCCCGTGCCGTGGGTCCCGCCCCCTGTCCCCCACGCCCTGGCCTGCCCGCTCGCCCACCGTCTCTCGCCCCGCTCCCTGCACCTGGGCGCCCTGCCCGTGCCCCTGCGCGCCCTTCCCGTGCCCTGGTCCCTTCCCGGCCCCCTGCCCTGAGTCGCGCCGTCCGCTGCCTGCGCTCTGTCCCCCTCCGCTGCTGCGCCCTTGCTCCCTGCCGCGCGTGCCCTGGCCTGCTCCTTGCGCGCGCTCCTGGGCACTTTCCCTGTCGCCTCCTGTTTCCCGCTCCGCGCTCCCGTGGCTGGCACCCAGCTCTGCCTGCTCGCCGTCCCCTCCTCCCTGGATCACGCGCCGGGCGTCCCGCTGTCTTTGCAGCTGCGGCAGCGTGACGCCTGGCGGCGAGCGCTCGGGCGCCGGGGGGCGGACGTGCCGCGCCCGCCCGGGGGGGAAGGGCTTGGGGGGGAACGGCTTGGGGGGACTGGTGTGGGTGTGGGTGGGGTTGGCGTTGGCGCGGTACTTCCCGCTGTCCCTGCCCACTGCTGCTGCTAGGGCGGCCGCCGGCGAGGCGCCCGTGGCCTGTGCGGGGTCCTTTCCCCCGCTTTCGCGGCGTGCTGGGGGTCGCGGCGTGGCCGGCCGAGGCGGTGGCGGGGCTTGCCGGGGCCGCGGTCGCAACCCCTCCCGCGCCCTCCCCGCTCTCCTCTGCGGCTGCGGCAGCCCTCGGCGATGCGCCTGGTTCCTGCGCCGGGGCTACCCCCCTAGTCGGCGGCGTGCCGGGGGCCGCGGCCGGGGCCGCGGCGTGGCTGGCTGGGGATGTGGTCTCTGCTTCCTGCGCGTCTGGGGCCCCCTCCTTGGGCGGGGCGGCAGGGCTTGCTGCTTGGGCGGCCAGGGCGGTCACCTCGGCTGGCTCAGGCTCCTGGGCCGGCGGCGGCGGCCCGACCAGCACCGCCGCCTCCGCCAGCCTCCGCTCCTCGCGCTCGGCGGGGAGTAAGAAAAAGTGCTTTTCCAATGCTTTGGGACATACTCTAGTTGTATTAGAGATGCACTGAGCATCCATGCATTTTTATCTTAGTATTGGTCCCACCAAAAGTGGTGATAACACATTTTGACCTATGGAACCAAACACCCAATCAGGATATGGAGTGGACCCCTTAATCCCCTTTCAATGTGAAGCTATTCATCTTTTCCTGAGTTGACTGAGCACTGACATACCTAAAGTAGAGCCTATGAATTTATCTATGTTTTTCCATGAATTCTTAGCTATCCTAGTGGTATGCACCCTAGGGGGCTGGGCACCTCTTTTTGAGAGGTCCTGGGTTCAATTCCTGGTCAGCCTAGCTAAGTAGGAAGATCCCATGTGACATGGCAGTGACCTCATCGCCACATACCATGCCACCTCAGCACATATGGGACCCAAAACAAAGAGTGCACATCTCCTGAGATGGCACTATGGAGAGAGAGTGACCATGGGGCAGTTTTCTAACTCTTTTCCAAAAACATTTCAGCTATCTTTGTGAATATGCATTCATTTGTGACCTGAGTTGCAGTTTCTGTGAATATCCAATCATCTTTCACTGTTTACACTGCAGCCCTTCATGCTTTGATCCTGATCTTCTCCTCTTTGCACACTTCTGGCTTGGGTTATCCTGGATTGACTCTATTTCTGCAAAACAAAGGTTTTCATCTTCAAAAACAAGCAGCAGTAAACCCTACACCTACAGCAAGCAGCAGGAGAAGCAAAAACACAGTGCTGAAAACACTATAAACTTTTCTGATAGCAAGAGGCAGCCTGTCTCTGCGCACCGGCAGCAACCCCGTGCCGTACATCCAGTGCGCCGAGTACGGGCAAATATAAGCTGAAGGGTGAAAGAAGATGGATCCAGGAAAGGTGGACGCCGACGTGAAGACAGCGCCAGCGCCTGAGGCACCGGCAAGGCCGGCACCTGGCGCTGTACCTTCGGCGGAGCCCTTACATGGGCCAGTGGATACGGCGGAGGACTCCCTGGATGGACTCCAGACGGCCTTCGGGGCCCTGTCGGTCGAGGAAGTGGTCTCTCAGCCTCAGCCTGTGAAGAGGAAGAGAGAGAACGAGAGCGAGAAGGATGCTGGAGGAGAAGCAGACGAAGGAGAGGAACAAGGGCAAGACCTGACGCATGACCCTACCTTCGAAGGCGCACAAAGCGCGTCTGGCCTCCACGCATCACCCTCTCCTATAACCACCACACTCCCAGCCGCTGCAACATCCACTTCCACAACCAACCCGCCTATGGCAGAGGGCACAGGCTTTACTGGCATGCCTCCCTACCCCGCCTATGGTATGGGCCCACCTACCACTGCGCTCCATGAGGCAACTACTGCCAGTGAGCCTGTGGCTTCCAGCTCTGCGCCGCGATGGTATGCGGCTGATTATCCCCATCCACTACATGCTACTGGAACCTATGTGGATGTTCCTGGGTATGCTCCTTGGTATGCACCTGGGTATGCACCCTTGAGTGGGTTGAGGAGAGGACCCGAATCTCTTGGAGGCAGGAGTAGAGGATCGGGGAGATCCTCCAACAGGTCCCTGACGCGGTCGGAGATCAACGAGGTGCTCCGAGGAGCCACTTCAAAAATCGTGGGCGACCTCACACAAGAGATCCGTGAGAAGCTGGAGCCCCTGATGATCCCGCCCCAAACGTCACCTATCTCGGTGGGAATGTCACCCCACCGAGTACAGGCTAACCACCTGACGGCAGGATTGACAAATACCCTGGGGAGCCTGAGGAGCAGACCGATGCCGACGCCTGCAGCTATTCCGAGAAGTCCCTTCGTGCCGAGAACGGCCCTGCCGCCCTACAGCCACGTGACGAACTCGACGAGGGCCGAGCTGGACCGGCTGGGGCTGACAGCCTTAAGGGCTATGGTGGACGTGGAGCCTTATGGCTCCAGTGATCTAGGCGGAGACCCCTCCGATGACGAGCCGCCGTCGATGGATTCTTCTTCGCCCTCGGAGGACGATGACCCGGAGGACCCTGAGGATCAAAAGGGTAAGAAGAAGAAGAAGAAGAAGAAGAAGAAGACCCGACGCCCTGAAGGACGCCGAGCTCAGGAGGCGAAGGCCATTGCCACCTCCAAGATAGTGGTGAACCTGCCTGAGTTCACAGGCAAGAACCTCAGCGAGTTCGCTGAGAACTTTGGCCGGTTCCTAAGACTGACCGGCCAAACCCACGCCAGTGGCCGAGTGAAGTGCGATCTGCTCCTGCAGTGCTGCAAGACCAAGTACCTGGAGAAGCAGGTCAGGCTGATTGTGACTAACTCCGCCACCTTTGCCGATGTGTTGGTTGCCCTGGAGAGGCAGTACCCAACCTACGAAACCGACCTCTCCATCAGGGTCGAGATCCAGAACCTACCCGTGCTGCCCAACAACCCCAAGCCTGGCAGGGTATCTGAGCTGTTAGCTGATCTGGATCACTGGGCTGGACGACTGACGCCCGGCTCCTACAGCAGCGACGACCTGCTATTCTGGTTGGTGGCCAAGCTCCCTCGAGAGCTATGGGACGAGTGCCGTTTGACGGCTGAGCGCAAGGCTAGATCCCTCCACTACGAGGATCTATGCGTGCTGCTCCTGGAGATGGCGCTGGAGAAGGAGAGCGACCAGCACCTGAACAACTACCGTCCTGGTGGTGGAGGTTCTGGAGGCAAAGGGTACCAAGGGTCCCGACCTGGGCAGGGGACTACCCCCAAACACGCCCACGCCCGTACCATGGAGAACGTGAAGGAGCTATTCTGGTGTGGTGCCAGAGACGAGCAGGGCCACCTGCAGCACGCCTGTGACTGCGAGCAGCGAGACTGCTTCGTCGTCCAGGGGAAGCAGCAGGAGAAGAACACCGGCGCCAAAGCGAAGCTGCCGGATCATTACCGCTGCACCATCACGTGTGCATTCTGCGGTAAGCGGAAGCACTACGAGGATGAGTGCTACCATAAGCAACGCCTATCGGCGAAGCTTAAGGGGGAAGATCCTGGCAAAGGCTCAGGCAAAGGTGGAGGCAAGGCCAAAGGCAACGACTCCGGCAAGGGCAAGTCGAAAGGACGTGGTCAAGGTGGTCAAGACAAGGGTCAAGGTGGACGAGGAGGAGGCGCTAACCGCCAGCCCGACAACAAGAACAAGGACAAGAACGGAGGCAACCCCAACCCTAATCCAGGGGGGAACACCGAGCCCTCCGGAGGGCTGTCTGGTCCTACCACACGCTCACAGACGCAGGCCCAGCAAGAACAAGGAGCCAAGCGTGAGCATGAAGGTGGTGATGACGGCAACGCTAAGAAGAGGAGCCGTTTCATGAGGATGGCCCGCAAATTGCGGAACAAGGGGTTGGAGGTGACCTGTCCCGCGGAGTTCTGACGGGGACGCTCTGGTGGCACCCAGGACCTGGTGTTTTGGGTACGTATCCGACTAGGGGGACGTGAATACCTGGGGTTACTGGATACTGGCGCCACAATATCTATAGTGGCCAAGAAAATTTTACCTTGTGGGAGCCTGAAGAACACCATGACCACCGCTGCTATACGTATGGGGGATGGACATGTGGTGCACAGCTGCGGGGACTGTGAAGTGGAGGTACCTATGGGCTCTCGGACTATCGCCCATCGGTTCTATGTGATGGACACTGAGGCCTTCGACTTTGTACTGGGTACTGACTTCTTCGTACAGCACTCCCAGATACAATCCCTGACGCTGCAAGCGCCCTACCTCCTCTACGTGGACCACGGCAGTGGCAGAGAGTCTGTGCCACTGGAGCAGTCGGAACATACCTCGAGTTACCTGAGACTATCGAAGGAGGAGCCCTCGAACATGATGGCGGCCTCCAAAACTGAGGACTATAAACTATTGGGGGAAGTCCTAGACCAAGGTCTGAAGGAGTTGGGTTACTCTCGAGAAGACCTAAGTGTGGAGTTGTTCGCCAGCGACAAGCAACATGTACTGGGCCTGTACTGCAGCAAGGGGAAGAACTGCAGCTACAAATTTTACTGGCCCTCTTTCGGGATGGCCTACGGGAACCCCAGATTCAGTGAACTGGGGAAGGTGCTGACCAAGGTGGCCTTGGAACGTTCCCGTATGGTCCTGTGTTCCCCCGATTGGGGAGCCCATGGGGGCAACGAGTACTGGCGAAACCTCCTGGACAGGCTGACTATCAGCTCTGTTCGTTTGCCTGATGAGGCCATCTACGTGCCTCTGGGACGCAAGACGCCTATTGGGAAGCCCGGATGGGGGAGTATGCTCAGCGTGGTGGACGGAAGTCTTACCACCATCCCCTGGGAGTACCTGGACCCGACTCTGGTCCAGGCTACACAACGAGAAAGCGATGGACTCGCCTTGGGTGACTTGAAGGATCGCCTACGACCTCAAGATGCTGTTGAGACTACACCCGGAGGAGATGAGTACGTCGTGACTGACACCAACGCCCCCAACTCTCCCTGTCATGTACCTGAACCTGATGGAATCCCTGAGTGTGGACTATCTGAGCTACCTAGCTCTATCCACTCAGACGACGAAACTGAGCACGACGCCTTCTTCGTGCAGACCTGTGTGGAGGAAGTGGAGAACGCCGAGTACGTCGCCCCACTGAAACCCCTACTCTCCATGAGGGTGGAAGACCCCGTGGACGAGGAGCTGGACCCTCGATCCAGGCTCAGGGAGTATGTGGATTCCAAGAGGAAGTTGGTGGCGAAAAAGCTATGCTACGCGAAGCCTACCCGCAGCTCATGGCCACTGAAGCAAGGACGTATGGGAGACCTATCCCAATTGAAGGAGGACCTCGAACAGAAGATCACCACCTGGCAAAGGGAGGTAGATCTCAAGCTCATGAAGAGCGTGTGGGGCGCCCATGTGAGGACCCCAGAGGAGGACGACCTCTCGGAGGAATGTGTATGTGAACCCCCTCGAGCGTGCCTATGTTGCCATCGTCCATCGGAGATGGTTGAACAAGACCTTCTATATGCCTACCAAGGGCTGAAGGATACTACCACGGGCGAAGAGTCGGTGGAGGACCACCTCCCGACGTCTATTCAGGGGGCAAGCAACTTACACTCCGACGAGGACTTGGAGGACAAGATCAAGGTATTGGAACCGCGGGTACAGAAGCTTATAAGGACCTATCTGGAGGTGTTCGGAGAACTACCCCCTCCAGCCTCGTGTGACAAGCTGGTACAGATGGACCTCAAGCTGAAACCCGAGTTCGTGGGTCACAAGATCCGGAGGAGACCCTATCCAGCTCCTAAAGAGCAGGCCGACGAGATCGAGCGACAGATACAAGAATGTATCGACGCTGGCCTAGTCCTGGAGTACAAGGATGGGGACTACCCCCTACACTGCAGCCCCTGTTTCCTGGTGGCTAACCCTGGGTCTACAGCCAAACGGCTGGTAGTGGACTATGGAGAGCTGAACAAGAAGACGTTGAACCACTCAGGGTCCATTCCCAATATGGAGTCTACCCTGGAGAAGATAGCCTCCTGCCGCTACAAGACCAAGATGGACAAGCGAAGCGGATTCTGGCAAGTGGACCTGACGCCCAGCGCACAGGAACTACTGGCCTTCATCACCCCTCAGGGGAGGGTGTTCAAGTGGAAGGTCATGCCGTTTGGCGTTGCTAACGCACCCGCTCTATTCCAGGAGCTGATGAACAAGATCTTGTCCATCCTACGAAGGAGACCTAAGGTGCAGGAGCTCATATCCCGTGGTGCCCAGATGGAGGCGCACATCGACGATGTATGCCTCGGGACCAATACCCAGGAGGATCACCTAATCCTCTTGGGTGAGTTCTTTGCGGTCTGCCAGGAGAACCACACACGACTCAAGCTGGAGAAGTGTGAGTTCATGCAGGAGACCATGCAGTACCTGGGGTTTGACGTTGGCTATGGGTGGTGGACCCCAGCGGCCTCTAAGGCCAAACCCCTGATGGATGCCAAGGTACGACACGAAGACCCCAAGAAAGGACTTCATGATGTACGCAGTTTCATTGGGGCGTGCAACTTCTATCGCCGCCACATCAAGAACTTCACCTACACCAGCGCCGTTCTGACGGACTTGATCAAGAAGAGTACTACTTGGCGCTGGGGCCCACAAGAGCAACAAGCGTTTGACGAGCTCAAAGACAAGGTAGCCAACGCTAAGTGCTTGGGCGTGCCTAGGGCACAAGGGGAGATTATCCTGGTGACCGACGCCAGCAATGTGGGTGGTGGTGGAACGTTGTTCCAATGGCAAGCACTAGAGAAGGAGGAGTTCGACTCGGCCATTTCCCAATGGGGGACGGAAGGTCTCAACCGAGATGGAACCCTCAAGCACAGCTACCCTGACGACAAGTGGGTCCTAGTACCTCTGGGCCACTGGAACTGGAAGTGGAATCAGGCCAGGGGGAACTACTCCACCTATGAGCAGGAATTGCTCGCGGGTATGCTGGTGCTATCCTCACAAGCACGACTGTTGGGGAGTAACCCTGTGGTCTGGCTGTGTGACCAAGAACCGGTCCGCAGTTTCCAGAAGGGCCCCCCACCTGAGAAGGCCAAGCTACGTCGCTGGTGGACCTACGTCAGTCAACTACGGCTGACGGTACACCATATCCAGGGAGTGAAGAACGAGGGCGCCGACTACATCAGCCGCAACAACTTCGACGTCCTGATTGGTGCCCGGTCTGAAGCGCTGGCTAAGGAGGCGTTCAGCCGTATGGACGTACACCTGGACCTGAACATGACCATGATACGCCCCCTGGATGGACTCCAACAATCGGAGTACCTGAAGGAGTTTGGGGATATCTACAGGCGCCTGGAGAAACGCCTTGAACCCCTTCTGGTCAACCAGGACCAGTGGAAGAGGGACAAGAGCTACCTCTGGCACGAGGACCGCATAGTGGTGCCTAGTGACCGAGTCCCAGCGCTGCTGAAGTTGACCCATGAGTCCAGTGGTCATGTGGGTGCTGACCGTACCCTGAGGCTGTTCAAGCAGTGGTTCCACACTACGTGGACTGACGACCAACTGCGGAAAACCCTCCAGCCTATCGTGGACAAGTGCCCGTGCAGGTCCTGTAAACCAGGGGATATCAGGGACAGAGGTCTCTACCCGACCCTGCCCATCCCTCACTGTGCTAACAGTGTTCTATACGTGGACTACACGGAGATGCCGAAGTTCGGGGGCTATGACTTCTCCCTCGTGGTAACCTGTGGGTTGACCAGGTTTACCAGGGTGTTCCCATGTACCAAGCACATTACCGGGGAGGAGACTATCAAGATACTCCTGGAGGAGTGGTTTTGTGTCTATGGGGCGCCCAAGGAGATCAACTCCGATGAGGACGTACGAGTACGCTCAGATACTGGCTGGTACAAGAGGGTCCTGAGATCCCTCAATGTCCAGGTGTCTACGGGGATTCCCTACTCTCACACGAGCAACCCCCTATGTGAGCGACAGATTCGTGTCCTGAAGGAGAACGTCAGGATATGGTGCAAAACTGAACGCACCAGAGACTGGGTGAGACTACTCCCCGTCATATCCTTGATGATGAACTCCCAAGAGAGTTCAGCTACTGGCTACTCGCCACATGAGCTATTCATGGGGCGCCCGGCATGGTTCCTACATGCCCCCTATCCAGAGGACACCCATTCCTCTGTGGGTGAATGGGTCCAAGAGCAACAAGCGAAGGTGGACAAGGCCAAGGCTATGCTTCAGAGAGTGAGGGAGCGTCAGTGGAACAAGAAGAACAAGCACCGTGTACCGGCCACCTACCAAGAGGGGGACTGGGTGCTGGTGCACCACAGTCGACTACCCGCCTGGCCACGCTCTACCAGCGATGACCCATACTTCGGGCCGTACAAGATCCTATCTGTGGATGGACACCGTATCACCGTGCGGTGTTCTCCCCGTCTAGGGGGGACCCTGGTGTGCGCTGCTCAACACCTGAAGCGCTACCATGATCCTGAAGACCTCTGTGGGGAGGAGTGGGAGCTGAACGACGAGGAAATCGCCGCTCTGGACCTACAAGGGGCTGCCAGCCCTATGGAAGTTGAAGGTGAACTCCCCGACATGAACGCCGAGGAGATGGCTAAGGAGGGCTTCTACCTGGTGAAGTCTGTCCTACGCCACCGCTATCGCCAGGGTTGGCGCTTCCTCACCCTCTGGGAAGGGTTTGGAGTCGAAGAGGCCACCTGGGAGCCCTTCTCTGCATTTGTTCTACCTGAGGGACGCCTAAACTCAGTTCTGGTTGACTACTTGTCCCAGAACAACCTTGGTGAGTTGCTGAGGCTCGCTGAGACGCTTGCCTCCAAGACTAAAGCTAGGGACTGAACCTTACCCTTACCTGCCAAAGCGTATGTGTGAGTGTGCTAGTCCTAAGGTCCTGAGAGCAAGCCGCAGAAGTGGTGTCCTAATTATACCCAAGTCTGCGCCCTTGCTAAACCTGGAGGGTTGGCTTATTGATGCCACGGGGTACGCCCCGGGTCTCCCCTCCCCTAAGCGCCCAATTTCTGTGCTGGCGCAAAACCTTTGGGGAATACCCAGCGTACTAATCCAGGTATTGTTTTCCCTACCTATCTGTCTACTACAGGGAGGGGTGGCCAAAAGCTATGAAGGCATGAAATTGCCGTTTTGCTATGTGGCCAAAACACTGACCTAACCACTGCCACAGCCCACCAACCCTGCTAAAATTGCAGGAAACGGGTGGGACAGTGACACACGCACTACAGGTCCTACACACCCTACAGTGGCACCATCCTGGTGGGCGAGCACTGGGGCAACTGGCTCAAGCCCCCACTCAGGACTACCACTCCTACACGCACACTCTACTGGGCGTTGCGAAGTCAAAGGTGTCGTGGGTCCTAGCGACCCTCCTGTGAAATGACAAGAGAACACAGCGCTGCTAAGCAACTGTGGCCTAACAGGGGACGCCACAACGCGTTTCCCCTGCTAGGGCTTGGAGGGAAGGAGTGCTCTCGCGTGCAAGGCGCAGATGTCGATGAAGTCGGACTCCCTGCTCTGCCACAGGCGGAGTGGAGTTACTTGTTTGTGTGATCTGCGCCCTTGTTTAGCAGGGCATAAAAAAAAAAGGCTGCTGCACCAATCACCCTACCTGCCCACCTGTAAAACAAAGGCAAATGAAAGGGCGTTTGCGGCGGAGGAACCAAGCCACACTCCAGGTATTATACCCTTCTCAGTGTGACCTATAATACACTGTCCGCAAACACGCTGGAGGACCAGCTACCCTTGTCAAGCAAGCAAGCTTTAAGGGACTCCTCAGGCTCTCTTAAAGAACGTACCGAGGAGCCCCTGGGTAGCTTAAACAAGGTTTACCGTGCGCACTTCGCGTGGCCTACCCTTTAATGCGTGTGTGCATGCACGAGTATGCGCGACGATGTTGGGCAAACCTGCCCATCTGATTCTCAATCACGAACTCCACCAGGGGGTGGCCCCGCCTGGGCTTACTCACCTTACCTACCGCTGGAGAGAGAGAGCAAGTGAGGGGCGCACGCGAAGAACGTTGCTATGTACTTGTGTGTATGTCTAATCACCCTGATCTGACCGCTAATCATCTGCAATCTTTCTAATCAATCCCTCTATCGCGTCCTATCGTTTTTAGCGCTGCTACAAGGCTCGTTCACGGAGACACGAGACGAGCAATGTGTATGCGGCATACGAGACGAGCATACCTGTAGTTTATACCTGATTCGTTGAAGTCTTTTCGATTGATTCTCGAATTCTTGAATTTTTGATTCTTCTAATAGTGTGGGTGGAATCTGTATGTTTATTTATTAATGTGTGTCTCGTCATTTTCAAGACTACGTGAGACATACGTTTATAATTCCATTATTTCTCCATTTTCCGGCGCTTCGCTAGGAGCCGCTCCTGCGCACCGCCATTTTATGCGTATGAATTTCTGGATTTAAAAAATCCAGAGATGACTATAATTTCTATAAAAATGTGCTTCTGATGCACAATTGGATTCTGCTCAGGTGTGTTGTTTCAGAAAAATTCTAGGCCGTCATTTGACGGATTTTGGTGTCGTCGCTTCGTTTTTGCGTGGATTCGTCCATAATTCTCCCATTCCTGCCTCTGCAGATACCCACGCGCAGCCTCGCTGAGTAGGCCGCGTTCGGGCCAAAACGCAGGTGCCTGGAGAAACTGAGCAGAACCAAGACCCCACCAAGGGGCAAATTAATTTCTTTTACGACTCCCTTCGCCCTAAGACAGGTCACAGGTCGCCAGCAGGTTTACGAGAACCCATGCGAGTGTGTATATTGTGTCTTGCGTTTGGGTTGTGTCGACGCTGCGTCTTGGAGGGAGGGATGCATATGCACATGTTTGGCATGCTCCCATACTAACCCAACCAAGCCACAGGAGCCCCGGCAGCGCCATGAACGCTGAGTCTTCTGTAGGATATGTTATAAACAGAGCAGCAAAAGAGCGCCAGCCATGGTGAGCGCCCATTTTTCAGTGTGAGGGAAACTGTAGGTATTTTAAAGTAGATGTGGAAACCAAGGAAAGGCCAAGAAAAATTCCCTTTTTCCTAAAATGCGACAGTGGTGGCCACCACAGCACAAGGGGGGAGTAAGAAAAAGTGCTTTTCCAATGCTTTGGGACATACTCTAGTTGTATTAGAGATGCACTGAGCATCCATGCATTTTTATCTTAGTATTGGTCCCACCAAAAGTGGTGATAACACATTTTGACCTATGGAACCAAACACCCAATCAGGATATGGAGTGGACCCCTTAATCCCCTTTCAATGTGAAGCTATTCATCTTTTCCTGAGTTGACTGAGCACTGACATACCTAAAGTAGAGCCTATGAATTTATCTATGTTTTTCCCTGAATACTTATCTGCCCTAGTGGTATGCACCCTAGGGGGCTGGGCACCTCTTTTTGAGAGGTCCTGGGTTCAATTCCTGGTCAGCCTAGCTAAGTAGGAAGATCCCATGTGACATGGCAGTGACCTCATCGCCACATACCATGCCACCTCAGCACATATGGGACCCAAAACAAAGAGTGCACATCTCCTGAGATGGCACTATGGAGAGAGAGTGACCATGGGGCAGTTTTCTAACTCTTTTCCAAAAACATTTCAGCTATCTTTGTGAATATGCATTCATTTGTGACCTGAGTTGCAGTTTCTGTGAATATCCAATCATCTTTCACTGTTTACACTGCAGCCCTTCATGCTTTGATCCTGATCTTCCCCTCTTTGCACACTTCTGGCTTGGGTTATCCTGGATTGACTCTATTTCTGCAAAACAAAGGTCTTCATCTTCCAAAACAAGCAGCAGGAAACCCTACACCTACAGCAAGCAGCAGGAGAAGCAAAAACACAGTGCTGAAAACACTATAAACATTTCTCGGGGGTCTCCCCCGTGCACTCCGGGAAGACGGGGGAGCGGGAGCGGGACCGGCGGCGGTGGCGGTCGTCCCGCTGGGGGGAGCCATTGGAGTCTGGCATCACTGTTATCCTGGTAGGCATGCGTGGTGGCAGGCGCCCCCTTCCCACTACCTCCTGGTGCATCAGTGCCGTGCCGTGGGCAGTGCCGTGCGGTGACCTGCGGGGGGGAGGGGGGGAGGAGGTGGGGGACCGGCTGTGGCGTCAGCCCCGCACGGGTGGGGGCCGGCGGCCATCCATCGGCATTGGGAGGGGAGGCGGGGGAGCCACGCGGCCCACGCGTCGCGCCACAGCCCCCAGGTTTGGGGCGGGGCCCAGGGCCCTGCGCCCCTGGGGGTCGTCGGGTGGTGTCGGGGGGAGCCGCACTAGGTGGAGCCCCGTAACGGCGGTGACCTCCTGTGTTCGCAGGAAGGTGTGTACTCCGTCCCGCGCCGCGGGCGCCGGGAGAGGGTGGCGGGGTACGGATGCTGCCCCATAGAGGTTGGTGGGGGTGATTCCCAGGACCCGCTCCGGGTCCCCACGGGTCGCGACGACGAGGAGGAGCAGGGGGGTGCCAGGGCACTCTTGCCAGAGGACCTGCCCCCTGTGGTGGGCACCCCTGGTCCTGGAGAGGGGGGGGGACAGGTCTGGGTTGGCCCAGCCGCGGGGTGCGTGCGTCGCCGGCGGGAGGGCGGGGCACCAAGTGGGCCCCCTGGGGAACGCCTCGCATACGATGGCGTACGGGGGGGTAGGCCTGGTGCCGTCGTACACCGGGTTGGTCGGTCGGGGGCGGGCGGGCGCCTCGTCCGCGCCTTCCACGAACACCGTGATCTCGACCACCTCCAGGTCCTCGTCTGGTGGGTGTAGAAGGTGGAGCGCCGCATCCAGCTCGGACACTCCCCCCGGGTATGTGGCCCGCGCCTGGTTCAGGTACGGGGCCGCGTCCCCGGGGTAGCGAGTCCTGAGGGCGTGCAGCAGCGCTGGAGCGCTGCTGCGGAGGGACATGGCGGACCCCGCTCCCGTCAGCTGCAGGGTATCCCCCATGGACAGGGGCCGGCCCGACCGGTTGGACTCATGCCACTCCATCCAGTGCCCGTAGAGGGCCGCCTCCGGGCTGATGAGCCCAGGCTGGACGGTGTTCACGATCCGGTGCATTGCCGGGAGCAGTGTAGGGGCTCCTGCTCCGTTCAGGGCGCGGACGGCCGGGAGGGCGGTCTCGTTGAGTAAAGCCCTCGCACTGCCCGTCAGGTCACGCCGTGCGGCAGCGTGCGCCTCGTGCGCCTCTGCCACCGCGTCCGCCACCAGGCCCCGGACGGCCGCCTCCTGCGCTTTGCGGCGGGCCCTGGCGTGTCCCGGCCCATCCCCCCAGTCGGCGTGGCATGGTACTGCGGGCTCTGCAAAGGGCGGCGGCGGGTGGGGGTCAGGGCGCGAACACGTGCGACAGGTGCGCAACGGATGTGGGGTTCGCTGGTGCACGTGGATCCACAGAAGGGCAGCGCCTGCGGGGCCCGCGCCTTCGTGTGAGGGAGCGTGTGCCCCCTCGATGCGCCGGTGCAGGGCCTCCTCCTCTGTGCGCCTGCGCGGGCCTGCGGGAGGTTCGGGCCAGGGGCACGCGGCCACCTGGGCGCACCGCGCGCACCTGTTGGCGCCTGTCGACGCTGCGGAGGAAACCGTGTCACATTCCCCGCAGAGCCGGCAGGTGTGTGGGAGGTGGTAGGGCGGCGACCAAGGGTCGAGATGGCGGAGCGAGAGGTCGTCCCACCTCTGTCAGAGGGGGTCCCGGATCTCCAGCAGGTGGGCACGGACGCGGCGCCCGTAGTCCCTGCTGAGCGTCTTCCGCTGGACCTCCCGCCACGTGTCGTCGGGGAGAATCCCGTGGTCGTGGAAGGCGGCGATGAGGTCGTCCCACGCCGGGCGGGGGTGCCCCTGGGGGGGGGTTGCCATGTACACGTGGCGCCTGGTGAGGTGGGGCGTCAGCGCATCCCATTGGCACCCGTTCTCGGCGTCTCGGTGGAGGAGGGCCAGCAGGGTGCCATCCGCGACTGATTCCCATCCCACTCGCAGCCCTTAGCAGGCGTCCAGCTCCTGGCGCAGCGCGGCCGCAATGTGGGTGGGGGGCATGAGGAGCAAGCGCCCCTGGGTGTCGCTCAGCCGGGACAGGGCGTCGTCGTATACCGGCCCCCCAGCTTTGAAGTGCGCCAGGGCGAGCTGGACGGCCCCGTCCTCTGGGGGGTGCCACCGGACGGTGGCCGCGGCGTGTCCCCATTTGCGTATCTCCGTAGCCCGGAGTACGTTGGCGGCGTGAAGGACGATGCGGGGGGGGACGGGTGGCCTGACGAGTGAGGACACGTCTCCAGTCCATCCTGTTTGCGGCCCCGGGGCCGCTTGCAGCCATTCCCCCATCGCCGCGTCCCACGGGTGGTCAGGTCCCGCCCCGCGGATCACGGTGGGTCTCGGCCGGGTGTCCGGCCCCAATCCCTTGAGCGGGATGGTGGCGTATCGTTGCGCAGGGGTCTTCGGGGCGCGCGTGGCGGCGCACCACCGGCTCCACTCGCGCGCCCATTCCTCACCCACGATGCGCGCCTCCCACGCGGTCATGGAGCCGCGCCCGATGATCCACGGTGGGAAGAGGGCGTCTTGTAGGTGCTTCGAGAAATCCCCCGGCAGGTCCTGGTACGGGTGGGTTTGAGGTTTGAGGTTTGATTTTGCGGGTACTAGACGCCTTTCGGCCCCGGGGGGCCACCTGGTGGGGCCAGGTGATATCCTCCCCACCGGGTCCTAGTGGGGGGCCCTCCAAGACGCACCTCCTGCCTGGTGGCGGAGTCCCCCGGGTTCACAGAGCTCGGAGCCCCGTCCTTCCCCGGCTTCCCCGTTTCGCCACTCCCCGGTCAGTGCATCAATTCGCAGCCGTGGCTGCGGGCGCTTACCCACTGCGTCGCCCCCCTAATGCGTGGTTGCCCGGGGCGCCGGCGCCGCCGGGCCGGTGCTACTGGCTTGTCGCCAGTGGGACCCCCTTGAGCTGGCGCGGAGGCTGCCTAGCCTAGGGGTCGGGGCGTGGCGCTGTGCGCCACTACTGCCTTGGCGGGTGCAGTGCCCCGTCTGTGTGTGCGCGGCGCTCGCGGCCGGTTCAGGGGGTTCGGGCCGGTACCTGGTTTTGTGTCTCTCTCGTTTCCCCCTTCCCGCCCCGCGTGTTCCGCGCTGCGTGTGGCGGGCCGTCCTGTCCGGGTGTCCCTTACCCTCGCCCGCTGGTACGCCATTCCACGCGGTCTGTGCGTTCCGCGCGCTCGGTCCGGTTGCCCTTCTGGTAGTCCCCGCGTGTCCCTTTCGTGTGTGTGCGCTCCCGCTCCCGCGGCGTCCGCTCCCCCCCCCCTTCGGTGATGTGGCGTGAGCACCTCGCGGGGTCCTGGCACTGGGCGCTGGCAGGGCGGTTCCACGTGGTCCGTGCCCCTTCGGGTTTTCCTGCCCCGGTCCCTTGCTCCGTCTGGCGTGCCTGGGGGGGGGCGGTCCGGTCCCGGTTCCCCCCTACTTGGCTTGGGGTTGTGGGGGTGGCGGTAGGGCGTCCCCGGGGGGGGTGCCTTCTACTGTTGCGAGGGGCGTCTGGGGTCAGGCGCTCCCCCTCCCCCGACTGCCCGCCCACTGAGTGGGCTGTCGGGGTCCGCGATCCACGTGTTGTGGGCGCGGGCGTGCGGGTGTGGGGGCCCTTCTCTGTCCCCTCGGCCGGCACGCCCTGTGGGGGCTGCGCGCCGCGGGGCGGGTCCGTGGCGTTCGTGTGCCGGGAGGCGGGCTGGGGGGGGGGGGGGGGGGGGGGGGGGGGGCGTGCGCCGTACCCCCTGGTTGTGCGGCCGGGGGGGGGGCTGTAGGGTGGGGGGTCGCTCTGCCTAATTCCGTCCCTCTGCCTTCCCTGGGCAGGCAACAAAGCGGGTGTCACTGGCGTTGTGCTGTCCATGGGGGGCGTGGCCCCCCATATCACTCCGGTTCGTGCTCATGAGGCTTCTCCGGGTGCGATCTGTGCGGCGTCCTGGCGCGTTGGCGCGGGCTCGCTTGTGCTTCGCGGCCCCCTTGGGAGCCGGCGGCTGGGGCGGGGGGGGGGGTCGCGCTCCGGCTCCTCTCTCGGGCGGGGGGGGGACCATCCCCCCCGCCTCGGGGGGTGGGGGCCGGGGCCCCCGCGGCTTGCGGGCTGGTGGGGGGGGTGGGGGGGGGGATGTCGCGCCGCGGCCTCCCTGCTTCCCTTCTGGGCGGCGGCCTGCGGTACTCAATCCTGGCCCCCCTCGTGTCGTCGGCGCGCTCCCTTCCGGCGTGCGCGTGCGGTCGGGGTCGAAGTGCCGCCCCGGGTGGGGGGGGGGGTGAGGGGCGGCCCGTGGACCACTCCCCCGGGGGTCCTTGCAGACCTGAACCCCCCCTTTGCACTCCCTGAGTGGGCTCTGGTCACGGGAGGGTCATGTGGGGCGCGGCCTCCATACTGTTCTGTTGTGCCCGTTGCTCCGGCACGCTAGTGTGGGCGCGCGGGAGCAGGTCCAAACGCCGCTCCCTCCACCGCGTCGCCGCCCCTTCTGGGGGGGGCGTCCCCTTGGCTCCGGGGGGGCGGAGGGCCGCGCCTGTGGCTCCCCAGCTGGGGGGGGTTTCAGGGGGGCGGGGGGGGGGGGGTTGGGGGGGCCGCCCCCCACCTGCTCTCGGGCCTGAGTGGGAGGGGGGGGGGAACTGGGGGGGGGGCTCTGGTCCCCTGGCGACGCCTCCTGACGGCCGGGGGGGGGGGCGGCATGGCAGTCCCGGCCCCGGGGGCCAGCCATCGGCTGGGGGGTCGCGCCCTTCCCCCGCCCCCCTCTACCTAGAGCCGGACCCTCGTGCAGGCCCTCGCTGGGGCCCCTCATCCCCCCTGCCGTCGTCGCGCGGAGCTGGCCGGCCAGGGGCGGCCGTGAGGGTTAGCGGTCAGTGGTTAGCGGGCTGCGGGGCAGCAGGTTCCCCCCCGCGCTCGTTGTCTCCGTCCTCCCTCCCGCGGGAGGTGGCACGCTCTCATGCGTCGTGCCGTACCGTGGGGGGGGCGTGGGTCGGGGGTCCCAGCTCCCCCCCCTACTCTCTCGCATCCGCCGTCTGGGCCATCACCTGCGCCGCCGCTTGTGTGGGGGCTGGGGCTGTGGCGGCGGCGGGTTGCGCCGGCGGTAGCGCCAGTGGGCGAGGGCGCTGCGCAAAGCCCGGGGGAGCCAGTTGTTGGCGTCCGCATCCGTGATGCGGAGCACCGCTCCCCCTTCCAGGAAGGCCGGCCACGTCGGCTCCCTGTCGGGCCACGCCGCCCAGATCACTGACCTGAGGACCCTCTCATGGTCCTCTGGGGCTGCCCGACCCCCTGGGGGTACCTCTCGGTTTCCTCCGTCTCTCCAGAGGAGCACGGCATCGAAGGGCTGGTTCTTCAACCCCCTAGTGGTCCCCTGGTTGGCCCAGCACAACCACCCGTACACCTCCCCCACCAGGGGGCGGGCCTCTTCCCCCAGAGGGTCCGGGACCGCGCCCCAGTCCCAGTCCCATGGCCGGCCCCCCTCTGCCCCCCGCGCCGGCTCCCCTCGCTGTCCCTGTGCCTGCGGCGCCGATGCCGCGCCCCGCCCCCCCCTCCGCCGAGGCCATCCGCGCCGGCTCCGCCCTCGGCGCGGGGGGGGCTGGCTGGTGCCGGGGTCGTGGGGGTTGGGGGGGGACGAGCTCGCCGGCGTCAGGGTCGATGTTGTAGAGGTGGTGGTGGTGGTGGTTGTGGTGGTGGTGGGTGTGGTGCGCTGGCATCTGTTGGATGCCGGGGGGGATGCACCTCACCGGCTGCACGTCCGGCTGCGGGGGCGCCCCGCTCTCCGCCCCCCTCCCTTCGTCCCGCCCTCCCCCGTGGGCTCCCATGCCCCGTCCCGCCTGTCCCTTGGGGCCCGCGGCGCTCTTGCCCTTGCCCTTGGGCCCTTTTCCAGCCCCCTGCCCGTGCCGCGGGTCCCGCCTCCCGTCCCCCACGCCCTGGCCTGCCCGCTCACCCACCGCCCCTTGCCCTGCCCCCTGCACCTGGGCTCCCTGCCGGTGCCCCTGCGCGCCCTTCCCGTGCCCTGGTCCCTTCGCGGCCCCTTGCCCTGAGTCGCGCCGTCCGCTGCCTGCGCTCGCTCCCCCCCGCTGCTGCGCCCTTGCTCCCTGCCGCGCGTGCCCTGGCCTGCTCCTTGCGCGCGCTCCTGGGCACCTCCCCTGTCGCCTCCTGTTTCCCGCTCCGCGCTCCCGTAGCTTGCACGCAGCTCTGCCTGCGCGCCCTCCCCTCCTTCCTGAATCACGCGCCGGGCGTCCCGCTGTCTTTGCAGCTGCGGCAGCGTGACGCCTGGCGGCGAGCGCTCGGGTGCCGAAGGGCGGACGTGCCGCTCCCGCCCCGGGGGGAAGGGCTTGGGGGGGAACTGCTTCGGGGGGCTGGTGTGGGTGTGGGTGGGGTTGCCGTGGGCGCGGTACTTCGCGCTCTCGCTGCCCACTGCTGCTGCTGCGGCGGCCGCCGGCGAGGCGCCCGTGGCCCGTGCGGGGTTCTTCCCTCGCTTGCGCGGCGTGCTGGGGGTCGCGGCGTGCCGGCCGAGGCGGTGGCGGGGCTTGCCGGGGCCGCGGTCGCAACTCCTCGCGCGCCCTCCCCCCGGCAGTTCCTGGTACGGGTGGGGGCCCTCTTGGGGCGGGCACTCCAGAGTGCCAGTCACGACACGGGGGGAGGCTACGAAGTCCTTGTCAGGGCGCGGGGGAGGGGGAGGGTGGTCGCCCTCCGCCGCAGTGAGCCATCGGTGTGCCCGGGCCGCCGCGCTTAGGGGCTCGCTGAGGAGTTGCTCCAGCTGGTGGTTGCGAAGCTCCCATGCGAAGTCCCCCAGCCGGAGCATGTGGTAGAGGAAATCGTCCACAGAGGTCCCTCCCGGCGGGTCGTAGCGGGCCATGGCGCGGAGCTGCGCCTCTGCGTCCTCGGGCACCGGTCCGGAGCAGAAGACTTCCGTCCATGTGGCGCCTGCGGAGCGCCACGAGGCCACCCACATGGCTTTGTCCCCGGATGGGAGCTGGCGGGCCGCCTCATGTACCGCCTGGCGGTATTGGGGCCAGAGGGGCCGTGAGTGGGCGCACCCCACGTGCATGTGCACCGGGGTCTCCTCCGGGCCGCCGCATAGGAGGCACGGTTGTGGGACGACGGCGACGCCAGAGAGCCGCTCTTTACGGACGCGGAGCCTGCGCTGCACCGGCGTGTGGCCGTCTCGGGCTCGCAGCGCCCGGCGGTTGGTGGCCGTCGCGGTGAGGTCCCGGGCGTGGACATAGGCTGTGTCGTGGGCCGCGCCCAAAGGTGTGTGTCCCCGGTGCGTCAGCGCATGGTCCGTCTGCGCCCGCTGCGCGACCTCGCCGAGCGCCCGCATCGGGGGGGGCCGTAGATCGAGGTGGCCGTCACGGTCGGCGACAATAAGTTGGGCGTGGCCAGGGTCCGGGGGCGTGTTCTGCAGGACGGTGTCCTGGGACACCGCCCAGTCCGCCTTGTGCAGTAGGGCGTCACTGTGGTGCGAGGTGGCTCGGACGTACCGGAACGGGCGCCCGGCGTGTTGCCCTCGCGCGCACAGGCCGTCCCGGAGCCACCGCAGGGGCATCTGGTTGACCACCTTCGCTGCGCCCGCGGGGACCCCCGTGGTCCGCTCGCGATCTGCGTGCCGCAGGAGGTGGAAGATTACTTCGGCGTCCACCGTGTGGACCCATGGTCGGTGGGCACTGTATTGTAGGGGGAGGGAGGCGGCCACCCCCTCCCCGTCGGGCACCGTGCCCGAGGTGGCCACCGCCCACGTGCGGGTGAGGTCGGTGGCGAGAGCGACGCTGGTGGCGTGTTTGCAGGGTCCGCCCCCGGACGCGTCGGAAGAGCTGTGGCCCCAGGCCTCCGGGATCCAGTAGTACCCGGTGGGGCTGAGCCACCCGGCGTTGAGGTCGGCGGAGTGCCACCGGACGTCGGGGTGGCTGGGGTTCAGTTGGTCCACGCTCAGCGCCCTGGTGTCGCCGGGGCTGATCGCCGGGTGGTCGTGCAGCCGGATCTCCGCTCCGGCGATCGTGCTTGCCCAGGGCCGAAGTGCCGTCACATGTTCCTTGAGCCACGCCGGGCCTCCGCGCTGGTGCACCACCAGGTGTCCCCTGTCCTCCGGCTGGTCCTCCAGCGCGTGCACTGCCATGTGTGGGTCGTGCGGCACCCCCGTAGCTACCAGCAGGGCGGTGCCACGGGGGAGCCCACGGGGTTTGGGCTGGCCTGCCCCCACCTGCACTATTACCCACTCCGCCTGGAGCTGTGCTTGCCCCGCCGCCTGGGTGCATTGGTCGTCCGTGGTCACCAACCACAACGGCGTCGGCGCGTGGGGCCGGGGGCGCAGGGGCTCGGGCCATGCCACATCCGCGTTAGGCTCTTGGTGCTCGCTTTCCGCGAGTACGTCGCGGAGGATGTACATGAGGGCTGCCGGCGGGTGGTACGCCGCCCCCCGCGTGGGGGGGATAGGCCGCGCCGGCGGCGGTAGCCCCCGATGTGGAGGTGCAGGCCGTCCGGGGTCACCCGTGGGCCGGTGTGGGCGTCCTGCTTAGCCCTCGTGGGGTCGACGAGTCTCAGGCGGGGGTCCCGCGTGCCGGTGGTGTGGAGGAGGTGGACTGTTGGGAAGTTCCAGTATATTGTGAACATCCCTGGCTGGTGGGAGTTGTGGGTGTCCGGGAGGGTCAGAGAGAGCGCATCTTTGATCTGGGTTACCGCCTCTGGGTGTATGGTGGTGGGGTAGTGCCAGAGGGTGGGCTTACTGGAGTCCCGGTGTGTACGGGCGGCACGTCCCGCGGGCTCCATGGCCTGCGGTGTGAGGGTGTCGTCGTGGGCGACATCGTTGAGGCGGTTGACTTCAGCGGCCCACATTGTCCGCCAGTCTGTCAGCGTTGGGTCGCTAACGGCGCACCCCAGGGTATAGTGGATAGCCGTCCACTCCGGGTCGGAGTCAACGGCAATGTCGCTGCCTGCTGTGGCGTTTACCCAGACAGCTTGTGTGGGTCTCGCCTGGGGCATTTGGTCGTCGTCTCCCAGGGCTGTGCCTTCAATGGTGGCCGTGCCCTGGGTGGTTTTCAAGAGGTGCATGGCCTGTGTTAGTTGTACTTGGTGTGGCGTGAGGAGGCGCATGACTTCGATCCTTGTTACCCCTGGGAGGATTTTCTTCCAATCGATGGTGCCCGTCGGTAGTCGCCATGTCGTTGCTGTGCCCCTTGTGTGGTTCCCCCCTCCGGGTAGTTGGTAGTTGTCTGGGATGTGACGCGACGTGAGGGGCTTGTCGAGTTGTTGGACGGTCGTTGTGGCGCTGGGGGGCTCGGTCCTTTTGTGGGCTGGTGGGCTGTGCCCTCTTTGCGGGGGTTCGTGTTCGTGTTGCAGGGGCGTTTGGGGTTTTGTCGGGCTGGGGGGTATGTGTGGCTCCGGTATCGGTTGTGGCGCTGTTGGCCGAAGGCTGGTGATGCTGTGCGCCCCGGTGGTTGCATCTTCGTGCAGGTAGAACTCCAGCGCTGGTGGTCCAACAGGGTGCCACTCGCGTGGGTCGTCGTGCGGGGTGTGGAGGTGGATGCTTTGCTGAGTGGACCAGCTGTGGTAGGCCAGGAAGGCGTTCGTGATGGCGCGGTTGTTGTCGTCCCAGAACGGCTGGTCGGGCCTTGAGCAGTCTTCGAATGTGGTGCAAACGGTGGTAGCCAGTGCCCCGATGTCTCCGTCTGGCACTACATCGTCCCATGTTGTACGGGACGTGGTATCCGGAGGGCCCGTGTGTCCCTTCTGGACCTCCGTTTCGTACTTGGTCTAGTCTTGTAGCATGCATTCCACGTACGCAGCTTCCGTGTACGGTTGGATACTGTGCTCCACTAGGGTGCGGGCATGGGCCAACTGCTTGTACAGGGTCCTGTGTCGGGGGGCCTGTCTCGGTGGGGGGGTCGCGGCTGGCTCGGGCGTGGGCTCATTCTTCTCGGTTGACCTGTGTCCGTGTCGGCTGGTGTGCACCAGGGTGTATTCGTCATCTTCTCGGTCGTGTGTCCATTCTAGGTGGGCTTCACCCGTGGACTCGTTGGTCGGTCGGGAGGTTGCAGTGGTTGCGTAGGGGGGGCCCGTTTTGTCATGCAGGAAGATGGTGTGGCCCCGGGTCCAACTGTGCAGGGTCAGGACAAGAGCCGCCGCTGTTTCCTCGTGGGTTGCTGGCGGTTGGGCGTCGGATTATTGGATGAAGGTCAGGGCCTCCTGCGCGCGCGGGGATCCCGCGAGGTTTGTCGAGGCTCCAGTTTTGGTGTCCCGTCCCTGCACCAGCACTCCTTCCGGCGACTGTTGCTTGGCGTTTTGCATGTCCCGTCACAGTTCCTGGATATACGCCCCTGGGTCTCGGTTTTCTCCTGTTACGGATATCCGTTGGTCCGTCTCGTTGAGTGCTCGGTACAGGCACCATCTGGGTCATTGGTGCGCGGCGGCCGCCACCTGCAGTACACAGTGGATGCTGACCTGCAGTGAATCGTTGTCTAGGTCCATGGGATCGTGCTTCGCGGAGATGTCGAGGCCACTGGGCAGTGGTTCCGGGGGTGGGTTAGGGGCTTCGGGAGGGGTGGATACTTGGGAGTGAGTTTGCATCGCGGCGTCGGATGTTTCACTTGACACGGATAGTTGTGCTTCGTGTGTGTGGTCCTCTGGCGCCCGTGGCTTCGTTGTCCCCGTGGTCAACGGCAGCTTTTGTAGTTCCAGCCTCGGGGCGTTGTCCCGGTCGCCGTGGTGTTGCGCATCGTGTTGAGGTGTGTGGCAGTGGTCCGTCCTTTGGGCGCTGTACTCCGTGTGGTCGTGGCTCCGGGTACGCCGACACGGTGTGGTGTTTGTGTTTTGGTTCGTGGTTCAGTCGCTGTAGTCAGTGTCTTGTGACAGGGTGTGGTCCTGTTCCGGGTCCAGCCGTCGCTGTGCTCTCTGTCCTCCGGTTGCTCTCTGCCCGTGGGGCCCGCTTGTGCCGGCCGTCCCGGGGCAGCGGTCGGCGTGCCCTTGGGTCGCTGCGTGGGTGTGTCAGGTTTCTTCCTGCTGTGCGCTGTACACCGTGTGTGTGGGGCTGGGGGTGTACGTCTCTGGTGCCCGCCCTCGGCCTCCATCGCTGGGGCTGTTGAGGTCGTTGGTGTTCCGCCGCAGCATGGGCCTGTAGTCCGTGAGTCGGCTATACCCCGTGCGGTCCAGGCTCGGGGTATGCCGGCGTGTCGTGTTGCCTGCGGTCGGGTCTGTGGCGCGGGCGCTGTAGTCGGTACGTTGTGATGGGCTTTGGTCTTGTTCAGGTTCTAGTTGTCGTCGTGTCGTTCTCTCCCCTGTCGCCTCCCCCCCTTGGGGCCCAGTTGTGTTGGTAGTGCAGGGGTAATGGCCCGTGCGCCACTGGGTTGTTGGTTCCTGGTGCGCGCTGTGTACCGTGTGGGTGGGGCTTGGGGTGAGTGCGCCTGGTGCATGTTCCCGGCTCCTGTTTCTGGGGCTGCCGAGGTCATCGGGGTCGGACGGACGTTGGCTCCCCTCTCTGGTTGTTGTTGTTGTCGGCGTGCTCGGCGTTGCGGGTTCCCCCAGGGCGTCGTCGTCCTGGTGCTCCTGCTCCATCATGTCCTGTGTTTGTGTTCTGGAAAACCAAAACCGTGCCTATAAGGGTGGGGGATGGGAGATCCATCCATTTCCTGCGGGGGGGGGTCGATGTGACCGTATGTTTGGGCGATGAGCAGGTGATCCAGCACTGCAAAGTGCTTGCCACCGACGCCTTTCGCATTGTAATTGGCACAGATTTGGTGCGCCGTAAGCCCCAGGTGTAACTGTTGTCTTTGCAACACCCCTATGCCCTACACTGCAACTTCGGTGATGGCCTTTTCCCTGTCCCTCTGGAGCTGTCAGGAAGAAAAGAATCCGGTGTACGCTACGTGAACCGGTTTTATGGAAAGGAAAATAATCAGTTGGTGCGACCCGTCCTGGAAAATGGACTGGCCGCCCTACAGGTAGACCTGAATGGAGTTCAAGTGGAATTGTTCGCGAGTAAGCAGCAGCATATGATGCAGTTCCATTGTTCACAATATCTCAAAAATTCCTATCGCTACTACTGGAGATCGATGGGGTTGTGCTATGCTAACCCCCCGTTCCCCCAACTCTCTAAGAGTTGACCAAAATTGCCCTTGCAGGAGCGAGAGCGGTGCTGTGCACTCCCAACTGGGGTACCACAGGGGAACACGCCTATTGAAAGAGCCTGTTGGACCGTATGACAGTGTGAAGAAGTGAACTCCCCGCCCAATCTACGTTCCTGAGGACTCTCAGGAGACCATGCCCGCCCCTGAATGGGGCAGTTTCTCGTGCATTGGAGATGGCTCTCCAAACCCCGCACCGATCAGTGACCTTGACCAGATAGTACTCAAGGAGCCGATAGCTCAAACCCGAGGCCATACCCTCTTCGATCTCAAGGAAAGATCCGAGTACTCTTCGGTCACCACTACGAGTGGTGAGTGCTCCGTTGAGCAGGAGACTCCAGCAGTCTCTACTGCTTTGGCCGATGCCGACGTGCACCTAAGTGAGATCACCACTGCTATACCAACGGTGGACCCGGAGGTGCTTACACTGAAGCAAAGCGCCTTCGTAGCGCACCTGCTTATGGATGACGTAGATCTTGGTGAGTCCAACCCTCGCAGGTCTCATGACTACGCTGTTTTCTCAATGCAGGCCACAGTTGGCCCTACAGGTCAGATACCTG
Organism: Eutreptiella sp. 'Long Island Sound 2002'; assembly: GCA_964036045.1. Classification (NCBI taxonomy): domain Eukaryota; phylum Euglenozoa; class Euglenophyceae; order Eutreptiales; family Eutreptiaceae; genus Eutreptiella; species Eutreptiella sp. 'Long Island Sound 2002'. Next base: position 175,029,310 of record OZ038381.1, read on the forward strand.
GCGCTAAACCCTCATCCAATACAATGCCCGTATCTTGGTACGACGTACAGGATCTCCAGCAGATTCTATGGGCTAAGGCTGAAGATATCGAGTAACGGAGCCGCCTGGTCCTCCTCAACAGGACCTGGAAAACGTCCATATGGTCCGAGGAGGAGGATGAAGAAATCACTCTCCCCGATCCTGAGGTACCCCTGGTATACTCCCTTCACTATGTCCGACAGGGTCGCCATGACTGAAAGGATGAGCTGCCCCTTGAAACTATGGGGCGTATAAAAAAACAGGAAAAAGAGAAGAGCAACCTCCACACGGAGGAGGATTTTTCTGAGAAACTGGAGAGCACGAACCTTGACCCTCGTCTCAGTAAGCTCATCCAGAGATACCGGGAGGTGTTTGGAGCGTTGCTGTGTTTTTTTTCCTGACTAGCCATTTCAAATGCTTGTGGAAAAGGATTCCTTGCCCAAAAATATCAAAAGAAAAGCAGAGCACAGTAGAGCAAGCGCCAGACGAAGAATACCACACAATAAGGATACACTGCAGCCACAGTCAGCACCTCAGAAACCTGGGAACCTGGTACAGGTCACAATGCCAGACTTAGGCAGGGAGTTAAGGCAGGAAAGCGAATCAGGACGGCGTAAGGCGGTTGATACTTGGAAATTCTCCTCTGATCCGCTGACTTGAGTTGAGGTACGGACTTCTTGCAATTTAATTCCAACATAAATGTGGCTCAGCGGATTCAAACAGGAATCACAGAAATGCCTGCAAGGGGAGACGGATCGGAGTATGTGAGAATGTCACAACTGCCTGAGCAATAGGGTTCGAAGTCAACTAATCACACCAAACGTTTGAGGCCACCCCAGGCTAACATATATCCAAACAAGGAGATTGGGAATCCACGGTGGATGAGTAGGGCATAGCTCAAACATGACATCAGGAATGGTAAAAAAACAAAGAAACTTGAACAGATCACTCACATGCCACGCCAAGACCAAGGCACCTTCTGGGCTGGCCATGCGCTGTCAACATAGGAGGACCATGTATGAAACATATACAGCCTAAGCTCGCGTGAACCTAGTGGTCTACGGTCCTGGGCACATGGAGATATGAAAATGCCCATATGGCCCGAAATGGGAAAAACGACGAAAATTGGCCAAAATGGCGAACACTGATGGTTCAAAATCTCCAAACTCATGTCGAGTTGGAACCAAGCAAAGATGCTAAAGACACATGGGGCCTCCCTGCCAATACATGCACCAGGGGGGCACAAGGTGCCGCCTCTAGCTATCTTTCCACTTCACAGCAACGTAGCACATGAAAATTGCGGAATGGCAGCATGGGCCAAAGTCATGCACATGTACAACTCCAATCCAAAGTACAGGATACAAGGGGGCATACCCTATTCGGGTGACGGTTTTGTACTCTTTACAAATCCCCCTTCACCTTGGAAAACGGACGAATACAACCCCGCGACTAAAGTGAGGCGGAGACACACTCAACGAGCAGAATGTGCAAAACTGGTACAAATGGCCCCAAAAGGGATCTTTCCAGATTGTATATCACAATGTACAACGAGAGCTGAACAAACTCCAATTAACCCAAGGTAGTCCAAATCGTCAAGTCCACAATGAGCCATATACATGGGCTAGACAAGCCTTGTATCCATTTTTAACACGGCAAAAGTTGAAGCACGCCAAAAAATGGAAAATTCGCAATATTGGCCAAACGTACATAGTTCAAAATAAGGTACCTTGTGAAGTTGTCAATATGACTTATAGTCAAATTGAAGGTACCATACTAGTACTTGACAAATATACTCACTTTGGGTTAAGGCGCCCATACGGTCCAAGTGAGATACAATGACCACATGAACACATGACGAAAAGTCAAAATTCGCGTGTGTGCTCAAGTGGGGGAAATATATGAAATAGATGAGGTAAAGATGAAGATGAAGATGAGGATGAATGAACTAAAGATGAAGTAACACATTCACGATCACGTACGTGGTCCCTACCTTACATATTATCTTGATAGATATTCCAATTCACCATGAACCTCGCGCAATGCTCGAAGCAAGATGCGCATTTTAGCCTACAAATGCGAAGAACACATGCACAAATAGCAGACACACCTCTACTAAGATTTCTAAAGCGCGGATACAATGTCGAGTTAAGATGTAATTTGCTCGGCATTTCGGCCGTTTGGTCTTGGAAACAACACATTCGCTTATGGTCCTTCATACTCACAATGCGAGGGAGCTAGCGTTTGCGCACAAAAATAACTCATGAAAAAGCATGGTTTGTAGAACCTCCTTCTTAGATATGCATGGTATACGTAGAGAATAAATATGAAAGCGATACACCCGATCTATAACATCGACGTTGCGCACACCATGTAATTTTAGGGAGGAGTCAAACTCTCAACAGACCCATAGTTCCAAAATGACGGCAAAACAAAAAAAAACTTCGCGCGTTCATTTTCTGTTAATCCTGCCGATGAAACATTGGGCTGAAAAGCTTATTCTACAGAGGGCAAAAAGACCTCTTGATCAACCTATCTAAATCTCTTAGAACTTTATTCATTCTGGATATTTTCTTTTCTCAAGCAATATTCAGCGGCGACCAGAAAAGCACGCACACAGGTGACTACGGGCGCCTTTTCAGATGAGAACTGCAACTGGGTTAGAAATTGAATGGAAGGCTCAAAATGGTATAAATATGGATACAATTCAAAACTATACATTCTGTGCTATAAAAACTGTAAAGGCAAATCGCCCACATAGACGTCGCCGTTTCACGCTTCACAAACAGACCACAAAAACCACGTACAACAAGGACAACAACGTATGACCATTTTATGGTGTGTACAGGGATTTGACACCCCCCCCCCCTAGCCAAAGACGCCCACTTGAAGACCTTGACCACATCCTGGATCTGAATTTGGTGGTTTGGATGGAACAGGTAACCCAAAAGCACTGGGCACACCTCAATTATGGCATTATGGTAAAAGATTGTAGACGACCACTTCTGAAAGGCAGCCTGCACAAAGACGATCTACCATCATGGGCTCAGGAGGAAAGGCATCCGCAAACACAGCTCCCATTTCCTGCAGATTGACATCAATGTTGTTGCGCTTATTAAACGCCATCTAAACATCCTCAATGTCATGGAGAAAGCCCGGGCATCATGCCACTCAGGCTCAGGGAACCTACGGTACTTCAATCGCCAATGCCGGTGTCGGTTCTTACTCTTACCGCGCATTTTCTACTTCAGCACCTCAGTGGCAACATAAGGCTCGGTTTCAATCAAACCATCCTGCTCAAAACTTCATTCAGAAGGACCTGTGTTCCATCAGAGCTGGTCACTTAGGGTCGCAGACAGTCAATAGTCAGAACCTGCTTCTTGCCATGCAATGCCCCCTTGTAAGTGTGTGCACCACGCACGCCAAAACCTTGGCCGGTTGCCAATGGTGTATCCACGGGATTTGCTTGGATTTTGAATTTTGTGAAACATGGAAGCACTGGTGAGGTCAAGGACGATGGGAGTCACGGGAAAGAGGGTGGGGAAATCGGGTATAGGCAGTGGAGCTCGCACAATGGCAGGGGCTTGTCCTACAGACCTTCTGTATTATTGCAGAGGAGTGCATTCCCCTACTTGTCCTCTTTTACCCTTGCTAAACCAAAAGCTCAAACAACACTTAGGGCCCTAGAAGGCAAGGCCCTGAACTGCTTATTCCCTTTTTGTGCTCGCATCTTCGCAACAAAACAGGTATATCAACCCTAGGCGACAAGACACCCTGGGCTGCAGCCGTGACAAGACATGTGGCTTTTTTCTTCAGTACTGCCTGACTAAAGGGCCTGTCAACAACAACATGTAGACAAGGCGCGTTGCATCCCCCAAATGGGGTCACCTGCATGGAATAACGTCTTCTGGAAAGTGCCTCAGCACTTCTGGTATCCCTGCAAACCAGATATGATAACAATCTCTAGATCTGCCGGCTGAGTTGCACACTGGCCGGCGTGCTGCCGCAGTGGGTACCATCAGCGTGGCCTCTGAATCGAACGTGTGCATCTGGTCTTCTCTTTTCCGGGTCAAACTGATGCGCATATTTCCAAATACACGTTGTTTAAGCACGTATGTCTCATTTCTGAATGTGATTTGACTCATTATTGGACTAGATTTCCCTTGGTCATTCAATTGTTTCACAGTGGACTACCACTGTTTGCGCACTGGCAACGCCGGCAGTATGTGTGGTCCACTGCCCCTCTTTGCGACACGTGCTGAGCGATTTTGTCCAGATCTGCTTGCAACGTACATCTCAGATTGACAGTATTTTGAGATTATTCACCCAGCCGCGGACATTCGAATTTTCTTTGCTTGATTATTTGTCATCCCTGTCTGCCAGCTGAATTACTTTTCTGTTTTCTACCTCCTCCTGTAGCCACATATTTACTTCACTGAGGTCAAAAAGCTTTCGCGCCAAGATTTGCTGCCGGTGACATGGAAAGGGACCAGCAAAACGTCAGATCCAACAGAATGGAGTAGACATGCTGAGCAACCTCTATGGACTGCAACCTTTGTGTTTTGTTCCGCTGTTGACGGTATCCTATGCCCTGCTCCGCTGCTGACGCTACTTTATACCTCGGTCATTTTGAGGAACAAACGTGAGGAAAAAAATGGATAGTTTTTGGACTGAAAACGTCTCGTCTTAGGGTTTGGAAAGAAAATGAACATGCTCATCCAGTAGATGGCGACCATCAGCGAAAGCAGCTCCTGGTATGACAGTGGTTCCGGTGTGCGGAGCATTGTGACGATTTCAACCATCATGCGGGACGGTCAGTAGATCTGTGTCTTGTTGGTTTTGACGCCATTGGATGGTGTCATGAGTGAAGTTCAGGAACCCTAGGGCCTCATTCCACCCCCTCTTCCAGTGATGTGGGTGCGTGCACTTTGGAACACTGACGTGTTCATTGTGGTGTAAGCAGTCTCGGCGGTCTCGGCCGGCCTGGATGCTGTCCCCTCCAGCTACGCGGGGGTTATTGCGAAGGACGTCAACTCTTCAGCCGGGTAGAGGGGTAGGAATCGCCTAGGAGCTCTTCCAGCCCTCCCTACACAATTGCCTCCCACAACCCTGTCGAGGCGAGTAATGGCCCCTGTTCACGCAAGTCCCCGCTTAGCTGCATCAGCTCTCTGCAAAACACGCTCAAAGCCTTGTAAGCTCTGCCATGCAGTACACTCCATTTCCAAGCAAAATGCAAGGATAACTGGCACATGGCGTCCCTTAGGCAGGTCTTCGATGACACCTCTCCGGCTCAATCACGTTCGGTAACAGATACTCGATTCCCCTGCCCAGGCAGTTCCAGCCAATGTTCCAAGAGTTCGGCACACAATCGAAACTGCTATCCTACATGCAGAGCTAAAACACAGCCTGATATTTTCAGCATACAACCGTGTGGTACCTGGTAAAATGCATGTATCTGACAACAAAGCAGGCAGTGCAGACAGCACGAAACAAGCAAGGAGGAGCCACAACCTGTTAACGGTCGGCATCCCTGTGCACCATCTGACTCGAGGAAAATTTGGGAAGGTGTATACATTTAGGTCAACGTAGGCAGGTAGGTAGGTAGGTAGGTAGGTGCACTCGGTCGTGGAGAGGCGCCCCTTAGTTCCCGCTGGCGTTGCCGCTGTGATGAACAGGAAGAGGCTCCGCGCTTGAAGATGGGAGGCGACTTACATCCAGCTAGACGTGTCTGGTGGCCCCCTACATAGCGACCCTGGGCAACACCGGGAGGGCTGATCGCCGCCAGCTTGACGTACTCGTCATGCCAGGAGGGTGTGCCCCCGTGCTTGCGCACGTCCCCTCCTTTGGGCGGAACCCTAGGGGTTCACAGGACTTCCTGGCGTCTTCTGTTCCCAAGGCATGCATGCATGTTCTTGGTACTGGGGTTCCGAGGTGCTTGGGTGTTGCACACTCTGCCTGGAGTCCCAAAGCAGCGCAGGCCTTATGCTGCAGCTTTACCCCCGGTCTCCGGATCTCGTTTGGCTGGTTCTCCTGCATGGCTCGGGCTGCCTCAGTGCACGGGCTATTGATACTGGGTTTCCTACTGTTGTGCGGCGCTTGTGTTTGGGTCTGGGTTTTGCTGTCACCCCGCCAACCTGGCCGGGGTCTAGGGTGTCTGCGTTTGGGTATGGGATTTGGCTTCGCCCCGCCACTCCTGCCTGGGGTTTGTGGTGCGTGCGTTTGGGGTCGGGCTTAGCGGTAACCCCGCCATTCCTGGCTTGAGTCTAGGGTGTGTGTGTTTGCGTATGGGATTTGGCTGTGCCTCGCAAATTTTGGCTGGGGTTTGTGGTGGGTGTGTTTGGGTTTGGGCTTTTCCTGCACCCCGCTTTTCCTGGCCTGGGTGTTGGGGCGTGTGGCCTCTTGCGCGCGCTCCACCCCTACCCCGCCACCTCCGGGTGGGGCTGCCTGTGGCGGGGGGTTTCCTTTGGGGGTCGCCGTGGGCGGGGTTTCCCCCCCCCACTGTTTTTGTTTTTTGGCGGTCTTCCTGGCCGCAGGCGGGGGGTCTGTGGGTGTGGTTTCCGGCTCTGTCGTGTTGTGGCTGTGTGGTGGTGGCCGTTGCGTGTCTCGGTCTTGGCCCCCTTGGTCTCTGCCCCCCTTTGTTTGGGTTTACCCCTTTTTTTTCGTGTCCATGTGGCCGGTGGTCTGCCACTTCTCTGGTGGGGTTGTGTGCTGGCGTGTCCGGGGTGTCTTTACCTCCGGCCCTTCGGCGGCTGTGTCGACATGGTGGGCCGCTGTTTCTGGCTGGGTGTCTTCGGGCTGGTCGGGGTTGCCCCCCGGTGTCCTATCGACGGCCCCATGGGTGTCGCCTTTGGTGGTGCCTGGCCGAGGGTCGCTCGCCTCGGTGGAGTTGGTGCGCGGCTTCGCGGTTGTGCAGTGGTCCCCTCCGTTTTCCTTCTTTCCCGTTGGCCGGTGGGTGTGTGCTCGTGGTTGGGTGGGGCTTCCCCCCTTCCGTGTTTGTTTTTCTTTTGGTTTTTTTTCGAGGGGGGTTTGCCTGTTCCTCCCTGTGCCTTCCCTGGGCTGGTGCACGCACTGGTCAGCAAACGGTGTTGCCAACTGGCCGCCGTTGGCCTTGGTCGGTGGCCGCGGGCCGTGCCCCGGCCCCGTGGGTGGTGTGGGTTATGCACACGCATGGGTTGGTGGCCTGTCCTGTGGGGTTAGGCTCTGGTTCTGCCAGCTGGGCGGTTGCGCCAGCTAGTTTCGTGAGGTCATGGGTTAGGGGGGGTGATGTTGTCCCGTGTCCCCCCACCCCTGCGGTGCCGGTTTGGTGATGGCGGGTTTAACGTTCTGGTGCTGGTTTGTGCGGGCGGGCCGCCGCTGGCGGGGGGGGGGGGGGTTGTACCAACGGGCGTGTGGTGGCCTCTAGCCCGTGTGTGTTGGGCTGGTGTGATGTTGTCCCACGGCTGTTGGCGCTTTCCCCTCCTTTCCGGGGTGCGAGGCGGCTTGTTCTGGCTAGACCTATATATATATATATATACGGTTAGCGTCGCTTGCTCTGGTGCTGTGGTGTGCTTTGGTGTGCCGTGCTGTGTTGCGCTGTGCTTTGCTGTGCTGCGCCATACTGTTCTGCGCTGTTTTGCGGTGCGCCCTGACCCGTCGTGCCGTGCCGTTCCGTGTCGTGCCGTGGTGTGTCTCGCCCTGGCGTGGCGGGTTGCGCCGTGCTGTGCCGCACCGCACTGTGTCCTGCTGTGCTGTGTCCTGTCGGGGTGTGCCTTGTTGCGTTGTGCTGCACGGCGGTGCGCCTTGCTGCGGTGCGCCGTGATGTTTCGTGTTGTGCCGAGCTTTGCTGTGCCGTGGTGTGTGGTGAATCCCTCATACCTCTGGTCCGGCGAGGGGTGACATGGGCGCTGGTTAGACTGGTTCCTGTGTTGTGTGGGACGCGGGCTGTGGTTATGTTGCTGACCTGTGTCCGAGGGGCGTGGTTAGGCGTGCCGTGGCTCGTTGGGTCTGTGTTGCGGGGGTCTGGGTGTGCCGTTCGGCCTGGTGGGTCAGGCGGGTGTCCACAGGGTTACCCTCCCTTCCGGCCTGTGACTTGTTCCTGTGTCCTCTGGGGGTCCCTGTCCCTGGGGTGTGCCGGTTTCCGTGGGGTGGGGTGGTGTGGTCCCCTGGGCTGTGTTGGGTCCTCTCCTGTCCTGTCCCTCTGCCTCCTGGTCGTTCCCCGTCCTTCGTGTTGCGGCCGTGTCCTCTTCCAGCTCTGGCGCCCGTGCCGTTGTGTCTGCGTGGTGGCCCTTGCTGTGGCCGCGGTCATCGCTTGGCGGTTAGGGTGCGGTGGTGGGTTGTGCTGTGTTCTCGGCGGCTCCCTGTGTGGGTGTCTCCCCCTCCCCCTGCGTAGGTGTACCCTCCTTACCCTGTGCAGGGACTGGTGGTCGGTCGGCGCGACCCGGTGCGGTTCGTGCCCCGTCAGGTACGGGTTGCGGCGGCGCGTCTGGGCTGGTGTGCGCCTCTGGGGTGACCCTGGTGCCTTGGTGTGGCTGTGTTCCTTCGGGGTCGCACGATGTCGACGGGGTGGGGGCCCGGGGGGGCGGTGCCCGTCCCTGCGGTGTGGTGTGCCCGTCATTCGTGGTGCGCGTTCTGATGCCCGTCGTTGCGCCCTCTCCCCAAGTGCCATGGCCCCTGGCCTTTCCTTCTTCTCGTGTTGGCACGGGGAACGGGAGACGCGGTGCCGTTCGTGGGGGGAGGGGGACACGGACAGAGGGCGGAGGTGGCGTGCGTGGTGGTGCTGAGGGAAGTGGGAGCGGCGGTGGCGGGGGCTCGGGGTGCTGGATGCGTATCGGTGGCCTGGGGAACCGGAAGGACGGTGGAGGCGCGTGTGGCGGCGCTTGGGGGAGCAGGAACGGCGGGAGCGGGGGCTTTGGGGGTCGTGGCGGCGCCTCGGGGAGCGGGAGCGGTGCGCGTGCGCGGGTGAGGCGCGGTGGCTCTGCGGGGAGCGGAAGAGCCGTGGGCTGGAGTGTCGTGCGGAGGCCGGAGCGGGAGCGCCGCCGTTTGCAGGATCGGGCCTCGTCGTGGGGCGGGTTGGGCCACTTGGGAGGCGTCGGTCGGCCCTGGGGGGCCCCGCGTGGTGCCGCCGGCTGCGGGGGGGGGGGGGGGGATGTTCCCCACTCCCCATGGATCTGCCGCGTAGGGGTTTTGCGCCGGGTGAAGTGGATGCGGCGGCGGTGTTGGCAGGTGATACGGTTCCGGTGGTTGTCTGGCTGGTTGTCCCTGTGGGGGGTGGGTTTGGGGGGCCCCCTCGGCGTGGACGTGGTGGCCGGGCGGATACAGTTCTTGGTAGGGTGGGTCGCGGTCCCTGGTGGTAGGCGGGGTAGTGAAGTTGAGCGCCTGGTGGGTTTGGCTGCCGTCCCATGTGGTGGTGCTGTTCGTTCATAGGGGGTTGTGGTTCGGTGGGATAGGGTGGTGGGCAGTGGTAATGGTGGTGTTGGAGGTGGTGTTGGGGGTGGTGATGGTGGTGGTAGTAGTGGTGGTGGTGGTGGTGGTGGCGGGGGCGCTGATGGCGGTGGTGGTTGGGGGGGGGGGGTGCTGTGGGTAGGCCCACAGGATCCCCTGGCGTTCCGGTGGGCCGTGGGGGTCGGGCATCATTTGCAGCCCTTGGGGCTGCACGGCTTAGTGGATAGTTGGGGCAGGCTTGGGGCTGGGCTTGGCGGCGACCGCGGTCGAGGTATCCCACGTCGCCAGGTCGGTCTGGCTGGCGATGGTGGTGGTTTGTGGGTGGTGGATGGTCGGGCGCTTGGAGATGGGGATGTGGACAAGGAGTTGGACCGGCTCGTGATGTGGGGCCGCCTCCGTGGTGACGGCTCGCGCAGGGGGCAGGGGGGCTCAGGATGCGGTGGGTGCGGGGTCCTGGTTCGGGTTTGGGTTAGGGTTCGGGTTAGGGCGGGGGCACGTCTGGTGCTGCTGCCATCGCGCCTGTTGTATTTTTTTTGGGGCTGTCTGGGGTGGTGTGGGTGATGTTGGCGATGCTGTTGGTGGTGCTGGTGGTGGTGGTGCTGTTGTGGGCGGTGTTGTCCTTTGACAGCCAGTTTTGGTTTTCGGTCGTGTTTTGGCTTGGGGTCTGGTTTGAGGTTGAGGAGGACCTCGCCTCGGAGACGTGAGGGGACCGGTGCTTGGCGGGGGCGGTTCCCGGCGTGCTGCCGGGATGCTGGGGTTGCCTGTGTGGGGGTCGGGGGACCTCCGGCAGCCTGGCATGCGGCTGCAGCTTTGGCCTTTGACGTGGCTTTGTGGATGAGGGAGAGGGGGAGTCGGAGGAGGAGGAGGAGGAGGAGGATGAGGACGAGGAGGAAGTGGTTGTTTTGGGGGATGTCTGTTTCGCCGCCATTGGGGCCGGGGCCGCTTTTGTGGGCTGGGGCGGCCTCCGCGGCGGCCACTGCGGGGAGGATGGAGGGCATCTCCTCGGGCTGCAGGTTGGGGGCGGGTGGCTGGAGGGGCACGGCCGCAACCTGGCGGCCCGGTGGGCCGATCTGGTCGGCAGCGGTGGGCGGGGAAGGCGCGGGACTGCGGTCTCCGCCTTCCGGGTCTGGCTCGACTGGGCTCCTGCAATGTGTGAGGGGGTGCACGTCGGCATCCGCGGGGCAGAACAGTTCGCGTGGGCTGCATTTGGGGGCCGGGGGGGTTAGGCCTGGGGTTTCGGGGGTGCGTGCGGGGGGGGGGCTGTGGGTCACTGGGCGGGCCGGGAGTGCCGCGGGGCGCGTGGGTCTTCGCGGTGGATGTGTGTGGGTTGCCGGTTGTGGGGGGCGGTGAGGCTCGTTCGGCGAGAGGGTCTGTGCCGGGCGTGTGTGGGTGATCAGGCGGGGGGGGGAGGCCGGTGTCGCGGGGACTGGGGCTGCGCGCGATGGTGGGCGTGTGTGGGCCAAATGGGTGGGGAACGGGGGGGAGGGGCCGGGGATGTGAGACTGGGTTTGCGTGCGTTGTGTCCGCGTACGTGTCCACTTGCAGCGGCGCGCTCGCTTGGTCTCCTGTAGGCCACAAGGTTTGGAGGAGAAGCTTGCCGTCTTCCGCGGCCGCGGCAAGGATTTCGCAGATGAGTGTGCGTATTTGGTGCACCTCTTGGTCGGTGGTTGGAAGAGGGTACTGTAGGGGTGGGCTAAGGCCCATGGGCCGCAGGCCCCAATGGATGGTGTGTATCCGCAGATGAGGGAGTGTTGCGGCCTGGGGGGGAAGGGCGGACCTTCCGTGTGTCGGGGCCTGCCTTGACTTGTGTGTGGGCTGTGCGGATGGCTTAGATCGAGGGCACGGTCCCTATGGACAGCCAGCGGCGCCTGACCCATTGGGACAGGCAGAGCATGGCCAGTCCCAGGTGGTAGCCTGCTCGCCCTGAGGTGATTTGGGCCAGGGTACGGGCTGGGGCTTGGTCCCCCGGCTCGAGGACGCCCCTGAGGACCTTGTGCGGCGTGGTGGGGTCCCCTATTGCCCCTGGGGGCGCGGCCTCTGGGGCGAGCATGATGTCGGTCCCCTTGATGACCCATTGTGGGCCGGGGGACGCTTCTGTGGCGGCCACTACGTAGTAGTGCCCGCCCCCGAGGACTGTACACCAGACTTCCGGCGGGGGGTGGTCGCTGCCTGTAGGCGGGCGGGGGAGGTCATCGTCGGGGGTGCGGAGGCCGGCGGCGCGGAGGGCGGTGTCGCGGGTTGGTGCGGTGGCCTGTTCCCACTGTTCCAGTTGGCTCGCGTCTGCCGGGTGATCCTTCTCCGCTGGGGCTCGTCGTAGGCGTGTGGTTCTTCGGCGTGTGACGTTGGTGTCGGTGTCGTGTGTCAGGGCCTGGCCCCACTCGATGGGGGGGATCCAGATGTGCTGGCCTTAGTTGTGTTGGCGGGCCCTCCAGAGGACAAGGTCTACGATGGCCTCGTGGAGACCTTTCCCCGGGGTGGCTAGGTTCCGGAGGGCCTTGACGGTGAGCCTTGTCTAGCTTTCTTGTAGGCGGTACCAGCCCAGGGGATTGTCTAGGGCCCTGCCTTGGAGGGTTGCTCGGAGGAGGTCGGGGTCGCTGATGATTGCCGGTGTGAGGGGGGGGTGCCCTGGGTCTGGGGGGGTGTGGCGGAGCGGGCTAATGAGGTCTAGCGCGTCCACGTTGATGTGTGGGTGGTCTTGGGCGGGCATGGCTGGGCTGGGCGGTGCCGGGTGGTCCTGTGGGTGAGAGATGGCTGGCCCTGCGGTGTCACGGGTGCTTGTGGTGGGGGGGTCTTGCGGTGGATGTTCGTCTGGGGTGCTCTGGTGGTGTCTTGGAGGCCTGTGGACGGAGATGGGGGGCGTGTGTGGGGCGTGGAGCACGTTAGTGGACCTTTGGGTCATTCACAGCATGGTAATGGATGACACGCAACATTTGTTCCCTAGCTGCGGGGTCGGTGAGTCGTTCCGTGTGTGTGTCAACAGGAGGCGCTTGCGGTGTACCATTTGGGCCGCTGCCCTGCGGACTGCCACTAGCTGCAGGTGCGCTTCTGCCCCCATCGGCTTCTGGGCGTGTTTGGCGAGGTGCTGTTGCAGGGCCTATGTCACCGCCTCTCTCGTGGTGGCCTCCTTGATCAGGGGATCCCTGAAGAGGTGTTCAGTGGCCTGGTGTGCGTGGCTGTGGGTCGGCAAGCCTTCGTGTTGCTGTAGGGCTTCCGCCGGGGACCAGCCCACAGTGTGTCCCTGCCTGTATGGAGGGGGCATATCTTAAAGTGTTCCCAGTCCTCCGGGGTGGTGTGCTGACATAGGCAGCAGGTGTTCTCTTCCGGGACGTGGGTGTGCTTGCGGGCGAGCCATCAGGCAGCCCTGGTAGGAATGGTAGTTGCTCCCTGAGGAGCTGGATTTGTGGTTTCTGAAGGTGGGCTGGGACGCACGCTGGGCGTAGCGTCGAGTGGTAGAGGGGGGCTTTCAGTTTTTCCTGGAGCTCTTGGATGTGCGGGCAGCGTCTGGACAGGTGACGTGCCAAAGGCATGGCTGGAGGAGCCGAATATACCCGAGGAGCAACGGGTGACGGCAGCGATCAACCTCAAACTACGCCTGGGACAATGACTACTACCACGCCGCGCAAGGTGCCCCCCAGGGGCCACCAGGGCACACACCCACGACGTCGTCAATGCGCTCATCACCCTCATGTCCCTCAACGAAGCAGGCGCCCTGTACGACGCAGTCAAAGCTGCAGACCTGCAAGACGTACCTGTCATGGCGAGGTGTGACCCAGACGCCATGTTGTGGCAGGAACAGGCCCTCAAAACCAAAGTGACCCACCCCAGCCTCACCCCCATCCTCGCCAGGACAGGACACCAATACCGCAATACATGGGTCAAGGGGGTGCCCATATCCCACAAAAGTGAGGCCCAAGTTCATGTCCACCACCACCTGGGCGTAGAAGGCCGCCTGGCAGCGTACGAACTGGTCGGCCCTACGCGGCAGCTGAACGTCATCAGCGTTCATGTCCCCTTTGGAGACGCCACAGAGACATTCCTCGAACACCTCATGGAGGCCTACCGACAACTCCCCATGATGGGGCCGACTGTCTTCATAGGAGACTTCAACGCGGCCCCATCGGTGGACGATCGCGGGGGGCGGCAAACACCCTAGGACACAGCGGTGCAAATGGCCATGCAACACATGGGCCTACAAGACGTCACAGCCTCCCTACGAGGCCAGCCCTCACACCAACCACCGCAACCAGACTCGGCAGATTCCCGCATCGACCTCTGCTACGCCGACCTGGCACACGTCGAGGTAACGCGGACGCAATACCACGACCTGCCGTCCAAGATCACGAGACACCGACCCCTGGAGGTACAAATCAAGGTGCTTCAACTGCCCCCGGCCTCCACGGAAGACATGGACCATGACGGACAACCACCTATTAGACCACCAGAGGAACATGACACATACAGATGGATGGCGTATTACCGCAACGTGCAGCGAACCCTGGGCCAACAAGACGATGCGGACCTCAACCTTGCCATGCGACATGCGGCCACGGCCTGCGGCCTCCATGGAGGACAGTAAAGAAGGTCCCTACCAGGACCGGCCCCTGCTGTGCCCCTTCAGCCTGTCACCCCTGCTGACTTGCTCCGGATCAACGATTGCATTTCTCAAAATCCTCAAAATCCAGGGTCCAAATCCAAAAATATAGAAAATGTAATCCTCCTTCAACCCTGAATAGCAACCAGATCCCACAAATACAGCAATAACCCAATCCACAATCCAATCCACACTGCAGGCTTCCGTTCAGCACACCGGTCATCCCACGGTGGCAGGCATGTACAAGAATTGCACCAAAGAGGAAAGCCCTAAAATTGGCATATGAACACAAATAAAGCAAAGTTGGGGAAAGAGGTAAACAGACACATTCACAACCATTAACCCCTCATTCCCTGGACTCAAGACCTTCCCTTGACTCAGCAACATATTGCCCTGAACCAGGTCAAATGAGATGGCTGAATGCCATATGTCAAAGGTCACTACACAAACCCCAAAAATGTGTTCACTCCCAACCCTATAAATCCTAGCCCAAAAAGGGGAGGTGGCGTGTCATGGCCTAGAGTGGCGCTCAGGACCATGCCCTACCCTGACATAACCTTGGTTGGACTTGGAGTCGAATGGGCTTGGAGAACTGCCCCATGAAGATGACCTCACAACATGGCAAAATCAGGCAAATCACACCATAATGCCCAAAATTCAATTATATACTCAAAAATGCATACGGCAAATATTCAAATGCTTCATGCATGTGTCAAACCGGAAAGTAGTATACAAGGGTGATATAGACCAAAGGTCCATGCCCAATAACATCCCATCATTGGCTCCGAAACCCCTCCAGTTATGTACCTGAGATGCTTCACAAGTCAGCTCATGAGTTTGAGACCTAATTTTGTGAGGCCTCGTGTGCCAAGCCAAAGAGACCATGTGATCCGGCATATGGTGAGGTACAACACCGAGGCATATGCCAACATCTAAGCAACATACCATGGTTCACTAATATCTAGGCACTTTACTGTTAGCCGACCAGTTGAGCACATAAAACACAAAAATGAGCATAAAATGAGGTCAAAAACATGCAAATAATGCCAAATTCAAGATAATTACAATAGTATATAACTTCGCTCACCCATGGTGTCAATCTATGACTCAAAACACAATTGCTTGGGACCATTTGCAAACAATCCCCCCACTTGGATCCCCATATGGACGCATAAGGACACCTTCGAACCTCCTCCCAACACGCACCATGAAAATGGGAAAATTGATATTGGCGCTTGTGGATCGCTCTGTAAGCCCTCCCACATGCACTATATGAGCGGTAGACTTAGTCTAGCGCTATGGAGTTCACCATTGGGACATGGGCGAAGCCCTTGCCACGTATGACTCCATATATCTTCCTACAAACGGAGATATATAACATGGGCGTGAGCGTATCGAAGCACATACCATACATATAACACATACCCTCAAAAGTGGCTCCCACCATGATATGCCATGTCCCTCCATGGACATAACTTCACGTTAAAAATACGTAGGAACCCAAGGAAAGTTGCTATGCAACCCCAACACTCACGCGACACACTCGAAAGTCGCATTAAAATATTCGGTTGCACGGTCCAAGAGTTATACATCACTTTCTACCCTCTTGACCCTTATCCCTTGCTATACCGGGCGTGTGTGGACATCAAAGGCGTTTGATGCTTCCTAAATTAAGTTGAGACCAATGCGGTTCCAACCCAATTCTCGAAATTGGGACTCCTCGCAGTGAGCCGGAGATATGACCTTTCAGAGTGGCCTCACGAATCAACTTTGTTTCGCCTATATCTCTAAGCAAAACGAAGGGCATAACAAAAGGAAGGTAGATTCGTGATCGGGGAAAAATGTCAGACCACTCGAGATTCGTCATATCGAGTGCGGCGATGTCGAAGTCGAAAATCCGATTCTGAAAGTCTGAAAAAATCGGATTAATTTTGCGAGTGTATATTATGAAAATTGCGGAAGCAACGAACCCTATACTGATGAAATCTGACCCTTCATCGGGGTTTCCGCCAAAATATCTGTAAATAACAGTTAACCATTCGGTTACCGCAAAATTGCGAGCCAACTGACAGTCGCCGATACATTGACTATCAGAACGGAGGGCTGAAAAATTACGGAAACATTATGATAAAAAAACCCTGTTGATTCCTGATATTCTGATATATAGATCTCCGCTGGCGGCGCCTCAGTACTGAATATGGCCGCTCATAGCCGGAATGGCCAAACCTATCACACTATCACATCGGGTTAGGTCAGGTGGATGGGAGAGTATGATATCAGCCAATGGCGGCTTGCCGGCACATAGATACACACCCCAAGTGACCCAAAGATGGCCACGGGGGTCCGAACCGGCTTCACCCCCCTTCTCAGAGCGGTCTTACCGCTCGGAAGTCATTGAAGAGAGGACGGGAGGACCCCAATGGGCTCCAACCCCCCCCCCCCATGTCCCAAGGACACATGGAGGCCCCACACACGTCGTAGGCGTCCCCCACGCCCCAAGGGAGGGTTGAGGAAACTGATAATCGGTGCCCTACGCCATATCCGGTCTCCTCTTGATCTACAACATGGACCAAGGGGATCAAAGATAGAGAAACGTCGTTGATCGATCTAAATACGTATACCACGATGAAATATATATGTGCAGATCGAGTGAAGGGGGTATATGGCCAATCAAGGCCCCAAAAACCCCAGATGAACGCCCTCACCCGTCTCCCAAGCACAGAAACAAACAAAGATGCCAAGGGGAATCCATTACGGTGCTACTGCAGCCACCAGATGGACCAACACGTCCTTGACATCCAAAGAAATGTTCTTTTTCTTCAGACATTCCATCCATACCGTGGTGTACCTCGGCACGAAACTGCTCGGAGGCTCCCACAAATCCCTGGATGCGGCGAATCCCTTCCAACGGACTTTTTAAAGCCTCCCCCCAGGGCGTCCCCGGGTCCGGCTTGTCTGCCAGGATCTTCTCAGCGGTGAGATCGTCGTCCTCACCCTCGTCGTCCGAGTCCACATCGCCGGCCGTGAACTCAAAGGTGACGGGACTTCCGCTGGGGTCTGGTGCTCGGGGACGAAGCTTGGTATGGTCGCGGTCCAGGATCTTGTTATCCCCCACACGAACCGCATACACATCCTGCCCGACCTTCCGCACGATTACCCCCGGCACATACCAAGATGCCTGCCGATGCCTGGACAGGACATCCTTGTGGTGCCGCTCCACCCACACGGTGTCTTGGAGAGCATACTTCTGGACCTTTCCCTGCTTGAAGTACTTGGCCCTCTTGTCATGTTCGTCCTGAAGTGCCTTGCACACCTTGGCCGCCGTGTCGTCTGCCTCAGCCATCATAGCGTTCGCATCCCGGGCCACTTTGCCATGGTTCAACCACGGGACAGTGCGTGACACTCGATCCCGTAGGAACAGGATACGATGGGGCGACAGTCCAGTTGGTCCCGGAAGGTCGTGATACGCCTGGAGCACTCTCCACAGCGAGTAATACCAGTTCCGGCCCGGTTCGTCAATGTGCAGCTGGCGAAACTTCTCGAACATCTGCCGCCAGGCCACCTCAGCACGAACATTCGACCGGCTGTGGTGCGCCACGGTCTTGGCGTGCCGAATCCCCATGTGCTTGCACATCGTCTTGAACCACGTCCCCACGAATTGACTGCCCCGATCGCTGCAGATGACAGCTGGGACATCAAAAATCGTCAGCCAATGCCCGATCATGGCATTAGCGACGGTCTTGGCCTGCAGCCCCACTCCATGCTTGTCCTTCTTGTCCTTCTTCTTGGACTTCTTGCCCGGGACTGCCACGATATACCCGCTGTGCCTGTCCACCGCTAGGATGACACAATCATATGTCTCTCCTTCCACGGTGACCTCCGGCATGGCGAACACATCCATGGCGTCGGACCGCATAGGGGCCTCCGGTATAGCCGTATACACCGGGTTGCCCGCTGTGGAGTGGTTGGGACTCTTTGTGGCCCGACACACGGCACAGTCGCTGCAGTACCTATCCAGGATGGCGTAGTACCCCGGAGGGAACTTGAAACGCCACTCCAGGTCCTGCTGCATCTTGTCTCGGCCAGGGTGCATGAGCTGGGCGTTGTGCCAATGGTCAATGAGCTCCTCCACTCGGTTCTCGGGCACCAGCAGCTTGTCCTTGAGGAACAACTTGTCCCCATCCTCGGTTAAGCCCTCGGGCCATTCGTCGTCCGACGGGGCGCTCACGGCATTCCAGTACTTGCTCCAGTGGTCGGATGCCGCATAGTCATCCGACCAGTCCCCTGTGAGCACCGACCTGACTAGCTCTACAGGGGCCACCATCCATTGCTCGAGGGTTTTCTCTCGAATAGCCTGGACTCGGGCGCCCCGGAACTTGGCCAGGTCTGTACGGTTTGCCATCACCACAAAACACTTGACCCCCTCTTGCTCCATGGCCTTCTCCATCTCGATGATGCGCTTGGCCTCCTTGGTCTCCTCGGCGTCGCCATGGCTGGATATGTCCATCCACGCCTTGCCCGCGGGGTAGGCCCAGCGACTGAGGCCGTCTGCCACAGTGTTGTCCTTCCCCGGGACGTACACGACGCTGAGGTCGAACTTGGCGAATGTCTCGTGCCATCGGGCCCTCGTAGCCGCTGGTCCTGAGGGGGTGTCGACATGCTCCTTGTGCCAGCTCTGTAGGGACTGGTGGTCCGTGCAAACCACCACCGGCTGCAGTCCGATGTGGCCAGACCACTTCCTGAGCGCACATACAATGGCGTATGTCTCCTTTCCCCTCGCGGTCCATGTTCGGCGTTGGCCCTCGGCCAGGATCCTGCTCCAAAACGCCACGGGAACATGAGTCCCATCGTCCCGGACTTGCTCGAGGACTGCCCCCACGGCATAGTCCGAGGCGTCTGTCCGTAGCACGAATCCCTTGTCCGGGTCCACCAGTCACAGCCCCAACTGCCCCAGGAGTCGCTCCTCCAGGTGGTTGAACGCATCCTCAGCCTCAGGGGTCCAGGCAAGCTTCTTCTTGCTCCCCTTCCGGCCATCGAACTTGCCCACCTGCAACATCTTGTGCAGCGGCCCCGACAGTTCTGCATACATCCGGACACAGCCCGAATAGTAATTGCAGAACCCCATGAAGGATCGGAGTTCGCTGATGGTCTGGGGCTTCTCCCAGTGGTGCAGGGACGCCAGTTTCCCAGGCATGGGACGGCGTTGCCCGTGACCAACCACGTGACCCGCGAACTCCACTTCCTTCACGAAGAGTGAGGCTATGGTGGGCTTGCACACCATGTTGTGCTTGTCCAGCTCGCTGAGCACTCGGCGCAGATCCTTCTCATGCGCTTCGATGAGCTCGTCCTCAGTCATGTTCTCCGTGCCGGATCCGATAATGATGTCATCCACAAAGGGGTCGGCACAGTCCCGGACAGGACCGAGTAGGTCCTCCATCATGCGCTGGAAGGCGGCATTGCCATTCCTGGCACCCATAGGCACCACTTTTCACTGCATGGGCCCCAGCGGCGTCGACATCGCTGTGCAGGGCCTGGAGTCGGGGTGTAGCGGCATCTGATGATAGCCGTGTTTCAGGTCTAACACTGTGAAAATCCGCTTTTTCTGTTGCTTTTGGAAGACTGAGTCGATCAGGGGAAGCGAGTACGAGTCGTGCTCGGTCTGCTCGTTCAAACCTGTGTAATCAACCACCAACCTCCACTCGCCCTTCTCCTTATTGGGCACAATGAAGGCTGGGCTGGCCCACTCACTGTCGGAGGGTTCGATCCATCCCCGCTGAATGAATTCGGTGAACAGCTTCCTCATGGCCTCGGCCCGATCGCCCTGAAGTTGGTACTCCCGATGACGATAGATCTTGGGGTTCGGCTTCAGCTTGATCCTCGCTGTGCCAAACCTCCCACGATCTGGAGGGTTCTTGTTGGCGACGCCACTGAATAGCCGCGGATAGGCATTGATCAGCCTCTCCTTCAGCTCGGCGACCTTCGGGTTCTCCTGAGCCTCTTCAGCCGCTTGCTTCGGTATCGATACAACCGACCGCACTGCGGTAGAGGCCTCTTCTGGGTCCGAGTCCGACTTCTCCTCGTCCGATATGCCGTCTTCATCGTCCTGGGTCGCGATTCCCACCGATAATCTTCGAAAATTTGCGGCCTCGGGCTGGTGCTCGTCGCTACCGGTTCCCACTCTTGGAAAACCTCACGTTGGTGGGTCCGACCCCACCGGACCATCGTATTGGTCCGCGATGTGATCCATGACCCTCGCCACGAACTCATGCTTCTCGTACTTGCCGGTGACCAACATCTTGTCATCCCACCAATGCGGGGATGTGACCATGGCCCGCCTCTTCTTGGCTGCCACACGGTCGTGCATCCCCATCCGCATGTAGTTGACGATATCGTCGATCTCGGCGTGGGACAGGACGTCAATGCCATCAATTGGCTGATCCGTCCCCTCCTTGGGCTCAAACATGACCTTCATGGGCACCGCCTCCACCCTACGGATGAATGCTTCATCACCCGTGGGCTGGGCTTGCGCCCCATCCACCAGGAAAGCCTTGGTACCCCACGCTTGACCCAGGGAGGGCATTGATACACCCTTGGCGTCGATGAACAACTCCTCCTCTGGCCCGAATGACATCTCGTTCAGGGTGATGGAGTCCAGCGACGACTTGAGACCCTCCAGCGGACACGGGGTGGATCCTATGCCGGTTATGACCAGGATCCCCTTCGCCCTATCCGCGACGATCTTCTCCACCGTACGTCTGGTATTGTCCAGGGAGCCATGCCAATACATGGGCCCCCACTCCTTCAAACCCCAATGCCTGTGCCAGGCTGAGTCTCCTCGATGCCAATGCCTCCTACACTTCCGCAAAAGTGGGGCATCCCGGGAAGCGAAGACGTCTGTCTCGGGCGCTTCGGCTCCCAGCGTCTGGATTATCCTGGCATACACCTGCGGCGCCATTCCATACTCCGTGAGCTGAACTCCACGGTCTCTTCTGGACTTGGCACCCACAGCTTGCACCGCTTGGACGATCCGATCCTCTTCCTCAGCATTCCATTGGGATGATCCGCATGCATAGTCCGTGGACAGCCATGTGAGGCATTCATCATCCTCCCGGACCAGCGTTGCACGATGGGGAAGGGCTCCAATGGCGTTTGCCACCATGAAGTCATACCCCATGATCATATTCCAATCTGTAATGTCGGCCACATAGAAGTTCCCGGATAGAGTGCTTCTCTTCGCCAGATCAGGGCGGTTCAAGCGCTCATGTTCCCAGAATTCCATACTGATAGTGGCCTCATGGGTGCCCCCACCCATGATCTCTCCGTTGGCGACCTTCAGGCGGACCGGTCTCCGGCTGGGCTGCAGGAGTTCCTCCTTGAACAACCCTCTCCGGACCAGGCTCACCTGGGCACCCGTATCCACCAACACATCCACCACCTTCTCCTCTCGTCCGCACCGTACTCGCACTTTCAAGTGCAACTGCCGCTCGTCGCCATGAGGTGTATGGACGACTCTCACGGCATGCAACTCTGGCACGTCCGGGTGCATCAGGACTTCAAGGGTATGGTCACGGATGGTGTAGATCTTGGGTTGGTCCTGCCCGTCCACGGGGCTCTCTGTGGTCGCTCCTTCCTTCTTGCCATGTCCCGTACCCACATGTACCTCCCTTGGCAGGGCGCTCCAGGGGTTGGGAGTGGCGAAACTCAGTGGTTTTGGCTCTTCCGGAGCCTTCTTCGGCACCCGATGTGCCTCGGATTCCTCAGGGATTCCACTGATTCTCGGAGGAGAGACCTCCGAGGTCCCACTCCCGTGGGTTCCCCTCTCGACTTGACTTCCCGCATCCCCTTCCGGCTGCGATCCGCCAGGACTTTGTCCACCATGTTGCTGAGCTTTGAGTTGCACCAACGTCCTCAACATGTCCTCAGCAACCTCCTCGATGGACCTCACTCGTCGGTCTTGGCCAGGTCTGAAGCGGTACCCAGAACCCCATGGCTAGGGTAGGGCATACAACCGGTCTCCGGTCCACTAACCCCATGTACGGAAGGGAAGACCGGTCTCCGGTCCACTAACCCCATGTACGGAAGACGCCCGTTGACGCCCGGTGCGAGCCTGGCGGGAGCGTGTTCCGTGCCGTAAAGCCCTGCATCGGCAACTGATGCACTGCCAGCGGAGATTTATATATCAGAATATCAGGAATCAACAGGGTTTTATTTTCATATTGTTTCCGTCAATTTTTACGCTTCCGTTCTGATATTCACTGTTTTGACAGCTGGCGGTTAGCTCGCAACTTTAGCGTAACCGCCAGTTTAACTGTTATATACAGATATTTTAGCGCAAATCGTGACGAAGACTCTAAAGTCTTCAGGAATTGCATTGATGCATCCGCAATTTTCACATCTTACACTCGCAACCTTAATCCAAATTTTTCAGGATGTTGAAATCGGATTTTTGACTTCGACATCCCCGCACTTGATTTGACCTCTTTCGAGTGGACCTACGTGCTTCCCTATGCACGAATCAACTTTCGTTTTGTCTTGCCCTCCATTTGTCTTAGAGATATGGGCAAAACAAAGTTGATTCGTGAGGCCACTTGTGAGGGTCATATCTCGTGCCGCTTGCGAGGAATGACAATAAGGAAACGTGGGATGTATTCACAATACTCCCGACGTAATTTAGGAAGCATTATACGCCTTGCGTTTCCACACGTGCGCGCTAGCGTAATGGATCATGGTCAAGAGGGTAGAGTTTGCGTTATAACTCTTTGACCATGATATTGCGTGCGTTAAGATAACTTTCGAGTGTAGCGCGCAAGTGTTGGTGTTGCATAGGAACTTTCCTTGAGTTCCTATGAGCGATTGACACAAAGTTATGCCCTTGGAGGGGCATGACATATCGTGGGGGGAGCTACCTTTTTGGGCAATATGTGGTATGTGCCATGTGTTGTGTTGCGTGCCCATTTGGCGGGTCCATCGCTCCAAGCCAAACCCGCCAATGGACCTCATATTGCGCAAGCCCCTTCTTCATATTCCCCACGATCAATTGCAAGCCTAACCTTCGTGGAGGGAAGCTTGTGTGGCGATCCCAAAGCGATGCGTTGGGAGCAAGGTGTGTGTTTTGCAATTTTCCATATTTTCATGTGCCCACTTGGGAAGTAGCGCTCGTAACCTTTCAAAGCGCCCCAAGTGGAGCACATATGTGGAATCGAAGGTCATTGGTGTCAAGTCATTGTGTTTAGAAGGATTGGATGATTACTCAATCCAAGGCGAAGATATTATAATATATTTGTGCGCCTTTCAAGGCACTTTTGGGTTTTTTTCGCCAATATTGCTGTTTTTTGCCCGTCATGATGTCAAGTGGCGACCGTGTATCTCAACGTTGCGCCGAATTGACATCATGACCTAGGTATGTTTTGAGGGTATATACTTCGGTGCCCAACATATCCTGGACCCGGCGAATAACTCCTCTTTTTGGTGCATGGGGGTTGCCCCCCGGCGAGCATAACACAAAAGCGGCCTAACCACGGGCAAGTGAGCGTTCATGGCGAGCCGAAGTTCATCGAAGGACAGCAGCCATATGTACAGTAACTCAGGGGGTGTGACCCTGCTCCAAAATGCACCAAAGGCCTGGTTACTGTGGGCTGTGGCTTCGCCATTAGCCCCCTGGTTGGTGTTATGACGCAAGATGAATCGAAAATAAAAGGGACTCTATATATATTTATATATATATATATATAGAAGTCAGAAACAAACAAATAATCCCGGCCTTAGAACATCAGGGGTATCAAAAGATTAAGTAGAAACCACTGACATCAGAAGCGTTGGGAAAGCTCTGAGAACCGAGTGATGGCTGAGGTGTTCTTACCGTAGTAATTGAGCTGTTGCCGGTTTCGTTTTACCGGCGAATAACTCCTCTTGGGCTTGGCATACCGTGACTGCCATGTTGGCAGTTTGGGACTATCCCAAATCATGGGCTTACTTGGCGACCCTGCCATTCCCAAAACCAGAGGAGTTGGGCGACGCCCAAAAGATATGTTGGACACACATGACTTGATACCAATCCTATGGCACACTCCGGTCCAAGTCGGGCATGTGCCTCATTTGCCCCAACCATGAGTGTGCGCATTTTCGGCCATTTTGAGCAATTTCCCACATTTTTTGCCCGCCGTGCACTATGTCCAGCCCACCCGTGCACGCCGGACGCATGGACCAATGGACCATATATGACATGGGTGTTGTGCATATTGGTCCCCGTGGTTCACACACCACGTGGGCGAAGCGGAGCAACCTTCGTTAAGGTGCCAGCCCAAAGTGAGTGTGGGCAATTTTGCCATTTTGGCATTTGTGGACCCAATTGGGATCGTCACCAGGCCGAGTGGCATGAAGATTTTCGAAAACCAAGGGCATGGGGGTCTCCGTTGGACTCCGGACAGATAGCGTATGGAATGGCGGATCCGATCTCCAAGCCGGCGTGGAGATATACTATTGGGAGCACACCCGAATTTTGGCTCATTTCGGCAGCCAAAATGACCCCCTTTTGGGACCCCAATTTCAACCCCCCGTGTGGTCAATTGGCGGCCCCATATCTCTATGCCCACAGGGAGCCCGGACCTAATTCCAAGTTGTACACTGAGATATAAGTATTAGGTCCTGCCTCCTAACCTGTGAGTCATTGGCCTTGCCCTGGCCGGGCAAGCCACGCGTGGGAATGACGCCAATTTTGGTGATTTTGGCATCATGACCCCACTTGACGAATCCGTGTTGCCGTGATGCCGGGACCTCAGAGGGAACCAGGTTGGGTGAGGGCTCCACGGAGTTTGTATTCAAGGGGCATAGGGTCAGTTGCCTCGTCCCTACCTCTGGCGGGTCCAGACGAGGGGTCAATTTTGGAGATTTTGGAGCTAATTTCAGTTTGGGCTAAAACAGCCCATTTTCAGCTACCAACTCCTGGGTGATAATGGCGGGGCCATATCTCTCGCTCAGAATGAAGTTGGGACCTGCCGTTAGCGGAGCATGAGGAGCCACTGTTGGCTAACCTTGGAGCGCCTTGGTTCACAGGAACTCGCCTGTGGCTCGGCGGGACACCCCCCCTATTGGCAGGGTTTCAGGGTCCAGACTGAGCAGGGCATGGGTTGTGTTTGAGCGCCCGCCCCCACCAGCCACTGAGAGGGTCGGACCTGGGATTGGGATATGGGTTGGGACTAAGTGTTTATTGTCCTGTGATGACCTTACCCCAGTCCAGTCTTAACCCCATGTGTACATATCCTGATGTGTTGCTGTACATACTTTCGTTCCCTTGTTGCAGAGTGGCAAGGATCTTGAAACGCTTTGTCACATGACACGAGCGTAATGATGCCCTTGTGAGCGTAGTGCTTTGCCTGCCCCGCTCACCTGTGCGTGTCACCCGCAGCGTCCCGTGGCCGGCCCCCCACGGGAACGCGTCAAAAGCGTTTCACCGCCGCCGGGTCAACCATCCCTGGCGTGCCACTCGGGGCCACCAACCCCGAGCAGCGCGGCGCAGCAGCGGGCAGCTCGCAGCTCGCAGCGCAGCGCAGCAGCTCGCAGCGCAGCGCAGCGGCTCGCAGCGCCGCCCAGCGACAGCGCCGAGTTCGTCACGGAGCCCGCAGCGCCGTCCAGAGCATCGCCCTGACCGCGCCGCGACCGTGAAGGAGGTGGACAGACCAGGATTCTCTCATCAGCGAGTCCTATCGGCCGACCAGCAAGGCCGCACACCCAGTCGCGTCAACCACCTCCACAACCACCGGCTGACCAGCACCAGCCGCACTCCTAGTCCAGTGCTGCAAAACCCACCTCAACAACCACCCCAGGACCACCCCATCGAGAGCACCGATGGTGCACTGGGACAAGGCGGGTAAAACCTGGCCGCAGCCCCACCCCCATGCGGCGCGCCTACTGCGTGGGTTGCTGTGGGGGCAGCAGTACCGCCACAGCAATCCCCAGTGCGAAGGCGGCATGGCCGGGAGCTTCGAGCTTCGCGAGGACATGGGCGAGGACCGCCTGAGGGCAGTGGAGGAGTGGCTGCGGGCGGAAGGGTATGAGTACCGCTTCCGCCACAAGCGCTGGAGGACCTGGACCCGCCCGGACAGGCCCGGCAAAGGGCTGCGCCCCGACGGGATCGAGGAGGACGAGACCCCCAACGAGTACCCGTCGGGCGCCTCGATCAACGTCTCCATGTGGGACATGATCGAGAAGGAGTTCCCGGAACTGGGGAACGAGCGCAGGCTGCAGGGCAGCAGCGCGTCTCCTGGGAAGGAGAAGCGTTCCGCCGGGTACAGGAGGCGGGACAGGAAGTGGCGGGAGTACCAGGAATCCCTGGCCGCCGAAGCCGCCCAAGGCGCCACGGGCGGAACCCCAGCTCACAGCCCCCAACGGGCCAATGGTGGTCACCACCCCGGCCACGCCACCCTTGGTGACTTCATGGAAGTCGCCAAGCAGACCAAGGCCAAGCCCCGTCCGCTGCTCCTGAGGAAGTCAGGCCCCAGCAGCGACGTGGAGTCGGCCCACCGTGGGAGGATACAGGCCGACCAGGCCAGCTCCAGCGGCAGCGTCGCTCCCCACCAAAGGGATGTGGCGCGCGCCTGCGAGCGCACCTGTGGGGTGCCCTGCAACCTTCGGGTTGCCCGGCAACGGGCCACGCAGCAGAACACTGCCGTGGAGGGCGCCGTCGGCATCGCCCATGAGGAGGCCACCGAGTGGGGCAGAGGCATGGGCTACCACGCCTCGACTGTGGCAGCCATCGCGGCCGGTCTCACGGCTGCGGCCGCCCATGAGGCAGTGGCTGCCCGGATCAGGGCAACCGACGAGGAAGCCCGCCTGACGCAGGAGGCCATTGCCTGCAAGGAGGCCGAGATGAAGGCGCTGGAAGAGGCGCTTGCCCAAGAGAGGGCAAAGAAGGAGGCGGAAGAAAGGGCCCACGCCGAAGCGACGGCCAGGGCCAAGGCGGACGCCGCCAAGAAGGACGCCATCGAGGCCGCGCGACGGAAGGTCGCTGAGGAGAGGGCCAAGACGGAGGCGGAGCTGGCGGCGTTGGAAGCGGACAGGGCTCGGCTGCAGCAGGCCCGGGAAGCCGAAGCGGCTCGTGCCCGGGAGGAAGCCGAAGCGCGAGCTGCCGCAGCCACAGCCGCCGCAATGGAGGAGGCAGAGGCCAAACTCCGCCGCGAGACTCCCCCGGGAGGATCACGAGTGGAGACCCTTCGAAAGCTTTTCGAGGGGGACGCCTCCTCCAAGATGACTCTGGACGAGGCCGACACGGGTAGCAGTGGGAGCAGTGGCCCCACCGCCCACCGACGGAGGAAGGGTAAGGGGAAGACCCCCGAGAGCCCATGGAGGCCAGCGGGCGGACACCCCCACGACAGTGACCCCTTCTTCACCGCCAGCGACGGGGATGAACGAGGCCGCCGACATCGCCAAGTGATGGCTTGGACGGGCGGAGGAGGCGGAGACGTCCCCATGGAACCGGAAGGTGAGGATGAGGATCTCCCTCCTCCCTACCGGAGCTCGGAGTCTTCCGAGACCGAGACGCCCAGGTGGGGCGACATGGACGAGGATGACGACATGGACTTCGGCATCACGAAGAAGCGCCCATCCTCGGACCCACCGAGGCGACCCGGCGGAGACCCACTGGGACCCCCTGGCGGAGGACCATCAGAACCCCCTGGAGGACGCCCACCAAGTGGACCCCCTGGAGGCGGACCACTGGGCGGGGGAGGACCCCCTGGACCGGGCGGACCCGGCGGAGGCCCTCCTGGAGGACCCCCTGGGGACCCCGACGACCCACCAGGGAACGGCGACCCGGATACCACCTGGCGGTGGATTGTCTACCTCCGCAGGAGGGTCCAGTTCCTCGAGCTCGAGGTAGACACGGGCAAGGGCGAGATGACTCGCATCGCCAGGGTCGCCGCGCGCGAGCAGAGAGGGCTGGACATCGTCAGAGGCGAGACCAAGTCGCTGAACGAGGTCATCAGCGGCCTGCAGCAGAGGCTGGACGCGCTGGAAGCCCGTGGGAGCGTCAGCAGCGACCACCCACCCCTGGAGTCTGGCTCGTCGGACGACGGCTGGGGACCCGGACAAGGTCCAGGCAGACCCCACGCCCCCGGCGGAGCCCCCAGGAGTCGCCCCAGCGCCAGTGCCCCCTCTCTCACCGCCCCCTCTCACCACAGCGCGGGCCGCCGCAACGAGCGCGTGCCGCCCGGTAGTGGCAGTGAGGATTGGCGTGATGAGTGGCTCAGTTCGGACTACCACAACCGCCGTGCTCCACCGCGGACGCCTGTACGCCCCCGACGCCCGGCACCAGCCCCGGAGCCAATCCCAATGGCTGGAGGACGTTATGGTGGACTCAGGTATGAGGTCCCCGGAGGAGACGTGGAGTGGGACGTCGGCGGAGGTGAGGACCTGGATCTGGACCTGGAGGAGTTCGACATCAGCCCGCCGCGTGGTGTACGACGGGAGGCCGCTGAACGCAGCCGCCGGCGCCGTGATGAGGAGGCATACATGGAAGGAGTACGGCGTGAACATCTGGGTTCAGCGTACATGGAGGAACCGCGGCGTAGCCACAGGGATTCCATGGAAGAGATGGACGTGGCGGCCGTGGGAGTCCGTGGGAGAGGCAGATGGGAACCTCGGTCGACCTCGCGGCCGGCGTTCATGGTTTCTAAGGCCGCGGATGCCGCCGTGTGGGAAGACTTGAAGGACATCAAGCCCCCCATGTACGACGGCAACCCCCTCAACCTCGACCGCTTCTTGGAGAAGCTGGACGATTGGGGGGTAACCGTTACTGAGGACATGCATCCCGCTGATGCGGAGAAGTATGTCTTCAGACGGTTCAGGTACCGCCTGCCGGAAGTGCTCGGAGAGCTATACTTCGTGGCGACCAAGGAGGGGAAAATCAAGACCCTCAAGGAAGCCAAGAAGTGGCTCAACGAGCAGGAGCGGGTGGACGCTCCGCAGGTGGCTGCCAAGTGGTGGAAGTCCATCAAGCTTCAGCATGATGGACGGGAGATTCGCCTACGGGACTGGCGAGACTTCCGAGGGCATTACACCCTCTTCCGCCGCAACGTGGAGGATTGGAACGAGGGTGACGAGCAGGCTCGCCTGCTCTCCATGCTGCCGGAAGCATGGATCAAGAGGGTCACCAAGGAGGAAGCCAAGCTTGCCAAGTCCAACCACACGGTCAAGATGATGCTCCCCAAAGAGTATCATACGAACGTGGTGGCTTGGACGAGGAAGAACGTGGCCCGGGATGTCAAACGGCACTCCCTGCGGAACGCTCTCCTCATCACCGTCTCGGGCGATCGCGGGAAGACCGCGATGTGGCGCCTTGACGAGGGTGAGTTTAGCGGCCAGACCATCCGTCTGCAGGCCATCCCGGCGCGGATGAGCTGCGACGAGATCCTGGAGTGGGTTGGAGAGGAGGTGCTCAAGGAGTACCGGAACCTTCACCACACCCGCGGGTTGAGGCCCGGCGACCGCGACGTCAACTACGTTGGCGAGGAACCTGGCGGGGAAGCTGCCATGGACCCAGCGGGAGCCGACGGCGATGAGACTCTCGTCGACGATGACGACGACGATGAGCCCGCCGAGGTGGCCGTTTGCGCCTTCGTAGCCAACAACCTGAGCGCGGGGAACAACCGGGGAAGCTGGAAGCCCCTGCAGCCGGGTCGGAAGAAGAAGGAGAAGAGGGACCCTCGCCGCATTGGCGACCCTCCGCTGTCCTTTGGGGAGTTCATACGAGCTCACCCGCAGGGCTGTTTCGGGTGTTATGGAAGGAAGAAAGGCTTCAACCATGACCACCGAACATGCCCCACCCACAAGGCCGACACGGAGGCTTACAAGAAGTCGCACGGGTCGAAGAAGCGTGCGCCCGCGGGTATCCGGGAAGCCAAGGTGGAGGTGGACAGGGACGAGCTCTCCAAGCTGGTGTCGCAGGGGACCGAGTTGGCCAAGGAGATCCAGGAGATCAAGAGGAACTGGGTCCCCAGGTCGGACAACAAGAACAAGGAGAACAACCAGAACGACCAGAACAAGGACAAGGACAAGAAGCCTACTCGTAAGGGAAGGAAGAAGGGCGTCAACGAGGTTGATGCGGAGGAGAACACCCCTTCTTCCACAACCGACGCCCCCTAGCGGAGCCCCTGCAGCCAAGGGCTCCAGCTAGGGCGGTCGCAGGATGATGACGTGGGAAGCGCCGAACCATCCCAGTCGGTAGTCGATAAGCACAAAGGGACTGCCGCGGGCGGAAGGCCCGGTCCGGCACCCAGTCGCGGAGGCGGGGTGAGGGCAAGTGAAGGCACGAACCCTTGCACCCGTCCGTCCTTCGCGACCAAGAATGTGTTTGATGTACTTCAAGATCTATCCGAGAGTATCGGAAGATCACCCGGACCGCAGCTGGATGCTGCAGATGGGCAGCCTGAGCTGATTGTCCACGACCTGCACCAGTCGCTTGTTGAGCTTCTGGAACGGCCGGAGATCCTGAGTATGCACGCCGTGCGCCGTGTCGGTCGCGAGCGGCAGTTGCATCTTAAGGTCCGTGCCTCATGCGGGGAAGTGGAAAAGGTCTTTGACGTGTTGGTCAACACGGGCGCTCAGGTCAGCTTGGTCAAGGCTGGCCTACTTCTGCCAGAGTGTCTGACCGACAGTCGGAAACCTGTCAGGCTGAAGGTGGCGAACGGCCAGTACATGGTGGGAGGCACGAAGGAAGCGGCCATCGGGCTGCAGTTCGTGAACCATTGTGAGCTGAGCCGCCCAGACCTCGGCAAGGAAATCCTCCTGCACGGTCGCTTCTACGAGGCCGAGATGGACTGGGACATGATCGTTGGGTAGGACTTCATGATGGAGACAGACTCCGGCGTTCTCCCGGCCCAGGCTTCAATGACCCGGTACCAGGACGACCAGCTCTCGTGGCTTTCGTCACCTGAGCACCATGTGGAATGCCAATGGATCCATGCCGAACGCGATCAGCTCGAAGTAGCCGCACTGGGCACTGAGCCAACTGGGCCAGCAAACCAGGAGTACGTCGTAAGGCCGGAAGTGGCGAGCCGAGTGGTTGCGGACCTGGGAGCTTCAGATCTGGCCCTGGATGCGTTCTCTTCAGGAACCTCCGCCCATCTTCGGGTGTGTGAGAAGTACTGGAGCGCCCAGGACTCCCCGTGGAAGAAGCACTGGGGTCCGCATCAGGGCTTGATGTGGATCCATTGCCCTCGATGGGACATTCCAAGGGCGGTAGCGAAGATACGCAAGGACCGCTCCAAGGCAGTGCTGGTTGTTCCTATGGGATGCACCGAGGAGGAAAGTACCCGACATTGGGTAGCCTCATTGACCAACATGACCTTAAACAAGGTCGTCCTACCAGCTGGAGAGAGTGTCTATCAGGACGCTAAGGGACAGCCCATGCCACCCCAGAGATGGCCAACAGAATTCCACTATGTGGATGGGGGCCTTGATCAGGCCGACGCCACGGATCTCGTGTGTGTCAACCGCATCATAGCAGAGCCATGGCGGCAATGCTTTGCGGTTCCCCCTGTTGACATCGGAGAATCGGAGGACCCCCTCACAGAAGAGGAGCTGGATCTGGTTCAGGGGTATATGGATCAGCCCTTTCACGACTGGGGTAGCCAGCGTGAGGACAAGGGCCAGGACAGAGCCTGGTGGGAAGTGGACTCGATCGTCTCTGGTTCCTATGATGGGAACACCTTCGTGCAGAGGGTGCTGGACCACCTATCCAGCCAGGACGAACCAATCGGGGGTAACCCAGCCACCTACGGCGATCTATTCCGAGGCAAGACCAGAGATGGCCCTTTGAGCTACCTTGGAAGACCACCTGAGCCGAAAGCGAGCGGAGTAGCTACCCCTCAAGTAAGCTCTGTGGTCCAAGTGCCCGGAAAAGCCAAGGCGGAGTCCGATGATTGCCCCAAGATCCAGGCATTGAGGGCCAGGCTGACGCAGAAGTATGGGGATACCTTCTTCAGCGGAAAGCCTGTATTTCCCCCACCGGTGCGTGGACCGTATGGCGAGGCCAAGATACGACTGAAGCAGGACCCCCGTGTGTATCGACACCGGGAGTTCGCCCTGCGGGGCGAGAGGAAACAGGCCATGGAGAAGATCCTCCGTGACTTCATCCAGAGAGGCTGGCTCGAGCCGTGCCACTCCGAATGGGCCTCTCCGTGCTTCGTCGTCCCCAAGAAGGTCGCCGTTGAGTGGCGGCTCGTGGTCGACTACCGCGGCCTGAACGCCCAAACGCAGCACGACAGCTATACGCTGCCCCTCAATGAGGACATGCTGCAAAAACAACACCGGCGGAGGATCTTCACGGTGATTGACCTGAAACATGGTTATCATCAGATGCCTCTCGCCGAGGAGTCCCGTGCCTGCACAGCCATGAGCACCCCACTTAGACCTCTCCAGTGGAAGGTGATGCCCATGGGCGTTACCAACGGCAATCCGGCTTTCCAGCGGATGCTGGAGAACCTGCTTGAGCCGGTGCGTGACTGTGCGGACCCCTTCGTGGACGACGTGATCATCGCGTCCGGGGACCCCAGTATGAGCTACGAGGATCTCCTGGAGGCACACGAGAGGGACGTCACTCGAGTGCTGGACCTTCTGGTTCGGCACAAATTCACGGGCAGCAGTGACAAGGCCACCATTGCGGTAAGCGAGGTGGTCTTCGCTGGCCACGTAGTCGGGAACGGGCAGCGAAAGCCCATACCTGGCAAGGTGGCTGCGATTGAGCACTGGGAAAAGCCCAAAACGGTCTCTGAGCTACGGGCGTATCTGGGGTTCTGCAACTACTACTCGGGGTATATCAAGATGTATGCCGAGTATGCAGCCCCCATGACGACCATGCTCAAGAGCAACCGAGAGGAGACCAAAAAGGGGTCCAAGAAGGCTCTGGCCTGGACAGCTGAGTCCCACCGTGCCTTTGAGGGGATGAAGCAGGCGCTGCTATCCGCAGTGGGTCTGCACCTCGTGGATCCCGACCGAGGGTTCGTCCTGCGCACCGACGCTTCCGACTACGCCGTTGGCGCTGTCTTGGAGCAAGTGCTTGACGATAGGAGGCACGTGCCCGTGGCCTTCTGGAGCCGAGTCCTGGCGGAAGGCCAGAGACGGACGTGGACGCCCCGTGAAAAGGAGGTGTGTGCCATCGTCATGGCTCTCAGGAAATGGGCTGGGTACATAGCCCTCCATCCCGTCACCGTCTGCACCGACCATCAGAGTCTGCAGTCGTGGCACAAGGAGCACGTGGACCCCCCCTCTGGTCCCGCCTCCCGACGGGCAAGATGGCATGAGACCTTGGCCAAGTTCGACCTCACGGTTGTGTATATTCCTGGGAAGGATAACACCGTGGCGGACTGTCTCAGTAGGTGGGCCTATCTCGCCAGCAAGGGCATGACGGATATCTCTGCCCATGGCGATGAGGCTGAGACCGCTGAAGCCAAGAAGATCATTGAGATGGAGCGCCTGATGGAGGAGGAGGGTATTGAATGCTTCGTCGTCATGGCTGCGGATGCCCCCCTCGGAGAGAGGGTGAGCAGAGCGGTCAGAGTACTCGCCCCTGAAGGAGCTGAGTCCGACAAGCACCTCTTCCCTGAATCCTGCCTCCAGGACCATTGGACCGACGACTACGCCAACTCTGAGGCCTTTGCGGCCGAGTATAGGGCTGTGACCGACCCTGATGACGGGCAGAAGTGGCCAAAGGGGCTGACTGAGGAAGATGGCAAGCTCTACCGGAATGGTAAGCTGCTAGTACCGGAGTCCCGAGTGCTTGAGCTATGTGAAGCTTGGCACCACCACATGCTGCACCCAGGGGTCAAGAAGCAAGCCCTTGACATGCAGCGCCGGTTCGAGATCGACCATATCGTTCTCTACACCGCCATCAAGAAGGTCAGGAAGGGTTGCTCGGTCTGCGAGGCCTGCAATCCCGATAACCGGAACGTCAAGGGGGAAGCCCAATGGACCCCGGTTCCTGACCAGCCCATGGAGAGCGTGGCCATGGACGTCTTCTCCATGCCCGAAGTGCACATTGGCAAGGAGACCCTTGACTGTGTGGTTCTTTGTGTGGATCGCCACAGTGGCTACGTAGTAGCCGTTCCGGCACGCAAAAAGGGGTTGCTTGCCAAGGAAGTGGCAGTCATGATGATTCGTCATTGGCTGACCCTCTTTGACATCCCCCGCACCATTTGCAGTGACCGAGGGCCCCAGTTTACTGGTGGCTGGTTCAAGGCCATGTGTTCCCTCATGGGAATACGTCATGCCAAGAGCGTCGCCTATCTCAGCCGGTCTAACGGTGCTGCTGAAGTGGCTGGACGGCAGCTGTTCGAGAAGCTGTGCAAGATTCACATCACCAATCCACGTCAGAACTGGTTTGAGGAGATGTGGCCTCCTCTGAAGGCCCATCATGACACCCCCACGCCAAGTGGTTTGTCACCTCACCAGATTCTGTTCGGCAGGGACCCCCTTGCTCGGGGACTTCCCTTGTCTGGTGATGGCATGGCCATGGATGGCAAGGAAATCTTCGCGCGGCAAGAGCAAACGGCGCGAAACATCCGCCAGCAGCTCGAGAAGGAGCATGCTGAGCGTCAGAAGTCCGCCCCGAGCTCGACAGCGCAGAAGTTCAGGGTGGGAGACCCGGTGTGGGTGATCAGACCCCGCCCTATGGGCACCCACCGCACCAAAACCTGGTTCACACCCGGAGAGGTAGTCCGCAGGATTGGTGAGGACACCTACCGCATCAAGGTGGGTCACGGACAGTTCCGGGAGCGCCAAGAGAGTCAACTCTGTGTGCGGGAACCCAACCTCCGTGGCCAGCATTTGTCCCTGAGCTACGCCGCACATGAGGCCGATTCGGACGACGACTATGCTGAGCAGGACAACTATACAGTCGAGAAGATCCTGGCTCAGCGTCCGAACGCCTCGGCACCCGGAGGTCTGGAGTTCAAGGTTCGTTGGCGAGGCTATGGGCCGTCCCACGACACCTGGGAACCCGTCTCCTCGTTCGTGCCGCGGGTCAATACTCCCTTCATGGAGTACATCCGCAAGCACAAGACCAAGATCCATGTCTCGGACTTGGCAGCACTCAGCCGGGCGATTGCAGCCAGGGGTGCCTGATCAGCGCCCTGAGCTCTCCCCTGATGCATTTTGAGCGCCTGTGGGGTCGACGGATCGTCCCCTACTTGCTTGCTCTCTTCCATCTTTCGGTGACCTGCCATCAGAGTGGCCATATACCCCCCCCTGCTGAATCCAGAGGAGGATGGCCCCTCTCTTCTTCTATTCGTCACTCCCCCCCCTGCTGAATCCTTGGGAAACCAGGTAGGGCGACTGACCTTCATATTTCTGAGCTCTTGGGGCCTTGAAGCCCATACGACGTTGCGCAACGGATGCCGCTGTCATCGGCATTGAGAATTTTGAGTGTGTGGTCTGGTCCCATGGCACTTGCGGGGTCCAGACCAGTCGACGTGTGTCTCGAGACTATATATGGCCTGAACTCAGGCGTTTTCTTGCCCACCCTCCTGCATATGCCTTATCCTAACCGGGGCGTGGTTTGGCGCTCTATCCAGAGTGTGTTTACACGCCTATTACCCCATCTATTGCTTGTTTTTCTGCCCCCCAGGATATGTGCATCTGTATGTCAGCCCATCACCGGAAGGTGGACTGTTTTCCCCCTGATGGGATGCGAACCGAATACGATGGCGCCCTGAGTCGCCGTTTACATGCTTTTACTTACGGTCCAGCCTGGACCAGTACTTAAGTACAGATTCTTCTGTTTGAGTGCCCGTGATACCGTGTGCCCTATTCGCTGTGATGTGGAGATCCTGATGGCGCCAGGCGGGAAGCCCAGTTGCCTGACTACACTCCCAGCGGTCCGCCACTGTCAGTCCCAGTGTGAGCCTACCGACTCGCAGACGCACTTGCAGTCGGATGGCGGCCTCCGGTGCTCCTGACCTCGGTCAGTCTGCCTGGGAAACTGGTGGTTTGAGGAGTCGACGCCTCCGCCCACACTGCATGTGGGCTCCCTCATGTATGGCCTTCGTGGTAATAGGGCGAGGGAAAAGACGGCCTTGACGCCCGATCCCTTAAGGAGGAGCTCGTTCGGCTGTACCACTCTGGACTCGCGTCGTATGGATATGGACATGGTGCGCCCGAGGAAGGACCCGTGGGGACTCTCCCCCAGCCGGCGGGCCTTGGGAAGCTTGGGGTAGCCTGATGGATCTTTGTGGTCGCTCTCGACCTGTGGGACCACCTCGGTCGTCGTGTGACCCCTATGTTGGCCGTGTATGCCACTGCCACTGTGGTGCTGACCGTCGCAGCCGGCACCCAGTGCGCCTGGTATGGGTTAACGGGTCCTTTGGATGCCGAACAATCGCCGCCAGGACCCGGGACTTGGTACTTGATACTATACTTGCAGTTACTAACAGCTACAGCACCGTACCTGTCTTACTGTGGGATTTGGGCAGCCTAACCTGCGAATCAGCCTGAAGTGAGGATGTGACACCCCCCCCCCTTCGGGAAATGGTCCTGGGTACCCGCTGCCATGCGCGGGTGTTATCGAGCCCCCCCCCAGGGTTTGCTCTTAGGAGGGGGGTGAAGCGGTACCCAGAACCCCCTGGCTAGGGTAGGGCATACAACCGGTCTCCGGTCCACTAACCCCATGTACGGAAGGGAAGACCGGTCTCCGGTCCACTAACCCCATGTACGGAAGACGCCCGTTGACGCCCGGTGCGAGCCCAGCGGGAGCGTGTTCCGTGCCGTAAACCCCTGCATCGGCAAACGATGCACTGCCAGCGGAGATTTATACATCAGAATATCAGGAATCAACAGGGTTTTATTTTCATATTGTTTCCGTCAATTTTTACGCTTCCGTTCTGATATTCACTGTTTTGACAGCTGGCGGTTAGCTCGCGACTTTAGCGTAACCGCCAGTTTAACTGTTATATACAGATATTTTAGCGCAAATCGTGACGAAGACTCTAAAGTCTTCAGGAATTGCATTGATGCATCCGCAATTTTAACATCTTACACTCGCAACCTTAATCCGAATTTTTCAGGATGTTGAAATCGGATTATCGACTTCGACATCCCCGCACTTGATTGGACCTCTTTCGAGTGGACCTACGTGCTTCCCTATGCACGAATCAACTTTCCTTTTGTCTTGCCCTCCATTTGTCCTAGAGATATGGGCAAAACAAAGTTGATTCGTGAGGCCACTTGTGAGGGTCATATCTCGTGCCGCTTGCGAGGAATGACAATAAGGAAACGTGGGATGTATTCACAATACTCCTGACGTAATTTAGGAAGCATTATACGCCTTGCGCTTCCACACGTGCGCGCTAGCGTAATGGATCATGGTCAAGAGGGTAGAGTTTGCGTTATAACTCTTTGACCATGATATTGCGTGCGTTAAGATAACTTTCGAGTGTAGCGCGCAAGTGTTGGTGTTGCATAGGAACTTTCCTTGAGTTCCTATGAGCGATTGACACAAAATTATGCCCTTGGAAGGGCATGACATATCGTGGTGGGAGCTACCTTTTTGGGCAATATGTGGTATGTGCCATGTGTTGTGTTGCGTGCCCATTTGGCGGGTCCATCGCTCCAAGCCAAACCCGCCAATGGACCTCATATTGCGCAAGCCCCTTCTCCATACTCTCCACAATCAATTGCAAGCCTAACCTTCGTGGAGGGAAGCTTGTGTGGCGATCCCAAAGCGATGCGTTGGGAGCAAGGTGTGTGTTTTGCAATTTTCCATATTTTCATGTGCCCACTTGGGAAGTAGCGCTCGTAACCTTTCAAAGCGCCCCAAGTGGAGCACATATGTGGAATCGAAGGTCATTGGTGTCAAGTCATTGTGTTTAGAAGGATTGGATGATTACTCAATCCAAGGCGAAGATATTATAATATATTTGTGCGCCTTTCAAGGCACTTTTGGGTTTTTTTCGCCAATATTGCTGTTTTTTGCCCGTCATGATGTCAAGTGGCGACCGTGTATCTCAACGTTGCGCCGAATTGACATCATGACCTAAGTATGTTTTGAGCGTATATACTTCGGTGCCCAACATATCTTGGATCCGGCGAATAACTCCTTGTGGGCTTGGCATACCGTGGCCGCCATGTTGGCGATTTGGGACT
This sequence comes from Eutreptiella sp. 'Long Island Sound 2002', assembly GCA_964036045.1. NCBI lineage: Eukaryota > Euglenozoa > Euglenophyceae > Eutreptiales > Eutreptiaceae > Eutreptiella > Eutreptiella sp. 'Long Island Sound 2002'. The sequence goes on from OZ038381.1 coordinate 175,067,465, forward strand.
ATCCCAAATCATGGGCTCTCTTGGCGACCCTGCCATTCCCAAAACCGGAGGAGTTGGGCGACGCCCAAAAGATATGTTGGTCACACATGACTTGATACCAATCCTATGGCACACTCCGGTCCAAGTCGGGCATGTGCCTCATTTGCCCCAACCATGAGTGTGCGCATTTTCGGCCATTTTGAGCAATTTTCCACATTTTCTGCCCGCCGTGCACTATGTTCAGCCCACCCGTGCACGCCGGACGCATGGACCAATGGACCATATATGACATGGGTGTTGTGCATATTGGTCCCCGTGGTTCACACACCACGTGGGCGAAGCGGAGCAACCTTCGTTAAGGTGCTAGCCCAAAGTGAGTGTGGGCAATTTTGCCATTTTGGCATTTGTGGACCCAATTGGGATCGTCACCAGGCCGGGCGGCATGAAGATTTTCGAAAACCAAGGGCATGGGGGTCTTTGTTGGAGTCCCGGTGTATCGCGTATGGAATGGCAGATCCGATCTCCAAGCCGGCGTGGAGATATACTATTGGGAGCACACCCGAATTTTGGCTCATTTCGGCAGCCAAAATGACCCCCTTTTGGGACCCCAATTTCAACCCCCCGTGTGGTCAATTGGCGGCCCCATATCTCTATGCCCACAAGGAGCTCGGACCTAATTTTAAGTTGTACACTGAGATATAAGTATTAGGTCCTGCCTCCTAACCTGTGAGCCATTGGCCTTGCCCTGGCCGGGCGAGCCACGCGTGGGAATGACGCCACCTTTGGTGATTTTGGCATCATGACCCCACTTGACGAATCCGTGTTGCCGTGATGCCGGGACCTCAGAGGGAACCAGGTTGGGTGAGGGCTCCACGGAGTTTGTATTCAAGGGGCATAGGGTCAGTTGCCTCGTCCCTACCTCTGGCGGGTCCCGACGAGGGGTCAATTTTGGAGATTTTGGAGCTAATTTCAGTTTGGGCTAAAACAGCCCATTTTCAGCTACCAACTCCTGGGTGATAATGGCGGGGCCATATCTCTGGCTCAGAGCAAGGTTGGGACCTGCCGTTATGGGAGCATGAGAAGCCACTGTCAGTTGACCTTGGAGCGCCTTGGTTCACAGGAACTCGCCTGTGGCTGGGCGGAAAACTGCCCCTATTGACAGGGTTTCAGGGTCCGGACTGAGCAGGGCATGGGTTGTGTTTGAGCCCCCGCCCCCACCAGCCACTGAGAGGGTCGGACCTGGGATTGGGATATGAGTTGGGACTAAATGTCTATTGTCCTGTGATGCACTTACCCCAGTCCAGTCTTAACCCCATGCGTACATATCCTGATGTGTTGCTGTACATACTTTCGTTCCCTTGTTGCAGAGTGGCAAGGATCCTGAAACGCTTTGTCACATGACACGAGCGTAATGATGCCCTTGTGAGCGTAGTGCTTTGCCTGCCTGCTCACCTGTGCGTGTCACCCGCAGCGTCCCGTGGCCGGCCCCCCACGGGAACGCGTCAGGTCCACCACCATAGCCTCTTCCTCCGCCTTTGCCTTGGCCTTTGCCTTGGCGTTTTCCCCCGTCTCCGCCCTTCGCCTTCCAATCGGAAATCCGCTGCTCCTTGGGCTTCTTCTCGGGATGGGCGGCGAAGTGGGCCTTCTTGTCCGCCTCATACACCTTGCACTGACGGTGGTCGTGTGCATGGTTGTTTCCCTTGCCATAACAGACCAAGCACCCGTCGTGCTGAGACCTGTACTCCCGGAACGAGAGCGGTGGGTTCCCGATCCTCCTATGGCTCTCTGTTCTTCTTGGGCCCCGCCCGGTTCAATCTGGACCGATCCTGCCCATGTTCTCTCACATTGTGCGCCACAAACGCGAAGAAATGGGCCTCCTCGTGATCCTCCTGGGACCAGTGGTCTTGGCCACTTTCACTACCATCCTCCGCCGAGTTGGCCGTGTCCTCCTGGATCTCCCGATGATGGCGGTCTTCTCGGTGGCCTCGTTGTCCATGACCATGTCGATCCTGCACGTGGGCCTCGTTCTTCGCATTGAGCTTCAACTCCACCGTGATATACTTCACGATCTCGTCCAGGCTCATGCGGGCGAAGATGACCTGCATTCTCAGCGGCTCCCCGCGCCTCCACTCCACGTTGTTGAGGCGCAGCAACCTTTGCCCCATGGAGTCTCCAAATACCTCCACGTACACGGCGTTCTTCAGTCCCAACATCCGGTTGGGCTCGCCCAGGTTCCTCCTGAAGAACTCCATGATACCCGCATGGGTATCCTCCGCCGCCATGATCCTCACCGCCACCCGCTTCTTGGCTCGCTTCTTCTCCTCGTCCTCCACTCTCCTCTTCCAGTTGCCGGGGAGGACGTCCTTCAGCAGGTGGCGGATCTCGCTGGCCTCGTTCCAGTCCTCCACCAGCTTGAGGCATCTGCGGTACTTCCGCAGATACCGGTTCCACTCCCGGACCCGCAACTCACCGCGGTCCAGCGGCAGCGGGATGGACCACAAGTCCTCCAGCTTCTGGTTCAGAGCGTCCACCCGCTCCTCATCCTCCAACCACTGGAGGCAGGCCTGCTCCGTACGGATCAGTTGTTCCCGGATCTGATCCCGCAGCTCCTCCTTCAGGCCCTGCGCCAGCCGGTGTGGGAATGTCCGGCATACCCACTTGTCCCGCGGCGCTCCCCGCATCTCGCCGACGACCTCCTCGGCGAAGTCCTCCCAATCAAGGATGAAGTCGTCCAGGTTGGAGGGGTTGCCATCATAGTAGGGGATTTTGATTCCCCTGAGTTCGTCAATCCTGATGGCGTCTCCGACGTCCCCAGCCACCACTCCACCGAGACGGATACCACCTGTGGCCGGGCGGTGTGAGTACACTCCCCGTACATCCCTCTCCTCCATGGAGTGCGGTCCAGTTGGGCCTGAACCCATGGGGTTTGGAATGCGGGAAGGACTTGCTCCATTGGCCGTCCATATCCCCGTATTGGGGTCCTTCGCCCACGGATTTCCGCCTGGGTGGCCTCGACCATGTCCGTCGGCGCTTCCCATGGTTCGCCCCTGCATGGTCCGGCTCTGGATCTCCTCTTCCGCATAAACTGCATGGGTAGTCGTAGTTGGCGGTAGATCCTGGGCGGCGTGGGACATCTGTACCGTCAGGCTCCTCGGGTCCGTGGTTACGTGCCCTTCCCGCATGGACCCAGCCGGTGCCGTGTGTTCCCCGAGCATTGTGCATTCGCGGAACATGGGAACAAACGGCAACGCACCCGGGTCAACACGCGGAGGCGCGTAGGGTGCCTCTGCAGGGCCGCCCATGGGTTTATCCATGGCGCTCCTGAGGGTCTTAACCCGCTTCACCAGCTCTGCCGCGGCCGGCTTTGCCGGGAGCTCCGGACCAGAGGTGAGGGGCTGTCGCTCCTCTAGCCTTTTCAGGCGTCCCGACATGTCCTCCACTAAGTGGAGGAGGCTGTCCACCACTTGCTGCTGCTTCTGCAGGGCCAGCTCCAGATTCTCCCGGTACCGGGCCTGATCCGCTCGCAGCTCCTCCATGTCTTTCTCCGCGGCCGACTGGTCATCCAGGATCCCGGCGACGTCCTCCTCTAGACCGTCCTTCGCGTTGTCCGGGCGGTGGAGACGATGCACGATGGCGTCCATCCCCATCTTTGGGTACTTGCCCATGAGGAAGGACACGTGTTCGCAGTGGCACTCAGCGTGCCTTCCACCTGGTCCGGCGCGTCCCGCGGTTCCCGGCGCCTCGGACTCCTCCGCCATGGTATCCCGCGGTGGCTCCGTGTGCCGGGCCACAGGCGCCGTCCTGGCTCTGGCGGGCCTCTCCAACGCCTCGGCGTCATGCTCCAGGCTGGGTTCTGGGGCCGTGTTCGCCCTTGTGGGCGGTCTGGTCGTCTCCTCCGACTCCGAAGGTTGCTCATAGGCTGTCCGATAGCCCTCGGAGTGCCCCTCGGAGTCCCACAGCCTGACCGGGCTAGGGTCCGTATCCATAGCCCCGGCGTCCCTTGCCGCGGACTTGGGTGACCCGCGCTTCCGGTAGCGCCGGGCCCGTCCTCCACTGCTGCCTGAATGGCAGGCCTCCTCAGAGTCCTCCGCGGCGGAGCGGAGGTTGCATGCCTTTCGGGAGCGACTCTCACACATGGAGACCAGATTCTCCATGTCAAGTCCTCCTCTTCCCGAATGTCGTACTTCTCTTCGGGCTTCAACTTCCGGAGTTCGCCATGCTCTTGAACGTCTCGGCTCTTCTATGGCTCCAATCTCCGGCGTGGTCTCCACCGAGTCCACGATACGCACCCGGGTCGTACTTGGGCAGGCTTCATAGGGGCCCAAGTCCCCGGGTCGGCGGTAGGTAGGGGCAGCAGGTATGCCTCTGCTACCATAAAGAAGGTCCCTACCAGGACCGGCCTCTGCTGTGCCCCTTCCGCCTGTCACCCCTGCTGACTTGCTCCGGATCAACGATTGCATTTCTCAAAATCCTCAAGATCCAGGGTCCGAATCCAAAAATATAGAAAATGTAATCCTCCTTCAACCCTGAATAGCAACCAGATCCCACAAATACAGCAATAACCCAATCCACAATCCAATCCACACTGCGGGCTTCCGTTCAGCACACCGGTCGTCCCACGGTGGCGGGCATGTACAAGAATTGCACCAAAGAGGAAAGCCCTAAAATTGGCATATGAACACAAATAAAGCAAGGTCCGGGAGAGAGGTAAACAGACACATTCACAACCATTAAACCCTCATTCTCTGGACTCAAGACCTTTCCTTGACTCACCAACATATTGCCCTGAACCAGGTCAAATGAGATGGCTGAATGCCATATGTCAAAGGTCACTACACAAACCCCAAAAATGTGTTCACTCCCAACCCTATAAATCCTAGCCCAGTAGGGGAGGTGGCGTGTCATTGCCTAGAGTGCCGCTCAGGACCATGCCCTACCCTGACATAACCTTGGTTGGACTTGGAGTCGAATGGGCTTGGAGAACTGCCCCATGAGGATGACCTCACAACATGGCAAAATCAGGCAAATCACACCATAATGCCCAAAATTCAATTATATACTCAAAAATGCATACGGCAAATATTCAAATGCTTCATGCATGTGTCAAACCGGAAAGTAGTATACAAGGGTGATATAGACCAAAGGTTCATGCCCAATAATATCCCATCATTGGCTCCGAAACCCCTCCAGTTATGTACATGACATGCTTCACAAGCCAGCTCATGAGTTTGAGACCTAATTTTGTGAGGCCTCGTGTGCCAAGCCAAAGACACCATGTGATCCGGCATATGGTGAGGTACAACACCGAAGCATATGCCAACATATAAGCAACATACCATAGTTCACAGATCTCTAGGCAGTTTACTGTTAGCCGACCAGTTGAGCACATAAAACACAAAAATGAGCATAAAATGAGGTCAAAAACATGCAAATAATGCCAAATTCAAGATAATTACAATAGTATATAACTTCGCTCACCCATGGTGTCAACCTATGACTCAAAACACAATTGCTTGGGACCATTTGCAAACAATCCCCCCACTTGGATCCCCATATGGACGCATAGGGACACCTTCGAACCTCCTCCCAACACGCACCATGAAAATGGGAAAATTGATATTGGCGCTTGTGGATCGCTCCGTAAGCCCTCCCACATGCACTATATGAGCGGTAGACTTAGTCTAGCGCTATGGAGTTCACCATAGGGACATGGGCGAAGCCCTTGCCACGTATGACTCCATATATCTTCCTACAAACGGAGATATATAACATGGGCGTGAGCGTATCGAAGCACATACCATACATATAACACATACCCTCAAAAGTGGCTCCCACCATGATATGCCATGACCCTCCATGGACATAACTTCACGTTAAAAATACGTAGGAACCCAAGGAAAGTTGCTATGCAACCCCAACACTCATGCGACACACTCGAAAGTCGCATTAAAATATTCGGTTGCACGGTCCAAGAGTTATACATCACTTTCTATCCTCCTGACCCTTATCCCTTGCTCTACCAGGCGTGTGTGCACATCAAAGGCGTTTGATGCTCCCTAAACTAAGTTGATACCAATGCGATTCCAACCCAATTCTCGAAATTGGGACTACTCGCGGTGAGCCGGAGATATGACCTTTCAAAGTGGCCTCACGAATCAACTTTGTTTCGCCTATATCTCTAAGCAAAACGAAGGGCATAACAAAAGGAAGGTGGATTCGTGATCGGGAAAAAATTGTCGGACCACTCGAGATTCGTCATATCGAGTGCGGCGATGTCGAAGTCGAAAATCAGATTCTGAAAGTCAGAAAAAATCGGATTAACTTGCGAGTGTATATTATGAAAATTGCGGAAGCAACGAACCCTTTACTGATGAAATCTGACCCTTCATCGGGGTTTCCGCCAAAATATCTGTAAATAACAGTTAACCATTCGGTTACCGCAAAATCGCGAGCCAACTGACAGTCGCCGATACATTGACTATCAGAACAGAAGGCTGAAAAATTACGGAAACATTATGATAAAAAAACCCTGCTGATTCCTGATATTCTGATATATAGATCTCCGCCGGCGGCGCCTCAGTACTGAATATGGCCGCTCATAGCCGGAATGGCCAAACCTATCACACTAACACATCGGGTTAGGTCAGGTGGATGGGAGAGTATGATATCAGCCAATGGCGGCTTGCCGGCACATAGATACACACCCCAAGTGAACCAAAGATGGCCACGGGGGTCCGAACCGGCTTCAACAGCGGTGCAAACAAGACAATGCCACCCCGCATCAGGACCTGCGATCCATGGTTACCGCCATATGGCGCGACAAACGGGCACTACATACAGCGATACACTCCCATGACCCGCAGGCCCAGCATGACGCCCAGAACATTGCCGCACGGCTGGACACCACACGCCGGCAACTCAGGGAGTGGCACGTCCGCCGGGCTAAGGAGCTGGCACAAGAACACCAACGATACTTTCAGAACCCCAAGCCCTACAGTTCCTTAAAGCATGTGGACGAAGTCGTGGGGGAAACCGGCCACCGAGGCATCAAGGCGGTGCGCCTGCAAAACTGCACAGTGACCAACGACCCCAAGGTGGTCCTGGAAGAAGTCCTCAACAGCTTCCAACGCCAACACAACACCGAGGACGACGAATTATCCGCGTACACGGAGGAATTGATGTCGCATTTGCCGAAACTCTACAACCGGTGACAGCGTTGAGACATGCACCGCACCCCGTTCACCATTTGGGAACTGGACAAAGTACTGTACAAACTACAACTGGGAAAAACCCCGGGGGTAGACGGCCTCCTGGCAGAGCTCTACCGCAGGCTCCCACTGAGCCTAAAGAGACACTTGGCCGCGCGCCTGTGGAATATGCCATCAAGGAAACAGATGTACCACCCCATTGGGCGAACCTGGTACACCCGCTGTACAAGAAAGGCGACTGGGCGAACCCAGACAACCGGAGGCACATAGTATGCGCCACCACCAAAGCCAAACTCATCTGGATGCTCATCCTCAAACGGCTGGCCATGGCAGTATACTGCGCTGTACCGCCCACGATGTGGGGAGCCATACCGGGTTAGTCGCCGCTGGAGGCCATAATTATGCAAGACACCGTGGTAGACATGGACTGGATCAGCCTCATCATCACATCCCTGGATGTCAAGGGGGCCTTCCCCAACACCCCGCAGCGCCTCCTGCGAGCCCTCTGGAAACGCATGGGACTCCCCTTCCAAGGTTTCCTACAAGCATACCTTGCCAACCGCATGTATGCAGTGAAAGCCGATGTGGGCACCACCCCAGGGGTCCATCCCGCCAGTGGGGTCCCACAAGGGGGTGCGGAGGGCCCATTCCTCTTCCTGCTCTTCACCCTCCCGCTGGCCTTTTACTTCCGACGCACATACCCGGACGTGGCACCTAGCATTACTACGCTCCTAGCATTCGCGGACGACATGGCGGTGGTAACTGCCACCGCCCGTCAGCCCCCACCAACCACCCCGGACACCACCCGGGCCACCAAAGTACTCCATGATGTCACCAACTCAGCCACTCAGCCACAAAACCAGCTACTGGTGCACAACGTCGAATCTGCCACCATGGTACACAACGCACCACCGCCGCCCCTCCGCCCCGGAGACCCACCGATGAACCCAGTAAGCACGGCCACCTACCTGGGGGTCGAACAAGCGGCCACCACCAACGAGGTCACCCTACCACCAAACCTGGTACGGCAGTTGACGCAGACACTGGTCATAGCGCGCATCGTGGCTCTCTCCACCCAGGCCCTGGCATACTTCCTCCAAGCCGTACTCAACGCAGCCATAGGGTTCCAGGCCCTGCACCTAACAGACCCCCAACAAATGCTGCAGGAGGCCGCTGCCACGGTACGGCGAGTGTGGACCATCCGCAGCCACCGACCCACGTGACTACCTGCTGAGGTCACCTAGGATTTTTCTGAGGTCCAATTATCCCCTAACTCATTGAGACACAAGTTGAGGGTCTCAATGTGGGTCTCAACAAAACCACAACCTCAGTTTGACAATTTGAGGAGCACCTTGGCTATAGAAAACTGGGTTGATGCGCAGTAACGCTGCCATACACTGTCAAAATCAATTCCAAACTCGAATTCCAATATTTTGCGTGTCATCTTGGCCCAATCACCATGGTTTGTGTTTAATGTCACGTTAATTCAGGACAGTACCCAACCGCCGGAAGTGGTAGCGTCGCCAGATTTCGCCGCAGGCACCTGGAGAAATGAAGAATGAGACTCCAATGAAGTCTCTTTACGCCTTTTGAAACATGTCAAAAAGAAAAGTATGTTTGTAATCATTTTTCTTTCGCAACTGCAAATTTATGTACCGTCATTTTCGATGCGTTCCACTCATCTCACGACCTGACAGTGAGAATGATAGTGTGCTGGACGATTCCGAGCGTGATGAGAGTGAGAGCCTGGGCCAGGTCATGTTCGAAGGTGTGTGAGTGAACGGGCGTGCATGAATAGAGACTCTGTTGTGAACGGCGAAGCTCCAGTACAAGCTGAAAGTCTGTTGAAAGTGTGTTGAAAGTTGACGTGCAAATTGTGCCTCTCAATTTGCGTCTCAATCTCAACTGTCATTATTACTGTGAATCTCTGTCACTTACTCCTGCAGGTCCAACGTTTGCGAACAGTGATGGGCACGTGTCATCAGATGATGAAGACTCAACACAGAAGAAGCAAGTGCAATTCACTGTAACACGAGAACGGGCAGAAGAACCAATCTCCTCCCTCCGCGGGGTAATTGAGAAACAGAAAAGTCACTCCTGGTCAGAAGTGTGCACTGGTGTTGCTGCATTGACAAAAACAGATGGCAAAGAAATCCGTGAAGCAATGGAGGCGCTGGCGGCCGTGATAAAATTACACTCACAACTCACAACGAACGGAAAGTACATCGATCACATTGAAGAGGGCGGTGATGGGCTTGGCTTTCAGATTGAGGCAGACACCTCCCTCCTGTTTGCAATGATTGCAGTAGGCCCAAAGAAACCCCTGACCTTTCACTCTTTTTCCACTGGTGCCAAGGGTACAAAGGTTCCTCGGGGCCAGCACCTCTTCCAGACCAGCGGCCATTTAATACATTCCAGTGCATCCCGAATGCCAGAGGGCACATATACCTGTTCTTCTTTGACTGTGAAGAGAATATGAAGCTTGTGTGCCACACAAACACTTTCAGGGACTCTTTGAACCCGAGTGACCCAGCTCCAACTTTGGATGCGCTCAGGCGAATTGAGCGCAGGCTGGACACTATAATGGAGCACTTGGGTATTGAACAGTTAAGTGAACAGTGAGCAGAGTAGTGCCTGCGTGTATTTGCTTTGGGCATAGATTTTGAGACACATCTTTTTCTAAGGTTAAGGTGAGACACACATTGAGACACTCAACTTCTGTCTTAGTTTTTGGGCAAGATGGAACGCAAAACACTCAAATTGGAGCTGCAAACTCATTTTGACAGTCTATGGCAACGGTTCTGCACATCACTTCAGTTTTTTTTCTAATACATATAGTCCTGTAGTCAAGGTGCTCCTCGAATTGTCAAACTCAAGTTGTGGTTAAGTTGAGACACACGTTGAGACACTCAACTTGTGTCTCAATGAGTTACGGGATAATTGAGCCCCATAAAATCGTAGGTGTGCGCGCGACGTCACCACCATACTATGGGGACAACGCAGAGCACCTTGTCCGCAACGCATACACGGCTCACACAGCGACCCACCCACACCGCCTCATGCACAATCATGAACCGGAGGTGAGGGAGGTCTTCACGTAGACACTACAAGAGGCCCAATACCATCCCAAAACCTGTCCCCAATACATACTTCATCAACGAGGCCTCCCAACCAAGGTAGGGACCTGCATATGGAACCACCTGCAACTCCTGCTGCCCCACCACCAGCAAGTCATCCATACAAACCATCCGTGCAGGGAGACAGGCCGTGTGGTGGTCCTACACACCAATGTGGGTGGAGGACCAACAGGGAGCACCACCACTTTGGACCTGGTGGGCACCACCCTACAAATAGTACGAGTCACCCCGAGCCAGATGCGGGCCCTCCAACGAGTGGGCACACACCATTTCCCCTTCCTGCAGCACCCGGAGTGGCCAATCAAGTCGGTCCTGGAAAGTCACATGCGAAACGCGGCCGCACAAACCGGACACCCACAGCTGACCGATGGGGAAGTACGTGAGGCATACGGTCTGTTTTGGAGCACACACAAACGTCCGCTACCACGGGCCCGACCATGCGGGAACCAGGCCCACCACCGACCACCGGAACTAGCGGAGTATGTACCAGGCACCACGGTCCCAGCGGTAGTCCTCCTGGCACCCAACGGACTCAAAACTACTTTGCGACCTGGCAGAGCGCACGGCAACCTGTGGATGCTACTGAAGCGGTGGGCTAGGGCTCTCCTAAGCCTCATTCTTCCTTGGCCACGAACTTTCTTTTACGTTGATTTTTGCTCTATGGCTCCCAGCTATACGGGTGAGGCCTCCCGGGTGAGGTAAGCGTTGACATGCTTGAAATTGTTCAAAATTCACTGAGCAAGCAGGATGATCCAACCGGTACTATGTAGTCATCTCACATGGCGTGAGGGGGTTGGTGGTTGCATTGGGTGAGTATCAGGGCCTGGAGCTGAGCTGAAAAAGGGTTGGTACATGTGTGCGCCTTTAGATAGTGAACGAAGAAAAAGGAGGGGGGGCATTGGTGAGGGTTGTTTTCGGGTTGTACCTCTTGGACTTATGTAGGTTCCCTTAGTTTTGGTGTAATCTGTTGAGTTTATGTGACTGGGTTAGTGCTGGTGGGTATGAAGCTGTGCTTTACGTGTGTGTCCGGGGTTGGGCTGAGATTGAGTTTGAAAAGAGAAGACGCAATCCACAAAAAGAAATAAGAAATAAAAACACCAACTTGCATTAGTTTTTATTGATGTCTGGTGTCCACTGCAATAAAAGGTTTGGAGTTAAATATCCGAAAAGACTGCTAAAGTTAGCACTGGGCCTAGGGAGCACTGCTGACACACAAAGCAACAGGACATAGAGGACTGTGTCAAGCAAAGCTATTGTTTCAGGATGTCAGGCCTCTTGTCACTTACTGCCGGAGCATGTTGCAGAGTGCATTAGATATGTATACCATATATATATCTGCAAGGAACAGGAAAGGTGTAAACAGGCGAGTGTCGGCCGTCGCTTGTGGGGTGTGGCCTAAAATTTGCTCATAATAGGGCCGGAAGCTGCTGAGATTGCTTCCCAGCGTCGTCGGTCGAAATCAATGATGTCACTGAGCAGTACTTGCAAATGATTGAGGGCATGCATTCTGATATTGTCAGAGAGACAGGTGGCGAGGTCGCATTGACCTTCAAGAGTTATCTTAGCTCGCATAACAGACTCAGGCCACTGATTTAGATAAAAAAGAAGGCTGTCGTGCAGGTCCGACAAGGTGGTCCAAGGAGTCTGAAAGCTGATGCAAAATTCGGAGATGTCCTTAGAAAATTTATGCTGCAACTGTTCTTCCGCCTTTTTACTGTCCACGGGCTCTGGTACGTTGCAGGAGGGTTCGTCATCGGTGACGTCCGCCCAGGTAGGTAGGTAGGTATCTTCGGGAGCTCGGGATGCCTCCTTTGACATTACAGGAAGAAGGTCTTACCAAGGGGACGTCCTGTCCCTCCCACTGCCCTATGTCAGGTGCCTCCTGAGCCGCTCCCGCATGTGCTTGGGAAGGCATTGTCGCGGCCACCCGGTCCATGTGTCCCAGGTGGGAGGGCGTCCCCACATGTGTCCATGGGTAGGGCCACATGCCCCCTCCTTTGGGCGGCAGCTCTGGGGGGCTGCCCAGCCGTGTGGAGTATCTCTCACCACAAGGGGTATTGCTCCCGCTTGTCTACGGTACGACCGCCTCACCCTTGTGGCTTGAGTTGCGGGGCCACTCTGCTTGGCAGGTGACCCCCTTCTGGACTGTGTACCGGCTCGCCTGTCACCGGTTGCTTCCATGGCTCCGGGTGAGGTTTGCCATGGTCCCCGATGCAGCCTGGCCGGGCTCAAACCAGTGGCCTTGGAGTACCGCTCCTGCCACTGGCCCGGTGGGTTGGCTGGGTCGCCCCAGTGCGTCCGACCCATGGGGTATTGGTTCTTTCCTGTCCCTCGGCCGCCCTATGTGTGTGCAGTGTCCTGGCCCGCTGGGCTCCTGTTCACCGGTGTGCCCGCGCGGTTTGCTGTGGTGCGTCTGCGGTGTCCTGGGCCAGCTGGCTCCTGTTCACCGGTGTGCTCGCTCGGTGTGTTGTGTTGCATGTGCGGTGTCCTGGGCCACTGGGCTCCTGTTCACCGGTGTGCGTGCTGTGTGCGGTGCGCGTGTGCCATGGGTGGTTGTGTCCCTCTTCCTCCCCCCCTAATTTTCGTTTTTTTTTTTGAGAAAAAAAAAAGAAAAAACAAAAAAGAGAAAAACAGGGGCGCGCGTACACTGCAGGCACAGGCACGGGCAGCTGGTGCGGCGGTGCAATAGCGTTGTGTCCTCTGGCGTGTGTCGTCGGTGCTGTGGCGGCGGTTGCGCCCCAGGGGTGCGGCTCGTGCGTCCTGATGTACACGGGCTTTGGTCAGGGTGGGTTTGGTGAGGTGTCTCTTTGCTTCTGGAGCTGGCTGGTTAGGCGGCTGTGTGGGCTGTCGGTGTGGGCTGTGGTTACGTTGTTCCCTCGGCGGGTTTGGTTAGGAGTCAAGGGTTAGCGGTTTCGGGGTGTGGCTCGGGTTTGATTTGTGCTTGGGTTCTGGCTCGGTTAGGCGGTTGCGCGGGGCGGGGCGTGTGGGTAGCGGCGTCCACGGGGTCGTGCGCCCGAGGCGATTGCGGGGTGGTGCGTGCGGGCCGGCCGGTGGCCGGTGGTCTCACTGGGAGTCCCACACGGAGGGGTCGACAGGCGTGCCGGGGGCGTACGCAGCGTGCAGGTTGGGCAGCAGCGGGCGCACGTGCAGGGCGTCGGCGTGCCCGATGAGGACCTCACTGAGGACCGAGGGGTTGGAGGCAAGCAGTATGCGATGCCCGGGAGGGGTGGCGGCGAGGAGCGGGAGGATGTCCGCGGCCCGCGACGTGGGGGCGAACACGACGTGGGCCGGGTGCGGCCCCGGTAGCGGTGCCGGGGGGAGCGGGACCACAGGACGGCGGTCTACTGTGAGGTGCCAAGTGGCGCGATGGTGGAGGAGCCTGACTAGGGCGAAGCCGTGGTGCAGTGTGTGGGGCTCGGTGCTGGGCGGCGTGGGGACGTGCGGCGGGAGGGGAAGGGGGCGGGGCGGTGGCGTGGGAGGGGGCACGGCGGAGGAGTGACGCCAGCGACGTGTGTGTCGTGCTGAGGGTGGAGAGGAGCCCACGGTAGCGGGCCTGGGTTCGGCGCCGTTGGGCGTAGTGGTGCTCGTTGTCGTGTGCGTTGGCTTCCTTCGGCGTCCGGTTCGTTTGGTGACTTCGGGGCGGGGCCTGGCGTGGCGCCCCGTGGTGGTGGTGTGCTGGGTAACGGGGTTAGATGGTGGCGCCGCTGGCCCGGGGGTCAGGCGCGTCGTGTTGTGTGGCGCGCAGGGCTCCTGGGGTGCTGTGGGTGTCGCCGGTGTCGGTGCGTCGACGCTTGTGGGGTGGTGAGGGGGTGTGTGCGTGCGGGGCTGGGCTTTGGGTGATGTCCCACAGGCGGATGCCGTCTCGCTGCGTTTCCTGGAGGGTCTCCCGCAGGCGCCTGAGGACATACGGGTGGTCCTGGGGCGCGGGGAGGTTGCGGGGCTGGACTCCCAGGGGGTGGAGCGCATCGGCCAGCATGGCTTCCCATGCGGCCTGCGGCATCCACCCCCCCGCCGGCCGGAGGCGGCAGTTCTCCACCGACCCCTTGCGGGGCCGATGGACCAGGCCCTCGAGGGAGGGCTCTCCCCGGGCCCACTTCCGCAGCTCCCAGAGCTGCGTGTGGGTCCAGCGCTGCCACCACTGTTCGAGGCCTGTGGTCTTGGGCAGAGGAGTGGGCGTGGGTGGGTGTGACGGGGTCGTGGGGACCGGCGGCGGTGACGGGCCTGGGGGATTCCTCGTAGTCCTGTTCCGTTGGGGTGCGTGGGGAGTGGGGGTGCACGCGGATGTGGACCCGCGGGTGTGCGCGTACGGTCTCCGCCTCGGGGTTGGGCGGGGATTCGCGGCGGCGGCGGTAGTGGGGCATGCGTTGCATGTGGGCTGTCATCGAGGGCCGGTAGGGGGGCGGGGACGCTGCCGGTGGACCCTGGCGTCGTTCTGGCTTGGTCGGGAGCGGTCCGTGGGCCTGGGGTGCGGGCTTTGAGAGGTGGCGGCATGAGGTGCGTCGCGCTTCGGCCGCGGCGCGCTCCGCCATGAAGGTGGTGGCGGTGCCGTCGGTGACGGTGGGGGGGCGCCGCGCTGGGCGCTGCTGCCTTCGGGCCTGGGAAGGCTGGGGCCGGATGTCGTAGAGGACGTCCTCGGGGGGCCGGGCTCGCGCTGCCGTCGTGGCGCCTGGTTTGGGCTTGGGTTTGGGCTTGGCGGCGGTCTTGGGCTTCGGCTGGGTCGTGGGCGTGGGCTTCGTCGGGGCGTGGGCCTTGGCGGCGGCGGGGCTGCTCGCGGTGGGGGCGGGTTTGGAGGCCCGTTTGGGAGGTGTCCCCCGCGGCCTGGGGGGTGGAGTGCTGGATGAGGACGTGGTGGTGGTGGTGGATGAGGTGGTCGTGGTGGTGGAGGTTGTGGAGTCGGAGGCGGAGGAGAGGGCTGTGGGAGACGGCGGAGGGTCCCGGGCCTCGGGGGCGGGCGTATGATGCTGGGTCCTGTAAGTAGCGAGAACGAGGGTGCAGGTTCGGGCACCGGGCGTGTGCGCGCGTTTTCCCTGGTGATCCGTGCGTGCTGGTGCTGGCGTGGCGGCGTTGTCTCGGCTGCGCGGGCACGTGGGTTACCCGGGGGCTGGCCATATCTGCTCCAGGACGTGCGGGTGTGTTTGCTGGAGGTAGTCGAGGGTCTGGAAGAAGCATCGCTGGATGCCGGGCATGTCCTCCTCTGTGAGGTGGGGGTAGTTTTGGGTGGGGGTGTTGGGGCCCGGCCACAGCAGCGTCATGAGGCGGGCTGCCACCATGTACGGGCATAGTTGTAGGGTGGTTGGGTGTGGGGGGGTGGGTCCCCTGCGGTTTGGGGGGGCTTCCCTCTGCTGGGGGCGCAGCGTGACCACCCACACCCATCGGTCCGTGGGGATCCCCCAGGTCCGTTGGGTCCACTTGGCAAGGCAATACATCGCCCTACCAAGGCCCTGGTAGCCGCTGCGGATGGAGAGCAGCGTGTCCAGGGATTTGGGTTCCCACGTGCCCCAGATGTGGGGGTCGTCCAGGTCGTCCTCCCTGGCGTACGTGTCGGGGCCTGGGTTGTGTGGGGGGGGGTGTAGTCGGCGGGGAGGAGGGAGTCGGTGCCGTGTACCACCCAGTGGTCTGTGGGTGCGTCGTAGGTTGTGGTGGAGAGGGTGTAGTGCAGATTGTACATGAGGGTCATGTACGTGGAGGGGGCTGGCTGCTGCTCGTTGGGGGTGGGGATGTCCCCCGGGACGTGGTGCCGGAAGTTGCTCAGGGAGGCCATCCGGGCTACCCATGTTTCCCGCTCCCACTCTTTGGTGCTGTCGGGGGTGGCGTCGGGTGGGGGTGGGCCATGTCGGGCTCGTGGTAGCGGGTGCGGCCCTTGGTGTCCACCCGCCCCGGCACGGGGTGTCCGACCAGGTGTCGCCCCCAGTCGATGGGGGGCACCCAGATCCGGCTCCCCTTGGGGGGCGGGCTCTCGCCGTCTGGGGTGGCGCGTGGGGGGCGCTCGTATCGGGCGACGTGGAGGAAGGCGTCCAAGAGGAAGTCTCTGACGCCTTCCCCCAGGGTGGCCGCCTGGACCAGGGTGGCCGCCCGGATGGGGGTGCTGGTGCCGGAGGTGCGGAGGTACAGCACGACGTCCTGTTCCCCCAGTCCCCGGAGGTGCTGCCGTACCGCTGCGGGGTCGTGTAGGGCGTGGGGTTCGGCCGGTGCGGCGACTGGTGGTGCGGGGTGTGATGGGGGGGGTGGTGTGGGTTGGGGGGGGTGGTCGTCGTTGTCGCACGTGGGGTCCGGTGATGGGGTCTCTTGTGGCGGTCGCGGGAGGGGGGATTCGCGGTGGCGTGTGTCGGCAGGGGTATCGACGTCAATTGGCTGGTGCTGGCTGCCGCGTGTTGTGTCCGTGGCCTGGTCTCGGGGGGGGGGGTTGGGTTGGGTTGGGTTGGGTTGGACTCTCCCGACTTGAAAAATGCGACGGACCCGTCTAGGTAGAAAAATTTGGGTCCCCCGGGAGCGGCGCAGTCATCGGAGTAGTCACAGCACACTCCGCCTCCGAGGACCACTGCACCGCACTTGGAACTGCTTCTGGGGCCCAGCCCCACGGCGGTCGCACAGGGCCCTGCCCCACTCCCACGGCGGTCGCACGGGGCCCTGCCCCACTCGGCTTCTGGGGCCCAGCCCCAAGGCGGTCACACGGGGCCCTGCCCCACTCGGCTTCTGGGGCCCAGCCCCACGGCGGTCGCACGGGGCCCTGCCCCACTCGGCTTCTGGGGCCCAGCCCCTCGGCGTTCGCACGGGGCCCTGCCCCACTCGGCTTCTGGGGCCCAGCCCCTCGGCGGTCGCACGGGGCCCTGCCCCACTCGGCTTCTGGGGCCCAGCCCCACGGCGGTCGCACGGGGCCCTGCCCCTCTCGGCTTCTGGGGCCCAGCCCCACGGCGTTCGCACGGGGCCCTGCCCCACTCGGCTTCTGGGGCCCAGCCCCTCGGCGGTCGCACGGGGCCCTGCCCCAGTCGGCTTCTGGGGCCCAGCCCCAAGGCGGTCGCACGGGGCCCTGCCCCACTCGGCTTCTGGGGCCCAGCCCCTCGGTGATCGCACGGGGCCCTGCCCCACTCGGCTTCTGGGGCCCAGCCCCAAGGCGGTCGCACGGGGCCCTGCCCCACTCGGCTTCTGGGGCCCAGCCCCTCGGCGGTGGCACAGGGCCCTGCCCCTCTCGGCTTCTGGGGCACAGCCCCTCGGCATTCGCACGGGGCCTTGCCCCTCTCGGCTTCTGGGGCCCAGCCCCAAGGCGGTCGCACGGGGCCCTGCCCCACTCGGCTTCTGGGGCCCAGCCCCACGGCGTTCGCACGGGGCCCTGCCCCTGTCGGCTTCTGGGGCCCAGCCCCTCGGCGTTCCCGTGGGGCCCTGCCCCACTCGAATTCTGCGGCCCAGCCCCAAGGCGATCGCACGGGGCCCTGCACCGCTCGGCTTCTGGGGCCCAGCCCCACGGCGGTCGCACGGGGCCCTGCCCCACTCGGCTTCTGGGGCCCAGCCCCTTGGCGTTCGCACGGGGCCCTGCCCCACTCGGCTTCTGGGGCCCAGCCCCTCGGTGATCGCACGTGGCCCTGCGCCACTCGGCTTCTGGGGCCCAGCCCCTCGGCGGTCGCACGGGGCCCTGCCCCACTCGGCTTCTGGGGCCCAGCCCCACGGCGGTCGCACAGGGCCCTGCCCCACTCGGCTTCTGGGGCCCAGCCCCTCGGCGGTCGCACGGGGCCCTGCCCCAGTCGGCTTCTGGGGCCCAGCCCCACGGCGGTCGCACGGGGCCCTGCCCCACTCGGCTTCTGGGGCCCAGCCCCACGGCGATCGCACGGGGCCCTGCCCCACTCGGCTTCTGGGGCCCAGCCCCTCGGCGGTCGCACGGGGCCCTGCCCCACTCGGCTTCTGGGGCCCAGCCCCACGGCGTTCGCACGGGGCCCTGCCCCTGTCGGCTTCTGGGGCCCAGCCCCTCGGTGATCGCACGGGGCCCTGCCCCACTCGGCTTCTGGGGCCCAGCCCCTCGGCGGTCGCACGGGGCCCTGCCCCACTCGGCTTCTGGGGCCCAGCCCCTCGGCGGTCGCACGGGGCCCTGCCCCACTCGAATTCTGGGGCCCAGCCCCACGGCGGTCGCACGGGGCCCTGCCCCTCTCGGCTTCTGGGGCCCAGCCCCTCGGCGGTCGCACGGGGCCCTGCCCCACTCGGCTTCTGGGGCCCAGCCCCTCGGCGGTCGCACGGGGCCCTGCCCCACTCGGCTTCTGGGGCCCAGCCCCACGGCGGTCGCACGGGGCCCTGCCCCACTCGGCTTCTGGGGCCCAGCCCCTCGGCGTTCCCGTGGGGCCCTGCCCCACTCGAATTCTGGGGCCCAGCCCCTCGGCGGTCGCACGGGGCCCTGCCCCACTCGGCTTCTGGGGCCCAGCCCCAAGGCGGTCGCACGGGGCCCTGCCCCACTCGGCTTCTGGGGCCCAGCCCCTCGGTGATCGCACGGGGCCCTGCCCCACTCGGCTTCTGGGGCCCAGCCCCTCGGCGGTCGCACGGGGCCCTGCCCCACTCGGCTTCTGGGGCCCAGCCCCTCGGCGTTCGCACGGGGCCCTGCCCCTGTCGGCTTCTGGGGCCCAGCCCCACGGCGGTCGCACGGGGCCCTGCCCCACTCGGCTTCTGGGGCCCAGCCCCACGGCGGTCGCGCGGGGCCCTGCCCCACTCGGCTTCTGGGGCCCAGCCCCTCGGTGATGGCACGGGGCCCTGCCCCACTCGGCTTCTGGGGCCCAGCCCCACGGCGGTCGCACGGGGCCCTGCCCCACTCGGCTTCTGGGGCCCAGCCCCTCGGCGGTCGCACGGGGCCCTGCCCCACTCGGCTTCTGGGGCCCAGCCCCTCGGCGTTCGCACGGGGCCCTGCCCCTGTCGGCTTCTGGGGCCCAGCCCCACGGCGGTCGCACGGGGCCCTGCCCCACTCGGCTTCTGGGGCCCAGCCCCACGGCGGTCGCACGGGGCCCTGCCCCTCTCGGCTTCTGGGGCCCAGCCCCACGGCGGTCGCACGGGGCCCTGCCCCACTCGGCTTCTGGGGCCCAGCCCCACGGCGGTCGCACGGGGCCCTGCCCCTCTCGGCTTCTGGGGCCGAGCCCCACGGCGGTCGCACGGGGCCCTGCCCCACTCGGCTTCTGGGGCCCAGCCCCACGGCGATCGCACGGGGCCCTGCCCCACTCGGCTTCTGGGGCCCAGCCCCACGGCGGTCGCACGGGGCCCTGCCCCACTCGGCTTCTGGGGCCCAGCCCCTCGGCGGTCGCACGGGGCCCTGCCCCACTCGAATTCTGGGGCCCAGCCCCTCGGCGGTCGCACGGGGCCCTGCCCCACTCGAATTCTGGGGCCCAGCCCCTCGGCGGTCGCAGGGGGCCTGCCCCACTCGAATTCTGGGGCCCAGCCCCTCGGCGGTGGCACAGGGCCCTGCCCCTCTCGGCTTCTGGGGCACAGCCCCTCGGCATTCGCACGGGGCCTTGCCCCTCTCGGCTTCTGGGGCCCAGCCCCAAGGCGGTCGCACGGGGCCCTGCCCCACTCGGCTTCTGGGGCCCAGCCCCACGGCGTTCGCACGGGGCCCTGCCCCTGTCGGCTCTCGGGGGGGGGGGGGCGGGGGGGGGGTGGTGTGGGGGTGGCGCTGTTGGTGGTGGGGGGGGCGGGGATGGGTGTTGTGCTGGCTGGGGGTCTGGGCGTCCCTGTGGGTCGTGTGGGTGTTGCGTGTGTGCGCCGTGCGGCCCTTGCGGTTCTTGACTGGTTGTGGTGCCGGGGTGTGGGTGGGAGGCGGCCGCATGAGCGTCCGGGTGGGGCTGTGGTCCGTATGTAATGGGTGGCTGCTGGTGGATGGTGCTCGCTGGTATGGGGTGTGGGTGGGGGGGCTGCTGGTGGTGGTGGGGTGGGGGGGGCGGGGATGGGTGTTGTGCTGGCTGGGGGTCCGGGCGTCCCTGTGGGTCGTGTGGGTGTTGCGTGTGTGCGCCGTGTGGCCCTTGCGGTTCTTGACTGGTTGTGGTGCCGGGGTGCGGGTGGGAGGCGGCCGCATGAGCCTCCGGCTGGGGCTGTGGTCCGTGTGTGATGGGTGGCTGCTGGTGGATGGTGCTCGCTGGTATGGGGTGTGGGTGGGGCTCCTCGCGGGTCCATGGGGGTGTACCGTGGCTCGTATGTCGTGGGCACGTGTAGCGGGGGCGGCGGGAGGTGCTGGACCGCGTGGTGGTGGTGTGGAGGGTGTGCCGGTTGTGTGTGGTACCCCGGCCTTGGTGGGTGTGGTGGCAGGGGCTGGTGGTGGTGGAATACGTGATGGTGTGGTGCGGTGATGTGCGCTATGTGGGGTGGGTGGTTCGCGGGGCCTGGTTGTGGTGGGGCGTGGTGGGGATGTAGCTGGTGGGGGTCGCTGTAGCTTGGGGGCATTAGGGGGTAGGGGTTGGGAGGGACGGGGGCGTGGTGGTGGTGTTGGTGGTGCCATGTCCCCTGGTCCTGCGCGTATGGTGGTCCTGGCATGGTGTCGACGTGTGTGGGCGGTGGTGGCTGACTGGGCTGCAGGGTTTGGGTGCTGCGGTACGGTGGTGGTGGTGGGCGCTGGCGGTGGCGGTGTTGTTGGTGTGCCCCGGGGGTCTGGGCGTGGGGTGGTGCGGTGTGGCTGGACCCGGGCCTTGGTCGGGGCGTCGCGCCCTGCTGGTGGGCGCGTTGGCGGGCCCCCTGACCTGTCTTGGTCTTCTTGGCCTGGTGGGTGTCGGGGGCGGGTGAACCCCCCTGTCCCTGTGCGGGTGACGGGGAGCGGGCGTGCCAGCGGTGTGCCTCTTGGAGGCTCGTCTTGAGGCCTCTGACGTAGGTTTCCTGGTCCGTGAGGCCCATCCGCGTGGCGGTGGCCTCGTCGGGAACGGCCAGGTGGGCGTCCCGAAAAGACGCCCAGCCCTCTGGGGGCGTCTGTTGTGCGGGGCGGGGGTGGTGTGCCGGGTAGAGGAGTGCGCTGAGTGGGTAAGGTGTTCCCTTCCGTCGGCCGAGGGCGTTTTTGAACCGGCGGCAAGTGATTCGGAGGTGGGCTGCTATCTCCTCTGGTGCCGTGTCGGCCCACGCTTCCAGCGTCAGGGCTGCTGCTTGGGGGGCCGGGAGTTGTGGGTCTGGGAGGTGTAGGTCTCGGTGGTGGAGGTATAGGGCGAGGAGGATGTGGCGGGACGCCACGTTCAAGCCGCCTCCGCTGTGGCGTAGGAGTGGGCTGTGGGGGGGTAGGGGTGTGCTGCCCGTGGCCACGGCTATGGTCCATGCGTGGTCCGCCGCGTTCGCCACGTAGTACCCTCCCAGGTGGTCCCGGAGGGTGTCGGTGAGGAACCCGAAGAAGCTGGGGTGGCTGGCGGGGTGGGATGCGGCTGGGGCCGCGGGCCGCTCGCGGTGGCGGGGGTTGAGGTCCTCGCAGTGGGGGCAGCGGCCGAGGCGGTGCGCGGCTCCCAGGCAGACCCAGTGGTCTGGGTTGCAGGGCAGGGCTGTCTGTGGTAGCCGCCGGCGAACGCAGAGGGGACATGCGGTGGCTGGTGGTTGGTGGTACCTGTGGACGGACAGCGGCGTGGGGGGATGGGGGCTGGTGGCGCGCGCATGCTGGTGGGAGTGTGTGCGGTGCCTGTGGTGTCCGTGTGTGCTGTGCCAGTGCTGTGCTCGGTGGATGGTGTGTAGACGTGGTGGGGGTTCCGTGTTGGTATGTCACGGGGTACGTTCTCATGGTTGGTAGAACAGGAGTTTGAGGAGGTCGGCTTGGTCTGTTTGGGGCAGGGTTGCCGCATGTTGCAGGTATTTGTGGGTGCGGTATGTGAGCTGCTCCGCCGTCTTGGCAACGGCCGTCCGCTGCATGTGCGCCGCCGTGGCCTGGGGGTCCTCCGCGTGGGTGCGTAGCAAGGTGTAGACGGCAGTGGGGACGAGTCCCCTGCGGACTGCCTCGAGCACCTCCGTCTGCTTGAGGACGGTGGTGAGTTGCTGGGTCGCCGGGGACTGCGTCAGCCATCCGGCGTGCTGTGCGATGATGTGTGTTGGGTTCCAGTCTGTGAGGGTGTCCAGTCCTCTGTACAGGGGGCACGCCTTGAAGTGGTCCCATGTTTCTTCTTCCGCGTGGCTGCAGATGCATTTGGTGTGTCCTGCGGGGACGTGGATCGAGCGGCGCGTATACCATCGGTGGTATCAGGTGAGGAGGGGAAGTTGTTCGAGGGCGAGTTGGAGTCGGGGCTTTTGTAGGTGTGCTGGGGGGCTATCCGGGCGCAGGGCAGAGTAGTAGAGGGGGGTGTGGATGGAGTCTTCGAGGCGTCGGAGGAGTTCGGCGTTCGCTGGGTGGCCTAGTGTGGTGGCCAGTTGCTGGATGGGTGTGGGGTAGTGGTACTGCTTGTCTCGATCCGTGTACGGCGTGTCCTCGGGCATCCATTGGGGGGGCTGTGTGGCTGGGGGTATCGGGGGCAGGTGCTGCAGGTGGCTGTGGTGTGGGGTGTCCAGTCGCACGCGTTAGAGCCCTGGGGTGTGGTTGGTGTTCTGGTGTTTGGCCTGCGTGTCTGCGCGTCCATTGCCGTATGCGTAGCGGTGTGACTCCTGCTTGACGATGTGTAGGGCGTCCTGGGGGTGCATGCCCTTGAAGGCCATCCATAGTCCCAACGCTTGTGTGGTGAGGCCGGATTCGAGTGCTTTGTGGAGGGGCAGGTCCGCAAGGCGCCTGGTGAGGTGGATGTCGACCGTGGCGTCCACGACTACCCAGATGTTGTGGGGCCGGATCGTCGTGGGTGGCGGTGTGGCGGTGACGGCATCTGCCATGGTGCGCAGTTCGCCGTGGGAGGACGCCCCAAAGATGGTGGCCCCGGTGTGGTGTTCCACGTGGAGGCCGTCCGCGTGCCGGGTGATGCGCACGGAGGCGCAACCGACCGTGGGGGTGCGTTGCTGGGTGCTGGATGCGTCAGTGAAGTAGATGATGTCGGTGTCGCTGGGTATGGGTAGGCGGGCGATTGCTGTGGGGTGATAGACGTAGATGGGGTTCCCCTGGGCGGTTCTGGCGGTGATTTGCGTGGGTTGCAGTAGTGGCGCTGCATAGACGCCTATCCCCTGGGTGATGATGGCCTGGGCTCGTGGGGTGAGGCGGAAGAGGCCCCTGTCTGGGCGTCCCTGGGTGATATACGCGTACATCAGGTGGAAGAGGTATCCCGTGTTGGGGTGGAACTTCTGGCACGTGATGGTCTGTTGCCGCTCCTTGTCGTCTTTGTCGCCGCGAAGGTTGGGGCATTTGTGCTGTAGGGGGCGCATGGGTGCCTCCTGAGGTCCTGCGCGGTGCAGGTCGGACGAGGTGGTCCAAGGAGTCTCAAAGCTGATGCAAAATTCGGAGATGTCCTTAGAACATTTATGTTGCAACTGTTCTTCCGCCTTTTTACTGTCCACGGGCTCTGGTACGTTGCAGGAGGGGTCGTCATCGGCGACGTCCGCCCACGAGTATGGGCTGGTAGAAACCTTGTGTGGGAAGTGGCGGATGCACCGGCCGGGAAGTAGACCTTGAGAACGGAGAAAGTTCATGAGAACGGTCTCTTGAAAACGGAATGGGTCGAGCACTACGCTGTCGGACGACATTGAATTGATGGTGGCCATGTGTCTCCAAGCGTTGGAGAAAGGGCGATCTCGTTGGTGTTGTCTGATAACTGCATCCAAGACGCGGCGAGATGGAGAAGGGTGTGACGGGCCAAATCTTTTGTAGCGGCGGCTATCTTCTTTCAGTAATATGATGCGATGGAGTCCTTCTTCGTGGTCTTCGAAAAGTACTATAGTGAGCCAGATGTAGGCGTTGAGAGATCGTGCAAGGATCGACGTGTGCTCACCGGAAAGGGTGCGTGAGGCGGACCGAGTGAAGCCTGCGAAGGCTTCGTTTTGGACAGCCTTTCTTTGAGCTTGTTCAGCCTCAACTAACTGTTGTGGATTTGATCCTGTGAGAAAATCGTCGCGCGATCGGAGCAGAAGAAAATGAAAAATCAAGAAAAAGACGCACAACCAGAAAAAATAAAGCGCAAAATCAATTTTTCCGACCTCAGAAACCCCCAAAAAGATTTTACGCCGCTGTTTGGCGAGGTGGCAAAATTTAGGACACTCACAGAAAAAGAAGAACAACAGAGTCGCAACGGCGACAAAGTTGGGCGTTGCTTGCCCCAAAACACTTAGCAAAGTGCGCGTCCTAGGCGCTAGGGACTTGTGCGCGCTCCAACAACAAAGACAATGATTAGACGCGAGAATAGCACAAAAGAGCCGCCAAGACGGGAAAGCGGAACGTTGCGTGCCCCAAATCACATAGCAAAGTGCATGCAATAGGAATAGGGGACTTGTGCGCGCCCGGACACCAATAAGAAAAACAAAACAACAAGACAACATAGGGTAGGCGCCACGTGATCATGCCGGCTGCCTAAACAAGTATGTTATATGTTATACGATGCGCCACGCTGCCACACGACGAAAGGGAGCCGAGGTGCGCAACGCAGGAGGGAAAGGACACAACAGCCGCACCGCCACCAACAAAAAAGCACACCCGCTAACATCCCCCGCACACATAGGACGAGCACGCCATAAGACAAGCAAGGTCAAGGTGTGTGAAAGCATCAAGGGGAACAGACCCCCAGAAAGCAAAGCGCCACACGAAAAAACAGGGAAACCATGAAACACCATGAGACACACACAAGAGGTATGCCCATGCACGCACACGCCATGAGAGCCGCCGCAAGCACGCCAAGGTATAAACAACCCGCCGCCGAACAAACCGACGCCACGAGCACCGCGCCGCCGCCCAACCGCCCACGTATGCATTGTATACTCTCTTTACTCTAGGCCGCCCACACAAGAAGAAGCATGGTATGAGGGACACCCGCACGCAACCAAAAGGAGGGAACCACACGCCGCCGGAGAGCACACCACCGGCACCACAAACACACATACCACAAACCCAAGGGCACACCAAGAGCAAGAGGTATACCCGCACACGCAAGGGCCCGACAAACGCCGCAAGCGCCAAAAGGTATGGGTAAAAAAAAAAAGGTCACGAAAAGGGCCGCTGCTAATGGAGACGCAAGCGAACCGCGGCGCCAACGCGCCCACCGACCAAGCAACGAGGCAACCACCCCCTTCTCCTCCTATCTCACTCTAGAGGCTGCCGGCGCCAAGGAAAGTGTGGACACCGCCAAAGAACACACAAAGAGCAAAAGGCCACAAACACCGCGGAACGGAACATGAGTGGTATGAGGGAATGCCTAATGGGCAGCCCAAGCGGAAAGAAGTGATGGTATGAAACCGGCAAACCAGGAAACCGGAAGAAGGGAGCCACACGCTACCGGTGAGTACACACCACTGCCACCGAAAACACAAACCACAAGCCCGAGGGCACAACAAGGGCAAGTGGTACGCCCACACGCGCAAACAAGCACAAGCAAGGTATGGAGAGACCCGAGCCCGCCGCCGCAAACGACACAAGGAAGGAAGGGCCAAGGACGGACTAAAAGAACGAAGCGCACAACACCGCCGCGCCAGCGCACCCGCCGACCGAACAAATGTCATGAAAACCACCCTCCTCCCTCGCTCTGTAGGCCAACAACAAGAGAGGAAGCCGCCGACGCCAAAAAGTGGACACCGCCAACGACCAAATGAAGAACAAGAGGCCGCTACCGCCGCGGAGCAAGAGTGGTATGAGGGAATACCCGGGGGCAGCCCAAACGAAAGGAAATGAGGATGGTATGAATGGTATGGATGCCCACACGCGCATGCATACACAAGCAAGGTATGGAGGTATAGCGAAGGAGCACAAACCAGGCGCCGCAAACGCCACGAGGAAGGGAGGACCAAGGATGAACAACGAGAGCGAAGTACACAACGCCACCCTCCTCCCTCTCTCTATAGGCCATCAACGCTGGTCAAGGAGTGGGAACACAACAAACAGGTCTGTCCCCGCAAGCACAACGCAACCGCCACCGCTGCGGACAAGCACACCATGGTATGGCACGAAGGGTGAGGAGAGTGCGCACACACGTAGACACAAGTGCGAGGACAGGTATGTTATACGCCGCGCAACGGAGAACGCAGCCGCAACGAACATGGTGCCAACGTGGGTACAGTATGTTACATGATGACTGCGCCCAGCCGCCGAAGGCCCACATACCCCCTTCCTTCATTCCAGGAAGAAGGGTAGCAGAAAGGGTAAAGAGCAACGAAGCCAGGAAAGAAACAGGGGGTAGCCAGCAGCCGATCAAGGGACGCGCGCAGGGGAGGGGGTACGGCAGGCACACAGAGAGCGCAACACCGAACCGAAGCACCAGAGAGGGGGGCACCAGAGGGACAAGAGAAAAGCGGCATGGCCCACCACGACACGCACCGCACAGACACCACACACACCGCACACACCCACACCCGCGCCCACAGCACGTGGCCAGCGAGCCCAGGCAGCCCGCCCAGAGGGCGGGCAGCCGGGGGAGGGGGGCGGCAACCCCCCCGGGGACGCCCTACCACCATCTTCACGACACGCAACGCCGGCCCACAAGGGCGCGCGCCGTGGGGCCGGTGCAGGGTTTCCACGCCCGCACCGACCGCACCCGGGACACACGGGTCGCGGAACCCTGGCTGCCCGCTCCAGAGGACGGGCGACCGGGGGAGGGACGGCGCCTGACACCAGGCGCCCCTCACAACGGTGGCAGGCTACCCCCCCCGGGGACGGCCCCCCACCACCCCCGCGGCACGCAGCCCCCAAAGGGCATGCAGGCCAAGGGGACAGTGTTGGGCCCCCACACCCCCACACCCGCGCCCAAAGCACGTGGGTGGCGGACCCCAACAGCCCGCCCAGTGGGCGGGCATTCCGGGGAGGGACAGCGCCCGACCTCAAACGCCCCTCACAATGGTGGAAGGCACCCCCCCCCGGGGACACCCTTCCGCCATCCCCACAGCGAGCAACGCCGGCCCGCAAGGGCGCACGCTGTGGGGCTGGTGCTGGGTCCCCACGCCCGCACCGACCGCACCCGGGACACACGGGTCGCGGAACCCTGGCTGCCCGCTCCAGAGGACGGGCGGCCAGGGGAGGGACAGCGCCTGACACCAGACGCCCCTCACAACGGTGGCAGGCTACCCCCCCCCCCCCGGGGACTGCCCCCCACCACCGCCGCGGCACGCAGCCCCCACAGGGCATGCGGGCCAAGGGGACAGTGTTGGGCCCCCACACCCACACACCCGCGCCAGCACCACGTGGGTGGCAGGCCCCAACAGCCCGCCCAGTGGGCGCGCAGTCGGGGGAGGGACAGCGCCTGACCTCAGACGCCCCTCACAATGGTGGAAGGCACCCCCCCCCGGGGACGCCCTTTCGCCACCCCCACAGAGTAAGAAAAAGTGCTTTTTCAATGCTTTGAGGCATACTCTAGTTGCATAGGATATGCACTGAGCATCCAGGCATTTCTATCTTAGTATTGGCTCCACCAAAAGTGGTGATAACACATTTTGATCTATGGAACCAAACACCCAATCAGGATATGAAGTGGAACCCTTAATCCCCTTACAATGTGAGGCAAATCATCTTTTCCTGAGCCGACTGAGAACTGACATATCCACTGCACAGCCTATGAATTTATCTATGTTTTCTCATGAATTCTTAGCTGTCCCAGTGGTATGCACCCTAGGGGGCTGGGCACCTCGTTTTGAGAGGTCCTGGGTTCAATTCCCGGTCAGCCTAGTTAAGTAGGAAGATCCCATGTGACATGGCAGTGACCTAATCGCCACATGCCCTGCCACCTCAGCACATATGGGACCCAAAACAAAGAGTGCACATCTCCTGAGATGGCACTATGGAGATAGAGTGACTATGGGGCAGTTTTCCAACTCTTTTCCAAAACATTTCAGCTATCTTTGTGAACATGCAATCTGATTTGACCTGAGTTGCAGTAACTGTGAATATCCTGCCATCTTTCACTGTTTACACTGCAGCCCTTCATGCTTTGATCCTGATTCTCTTCTACTTGCATATCTCTGGCTTGGGCTATCCTGGATTGATTGTATTTCAGCAAACAAAAGCTTTTCATCTTCAAAAACAAGCAGCAGAAAACCCTACACCAGCAGCAAGCAGCAGGAGAGGCACAAACACAGTGTTGAAATCACTATAAACCTTTCTGGTAGCAGAGGCAGACTGTCTCTGCGTACCGGCAGCAACCCCTTGCCGTACAACCAGTGCGCAGAGATCAGTCGCATATAAGCAGAAGGGCGAACGAAGATGGACTCAAAGAAGGAGGACACCGACGTGAAGTCAGCGCCTGAGGCACCAGCAAGGCCAGCACCTGGTGAACCTGGACCACGACCTAGCGCTGTACCTTCAGAGCCCTTACATGGGCCAGTGGACGTGGCTGAGGACTCGTTGGATGGATTCCAGTCGGCCTTCAGGGCCCTCTGAGTCGAGGAGGTGGTCACTCAGCCTGTGAAGAGGAAGAGAGAGAGCAAGAAGGATGCTGGAGACGAAGCAGACGAAGGAGAGGACCAAGGGCAAGACCTGACGAATGACCCTACCTTCGAAGGCGCACCAAGCGCTTCTGGCCTCCACGCATCACCCTCTCCTATAACCACCACACTCCCAATTCCAGACCCAGCCGCTGCAACATCCACTCCCATAAAGAAGCCGCCTATGGCAGAGGGCACAGGCTTTACTGGCATGCCTGCCTACCCTGCCTATGGTTCTGGCCCACCTACCACTGCGCTTCCTGAGGCAACTACTGCCAGTGAGCCGGTGGCTTCCAGTTCTGCGCCGCGATGGTATGCGGCTGACTATCACCATTCTATACCCGCTACGGGAACCTATGTGGATGTTCCTGGGTATGCACCTGGGTATGCAACCTTGAGTGGGTTGAGGAGAGGACCTGAGTCTCTTGGAGGCAGGAGTAGAGGATCGGGGAGATCCTCCAACAGGTCCCTGACGCGGTCGGAGATCAACGAGGTGCTCCGAGGAGCCACTTCTAAAATCGTGGGCGACCTCACTCAAGAGATCCGAGAGAAACTGGAGCCCTTGATGATACCGCCCCAAGCGTCACCTACCACGGTGGGAGTGTCACCCCATCGTGTACAGGCTAACCACCTGGTGGCAGGGCTGACAAACACCCTGGGGAGCCTGAGGAGCCAACCGATGCCGACCCCTGCAGCGATACCGAGAAGTCTCTTCGTACCTTGAACGGCCCAGCCGCCCTACAGCCACGTGACGAACTCTACGAGGGCCGAGCTGGACCGGCTGGGGCTGACAGCCTTGAGGGCAATGGTGGACGTGGAGCCTTATGGCTCTAGTGATCTAGGCGGAGATCCCTCCGATGATGAGCCGCCGTCTATGACTTCTGCTTCGCCCTCGGAGGACGATGACCCGGAGGACCCCGAGAACCCAAGGGGAAAGAAGAAGAAGAAGAAGAAGAAGACCCGACGCCCTGAGGGACACAGGTCTCAGGAGGCGAAGGCTATTGCCAACTCCAAGATCGTGGTGAACCTGCCTGAGTTGACAGGCAAGGACCTCAGCGAGTTCGCTGAAAATTATGGCCGGTTTCTCAGATTGACCGGCCAAACCCACGCTAGTGGACGAGTCAAGTGCGATCTGCTCCTGCAGTGCTGCAAGACCAAGTACCTGGAGAAGCAGGTCAGGCAGATCGTGACTAACTCCGCCACCTTTGCCGATGTGTCGGTTGCCTTGGAGAGGCAGTACCCGACCTACGAAACCGACCTCTCCATCAGGGCCGCGATCCAGAACCTGCCTGTGCTGCCCAACAACCCCAAACCTGGCAGGGTCTCTGAGCTGTTGGCTGACCTGGATCACTGGGCTGGACAATTGACGCCCGGTTCCTACAGCAGCGACGACCTGCTGTTCTGGTTGGTGGCCAAGCTCCCTCGAGAGCTGTGGGACGAGTGCCGTTCGACGGCGGAGTGCAAGGCTAGATCCCTCCGCTACGAGGATCTATGCGTGCTACTCCTGGAGCTGGCGCTGGAGAAGGAGAGCGACCAGCACCTGAACAACTACCGTCCTGGAGGAGGAGGTTCTGGAGGTCATGGCAAAGGGTACCAAGGGTCCAGACCTGGGCAGGGGACCACCCCCAAACACGCCCACGCCCGTATCATGGAGAACGTCAAGGAGCTCTTCTGGTGTGATGGCAGAGACGAGCAGGGCCACCTGCAGCATGCCCCTGACTGCGAGCAGCGAGACTGCTTTGTAGTCCAGGGGAAGCAGCAGGAGAAGAACACCGGCGCCAAAGCGAAGCTGCCGGATCATTACAGGTGCACCATCACGTGTGCCTTCTGCGGGAAGCGGAAGCACTACGAGGATGAGTGCCACCATAAGCAACGCCTATCGGCGAAGCTTAAGGGTGAAGATCCTGGCAAAGGCTCAAGCAAAGGTGGAGGCAAAGGCAAAGGCAACGACTGCGGCAAGGGCAAGTCGAAAGGACGGGGACAAGGGCAAAACAAGAGTCAAGGTGGACGAGGAGGAGGCGCTAACCCCAACCCTAATCCAGGGGGGAACTCCGAGCCCTCTGGAGGGCAGTCTGGTCCTACCACACGCTCACAAACGCGAGCCCAGGAAGAACAAGGAGCCAAGCGTGAAGATGAAGGTGGTGATGACGGCAACGCTAATAAGAGGAGCCGTTTCATGAGGATGGCCCGCAAATTGCGGAACAAGGGGTTCGAGGTGACCTGTCCCGCAGAGTTCTGACGGGGACGCTCCGGTGGCACCCAAGACCTGGTGTTTTGGGTACGTATCCGACTAGGGGGACGTGAATACCTGGGGGTACTGGATACTGGCGCCACCATATCTATAGTGGCCAAGAACATTTTACCTTGTGGGAGCCTGAAGCACACCATGACCACCGCGGCTATACATATGGGGGATGGACATGTGGTGCACAGCTGCGGGGACTGTGAAGTGGAGGTACCTATGGGCTCCCGGACTATCGCCCATCGGTTGTATGTGATGGACACTGAGGCCTTCGACTTTGTACTGGGGACTGATTTCTTCGTGCAGCACTCCAAGATACAATCCCTGACGCTGGAAGCACCCTACCCCCTCTACGTGGACCACGGCAGTGGCAGAGAGTCTGTGCCACTGGAGCAGTCGGAACATACCTCGAGTTACCTGAGGCTATCGAAGGAGGAGCCCTCGAACATGATGGCGGCCTCCAAAACTGAGGACTATCAACTATCGGGGGAATTCCTAGACCAAGGTCTGAAGGAGTTGGGTTACTCTAGAGAAGACCTGAGTGTGGAGTTGTTCGCCAGCGACAAGCAGCATGTACTGGACCTTTACTGCAGCAAGGGGAAGAACTGCAGCCACAAATTTTACTGGCCCTCTTTCGGGATGGCCTACGGGAACCCCAGGTTCAGTGAACTGGGGAAGGTCCTGACCAAGGTGGCCTTCAAACGTTCCCGTATGGTCCTGTGTTCCCCCGATTGGGGAGCCCATGGGGGCAACGAGTACTGGCGAAACCTCCTGGACAGGCTGACTATCAGCTCTGTTCGTTTGCCTGATGAGGCCATCTACGTGCCTCTGGGACGCAAGACGCCTATTGGGAAACCCGGATGGGGGAGTATGCTCAGCGTGGTGGACAGAGGTCTTTCCTCCATCCCCTGGGAGGATCTGGACCCGACTCTGGTCCAGGCTATACAACGAGAAAGCAATGGACTCGCCTTGGGTGACTTGAAGGATCGCCTACGACCTCAAGATGCTGTTGAGACTATACCCGGAGGAGAAGAGTACGTCGTAACTGACACCAACGCCCCCAACTCTCCCTGCCATGTACCTGTTCCTGATGGAGTCTCTGAGTGTGGACTATCTGAGCTACCTAGCTCTATCCACTCAGATGACGAAACTGAGCACGACGCCTTCTTCGTGCAGACCTGTGTGGAGGAAGTGGAGAACGCCGAGTACGTCGCCCCACTAAAGCCCCTACTCTCCATCAGGGTGGAAGACCCCGTGGACGAAGAGCTGGACCCTCGATCCAGGCACAGGGAGTATGTGGACTCCAAGAGGAAGTTGGTGGCGAATAAGCTATGCTACGCTAAGCCTACCCGCAGCTCATGGCCACTGAAGCAAGGACGTATGGGAGACCTATCCCAATTGAAGGAGGAGCTCGAACAGAAGATCACCACCTGGCAAAGGGAGGTAGATCTTAAGCTCATGAAGAGCGTGTGGGGCGCCCATGTGAGGACCACAGAGGAGGACGACCTCTCGGAGGAATGTGTATGTGAACCCCCTCGAGCGTGCCTATGTTGCCATCGTCCACCGGAGATGGTTGAACAAGACCTTCTATATGCCTACCAAGGGCTGAAGGACACTACCACGGGCGAAGAGTCGGTGGAGGACCACCTCCCTACGTCTATTACTCAGGGGGCAAGCAACTTACACTCTGACGAGGACATGGAGGACAAGATCAAGGTATTGGACCCGCGGGTACAGAAGCTTATAAGGACCTATCTGGAGGTGTTCGGAGAACTACCCCCTCCAGCCTCATCTGACAAGCTGGTACAGATGGACCTCAAGCTGAAACCCGAGTTTGTGGGTCACAAGATCCGGAGGAGACCCTATCCAGCTCCTAAAGAGCAGGCCGACGAGATTGAGCGACAGATACAAGAATGTATCGACGCTGGCCTAGTCCTGGAGTACAAGGACGGGGACTACCCCCTACACTGCAGCCCCTGTTTCCTGGTGGCTAAACCTGGGTCTACAGCCAAACGGCTGGTAGTTGACTACGGAGAGCTGAACAAGAAAACGCTGAACCACTCAGGGTCCATTCCCAATATGGAGTCTACCCTGGAGAAGATAGCCTCCTGTCGCTACAAGACCAAAATGGACAAGAGGAGCGGATTCTGGCAAGTGGACCTGACACCCAACGCTCAGGAGCTACTGGCCCTCATCACCCCTCAGGGGAGGGTGTTCAAGTGGAAGGTCATGCCGTTTGGCGTGGCTAACGCACCCGCTCTATTCCAAGAGCTGATGAACAAGATCTTGTCCATCCTACGAAGGCGACCTAAGGTGCAGGAGCTCATATCCCGTGGGGCCCAGATGGAAGCTCACATCGACGATGTATGCCTCGGGACCAATACCCAGGAGGACCACCTAATCCTCTTGGGTGAGTTCTTTGCGGTCTTCCAGGAGAACCACACAGGACTCAAGCTGGAGAAGTGTGAGTTCATGCAGGAGACCATGCAGTACCTGGGGTTTGACGTTGGCTATGGGTGGTGGACCCCAGCGGCCTCTAAGGCTAATCCCCTGATGGACGCCAAGGTACGACACGAAGACCCCAAGAAAGGACCTCATGATGTACGCAGTTTCATTGGGGCGTGCAACTTCTATCGCCGCTACATCAAAAACTTCACCTACACCAGCGCCGTTCTGACGGACTTGATCAAGAAGAGTACTACTTGGCGCTGGGCCCAGAAGAGCAACAAGCGTTTGACGAGCTCAAAGACAAGGTGGCCAACGCTAAGTGCTTGAGCGTGCCTAGGGCACAAGGGGAGATTATCCTGGTGACCGACGCCAGCAATGTGGGCGGGGTCGGAACGTTGTTCCAATGGCAAGCACTAGAGAAGGAGGAGTTCGACTCGGCCATTTCCCAATGGGGGACGGAAGGTCTCAACCGAGATGGAACCCTCAAGCACAGCTACCCTGGCGACAAGTGGGTCCTAGTACCTCTGGGCAACTGGAACTGGAAGTGGAACCAGGCCAGGGGGAACTACTCCACCTATGAGCAGGAATTGCTCGCGGGTATGCTGGTGCTATCCTCACAAGCACAACTGTTGGGGAGTAACCCTGTGGTCTGGCTGTGCGACCAAGAACCGGTCCGCAGTTTCCAGAAGGGCTCCCCACCTGAGAAGGCCAAGCTACGGCGCTGGTGGACCTACCTCAGTCAACTACGGCTGACGGTACACCATATCCAGGGAGTGAAGAACGAGTGTGCAGACTACATCAGCCGCAACAACTTCGACGCCCTGATTGGTGCCCGGTCTGAAGCGCTGGCTAAGGAGGTGTTCAGCCGTATGGACGTCCACTTGGACCTCAACATGACGATGATACGCCCCCTGGATGGACTCCAACAATCGGAGTACCTGAAGGAGTTTGGGGATATCTACAAGCGCCTGGAGAAACGCCTTGAAACCCTCCTGGTCAACCAAGATCAGTGGAAGAGGGACAAGAGCTACCTCTGGCACGAGGACCGCACCCTGGTGCCTAGTGAGAGAGTCCCAGCGCTGCTGAAGTGGACCCGTGAGTCCAGCGGTCATGTGGGTGCTGACCGTACCCTGAGGCTGTTCAAGCAGTGGTTCCACACTGCGTGGACTGACGACCAACTGCGGAAAACCCTCCAGCCTATCGTGGACAAGTGCCCGTGCAGGTCCTGCAAACCAGGGGATATCAGGGACAGGGGTCTCTACTCGACCCTGCCCATCCCTCACTGTGCTAACAGTGTTCTATACTTGGACTACACGGAGATGCCGAAGTTCGGGGGCTATGACTTCGCCCTCGTGGTAACCTGTGGGTTGACCAGGTTTACCAGGGTGTTCCCATGTACCAAGCACATTACCGGAGAGGAGACTATCAAGATACTCCTGGAGGAGTGGTTTTGTGTCTATGGGGCGCCCAAAGAGATCAACTCCGAAGAGAACGTACGAGTACGCTCAGATACTGGCTGGTACAAGAGGGTCCTGAGATCCCTCAATGTCCAGGTGTCTACGGGGATTCCCTACTCTCACACGAGCAACCCCCTATGTGAGCGACAGATCCGTGTCCTCAAGGAGAATGTAAGGATATGGTGCAAAACTGAACGCACCAGAGACTGGGTGAGACTACTCCCCGTCATTTCCTTGATGATGAACTCCCAAGAGAGTTCAGCTACTGGCTACTCGCCCCATGAGCTATTCCTAGGGCGTCCGGCATGGTTCCTACATGCCCCCTATCCAGAGGACACCCATTCTTCTGTGGGTGAATGGGTCCAGGAACAACAAGCGAAGGTGGACAAGGCCACCCCATGCTCCAGAGAGTGAGGGAGCGTCAGTGGAACAAGAAGAGCAAGCACCGAGTACCGGCCACCCACCAAGAGGGGGACTGGGTGCTGGTGTACCACAGTCGACTACCCGCCTGGCCTCGCTCTACCAGCGATGACCCATACTTCGGGCCGTACAAGATTTTATCAGTGGATGGACACGGTATCACCGTTCGGTGTTCTCCCCGTCTAGGGGGGACCCTGGTGTGCGCTGCTCAGCACCTGAAGCGCTACTATGATCCTGAAGACCTCTGTGGGGAGGAGTGGGAGCTGAACGACGAGGAAATCGCCGACCTAGACCTACAAGGGGCTGCCAGCCCTATGGAAGTTGAAGGGGAACTCCCCGACATGAACGCCCAAAAGATGGCTAAGGAGGGCTTCTACCTGCCGAAGTCTGTCCTACGCCACCGCTATCGCCAGGGTTGGCGCTTCCTCACCCTCTGGGAAGGGTTTGGAGACGAAGAGGCCACCTGGGAGCCCTTCTCTGCGTTTGTTCCACCTGAGGGACGCCTAAACTCAGTTCTGGTTGACTACTTGTCCCAGAACAACCTTGGTGAGTTGCTGAGGCTTGCTGAGACGCTTGCCTCCAAGACTAAAGCTAGGGACTGAACCTTACCCTTACCTGCCTAAGCGTATGTGTGAGTGTGCTATTCCTCAGGTCCTGAGAGCGAGCCGCAGAAATGGTGTCCTAATTATACCCAAGTCTGCACCCTTGCTAAACCTGGAGGGATGTCTTATTGATGCCACGGGGTACGCCCCGGGTCTCCCCTCCCCTAAGCGCCCAATTTCTGTTCTGGCGCAAAGCCTTTGGGGAATACCCAGCGTACTAATCCAGGTATTGTTTTCCCTACCTATCTGTCTACTACAGGGAGGGGTGGCCAAAAGCTATGAAGGCATGAAAACGCCTTTTTGCTAAGTGGCCAAAACGCTGACCTAACCACTGCCACAGCCCACCAACCCTGCTAAAATTGCAGGAAACGGGTGGGACAGTGACACACGCACTACAGGTCCTACACACCCTACAGTGGCACCATGCTGGTGGGCGAGCACCTCTGCAACTGGCTCAAGCCCCCTGTCAGGACTACCACTCCTACACGCACACTCTACTGGGTGTGGTTGAAGAACACGTCGTCGGTCCTAGCGACCCTCCTGTGAAGAAGACAAGAGAACACAGCGCTGCTAAGCAACTGTGGCCTAACAGGGGACGCCACAACGCGTTTCCCCTGCTAGGGCTTGGAGGGAAGAGCTGCTCTTGTTGCGTGCACAGCGTGGATGTTGATGGAGTCGAACTGCCCTCGCCACTCCTGGCGGATGTGCAGTCAATTGTTTGTGTGATCAGCGCCCCTGTTTAGCAGGGCTTGGAAAAAACGGTATGCTGCTGCACCAATCACCCTACCTGCCCACCTGTAAAGAGAGGCCAATGAAGGGGTGTTTGCGGCGGAGGAACCAAGCCACACTCCACGTATTATACGCTTCTCAGTGTGACCTATAATACACTGTCCGCAAACACGCCCTGTCAAGCAAGCAAGCGTTAAGAGACTCCTCAGGTTCTCTCAAAGAACGTACCGAGGAGCCCCTGGGTAACCTAAACAAGGCTTACCGTGCGCATTTCGCATGGCCTACCCTTTAATGCGTGTGTGAATGCACGAGCATGCACGAGCGGGTAATCTGTTTTTGGCAAACCTGCCAATCTTACCTCACGATCACGAACTCCACCAGGGAATGGCCCCTCCTGGGCTTACTCACCTTACCTACCGCTGGAGAGTGAAGCAAGGTGAGGCGGAAAACGAAGCGCAAGCGAAATCGTCGCTATGCATCGGTGTGTATGTTCTAATCAGTGCAACAAAAAGGAAGGTTGGTGCTGTAAGAGCAGTTGTCACAGTTGCCCCGCATTGCACCGCAGGGCAGGACCGGTAGCCCCCCGTGACAACCACTCCCTGGCGGAAGGCCATCTGTTTTTTCCCCAATCTCACCTCTAATCATCTGCAATCTTTCTAATCTAGCCCTCTATCGTTTGTTAGCGCAGCTACAAGACTCGTTCACGGAGACACGAGACGAGCAATGTGCATGCTGCATACGAAACGAGCACACCTGTAGTTTATAGATGATTCATTGAAGTCTTTTCGTTGATTTCGAATTCTTAAAATTTGACTCTTACTGTCAGTTTGGGTGGAATCTGTATGTTTATTTTTTAATGTGTGTCTCGTCATTTTGCAGTCTACATGATACATACGTTTATAATTCCATTATTTCTGCATTTTCCGGCGCTTCGCTAGGAGCCGCTCCTGCGCGCCGCCTTTTTATGCGTAGGAATTTCTTGATTTAAAATATCTAGAGATGACTATAATTTTTATAAAAAGGTGCTTCTGATGCACAATTGAATTCTGCTCACATGTGTTGTCTTAGAAAAATTCTAGGCCGTCATTTGACGGATTTAGGTGTTGTCGCTTCGCGTTTGCGTGGATTCGTCCATAATTCTCCCATTCCTGCCTCTGCAGATATCCTCGCGGAAGCGTCCCTGAGTAGGCCGTGTTCGGGCCGAAAAGCAGCAGCCAGGAGACTGAGCAGAACCCAAGACCCCACCAAGGGGCAATTTAATTTTTTTTAACGACTCCCTCCGCCTTAAGACAGGTCACAGGTCGCCAGCAGGTTTACGAGAACCCATGCGAGTGTGTATATTGTGTCTTGCGTTGGGTTTATGTCGCGCTGCGTCTTGGAGGGAGGGATGCACATGCACATGTTTATGGCATGCACCCTAACTAACCCAGCCAAGCCACAGGAACCCCGGCAGCGCCATGAGCGCTGAGCTTCCTGTAGGAAATGTTAGAAATAGAGCAGCAAAACAGCGCCAGCCATGGTGAGCGCCCATTTTTCTGTGTGAGGGAAACTATAGGTATTTTAAAGTACACGTGGAAACCAAGGAAAGTCCAAGAAAAAATCCCTTTTTCCTGAAAATGCGACAGTGGTGGCCACCACAGCACAAGGGGGGAGTAAGAAAAAGTGCTTTTCCAATGCTTTGAGGCATACTCTAGTTGTATTAGAGATGCACTGAGCATCCAGGCATTTCTATCTTAGTATTGGCCCCACCAAAAGTGGTGATAACACATTTTGACCTATGGAACCAAACATCCAATCAGGATATGGAGTGGACCCCTTAATCCCCTCACAATGTGAGGCAAATCATCTTTTCCTGAGTCGACTGAGAACTGACATATCCAGGGCAGAGCCTATGAATTTATCTATGTTTTCTCATGAATTATTAGCTGTCCTAGTGGTATGCACCCTAGGGGGCTGGGCACCTCTTTTTGAGAGGTCCTGGGTTCAATTCCCGGTCAGCCTAGTTAAGTAGGAAGATCCCATGTGACATGGCAGTGACCTCATCGCCACATGCCCTGCCACCTCAGCACATATGGGACCCAAAACAAAGAGTGCACATCTCCTGAGATGGCACTATGGAGATAGAGTGACCATGGGGCAGTTTTCCAACTCTTTTCCAAAACATTTCAGCTATCTTTGTGAATATGCAATCCGATTTGACCTGAGTTGCAGTAACTGTGAATATCCTGCCATTTTTCACTGTTTACACTGCAGCCCTTCATGCTTTGATCCTGATTCTCCTCTACTTGCATATCTCTGGCTTGGGCTATCCTGGATTGATTGTATTTCAGCAAAAAATCACTTTTCATCTTCAAGAACAAGCAGCAGGAAACCCTACACCAGCAGCAAGCAGCAGGGGAGGCACAAACACAGTGTTGAAATCACTATAATTTTTTCTCACAGCGAGCAACGCCGGCCCGCAACGGCGCACGCTGTGGGGCCGGTGCTGGGTCCCCACGCCCGCACCGACCGCACCCGGGACACACGGGTCGCGGAACCCTGGCTGCCCACTCCAGAGGACGGGCGACCGGGGGAGGGACAGCGCCTGACACCAGACGCCCCTCACAACGGTGGCAGGCTACCCCCCCCCCCCGGGGACGGCCCCCCACCACCCCCGCGGCACGCAGCCCCCACACGGCATGCGGGCCAAGGGGACAGTGTTGGGCTCCCACACCCACACACCCGGCCAGCAGCACGTGGGTGGCAGGCCCCAACAGCCCGCCCAGTGGGCGGGCAGTCGGGGGAGGGACAGCGCCTGACCTCAGACGCCCCTCACAATGGTGGAAGGCACCCCCCCCCGGGGACGCCCTTCCGCCACCCCCACAGAGTAAGAAAAAGTGCCTTTCCAATGCTTTGAGGCATACTCTAGTTGTATTAGAGATGCACTGAGCATCCAGGCATTTCTATCTTAGTATTGGCCCCACCAAAGGTGGTGATAACACATTTTGACCTATGGAACCAAACACCCAATCAGGATATGGAGTGGACCCCTTAATCCCCTTACAATGTGAGGCAAATCATCTTTTCCTGAGTCGACTGAGAACTGACATATCCAGGGCAGAGCCTATGAATTTATCTATGTTTTCTCGTGAATTATTAGCTGTCCTAGTGGTATGCACCCTAGGGGGCTGGGCACCTCTTTTTGAGAGGTCCTGGGTTCAAGTCCCGGTCAGCCTAGCTAAGTAGGAAGATCCCATGTGACATGGCAGTGACCTCATCGCCACATGCCCTGCCACCTCAGCACATATGGGACCCAAAACAAAGAGTGCACATCTCCTGAGATGGCACTATGGAGATAGAGTGACCATGGGGCAGTTTTCTAACTCTTTTCCAAAACGTTTCAGCTATCTTTGTGAATATGCAATCCGATTTGACCTGAGTTGCAGTAACTGTGAATATCCTGCCATCTTTCAGTGTTTACACTGCAGCCCTTCATGCTCTGATCCTGATTCTCTTCTACTTGCATATCTCTGGCTTCGGCTATTCTGGACTGATTGTATTTCAGCAAACAAAAGCTTTTCATCTTCAAGAACAAGCAGCAGGAAACCCTACACCAGCAGCAAGCAGCAGGAGAGGCACAAACACAGTGTTGAAATCACTATAAACGTTTCTCACAGCGAGCAACGCCGGCCCGCAAGGGCGCACGCTGTGGGGCCCGTGCTGGGTCCCCACGCCCGCACCGACCGCACCCGGGACACACGGGTCGCGGAACCCTGGCTGCCCGCTCCAGAGGACGGGCGACCGGGGGAGGGACAGAGCCTGACACCAGACGCCCCTCACAACGGTGGCAGGCCACCACCCCCAGGGACGGCCCCCCACCACCCCCGCGGCACGCAGCCCCCACAGGGCATGCAGGCCAAGGGGACAGTGTTGGGCTCCCACACCCACACACCTGCGCCCACAGCACGTGGGTGGCGGACCCAAAACAGCCCGCCCAGTGGGCGGGCAGTCGGGGGAGGGACAGCACCTGACCTCAGACGCCCCTCACAATGGTGGAAGGCACCCCCCCCCGGGGACGCCCTTCCCCCATCCCGACAGCGGGCAACGCCGGCCCGCAAGGGCGCACGCTGTGGGGCCCGTGCTGGGTCCCCACGCCCGCACCGACCGCACCCGGGACACATGGTCGCGGAACCCTGGCTGCCCGCTCCAAAGGACGGGCGGCCGGGGGAGGGACAGCGCCTGACACCAGACGCCCCTCACAACGGTGGCAGGCCACCCCCCCCCGGGACGGCCCCCCACCACCACCCCCGCGGCAGGCAGCCCTCACAGGGCATGCAGGCCAAGGGGACAGTGTTGGGCCCCCACAACCACACACCCGCGCCCACAGCACGTGGGCGGCGGACCCCAACAGCCCGCCCAGTGGGCGGGCAGTCGGCAGAGGGACAGCGCCTGACCTCAGACGTCCCTCACAATGGTGGATGGCACCCCCCCCGGGGACGCCCTTCCGCCACCCCCACAGCAAGCAACGCCGGGCCGCAAGGGCGCACGCTGTGGGGCCGGTGCTGGGTCCCCACGCCCGCAACGACAGCACCCGGGACACACGGGTCCCGGAACCCTGGCTGCCCGCTCCAGAGGACAGGCGGCCGGAGGAGGGACAGCGCCTGACACCAGGCGCCCCTCACAACGGTGGCAGGCCACCCCCCCCGGGGACGGCCCCCCACCATCCCCGCGGCACGCAGCCCCCACAGGGCATGCAGGCCAAGGGGACAGTGTTGGGCACTCACACCCACACACCTGCGCCCACAGCACGTGGGTGGCGGACCACAACAGCCCGCCCATTGGGCGGGCAGGGACAGCGCCTGACCTCAGACGCCCCTCACAATGGTGGAAGGCACCCCCCCCGGGGACGCCCTTCCGCCACCCCCACAGCGAGCAACGCCGGCCCGCAAGGGCGCACGCTGTGGGGCCGGTGCTGGGTCCCCACGCCCGCACCGACCGCACCCGGGACACACGGGTCGCGGAATCCTGGCTCCCAGCTCCAGCGGACGTGCGGCCGGGGGAGGGACAGCGCCTGACACCAGACGCCCCTCACAACCGTGGCAGGCCACCCCCCCCGGGGACGGCCCCCCACCACCCCCGCGGCACGCAGCCCCCACAGGGCATGAAGGCCAAGGGGACAGTGTTGGGCCCCCACACCCACACACCCGTGCTCACAGCACGTGGGTGGTTGACCACAACAGCCCGCCCAGTGGGCGGGAAGTCAGGGGAGGGAGAGTGCCTGACCTCAGACGCCCCTCACAATGGTGGAAGGCACCCCCCCCGGGGACGCCCTTCCGCCACCCGCACAGCGTGCAACGCCGGCCCGCAAGGGCGCACGCAGTGGGGCTGGTGCTGGGTCCCCACGCCCGCACCGCCCGCACCCTGGACACACGGGTCGCAGAACCCCGGCTACCCGCTCCAGGGGACGGGCGGCCGGGGAAGGGACAGCGCCTGACCTCAGACGCCCCTCACAACGGTGGAAGGCACCCCCCCCCCCGGGGACGCCCTTTCGCCACCCCCACAGATTAAGAAAAAGTGCTTTTCCAATGCTTTGAGGCATACTCTAGTTGTATTAGAGATGCACTGAGCATCCAGGCATTTCTATCTTAGTATTGGCC
The DNA here is from genome assembly GCA_964036045.1 of Eutreptiella sp. 'Long Island Sound 2002'. Taxonomy (NCBI): domain Eukaryota; phylum Euglenozoa; class Euglenophyceae; order Eutreptiales; family Eutreptiaceae; genus Eutreptiella; species Eutreptiella sp. 'Long Island Sound 2002'. Next base: position 175,109,764 of record OZ038381.1, read on the forward strand.
CCACCAAAAGTGGTGATAACACATTTTGACCTATGGAACCAAACACCCAATCAGGATATGAAGGGGAACCCTTAATCCCCTTACAATGTGAGGCAAATCATCTTTTCCTGAGTCGACTGAGAACTGACATATCCAGGGCAGAGCCTATGAATTTATCTATGTTTTCTCATGAATTATTAGCTGTCCTAGTGGTATGCACCCTAGGGGGCTGGGCACCTCTTTTTGAGAGGTCCTGGGTTCAATTCCCGGTCAGCCTAGTTAAGTAGGAAGATCCCATGTGACATGGCAGTGACCTCATCGCCACATGCCCTGCCACCTCAGCACATATGGGACCCAAAACAAAGAGTGCACATCTCCTGAGATGGCACTATGGAGATAGAGTGACAATGGGGCAGTTTTCGAACTGTTTTCCAAAACGTTTCAGCTATCTTTGTGAATATGCAACCCCATTTGACCTGAGTTGCAGTAACTGTGAATATCCTGCCATCTTTCAGTGTTTACACTGCAGCCCTTCATGCTCTGATCCTGATTCTCTTCTACTTGCATATCTCTGGCTTGGGCTATCCTGGATTGATTGTATTTCAGCAAACAAAAGCTTTTCATCTTCAAAAACAAGCAGCAGGAAACCCTACACCAGCAGCAAGCAGCAGGAGAGGCACAAACACAGTGTTGAAATCACTATAAACTCTTCTCACAGCGAGCAACGCCGGCCCGCAAGGGCGCACGCTGTGGGGCCGGTGCTGGGTCCCCACGCCCGCACCGACCGCACCCGGGACACACGGGTCGCGGAACCCTGGCTGCCCGCTCCAGAGGACGGGCGACCGGGGGAGGGACAGAGCCTGACACCAGACGCCCCTCACAACGGTGGCAGGCCACCCCCCCCGGGGACGGCCCCCCACCACCCCCGCGGCACGCAGCCCCCACAGGGCATGCAGGCCAAGGGGACAGTGTTGGGCCCCCACACCCACACACCTGCGCCCACAGCACGTGGGTGGCGGACCCCAACAGCCCGCCCAGTGGGCGGGCAGTTGGGGGAGGGACAGCGCCTGACCTCAGACGCCCCTCACAGTGGTGGAAGGCCCCCCCCCAGGGACGCCCTTCCCCCATCCCCACAGCGAGCAACGCCGGCCCGCAAGGGCGCACGCTGTGGGGCCGGTGCTGGGTCCCCACGCCCGCACCGACCGCACCCGGGACACATGGTCGCGGAACCCTGGCTGCCCGCTCCAGAGGACGGGCGGCCGGGGGAGGGACAGCGCCTGACACCAGGCGCCCCTCACAACAGTGGCAGGCCACCCCCCCCCCCGGGGACGGCCCCCCACCATCCCCGCGGCACGCAGCCCCCACAGGGCATGCAGGCCAAGGGGACAGTGTTGGGCACTCACACCCACACACCTGCGCCCACAGCACGTGGGTGGCGGACCACAACAGCCCGCCCAGTGGGCGGGCAGTCAGGGGAGGGAGAGCGCCTGACCTCAGACGCCCCTCACAATGGTGGAAGGCACCCCCCCCGGGGACGCCCTTCCGCCACCCCCACAGCGAGCAACGCCGGCCCGCAAGGGCGCACGCTGTGGGGCCGGTGCTGGGTCCCCAGGCCCGCACCGACCGCACCCGGGACACACGGGTCGCGGAACCCTGGCTCCCAGCTCCAGCGGACGTGCGGCCGGGGGAGGGTCAGCGCCTGACACCAGGCGCCCCTCACAACAGTGGCAGGCCACCCCCCCCGGGGACGGCCCCGCAGCACTCCCGCGGCACGCAGCCCCCACAGGGCATACAGGCCAAGGGGACAGTGTTGGGCCCCCCCACCCACACACCCGTGCTCACAGCACGTGGGTGGTGGACCACAACAGCCAGCCCAGTGGGCGGGAAGTCAGGGGAGGGACAGCGCCTGACCTCAGACGCCCCTCACAATGGTGGAAGGCACCCCCCCCGGGGACGCCCTTCCGCCACCCGCACAGCGAGCAACGCCGGCCCGCAAGGGCGCACGCAGTGGGGCTGGTGCTGGGTCCCCACGCCCGCACCGACCGCACCCTGGACACACGGGTCGCAGAACCCCGGCTACGCGCTCCAGAGGACGGGCGGCCAGAGGAGGGACAGCGCCTGACCTCAGACGCCCCTCACAACGGTGGAAGGCACCCCGACCGGGGACGCGCTTCCGCCACCCCCGCAGCGAGCAACGCAGGCCCGCAAGGGCGCACGCTGTGGGGCCGGTTCTTGGTCCCCAGGCCCGCACCGACCGCATCTGGGACACACGGGTCGCGGAACCCTGGCCGCCCGCTCCGGAGGACGGGCGGCCGGGGGGGGGACAGCGCCTGACACCAGACGCCCCTCACAGTGGTGGAAGGCCCCCCTCCCCGGGGACGCCCTTCTGCCACCCCCACAGCGAGCAACGCCGGCCCGCAAGGGCGCACGCTGTGGAGCCGGTGTTGGGTCCCCACGCCCGCACCGACCGCACCCGGGACACACGGGTCGCGGAGCCCCGGCTGCCCGCCCCAGAGGGCGGGCGACCGGGGGAGGGACAGCGCCGGACACCAGACGCCCCTCACAACGGTGGCAGGCCACCCCCCCGGGGACGGCCCCCCACCACCCCAGCGGCACGCAGCCCCCACAGGGCATACAGGCCAAGGGGACAGTGTTGGGCCCCCACACCCACACACCCGCACCCACAGCACGTGGGTGGCAGACCCCAACAGCCCGCCCAGTGGGCGGGCAGTCTGGGGAGGGACAGCGCCTGACCTCAGACGCCCCTCACAATGGTGGAAGGCAGCCCCCCCGGGGATGCCCTTCCACCACCCCCACAGCGAGCAACGCCGGCCCGCAAGGGCGCACGCTGTGGGGCCCGTGCTGGGTCCCCACGCCCGCAACGACCGCACCCGGGACACACGGGTCGCGGAACCCTGGCTGCCCGCTCCAGAGGACGTGCGGCCGGAGGAGGGACAGCGCCTGACACCAAACGCCCCTCACAACGGTGGCAGGCCACCCCCGCCAGGGACGGCCCCCCACCACCCCCGCGGCAAGCAGCCCCCACACGGCATGCAGGCCAAGGGGACAGTGTTGGGCCCCCACACCCACACACCCGCGCCCACAGCACGTGGGTGACAGACCACAACAGCCCGCCCAGTGGGCGGGCAGTCGGGGGGGGGACAGTGCCTGACCTCAGACGCCTCTCCAAATGGTGGAAGGCACCCCCCCCGGGGACGCCCTTTCCCCATCCCCACAGCGAGCAACGCCGGCCCGCGGGGGCGCACGCTGTGGGGCCGGTGCTGGGTCTCCACGCCCGCACCGACCGCACCCAGGACACACGGGTCGCGGAACCCCGGCTGCCCGCTCCAGAGGACGGGCGGCCCGGGTAGGGACAGCGCCTGACACCAGACGCCCCTCACAACGGTGGCAGGCCACCCCCCGGGGGACGGCCCCCCACCACCACCCCCGCGGCACGCAGCGCCCACACGGCATGCAGGCCAAGGGGACAGTGTTGGGCCCCCACACCCACACACCCGCACCCACAGCACGTGGGTGGCGGACCCGGACAGCCCGCCCAGTGGGCGGGCAGTCGGGGGAGGGACAGCGCCTGACCTCAGACGCCCCTCACACAATGGTGGAACCGGGGACGCCCTTCCGCCACCCCCACAGCGAGCAACGCCGGCCCGCAAGGGCGCACGCTGTGTGGCCGGTGCTGGGTCTCCACGCCCACACCGACCGAGCCCAGGACACACGGGTTGCGGAACCTCGGCTGCCCGCTCCAGAGGACGGGCGGCCCGGGTAGGAGCAGCGCCTGACACCAGATGCCCCTCATAACGGTGGCAGGCCACCCCCCCGGGGACGGCCCCCCACCACCACCCCCGCGGCACGCAGCCCCCACAGGGCATGCAGGCCAAGGAGACAGTGTTGGGCCCCCACACCCACACACCCGTGCCCACAGCACGTGGGTGGCGGACCCCAACAGCCCGCTTAGTGGGCGGGCAGTCGGGGGAGGGACAGCGCCTGACACCAGAGGTCCCTCACAATGGTGGAAGGCATCCCCCCCGGCATTGCCCTTCCGCCACCCCCACAGCGAGCAACGCCGGCCCGCAAGGGCACACACTTTGGGGCTGGTGCTGGGTCCTCACGCCCACATCGACCGCACGCGGGACACACGGGTCGCAGAACCCCGGCTGCCCGCTCCAGAGGACGGGAAGCCGGGGGAGGGACAGCGCCTGACACCAGACGCCCCTCACAACGGTGGCGGGCCACCCCCCCGGGGACGGCCCCCGACCACCCGCGCGGCACGCAGCCCCCACAGGGCATGCAGGCCAAGGGGACAGTGTTGGGCCCCCACAACCACACACCCGCGCCCACAGCACGTGGGTGGCAGACCCCAACAGCCCGCCCAGTTGGCGGGCAGTTGGGGGAGGGACAGCGCCTGACATCAGATGCCCCTCACAATGGTGGAAGGCACCCCCCCTGGGGACGCCCTTCCGCCACCCCCACAGGGAGCAACGCCGGCCCGCAGGGGCGCACGCTGTGGGGCCGGTGCTCGGTCCCCACGCCCGCACCGGCTGCACCCGGGACACACGGGTCGCAGAACCCCGGCCGCCCGCCCCAGAGGGCGGGCGGCCGGGAGAGGGACAGCGCCTGACACCAGACGCCCCTCACAACGGTGGCAGGCCACCCCCCCCGGGGACGGCCCCCCACCACCCCCGCGGCACGCAGCCCCCACAGGGCATTCGGGCCAAGGGGACAGTGTTGGGCCCCCACACCCACACACCTGCGACCACAGCATGTGGATGGCGGACTCCAACAGCCGACCCAGTGCGCGGGCAGTTCGGGGAGGGGGAGCGCCTGACCACAGACGCCTCTCACAACGGTGGAGGGCACCCCCCCGGGAACGCCCTTCTGCCACCCCCACAGCGAGCAACGCGGGCCCGCAAGGGCGCATGCTGTGGGGCCGGTGCTGGGTCCCCTCGCCCACACCAACCGCACCCGGGACACACGGGTCGTGCAACCCCGGCCGCCCGCCCCAGAGGGCGGGCGGCCGGGGGAGAACAGCGCCTGACACCAGACGCCCCTCACAACGTTGGCAGGCCACCCCACCCGGGGACGGCCCCCCACCATCCCCGCGGCACGCAGCCCCCACAGGGCATGCAGGCCAAGGGGACAGTGTTGGTCCCCCATACCCACACACCCGCGCCCGAAGCACGTGGGTGCTGGACCCCAACAGCCCGCCCAGTGGGCGGGCAGTCGGAGAAGGGGGAGCGCCTGACCTCAGACGCCCCTCACAACGGTGGAAGGCACCCCCCCCGGGGACGCCCTTCCGCCACCCCCACAGCGAGCAACGCCGGCCCGCAGGGGCGCACGCTTCGGGGCCGGTGCTGGGTCCCCACGCCCGCACCGACCGCACCCGGGACACACGGGTCGCGGGACCCCGGCTGCCCGCCCCAGAGGACGGGCAGCCGGGGGAGGTACAGCGCCTGACACCAGGCACCCCTCACAACGATGGCAGGCCACCCCCCCCGGGGACGGCCCCCCACCACCCCCGCGGCAAGCAGCCCCCACAGGGCATGCAGGCCAAGGGGACAGTGTTGGGCCCCCACACCCACACACCCGTGCCCACAGCACGTGGGTGGCGGACCCCAACAGCCCGCCCAGTGGGCGGGCAGTTCGGGGAGGGGGAGCGCCTGGCCTCAGACGCCCCTCACAGCGGTGGAAGGCACCCTCCCCGGGGATGCCCTTCCGCCACCCCCACAGCGAGCAACGCCGGCCCGCAAGGGCGCACGCTGTGGGGCCCGTGCTGGGTCCCCACGCCCACACCGACCGCACCCGGAACACACAGGTCGCGGTACCCCGGCTGCCCGCCCCAGAGGACGGGCGGTCGGGGGCGGGACGGCGCCCGACAACAGACGCCCCTCACAACAGTAGCAGGCCACCCCCCCCCGGGGACGGCCCCCCACCATTCCCGCGGCACGCAGCCCCCACAGGGCGTGCAGGCCAAGCCAGGTAGGGGGGAACCGGGACCAGATCGCCCCCCCCCCAAGCACGCCGGACGGAGCAAGAGACCGGGGCAGGACACGTGGAGGGGCACGGACCACGTGGAACGGCCCTACAAGCGCCCAGTGCGTGGACCGCGCGAGGTGCGCACGCCACACCACCCAGGGGGGGGGGGAGCGGACGCCGCGGGAGCGCGAGCGCACACACACGCAAAGGGCACGCGGGGACTAACAGAAGGGCAACCGGACCGGGCTCACTAAACACACAGACCGCGTGGAATGGCGTACCAGCGAGCGAGGGTAAGGGACACCCGGACGGGACGGCCCGCCACAAGCAGCGCGGGACACGCGGGGCGGGAAGGGGGAAACAGGAGAGACACAACACCAGGTACCGGCCCGAGCCCCCCGAATCGGCCGCGAGCGCCGCGCACACAGGGACGGGGCACTGCACCCGCCAAGGCAGTAGTGGCGCACTGCGCCACGCCCCAGCCCCTAGGCTAGGCAGCCTCCGCGCCAGCCCAAGGGGTCCCACTGGCGACAAGCCAGTAGCACGGGCCCGGCAGCACCGGCGCCCCGGGCGACCACGCATTAGGGGGGCGACGCAGTGGTGAAGCGCCCGCAGCCACGGGTGCGAATTGATGCACTGACCGGGGAGTGGCGAAATAAGGAAGCCGGGGAGGGACGGGGCTCTGAGCTCTGTGAACCCGGGGGACTCCGCCATCAGGCAGGAGGTGCGTCTCGGAGGGCCCCCCACTAGGACCCGGTGGGGAGGATATCACCTGGCCCGACCAGGTGGCCCCCCGGGGCCGAAAGGCGTCTAGTACCCGCAAAATCAAACCTCAAACCTCAATCCTCAGAAATGAAAAGACAAACTTGCATTAGTTTTTACTGATGTCTGGTGTCCACTGCAATAAAAGGTTTGGAGTTAAATATCTGAAAAGACTGCTAAAGTTAGCACTAGGCCTAGGGAGCACTGCTGACACACAAAGCAACAGGACATAGAGGACTGTGTCACGTAAAACTATTGTTTCAGGACGTCGGATCCCTTGTCACTTACTGCCGGAGCATGTTGCAGAGTGCATTAGATATGTATACCATATCTATAACTGCAAGGAACAGGAAAGGTGTAAACAGGCGAGCGTCGGCCGTCGCTTGTGGGGTGTGGCCTAACATTTGCTCATAATAGGGCTGGAAGCTGCTGGTATTGCTTCCAAGCGTCGTCGGTCGAAATCAATGATGTCACTGAGCAGTACTTGCAAATGATTGAGGGCATGCATTCTGATATTGTCAGAGAGACAGGTGGCGAGGTCGCATTGACCTTCAAGAGTTATCTTAGCTCGCATAACAGACTCAGGCCACTGAATTAGATAAAAAAAAAGGGTGTCGTGCAGGTCGGACGAGGTGGTCCAAGGAGTCTCAAAGCTGATGCAAAATTCGGAGATGTCCTTAGAACATTTATGTTGCAACTGTTCTTCCGCCTTTTTACTGTCCACGGGCTCTGGTACGTTGCAGGAGGGGTCGTCATCGGTGACGTCCGCCCATGAGTATGGGCTGGTAGAAACCTTGTGTGGGAAGTGGCGGATGCACCGGCCGGGAAGTAGACCTTGAGAACGGAGAAAGTTCATGAGAACGTTCTCTTGAAAACGGAATGGGTCGAGCACTACGCTGTCGGACGACATTGAATTGACGGTGGCCATGTGTCTCCAAGCGTTGGAGAAAGGGCAATCTCGTTGATGTTGTTTGATAACTGCACCCAAGACGCGGCGAGATGGAGAAAGGTGTGACGGGCAAAATCCTCTGTAGCGGCGGCTGTCTTCTTCCAGTAATATGATGCGATGGAGTCCTTCTTCGTGGTCTTCAAAAAGTACTATAGTGAGCGAGATGTAGGTGTTGAGAGATCATGCAAGGATCGACGTGTGCTCACCCGAAAGGGTGCGTGAGGCCAACCGAGTGAAGCCTGCGAAGGCTTCGTTTTGGACAGCCTTTCTTTGAGCTTGTTCAGGCTCAACTAACCAACTGTTCATTCGATGGAAGCATAAGGCGTCATCTTGAATTGCGTCCCGTGTGACTTCTTCGATCTGACAGAGAGGGAGTAGCGGGTATTGAGAAAATTCGGATCGCGATGTAAGCAGGATTTTATTTCTTGCACAGGCTTCATCGAGGAGGAGCTCTTCGGTAGTGAATGGAATGTTTAGATTCCTCTTGGCGTACGGTCTTCTCTTGCGCGCTGGTCGTGTGGGGGCTGGGGTTGCATTGAACAGAAAGTCTTCGTACGGTGGTGGGCAAGGCTCGGTCATGGGCTGGCACATGAAATTTTCTTGCTCTGCTGGTGTATCATATTGGCCACAGTCTGAAGCAGACCAGTAAGGGGTTGTTGCGGGAATGCTCACTTGTATGTCATCCGGTCGTTCTACTTCATCGGAGTCAATCCAAAATCTTCCCGTGAGTGGTTGTTCGCTTTCAGAGTCTGTGCTGGAGCTTTGAAGATCTGGTATGTCGTCGTCAGAGCTTGAGCTTGGTTCCGCGGAGTTGGTGATATGTTCTTTGACAGAATTTCGGCACACTGACCATGGGATCTCCGAGTTGGTGATTGTGGGTGGAGAGTTGGTATCAGAATCATCAGTGCCTCGAATGGAACGCAGGTGGTCTTCTGTGTATTCATGTCTTGAGCAATCTTCGACTTCCCGTGAGTTTGGTCTTGCCGGTGAGCTGGCTTGGTTTGTAAGCGGTCCAGTTGTTGACTCGTAACTCTGGGGACCTGTCGTGAGAAAAGAAAGGAACGGGACCTGTCTACGGCTGGCAGATGGTCTACACGTTCTTGAGAGCTCCGGCAGAATCTCGGAAGAGACCACACTGCTGACAGCGGTGGGTCTGCACTCTCCGGATCTTGATTTTGGACCTGTGGTGTCGGTGGTGATAGGGGCTGGTGCAAAGTGTCTGGAGTGAGGTGTCGTGAATTCGGTTCAACGTGCTCGTACGGCGATGCGTGATATACGGATGTGTGTGACATTTGCTGCGGTAAATCATGGCTGCGGTCCTTGGTACTGGACTGGACATGTGGTGAGTGGCTCCAAGCGGCCTGATGATTGTTGAAAAAGTGGGAAATCGCTGTCGCTATTTGTAAGTTTATTTTAGCCATGTTCTGGAAAATCTCCAGTGACTGTTGAATGCGGAAATCTGACTGCGGCGTGTAATTCACAGGATGATAGTTAACTTTTGTACGCGGTTCCATTTTAAAAAGAGCTATAGGCTTTTGATTGACGGAAAAGGTAAATTTGGCTTTTATTAGTTTCTGTTCTTTCACATTGCTGCGGAACGGGCGAGGGACGGATATTCTTTTTACGTTGATGGTTGCGGTATCGGTTCCTTTCCTGAGGACTCTCCAAAGACGCATTTTGATTTTCGATTCTCATGACTTCCCATTTTTCTGCAAATCTTCAACCCGGTTTAGTGGTGTCCCTGCTATGCTTGAAAATATTTCGGTAGGTCTAGAAAATCCTTCACCAAACTCCCTCCGTCTTCGTACTCCCCCTGACAGGTGCATACATCAAGTTGTTGAACGCCGTCTCTTGGTGTTCTCAACCCAGTTCACGGCGCTGCAGCCGCCCCATAGCCCCGTGCGTGATTGCACGAAGCAATCTACATTCTTTGCGTCCTTAGAACAAGCAGAGATATGTGCACAGGCTGTCACAGCGACAGCACCATCCCGAAATAAGGTGCACAATCCACTTGCACCGTAACATCCGGCAACTTGTGAAATGCACAGAATTAATAATAAAAACGATGAATCTGTAATGAAAAATTGTCAGACTTCACTAAACTCCTCAATTCCTTCTCTACAGAACAGGTGGATTTGTGCGCGCGTGACGCTCAGCGCCCCTTGCGCTTCACCCAAGACCTGCTCCAGAGAAGCAGATCTCTGACCCTCTGTGGTACACACACTGCAGATGGACCAAAGATCTCAAATCTGCATCATCCCCCTCCTTAAGAGATCTGCATACCGGGTCCAAAGGTGACCCTAACCCTGCTGCAAAAGTGACTCCCCATGGACCTTTCCTCCGGCAACATGGCAGGCATTTCCTCCGGGAGCTGAGGCAGCGGCGCTCAAGGCGTTGGGCGAGGATGTGAGGCAGAGTGTTAACAGAGGGGAGCCTGCCGAGCAAAGGGAAGGAGAAACATTTATAGTCAAAAAAACCACAATGACACCGACTCAGGTCACACACAGGGCTGCCACAAATCTTTACACATATTCACAAGCAAAAGGGGCAGGCAGCACCTACCAGGTGAGGCTTGACTCCCAGCGCGAACACCAGAACAGTCGCGCTTCTCAAAGTCGTTTGCGTCGTTGGGAGGACGCCATCAGCTGCTGTGCGCCCTTCCTCTGCAGGATGTGTTGATGATCTGGGCGCAGGACAGGGTGGTAGGACGCGAAGTTCACGTCGCAACTGAGCAGGCCGTCACGAAGGCCAGAAACGCTCGCCGCCAGTCCTTCCTCTGCGCTCCTCTGTGCGTTGACGCGAACGCCGTCCACCTCCAGAGCGCATCTCACGATTGTCGCAGCAACGCAGGTCACGGCCGATGCCAAAGGAGAATACTCGCAGCGGTCCAGGATGCTGAGGTTCCCACCAGAGTTTTCAAACTTCTGGAATTCTGCAGCGTATAGATTGCTTCTGAAGCGGTGGGCAAGGGCTTTCCTAAGCCTCATTGTTCCTCGGTCACGAACTTTCTTTTACGTTTTTGGTTGCGGTGTCGGTTCCTTTCCTGTGGACTCTCCGAAGACGCATTTTCGATTTTTGATTCTCCTGACTTCCCATTTTGATGCAAATCTCTAACCCGCTATGCTTCAAAATATTTTGGTAGGCCTGGAAAATCCTTCACCAAACTCCCTCTGTCCTCGTACTCCCCCTGATACATGCATACATCAAGTTGTTGAACGCCGTCTCTAGGTGTTCTCAACCCAGTTCACAGCGCTGCAGCCGCCCCATAGCCCTGTGCGTGATTGCACGAAGCAATCTACATTCTTTGCGTCCTTAGAAAACACAGAGATATGTGCACAGGCTGTCACGGCGACAGCGCCACGCCGAAACAAGGTGCACAATCGACTTGCACCGTAACATCCGGCAACTTGTGAGATGCACAGAATTAATAATAAAAACGATGATTCTGTAATAAAAAATTGTCAGACTTCACTGAATTCCTCAATTTATTCACTACAGAACACGTGGATTTGTGCGCGCGTGACGCTCAGCGCGCCTTGCGCTTCACCGCAGACCTGCTCTAAAGAAGCAGATCTGTGACCCTCTGTGGTACACACACTGCAGATGGACCAAGGGTCTCAAATCTGCATCACTACCGCCGCCAACGGCACGCAACTTCTGTCCGCCGCCGCTGCCGCAGGACGCGCTGACGGGCACCCCTACCACTTGCTGGAGATGTGGGCCCCACGCGCTAGCCACCCCATGGCCCCTCCTCCAACTGCTGGCACCCTACCACCACACACGAATGTCCCACGCTACCCCGGAACAACACCGGTGGCCACACACACACTTCAAACAGGCTTCGGCGGAGGACACAGCCACAGTCGCGTGGGGACCCAGCACCGCAGCGGGATGGAGGTTCCACCGGGGAATGTGGGACACCAAACACCCGGTGCTGGCCCCCGCAGAGGTGACAGTGGAATCTGGGTGCGGGGGAGCCGCGGTGGCGTAGCGGGGAGGGGAGAGGCGGGGGCGGGAGCGTCCTTCGGGGAGGAGGTGAGTGGTGCCGCTTTTGAGAGCGGGCTTGTTCGCAGGGCGACCCGGGCCATTCGGGGGGCGACGGTGCTGCCAGGGGGGCATTGTGCAGTTATGCCGCGTAGGGGGGGGGGGGAAACCCTCCTGCCCCCTCTGGCTCCGCTGTGTAGGCAACTTGCGCCGCGTAAGGTGGGTGCGGTGGCGGGGGTGGCAGGTGGTACGGGTCCAGTGGTGCTTGAGGGGGCTGTCCCTGGTGGGGGTGGCCTTTTGGGGGGGTGGTCTCCTCCGGCATGGCCGTGGTGCCCGTGCAGATACAGGTCCTGGTAGGGGCGTTAAACCCAACTGCAAACCCGCCCCGACTATCCACCAACCCCTGCAGCCCCAAGGGCTACAAATAGTGCCCAACCCCCTAATCCCGTTGGAGCGCCAAGGGATCCGGGGGGCGTACCCACAGCACCAGCACCACCACCACCACCCCCGCAACCAACACCACCTGCCCCGGCCTGACCACCAGGACCACCACCACCACCACCACCACCACCACCACCACCACCACCACCACCACCACCACCACCACCACCACCATCACCATGACCACCACGCCATCAGGTCCCACATCCCTTTTTTGGTCTGGACGGCGCGGCTGGTGGTTTGCGGGTGCCGGATGGCGGGGCGTTTGGGGATGGGGATGTGGACAAGGGTTTGGACGGGGTCGTGTTGCGTGGCCACCTCCGTGGTGGCGGTTCGTGTTTGGGGTGGGGGGGCGCGGGATGCATTGGGCGTGGGGTTCTTGTGGCGGGAGCGGTTCTGTTGCTGCTGCTGCCCTCCCCTTCGTGACTGCTGGGGGATGCTGCGTGTGGTGCTGTTGGTGGTGTTGGCGGTGCTGCTGGTGGTGGTGGTGGTGCTGGTGTTGTGGCGGATGGTGCTGTTGTTGGCTTTAGGGCTCCGGCTGCGGCTTAGGGTCGGGCTTGGGTTTGGAGACCTGCTTGAGGTCGGTGAGAATGTCGTCCCGTAGGGGTGGGGGGACCAGTTTCGGGCGGCTGGGACTCGCGGCTTGCTGCTGGGCTGCTGGGACCGCCCGCGTGGCGGTCAGGGGGCCGCCGGCAGCCTGCTTCGCGGCTGCGGCTTTGGCTTTGGCAGTGTACTTGTGGATGAGGGCGGCGGTGAGGGGCGAGGAGGAGGTGGAGGACGATGAAGAGGATGAGCACGAGGAGGAACTGGTGGACCTCGGGGATGCGGGTCTTGCCGCCATGTGGGTCGAGGGCGGCTTTGCGGGCTGCGGCATCCTCCGCACCTGCGACCGCCGGAAGGATTGAGGCCATCTTCTGGGGATGTGCGTTGGGGGCGGGTGGCTGCAACAGCCCGGCGGGCACTTTTTCCAATTGCATGTCCGTGGTGAACACCGCGATCAGGAACCTCAACGCGGACGGGCCAGCTTCAACAAAGGAATCCTTTTCTGAAGCGATGCCCTCCACCACACGCAACCCAATCCAAGACACCGTCATGGACACGTGCCACACCATAGGCCTCCGATACCACAGCACCGGCCTCTGGGCCTCCTGCCCCCCCTCCCTCTTCCTCCCGAAAGAGAAAGTCCAGGTCCGGTTCCTAGCCACCAAACCAGCACCACAATACAGCAAGTTCGGCAACAGGTTGAAACGAACACCCCAAGACCTAGGATTCCACCTAGGAACGGTCACGGGGGTGCAAACAGAATCGGCCACACTCCAGTTCTCAGACGGCACAACCCACACCATGAAAGACCCAGGTCTTCGCCGCAACGAAAAAGAGTACACCTTTCAAAACCCAGCCATTTCTATCTGCCCCCAACTGGCAGGGCACCACAAACTGCTTACCCCCCCCCTTCTCCACCCCCAAGAGTACATCCTCAACCCCCCCCCTGGGCCACACAGCGGAGTCCTGCTCGACTCGTCACTGCATGGCGAGCTGTACCGGCTCCCAGATGAACCTCACTCCCTTGACCCCGATGACCTCGAAGAATGGGGTTGTGAAGCAGCCCTTGCCCTCCTCCTCACATCGTCCCCCGGCACGACATGGGTGTACTTGGATCGCTCAGCGGGCGCCTTGGGCTACGGGTCTGCAGCCACCCTGTTTTTCCCAAATGGCTCCAGATGGGTGCTGTGCCAAACGTCCCCATACCACTCCTCAGAGGGATCAGAGTTCTGGGCAGCTATTATGTTCCTACGGTGGGCCCTTGCATCTCACCCGCACCTCACCTTTGCCGTGCTAGGGGACAACCTCCACGTTATCACTGTTCTCTCCCCGAGCACCCCCCCGGACCTCCCGTCACGCTCGCCAGCCGGCACGTGGGAATCCTCCCTTCAGTCCATCCAGGCCTCCCTACGCCCAGGGATGATCCAGGGTTGGGGGTGGATCAAGGGGCACGCCGGGTTTGTGGGGAATGAAATCTCGGATGCTTACTCAAAGTGGGCCGCCCACGTGATGATCTGGGACCCCTCCCTCCTTCCCCCCCCCCCCGATAGGGTGCATATGCAGAGGCCCCCTCCCCGTCATACACAAACTGACTACCACCTCAATCAAGCACCTCCTCCCTTGCCACAAACACGAAAACATCCACGTACCGTCCAGCTTCCATTTTTACAACCACACTTCATCGTTCCAAGGCCTCCCTTTCAAATGGTCCTCCGGAAATTTCGACATGGCGCCGTTTGCTTTCCACGACGACTTGCGCCTTTGCCATTGCCACGCTTACCCCGACCCGCACCCAATGGATGTTATCTCTTTCGTCTCACACTGCCCAACGTGCGAACACCTGGTGCAAACCTACATTCAGTGCTGGCGCCCCCCCTTCACCACAGTGGTGTCCCAATGGTGGTCCGCGACCACACACGTTGGGGAGAGGCGCAATTTCGTCCGGGGGCTTGTCCCCATGTCCCTGTACACCAAACTCACAACCCCCCCCTCCGGCCGAAGAAAACCAGCACACTGTCATGACTATAAACTCTCCCTGAAGGCTCTTGCTCCCCTGCTCCTCAATGCCCTATACCGCACAGTGGAATGGCTAAACGACAACCCGCCCCCAGCCCCGCTCAGCCCCCCCACGGGCCCCAACTCATGGGGACGCCCTGGTCGCCTTACAGCACGTCACACACTGCCCTACAGCGCCCCTCCTGTAACCGCTGCATAGTGGTTGATCTTTGTTGTGACTGCGAAGCCTGTAGCCTTGATGCCCCAGGGGTCGTAACGCCCGACACTGCCCCTGATATCTCCGAACCCACATAACCCTCTTCGGACCCATATCCAGCCTCTGGGAGCGACATATGCGAAGCACTTGTAAGTCCAGTGAACTCCATGGTGGAATATGAAGAGTACGAAAACCCGGTCTACAAAAATGGAGCAGACATAGAATCTCAATGCGCATTCATCGCAATTAATGACACATCGTGAAATCATTCGAAATAATTTAAATAAATCCGATTGGGAAATCACGAAAGACAAATGCGACTCGACGCGCGCTCACAGGCGACATCTGGCGGCGAACGGAAAACATGAAACAGAACAGAAAATTTACTGCACTAATGTAGATCTGAGAATCATTGGAATTCTGATCACATCAGTGTATAATTGAGTGCTGTCACTGCTGCCGTTACACTCCCCCTCTGAAAACATACGCCAGTATGTCAGGCTGGGTCAAGTGAAGTGAACGAAACGGCGAAAGTGACCAAAAACTGCCTAATCTAAGGCAAAATGTGTGAAATTGAGCTGAATTGAGCAAAATTGTGCTGAGATCTGTGCTTCGCGATGGCCATCGACTTGAATGAAACGTATAGGTACCTCAGGGCACACAGAAAAAGCTTCGTTCAAGCTCAAAAATTCGAAAATTGAAAGTCTGATTGAAGAATGTACATGATGATCCATGATCCATGATTCATGATGATATCAGGATCTGACATCCCACTGCCAGAAAACAGAAAACGAGCGTCGCCATGTCGTCGAGCGTCAAACAAATAGGGTATCCCTTCATGGAGTCCAAGATGTGTGAAACTGGCTGGTGTCATTTGCAGTCATGAGACCAGATGCCAGATTATGGTACAAAATGTGCCTGAATTGAGACCAAAATCAGCGAATCGCACACGGATTCAGGGTGGCGAAACTCACCGCAAGCCAAAATAGGTCCAATTCAATGTCGATAGACTCTGTGTGTAGTATTGAACGGAAATCCAGTTCTCATTCATAGCCAATCCAGGTCAAATCCTCATGATGATGATGAATCCCATGCTGGAAATCCAATCATTTAAAGTAATGATAGCCAAGAAAACCCAGTGCGTGCACCACACTGTCAGTATTGTTCCCAGGGCTTCATGTTTAATCCAGTATGAGCCAGAAGGGGTAATTGACTCGTTATAGTCCCAGAATGTATAAGCATCCAATGCTTGGTACTGGGAATTTGCCAAAATTGAGCTGATTCTGAGGGGGATTCCAACACAATCCACAGATGAACAGCGAGTCGACACAAGTAAGAACACCATCGTCGTCACTTGGTCTATATAAGCCCTTTGACAGTGGTCGTTTGGAAGAGAAACCAACTGTCTCAATGTAAGAGCTGATGGAAACCACATTCTGAGCAGATCCGTCAAACACATGAAATGGATCAGACTCAGTCATGTGCCAGAATCTCTGTAATGAGCACGAACTCGAACGAGTCCTTCCCAAGGCGAGTAGAGGGGTCCAGCCGACAGCAAAGGGTGATAGTGTCGTCGTGGTTGAGGATAATGGCCTTCCGGATCTTCGGATTGGAATCATCTGAGATGAAGCACATGATTCACATGATGACCATGATGGGAATGAAGGATGGAATGACCAGGATGACCCCAGAATGTCCCATCATCTGTTCATCGAACCACATAGACGATGCGTCAGGACTGTATTGTCCCCATGCCAAGGGTATATGTCGACCGTAAACCTCTTCGAAAGTTTCGGCGACCCAAATTCTGATCAGATCTTGTCAGGGATGGATGATGCCACGATTGGAGCTTCTTCTTGTGCTTGTAAGTCTTCCTTGGTGACACAATCCTTGATCAGCGAGAGCTCTTTGTCAATCTCAGGGTGTTTCTTCAGGAACTTGATGAAAGTATCCGTATACCCATGGATGAAACTTGAAGCTGGCTCCCATTTGTCTTCTTCTGGACCGAATCCTTTCCATCTGCACAGAAAGTACCACTTGCCTCGAGCATTCTTCTTGTACTCAAGAATCTTCTCCAACTCGAAACTGCTTGTGACCATCTTCCTGTCGCTCAGGTACTTCGAAGTCAAATAGAGAGGCTTGAACCTTCCTTTGGGGCAGGGTACTTCGGCCTTCAAACGATCTCGATGTACTTCTTGATGCCTGCCTGGCTCAATCTCAATGTTGAATGTAGTCTCACTTAGTTGACTTTTGACTTGGAATGGGCCATCCCACAAAGGTAACAATTTGTTGTCGTCCTTCAGGGTCTCGTCTGACTTACGAAGCCAAACTTGCTGGCCTTTCTCGAAGGGTTTTCCTTGCGTTCTTGACTTATTTTTGAAATTCAACCAATCTGCTTGACTTTCCACTTTGGCTTGGATCCACTTGGCTTCTAAATCCTTGATCCTTTCAAACCATTGCGAGGCGTCGTAGCACTGCCTTGGATGATACATCACTGGTCCTGGACCCATCTTCTCTCGACCAAAAACCAGCTCATTCGGACTTAATCCAGTGTAATTCTTGGTGCGATGGTATCTTCTCAAGACACAGTAAATTGTCTCCAACCAATTGTAGTCTTTTTCAGTCGCCAGGAATATTCTCAGAATGGAGATAAGAATCCTTCCAGCGCGTTCAGCAGGGAGAGCTCGATGGTCGTAGACTCGGGCACGAAGGTGATGAACTCCCAATAGGGCACACATGTTCTCCCACCAAGTCCCAATGAACTCTTTCCCACTGTCCGTCAGAATTTCACTGGGCACATCCAAGTTACTCATCCACTGACTTGCAGTCCACTTGGCAGCCATTTCAGAGGTGAGATGCTTCGTGTTGCAAGGGAGGACTTGGATGTAGCCACTGTGGCGGTCTTGAATTAACAAAACCCCATCGATAGGCTTCCTCGTGTAGAGACATTCCTCTTGGATTTGTCCCAACTCGAAGACATCCGCTGTCACCTTCTCGAACAGCCTCTCAGGAATTGGTAATCCCTTCAGTAGTCCTTCTGCCTTTTGATTCTTGGGGATGGTCGCCTGACATTGCTTGCATCCTTTGGCAACTCGTTCACAGGCACCCTTGTGGTCCCTTGTGTACACTCTGTGGCGTAGCTCCTGTTCCAGCACACGAGAATGTGTGTGGGCTGTCTCATTCCGATGCCAATGTTTGACATATTGGTCAATCAGACAATCAGGAACACAAATCCGTCCTTGCCAAAATAACTTGTCGCCTTGGATTTTGAAATCAGACGTCTCTTCAGAGTCGTAAGGCTTGTCTCCTTTCAACCTGTGGTATACAGACTCAAAGAACCTGTCCTCCTTGTACATCTTCGTCCAATCCACATAGAGGAAGGAAGTTTCCTTGTCCTTTTGTTGTGGAGGAAGCGTGGATTTCGCTTTGGATCTCGTCAGAGGAAACACATTTAGGAGTGGCAGCGACGACTCAGAGTCAGAGTTAACTCCTGCAGTCTGATCTGCCTTGGTAATCTCCTTGCATCTGACCAAATCCACCTTCATCCGATTTTGAATCGAACATTGGAGACAATGTTTTTTGATCAGTGCTTGTTCCTCCTTGTCGAACTCGATCACTTCAGCTTTATCCGTCGCTGTCCCATGAAAACTCACTTCAGAGTAAGCCTCTGAGGCTGGGTAGGCCCAGGAACTCAGGGCGTCCGCCACTGTATTGTAGCGACCCGGAATGTAAGTCACATGGAGGTCAAATCTGCTGAGAGTTTCATGCCAACGGCCTCTTCTTCCAGCTGGTCCACCAGGCGTATCCACATGTTCTGTCCTCCAGCTCTCCAGTGACTTGTGGTCAGTCAGTACCTCAACGCGATGGCCCAAGATCCAACCTTCATAACGCCGTAAGGCACAAAGGATTGCGTAGGCTTCTTGTTCCCTTGGACTCCAATTTCGCTGCCTTGTTGTAAGCTTGCGAGACCAGAAAGCCAGGGGATGATGGTGACCTTCGTCATCGACTTGTTCGATCGTAGCACGGATGGCGTAACGACTGGCGTCTGTACGAATATAAAAAGGTCTTCCATCCAACCACGGAGTCTTTAATGTAACCACATTTGCCAGTGCTTCCTTGAGACCAGTAAAGGCTTCTTCACATTCTGGCGTCCACTTGAGCTTGACTTGAGATCCCTTCTTTCCTTCTATTTTGGCAACCTTGAGTAACTCTGTCAATGGACCAGAGAACTTGGCGTAGAGAGGAAGGAACTCGTGGTAGTAATTGCAGCAGCCTAAAAAGGCACGAAGCTGCGTGATGGTTTTAGGCCTTTCCCAGAGCTGCAGGGCAGCCATTTTTCCTGGGGCTGGTCTTCTTGTCCCATCTTCCAAGACAGAGCCACAAAAGTCCACACTCTGGAGGAACATCTTGCCCTTCTTGGGTCCACACACGAGCTTCTCTTGTCGAAGGACTTCGAGAACTTTTCGAACTTGTTCTTCGTGCAACTTCAGGCACTCATCAAAGTTTTTTCCCAACGGCGTGGCAATCAGAAGGTCGTCAATGTAGATGCTGCAGAATTCTTGTAAATCCAGAGACTTGTGCTTCTGAAATAATATAGTCTCCATCATCTTCTTGAACATCGACGGCGCATTCTTCAGACCCATCGGCAGTACAGTCCACTGGACAGTGCCACAGGGCGTGCACATTGCCGTCAAATGCCTATCCTCCTTTCGAAGGGGCATCTGATGAAAGCCATGGCGCAAATCCAACACAGTAAAGAGCTTGCCTTTGGCTCTCGCGGCGATCTCCTTCTCGATTAGAGGAAGAGGATGCGCGTCTGGTACTGTGGCGGCATTCAGGGCTCTGTAATCCACCACTAGACGCCAAGCATCTATGCTGGATTGGTCAGCAGGTGGGGGTTTTGGCACAGTAGATGGTGCTGAACACCACTCAGAACTCATGCAGCCCTCCAACCAACCGAACTCATAGAGATTGCGCTCAAAAATCTTTCGCAGGGCATCTGCTTTGGTGCCGTGGAGATAGAATGGACGTTGTTTGTGAACCTTGGAGCCTTCGATTCTCTCAATCCTGGCTTCCCCATTTTCACATCGAATTGGGGGGTTTTTCCACAACTTCCCACTCAGCACGTCATCTTGATAATCTTCGAACACTGCGTCCCTTCTTGCAGATATCTTGTCTCTGTCGACCTGATTCCCACATTTAATCACCGACATTATGTCCACCAATTTGCGAATTTTTGGTCGTGGTCTCATATTCTTGGCCACTTCATTCCAAACTTCTTCGTCGCATTGTTGGCGGATGAAGCTCACCTGAGCTCGCTCCTCCGTGGGATCCCACCAATGAAAGGGGTCCACGAATGTCTTGAAGGGATGGTCGAACGAATTCAGCTTCATTCCTGTCAATTCAGGCGGGATTCTTGGAGATTTGTCATCATTCTTGCTTGAAATCTTGACTTTTTTGGCTTGATTCTTGTCTGATGGGGACGAATTGTAATGGATGGAGGCGTTCTCTTGAGGGACGCCGATTGTCCTTCCCTCCTTCCACGACGATACGTCGGGATTCCGCTCTCGATCGTCTTCATCCACCTCGAATTCGTCGATTCTTGAGGAATTTGAGATAACCTCTTCTGTTCCCATTTCACTGCCATCTTGCCAATAATCTCCCAGATTCCCGTCAACTAAGCACGCCAACGTGCTCCACGAACGCTGTGGTAAAGGCTTGCCATTGTCTTCGCAATACAGCTTCACTCCCTTGTGAGGTAGCTCGACAAGGTCGATTGAAATGTCCATAATGTCCTTGAACCACTCTTGTCTTGGCCAATTGGGGACAATTAAAACCGCCTTTGCGCCGGATTGCTTCAGCTTCTGCACTGCACGAGGGAAAACGTCGAAGGGCGGATTGATCCAAAGAGGTTCAGACCAGTCTTCACTCCAGGCATCGTCGTAGAACTTCGGAAATCTTTTATTCTTTTTGTTTGCAAAAGCATCAACTTCAGGACAAAAATTGTGGTTCTTTTCGAAATAATCCACCAGAATGTCTCGCCATTTGTCGACCACTCGATAGCAAACTGACTTCCACTTCTTGCTGTTCAACGAATCCACCTTTCCCTCGTCGAAATCTTCTTGATTCCTTGTCCATTCCTGCCCATCTTGCTGAAAATGTAGCTTATTTCTCTCCTTGAATTGGTGGATACTCTTGGTATATGGGTGCAGATAATACAGGTCAGACGGGTCGCTGGTCGACGGATCTTGGAGGAAGCATGTCCTGTGTCCCATGGGCGACACACGGTGGGCGTGAAGCCAGGGTTGACCCAAGAATAAATCATACTTTATGGTGGCTTCATAGAATTTTCCAGAAGACCACTCCTCCGTGACCGTCTCTTCCACGCTCCACACAGATTGTTTCACCAATCTGCGCGCCAATTCTGCTTCTCTGTCGCCACCGTCAAGGCGATGTCCGCTGACGCCCTCCAGCTGGACAGGGTTCGAGGACATCTTCGTCTCATCCTCCTGCAGAAAGCCTTTCCTCACCAGATTGACCTCTGAACCATTGTCGATCAGACATCTGGCAAGTTTAACCTTACCATCCGTCGATCTGACCTGGATCCAGCAGACAAACTGGCGCTGCTTGCCTCGCCGGACAGCGCTGAGGACCCAGGCAGGGTACAGGAGGCCGGAGGAGCGCGCCAGCCGGTCCCAGCAGCGTCCATCCACCGCCCCAACTACCCTGATGGGTTTTGTCTCCTGCCACTCAACCCCAGTGTTGGGATTTGGGTCAAGTTGGCTTCCCTATTGCCATTCTTCTTCTTCGTTCGGCTGTACGTCCTGTACTTGTCCTTCGTCAACCCATTCTTCACCTGCTTCGACAGCATTCACTCCTTTTCCCCGTCCACGACCACCAAATGATTTTCCACCACCACCTTTCTTACCACCTTGACCTTTGTTGTTGGGGGTGTTGGAATTGGGGTTGGATTCGTTGGATCTGCCCTTGCCTCGACCTCCAGTATCCTTGTTGCTGCCGAAGGTCTTGTTCGCTGGCGTCTCCGCGTACAGGGGGTTGCCATTCACCTTGGAATCATCTTGATTTCCGGACTTTCCCTTGCCATTTCCACCTTTTTGGCCATTTTTTCCACCATTTTTTCCACCAGCATCGGTCCATCTTGAGTCGCTTGGATCTCCGCCTTGCTGCGAGTAATCTTTTGGTGTCCAGTCTCTGTTCTTTCCTTTGGACTGCCCTTTACCCTTTCCCCGTCCATGCTGGTCAGCATCTCGTGCTCCATCCTGCTGGGGATTTTTGGGAGAATTTCCTTTTCCATCCATTTTGGACTGAATTGTCTTGAGATCTGAGGGCGTCCACCTGTGATCTGCGGTCGTGTGAGTCGCCGCTCGACCTTCTATTCCAAGGGCAATGCACACAGAGCATCCCTTCTCACCAACGGCGTTGACCTTGCCTCCGAAGCCATGTGCATCCTGGGACTTCTGGCGTTCTAAGTTTGCATACTTTTCAAGTTGGTCCCAGATCTGCTCGACTCCATACGAGAAGATCCACGGTCGTACCTTCAAAACTGTTCCCTTATACTTCACCTTTCTATCCACCATGCTGCAGAAAAACTCCGACTGTTCAGAATCGTGGAAACCAACTCTCCATCTGCCCTCACGAATAGTGATATCCCTCAATCCAGTAGCACTGATAGAGTGTAGTAACTCACGAACAGCCATTTTTCCCATAGTTTCTGGCAATCCTCGGACTTCAACCCAGTTGCCCAGGACTTTTTGGTCCGCCTGAGAGTCCCTGATCTTCTGCTTGGTCCCTGGCGTGAGCTTGCTCAGGAGGATCTTCTTCATTTCGCCTTCAGAAAGTCCTTCTCCAGAGTTCTCCGCCTCTTGCACCAAAAACTCCCAATCTTGCCTTGCAATTTGATTTTCTTCCAGAAACAGTTTCTTGATCGCCCTGAAGTTCTCCAGACGGTTTCTGTAATGATCTTCAGGAAGTCGAGAGCCTTTCCTCTTCAGACTGCGGTACAGCTCCTCATACGTCAGGGGATTCCCCTGATTTTGCCTCTCCACATACAGTCGTTATGTGCTTTCTCGGAGCTTGCCCGTCAAGCAGTCCATCAGCCCAAGGATCCAGAGCTCCTTGTCCAGCTTCTCGGTCTGCAGCCACACCATGAACTGCCTCTCGAAAGACGCCCAGTAATTTGGGTGTCCTGAGAACTTCGGCTGCTTCATTACTGACCCTCTCAGCTTCATGTGCAAAGGGTTCAGCAAGTGGTTCAGGTTGAAGTTGGTGGCTGTGCTGACCGGATTGACGAAAACTGGATTGACTGCGGCGCCTCCCATGGCCTGTGCCTGCGCAATTGCGGCCGCCAGCAACGCCTGGTCCACAGTAGGCTGCACGAACGGCGTCTGCGGTGCTTGATGCAGCCTCATCTCCCCCAATTTCTTCTGCTTTTCTTTGATCTTGGCCTCGTTTTCTTTCGCCTGCTGGTCCTTCTTCTTCAAGGCCATTGATCGCTCCTTCACGGTGGTCCTTGCTTCTCAATCAATATCTCCGACAGTACCCACGGACAGTACAGACTTCCCTGACGAAGATTCTCCTCCTTCGGTACCCAGATTGAACCCAATAGGACTTCCCAATCCAGTAGGGGGGATACCAGAAATTCCAGTAAAAGCTGGATGGTGGCCAGTAAAAGCTGGGGGTGCTGGAGAATGTGGAACGCCGTAAGGCGTGGATGTGGGTGCAGCTGAGGAGGTAGGTGCTGGGTGGCTTGCCATTGTAGGCGCTGGTCCAGTGAGCCCAGTAGTGCTCAGATTTTGTACCAGATTTGTAAGCGTCTCCAACTTCTGTTCCATCTCCTTCCACTTGCTGTCATCATCCCTCTTTTTCTCCTTGGCGGCCTTCTTCAGCTCCTTCACCCTTGATTCCAGCGACGAAATCTGTCTCCGACAGGAGCAGTCCTTGGCGCACTTGCCACAGGAAGGGCATCTTGTCCCCTTTCCTTTGCTTCTGACCTCGTCGACCCAAGTGTCAACACTTGAGGCAGAGCTAGGGAGTTTGGACAGTTGCTCCCTGGAGAGGTGCGAATGTGTCGAATCACACCTCATTTCGTCGACCTCGTCGTCGTTCCGACCCCAGACGCCCGACGGACCAGCGTGCGGATGCACATTCTGGCGTCGTTCCTCGGCGATGATGGCCATCTGCACCATCACGGCGGCCTGGTGGTCGAACTGGTCCATCAGCTCCTCCCAATCCTCTTGGTCCTGCAGCTGGGCGTCGAATCTCGACCGGCCGCTGTCCCTGAGGAACTGGCACGACGCCCTGAACCAGTCCCTCAGGCGGCCACGATAGCCCGCCTCTGCCAGCAGCCAATTCTGCCTGTGCAGGAATTCCTCATTCCAAATCTGCTGGAAGTGGCTTTCCCAGTAATTACCACTAATTCCAGTATCAGACTGCTCTCCTTCGCTGCTGCTGTCTTCCAGATCAGGCAAAGCGTGAGAGGAGGAACCAGATTCACTCAAGGAGGGAGATTCTCGACCGGGCTTAAGGTTGGGTGGGGCGTTCATGCAACACTCAGCACAAGTATGAACACCAGGCCAATGTTTATGGCCACAGTAAGGGCACTCTGACGGATGATCCTCGGTTTGCTGGGGAGATGCTACGAAGGTAACCTCAGGAGGAACACGCAGCGACCCAGAAGGAGTAATAGCCCCGCTAAAGTCCGATGATCTCAGAGTGTCAGTGGAGATTCCAGAAGCAGAGTCATGATTTCCTCTGCTACCATGTAACCGCTGCATAGTGGTTGATCTTTGTTGTGACTGCGAAGCCTGTAGCCTTGATGCCCCAGGGGTCGTAACGCCCGACACTGCCCCTGATATCTCCGAACCCACATAACCCTCTTCGGACCCATATCCAGCCTCTGGGAGCGACATATGCGAAGCACTTGTAAGTCCAGTGAACTCCATGGTGGAATATGAAGAGTACGAAAACCCGGTCTACAAAAATGGAGCAGACATAGAATCTCAATGCGCATTCATCGCAATTAATGACACATCGTGAAATCATTCGAAATAATTTAAATAAATCCGATTGGGAAATCACGAAAGACAAATGCGACTCAACGCGCGCTCACAGGCGACATCTGGCGGCGAACGGAAAACATGAAACAGAACGGAAAATTTACTGCACTAATGTACATCTGAGAATCATTGGAATTCTGATCACATCAGTGTATAATTGAGTGCTGTCACTGCTGCCGTTACACCTCCCCCCCCCCCTCCCGGACAAAGTGGCACACAAGCCCCCGTCCCCCATCCCCTGCGGCACACGCCAAAGCTCGGAAACACGCCCGCCAGCCCTCAAGACCTGTCCGGCCTCCATCGCCGAAACGCAATACCGCAAGCCAACCTCAGCCAGAGCCCCCGCCCAAAAACGGCCGCTCACAATCCGGGACATGTTCAACCCCCCCCCCCCCTCCACCAGCACCCCCCCTCACCGCCTCCGCCCCTGTTTCCGCCCCTTCGCCCCGCATAACAAGGTACTTCGCCCCCCCCTCCCCCGCGAGCACAAACTCACAATCATCCTCATCTTCGTCCAACGTGTCATCTCTTTGAAAAAGCCACACTTACACGTTTCTCTCACGCCAGCCCTCAGCAGCCCTAACACGGCGCAACCAATCAGTACTACCATACTGGCACTCACCAGTCACTTCTGCAAATGGATCCCATCCCCAAGCCACCCCCCGTGCTCAAGCCGTCATGCTCTAACCCCCAAACCACAACCGTACAGCCTTTGGGAATCAGGCAGAGACCTCGGCTCTGCGGTTGTCTATAACGGGGCTACCGGGTCTCATTGAGATAAGGCAGAGGAGGACAGCAACGTGCAGCGGTACTCAGCCCGCGATTGAACTTGGTTTCGGGCTCCCCCCCCTCCCTGAAAAAGCTTGGCGCGCAAGAGCCTTTCTCCCCGGCCTGGCCAGCCACGAAAGGCGCCGTTCAGTGCAAAAACAGACACGTGGCGCGGACCCGAAGGGCAACCAGACCGAGCCCGCAGAAGGCACAGACCGAATGGAATTGCATACCAGCAGGCGAAGGGAGGGGACACCCGGACAGGACAGCCCGCAACACGCACCGCGAGGGACGGGAGGGCAGGGAGGAGCCCAGGGGGAGACGCAAGAACCGGCACCGGCCCCGACCCCTCAGGCCAGGCGCGAGCGCCACGCACACACCACCAGGGCATTGCACCCGCCATGGCAGTAGTAGGACACAGTGCTACGCACCAGCCCAACGGCTAGGCAGCCTCCGCGCCAGCCCATGGGGGTCCCACTGGCGACAAGCCAGTACCACGGGCCCAGCGGCGCCGGCAGCCCGGGCAACCACGCATCAGGGGGGCGGCGTAGTGGGTAAGCGCCTGCAACCACGGTTGCTGAGTGACGCACTGACCGGGGAGTGGCGAAAGGGGGAAGCCGGAGAGGGACAGGGCTCCGAGCCCCGTGCACCCGGGGGACTCCGCCACCAACCGAGGAGGTGTGTCATGAAGGGCCCCCAACTAGGTCCCGGTGGGGAGGATATCACCTGGCCCGACCCGGTGGCCCACCGGGGCAGAAGAACGTCTAGTACCCGAAACGTCAAACCTCAAACCTCAAACCACATGAGACCACACATGCACAACACTGCAAGGGAACAAGAACAGGGACACACCACACGCGAACCCCGCCCCACCCCCCCTGCCCCTCCCTTCCCACTCTCCACCCAGTGGCCCAAACACGCCAACAAGCGCCCAGAGCCTCGGGCCCGGCGACAAAGATCCGCCGCCGCCACCCGAAACCCACACACGCCCGCCACGGACGCCCCCACAATGCATGACTCGCCGCCCTTCACACCCGGCAACCCGTACACACCTGCCACAAAGAGCCCCACACCCCACGGCACACCCAACCCACCCAGTGGCCCACACACGCCCACCGTGCGCAGCCCCGTAAGCCTAGGCCCGTCGCCCCCTGCCCACAAATGCAGCCCACACCAACTGTTCCCCCCCGTGGACACTGACGCGTGCAGCCTGGAAAATTGCAGCAGCCCAGCCCAGCCCAACCCAGTCGGTGGAGACCGCCGCCCCATGCCTCCCCCACACACCGCTGCCGACCAGGTCGCCCCCCCGGGCGGTTGGGAGGCCCGCCGAACTGGGTGGGGTGTATGATGGACCGTTCGATGGCCGTTGTCAGTAGCTCACGGTTGGCGTGTGTTGCAATTATTTTGTAAACGCTGTTCAGCAAGGCTATAGGCCTGTAATTTACAGGGTTCGTCACGTCCCCTTTCTTCAAAAGCAAGATAATGTTGGCTTCGAGCCATTTCTCGGGCAGCGGCTGGTGGAGGTAGTGGTTACATACCCTCCAAATGAATTGTTGGATAGGGGGGGGGAGATGTGCAACGTGTAGTTGTTTGTGAAGTCCCGCCCACCCGCCTTGTTGGGCTTTGACCTCTTGAGCGTGTTGCGGAATGATTCCCAGGTAATGTCAGGGAGAGGGCTGTGTTTTGTGGGTTCAGGGCAGGTGGGGGAGTGTGTGAGCAGGCGATCCACTAGTGTGCTCGGCGGTGCGTATTCGAGGCTGCCCCCCAGGGTGAGGAGTGTGGAAGAAAAAAAAGAGCTCACTTCTTTAGGGGTGGAGACGAGGTGTGTGGCGCCCGGGCGCTTCAGTGTTATTTCACCGCGTTCCACGGGGTTGAGCGCCTCGTTGATGGTGCGCTTGATCCTAGTTTTCCTCACAAGGCACCGATGGATTTTGGTGGTTGCGGCCTTGTTCACTTCTGTTTCCCATCCCTTTACGAGTTTGTTGAGCGTGTCCATGGAAGCGGGGTAGTTCGGATGGTTGGGGGGGGGGCAGGGTTTGCAGGGACGCTTTGATTTTCTTAACCAGAGCCGAGGAGGTGGGGTGTGACAGTGTGGTGATATTGTGGCAGCTGGTCGCTACTTCTTCCAGCACCACATCTGTGAAGAGCTCCATGTCTGCCGAGGATAAAGACTCAAAGCGGGGGAGGGCAGACTCACACCATCGCGCCAGGGGGACGAGGGAGTCGTGGTGCTTGGAGCGCTCCCGCTCCGTCAGTTTGCGGAACACGTTCCTCTTAGTGGTGGGTGTTTCGGAGAAGGGTCGGGGGGGGACTTGAGAGGTGTACGTGACTGCCTGGTGGTCTGACGTTTTGTCGTCAGTTTCGATGGTTGCAGAGGTGGGGGCAAAAAACTCTGAGGCCGCTGGGGAGAGCAAAATATGGTGGAGTCGGCTGCTGCTTGCCCTGTACGGGGTGGGGTATCGGGAGAAAGACCGCTCGGTCAAGTGAAAGTGCCGGAAGGTATCGATGAGGCGTGGCGGGTCGCTCGTGACCTGCCTGCGGAGACATGCCCACTACTTGTCCGTTTGGAGGTTCGCTCCGTCCAGCTCAGGGCACATTATGCAGTTGGTGTCTCCGCCTAGGAGGTGGTTGGGATACTGATGCATGAGTGGCCGCAGGATGTTTTCAATTTTAGAGCGGTGGATATCCGCGCCGGGGGCGTATACCGAGACCAACAAGGTGGGAGGGGCCTCCGGGAGGGTGAGAACGGCTGCCGCCAGCAGCCCTTCCGTATCGAGTCGGGGGAGGGGGGTAACGAACCGGGCGAGCCGGGGGGAGCAAACCAAAACGGACCCGTGCTCGCCTCTGGAGTGTTTGTCCTGGCTGATGTTCGAAGCAATGGTGGCTTTAGTGCCGGAACCGTAGGCGTATACGTGGGGGAGGATCGGGGCGTGATTGATTTCTTGGAGGAAGAGTATGTCGAAGTCGTTCTTGAGGTGTCGGAGAATTTGGCTGCTCAGTATAGGTTTCTTCTGCAAGTTGTTGGACAGAAAACGCAGTTCTGAAGGGACGGGTATGGGGGGGCGGTGAGGCCGTTGGTACCCCTTCCGCAGGCGCATACCGGACTTCGGGGGGGGCGAAATAGGGGGAGGCTGGGGGGCTGCTGGGGGGTCGGGCTGGCTGGGCCGGCTAAGGCAACGGAAATGCTGAATTTGGTCGGCCGGTATTCCGGCGAATCTTGGCCCTTGTGTTTTCAGGCAGAGGGGGCTGGAGAGTGCAGGAGGCGGGTATCCGGCCCTCTGGCTTTCGTGGGTTAGCTTGCCTGTGGGATGTGGCGGAGGATTAGAGCGAGCCTAGGGATGGTACGCGGGACAGTGAGCCCGAACACTTCGTCTTCCCTGCGTCGGGGTATCCCGTGGTGCCACTCATGGCGTGCTGCCCCCGTGAGGACCAGGAGAGAGCGGCCAAAGAGGCGGATGCGGAAAGAGTCCCCGTTGGAGGGGTTTTTAAAGAACATTGTGGTGTCCGACTGGGAACCAAAAATGGACACCGGGTCGCCTAGCAAGCAGTCGTCCCTGTGGTAGCCGATGCCCTCTCCCGGGAGATCCATTGTGCCCGTGATTTGGTGGGGGGGGGGGTGCGAGAGGCCTAGTCGCTCCAGCGCGGCATTGTAGGTTTGGATGATAGAGGAAACTCTTCCGGGATGTGGGACGTGGCGGTATGCGTGGCCGAAGTGTTGGACTGAGCGCCCGTGGTATTTCTCCCACTTGTTGTCGTGGAGAACCTTTTTTACCGTTTCCTCTTGGCTCTCGGAGAATACGTCGCGGACGTAATAAAAACCAGTAGGGAGGCGGGGGTCGATTTATATCTCCGAGGCGGGGGTGGAGGCATCGTGGTCGGGGGGTAGGAGATTGGTCGCCTCGCCTCCCAGCAGAGCAAGCAGCAGGACGCTGGTCTCGGACATCTCGTTGATGCGGTCTGGTCCCGGCGTTGGCGTAGCGGCGTCGGCGTCGTCCGGTGCCGCGTTCCACTCGCTGATGCGCTCAGTCAGCCCCGTTGCGGGCCTATCACGAAGGGCGGAGACAAGCTGGGACACGAAGGCCGTGGACCCTAAGGCCGGGCCCCCTTGGAGGCGCTGCACGATGGGTTGCTCGTGCTCGGCCACATCCGGGTCTTGAGCGGGAAGTATCTTCTCGAGGGCAAGGAGGTTGCGGTGTAGTGGGGCAAAGGCAGCGTCTCCATATTTGAAGTCATGCGCTAGCCGCGCGGATTCCTCCTTTTCGTAAACAACGAGGTGGGCTTGTTGGTGCTCGTAGGGAGGTCGCGTGGGTTTGAACGACACGTATGGGCCAAAAAACCCCGCTTGGACGCGTAAGTCGCGAGCATGCGCCGATCTTGGGGCCACTAGGAGCACGGCGGTCTTCAGGGTCTTAGACGACTCGTATGAGGGCGGGGCCGGCGTTGCGTGGGCTCGCTTGGGGGCGCCCGAAGGCGCGGACCTCGTATTGCCGTCGGACCTTGACAAAAACCGCACCAGTTGCCCATCTATGCCATGGAAGAGAACAATGCCGCATGAGTGGAAGAAGCGGATAGCTAGCGTTTGGACCCCAGTTTTCATGACGTCGCACGGCGCGTGTGTGGTGTCCATCGCCACGACCAAGGAGTCTTTAGACCGGAACATCGCTCCTAAGGGCGGTGAGGCAGGTTGGCAATCATCATGGTGACCATTTCCGGGGCTTGTAGGTCTTTGTTTCTTTCCTTCCGGTCCCTAGCGATAACGGCTCGATACACTTCGGTAGTGGGCAAAGCGTGCATGTCCATTGCAAGGAGTTCTCCGGTCATGAATTGGGCGCACTAGCGGACTTTAAACATGAGCTCGTCCGCAAAGGGGGATGGGAGTTCCCAATCAAACCGGTAGTAGGCCCAATGCGGGCTCTCGGAAGGAACTATGTGGCCAAACGGGTAGTAAGCATTCTTGGTGTTCACCGATACGTTTGCTAGCGTGGGGACAAACATTTCGTTCATCAACTTCATGAATGCACGGGCGTCCCCAGTTTTGCGTTGTCTTGGTTGAGACTTGTCTCTCTCCTCCGGCGGCGAAGGCTCAATGTGATCAAGGAACTCTATGCCCACCCCAAAACGTACTGTTTTGTGCAACCGGAGGTCACGCACCGTTGGATGGGCGTGCTTGGCGGCGAAGCGGAAGGGTTCGACCTTAAAATTGATGTCTTCATATTGGCACCCGTCAAAGGAAGAGGCCTTTAGGAGTAAGGCAACATACGGCATCGTTTGATGGCCGCTTGTGCGGAACTCGTAGGAGTCTTTGCCGTCCTTTTTGACCTTGTAGGCGTCCCGAAGTTGTGCTCCGTGCATACATATCACGCTAGAAATGTAAGGAAGGAGAAGAAAAAGGGCGGAAGTCGAGCCTAGCATGCGAAAGGTGGCGGCAACAACTTGAGCGTCCCACGCCGGAATAACGAACCATCCTTTGAGGTCTTTGTTCTCTTCTTTGGCTTTATCTAGCACGGTTCTTAATTGTTTAGCCCACGGAGTGGCGGTAGGCGGAGACTTCTTGGCTTCGGTTTGAGAATAGTGCAACTCATACGGCTTTAGGTAGAAACGCTTGTGCTTGAACAAAAGCTTTTCAAGCTCGTTGTAGTTATTGTGCGCAACAGAAGAGACCCTGCCTCGGTCTAGAATTTCCGTGGAGTTGCTCTCAACAAAGGCGGATTGAATATCAGTGCCTTCCACATCCAGGTAGAACTCGGAGTAGTCTTGTAGACGGCGGTAAACCTCGGGAACGAAAATGCGTTGGCGTGTGTCCAATATTTTGCCTTCAATGGCTTCAAATTGGCGTGACGGAAGGCGTGTTTGCAACGGCGTATTTGAGACTTGGTGTTTTTGAAGAAGGTGTGACGGGGAATAGCTAAAGAGCGTTGAAAGGCCATCATCGTCGGCTTTGCAGCTCCCAAATAGGGTGAAATTCAGGGTGTTCTCGGGATGAACGAAAGGGCAACTTGGCGTCAATTGAAAGGTTGCGAGCGTGGATTTGGACTCGGGAATTTAGGTGACGATTTGAAAACTGCGGGAAAGGCTCCAGAACTTGAACAGCCCAGGATTTTCACGAATCACCGAATAGCCTGGACTACTGGTGGATCCATCAACAAAATGCTGGGGGTCAATCCAAAAAAAAAGACACTCAGAAAGTGAGTCCGCGCCGCGTGTCTGTTGGGTGTCGGTGCGCTCGTGCTCCCGCGGCATTCGCCCCCCCCCCCCTTCTGGGTCGGTGTGGCGCGCGCACTACGCGCGGTCCCGGTGCAGGGCCCTTGTAGGGCCGTTCCAGGCGGTTTGTGCCCCTCGGCGTTTCCTGCCGCGGTGCCGTGCTCCGCCTATTCAGCTCCTGGAGGGGACATATGCTGTATGGTACCAATTTTCATATCTTTGGACCGTAAGGCTCCATTGCAATTTGATTTGTTACCTGAATTATTGATGCGCCAATTGGACTACGAATTAGTATTCATTTTTGGTTGATTATTTACTTTGTGAATCTCGGGATAGGAGTTTTTGTGCATTTTGCGTACTGCTTGATGCATCATTTTCATCCAAAGTCTGATGCAACACAACGGGCAATGATGCTGTATGGAACAGTTGTATTCTGGTGGGGTCCGAAAGTTCAATGAATGCGAATCTTCTAAAGTAAGGCAGATGAAGTGCAATTTTGTGGTTTCTCCCGCAACCAATGGAATTGATGGTAGAAAAGGTGGTGTTGATTGCTATGTGATTGGTGCCAATACAAAATGTCAATTGTCATACACATGTATTTAGGTTTAAGTGCTTGTGCATGGTTCTTTGTCTAAGGCATTAGGAAAAAGGGTTGATTGAAAAAGATAGCACAAGAGTTTCAAGACTAAAAATGCCCAATCAAAGCAAAAACACAGTTTTCATTGCGGTCTCAAAGTAGAGGCAATGATGTTGTTTGCAAAACAAGATTACACCCAAGTTGCATGGCTATAAGAGCTTCAAATTCACTTTATTGAAATGAAGTATTTTGTTAATTGACGTTGGTCACAAAGCAAACATTGAAGCAAAGGAAACAAATGTCTAGTTGACTTTAGACTAAAGCGCAATGCAACTTTTGGGTTGTTGGTAATGTTCCAAGAGTGATGCGGAGCGGATGTTGAAATAATGCGAAACAACAAGCACAATGTGAAAAGCACTTAGGTTTGTTTTAGCTCCCCGAAAGAAACGGACGGTGCTTCTCCGGAGCAAAAGTGCTCTCCAGCAGCAATTGTGGTTCTTCCCAAGATCAGTGATTCAAACAAACGACTTGGTTCACTGAAAAAATTTTGGAGAAAACCTCTAGTTGAACCTCCAAAGCTAACAAAAATGCAACTTTGATCTGCCTTGTTGGCAATCTTGCATGCACGATGGGCACCGTGTACGAAAAAGTACACATAAGTAATCAAAAATTGGGAATAAGTCTTTTTGTTTTGGTTCCTGAGGGCCGCTTTTGTTCGGAAGTAGAATCGTTCCCAAGGAGCAGAGGTGGTCTTCTTCAAGATCAATGATGTAGACATTAGGAAAGCCTGTAAGAGTCCAAAAATGCGACCTTTAACCACGTTGTTGGTAACTTTGCAGCCACAATGGGCACCCTTTGTACAAAATATGCAAAGTACTCAGCTAAAAGTGAAAAAACAACCTTTTTCTGTTTTGGCTCCTCAGGAGCCAGGGTCGGTGCTCCTCAGGAGCCAACTTGCTCCTCAGGAGCAGGGTCGGTGCTCCTCAGGAGCTTTGGCTCCTGAGGAGCCAGGGTCGGTGCTCCTCAGGAGCCCCCTCAGGGTCGGTGCTCCTCAGGAGCTAGGGTCGGTGCTCCTGAGGAGCACCCGAGGGTCGGAGCTCCTCAGGAGCCAGGGTCGGTGCTCCTCAGGAGCAGGAGCCCGGGGCGGCTCCTGTCAGGAGCGGCCATCTCCCACTTCCCCCACAAACGCCCCTATCAAGCAAGCAGTAAGTAAGTAAGTAAGGGGGGCCGCGTCCGCAGCCTCATCTGACTCCTCCTTGTTTGTTTTACATGGTGGCCGCCTCTGGCGGGAAGGACTGCTCTCCACCATCAGTTCCCCTGGCGACCCCTGTCTCACCTCACGGCCCAGAACTTCAACCAGGTTCCCTTGGGGCATGACCGGTGGTAGGCTCCCTTCAGTCGCTGCCCTCACGGTTTCAGCTCCTTCCGGTCACCCTTTGAAGGATCCCCCGGCCTTCCCCCCCTAGCACAGCCTATTGGGCGCCTGCAGGTGGGTTTCCTGTGGATAGCCCTCGCAGACAGCGGAGCATTTCTCTCTGTCAACGCCATTCCACCTCTCTTCATCCCTCACGGGCTGGAGTACCCACTCGGCTCCCGGATGCACTTGGTTGTCGTTCATCCACGGCTGGAGGCCAGGGGGCGACCCTTTCCACGTTTCCCCTGGTCCCGCTCACGCGTGAACCTACGTGTACTCAGGCCATTGACCCGGGGATCTCAAGGTCAACCCCCACCCCTGCGGACACCTCACGGCCGTCCCGGAGCTCAGGGCATTTTCCCGACTTCCCGTGGCCAGGTTCCCCATGGTTGGCCCATGGTTCACCACTCCATGGCGACTGGTTTCCCAATCCCACGGGGCTGTTGCTTGGCGCTTCTGGCCTCCGTGCCCTTCCCATGTCCCATTCCCCTTTGCCTCATCCCGGCACCGGCCCGTTCCCAGCGTCCCATGGACTCCCTACCCCTTCGGGCCGTTGTGCGGCCCTAACCACACGCCCTTCCCCGCCCCGTCCCCTTGTCCCTGCATCCCGTGTTTATACCCCACCGGGTTGCCTGCTACCCTGTGGCGCTGGCCCACTGGGGCCTCTTCCATCCGGGGACCGTTTCGTGCGCCTAGCACGGGTCGCTCCCTTCCCGCCCCCGTCCCTTTCCCCTGTGCCGCGGCACTGGCCTAATCCCCTGGGCTGTCTTGCGGCCCCATCCCATCCCGCATCCCGTGTTTATACCCCACCGGGCCGCCAGCAACCCTGTGGCGCGGGCCCACTGGATCCTCATCCATCCGGGGACAGTTTCGTGCGCCTAGCACGGGTCGCTCCCTTCCCGCCCCCTTCCCCCGTGCCGCGGCCCCGGCCTATTCCCCTGGGTTGTCGTGCGGCCCCATCCCATCCCTATTCCCGTGTTTATACCCAACCGGGCCGCCAGCAACCCTGTGGCGCGGGCCCACAGGATCCTCATCCATCCGGGGACCGCTTTGTGCGCGTAGCACGGGTCGCTCCCCTCCCGCCCCCGCCCCTCTCTCCTGTGCCGTCTCCCTAGCTGTCCTAGTCATCTTGGGCCGTCGCGTGGCCCTAGCCACTCGTCCTTTTCTGTCCTGCTTCCTTGTGGTGCTGCGGGGTGTTGTCCGCGTTTGTTTCCTTTTTTTTTCGTGCTTTTTTCCGCTTGGTTCCCTCCTCCCTGCAGGCACGCACAACAACACTGCATCGCCATCTGTCTCTGTTCTGTTCGGTGCTCACGTCCAGTCCCTCCGCCATCCTGTGGCGTTGCCCTTGGCGGTCCCCGGCCATGCCGGGTGACCCAGCCATTTAGCCCGCGTTGCTGTACATGTATCCGCTCTCTCTCCTCTCTACCCTCCCCTCCCCTCTGTCTCCTGCCCGCCCTCTTAGTGTTGTTCTCCTGCTCTGTGTGCTCGCCGCTGGTCGTCTCCGCGCCATGGTTGTATCTTGCGCGCCCTCACGCGCCTCAGGGCCTCCGCCCTGTCTTCCGACCTGTAGGCCGACCTGGACGGCCTCACCAGACACCCCTTCGGGAAGACTCCCCCGTCGTCCTCTCCCGCCGGCCGCCCCTCCATCAGTTCCCTGATGGTCGGGCGGGGCGGCCGGTACGGCTCTATGCGGGTCATCGGCATGGTGCTTCTCTGTGAGACAATGTGTTCCTTTGCGCCCTCGTTGGCCCCCTGTTCCCCCCACCTCCCGCGCCCTGC
Source organism: Eutreptiella sp. 'Long Island Sound 2002' (assembly GCA_964036045.1). Taxonomy (NCBI): domain Eukaryota; phylum Euglenozoa; class Euglenophyceae; order Eutreptiales; family Eutreptiaceae; genus Eutreptiella; species Eutreptiella sp. 'Long Island Sound 2002'. The sequence continues at coordinate 175,145,440 of OZ038381.1, forward strand.
CTCCTCTATGTGCCCTTCCTGTGTGTACGCCTGTCCTGCCGTGGTTTTTTTTTTGTGGTTCTGTGCTCGCGCTCCTTGCTGCTCCCGCGCACCCTGCGTGTGGCCTCTGCTCTTCTTTGTGCTACCCTGATCCCGCTGCCCTGGGCCCCCTCTCTCGCCTGTCTCCCCTCCCATTCTCCTTCTCGCTGTCGTCCCTGCCTGCACATCTGCCCTCCCTGTCCGTGCAGCCCTGTCACTCGTGAGTGCCACTCGCGTGCTCTACCCCTGCCCCTTCCCATCACCCCTACCCTTTCCCCTGGGTGCTCCCTCGGTCCCCGCCTCTCACCCCATCCTGGCTGCCTGGCGCCCTGTGTGGGGGGGGGGGGGGGTGGGTGTATCTGTGGTCTGGACTGTGGCCCTGTACCCCCCATGCGCCAGAGACGCTTGCCGAATTCCCGCCGCTGCATTTGCATTGTGGAGCCCGGCCACCAAGGCCTAGCGTGGTCAACTCCTCTGAGCATGGTGCACGTAAGCTCAATGTTTTCAATGCAGCACCTTCCTGCCACGCAGAGAGCTTTGCCGCCATGTACCAAGTCGGCAGATAGCCCGCACACCCCGGCTGCCAGTCCACTGGGGCGCCACCGTGACGTGGCTCCACTGCACCGGATTTGAGTACACCTGCACTACCATCTGCCCATCCCAGCAATCCCTCCGATCACACCATTAGCCAAGACCCTGGCATATTGGATGCGTCTGCCGGTTCGCCTTTCCTGCAAGTCAGAGCCCTGGCGCCGTGCTGCACCCGAAGGGCACGGCGCTGCTCCATGCCTTCGCTGGCCGTTCTCGCGAGTCACGACCTCGCGCTCTGCTCCGTCACTGTACCACATTCCGATACTGCTTCTAGTCTGCTGCCCATTCTGCCCCACACTGCTCGCCGTACCCACGATACGTCTCGCATTCCACTGCCCGGTTGCTTCCTCCGCACTCGCCTGCGCCCCCGTACTCCGCCGCCCCATCTCCCCTCTCCCCCGCCGCTGGTCCTGTGCCCTCCGCTTGGGGTTCTCGTCCGCATCCTCCATCACCACATCCCCCTCCACTTTCAGCCGTGTCCCTGTCCTCCTCTGCGCACCTGCACCTCTCTGCTCTCCTCCTCCTCTCCTCGTGTCCGCCACATCCCCTCCTCACCCTCCTCCACCTCCGCCGATTCCTCGCGTCCGCCTCCCCGCATCCGATCTGCCCGTCCCTCCGCACACCCCTGGCCCCCTGCCCCTAGCGTTCCCCGTTCCTGCTCCTGCGTGGCCCTATGCATCGCCACCGTACCGCCCCTCCCGCTGCAACAGCTGTCGCAGCATCTGAACCCTGGGCTTCCTCCCCCTCTCCTGGGGACAGTCGAGGCGCACCCCCGGGAGCGCCGCCCCCAGCATCCTCCTCCACCACCACTTTTCCATCTCCGGCCTCCTTTCCCTGGACCTCCCCGCCCTGCCGATCAGGTCACTGAAGCGGCGGGGCCCCCTCTTCTCCCGCCTTCCCCTCGTCTTCCCCGCCCACTTCACGTAGCGGGCCAGCTCTGCCACGTCCCCCTCCGTCCACCCCGCGACCGTCCCGGATCTCCTCCGCACCGGCGGCGGCGCATACTGCCGCGGCGGCGGGGACTCCGAGTCCAAGTCCGTCGGCGTCGGCTCCGGACTGGGGCTGGCCGGCCGCGGTGCCCCCTCCGCCTCCCCTGCCCCTCGCTCCTCCCCCCTGCGCCGCTTCCCCCTTTCCTGCCCTGCCTCCTCGTCCTCCTCCCTGGCACTTTTCCCTGACGGCGACCGCCCCTCCACATCCGTGGAGGGGGTGTCCCCTTCCGGATCCGGGAGGACCCAGTGGGCCCCCCGGGCCACCGCCTCCTCCTCCTCCCGCACCCTGCGCTCCCGCGCCGCCACCGCCCTGTCCCTGTCCGCCAGCCTTGCCGCCTCCCCCCTGATCCGCCTCCATGCCCTCTCCTGCATCTCTGCCTCTTGCTCCGTTGGGATAGCCGGCCGTCGGAACGGCACCAGCGGGGTATCCTCCCGCCCCCCACCCTCCACTTGTCGTCCTCCCTCCCGTCCCGCCCTCTCAACCCCCTCCTGCCTCCTCCGAAGGTCCGCCCACGCCTTCTGCAGCTCCTCCACTGCCTGTGCTTCCCCTCCCTGCGGCCTGTCGGTCCCCTCCGTCCTGCCCTCCTCCGTTCCGCCCACCTCACCCATGACTCTGGCCTCCCTCTCCCGCAGGCTCCTCTCTGCCTCCCCAAACCCCTCCCACGCCCTCCTGTGCTCCTCTCCCTTCCCTTCCTGCGCTCCCAACGCTGTCTCACCGGCCTGCTGGTGCTGCTGCATGTGCGCCTGTGGCTGCATGCCCGGGTACGCCGGCAGGGGCGGGTACATCAGCCCCATCCCCGGGTATGGCGGCGGCGGGAATGGTGGGACGATTGGTGGGACGGCTGGCGGGACTACACCTCCCCACCATCCCAATCCCGTCCCTGGGAACACCGGCGAGCCCATGTACCCAAGGCCACCCCCCTTCCCCTGCCCCTTGCCTTGTCGCCCCATCGCCCCGCGTCCCTTGCCGCCTACTCCGTGGAGTCCCGCCCTCCCCTGTCCCTTCCCCTGTAGCCCTTGTTGCCCCGCCACTTTCCCCTGCTTGCCCCTGCCGGCCTCTACCTGTTCCGCACCACTGCCCTGCACCGCTGCGCTGCTCTGCTCCGCCTGCCCCCCCCTCATCCCCGTCCTCCCCGGCTCCATCTTCAACTGGTAGATGGTGTCCGGCCCTTGCTCTGGAGGTTGGCGGCGACGGCGCTGGTGCTCCACGTGCGCCAGCGCCTCGTACCGCGCCGCCTGCTGGCGGCGCGCCTCCCTCTCCTCCTCCGCCCTTACCGCCGCACTGACCCCTGGGGGCGACCTCGGCGGCGGCTGCCTGAACAAGCGTTGGGGCTGCGGCCACTGTCGCCCCCGTCCACTCCCTTTTCCCCCCTCTCCTGCCAGGTGTCCCTTCGCGTGTACAGACCCCGACGTCCCTGCCTGCCCTTTCCCTCCCTTGCCCGTCCGCCCTCTCCCTCTGGTGCTCACGCTGCTGTCTCCGCTCCCTGCCGCTCCCGCCTCTAGCTGCCCTCGTCCGCCCTTGCTGTCCTCCTGCCTCCGCACCTCCGGGAGGATGGACTTCATGGCAGCCGCCGGCACATTGGGCGCCGACAGCTGTCCTGCGCCTCCCTCCACTGCCATCCTCCCCGCCCCCTCCCCCTCATCCGCCGACACCTCGAGGATGTCGGCGATTACCGACTCCCTCCGACTCCTCCACTCCCTCCTCCTCATATCCATGCCCGCCTTCACATCCACGACATTGAACGGGTCCGCCCCTGGCCCTTTCGGCTGCCCTTTGTGCCTACCCCTCCCCTTGACCTTCAGCCCCTGCCGCCACCCCCTCTGCCCCGCCCTTCCCCGCCTCCGCCTGTCCTCCCTTTTCCCTCCCCTCTCCCTTCCCCACCACGGCTCCCTCCCCCCTCTGTCGCCCTGTAGCCCCCGGCCCTTCCTCCCTGACCGTCTCCGGGCTCTCCGGAGACGAGGGCGACGACACGTCCGCAGACGTCGCCGAGGACGCCGGCGAGGGGGGCCGCGGGGCTGTGCCCGCCTGCATGCGGGCCACTTCTGCCCGCACTGTCGGTGGCTGGCTGGGCTGTGGGTCAGGCATGTGTGATATTGCGCTGCACATGGGATCACGCCTGAGCCCTGCGCCCTGTCGCCATTTGGCCCCACCTCCCCCGCCCTTTACCCCCGCTGTTCGCGCGCCCTACGTGTGGGGTGCTCTGTCATATTCTCCCCGCTGCCTCGGACGCTCCAGTCCGTGGCACCGGGTTCACCCCCGGACGGTCCAGTCCTGGGGCTAGTGCCGTGCTTCTTTCCGCCCCGGATGCTCCAATCCGGGTCGCCTTTTTTTTTTTTTTCGTATTCTCTCAGTTGCCTCGAACGGTCCAGTCCGTGGCACCGGGTTCACCCCAGGACGATTCGGTCTGGGGGCTAGCGCCGTGCTTCATTCCTCCCCGGTTGCTCCAATCCGCGGGGTCTTTTTGTCGTACTCTCTCTGCCGCAGTCTGCACTGTCGCCGTCCTCGTCCCCGCTTCGTTTTCTGCGCTTCTTGCTCCGCCCTACAACTCTGCGTGCCCAGTCCTGGACGCTCCAGTCCATGCGACGGGTGCTTCCGCTGTCCCTTTCCCTCCGGTCCCCTTCCTGACGTCCTTCTGCGCGGAGAAACCGTACATCCGTCCTGCCCTCATATCTGCCGGATTCTCTTTCGTCGGTGTGCCATCAGGCGGTGCCTCTGCTCGTCCCCCTCTCTGTCCTCCATTCCCGTCTCTCCCCCTGACCGCCTTCGCCGCCAATCTGGCCGCCTCCGTACTTCCATATCTGTGATTTTTGGGTTGTACCTGATCAACGCCATCTCCACCCGCTTGGTGACTGGATCACGCATGTCGTCTGCCCGCGCCTCGAACTGCGTCTCTCTGCACGCCATGCGTCCCTGGGGATGTTCCACCATACGCCGCAACAGCCTGTGCGCCATGGCCTCCGGTGCCACTGTATGCTCCTGGAGTGCCCGCCACAGCGGTTTCACTATCACCATGTGCCATAGTCCCTTGCGGTGCCCTTCTTTCCCCAGCTCTCTCTCCACCGCGCTTCTGCCTCTCGCACCCTTCTTGAGTAACGGGAGGTCCTGATCCCGAACCAGTGGTTCCTCGATCCCCTTATACTGTGCACACCGCATGAAGTGCTCGTATGTTTCTTGCCCTTGGCCACAGTGGCACCTCATGTACTCCTCCGGGAGGTCCATACCCTTATGTCTGTACCACCTCATGATTGTTTCACGCACCAGCACCTGCCTCGTGATCGCCTGCAGCCTTCTGGTTTGCAGCCTTTTGGGCAAGCTTAAGAAGCTCCACCCGTTCTCTTATAGAACGTGGGGTGGAGCCCCTGGGTAACCTAAACAAGGTTTCCTGTGCGCATTTTGCGTGGCCTACCCTGTAATGCGTGTGTGAATGCACGAGCATGCACGAGTGTCTCAACCTGGGAGCTTGCAACAATCCTTTTATTCCTAATCCTACCCACAATCACGAACTCTACCAGGGGGTGGCCCCACCTCGGCTTACCTACCTTACTCACCGCTGGAGAGTGAAACAGGGTGAGGGAAAAGCGAGACACAAGCGGAAAAACAACCCTATGCATATGTGTGTATGTCTAATCACCCTGTACTTACCTCTAATCATCTGCAATCTTTCTAATCTATCCCTCTATCGTTTGTTAGCGCTGCTACAAGGCACGTTCACGGAGACACGAGACGAGCAATGTGCATGCTGCATACGAGACGAGCACACCTGTGGTTTATACCTGATTCATTGAAGTCCTTCTGTTGATTTTTGAAATGTTGAATCTTGAATTCTTACCGTCAATGTGGGTGGAATCTTTATTTTTGTCTATTTATGTGTGTTTCGTCATTTTCGTCATTCTGCGTAACATACGTTTATAATCTTATTAATTTCTTATTTTCCGGCGCTTCGCTAGGAGCCGCTCCTGCGTGCCGCCTTTTTCTGCGTAAGAATTTCTTGATTCAAAAAATCGAGAGATGACTACAAATTTATTAAAAATGTGCATCTGATGCACAATTGGATTCTGTCCAGGTGTGTGCCTTCAGAAAAGTTCTAGGCCGTCATTTGACGGATTTAGGTGTTGTCGCTTCGCGTTTGCGTGGATTCGTCCCTCATCTTTCCATTCCTCTGTTATACAGACCTCCTCGCAAGGCCTAGTTGAGTAGGCCGCTGTTCGGGCCGAAAAGCAGCAGCAGGAGACTGAACCAGAATCAAGACCCCTCCAAGGGGCAATTCTAATTAAATCAGCGCACCCTCGCCCCAGTACCAGGACGGGTGTCTCCATCATATTCAATGAGACCTGGGTCGACCGTCCTATGAGAGTCTGGCGTTGGGTTGTGTTACGCTGCAGCTTGGAGGGAGGTATGCACATGGTCTTGGCATGCCCTATTCTAACCCGAACCAGCCACAGGAACCCCGGCAGCGCCAAAAGCGCTGAGCTTTCTGTTGGAGATTGTCATCAGCAATGCAGCAAGAGTCGCTGGCCATGGTAAAGCGCTCTTTTCCAGTGTTAGGGAAGCTATAGGTATGTTAAAGTAGATGTGGAAACCAAGAAAAGGCCAGGAGAAAATCCCTTTTTCCTGAAAATGCGACAGTGGTGGCCACCACAGCACAGAGGGGGAAGAAAGAAAAAGTGCTTTTCCAATGCTTTAGGGTATACTTTAGTTGTATCAGAGGTGCTCTAAGCACTCTTGTATTTTCATCTTATTATTGGCCTAACCAAAATGGGTGATAACACATTTTGACCCATGGAACCAAACACTAAATCAGGATGTTGTGTGGACCCCTTTATCCCCAAGCTATCAGCACTAAAACATCTTTTCCTTGGTTGCTGAGGCACTGATATACTGAAGGCAGAGCCTATGAATTTATCTATGTTTTCTCATGTATTCTTAGCTATCCTAATGGTGTGCACCCTAGGGGGCTGGAGCACCTCTTTTTCAGAGGTCCTGGGTTCAATACCCAGTCAGCCTAGCTAAGTAGGAATATCCCATGTGACATGGCAGTGACCTCAGCGCCACACGCCATGCCACCTCAGCACCTATGGGACCCAAAAACAAAGAGTGCACATCTCAAGATGGCACTGTGGATGACAGTGAGCCCTTGGGGCAGTTTTCCAATCAGTTATTCTCAAACATGTACAATATTTCATTCTGAGTTGCAATGGATGCTAATTGCTGTGGTCTATTGTTGATAGTTGTCTTTATCTAACTCTTTGTGACTGCAGCCCTTCATGCTTTGATCCTGTTTATCTTCAACTTCATTTTTTTGCACTGAACGGCGCCTTTTGTGGCTGGCCAGGCCGGGGAGAAAGGCTCTTGCGCGCCAAGCTGATTCAGGGAGGGGCGGGAGCCCGAAACCAAGTTCAATCGCAGGCTGAGTACCGCTGCACGTTGCTGTCCTCCTCTGCCTTATCTCAATGAGACCCGGCAGCCCCATTATAGACAACAGAAGAGGCGGGGACTCTGCCTGATTCCCGAAGGCTGTACGGTTGCGGTTTCGGGGTTAGAGCATGACGGCTTGAGCACGGGGGGTGGCTTGGGGGAGGGATGCATTTGCAGAAGTGACTGGTGAGTGCCAGTGTGGTAGTACTGATTGGTTGCGCCGTGTTAGGGCTGTTGAGGGCTGGCGTGAGTAAAACGTGTAATTGTGGCTTTTTCAAATAGATGACACGTTGGGCGAAGATGAGGACGAATGTGAGTTTGTGCTCGCGGCAGAGGGGGGGGCTGGTGCGAAGTACCTTGTTATGCGGGGAGAAGGGGCGGAAACAGGGGCGGAGGCGGCGAGGGGGGGTGCTGGTCGAGGGGGGGGGGGAGGTGGAACATGTCCGTTTAGGGGGCGGGGGCTCTGGCTGAGGTTGGCTTGCGGTGATGCGTTTCAGCGATAGAGGCCGGACAGGTTTTGGGGGCTGGCGGGCGTATTTCCGAGCTTTGGCGTGTGCCGCAGGGGATGGGGGACGGGGGCGCTTTGGAGGCTTGTGTGCCACTTTGTCCGGGAGGGGGGGGGGGAGGGTGGTAGGCGGGGGGGGGAAGCTGTAGGGCGGTGTGTGACGTGCTGTAAGGCGACCAGGGGCGTCCCCATGAGTTGGGGCCCGTGGGGGGGGTGAGCGGGGCTGGGGGGGGGTTGTCGTTTAGCCATTCCAGCGTGCGGTATAGGGCATTGAGGAGCAGGGGAACACGGGCCTTCAGGGTGAGTTTATAGTCATGACAGTGTGCTGGTCTTCTTCGGCCGGAGGGGGGGGTTGTGAGTTTGGCGTACAGGGACATGGGGACCAGCCCCCGGACGTAATTGCATCTCTCCCCGACGTGTGTGGTCGCTGACCACCATTGGGACACCACCCTGGTGAGGGGGGGGGGGGCAGCACTGAATGTAGGTTTGCACCAGGTGTTCGCACGTTGGGCAGTGTGAGACAAAAGAGATAACATCCATTGGGTGCGGGTCGGGGTAAGCGTTGCAATGGCGAGGGCACAAGTCGTCGTGGAAAGCAAATGGCGCCATGTTCGAATTTCCGGAGGACCATTTGAAAGGGAGGCCTTGGAACCATGAAGTGTGGTTGTAAAAATGGAAGCTGGACGGTACGTGGATGTTTTCGTGTTTGTGGCAAGGGAGGAGGTGCTTGATTGAGGTGGTAGTCAGTTTGTGTATGACGGGGAGGGGGCCTCTGGATATGCACCCTATCGGGGGGGGGGAAGGAGGGAGGAGTCCCAGATCATCACGTGGGCGGCCCACTTTGAGTAAGCATCCGAGATTTCATTCCCCACAAACCCGGCGTGCCCCTTGATCCACCCCGAACCCTGGATCATCCCTGGGCGTAGGGAGGCCTGGATGGACTGAAGAGAGGATTCCCACGTACCGGCTGGCGAGCGTGACGGGAGGTCTGGGGGGGTGCTCGGGGAGAGAACAGTGATAACGTGGAGGTTGTCCCCTAGCACGGCAAAGGTGAGGTGCGTGTGAGATGCAAGGGCCGACCGTAGGAACATAATAGCCGCCCAGAACTCCGAACCCTCTGAGGACTGGTATGGGGACGTTTGGCACAGCACCCATCTGGAGCCATTTGGGAAAAACAGGGTGGCTGCAGACCCGTAGCCCAAGGCGCCCGCTGAGCCATCCATTTACACCCATGTCGTGCCGGGGGACGATGTGAGGAGGAGGGCAAGTGCTGCTTCACAACCCCATTCTTCGAGGTCATCGGGGTCAAGGGAGTGAGGTTCATCTGGGAGCCGGTACAGCTCGCCATGCAGTGACAAATCGAGCAGGACTCCGCCGTGTGGCCCGGGGGGGGGGGGGGGGGTTGAGGATGTACTCTTGGGGGTGGAGAAGGGGGGGGGTAAGCAGTTTGTGGTGCCCTGCCAGTTGGGGGCAGACAGAAATGGCTGGGTTTTGAAAGGTGCACCCCCGTGACTGTTCCTAGGTGGAATCCTAGGTCTTGGGGTGTTGGCTTCAACCTGTTGCCGAACTTGCTGTATTGTGGTGCTGGTTTGGTGGCTAGGAACCGGACTTGGACTTTCTCTTTCGGGAGGAAGAGGGAGGGGGGGCAGGAGGCCCAGAGGCCGCTGCTGTGGTATCGGAGGCCTATGGTGTGGCACGCGTCCATGACGGTGTCTTGGATTGGGTTGCGTGTGGTGGAGAGCATCGCTTCGGAAAAGGATTCGTTTGTTGAGGGTGGGCCGTCTCCGTTGAGGTATCGGATTGCGGTGTTCACCAGGGCCATGCAAATGGAAAAAGTGAAGTGGCGGAGTCCTAAGCCTCCCTGGTGGCGGGGGGTGTAGCGGGCTTTAGGAGAGACGAGGCGGGAAATCCTGTTGGCCTTGTCCGGGGAGGGGTCATGTGCAATATTTTGCCAGATCATGGCCTGGAGGGCTCCCAACTCGCTCAGGGCCAGGGGGTGTGCCATGAGGCGGTAGGAAAGAATAGGGATGAGTTGGATGTTTACTAAGAGAATGTATTCCGAAAGGGTGAGCCGGAGGGGTTGGAGGGTTGTAAAAAGGGAGCGTATCTCCGATTTGGCCAATGCCAGTGTTTGTGCCTCGTGGTTGGCGGTGAAGATGTACACCCCTAGGTATTTGTAGCAGTTGTGCGGTTGCCCCGTCTTCTGGTTGGTTGTTGACAGGGGGGTGCCCGAGGGGGAGGTGAAAGTTCTGGGGGGGGCTGTTCCCATAGCATGGATCTCGGTTTTGCTGAGGTTTAAGTCTAGACCCCACTGCCTGGGGACCGTGTCGAAGAAATTCAAAATTTGTTGTATGCGGTCCCCATTCTCTGACCGATAGAGGAGGTTGTCAACGAAGGCGTGCCCCGACTCGTGTGGGGAGGGGGGTGCCGTGACGTGAGACGGCAGGGCGAAGAGGAGAACATTCAGGTAAAGGCAGAAAAGGATGGGTGACATGGGGCACCCCTGCCGAACACCTCTGGTTCGCAGGTGGGAGGAGTGGGTGTGCCCTGACACCACCGGGAAGTCACGGGGGGCACGGTACAAGGATTGAATGAGGTTTACTAGGGGCGTGGGAAAGTTCAGGCGGGACAGCACTGTGAAGAGGGTGGTGTGGGGGACGGAGTTGAAAGCCTTATTGAAATCAATGTAGAGGCTGTAGCTACCGACTGATTCCCGAAAAGTGGATAAGAGGTTGAAAATGGGGTCTTGGCACCTGCGGTTGGGAAGCCCGCCGAACTGGGTGGGGTGTATGATGGAGTGTTCGATGGCCGCTGTCAGTGGCTCACGGTTGGCGTGTGTTGCAATTATTTTGTAAACGCTGTTCAGCAAGGCTATAGGCCTGTAATTTACAGGGTTCGTCACGTGCCCTTTCTTAGAAAGCAAGATAATGTTGGCTTCGAGCCATTTCTCGGGCAACGGCTGGTGGAGGTAGTGGTTACATACCCTCCAAATGAATTGTTGGCTAGAGGGGAGGGGGATGTGCAAAGTGTAGTTGTTTGTGAAGTCCCGCCCACCCGCCTTGTTGGGCTTTGACCTCTGGAGCGTGTTGCAGAATGATTCCCAGGTAATGTCAGGGAGAGGGCTATGTTTTGTGGGTTCAGGGCAGGTGGGGGAGTGTTTGAGCAGGCCGTCCACGAGTGTGCTCGGCGGTGCGTACTCGAGGCTGCCCCCCAGGGTGAGGAGTGTGGAATAAAAAATGGAGCTCACTTCTTTAGGGGTGGAGACGAGGTGTGTGGCGCCCGGGCGCTTCAGCGTTATTTCACCGCGTTCCACGGGGTTGAGCGCCTTGTTGATGGTGCGCTTGATCCTAGTTTTCCTCACAAGGCACCGATGGATTTTGGTGGTTGCGGCCTTGTTCACTTTGGTCTCCTACTCCTTGACGAGTTTGTTGAGCGTGTCCATGGAAGCGGGGTAGTTGGGATGGTTGGGGGCGGACAGGGTTTGCAGGAACGCTTTGATTTTCTTAACCAGAGCCGAGGAGGTGGGGTGTGACGGTGTGGTGATGTTGTGGTAGCTGGGCGCTACTTCCTCCAGTACCACATCTGTGAAGAGCTCTATGTCTGCCGAGGATAAAGACTCAAAGCGGGGGAGGGTAGACTCGCACCATCGCGCCAGGGCGGCGAGGGAGTCGTGGTGCTTGGAGCGCTCCCGCTCCGTCAGTTCCCAGAAAACTTTCCTCTTAGTGGTGGGTGTTTCAGGGAAGGGGTGGGGGGGGACTTGAGAGGTGTAGGTGACTGCCTGGTGGTCTGACGTTTTGTTCTCGGTTTGGATGGTGGCAGAAGTGGGGGCAAAAAACTCTGAGGCCGCCTGGGAGAGCAAAATATCGTCGAGTCGGCTGCTGCTTGCCCTGTACGGGCCGGGGTATCGGGAGAAAGACCGCTCGGTCGGGTGAAAGTGCCGGAAGGTATCGATGAGGCGTGGCGGGTCGCTCGTGACCTGCCTGCGGAGCCATGGCCACTCCTTGTCCGTTTGGAGGTTCGCTCCACCCAGCTCAGGGCACATTATGCAGTTGGTGTCGCCGCCTAGGAGGTGGTTAGGATACTGGTGCATGAGTGGCCGTAGGATGTTTTCAATTTTTGAGCGGTGGACGTCCGCGCTTGGGGCGTATACGGAGACCAACAAGGTGGGCGGGGCCCCCGGGAGGGTGAGAAACGCTGCCGCCAGCAGCCCTTCCGTATCGAGTTGGGGGAGGGGGGTAACGAACCGGGTGAGCCGGGGGGAGCAAACCAAAACAGACCCGTGCTCGCCTCTGAAGTGTTTGTCCTGGCTGATGTTCGAAACAATGGTGGCTTTAGTGCCCGAACCGTAGGCGCATACGTGGGGGAGGATGGGGGCGTGATTGATTTCTTGGAGGAAGAGGATGTCGAAGTCGTTCTTGAGGTGTCGGAGAATTTGGCTGCTCACTATAGGTTTCTTCTGCAAGTTGTGGAACAGAAAACGCAGGTCTGAAGGGAGGGGTATGGGGGGGCGGTGAGGCCGTTGGTACCCCTTCCGTAGGCGCGTACCGGACTTCGGGGGGGGGCGGGATAGGGGGAGGCTGGGGGGGTGCTGAGGGGTTGGGCTGGCTGGGCCGGCTGAGGCAACAGAAATGCTGAATTTGGTGGGCCGCTACTCTGGCCGAGGCGAGCTCTTCGTCTAGCCCCTTGCCGGTGACGGAGGAAGCCGTAACTGGGACCGGTGTTTCACCAAATCTTGACCCTTGTGTTTTCAGGCAGAGGGGGCTGGAGAGTGCAGGAGGCGGGTATCCGGCCCTCTGGCTTTCGTGGGTTAGCTTGCCTGTGGGATGTGGCGGAGGATTAGAGCGAGCCTAGGGATGGTACGCGGGACAGTGAGCCCGAACCCTTCGTCTTCCCTGCGTCGGGGTATCCCGTGGTGCCACTCATGGCGTGCTGCCCCCGTGAGGACCAGGAGAGAGCGGGCAAAGAGGCGGATGCGGAAAGAGTCCCCGTTGGAGGGGTTTTTAAAGAACATTGTGGTGTCCGACTGGGAACCAAAAATGGACACCGGGTCGCCTAGCAAGGCGTCGTCCCTGTGGTAGCCGATGCCCTCTCCCGGGAGATCCATTGTGCCCGTGATTTGGTGGGGGGGGGATGCGAGAGGCCTAGTCGCTCCAGCGCGGCATTGTAGGTTTGGATGATAGAGGAAAACTCTTCCGGGATGTGGGACGTGGCGGTATGCGTGGCCGAAGTGTTGGACTGAGCGCCCGTGGTATTTCTCCCACTTGTTGTCGTGGAGAACCTTTTTTACCGTTTCCTCTTGGCTCTCAGAGAATACGTCGCGGACGTAATAAAAACCAGTAGGGAGGCGGGGGTCGATTTGTATCTCCGAGGCGGGGGTGGGGGCATCGTGGTCGGGGGGTAGTAGGGTGGTCGCCTCGCCTCCCGGCAGAGCGAGCAGCGGGACGCTGGTTTCGGACATCTTTTCGATGCGGTTTGGTCCCGGTGATGGCGTAGCGGCGTCGGCGTCGTCCGGTGCCGCCTTCCACTCGCTGATGCGCTCAGTCAGCCCCGTCGCGGGCCTATCACGAAGGGCACAGACAAGCTGGGACACGAAGGCCGTGGACCCCAAGGCCGGGCCCGCTTGGAGGCGCTGCACGATGGGTTGCTTGTGCTCGGCCACATCCGGGGCTTCAGCAGGGAGTATCTTCTCGAGGGCGAGGAGGTTGCGGTGTAGTGGGGCAAAGGCAGCGTCTCCATATTTGAAATCATGCGCAAGCAGTGCGGATTCCTCCTTTTCGTAGACCACGAGGTGGGCTTGTTGGTGCTCGTAGGGAGGTCGCGTGGGTTCGAACGACACGTATGGGCCAAGGAACCCCGCTTGGACGCGCAAGTCGAGAGCATGCGCCGATCCTGGGGCCACTAGGAGCACGGCGGTCTTCGGGTCCTTAGACGAGTCGTGTGAGGGCGGGGCCGGCGTTGCGTGTAAGGTTCGGAATCGGTTTTACCAATTGATCGGATAATCGGGTCAATTGGATTAATGGGGTCTAATGTGACAAATAATCGGTAAAACTGATTATTTTGAAAACTGGTATAAACCAATTGATCGGACAAGTTATGTATGAAAAAAAATATTTCGTTGATACACCATGAAATGTCTCTTATCAAAAACCAGAGGATTTTGCAAAATCACAGGCAATTTGGGATAAAAGTCAAAGGTGTAGCATGTCTTTCACCTCTATTATCCTGTTTACTATCCCTTAGGTTAAAGTTCACGGCTTTTTGGCAATAATTGCATTTTGTAGAGACAACAATCAATAATGACCGATTATTTTTGTGTCATATAACCGGAATAATTGGTTATTTTTATAGAAATGATTGAAAACAATCGGTTATTTTTGCATGAAACCAATTCCGAACCTTAGTTGCGTGGGCTCCCTCGGGGGCGCCCGAAGGCGCGGACCTCGTATTGCCGTCGGATCTTGGAGAAAACCGCACCAATTGCCCATCTATGCCATGAAAGAGAACAATGCCGCATGAGTGGAAGAAGCGGATAGCTAGCGTTTGGACTCCGGTTTTCATGACGTCGCACGGCGCGTGTGTGGTGTCAATCGCCACGACCAAGGAGACTTTCGACCGGAACATCGCACCTAAGGGCGGTGAGGCGCCCCGTCCTCCGGGCAGGTTGGCGATCATCATGGTGAGCATTTCCGGGGCTTGTAGGTCTTTGTTTCTTTCCTTCCAGTCCCTAACGATAACGGCTCGATACACGGCGATACTCGGCAAAGCGTGCATGTCCATTGCAAGGAGTTCTCCGGTGAGGAATTGGGCGCACTCGCGGACTTTAAACATGAGCTCGTCGGCAAAGCGGGATGGGAGTTCCCAATCAACTCGGTAGTAGGCCAAATGCAGGCTCTCGGAAGGAACTATGTGGCCAAACCGGTAGTAAGCATTCTTGGTGTTCACCGATACGTTTGCTAGCGCGGGGACAAACATTTCGTTCATTAACTTCATGAATGCACGGGCGTCTCCAATTTTGTGTTGTTTTGGTTGAGACTTGTCTCTCTCCTTCGGCGGCGAAAGCTCAATGTGATCAAGGAACTCTATGCTCACCTCAAAACGTAGTGTTTTGTGCAACCGGAGGTCACACACTGTTGGATGGGCGTGCTTGGCGGCGAAGCAGAAAGGTTCAAACTTAAAATTGATGTCTTCATATCGGCACCCGTCAAAGGAAGAGGTGTTTAGGAGTAAGGCAACATACGACATCGTTTGATGGCCGCTGGAGCGGAACTCGTAGGAGTCTTTGCCGTCCTTTTTGACCTTTCAGGCGTCCCGAAGTTGTGCTCCGTGCATACATATCACGCTAGAAATGTAAGGAAGGAGAGGAAAAAGGGCGGAAGTTGAGCCTAGCATGCGAAAGGTGGCGGCAACCACTTGAGCGTCCCACGCCGGAATAATGAACCATCCTTTGAGGTCTTTGCTCTCTTCTTTGGCTTTATCTAGCACGGTTCTTAATTGTTTAGCCCGCGGGGTGGCGGTAGGCGGAGACTTCTTGCCTTCGGTTTGAGAATAGTCCAACTCATACGGCTTTGGGAAGAAATGCTTGTGCTTGAACAAAAGCTTTTCAAGCTCGTTGTAGTTATTGTGCGCAACGGAAGAGACCCTGCCTCGGTCTAGAATTTCCGTGGAGTTGCTCCCAACAAAGGCGGATTGAATATCGGTGCCTTCCACATCCAGGTAGAACTCGGATTATTCTTGTAGACGGCGGTAAACTTCGGGAACGAAAATGCGTTGGCGTGTGTAAAATATTTTGCCTTCAATGGCTTCAAATTGGCGTGAGGGAAAGCGTGTTTTTAACGGCGAACTTGAGGCTTGGTGTTTTTGAAAGAGGTGTGACGGGGAATAGTTAAAGAGCGTTGAAAGGCCATCATCGGCGGCTTTGGAGCTTCCAAATAGGGTGAAATTCATGGTGTTCTCGGGATGAACGAAAAGGCGACTTGGCGTCAATTGAAAGGTTGCGAGTGTGGATTTGGACTCGGGAATTGAGGTGATGATTTGAAAACTGCGGGAAAGGCTCCAGAACTTGCACAGCCCAGGATTTTCACGAATCACCGAATAGCCTGGACTACTAGTGGATCCATCAACAAAATGCTGAGGGTCAATCGAAAAAAAATAGACACTCAGGAAGTGATCTTCTACTTGCTTATCTCTGGCTTGGGTTATCCTGAAGTGATTGTATTTCAACAATAAAACATTTTCCTCATCAAAAACAAGCAGCAGGAACCCTACACCAGCAGCAAGCAGCAGGAGAGGCACAACAAAAACACAGTGTTGAAATCACTATAAAACTTTCTTGGGATTGGTGGGACATACGGGAGAGGGCCAAACATACGGTCAACGTTCTCTGCAGCTTGTTGTGCCAGTTAATTCTCAATTGTCAGCAAACCAATGGGGGGGGCGGTTCATTGGGCGTCCCCCCGGTGATTCGCATGGGAGAGGATGGTGGTCGCGGCGCTTGTGCGCTGTCGTCACGCAATGGCCACTGGACACTTCGTTTAGGCGTCGGGGGAGGGGCGTGTGCTCGGTTGATTAACATGGAAGGCGTCTCAATGAAAGGCAGGGTGTGGCATCAAATTTGCCTAGGGGCCCTCGAGACGGCCGCTGTGTGGCGGCCCTGGTAGGGCATGGTGCGCTCTTTTGAAAAGAAGGGGAAGGGTGCTTTGTGCGTGGCTCCCATGCATTTGTGTGATAAGACTGAATATGGGCCGCCAAACTTGGGGACAATTGCGATTGCAGCAGACATTGATTTAGTCCTACACCGGCTCTTTGGGCGCATGTACCTAATGACCACTTCGAGACCGGCCATCATCCTTACAAGTTGGATCGCCGAAGTCCATCTTTTTCATAAAGTAGCCCCGCAAGCGGAGGGCGTGCGTGTGTGCGTCGCGGGGATTGCCTACAGAGATGACCGTTCTAAGACTCATCTTTGGTTAGTGCTGACAATTTCGACATTATTCACCTCATCTTCAATTTCCTTTTCAAACGCCGATTTCATCGATGCGTTCCCTATCAGATGACGAGATTCCTGCGATTCGTGATCTGTTGCGCTCAAAAATCAAATCAAAAGTTGCATTCCGCAACGGCCCCTTATGCCCATATCTCCAGCGCCAATGCTGTTGGTTCGTTCACCCACCTGGCTACCAGACTTTAACTCCGTCTTCAACATGGCCAGCGCAACTTGCAAGCAGTCAAACAACCGGTGGACACCTTCTGCCGCAACAAACTCCGCAACAAGAATCTGCCATGCCTGCCATGCCCGTGAACCGCTATCGCTTGCCTGCCGAATTCAAGACCCGAGCCGTCGTTCACGACTGTCAAGTAATTTCACCGCAGTACTCGTTCATCAGAGAAACCGAACAATTTTCACAGGCGCTAAAAGTGCAGGCAATTTGCTTTCATTGCCAAGTACTCACCGTGCACCACCTGAAACCCGAGGCATTCTCCCTCGACGACAAGCTGTCATTTTTGACTCTCAAGTGCTTTCTGTCCAACTACCATTGCAATCCGAGGATGACAGTTCGAAGCAGACAACAGCTATGCACCGTCCACTTCCTGCCTACGAGGAACCTGAATTCAAGATCCGTGCCGTAATTCACGATTGTCAAGTAATGTTACTGCAGTACACGTGCAGCAGAGACTCTGGACAACTACAACACTCGCTACAAGCGCATGCTGTTTGTCTTGATTGCCAAGTACTCACCATGCATCACAGGAGGCCCGAAACACTCTCACTACGACAACAACTCGTCCAGTACGACTGTCAAGTACTTTCTGTCCAATTATCACTGCAGCCCAAGGACGTCCGTTCGAAGCGGCCAATGACCCGACAACAAGAACGATCCTTGATACTTCAGCACAACCCGTACACCATCCCTGAACACCAGACGAACAACCGGTGGTCAGTGCCGCAGGATGAATCAGAGTGCCAGCACCATGACGACTTCAAAGAGCACTTTGAGGAAGATGCAATTTCCCGTTGGCACACTGAACAAAAAAAACCAAAGTTTGCTTCCCGAAGGCAAAATAATGAGTCTTTGTCAATCCTCTCCTACCGCTGCAAAGATTGTAAGACAACGTTCCAAATGTCTACAGACCAGGTTCACTGGTTTCTACAACATGCATTACATGTTCCAAAGCGCTGCGAGGAGTGCCGGCGAAAACACAATTGCTCTGAGAAAGGAAAGAAAATTGATGCCAAACCGTTGCAGATCACCGAATACCCGCACAAAACACCAAAGTCATGGCCGGCAGTAATAGAAGCACAGGAGCCTAAGTCGCCATCCACCGTGTCAAATTGTTCCAGTCGGACTCCTGCCAGTTCTGGCATTACTGGAAGGTTTGGGGATGGTCGCTGCACAGTATCCAATATCTCATCAAAAAGTCCGTCCTCTTCTTTCAAGCAAACAAGGACTTGTTGGGCAATTTCAGAAGGGATCACCTAAGACTACCCACTCCAGCAAGGAGAACTTTTCTCGTTGAAGAACTCATGTCACGAAACGCTGCCTTCCGTAAACAAGGCAGAGAGAGACCTAGCGGATGTCCCAGATGTTGCAACCCTACCACGTTCCTCTCCAAATCGCACTTCTGAAAGGTGGGCTGATATGTCTGACGACTCAGGCCTGCCCACACTTGAAGCGGGGTCCAGCTCAGAGAATACAAGTGTCGCATCGTTGGAAGAAGAGAGTCACGTTGATCCACCACTAACAGGGCTGTCTCAACAGAGTGCACTGGAGCATTTATCTCATATTATATTGGGCCTGCATAACTGGCATGTGACAGCACGCCCAGCAACAGAACCATGGATGCACTTAAGTGCACTGAAAGCATTCTCCCTGCAGCCTGCACTTACTACGCCAGGCAATCATCCACGGTCTGACAGTACTCCTGAACCAAATATATACTCTCTTACGCCGTCTCTGTGCACCACCTGCGAGCTAAGCTGTATTAGTAGTCTGTACAATTTGTTGCAGGAGACTGCTTGGATGCACAAAGGCCCAGAACCTTCTCACGCTTGGCTTTTTGACATTGTGATGGATAAATCCCTGAACACATCTGCATTCATCAAGTGCTTGCAAAGCTCAAAGGTCCCACACTCAAAAACTGACACGTGCACACGTATCAGAAGCAGCACAGACCTCAAGTCCCTGCAGGACATCTACTATCATCTGCTTGATCAAACGCAATGGAATCTTTTTACCTCTGAAGGGCATGTGGTACTGGAATGAAAAGAACCAGAAAAGCTGAAGCTGATGCACCTAGACGGAAAGCCACACTGCAAACTGTTCACTTCAGAGACGCACAGTGCCGCACAGCTGAGGACAGAAGTAGCTGAAACTGCAACGCAGCAGCAGGTGAGACTGAAATCGTCACACCAATTTCCGCCTATTTTTACCATTTTTTTCCCTATTAATTTCTGTTTTAGGGTCACAGAAATCTCTGTCTACTTCTTCTATAGTACTGATTTTCGGTGTACCATATCAGTGCATGGTAAGACTTAGTTTACTGAGTCAAAAACCATTCCTGTCATTACTGGGGTCACATGATTGGATGAGCATGTCAACGCTTACGTGACCCGGGAGCCCCCACCCGGATAGCTGGGAGGCACAGTGCAAAAAAGTAGCCCCGCAACGAGCCGCCTTCTGCAATGAATTCGTCCAAATTACCGAAGACTATGTCTCCGACATGCCTATAGTGGCCCTTTTCCTTGACTCCTGCAAATCCAACCAAGACCCCATCTCCTTCCATGATCACCAGCTTGGTCCCTGACCCTTGAATTGGGGTTTGGAGGAAGCCAAGATAGGCCGCCTTCTAGAAGAGTCGGTTAGTATAGTCCGCTTTGACGCGCGGCACTCTGTTTTAAAAGCAGCGTATGTTGAAAGGATGGTTCTCATGGCTTCAAGCGATAGGTCCCCGGTACCACCCACAACTTTTTCATGAGGGTATCAGAGAGCCTTCCAATGCATGATAAACCTATGGTACGGGGACCTCACGGACACCGCCTTGGTGAATTCACGCAATGCCCATTTTCGCATTGGTGGCATCAAGGTTAGAAAGTCTCCAATTAATGACTTTACAAGCTTCGAGTGGACGATGCCCCACTCCTTTGCCATCGAAGTCATTGTTCAAATATTGAACTCGATGCACTTTTTCAATGGTGATTTCTATGCCACGCGCTTGTCAGATCTTGGTGCCCCCAACACTTTCCAACTTGTCCTCAATCGAGATCTCAAGCGGGATCGCATCGACATTGATTTGGTTGAAGTGCACAAAACTTTTGCTCGCTCGGACAAGGGAAAGCATTGTGGGTTGCTCGGAGCCGGCATCAAAAATTCTACCGGCATACTATATGTTCTTGAGGATCGCTAAAGTAGAGACCACCGGCGACCTACCACCCCTCAACTCCCTTGCCCACTCCTCATTCTTCGACACTCACTTGGTGGTGTTCCAAGGGGCCTCCAGCTACTTGCTTCAATTCCGGGAAAGCAAGGGAATGATGTCGCCCCAGCTCGTCACCACCTTCCTGCAATCTCCATGGCCAAAGCCGAAAGGAGAGTCCAAGCCACCGGAACCGGTGGTAGTAGAAGCCGCGGCTCCCAAAGACGAACTGCTACTCAACATCCAAATAGTGGTATCACTATTGGGCGAATGGTCAGCGTGGGAACCCATTGACTCCATTTCAGCCTCCGAGTCTCTTCATAGGGTAACATTTCTTCACGAGGGCTCGTGCGCAATCGTCCAAGACGTTTTCCTAGCCGGGATAAGAGCCAAGCCCCTGGTACCCGACCCCACCCTTCGATCCACCCTGCTGCAAGCCCAACAAGGAGACCAGCATGACGAATAGCCGGAGCTGATTAAAACGCTACAAGCTGGTCCGGCCTTTGATTCATCCAAACAGGTTCACGCGCTCATGGACGCCCAAAAGAAGCTCTCCTCTAAGGGGATGTCTTCCGACGAGCGGGATAACCTCTGGGGTGAAACAACCCCACCCAGTCTTGACGCCGCGTTGTCAGCCACACGCTTGGGCATCCCCGAACATACCATCCTGAATGCGCAAGACATCCCCGGCCCTGATTTTCGTCGAAGAAATTTTTGACCCTCCGGATTTCGAATGCTTCTTGGATGCAGTGAATCAGTCCCCGGGCAACTGGGACACCTCCTCGAAGAGACACCGCAAGGACTTCGGGTTTGTCCTCGATAGGAATGGCAAGATCGCATGCCCCGCCCCCTCAATCCCCGACACATGCCAGCCACTCACCAAATACCTGTTGGCCATGGGCAATCAACACTGCCTGGAGGCGACACCCCTAGCGATCAACCAAATGTCCGTTAACACGTACGTGTCAGAAGTAAGCATTGGCCCGCATGTGGACCAAAGGTGTCTTGGCGAGTTTTTTGCTATTTCTTCTATGGGAGGGAGCGCCACCATGCTTTTCACTCCAAGGGGACGGCCTTCGCCCACTCATTCAATTTACATGCCAGCGTGCAGTGCCCTTCTACTCACAGGACCAGTGAGGCATGAGTTTGCCCACTCCATTGAGTGCACCGGGTCTGACCTGGTAAATGGGGAAGACATCCCTAGAACGAAGACACACTCTCTGGTTTTCCGCTTCGTCCCATCCACTGACTCGTCGGCGGCGCCCAAAGAGCAAGGTTACTTTTTTGAAAATATTCAACTATCATGAAGGACTACTTCAATTAACTTGAGAATACCTTAAAAAGTGGTCAAAACGAGTTGACATTCGTCAAGATCGTGGAGCTACGCACTGCTACTCGACAGCAGCGAGCGCTTGAGAACTTGGACAACGCGTTTTCAAGGCGCTGCAGACTGCTGCAGCCTCCTGATTGGCAGTTTTGAAGTGTAACGTAGCATACCTTGGATGTTTCTGTTGTTGCATTTCATCGTTTCATTGCACACGACCTAAGGTAGCCCTGTGTAGTGGAGTCACGCGCTTTGACGCGCTGTTCAAGCCGCAGTCGTGTCACCAGTAGCTGGATTGTCGATTTCCCACCCTCGCGTCCCCTTCAAAGTTATGATTTCATTGGAGTTTTTCACTAACTTTTGATGTTACAAAAAGCCAAAAATGTCGAAAATGGCCTAACTCAGTTTGCACATATCTTTGCGCCAGTGCGTCAAATCACGTTACCTATTGTTAAGTAGAGAGCGTCAGCTTTGAAATACGCTTTTCACTTTTTTTTAACTCAACAAGGGCTATTTTCTCTGATTTTTACATCATGACGCATGAATCACATTTTCCCCAACCCTCAAAAACACTGAAAACTGACATTTGGTGTTTTACGCATATCTTCGCGCCACTGCGCTGGAAAAGTTCGAACTAAGCATATATGGAAAGTAAACAGTGTTACGCTTATAGTCCATACTTCACTTACTTGGAATGATTTCTTTGTATTTTTTTTTACATGTCCAACAGGTTCACCCGTGAACCACACTCAAAAAACCCTTCGAAAATGCCTTTTGTGCCTCTTTCATATCTCCAAGAGAAAAAAGGTTTGAGGTTCGATATTATTTTTCTAAACAACACTGAAGTATGTGCTTTTTAACCCCGCGTCACCTTCATTTTCGGAACATGAGAATGGCTATGGTAAAAAGGCCACCAGTTACCACACGAACCACTTGGTGAAAAATCGTGAAAAATGATTTGGAGTTTTAATCATTTCTCTGGGACCATGGTGAGTTTGAACCTAAACCAAGGTGTTTTACACACACTGGAGTCCAGAGGTTTAAAAATATGTTTACTTCTCTGAGTAGAATAATGGATTTTCGCCAAGGTGATCAAGTTGGCACATGAAAGCATATTTTCAAATATTTGGGTCATGATGTTACAAAGGTGGCACCTTTCTCCGAGCCTATGGTGAGTCGAGAGGTCATCAAAGCTGTTTTGGAAAGGTAACGATGTCTACTGTGCAGATATTGGATCATCGGATCATATTGAAACTGCGATGACAGTAAAGAGGTTTGATTTCTTGATGCTCTTTTCATGGCTTGTCAGCATGTGTCTCCCCCCAACTTCTATTACTCTGCGCCTATGTTGAGTTGGGGCAACATCAAATATGTTTGAAAAACCTGACGAAACGCCCTACACAGTGCATGCAATCCTTTTCTGACATGTCAACAACATTGTACAGAAATATGGTGCAGAATGTGGGCATTCTCAAGAAAAAACCGGTTTTTTACATCATTGTTTTGCAAAGTCATTCGCGAATCTTTGGTCTTCGAACCTTTTTTAAACCATGTCAACATCTTCAGGATTCTTGTGGGTTTGTTCTATGTACAATCTGAAAGGTTTGGGGGTTTCAATGGCTCAGTGCGACTATTCATGGCGTCACCGTCCTGCACGTATCTTGCTTGGGCTTTCGGTGGCAAATCACTGAGTTATTGTCCTTCCGGGTATTCAGTATATACAGAGACCAATCTCCACATGAGCCTGGGTCTGAAGTCTGTACAGCTGCAACTGACTACTGTCTGTTGTTCACTGTCACTCCCCCTGTGCCTGTTGCGCCTGCAGGGTGCTGGTTGAGTGTGACTTGCAGCTATGCTGTACTTGCTTTAAATCATTTGTTTTAAAACAAATTCCATACAAAACAAACAGGCATAACCAGCTGGTAGTGTGTGATGTTTTTCCACATCAGGATATCAAAAGTGTACAACAGGTGGCTTGAGAGTGCATATGTGTTCAGAAAAGAAAACCATCTGCTGAAAGAAAACAAATACAGTCGCTTTCAGAAGAAAACCCACTGCACCTGAGCGAAATATGGGTAGTGTGGCTGGACAGTGTGAGCATCAGGTAGATGGACTGGTTCATGGGTTTTGAATTGGCATAGTAAGTTCAGGACTAAACCTTCTCTGCAAAAAAAACCGAAAGGGTAGAGGTGACTTGATTGTGGTAAGTGTTGTGTGAGTGTGCTGTTGGTGTGTTTGTGATGCTGATCCGTCTGTTAGTACGGGTGTGTGCTGTGTGTGAGCGTTTGTGTGCAAGTGTTTGTGTTGTGTCGAAGAAAGTTAGAACAGGCTTTCACTGTTGAATTCTTTGATGATATTGTTGTTTTTGTGCCTCTGCTTGCTCCTGCTGCTTCTTGATGTAGCTCAGGTTTTCCAAATAAATACGTTTTGATGAAACCAACCAGAGATATAAGTACCCACAGTGCAAGCAAGGGACCACAGGATCAAATCCACAACATGAAGGGCTGCAGTCAAAGGAGATAGTGTAACAACAAAGCCAACTCACAATAACTACAAATCTAAGAAACGATAGTTAGAAAATATCCTACAATCAT
The DNA here is from genome assembly GCA_964036045.1 of Eutreptiella sp. 'Long Island Sound 2002'. Classification (NCBI taxonomy): domain Eukaryota; phylum Euglenozoa; class Euglenophyceae; order Eutreptiales; family Eutreptiaceae; genus Eutreptiella; species Eutreptiella sp. 'Long Island Sound 2002'. The sequence goes on from OZ038381.1 coordinate 175,169,288, forward strand.
GGGAAAACTGCCCACATGGGCATCCTCTCCTTTAGAGTGCCATCTAGAGATGTGCACTCTTTGTTTTGGGTCCCATAGGAGCTGAGGTGGCATGGCTTGTGGCGCTGAGGTCACTGCCATGTCATAAGGGATCTTCCTACTTAGCTAGGCTGACTGGGAATTGAACCAAGGACGTCTCAAAAAGAGGTGCCACGGCCCTCTAGGGTGCAGACCACTAGGACAGCTAAGAATTCATGAGAAAATGTAGAAAAATGCATACGCTCTGGATTGACGTCAGCGCCTTAGTCAGTCCAGGAAATGGTGAAGAAGTCCAATCAGTTGGGGGGTCAGGGGTCCACACAACCTCCATAGTTCAATGCTTGGTTTTATAGGTCAAAATGTCTTGCAACCCCTTTTGGTTAGGCGGATACTAAGATACAAATGTGCTATGCCTTTAGGCCTCTCTATGACAACTAAAGCTAACCTTTTGGCAGGGAAATACACTTTTTCGTACTCTCCCCTTGTGCTGTGGTGGCCACCACTGTCGCATTCTCAAAGGAAAAAGGGAATTTTTGTGGACCTCCCCATGGCTTCAACATCTTTTTTCAAATTTCCTATAACATCCCCAACATTGGAAAGGAGGCGCTGCGTCACGGCAGTCGCCTGTTTTTGCTTAGTCATAACAGACGCCTACAGCTCCCACTGCGCTCATTGGCGTCGCTGGGGCAGCTGTGGCTTGGTAGGGGCTTAGAATGGGCATGCCAATTCATGTGTGCATATACCTCTCCCTCCAAATACCAAAACGCAGTGCAATACGCAAAGCCCAACGCAGATTACGATCAGGGCACGCTGTCTGGTGTCTCGTTGAACCTGCTGTCTGACCTGACCCGTCCTTAGTGCGAGGGGCTGGCGTTGAAAATTGTTTTGCCCTCATGGGGGCCTTACATTCGGGACACTGGTCCAGGAATCAGTTCTTCGGCCAGAACACGGCCTACTCCACTGTTTGCGCTCCAGGATATCTGCAGAGAAGGGGCGAAGGGTTGAGGGACTGACAAACACGCAATAATCGACGCAAACACAAAAATCCGTCAAATGACGGCCTGGACTTTTTCTGAGGGTACACACCTGTCCAGAATCCGCATGTGCATTAAATGCACATTTTTACGCAATTTTCTTTCATCGCAGGAATTTTCTAAATCCCTGCATTTGCACGCAGAGAAAAAGCGGCGCGCCGGAGCGCATCCTAATTGGGCGCCACAAAAGACAGAGAAAATAAGATTATAACAGTATGTCACGTAATAATAAGGAACTGACGGGACATACAATGAATAATAAACGTAGAGATTCCACGCATGCTTCTAGGAGAAATGGAGAATGAAGGATTCGAAAACTGAATATGAATTCAAAGAAAGAGGTATAAACATACAGGTTGTATTTGCTTCTCATGCAGCATACTCATTGCTTGTCTAGTGTTTCCGCTGACAAGTCGTGTAGCAACGCAAACGTAGAGTAGAGGGATTGATAGAAGATTGCAAGATGATTAGAGGTGAGATCAGGGCAAAAATGATGGCCTTCAGCCAGGGAGTGGTTGTCACGTGGGGCTACCGGTCCTGTCCTGCGGTGCAATGCGGGGCAACCGTGACAACTGCTCTTACACACCAACCTCCCCTTTCTGTAACACTGATTAGAACATACACACGTGTGCATAAACGATTTGCTTCGCTTATGTTTCCTGTCATGTTCTCACTTGCTCTCCCTCTCCAGCGGTAGGTAAGGTGAGTAAGCCCAGGGGGGGCCACCCCCTGGTTGAGTTCGTGATTGAGAGTGGTATGGATTGTTGGAAAAGGAATGGTTAAAATGGAAAATTGCCTGATTCGTGCATACCCATGCATGCATATGGCGCATCCAAGGGTAGGCCACGCGTGTTGCGCACGATATAACCCTTGTTTAGGCTACCCAGGGGCTCCATCCCACGTTCTATAGGAGAACGGGTGGAATTCCTTAAGCTTGATTGCTTTGCAACTGGGTAAGAGGACAACGTATTATAGGTCAGCCTGAGAAGCGTATAATATGTGTCACTTTCTGAGTGTCTATTTTGTTTCGATTGACCCTCAGAATTTTGTTGATGGATCCACCAGTAGTCCAGGCTATTCGGTGATTGGGGAAAGTCCTGGGCTGCTCAAGTTCTGGGGCAATTTCCGTGGATTATTGAATATAATTTCTTCAACATTGAGCCGCCATCATTTCCGTGATCAACTATTTGTGGTTTACATTGCCTTACATTGCTATTTGCATCCCAAACCATCTTTTTAATTCATCAACAAGAACAATCGCCAACTATTAAAAATGTCGTTCTATGGTATTGGATCAAAAACCAAAACCCCGTATATTGCGCCGCCGTCTCCCTTTCCAATCCCAAAGGGAACTACTCATGGTGCCCCTCAACTCTTGTCCACGCCCAAAACTAGTAAGAAAAAGTGCTTTTCCAATGCTTTAGGGTATTCTTTAGTTGTATTAGAGGTGCTCTAAGCACTCTTGCATTTTTATCTTAGTATTGGCCTAACCACAATGGGTGATAACACATTTTGACCTGTAGAACCAAACACTAAATCAGGATGTTGTGTGGACCCCTTAATCCCCAAGCAATGTGCACTAAAACATCTTTTCCTGAGTGACTGAAGCACTGATATACTGAAGGCAGAGCCTATAAATTTATCTATGTTTTCCCATGAATACTTAGCTATCCTAGTGGTATGCACCCTAGGGGGCTGGGGCACCTCTTTTTGAGAGGTCCTGGGTTCAATACCCAGTCAGCTTAGCTAAGTAGGATTATCCCATGTGACATGGCAGTGACCTCAGCGCCACAAGCCATGCCACCTCAGTCCCTATGGGACCCAAAAACAAAGAGTGCACATCTCTAGATGGCACTATGGGAACGTGTGAGCCCAGGGGGCGGTTTTTCAATCAGTTGTTCTCAAACATGTAACATATTTCATCCTGAGATGCTTTGAATGTTAATTGCTGTGTTCTATTGTTGATAGCTATCTTTATCTAACTCATTGTGACTGCAGCCCTTCATGCTCTGATCCTGTTTATCTTCTACTTGCTTATCTCTGGCTTGGGTTAACCTGGATTGGTTGTATTTCAACAATAAAACATTTTCATCATCAAGAACAAGCAGCAGGAACCCTACACCAGCAGCAAACAGCAGGAGAGGCACATCAAAAGCACAGTGCTGAAAACACTATAAAGCTTTCTGGTAGCAGAGGCAGACAGTCTCTGTGTACCGGCAGCAACCCCGTGCTGTACATCCAGTGCGCTGAGTACTGTCCTGAGCAAGAAGGGCGAATATGGACACAAAGAAGGAGGACACCGACGCAAAGACCGCGCCTGAGGCACCAGCAATGCCAGCACCTGGTGAACCTGGACCCCGACCTAGCGCTGTACCTTCGGTGCCCTTACATGGGCCAGTGGATGTGGTTGATGACTCGCTGGAGGGACTTCAGTCGGCCTTCAGGGCCCTCTCAGTCGAGGAGGTGGACACCAACCCTGTGAAGAAAAAGAGGGAGAGGGAGAAGGATGCAGGAGAAAGCATGGCAGACAAAGGAGTAGACCATGGGCACGACCCGACGAGTGGGTCAACCTTCGAGGGCGCACCAAGCGCCTCTGGCCTCCAAACATCACCCTCTCCTACAACCACCACACTCCCAACTCCAGACGCAGCCGCTGCAACATCCACACCCATAACCACCCCGCCTCTGGCTGAGGGCACAGGCTTTACTGGTATGCCTACCTACCCTGCCTATGGTGTGGACCCATCCACCACTGCGTTTCCAGAGGCAACTACTGCCAGTGAGCCAGTGGCCTCCAGTTCTGCGCCGCGCTGGTATGCGGCAGACTATCACGATCCTCTACCCGCTACGGGAGCCTATGTGGATGTTCCTGGGTATGCAACCCTGAGTGGGCTGAGGAGAGGCCCTGAGTCATGCGCGAGCAGGAGTAGATGATCGGGGAGATCCTCCAACAGGTCCCTGACGTGGTCGGATATCAATGATGCACTCCGAGGAGCCACCTCTAAACTTGTTGGGAATCTCACTCAAGAGATTTGGGCTAAGCTGGAGCCCCTGATTCCTCCCCAAGCGTCACCTACCATCGTGAGAGTTTCACCACACCGAGTACAAGCCAATGATCTGGTGGCGGGGTTGACAAACACCCTCAGGAGCCTGAGGAGCCGACCAATGCCGACCCCTGCTGTGATACCGAGAAGCCCTTTCATACCAAGAACGGCCCAGCCTCCCTACAGCCACGTGGGGATTTCCACGACAGCTGAGCTGGACCGGCTGGGGCTGACAGCGCTAAGGGCAATGGTTGACGTGGAGCCCTATCGCTCTAGTGACCTAGGCAGAGACCCCTCTGATGATGAGCCGCCGTCCATGACTTCTGCTTCGCCCTCGGAGGACGACGACCCTGAGGACCCCGAGAAACCGAGTGGGCGTAAGAAGAAGAAGAAGAGGAAGACCAAGCGCCCTGAGGGACGCAGGTCGCAAGAGGCTAAGGCAATCGTCACCTCCAACATTGTGGTGAACTTGCCTGAGTTCACAGGCAAGGATCTCAGCGAGGTTGCTGAGAACTTTGGCCGGTTCCTCCGAATGACCGGTCAAACCCATGCTAGTGGGCGAGTCAAGTGTGATCTGCTCCTGCAGTGCTGCAAGACCAAGTACCTCGAGCAGCAGGTCAAGCAGATCGCGACGAAATCCGCCACCTTTGCCGACGTGTTGGTTGCCTTGGAGAGGCAGTACCCCACCTACGAAACCGACCTCTCAATCAGGGCCGAGATGCAGAACCTGGCCGTGCTGCGTAACAACCCCAAACCAGCCAGGGTCTCCGAGCTACTGGCTGACCTGGAGCACTGGGCGGGACGACTGACGCCTGGTTCCTACAGCAGCGACGATTTGCTCTTCTGGTTGGTGGCTGAGCTCCCTCGGGAGCTGTGGGACGAGTGCCGGTCAACGGCAGAGCGCAAGGCTAGAGCCCTCAACTGCGAGGATTTGTCTGTGTTACTCTTGGAGCTGGCGCTGGAGAAAGAAAGCGACCAGCACCTGAACGCCTAACGTCCTGGAGGAGGAGGCTCTGGAAGCCATGCCAAAGGCTACCAAGAACCCAGACCTGGACAGGGGACTACCCCAAAGCACGCCCGTATCATGGACAATGTCAAGGAGCTCTTCTGGTGTGATGCCAGAGATGGGCATGGTCACCTGCACCACGCCCCTGACTGCGATGAGCATGATTGCTTCGTGGTCCACAGGAAAAGGCAGGAGACCAACACCGGCGCCAAGCCTAAGATGCCGGATCATTGCAGGTGCACCATCACCTGTGCTTTTTGTGGGAAGAGGAAGCACTACGAGGATGAGTGCTACCACAAGAAGCGCCTGTCAGCGAAGCTGAGGGGCGAAGATCCTGGCAAAGGCTCTGGCAAGGGCGGTGGCAAGGGCAACGGCAACGACTCCGGCAAGGGCAAGTTGAAAGGTCGTGGGAAAGGCCAAGACAAGAGCCAAGGTGGACGAGGAGAAGGCGCTAATCAACAGCCTGACAAGCGCAACAAGAACCAGGACAAGAACAGAGGCAACCCCAACCCTAATCCAGGGGAGAACGCCGAGCCCTCTGGAGGGCAGTCTGGTCCTACCACACGCTCGCAGGCCCAGCTAGAGCAAGGGGCCAAGCGTGAGCATGAAGGAGGCGATAACGGCAACGCCAAGAAGAGAAGCCGTTTCATGGAAATTGGCCCGCAAATTGCGGAACAAGGGATTCGAGGAGACCTGTCGCGCGGAGTTCTGACGGGGACGCTCCGGTGGGGCCAAGGACCTGGTGTTCTGGGTACGTATCCGACTAGGGGGACGTGAATACCTCGGGGTACTGGATACTGGAGCCACCATATCTATAGTGGCCAAGAACATTTTACCTTCTGGGAGCCTGAAGAACACCATGACCAGCGGGGCTATACGAATGGGGGATGGACATGTGGTGCACCGCTGCGGGGACTGTGAAGTGGAGGTACCAATGGGAACCTGAACTATCGCCCATCGGTTCTATGTGATGGACACTGAGGCCTTCGACTTTGTATTGGGGACTGACTTCTTCGTGCAGCACTCCCAGATACAATCCCTGACGCTGCAAGCGCCCTACCTCCTCTACGTGGACCATGGCAATGGCAGAGGGTCCGTGCCACTGGAGCAGTTGGAGTACACCTCGAGCTACGTGAGGGTATAAAAGGAGGATCCCTCGAACATGATGGCGGCCTCCAGAACTAAGGTATATCAACTTTTGGGGGAAGTCCTAGAACAAGGTCTGAAGGAGTTGGGTTACTCCAGAGAAGAGCTGAGCGTGGAGTTGTTCGCCAGCGACAAGCAACATGTCTTGACCTTTACTGCAGCAAGAGGAAAAACTGCGGCTACAAGTTTTACTGGCCCTCTTTCGGGATGGCCTACGGGAACCCCAGGTTCAGTGAACTGGGAAGGGTCTTGACCAAGGTGGCCCTGGAACGTTCCCGTATGATCCTGTGTTCCCCCGATTGGGGAGCCCAGGGGGGCAACGAGTACTGGCGAACCCTCCCGGACACGTTGACTATCAGCTCTGTCCGGCTACCTGATGAGGCCATCTACGTGCCTCTGGGACGCAAGACGCCCATCGCGAAACCCGGAGGGGGAAGTATGCTCAGCGTGGTGGACGGAGGTCTTACCTCTATCCCCTGGGAGGACCTGGACTCAACTCTGGTCCAGGTTATACCACGAGAGAGCAATGGACTCACCCTGCGTGACTTGAAGGACCGACTACGACTTCAAGATGCCATTGAGACCATACCAGGGGGACATGAATACGTTGTGACTAACACCAATGCCCCCAACTCTCCCTGCCATGTACCTGTTCCTGATGGAGTTTCTGAGTGTGGACTATCCGAGCTCCCTAGCTCTATCCACTCAGATGACGAAACTGAGCATGACGCCTTCTTCGTTCAGACATGCGTGGAGGAAGTGGAGAACGCCGAGTACGTCGCCCCACTGAAACCCCTACTCTCCATGAGGGTGGGAGACCCCGTGGACGAGGAGCTGGACCCCGATCCAGGCTACGGGAGTACGTTGAGTCCAAGAGGAGGTTGGTGGCGAAAACGCTATGCTACGCTAAGCCTACTCGCAGCTCATGGCCACTGAAGCAAGGACGTATGGGATATCTATCCCAATTGAAGGAGGAGCTCGAACAGAAGATCACCACCTGGCAAAGGGAGGTAGATCTTAAGCTCATGAAGAGCGTGTGGGATGCCCATGTGGGAACCCCAGAGGAGGACGACCTCTCCGAGGAATGTGCATGTGAACCCCCTCGAGCGTGCCTTTGTTGCCATCGTCCACCGGAGATGGTTAAACGAGACCTACTATATGCCTAGCAAGGGTTGAAGGATACTACCAAGGGCGAAGAGTCGGTGGAGGATCATCTCCCGGCGTCTATTACTCAGGGGGCCAGCAACTTACACTCTAACGAGGACATGGAGGACAAGATCAAGCTATTGGACCCGCGAGTGCAGAAGCTTATAAGGACCTATCTGGAGGTGTTCGGGGAACTACCACCCCCAGCTTCATGTGACAAGCTGGTACAGATGGACCTCAAGCTGAAACCCGAGTTCGTGGGCCATAAGATCCGGAGACGACCCTACCCAGTTCGTAAAGAGCAGGCCGACGAGATTGAGCGACAGATACAAGACTGTATCGACGCTGGCCTAGTCCTGGAGTACAGGGATGGGGACTACCCCCAACACTGCAGCCCCTGTCTCCTGGTCGCTAAACCTGGGTCTACAGCCGAACGGCTTGTAGTGGACTACGGAGAGCTGAACAAGAAAACGCTGAACCACTCAAGGTCCATTCCTAATATGGAGTCTACCCTTGAGAAGATCGCCTCCTGTCGGTACAAGACCAAGATGGACAAGAGGAGCGGATTTTGGCAGGTGGACCTGACGCCCAACGCCCAGGAACTACTCGCCTTCATCACCCTTCAGGGGAGGGTGTTCAAGTGGAAGGTCAGGCCCTTTGGCGTGGCCGACGCACCCGCTCTTTTTCAAGAGGTAGGTAGGTAGGTATCTTCGGGAGCTCGGCATGCCTCCTTTGACATTGCAGGAAGAAGGTCTTACCAAGGGGACGTCCTGTCCCTCCCACTGCCCTATGTCAGGTGCCTCTTGAGCCGCTCCCGCATGTGCTTGGGAAGGCATTGTCGCGGCCACCCGGTCCATGTGTCCCAGGTGGGAGGGTGTCCCCACATGTGTCCATGGGTAGGGCCACATGCCCCCTCCTTTGGGCGGCAGCTCTGGGGGGCTGCCCAGCCGTGTGGAGTATCTCTCACCACAAGGGGTATTGCTCCCGCTTGTCTACGGTACGACCGCCTCACCCTTGTGGCTTGAGTTGCGGGGCCACTCTGCTTGGCAGGTGACCCCCTCCTGGACTGTGTACCGGCTCGCCTGTCACCGGTTGCTTCCATGGCTCCGGGTGACGTTTGCCATGGTCCCCGATGCAGCCTGGCCGGGCTTGGACCAGTGGCTTTGGAGTACCGCTCCTGCCACTGGCCCGGTGGGTCGGCTGGGTCGCCCCAGTGCGTCCGACCCATGGGGTATTGGTTCTTTCCTGTCCCTCGGCCGCCCTACGTGTGTGCAGTGTCCTGGGCCGTTGGGCTCCTGTTCACCGGTGTGCCCGCGCGGTTTGCTGTGGTGCGTCTGCGGTGTCCTGGGCCAGCTGGCTCCTGTTCACTGGTGTGCTCGCTCGGTGTGTTGTGTTGCATGTGCGGTGTCCTGGGCCCCTGGGCTCCTGTTCACCGGTGTGCGTGCTGTGTGCGGTGCGCGTGTGCCATGGGTGGTTGTGTCCCTCTTCCTCCCCCCCTAATTTTCATTTTTTTTTTACTTGTTTTTTGTTTTTGTTTTTTTTTTTTTTTTTTTTTTACCTGTTTTTTTTTTTTTGGGAAAAAAGAAAAAGAAAAAACAAAAAAGAGGAAAACAGAGGCGCGCGTACACTGCAGGCACAGGCATGGGCAGCTGGTGCGGCGGTGCTATAGCGTTGTGTCCTCTGGCGTGTGTCGTCGGTGCTGTGGCGGCGGTCGCGCCCCAGGGGTGCGGCTCGCGTGTCCTGATGTACATGGGTATGGGTCAGGGTGGGTTTGGTTAGGTGTCTCTTTGCTTCTGGTGCTGGCTGGTTAGGCGGCTGCGTGGGCTGTGGCTGTGGGCTGTGTCTACGCATTTCTCTCAGCGGGCCTGGTTTGGAGTCAAGGGTTGACAGTTTCGGGATGTGGCTCGGGTTTGATTTGTGTTGGGGCTTCGGCTCGGTTAGGCTTGGGTCAGGGTGGGTTTGATGAGGTGTCTCTTTGCTTCTGGAGCTGGCTGGTTAGGCGGCTGTGTGGGCTGTGGGTGTGGGCTGTGGTTACGTTGTTCCCTCGGCGGGTTTGGTTAGGAGTCAAGGGTTAGCGGTTTCGGGGTGTGGCTCGGGTTTGATTTGTGCTTGAGTTCTGGCTCGGTTAGGCGGTTGCGCGGGGCCGGGCGTGTGGGTAGCGGCGTCCACGGGGTCGTGCGCCCGAGGCGAGTGCGGGGTGGTGCGTGCGGGCCGGCTGTTGGCCGGTGGCCTCACTGGGAGTCCCACACGGAGGGGTCGACGGGCGTGCCGGGGGCGTACGCAGCGTGCAGGTTGGGCAGCAGAGGGCGCACGTGCAGGGCGTCGGCGTGCCCGATGGGGACCTCACTGAGGACCGAGGGGTTGGCGGCAAGCAGTATGCGATGCCCGGGAGGGGTGGTGGCGAGGAGCGGGAGGATGTCCGCGGCCCGCGACGTGGGGGCGAACACGGCGTGGGTCGGGTGCGGCCCCGGGAGCGGTGCTCGGGGGAGCGGGACCACAGGACGGCGGTCTACTGTGAGGTGCCAAGTGGCGCGATGGTGGAGGAGCCGGACTAGGGCGATGCTGTGGCGCAGTGTGTGGGGCTGGGTGCTGGGCGGCGTGGGGACGTGCGGCGGGAGGGGGGGGGGGCGGGGCGGTTGCGTGGGAGGGGGCACGGCGGAGGACTGACGTCAGTGACGTGTGTGTCGTGCTGAGGTTGGAGAGGAGCCTACGGTATCGGGCCCGGGTTCGGCGCCTTTGGGCGTAGTGGTGCTCGTTGTCGTGTGCGTTGGCTTCCTTCGGCGCCCGGTTCGTTTGGTGACTTCTGGGCGGGGCCTGGCGTGGCGCCCCGTGGTGGTGGTGTGCTGGGTAACGGGGTTAGATGGCGGCGCCGCTGGCCGGGGGGTCAGGCGCGTCGTGTTGTGTGGCGTGCAGGGCTCCTGGGGTGTTGTGGGTGTCGCCGGTGTCGGTGCGCCAACGATTGTGGGGTGGTGAGGGGGTGTGTGCGTGCGGAGCTGGGCTTTGGGTGAGGTCCCACAGGCGGATGCCGTCTCGCCGCGCTTCCTGGAGGGTTTCCCGCAGGCGCCTGAGGACGTACGGGTGGTCCTGGGGCGCGGGGAGGTTGCGGGGGTGGACTCCCAGGGGGTGGAGCGCATCGGCCAGCATGGCTTCCCATGCGGCCTGCGGCATCCACCCCCCCGCCGGCCGGAGGCGGCAGTACTCCACCGACCCCTTGCGGGGCCGATGGACCAGGCCCTCGAGGGAGGGCTCTCCCCGGGCCCACTTCCGCAGCTCCCAGAGCTGCGTGTGGGTCCAGCGCTGCCACCACTGTTCCTGGGCGGGCCTGCGGTCCTGGGCGGAGGAGTGGGCGTGGGTGGGTGTGACGGGGTCGTGGGGACCGGCGGCGGTGGCAGGCCTGGGGGATTCCTCGTAGTCCAGTTCCGTGGGGGTGCGTGGGGAGTGGGGGTGCACGCGGATGTGGACCCGCGGCTGTGCGCGTACGGTCTCCGGCTCGGGGTTGGGCGGGGATTCGCGGCGGCGGCGGTAGTGGGGCATGCGTTGCATGTGGGCTGTCATCGGGGACCGGTAGGGGGGCGGGGGCGCTGCTGGTGGACCCTGGAGCGGTCCGTGGGCCTGGGGTGCGGGCTTTGGGAGGTGGTGGGACGAGGCGCGTCGCGCTTCGGCCGCGGCGCGCTCCGCCATGAAGGTGGTGGCGGTGGCGTCGGTGACGGTGGGGGGGCGCCGCGCTGGGCGCTGCTGCCTTCGGGCCTGGGACGGCTGGGGCCGGATGTCGTAGAGGACATCCTCGGGGAGCCGGGCTCGAGCTGCCGTCGTGGCGCAGGGTTTGGGCTTGGGTTTGGGCTTGGCTGCGGGCTGCCGTTTGGCGGCGGGCTTGGGCTTTGGCTGGGTCGTGGGCGTGGGCTTCGCCAGGGCGTGGGCTTTGGCGGCGGCGGGGCTGCTCGCGGTGGGGGCGGGTTTGGAGGCCCGTTTGGGAGGTGTCCCCCGCAGCCTGGGTTCTGGTTCTGGTTCTGGTGCACCAGGGCCATCTCCTGGTAAGGCAGTGACGGGCTCGGCGGCCCTGAGCGTTCTCCCGCGACCGCCAACCGCTCCGTTGCCGGTTCTGGCACTGCGCGCACGGCGTGGGGTTCCGGCGTGGGTTCAGGTCTCGGGTGTGTCTCCTCGTTGTTGGGTGCCCCTGGGAGCCCTGCACTGCGCGCACCCCGTGTGTACTCCCTTGCGACCACTGGTCTCCCCAGCCCCCGCGCCCTGCATCATTCGCCCGAATGCGGTCAGACCACACGGATCCTCCGCCCATGGGCCTAGTTTTAGATTGTGCCAACCGAAGAGGAATCTTAACGCACCAGACAAGGGGCAACACGACAGTGCACGGGACTCAATCAATTCAGTTGAGGCATGGAATAGTTATGGTCTGCCACTAGAACCCACCCCAACCCCGCGGACACTACGTGCCATACGGATGCTGGACTCGTGCTGCAGCCGCACAGTACCACAGACCTCCTAGACTGCCGTGGGTACTGAAGCATGCACTGATTGTCCGTGCACACAAACAACACATAGTCAAGCGGCGACGGGTCTCGAAACACACGGGACGGCAGACTGACATGATAACGTGCACGGTAGGCCACGACCAACCGTGGATCACGCCTCACAACCCATGCCATGACCATCTGAAGCTGAAACAAGACTGGGGCACTGACCAGACCATTTTCCACAAAGGGAGACAAGCTCAAGTCAGGCACAACACTACATGCGTGAGGCTCAGAGCGATGTACCCCCTCGTGCATTCGCTGCAGCACCAGTTTAGACAGTTGCTGACGCACCAGAGCAGACAAATAGCCTGGGGACCGCGAAGAGGGCTGGGAAACCCACAGAAGACCCGAAACCGTAATGACAACCACCTGTTGACCCGGAAGCCGACAGAGAGCAGCCTTGCGCACCGCAAACAGAGCATCAACCTCAACCGCAATCCACACCACAACCTCGGATTTGCATAGCTGCAGGACAGTGTCCCAGGAAGCTAGCACATTATAATCCAATTCGCGTGACATGAACTCTGCTACAGCAACCACAGTCCTGCACTGCCTGTCATACAACTCCACACAGGCCCCCACATGAGTTTGCTCGTTACCATGGTACAGGCCACAGTACCTACAGTCAGGAACATCAAAGAAAACCCTCGCCAGAAATTGCATAGTGCGAAGGTGATTTGCCTGCCGGTGCTGTGAAAGAGTAACCCCGGTGTCATGACAAACACGACCCCAGGTAGACATATCAAATCCATGTTCCTGCACCCACCTCCCCAAAGCTGACTGCTGCCCCAGAGTAGAGTCATACAGCTTGTCCATAAAAGCATTCAGTTTAAACACTACAGACCCTTGATAGCAAACAGGGCTCGGAGGATCCTCAAGAACACCCAGCAGAGCACCCCAAGGAATAGGATATCGATCCGGGTCTTCCAAACCACGAGTGGCCGCAGCATCAGCTTGCCTCTGCCAACTAGCCGCTACACCCGTGTCACCCGAATCGTGCTGTGCTGGAAGCCACAACTCGATAACAGACTGCATTACAGGCTGACGAAATACCCATTTGGCCAGCCTATCAAACCACGTGGCTGTGCGAATCCACCTGTCAAAATAGCATGTCTGTACTGCAGCATTGTCACAGAGCAAACACACGCTACCTTTAAACCCTGCTCTCGCAAGTATCCACAAAGCAATGATCTTCGCTAGCCACTCCAAAACAGTTGACGACCCTGCAGCACAGCGAATCCCCAGCACTATCCTGTGTTGTACCCGGCCTCCCCCAGAAAAAATGATCCCCAGACCACCCCGCTCAAGAATAGCGTTGCTGTCACCCATTTCGTGACCAGCATCAGTGGTAACAAACAGAACTGCGAACCTCAGGCGTGGTAATCCTGTGCTTGTAGCGCTTTTGAAAGGATGACAGCGAGCCTTGAAGACCACCCACATCAGCCACCAGGACTCCGTGAGTGCAGACCCCTGGGTAAACATGGAAATCCTCCACAGACAGGTGATTGGAAACTAATATGTAATCGATCTCGTACTTAGTTACTCCTGTAGAAGAGTGGACTATGTTGGTAAACTGACCGGGTAGATAATCCAGCTTCAGGTGACTCAGTGCCCCACCCTTGGCCAGCTGACGAGCTATGCAATTAGATGCAGTGCGAGGGACATTGAAATCGCCCAGACAGATTCCCGCAGTGGGTCGAACTTTCTGAAAGACAGCCCCAATCTCAATCAACACATCTTCTTTTTGAGTCGCATTAAATTCAGGATCGATGTGAACATTAGTATATAACACCACTTCCCCAGTGCCGTGTTGAACTAATACAGCCAACCAACTGCGTGCATCAAACAGCACTTGAGTGTATGACGGTTTGAAGTCGTTCGGAGCAAACAGTCGTCTATGAAACAGAAAACACAGGCCGCACCCAGGACCAACAACGACACCAGCAATCGCCACATAAGCTTTTAACGGCACTTCATCCTTTAATGAGACGTCCCATAGTTCTTGGATTGCTACCACATCAGGATCATGAATTAGAACGACACTCAATAGTGCTGCAATATTGGCAGCAGTACCTCCACAGTTCACAGACACAACTCTCATTGGCCCTGGTTGTGGAGATGTGGATGGTTGAAAGACTAATGCCTGAAATTGAGCTGACCAACCGGAGTCTGGAGAACAAGTGTTCATTTCCTGGACCGGTGTACAGGTGGCTTTGGCTGTCGAAGTGATGGGAATTACATGACCCAGAGAGACCCCATGGACAGTAACACAGGACCGATTGGCAAGAGATCTAAGAGCAAAGGTTTTACCTCGGGGCTGACAAATGCAAAGTGCCCGCACACACACTCCATGGAACAAAGACAGACAGAAGACCTCATTGACAACAGGACGCCCGCAGGAGGTACAGAGAGACGGACAGGCAAGCGAAATCCGATCAGTGGAGGGGGCTGACACAGGCATAAAGCCTGTACCCTGCGCCACTGATGTCAACCGTGTGCAGAACACAAGACACTGGTTGGCGTGCAAAATAGGAGGAGACACTGCAATGTCCTTTTGCCTGAGTTTGTAAAGAAATCGCCGCTGCACTTCAATAGCCCATACCCGCAAGGTACCAAAAAGCATATGTAACTCCTCAACAGAAAAATGTCGCAGGACAGTTGATACTGCAGATGGTACCCACGCGGGTAGGGCTGTTCTATGGGGAGTGGAGGAGGCAACAGGTAGATACACATATGAAGGCTGGCCACAGACGGGACACCCTTCGCAGTGCAGAAAACCCATAATAGTTCCACATTCCCAGCAGGTCTTCATTTGTTCACATACTGGAGGCTCCACCTTTGAGCAGTCAGTGGCAGAGGAAGGGGTAAGTTCATAAGAAATCAGCAACTGGAGCAGTTCACTCAGACGTTTTCGAGGATAGACCGCGATGCATTGATACAGCACCCACTGTGCTTCACTATGAACCAGGAAACCCGTGGGCAAGATTGGAGTTCACAACCATTGACGCTGATGTTGAAACTGAGGAAGTGCATGATCTGCCCCTGCAGCAGGAGGCATGTTCCTAGGGTCCACATACACTGCAGGCCGTTGATACCCGCTTCCTGAATCTTTAGACGACGCACCATGACCGGAAGAGGACGAGTACCATTGCCACTGTCCTGCGTTGTCATAATATCCTGACGACTGTTGATGGGCGGGTGGTGCATACCATTGATCATACTCCCATCCATAATCTGAGGGGGCCCCGGAACCTTTCCCTTGAACACCCTTACCCCAGTTGGATTGTTTGGCTGGTGGGCCGACCTGATTAGATTCTTCGCGAGTTCTCAGGGCTCCTATATGCCGATAGGGTTCCCCAAGATGATCGTGAGACCTAGCACGCAAATTAAAACCAGACTGGGTGCGCCATTCCATGGCATGCTCACCTTTGAAAACTTTTTCAATGGTCGCCTTTGACAGAGTCAAATGATAAAAACCACGAGATGTATGAGCTTCAGTGAGTCCCGCATGAACTCCAAAAATATCATGCACAGCTTTGTTATACCGAGCAGGAGAGATAGAGGAGGTCAAACCGTGTAGTCTAATTACTGCAGAATCTTTCACGGAAGGCACAGAAACTGCTTCATAAGTGTCCTCGGGAAGCAGGGATGTCACACCAGACGCAACAGGAGCTGCCGACTCTTGTGGTTTACCCGGCGGCTCTGATTTAGAGTGCCCCCCCCCAGCGACAAACGATTCCACGAGAGAATCAGAAATACCATCATCGTGTTCCTCACCATGAACTGAGTCAAGGGCACATGCATTATTTAGAGCTCTCAGAAACATTCTAAGATGCAGAGAACTCACAGCCTTCCTGGCAATCAAAGCTACAGCTCGTCTTAAAGATTTGAAGTCAGAAGCTGCTTCCAAAGGAGTGATATCCAGACCATCTGGAGCTTCAGACAACAGAGAGAAAACAATTGCATGGCAATCAGAGTCGTCTTTGAGCTCCTTCAGAATTTCCCCAGCCTTCATCAAAAATGATTGTTTGTCGGCGGGACGAATAGTAGATGGGACAGATTGAACACACAGGTCGTTCCACTTCGTGATATCCGGTAGTAGAGACTTTTGCACGACAGGATTCTGCTTGGCTAGGATCATCTTGAGAGAAGTGTGCAGCTGTGCAGGCATCCGAACTGAAGATAGAGCACCAGCCAGTCTGCTATCAACATGATGACCTAAAAGCAAGGCCTTTAACGATTTGCTCGCCGTGGATACCACACTTTCCGGGTAAAATTGCACATCCTCAAGAATTTTAATGTACGGGTCGTCGCTCACTGAACTAGACAGACTGGGCTCCAGCATGCTCTGCCATAGTGGTATAGTCGGTTCTCGAGATCCTCCGGAAGCGTCTGTTGAATTTCTGAGATCATGGACAGGTGGGGAATCAGCAAGCAAAGGAGGATCAGCCTTGAATCGATCCTTGAGAAGAGACTTGATTAGCCCAGTCCAGTCCCCAGATTTCAAAGGGCAGTTCTCCAGATACGTGCAGTCCGGGTCGACTTGAATTTGAAATGACGGCTGAAGAGATTTCCGTTTGGCCCACTGAGAGTACAAAGCATACCATAACAGCACCTGGGCCAGCAACCCACAGCTACTGCCAGAACTCTTCGGAGCTTTAGTAACTTTGTTGTCTTTCCTGCTCGACTGAATTTAACGCGACGCTTTCGCTAGCCCGATTGCGGTCAGACCATTCGGATCCTCCGCCCATGGGCCTAAACGCGCACAGTTGCGAACCGATAACCGCATAACAGCCAACCGATGACACTCAGGATAGCTGAAGTGCAAACCGCAAAAGTTCAGATAGTCCCTGCGAGTCACAGGTGAGGAAATTAGTCAAGCAGAGAATTCACCGAATCTGCATAGTTCAACGTTCATTTGCGCTAATGACAGATTCAACGAGGTCTTCTTTGATCAGAGCTTTTCATATGTGTCTGGGGGACCTGTGCGCGTGACCGGCCTGGGTGCAGAGACTGCACGCTTGAACACACTTGGTGGGCAGTGGTGCGTCTGCCTCATCCGGATAGCACCGTCCCCGGGAGGGGTATCCGCAACAGCGTGTCCCGGTGGTGGGAGCCGACATAGGCCCATCCGACTCGACCCCCGCAGCCTGGGGGGTGGAGTGCTGGATGAGGACGTGGTGGTGGTGGTGGATGAGGTGGTCGTGGTGGTGGAGGTTGTGGAGTCGGAGGCGGAGGAGAGGGCCGCGGGAGACGGCGGAGGGTCCCGGGCCTCGGGGGCGGGCGTATGATGCTGGGTCCTGTAAGTAGCGAGAACGAGGGTGCAGGTTCGGGCATCGGGCGTGTGCGCGCGTTTTCCCTGGTGATCCGTGCGTGCTGGTGCTGGCGTGGCGGCGTTGTCTCGGCTGTGCGGGCACGTCGGTTACCCGGGGGCTGGCCATATCTGCTCCAGGACGCGGGGGTGTGTTTGCTGGAGGTAGTCGAGGGTGCGGAAAAAGCATCGCTGGATGCCGGGCATGTCCTCCTCTGTGAGGTGGGGGTAGTTTTGGGTGGGGGTGTGGGGGCCCGGCCATAGCAGCGCCATGAGGCGGGCTGCCACCATGTACGGGCATAGTTGTGGGGTGGTGGGGCGTGGGGGGGTGGGTCCCCCGCGGTTTGGGGGGGCTTCCATCTGCTGGGGGCGCAGCGTGACCACCCACACCCATCGGTCCGTGGGGATCCCCCAGGTCCGTTGGGTCCACTTGGCGAGGCAATACATCGCCCTACCAAGGCCCTGGTAGCCGCTGCGGATGGAGAGCAGCGTGTCCAGGGATTCGGGTTCCCACGTGCCCCAGATGTGGGGGTCGTCCGGGTCGTCCCCCCTGGCGTACGTGTCGGGGCCTGGGTTGTGTGTGGGGGGGGTGTAGTCGGCGGGGAGGAGGGAGTCGGTGCCGTGTACCACCCAGTGGTCTGTGGGTGCGTCGTAGGTGGTGGTGGAGAGGGTGTAGTGCAGATTGTACATGAGGGTCATGTACGTGGAGGGGGCTGGCTGCTGCTCGTCGGGGGTGGGGATGTCCCCCGGGACGTGGTGCCGGAAGTTGCTTAGGGAGGCCATCCGGGCCACCCATGTTTCCCGCTCCCACTCTTTGGTGCTGTCGGGGGTGGCGTCGGGTGGGAGGTGGGCCATGTCGGGCTCGCGGTAGCGGGTGCGGCCCTGGGTGCTGTCCCGCTCCGGCACGGGGTGTCCGACCAGGTGTCGCCCCCAGTCGATGGGGGGTACCCAGATCCGGCTCCCCGTGGGGGGCGGGCTCTCGCCGTCTGGGGTGGCGCGTGGGGGGCGCTCGTGTCGGGCGACGTGGAGGAAGGCGTCGAAGAGGAAGTCTCTGACGCCTTCCCCCAGGGTGGCCGCCTGGACCAGGGTGGCCGCCCGGATGGGGGTGCTGGTGCCGGAGGTGCGGAGGTACAGCACGACGTCCTGTTCCCCGACCCCCCGGAGGTGCTGCCGTACCGCTGCGGGGTTGTGCAGGGCGTAGGGTTCGGCCGGTGCGGCGACTGGTGGTGCGGGGTGTGATGGGGGGGGTGGTGTGGGTTGGGGGGGGAGGTCATCGTTGTCGCGCGTGGGGTCCGGTGATGGGGTCTCTTGTGGCGGTCGCGGGAGGGGGGATTCGCGGTGGCGTGTGTCGGCGGGGGTATCGACGTCGATTGGCTGGTGCTGGCTGCCGCGTGTTGTGTCCGTGGCCTGGTCTCGGGGGGGGGCGGGGGGGGGTGGTGTGGGGGTGGCGCTGTTGGTGGTGAGGGGGGCGGGGGTGGGTGTTGTGCTGGCTGGGGGTCTGGGCGTCCCTGTGGGTCGTGTGGGTGTTGCGTGTGTGCGCCGTGTGGCCCTTGCGGTTCTTGACTGGTTGTGGTGCCGGGGTGTGGGTGGGAGGCGGCCGCATGAGCGTCCGGGTGGGGCTGTGGTCCGTATGTAATGGGTGGCTGCTGGTGGATGGTGCTCGCTGGTATGGGGTGTGGGTGGGGGGCCTGCTGGTGGTGGTGGGGTGGGGGGGGCGGGGGTGGGTGTTGTGCCGGCTGGGGGTCCGGGCGTCCCTGTGGGTCGTGTGGGTGTTGCGGTTCTTGACTGGTTGCGGTGCCGGGGTACGGGTGGGGCCCCCGGGTGGGGCCCCCGGATGGGGCTGTGGTCCGTATGTGATGGGTGGCTGCTGGTGGATGGTGCTCGCTGGTATGGGGTGTGGGTGGGGGGGCTGTTGGTGGTGGTGGGGCGCTCCTACTAGGTCCTGGTGTTGCTGGTGTGCGTGCGCGGCTCCTCGCGGGTCCATGGGGGTGTACCGTGGCTCGTATGTCGTGGGCCCGTGTAGCGGGGGCGGCGGGTGGTGCTGGACCGCGTGGTGGTGGTGTGGAGGGTGTGTCGGTTGTGTGTGGTACCCCGGCGTTGGTGGGTGTGGTGGCAGGGGCTGGTGGTGGTGGAACACGTGATGGTGTGGTGCGGTGATGTGCGCTATGTGGGGTGGGTGGTTCGCGGGGCCTGGTTGTGCTGGGGCGTGGTGGGGATGTAGCTGGTGGGGGTCGCTGTAGCTTGGGGGCATTAGGGGGTAGGGGTTGGGAGGGACGGGGGCGCGGTGGTGGTGTTGGTGGTGCCATGTCCCCTGGCTCTGCGCGTACGGTGGTCCTGGCATGGTGTGGACGTGTGTGGGCGGTGGTGGCTGACTGGGCTGCAGGGTTTGGGTGCTGCGGTACGGTGGTGGTGGTGGGCGTTGGTGGTGGTGGTGTTGTTGGTGTGCCCCGGGGGTCTGGGGGTGGGGCGGTGCGGTGTGGCTGGACCCAGGCCTTGGTCGGGACGTCGCGCCGTGTTGGCGGGCGCGTTGGCGGGCCCCCTGACCTGTCTTGGTCTTCTTGGCCTGGTGGGTGTCGGGGGCGGGTGAACCCCTCTGTCCCCATGGGGGCGACGGGGAGCGGGCGTGCCAGCGGTGTGCCTCTTGGAGGCTCGTCTTGAGGCCTCTGACGTAGGCCTCCTGGCCCGTGAGGCCCATCCGCGTGGCGGTGGCCTCGTCGGGGGCGGCCAGGTGGGCGTCCCAAAAAGACGCCCAGCCCTCCGGGGGCGTCTGTTGTGCGGGGTGGGGGTGGTGTGCCGGGTAGAGGAGTGCGCTGAGGGGGTAAGGTGTTCCCTTCCGTCGGCCGAGGGCGTTTGCGAACCGGCGGCACGTGGTTCGGAGGTAGGCTGCTATCTCCTCTGGTGCCGTGTCGACCCACGCTTCCGGCGTCAGGGCTGCTGCTTGGGGGGCCGGGAGTTGTGGGTCTGGGAGGTGTAGGTCTCGGTGGTGGAGGTATAGGGCGAGGAGGATGTGGCGGGCCGCCACGTTCAAGCCGCCTCCGCTGTGGCGTAGGGGTGGGCTGTGGGGGGGCAGGGGTGTGTTGCCCGCGGCCACGGCTATGGCCCATGCGTGGTCCGCCGCGTCCGCCACGTAGTACCCTCGCAGTTGGTCCCGGAGAGTGTCGGTGAGGTACCCGAAGAAGCTGGGGTGGCTGGCGGGGGGGGGTGCGGCTGGGGCCGCGGGCCGTTCGCGGTGGCGGGGGTTGAGGTCCCCGCAGTGGGGGCAGTGGGTGAGGCGTTGCGCGGCTCCCAGGCAGACCCAGTGGTCTGGGTTGCAGGGCAGGGCTGTCTGTGGTAGCCGCTGGCGAACGCAGAGGGGACATGCGGTGGCTGGTGGTTGGTGGTACCTGTGGACGGACGGCGGCGTGGGGGGATGCGGGCTGGTGGCGCGCGCATGCTGGTGGGAGCGTGTGCGGTGCCTGTGGCGCCCGTGTGTGCTGTGCCAGTGCTGTGCTCGGTGGACGGTGTGTAGACGTGGTGGGGGTTCGGTGTTGGTATGTCACGGGGTAGGTTCTCATGGTTGGTAGAACAGGAGTTTGAGGAGGTGGGCTTGGTCTGTTGGGGGCAGGGTTGCCGCATGCTGCAGGTATTTGTGGGTGCGGTATGTGAGCTGCTCCGCCGTCTTGGCAACGGCCGTCCGCTGCATGTGCGCCGCCGTGGCCTGGGGGTCCTCCGCGTGGGTGCGTAGTAAGGTGTAGACGGCGGTGGGGACGAGTCCCCTGCGGACTGCCTCGAGCACCTCCATCTGCTTGAGGACGGTGGTGAGTTGCTGGGTCGCCGGGGACTGCGCCAGCCATCCGGCGTGCTGTGCGATGGTGTGGGTTGGGTTCCAGTCTGTGAGGGTGTCCAGTCCTCTGTACAGGGGGCACGCCTTGAAGTGGTCCCATGTTTCTTCTTCCGCGTGGCTGCAGATGCATTTGGTGTGTCCTGCGGGGACGTGGATCGAGCGGCGTGTATACCATCGGTGGTATCGGGTGAGGAGGGGAAGTTGTTCGAGGGCGAGTTGGAGTCAGGGCTTTTGTAGGTGTGCTGGGAGGCTATCTGGGCGCAGGGCGGAGTAGTAGAGGGGGGTGTGGACGGAGTTTTCGAGGCGTCGGAGGAGTTCGGTGTTCGCTGGGTGGCCCAGTGTGGTGGCTAGTTGCTGGATGGGTGTAGGGTAGTGGTACTGCTTGTCTCGATCCGTGTACGGCGTGTCCTCGGGCATCCATTGGGGGGGCTGTGCGGCCAGGGGTATCGGGGGCAGGTGCTGCAGCTGGCTGTGGTGTGGGGTGTCCAGTCGCACGCGTTCGAGCCCTGGGGTGTGGTTGGTGTTCTGGTGTTTG
This sequence comes from Eutreptiella sp. 'Long Island Sound 2002', assembly GCA_964036045.1. Taxonomy (NCBI): domain Eukaryota; phylum Euglenozoa; class Euglenophyceae; order Eutreptiales; family Eutreptiaceae; genus Eutreptiella; species Eutreptiella sp. 'Long Island Sound 2002'. The sequence continues at coordinate 175,190,880 of OZ038381.1, forward strand.
GCCTGCGTGTCTGCGCGTCCATTGCCGTATGCGTAGCGGTGCGACTCCTGCTTGACGATGTGTAGGGCGTCCCGGGGGTGCATGCCCTTGAAGGCCATCCATAGTCTCAACGCTTGTGTGGTGAGGCCGGACTCGAGTGCTTTGTGGAGGGGCAGGTCCGCAAGGCGCCTGGTGAGGTGGATGTCGACCGTGGCGTCCACGACTACCCAGATGTTGCGGGGCCGGACCGTCGTGGGTGGCGGTGTGGCGGTGACGGCGTCTGCCATGGTGCGCAGTTCGCCGTGGGAGGACGCCCCAAAGATGGTGGTCCCGTTGTGGTGTTCCACGTGGAGGCCGTCCGCGTGCCGGGTGATGCGCACGGAGGCGCAACCGACCGTGGGGGTGCGTTGCTGGGTGCCGGATGCGTCAGTGAAGTAGATGATGTCGGTGTCGCTGGGTATGGGTAGGCGGGCGATTGCTGTGGGGTGATAGACGTAGATGGGGTTCCCCTGGGTGGTTCTGGCGGTGATTTGCGTGGGTTGCAGTAGTGGCGCTGCATAGACGCCTATTCCCTGGGTGATGATGGCCTGGGCTCGCGGGGTGAGGCGGAGGAGGCCCCTGTCTGGGTGTCCCTGGGTGATATACGCGTACATCAGGTGGAAGAGGTATCCCGTATTGGGGTGGAACTTCTGGCACGTGATGGTCTGTCGCCGCTCCTCGTCGTCTTTGTCGCCGCGGAGGGTGGGGCATTTGTGCTGTAGGGGGCGCATGGGTGCCTCCTGAGGTCCTGCGCCGTGTGGGTCGCAGCGGTCGTACTCCATGGCTACGCTGTCCGGGTCTGCCCGCTCGTTGGTGAACGTCCATGTCGCCGTGGGTGTTCGGGTCCAGGCTACGTGCGCCGGGTGGTCTGGGGGTACCGTGTGAAACCAGGGGGAGAGCCATGCCTGCTGGTCGGCGGTGGCGGCGGCGGTGGGGGTGTGGTAGTGGGTGGAGATGAGGTGTAGCAGGGGCCACGGAGTGTTGCGGGCTGCCGGGCCGCAGTGCCAGCACGTGCGTGGTATGCCCTGGTCACTGTGTCTGACTGGTGGTACATCGGTCTCCGGTGCATTGTGTTTGGGGATGGACCAGGGGGCATGGTGTCGCTGGACGGTGCGGGTAACATGTTTGTGGCCGTTTGGTGCTAGTAGCAGGATGGTGGGTGGTGTCCAGCCTTCAACTGACGTGGTGGGCTCCCCCTGCGCCGTGCCGCCGTCGTTGGGGGTCTCGTGCTCGCTCAGGCGGGGCCGGGGGTGCTGGCGCTGGAAGGCTGTGTACGCCGTGTCGATGTCCTTGGGCCCCGGCATGTCGCGCCCTGCCTTCGTAGCACATGCGCGGAGGTACGCTTGGAAGACGTGGCGTGCTGGCCATTGTGGGTCGGAAAGGAACGGGGCGTGGTGGGCGTTGCATTGGGCCATGATCTGCATCTGTGTTGGGGTGATATACACTATGGTGATGGTGGCCCCTACGAGGCGCAGGGTGTCCACCTCGCCTGCCGGGCGTCGGTGGATGTCGGTGTGTGTGGCCACGAGTGGCCCCTGTTGATCGCAGTGGTGGTTTGTCAGGATGGCGTGTGTGTGGTGCGGTAGGAGGAGTTGTAGCTGGGCCCAGATGCCAGTGCTCACGGGGGTGGAGACGCCGTGTTGTGCCAGTATCCACCGGGGGCAGGTGTTGCGGGCCATTTGCGCTTCTTTTATGCGTATGGCCGCCGCCTCGCGAACTTCTGGTTGGTGGTTGTGTGTTACCCTGTGTAGGAGGTGTGCTGCGTGTTTGGCATAGGCCATGTCAACCAGGGCGCCCGTATTGTCTCTGTAGTAGCGCCAGTGGGCCATCATGGCCTCCTTGGGGAAAGACGTGGGCCAGCCTCCGTGTTGCGCCCATGCCTTCGTCACTTGCTGTCGAGCGTGGCGTAGTGCGTCTTGGGGGCGCGGAAGGTGCAGGGCTTGGTACCCGATGGCCGCGTTGAGCACTGCTTCCATGAAGTACGCCAGGCCCTGCGTAGACAGGAGGTCCCCCCTGGCAATTTGGGTTAGCCGGGCGAGGCGCTCTTCTAGCTTGCTTGGGAGTGTGATGTGGTGGTGCTGCGTGGCCTGTGTGACTCCCAGGTGGACTGTGGTGTCTTCCAGGTGTAGGGGTTCGCCTTTCCGGATGTGGGGGGTGGGGGTCTTGGCATCGGCCAGCCCGACCGATTTGCGGGGGTGCACTAGGAGCTGGTGGGCGTCCAGGTAGGTTGTGGTGAGTTGGAGAATGGCGGACGCTTGTTCGGTGGTCGTTGGTAGCCCTGCGTTCTCAGGGTCGCGGTGGCGGGTGGCCGTAGTGAGGAGGTTGTCATCTGCGAAGTTGATGAGGGGGGACCGTAGCGGGTATGGGGCGTACCCCGGGTATACCCGTGCTAGCTCGAATGCCAGTGGCAGGGTGACGAGGAGGTAGAGGAAGGGGCCTTCGGCGCCTCCCTGGGGGACCCCGCTGTCTGTGCCGGTCCAGGGGGTGAGGCCCGCGGCCGTGATTACGGCGTAGAGTCGGGTCTGGATGTACCCGGTCATGAAGGATAGGAATGGGAGGCCCATGGCATCCCATACCTCCGTGAGGAGCCGGTGTGGGGCGTGGGGGAACGCGCCTTGGACATCGAGGGAGGCGATGATCATCTCGTAGGGGTTCATGGCCAGTGCGGTGTCCTGGAGGAAGATGGCCTCGTGGGGGGACCTGCCGGCCATGGCCCCCCACATGCTGGCGGGCACGTGGGCGAAGACCGCTGGCGCGATGCGGCCTAGGATGAGCAACCACACCAGCTTGACCTCGGTGGTGGCGCAGACTATGGGCCGCCAGTTCCCCGGCTGCGCCCAGTCCCCCTTTTTGTAGAGGGGGTGGACCAGGTTGGCCCACTCAGGGGGGATGGGCGTGGCGCCCGTGACGATGTCCCACAGGCGGGCTGCCAGGCGGCGTTTGATGGGCAGGGTGAGACGTTGGTACGCTTCGGCCGGCAAACCGTCCACGCCGGGCACGACCCCCTTCTTCAGGCGGTCTAGGGCGCGTTGCAGTTCTGAGATGCTGAAGGGGTCGTGTTCGATGGCGCGCCGCTGTTCCCGGTTGAAGACCCTGGGCACATGCTCGCGGATGGTGTTTCTGGTGTGGGGGTCGAGCTCGGGGAGGGCGTCCCCGTGTTGTGCCTGGAAGCTGTCCAGGACTGCCTGGAGGACGGCGTCGGGGTCATTGGTGAGGCCTCCTTCGGGGGTGCGTACCGCGTGGATGGTACGGCGCCCCGTGTCCTCCAGGATGCGGCTGACATACCGCAGGGACTTGTACGGCGTGTCGTTTCTGCCGTATCTTTCGCGTTCCTGGGCTGCTGCCGCTATGCGGTGGGCGTGCCATTCCTGGAGTTGGTGGCAGCGGGTGGTGAGGAGCGCACGGAGGTGGGCGTCCCGGTCTCGTGCCTCCGGTGTGCTGGGGCGTAGCAGGGTGGCGAGTTCCCCTTTCGTGGTCCAGATGTCATGGACGAGTTGCTGGAGGGTGACGTCTGGTGGTGCTCCCGTGTGGTTGGTGTCACGCTCCATGCCGCATGCTTGTGCCGCCCGGCGCATGGCGGTGGTGAGTGTCGGTGCACCTGGGCGGCGTAGGATGGCGTGTAGGGCCCTGTTATACCTGTGCCAGGCGCCGTGGTTGTCCTCGGCCGGGAACTGCAGTGTGGGTGGGAGGGTGTCGTCTGGCAGGGTGGCCGCGGGTGGGGGTACGTTGGGGATGATGAGGTCGATGTAGAGGGGCCGGTGGCCCGTGCCTGTGGGCGGGAGGTCCCCGTAGGCTGCTTCGTGGACGCGCACCGTGGTCGGGTCCCCGTAGCATGTGTCGATCCGGGATGGGTGGGTGCCGGCTTGGTGAAGGTAATGGGAGGGTGTGCCGGTGAGTCCTGCCGTGAGGTCGGTGAGGCCCAGTTGGTGCATGGCGTCCCGGACAGCTGTGTCGGTGGCTGTGGGTGGGCCGGTGCGGTCGTCGTCGGTGGGGGCGGCGTTTAGGTCGCCTATGATGATGGTGGGTGCCAGGAGGGAGAGTCGGCGGTACGCCAGGCTCAGGGTGTCCAGGAAGTCCTTGGTCTCCTCCCCGAACGGAGCTGATGAACAAGCTCCTGTCCATCCTAGGACGAAGACCTAAGGTGCAAGAACTCATATCCAGTGGGGCCCAGATGGAAGCACACATCGACGATGTATGCCTCGGGACCAATACCCAGGAGGGTCATCTTATCCTGTTGGGTGAGTTCTTTGCGGTCTGCCAGGAGAACCACACACGACTCAAGCTGGAGAAGTGTGAGTCCGTGCAGGAGACCATGCAGTACCTGGGGTTTGACGTTGGCTATGGGTGGTGGACCCCAGCGGCCTCTAAGGCCAAACCCCTGATGGACGCTAAGGTACAACATGAAGACCCCACTAAGGGACTTCATTGTGTACGCAGTTTCATTGGGGCGTGCAACTTCTACCGCCGCCATATCAAGAACTTCACCTACACCAGCGCCATTCTGACGGTCCTGATCAAGAAGAGTACTACTTGGCGCTGGGGCCCAGAAGAGCAACAAGCGTTTGACGAGCTCAAAGACAAGGTGGCCAACGCTAAGTGCTTGGGCATACCTAGAGCACAAGGTGAGATTATCCTGGTGACCGACGCCAGCAATGTGGGCGGTGGTTGAACGGTGTTCTACTGCAAGCACTAGAGAAGGAGGAGTTCGACTCGGCTATTTCCGAACGGGAGACTGAAGGTCTCAACCGAGATGGAACTCTCAAGCACAGCTACCCTGACGACAAGTGGGTCCTGGTACCCCTGGGCCACTGGAAAGAGAGCAAAAAACAGGCCAGGGGGAACTACCCCACCTATGAGCAGGAGTTGCTCGCGGGTATGCTGGTGCTATCCTCTCAGGCACGAGTGTTGGGTTTGAGGGTTGAGGTTTGATTTTGCGGGTACTAGACGCCTTTCGGCCCCGGGGGGCCACCTGGTTGGGCCAGGTGAATCCTCCCCACCGGGTCCTAGTGGGGGCCCCTGCAAGACGCACCTCCTGCCTGGTGGCGGAGTCCCCCGCGTTCGCAGGGCTCGGAGCCCCGTCCCTCCCCGGCTTCCCCTTTTCGCCACTCCCCGGTCAGTGCATCAATTGGCAGCTGTGGCTGCGGGCGCTTACCCACTGCGTCGCCCCCCTAACGCGTGGGCGCCCGGGGCGCTGGCGCAGCCGGGCCCCTGCTACTGGCTTGTTGCCAGTGGGACCCCCTTGGGCTGGCGCGGTGGCTGCCTAGCCTAGGGGTGGGGGCGTGGCGCAGTGCGCCACTACTACCTTGGCGGGTGTAGTGCCCCGTCCGTGTGTGCGCGGCGCTTGCAGCCGGTTTGGGGGGCTCGGGCAGGTACCTGGTGTTGTGTCTCCCCCGTTTCCCCCTCCCCGCCCCGCGTGTGCCGCGCTGTGTGTGGCGGGCCGTCCCGTCCCGGTGTCCCTTACCCTCGCTCGCTGGTACACCATTCCACGCGGTCTGTGCGTTCCCCAAGCTCGGTCCGGCTGCCCTTCTGGTAGTCCCCGCGTGCCTTTTGTGTGTGTGTGCGCTTGTGCTCCCGCGGCGTCCGCTTCCCCCCCCCCCCTCGGTTGTGTGGCGTGCGCACCTCGCGCGGTCTCGGCGCTGGGCACTGGTAGGGCCGTTCCACGCGGTCCGTTCACCTCCGCGTGTCCTGCCTCGGTCCCTTGCTCCGTCTGGCGTGCTTGGGGGGGGGCGGCCCGGTCCCGGTTCCCCCCTACCTGGCTTGGGGTTGTGCGCCCCCCGCGGGTTGGGTCTGCGCATCCGGGGCGTTCCTGTGCCGGGGGGTGGGGTGGGGGGGGGGGGGGGGCGGCCTGTGCGCTGCGCCCCCCGTTTGTGCAGCCGGGGGGACCAGTTGGGCGGGGGGTCGCTCTGCCTCGTTTCGTCCCTCTGCGTTCCCTGGGCAGGCAACAAAGCGGGTGTCACCGGCGTCGTTCTGGTCAAGGAGGGCGTGGCCCCCATACCGCTCCGGTTCGTTCTTGCCTGCCTTCTCTGGGCGCGGTCCGTGCAGCTTCCTGGCGCGTTGGCGCCGGTTCCCTTGCTTCCCGCGGTTCCTGTGGGAGCCGGCGGCTGGGGCGGGGGGGCGGGCCGTGCTCCGGCCCCTCTCACAGGCGCCGCGGTCCCGCCGAGGGGAGGGGGGATCATCCCCTCTGCCTGGGGGGGGTGGGGGCCGGCGCCCCCGCGGCTTGCGGGCCAGCGGGGGGGTTGGGGGGGGGGGTCGCGCCGCGGGCCCCCTGCTCGCCCTCTCGGGGGTGGCCCGCGGTTCCCTAGCCTGCCCCCCCTCTCATCGTCGGCGCATTCCCCCCCGGCGTGCGCGTTCGGTCGGGGTCGAGGCCGCCCCGTGCACCGGGTGGGGCTTGCCTGGCGGGGGGGGGGGGGGAGGAGGGGCGGCCCGTGGACCGCTCCCCCGGGGGCCCCTTCAGACCCGAAACTTCCCTCTGCCCTTCCCGAGTGGGCAACATTGTGGGTGTCACTGGCGATGCTCTGGTCATGGGGGGCGCGGCCCCCATACTGTTCTGGTGCACCGCCGCGTGCCGCCCCCGGGCGTGGTCCGCGCGTTGCTCCGGCGCGCTGGTGCGGGCTCGCCCATCGGCCGTGACTCCGGCGGGAACAGGCGGCTGGGGGCGCTGCAGCGCGCGGTGTGCAGGTCCAGCTGCGTCCCCCCCCCCCGCGGTGCGGTCGCTTCTGGGGGAGGGGGGGCGTCCCTTTGGCTCCGGGGCGGTGGGGGGTCGGCGCTCCTGCGGCCCTCAAGCCAGGGGGGGGAGCGGGATGGGGGGGCGGAGGGGGGGCCGATCCGCCGCCCCCCGCCCCCCCGCCCCGTCGGGTGTCGGCCTGCCATCCTTTGTCTCCGGCGCGCCCCCCCGGGGTATACTCGTGCTGTGGGGGTTGCCGGGCGGCCGTGGGCGTCAGGCGCGGCCCGGTCGGCCGCCAATGGGTCAGTGCGGCGGGGGGGGGGGGGGAGGGGAGTGATCTTCTCGCCCTGGTTCGCGCCCCCGCCTTCCCCAGGCCGGCCTCTGAAGGGGCCGCTCCGTTTGCGCCGTCCTGGGTGCCGCTGGTCCGCCGTCGGTCGGTAGCGGGTAGGGCGGGAGCGTGCAGGCAGTTCACCGGGGGCGCTTGCCGCGTCCGCCGTGCCCCCCCCCTGGGCGCAGCTGCCTCCCCGGGGGGGTGCGGGGCCGCTGTCTCTCCGGTCTGCGTCCGTTCGCTCTTGGGCCTGAGGGGGAGGGGGAGAGGGGGAGGCCCTCTGGTCCCCTGGCGCCGCCCCCTGACGGCCGCGGGAGGGCGGCCTGTTGTTCCGGCCCCGGGGGGGCGCACTCTTCCAGCGCCCCTCTCTACCTTGCGAGAGCCGGACCCTCGTGCAGGCCCTCGCTGGGGTCCCCTGCTCCCCTCGCCGTCGTTGCGCGGCGCTGGCTGGGTGGGGGCGGCTGTGAGGGTCAGCCGTCAGCGGTTAGCGGGCTTCAGGGCAGTGGGCTCCCCCCCGCGCTCGTTGTCTCCGCCCTCCCTCCCGCGGTGCGGTTCCTGAGTCGTGCGCGCTCGCGCCTGGCGCCAGAATGAAATTAAAAAGATAAGTAAAACACGACGAAAAGGTTTTCTGAATAGCTGAAAATAAAGCTAATTAGCATAAAAAACGCTTAGGCCAAAAACCGCGCTGCAAAACGCGTAAAAACGCGACAAAAAATATTTCGACGTGAAATAGGTGAATAGTTAACGCCGTAAGCACCGTAACGCTCGTGGGACCCCAACGCCGTCCTTACCGTCGTCTAACTCGCTATAGGCGCAAAGAAAAACGCGTCGCGAGCAGCGCGTAAAACTCGAAGATTTTTCAAAACTCGCCACGACCCCTCACGTCGCACCCTGCCGCCTTTTTCTTCTTATTCTTCATGCACCTCCCTCCCCACCCTCGTGCCCATCACTCCCCTTGCCCTGCAGCTCAGGCGGCGGCCCTGGGGGAACGCGGTTAACCCTTCGCAATGGACATCAACACGCTCCACGACGCCACGCACAAGAACGAGGCCGAGAACATCAAGAACGACGGGTAACACGTAAGGCACAGCCGCGAACATGGTCTTGCTGCACGCGAGTGTGTTGGGTCGTGTATAATTTTATTTTATTTTCAAAAAAAAAAAAACAAAGAAAAGAGTTTTCAAAGGCACGGAAAAACGGCAGGGGTTTTTAGCAAAAGAAAAGAGGACAAAACAAACACCAGCAGCGCAGACAACCGCACAGCACAGCCAACCAGCACAGCACCGCAGGACAGCACGGCACCGCAGGACACGGCACAGAGCGCAGGACACCACAGGACAACGCACAGCAGAGCAAGACACCACGACACACCAGAGCAGCACCACCACACCGCAGAACGCCCAGGGAGACACCACAACGCACAGGGACACGCCACAGCACGAGGCACCAACAACAGCGCAGACGACACAGGCGCCGCACGACAGGCCGCAGGAGGGCAAAGCAAACACAAACAGCACCGCAAAACGACAGCAGGGCACGACAGCACAGCACCACACGACAGCACAGCGGCACAGCACACGACACAGGGAAGCAGGGCACCACAGCCAGCACAACAAGGCACCGCAGCGCACAGAGCGGAGGAGACAGGGAACACACAGCGCGAGGAAAAGAGCACCACAGCACGCAAGACACCACCACCGGGCCAAAAGCAGCACAGCCAACCAACAGCACAACACAGCACAGCACGACAGCCCACAGGAGGGCAAAGCAAGCCCCGACAGCACCGCAACACGACAGCAGAGCACAACACCACAGCACCACGCGACAGCACAGCACCACAGAACACGACACAGGAAAGCAGGGCACCACAGCAAACCACACCAAGCACAGGGAAGCAGACCACGCGGCCAGACAAGGACACCGACACCGAAACACGCCACCAGCAGACAACCACAGGCCACCAGACCCAGCACCGCACCACGGCACACCACAGGAAACAGCACAACACACAGCAGCGCACCACAACACCAAGCGCCAGCAGCAGCACGCACCACACGAACAGCACAACGCAAGCGCACCAGCACAGCGAAGCACAGCACCGCACAGAACGGAGAGCACAGGGAACGCACAGCACGCACCACCGCGCCACGACAAAACACACAGAGCACACAGCGCGGGGGAACACCGCAAAACACAGCGCCGCAGAGCACAGGGCCCCAGAGCGACGGGCAGCGCCAGAGGGCACGGCGCAATAAAGCAGCGGCACCAAACGAGCGCAACACAGCACAAGCCAGCACAACACCGGGCGACACAACGCGCAGCAGCGCGGCGCAGCACCGCACCGCACCGGGGGACGCACAGCACAACACGGCACACAGCACCGAGCGGCAGGAACGAAAACCGCGGGACACAACGGGGGGGGGGGGGGGCAGCAACCACGCGGGAGCAGCCAACAGCCAAGGGGAAAGCACGAAAGAGGGACAGGCGCACGGAGAGCCGAGAAGCGGAAGGCCAACAAAACAAACAACGCAAGCGCCGAGGCCCAGGGCACCCGGGGCCGGAAACCAGAGAAAGCCGGAGACAACGGGGGCGCACGGAGAAAGAAGAAAAAAAAAAAAAAAACACCAAGGCCACAAGCAGGAGCGACGAAAACCCGAGACACAAAGGGGGGCGGGGCGGGGGAGCAACCACCAAAGAGCAGCCAACGGCCAAGCGGAGGACACAAACGAGGCGCGAGCCAAGCAGCAGGAGGCCGAGAAAAACAACCAACGGGGAAAGGCAACAGCAGCGAAAAAGGGAGGGGCAACCCCAGCCCGGAGGGGGCCAAGCAAAGCAGAAAGACAAAGCGGCCAAAGGAAAAGGTGAGGCGCACCAGAACGCGCCCGGGAGGCCGGCCCGCCCGACCCGGCCAGGAAAGCACGCACACGCAAACACGCACGGGACCCGGGCGTGGCGTCCTCCGACCCGCAAGGGGAGGTGTCGGCGTCCACACGAAACAGCCCCGGTGCACCGGCCGAGTCCCCCGTCGAAAGACGGACGGTACGGGAAACCGGACGCGTCAGTGACCGGGTCCGCACACGCCAACCACCGCAGCGCACGCAGCCCAAGACCGACGCCGGAGGGACCCGCCAGGGACAACCCCATCGCGGGGCCCCGAACGGGTACGACGCGGAGAGCCCAGCGCCCCTGCCTCGGCGGGGGCCAGCGGCAGGCACAATGAGCCCGGTTCTCGGCCGGCCTCCGCGTGCCCCGCGCAGCCGCCCAGTAAAGCCGGGGGCGCAAGCTCCCGGGGTGGGGAAAGGCACCACGGCGTCGGGAAAGCCGACCGGAGCACCGAGAGCGACCGGACCGGACGAGGCGCGGCGCACCACGCGGGGCCACGAGGCACGCCAGAGAGGCACGCCGCCGGCCACAACCAGGGCACACGGACAGGTGCCAAGCAGCGACGGCCGCCGGGTGCCACAAACCCGGACAGCGCGCACAACACGCAAAGAACCACGGCACACGAACAGGTGCCAAGCAACAGCCAACCCACACACCACAAACCCCAGCCAACGAGGAACGGCAACAGCAGCGAAGGAGAGGGGGGCAACCCCAGCCCGGAGGGGGCCAAGCAAAGCAGAAAGACAAAGCGGCCAAAGGAAAAGGTGAGGCGCACCACAACGCGCCCGGGAGGCCGGCCCGCCCGACCCGGCCAAGCAAAACACGCACACCACCGCCGCCAAAGGACCCCAGCCAGGAGTGGCGGGGACCGCCCACCACCACCGGCAGCGAAACCCAGCCAGGAGTGGCGGGGAGTAGCACACAGGAACCTCCGCCAGGAGTGGCGAGGGACCAACCACACCACACACCAGCCACAACCCCACCAACACACCACCGCCACACACCACACACCACACACCACACACCACCGCCGCAAGCGGACCCCAGCCAGGAGAGGCGGGGACCGCCCACCACCACCGGCAGCGAAACCCAGCCAGGAGTGGCGGGGAGTAGCACACAGGAACCTCCGCCAGGAGTGGCGAGGGACCAACCACACCACACGCCAGCCACAACCCCACCAACACACCAGCGCCACACACCACACACCACACAGCAACGCCGCCAACGGACCCCAGCCAGGAGTGGCGGGGACCGCCCACCACCACCGGCAGCGAAACCCAGCCAGGAGTGGCGGGGAGTAGCACACAGGAACCTCCGCCAGGAGTGGCGAGGGACCAACCACACCACACACCAGCCACAACCCCACCAACACACCACCGCCACACACCACACACCACACAGCAACGCCGCCAACGGACCCCAGCCAGGAGTGGCGGGGACCGCCCACCACCACCGGCAGCGAAACCCAGCCAGGAGTGGCGGGGAGTAGCACACAGGAACCTCCGCCAGGAGTGGCGAGGGACCAACCACACCACACACCAGCCACAACCCCACCAACACACCACCGCCACACACCACACACCACACAGCAACGCCGCCAACGGACCCCAGCCAGGAGTGGCGGGGACCGCCCACCACCACCGGCAGCGAAACCCAGCCAGGAGTGGCGGGGAGTAGCACACAGGTACCTCCGCCAGGAGTGGCGAGGGACCAACCACACCACACACCAGCCACAACCCCACCAACACACCACCGCCACACACCACACACCACACACCACACACCACCGCCGCAAGCGGACCCCAGCCAGGAGTGGCGGGGACCGCCCACCACCACCGGCAGCGAAACCCAGCCAGGAGTGGCGGGGAGTAGCACACAGGAACCTCCGCCAGGAGTGGCGAGGGACCAACCACACCACACACCAGCCACAACCCCACCAACACACCACCGCCACACACCACACGGCACACAGCAACGCCGCCAACGGACCCCAGCCAGGAGTGGCGGGGACCGCCCACCACCACCGGAAGCGAAACCCAGCCAGGAGTGGCGGGGAGTACCACACAGGAACCACCGCCAGGAGTGGCGAGGGACCAACCACACCACACACCACCCACAACCCCACCCACACACCACCGCCACACACCACACACCACACACCACACACCACCGCCGCAAGCGGACCCCAGCCAGGAGTGGCGGGGACCGCCCACCACCACCGGCAGCGAAACCCAGCCAGGAGTGGCGGGGAGTAGCACACAGGAACCTCCGCCAGGAGTGGCGAGGGACCAACCACACCACACACCAGCCACAACCCCACCAACACACCACCGCCACACACCACACACCACACAGCAACGCCGCCAACGGACCCCAGCCAGGAGTGGCGGGGCCCGCCCAACACCACCGGAAGCGAAACCCAGCCAGGAGTGGCGGGGAGTAGCACACAGGTACCTCCGCCAGGAGTGGCGAGGGACCAACCACACCACACACCAGCCACAACCCCACCAACACACCAACGCCACACACCAGACACCACCGCCGCCGGCAAACCCCAGCCAGGAGTGGCGGGGACCGCCCACAACCACCGGCAGCGAAACCCAGCCAGGAGTGGCGGGGAGTAGCACACAGGAACCTCTGCCAGGAGTGGCGAGGGACCAACCACACCACACACCAGCCACAGAGCAACCGCCAGCCGAGGGAAGGCAACGGGAGGAACAGCCCGGCAGGCCCCCCCCCCGAAAAAAAAAAAAAGAAAAAAAAAAAAGGGGGGGGAGGGGGGGGGGCGGGCGCGCGAAAACAGCCCACAGCCACCAAACCGCCCACCAACAACACAGAAGGGGGCCAAACCCCCCACCCAGAGGGCACCGAAGACAGGACCCCCAAACAGGCACAGGGGGACCACCCAGCCAAGACCGGCAACACCAAGCCAGCGACAGCGGCCCAGCGGAAAAAAGGGACACCGAAACAAGCAAAAAAAAAAAAAAAAAAAAAAAAGCCAGCAGCCCCCAAAAGAAAGGAGACGGGGGAGAGACCACAAGGCCCGGGACAAGGACACCCAGCAACCGGAAAAAAAAAAAAAAAAACAAAAAAGCGCAAAAAAACAAAACCCGACAACCCAGCCAAGAAGGGCGGGGCACAGCCGAGACCCGGGCGCCCACACCGCACACCGGAACCGGAAACGGCGGGGGGCAAGGGAAACGCGCAGGAAACCACGGAGGTCCCGAAAGCAGGCCCACACCAAAGCCCAACCACGAACACCACAAACAGCCGGCAAAAGAGGGACAACACCACAAACCGAGCCCAAACACACCCACCCAAGACCCCAGCCACAACGGGCAGGGGTAAACAAAACCCACGACCAACCGCAACCCGGACCCAACCACAAACGCAAGCCAACAGTAGGAAACCCAGTGCCCACAGCCCGGGCACTGAGGCAGCCCGTGCCATGCAGGTGACCCGGCCAAACGAGATCCGGAGCCCGGGGGTAAGGCTGCATCCTAAGGCCTGCGCTGCTTTGGGACTCGAGGCGGAGCGTGCGACACCCAAGCGCCTCGGAACCCTAGTACCAAGAACATGCAAGCATGCCTTGGGAACGGGATACGCCAGGAAGTCCGGTGAACCCCTAGGGTTCCGCCCAAAGGAGGGGACGTGCGCAAGCACGGGGGCCCACCCTCCCGGCGAGACAAGCATGTCACGCTGGCGGCGATCAGCCCTCCCGGTGTAGCCCGGGGCCGCTTTGTTGGGGGCCAACAGTCAGGTCTAGCGGGATGTAAGCCGCCTCCCCTCTTCACGCGCGGAGCCTCTTCCTGTTCGTCACAGGGGCGACGCCAGGGGGAACCATGGGGCGCCTCTCCACGACCGAGTGCACCTACCTACCTACCTCCCGCGGGAGGTGGCGCGCGCCCCTCCGTCGCGCCGTATTGTGGGGGGGGCGTGGGTCGGGGGGCCCAGCTCCGCCGGGGGGGGCGTCCCACGGCACTGTCCCCCCCCCACTCTCTTGCGTCCGTCGTCTGGGCCGTCACCTGCGCCGCCGCTTGTGTGGGGGCTCGGGCTGTGGCGGTGGCGGGTTTCGCCGGCGGTAGCGCCAGTGGGTGAGGGCAATGCGCAAGGCCCGGGGGGGGCCAGTTGTTGGCGTCCACATCCGTGATGCGGAGCACCGCTCCCCCCTCCGGGAAGGCCGGCCACGTCGGCTCTTTGTCGGGCCACGCGGCCCGGATCACTGACCAGAGAACCCTCTTGTGGTCCTCCGGGGCCGTTCACCCCCCTGGGGGTACCTCCCGGTTCCCTCCGTCCCTCTGGAGGAGCACGGCATCGAGAGGCCGGTTCCACATCCCCCTGGTGGTCCCCGAGCTGGCCCACCACCAGGGGAAGGGCCTCATCCCCCAGAGGATCCGGGACCGTGCCCCAGTCCCGGTCCCAGGGCCGGACCCCCCCTGCCCCTCGCGCCGGCTCCCCCTGCAGCCCCTGTGCCTGCGGCGCCGGCGCCGCGTCCCGCCCACCCCCCGCCGAGGCCATCCGCGCCGGCTCCGCCCTCGGCGCAGAGGGGGCTGGCTGGTGCTGGGGTTGTGGGGGTTGGGGGGGGATGAGTTCTCCGGCGTCGGGGTCGATGTTGTAGAGGTGGTGGTGGTGGTGGTGATGGTGGTGGTGGTGGTGGGTGTGGTGCGCCGGCATTTGTTGGATGCCGGGGGGGATGCACCGCATCGGCTGCACGTCTGGCTGCGGGGGCGCCCCACCCCCCGCCCCCCTCCCTTCGTTCCGCCCTCCCCCCTGGGCTCCCATGCCCCGTCCTGCCTGTCCCCGGGGTTCCACGGCGCCCTTGCCCTTGCCCTTGGGTCCCTTGCCGGCCCCCAGGCCTCTGTCCCCCTGTCCGTGCCGTGGGTCTCGCCCCCTGTCACCCACACCCTGGCCTGCACTGCCGGCGCCCGTGCCCTTCCCCTGCCCGTCCCCATGCCCTTGGCTGCGCCCGTGCTCGCCCACCGTCCCTCGCTCCGCTCCATGCGCCCCGTGGCCGCTTGCCTGGGCGCCCTGCCTGCACCCCTGCGCGCCCTTCCCGTGCCCTGGCCCCTTCCCGGCTCCCTGCCCTGTGTCGCGTCGTCCGCTGCCCGCGCTCTGTCCCCCTCCGCTGCTGCTGGCCTCGGCGCCCCGTTCCTGTTTGCGCCCTTGCTCCTTGCCGCGTGTGCCCTGGCCCGCCCCCTGCGCGTGCCCCTGGGCACTTCCCCTGTCGCTTCCTGTCCCCCGCTCTGCGCTCCCGTGGCTGGCACGCTGCCCTGCCTGCGCGCCGTCCCCCCCTTCCTGGATCACGGGCCGGGCGTCCCGCTGCCTCTGCAGCTGCGGCAGCGTGACACCCGGCGGCAAACGCTCGGGCGCCGGGGGGCGGATGTGCCGTGTCCGCCCCGGGGGGAAGGGCTTGGGGGGGAACGGCTTGGGGGAGCTGGTGTGGCTGTGGATGGGGTTGGTGTTGGCGCGGTACTTCGCGCCCTCCCTGCCCACTGCTGCTGCTGCGGCGGCTGCCGGCGAGGCCCCCGTGGCCCGCGCGGGGTCCGTCGTCGTTTGTGGCGTGCTGGGGGCCGCGGCGTGGCCGGCCGAGGCGGTGGCGCGGCTCGCCGGGGCCGCGGTCGCAACCCCTCGCGCACCCTCTCCGCTCCCTTCTGCGGCTGCGGCAGCCCTCGGCGATGTGCCCGGTTCCTGCGCCGGGGCTACCCTCCGTGTCGGCGGCGCGCCGGGGGCCGCGGTCGGTGAAGCCGGTTCGGACCCCCGTGGCCATCTTTGGGTCACTTGGGGTGTGTATCTATGTGCCGGCAAGCCGCCGTTGCCATTATCATACTCTCCCATCCACCTGACCTAACCTGATGTGATAGTGTGATAGGTTTGGCCATTCCGGCTATGAGCGGCCATATTCAGTACCGAGGCGCCGCCAGCTGAGATTTATGTATCAGAATATCAGGAATCAACAGGATTTTTTTAGCATAATGTTTCCGTAATTTTTCCGCCTTCCGTTCTGATGGTCAATGTATCGGCGACTGTCAGTTGGCTCGCGATTTTGCGGTAACCGATTGGTTAACTTTTATTTCCAGATATTTTGGCGGAAACCCCGTTGAAGGGTCAGATTTCATCAGTAAAGGGTTCGTTGCTTTCGCAATTTTCTAAATATGCACTCGAAATTCTGTGTTGAATTTTTCGCGGTGTCGAAATTGGATCTTCGACTTCGACATCGCCGCACTTGATTTGGTCTTTTTCGAGTGGTCATACTCCTTTCTTTATGCCCAAATCAGGTTTCCCTTATACTTGCCACCCATTTGACTTGGAGATATAAGGGAGACAAAAGTGAATCGTGGGACCACTTTGAAGGGCCATATCTACGCGCGAGTGTGAGGAAAGAGAATAGGGAAGGTCGCGTTGCAAGCGCCTTAGTATCAACTTATCTTTGGTAGGGTCCAACACCTTAAGTCGTCACACACACTTGTTGTATCATAGGATCATGGTCAACATGGTAGAAACTTGTTTATAACTTGTTGACCATGTGTCCGGACTTGATATTATGACTTTCGATTGTAGCGCATGAGTCTTGCGGTTGCATAGCATCTTCCTTAGGTTCCCACGTCCATTTAACCCAAGGTTATGACCATGGAGGGGCATGGCATACCATGGTGGGAGCCAATTTTAAGGGCTATGTGTGATATTGGTAGTATATGTCTTGATATACTCACGCCCATGTTATATATCCTCGTGTGGCCGAAGAGATGGAGAGCCACACGTGACAAGGGCTTTGCCCATGTCCCAAATTGTGGAATTCAAAGCGCTAGACTAAGTCTACCGCGTATGTATTGCTCATGGTATGTTTGGCAAAGAGATCCATGAGTGCACTCCCATTTTCATGGGGCATGTAGATATGAGTGGCGAAGGTATCTCCATGCGCCCGATTGGGGATCCAAGTGGGGGAATTGTTCGCAAATGGTTCCAATCATTTGTGTATTGAACCATGAGCGGATATCATGGGTGAGCATAGAGATAAACTATCATGAGAACTCTGTATTTTGACATATTTTCCTGTTTTTGACCTCAATGTTTGCTCATTTTTGCATTTTGTGTACTTACCTGGTCGGCGAACAGCAAGAAGCCTATGGAGAGTCGTACCATGGTATGTTGCTCGTATGTTGGCATATGCTTTGGAGTTGAACACCACCATGGGCCGGATCGCGTACTCCATTTGGCGTGGCGCACGAAGGATCACAAGAGTTGGTCTCAAGATCATGGGCTGACTTGGGCAGTGCGTGGCGCCCATACCCGAAGGGGTTTCCGAGGGTAAGGTGGGGATGTACATGGGCATTAATCTTTGGTCTCCATCCTCCATGAATACTAGACTTCGATTCCATGCATGTTTTGAGCCTTCGGATAAGTCGTAACTTCAATTTTGAGCATATATTTGATATATGGCCAATATGGTGTGAATTGGCAGTTTTGGGCATGTTATGAGTTCAAACTCATGGGGCATATCTCTAAGCCCATTTGACTCCAAGTCCAACCAAGTATATGTCAGGGTAAGTCATGGTCCCGAGTGCCACTCTAGGCCATGACACGCCACCTCCCCCATTGGGCTAGGATTTAGAGGCTTGGGAGGGAACACATTTTTCGGGTTTATGTAGTGACTTTTGACACATGGCATTTAGCCATCTTATTTGACTGGGTTCAGGGCATCATGTTGGTGAGTCAGGGGAAGGTCTTGAGTCCAGGGAATGAGGGGTCTATGGCTGAGTCTGTGTATGTCCCCCTCTTTCCCCAACCTTGCTTTATTTGTGTTCATATGCCAATTTCAGGGCTTTCCTCTTTGGTGCAATTCTTGTACATGCCCGCCACCGTGGGACAACCGGTGTGCTGAACGGAAGCCCGCAGCGTATATTGGATTGTGGATTGGGTTATTGCTGTATTTATGGGATCTAGTTGCTGTTCAGGGTTGAAGGAGGATAGTGATTCAATAGTATTTTCTATATTTTTGGATTTGGAACCCTGGACTTTGATAAATGCAATCGTTGATCAGGAGCAAGTCAGCAGGGGAAACAGGCGGAAGGGGCACAGCAGGGGCCGGTCCTGGTAGGGACCTTCTTTATGGTAGCAGAGGCGTACCTGCTGCCCCTACCTACCGCCGACCCGGGGACTTGGGCCCCTATGAGCCCTGCCCAAGTACGCCCCGGGTGCGTATTGTGGACTCGGTGGAGACCACGCCGGAAGTTGAAGCCCGAAGAGAAGTACGACGTTCGGGAAGAGGAGGACCTGACATGGAGGACCTGGTCTCCATGTGTGAGCGTCGCTGCTGAAAGGCATGCAACCTCCGCTCCGCCGCGGAGGACTCTGAGGAGACCTGCCATTCAGGCAGAAGTGGAGGACGGGCCCGGCGCTACCGGAAGCGCTGGTCACCCAAGCCCGCGGCAGGGGACGCCGGGGCTATGGATACGGACCCCAGCCCGGTCAGGCTGTGGGAATCCGAGGGGCACTCCGATGGCTATCGGACTTGCTTCCCCTCTGAGTCGGAGGAGATGGTTCCAATCATTTGTGTATTGAACCATGAGCGGATATCATGGGTGAGCATAGAGATAAACTATCATGAGAACTCTGTATTTTGACATATTTTCCTGTTTTTGACCTCAATGTTTGCTCATTTTTGCATTTTGTGTACTTACCTGGTCGGCGAACAGCAAGAAGCCTATGGAGAGTCGTACCATGGTATGTTGCTCGTATGTTGGCATATGCTTTGGAGTTGAACACCACCATGGGCCGGATCGCGTACTCCATTTGGCGTGGCGCACGAAGGATCACAAGAGTTGGTCTCAAGATCATGGGCTGACTTGGGCAGTGCGTGGCGCCCATACCCGAAGGGGTTTCCGAGGGTAAGGTGGGGATGTACATGGGCATTAATCTTTGGTCTCCATCCTCCATGAATACTAGACTTCGATTCCATGCATGTTTTGAGCCTTCGGATAAGTCGTAACTTCAATTTTGAGCATATATTTGATATATGGCCAATATGGTGTGAATTGGCAGTTTTGGGCATGTTATGAGTTCAAACTCATGGGGCATATCTCTAAGCCCATTTGACTCCAAGTCCAACCAAGTATATGTCAGGGTAAGTCATGGTCCCGAGTGCCACTCTAGGCCATGACACGCCACCTCCCCCATTGGGCTAGGATTTAGAGGCTTGGGAGGGAACACATTTTTCGGGTTTATGTAGTGACTTTTGACACATGGCATTTAGCCATCTTATTTGACTGGGTTCAGGGCATCATGTTGGTGAGTCAGGGGAAGGTCTTGAGTCCAGGGAATGAGGGGTCTATGGCTGAGTCTGTGTATGTCCCCCTCTTTCCCCAACCTTGCTTTATTTGTGTTCATATGCCAATTTCAGGGCTTTCCTCTTTGGTGCAATTCTTGTACATGCCCGCCACCGTGGGACAACCGGTGTGCTGAACGGAAGCCCGCAGCGTATATTGGATTGTGGATTGGGTTATTGCTGTATTTATGGGATCTAGTTGCTGTTCAGGGTTGAAGGAGGATAGTGATTCAATAGTATTTTCTATATTTTTGGATTTGGAACCCTGGACTTTGATAAATGCAATCGTTGATCAGGAGCAAGTCAGCAGGGGAAACAGGCGGAAGGGGCACAGCAGGGGCCGGTCCTGGTAGGGACCTTCTTTATGGTAGCAGAGGCGTACCTGCTGCCCCTACCTACCGCCGACCCGGGGACTTGGGCCCCTATGAGCCCTGCCCAAGTACGCCCCGGGTGCGTATTGTGGACTCGGTGGAGACCACGCCGGAGGTTGAAGCCCGAAGAGAAGTACGACGTTCGGGAAGAGGAGGACCTGACATGGAGGACCTGGTCTCCATGTGTGAGCGTCGCTGCTGAAAGGCATGCAACCTCCGCTCCGCCGCGGAGGACTCTGAGGAGACCTGCCATTCAGGCAGAAGTGGAGGACGGGCCCGGCGCTACCGGAAGCGCTGGTCACCCAAGCCCGCGGCAGGGGACGCCGGGGCTATGGATACGGACCCCAGCCCGGTCAGGCTGTGGGAATCCGAGGGGCACTCCGATGGCTATCGGACTTGCTTCCCCTCTGAGTCGGAGGAGATGCCCGCGCCGACCGCCAGAATGCATACGGCCCCCGAGCCCGCCCTGCGACGCCGAGGGCTTGGAGAGGCCAGCCAGGGCCAGGACGGCACCTGTGCCCCGGTACACGGGACCAGAGATGGACGCCATAGGCGATACGCCCATGGGCGATGAGTCTGAGGCGCCAGGAATTGCAGGATGCGCTGGATCAGGTGGAAAGCACGCTGAGTGCCACTGCGAGCACGTGTCCTTCCTCATCGGCAAGTACCCAAAGATGGGGATGGACGCCATCGTGCATCACCTCGACAGCCTGGACAACGCGAAGGACGGCCTAGAGGAGGACGTCGCCGGGATCCTGGATGACCAGTCAGCCGCGGAGGGAGACATGGCGGAGCTGCGAGCGGAACAGGACCGGTACCGGCAGAATGTGGAGCTGGCCCTCGAGATGCAGCAGCGAGAGAAAAGTTTATAGTGTTTTCAGCACTGTGTTTTTGCTTCTCCTGCTGCTTGTTGTTGCTGTAGGGTGTCCTGCTGCTGGTTTTGGATGATGAAAAGCTTTTGTTTGTTGAAATACAGTAAAGCCAACTCAATCCAGGATAGCCCAAGCCAATAGTATGCAAGGAGAAGGTAATTCAGGATCAAAGCATGAAGGACTGCAGTGTAAACAGTGAAAGATGATTAGATATTCACAGAAACTGCAACTCAGGATACAAATGAATGCATATTCACAGAGATAGCTGAAATGTTTTGGGAAAAGAGTTAGAAAACTGCCTCAGGATCACTCTCTCTCCATAGTGCCATCTTAGGAGATGTGCACTCTTTGTTTTGGCTCCCATATGTGCTGAGGTGGCATGGTATGTGGCGATGAGGTCACTGCCATGTCACATGGGATCTTCCTACTTAGTTGGGATCTTCCTACTTAGTTAGGCTGACCAGGAATTGAACCCAGGACCTCTCAAAAAGAGGTGCCTAACCCCCTATGGTGCATACCACTAGGGCAGATAAGTATTCATGGAAAAACATAGATAAATTCATAGGCTCTACCTTAGGTATGTCAGTGCTCAGTCAACTCAGGAAAAGATGTTTTACTTCTGATTGAAAGGGGATTAAGGGGTCCACTCCATATCCTGATTGGGTGTTTGGTTCCATAGGTCAAAATGTGTTCTCACCACTTTTGGCTGGACCAATACTAAGATGAAAATGCATGGATGCTCAGTGCATCTCTAATACAACTAGAGTATGTCCCAAAGCAATGGAAAAGCACTTTTTCTTACTCCCCCCTTGTGCTGTGGTGGCCACCACTGTTGCATTTTAGGAAAAAGGGAATTTTTCTTGGCCTTTCCTTGGTTTTCACATCTACTTTAAAATACCTACAGTCTCCCTAACACTGAAAAATGGGCGCTCACCATGGCTGGCGTCCTTTTGCTGCTCTGATTGTACAGTTTCCTACAGAAGACTCAGCGCTCTTGGCGCTGCCGGGGCTCCTGTGGCTTGGTTGGGTTAGATTGGGAGCATGCCAAACATGTGCATATGCATCCCTTCCTCCAAGACGCAGCGTCGACACAACCCAAACGCAAGACACACTATACACACTCGCATGGGTTCTCGTAAACCTGCTGGCGACCTGTGACGTGTCTTAGGGCGTAGGGAGTCGAAAAGAAATTAATTTGCCCCTTGATGGGGTCTTGGTTCTGCTCAGTCTCTCCAGGCACCTGCGTTTCGGCCCGAACACGGCCTACTCAGCGAGGCTGCGCGTGGGTATCTGCAGAGGCAGGAATGGGAGAATTATGGACGAATCCACGCAAAAACGAAGCGACGACACCAAAATCCGTCAAATGACGGCGCAGAATTTTTCTGAAACGACACACCTGAGCAGAATCCAATTGTGCATCAAAGGCACATTTTTATAGAAATTATAGTCATCTCTGGATTTTTTTAAGTCCAGAAATTCATACGCATAAAATGGCGGCGCGCAGGAGCGGCTCCTAGCGAAGCGCCGGAAAATGGAAAAATAATGGAATTATAAACGTATGTATCACGTAGTCTTGAAAATGACGAGACACACATTAATAAACAAACATACAGATTCCACCCACACTAATAGAAGGTTCAAAAATTCAAGAATTCGAAAATCAATTGAAAAGACTTCAATGAATCAGGTATAAACTACAGGTATGCTCGTCTTGCATGCCGCATACACATTGCTCGTCTCGAGTCTCCGTGACCGAGTGCTGTAGCAGCGTTAACAACGATAACCACGATAGGACGCGGTAGAGGGATTGATTAGAAAGATTGCAGATGATTAGCGGTCAGATCAGGGTGATTAGTCATACACACAAGTGCATAGCAACGTTCTTCGCGTGCGCCCCTTTTGTTTTCTCTCCTTGCTTCACTTCCCAGCGGTAGGTAAGGTAGGTACGCCCAGGCGGGGCCACCCCCTGGTGGAGTCAAGATTGTTGTGGAGATGGGCAGGTCTGCCCACGTGATTCTGCATAGTCGTGCATGCACACACGCATTAAAGGGTAGGCCACGCGAAGTGCGCACGGTAAACCTTGTTTAGGCTACCCAGGGGCTCCTCGGTACGTTCTTTAAGAGAACCTGAGGAGTCCCTTAACGCTTGCTTGCTTGATAAGGGTAGCTGCTCCATGCAGCGTGTTTGCGGACAGCGTATTATAGGGCACACTGAGAAGGGTATAATACCTGGAGTGTGCCTTGGTTCCTCCGCCGCAAACGCCCTTTCATTTGCCTTTGTTTTACAGGTGGGCAGGTAGGGTGAGTGGTGCAGCAGCATTTTTTTATGCCCTGCTAAACAGGGGCGCAGATCACACAAACAAGTAACTCCGCTCCGCCTGTGGCAGAGCAGGGAGTCCGACTTCATCGACATCTGCGCCTTGCACACGAGAGCACTCCTTCCCTCCAAGCCCTTGCAGGGGAAACACGTTGTGGCGTCCCCTGTGAGGCCACAGTTGCTTAGTAGCGCTGTGTTCTCTTGTCATTTCACAGGTGGGTCGCTAGGACCCTCGAGAACTTCCTCTTCGCAACGCCAAGTAGAGTGTGCGTGTAGGAGTGGTAGTCCTGCGTGGGGGCTAGAGCCAGTTGCCCAGCACTCGCCCACCAGGATGGTGCCACTGTAGGGTGTGTAGGACCTGTAGGGGGCGTGTCACTGTCCCACCCTTTTCCTGCAATTTTAGCTGGGTTGGTGGGCCGTGACAGTGGGTTAGGTTAGTGTTTTTGGCCACATAGCAAACAGGCGTTTTGCATGCCTTCATAGCTTTTGGCCACCCCTCCCTGTAGTAGACAGGTAGGTAGGGAAGACAATACCTGGATTAACACTCTGGGTATTCCCCCAAGGTTTTGCGCCAGCACAGAAATTGGGCGCATAGGGGAGGGGAGACCCGGGGCGTACCCCGTGGCATCAATAAGCCAACCCTCCAGGTTCAGCAAGGGCGCAGACTTGGGTATAATTAGGACACCACTTCTGCGGCTTGCTCTCAGGACCTTAGGACTAGCACACTCACACATACGCTTTGGCAGGTAAGGGTAAGGTTCAGTCCCTAGCTTTATTCTTGGAGGCAAGCATCTCAGCGAGCCTCAACAACTCACCAAGGTTGTTCTGGGACAAGTAGTCAACCAGAACTGAGTTTAGGCGTCCCTCAGGTAGAACAAATGCAGAGAAGGGCTCCCAGGTGGCCTCTTCGACTCCAAACCCTTCCCAGAGGGTGAGGAAGCGCCAACCCTGGCGATAGCGGTGGCGTAGGACAGACTTCACCAGGTAGAAGCCCTCCTTAGCCATCTCCTCGGCGTTCATGTCGGGGAGTTCACCTTCAACTTCCATAGGGCTGGCAGCCCCTTGTAGGTCCAGAGCGGCGATTTCCTCGTCGTTCAGCTCCCACTCCTCCCCACAGAGGTCTTCAGGATCATGGTAGCGCTTCAGGTGTTGAGCGGCGCACACCAGGGTCCCCCCTAGACGGGGAGAACACCGCACGGTGATACGGTGCCCATCCACAGATAGGATCTTGTACGGCCCGAAGTATGGGTCATCGCTGGTAGAGCGTGGCCAGGCGGGTAGTCGACTGTGGTGCACCAGCCCCCAGTCCCCTTCTTGGTAGGTGGCCGGTACACGGTGCTTGTTCTTCTTGTTCCACTGACGCTCCCTCACTCTCTGGAGCATAGCCTTGGCCTTGTCCACCTTCGCCTGTTGCTCTTGGACCCATTCACCCACAGAAGAATGGGTGTCCTCTGGATAGGGGGCATGTAGGAACCATGCCGGGCGCCCCATGAATAGCTCATGTGGCGAGTAGCCAGTAGCTGAACTCTCTTGGGAGTTCATCATCAAGGATATGACGGGGAGTAGTCTCACCCAGTCTCTGGTGCGTTCAGTTTTGCACCATATCCTGACGTTCTCCTTCAGGACACGAATCTGTCGCTCACGTAGGGGGTTGCTCGTGTGAGAGTAGGGAATCCCCGTAGACACCTGGACATTGAGGGACCTCAGGACCCTCTTGTACCAGCCAGTATCTGAGCGTACTCGTACGTCCTCATCGGAGTTGATCTCCTTGGGCGCCCCATAGACACAAAACCACTCCTCCAGGAGTATCTTGATAGTCTCCTCTCCGGTAATGTGCTTGGTACATGGGAACACCCTGGTAAACCTGGTCAACCCACAGGTTACCACGAGGGCGAAGTCATAGCCCCCTAACTTCGGCATCTCCGTGTAGTCCACGTATAGAACACTGTTAGCACAGTGAGGGATGGGCAGGGTCGAGTAGAGACCTCTGTCCCTGATATCCCCTGGTTTACAGGACCTGCACGGGCACTTGTCCACGATAGGCAGGAGCGTCTTCCGCAGCTGGTCGTCAGTCCACGTAGTGTGGAACCACTGCTTGAACAGCCTCAGGGTACGGTCAGCACCCACATGACCACTGGACTCATGGGTCCACTTCAGCAGCGCTGGGACTCGGTCACTAGGCACCACGATGCGGTCCTCGTGCCAGAGGTAGCTCTTGTCCCGCTTCCACTGGTCTTGGTTGACCAGGAGGGGTTCAAGGCGTTTCTCCAGGCGCCGGTAGATATCCCCAAACTCCTGTAGGTACTCCGATTGTTGGAGTCCATCCAGGGGGCGTATCATGGTCATGTTCAGGTCCAGGTGTACGTCCATACGGCTGAACGCTTCCTTTGCCAGCGCTTCAGACCGGGCACCAATCAGGGCGTCAAAGTTGTTGCGGCTGATGTAGTCGGCACACTCGTTCTTCACTCCCTGGATATGGTGTACCGTCAGCCGTAGTTGACTGAGGTAGGTCCACCAGCGACGTAGCTTGGCCTTCTCAGGTGGGGGGCCCTTCTGGAAACTGCGGACCGGTTCTTGGTCGCATAGCCAGACCACAGGGTTACTCCCCAACAGTCGTGCTTGTGAGGATAGCACCAGCATACCCGCGAGCAGTTCCTGCTCATAGGTGGAGTAGTTCCCCCTGGCCTGGTTCCACTTCCAGTTCCAGTGGCCCAGAGGTACTAGGACCCACTTGTCGTCAGGGTAGCTGTGCTTGAGGGTTCCATCTCGGTTGAGACCTTCCGTCCCCCATTGGGAAATGGCCGAGTCGAACTCCTCCTTCTCTAGTGCTTGCCACTGGAACAACGTTCCACCACCGCCCACATTGCTGGCGTCTGTCACCAGGATAATCTCCCCTTGTGCCCTAGGCACGCCCAAGCACTTAGCGTTGGCTACCTTGTCTTTGAGCTCGTCAAACGCTTGTTGCTCTTGTGGGCCCCAGCGCCAAGTAGTACTCTTCTTGATCAAGTCAGTCAGTACCGCGCTGGTGTAGGTGAAGTTTTTGATGTGGCGGCGATAGAAGTTGCACGCCCCAATGAAACTGCGTACATCATGAAGTCCTTTCTTGGGGTCTTCGTGTCGTACCTTGGCATCCATCAGGGGTTTGGCCTTAGAGGCCGCTGGGGTCCACCACCCATAGCCAACGTCAAACCCCAGGTACTGCATGGTCTCCTGCATGAACTCACACTTCTCCAGCTTGAGTCGTGTGTGGTTCTCCTGGCAGACCGCAAAGAACTCACCCAAGAGGATTAGGTGATCCTCCTGGGTATTGGTCCCGAGGCATACATCGTCGATGTGAGCCTCCATCTGGGCCCCACGGGATATGAGCTCCTGCACCTTAGGTCTCCTTCGTAGGATGGACAAGATCTTGTTCATCAGCTCTTGGAACAGAGCGGGGGCGTTAGCCACGCCGAATGGCATGACTTTCCACTTGAATACCCTCCCCTGAGGGGTGATGAAGGCCAGTAGTTCCTGTGCGTTGGGCGTCAGGTCCACTTGCCAGAATCCACTTCGCTTGTTTATCTTGGTCTTGTAGCGACAGGAGGCTATCTTCTCCAGGGTAGACTCCATATTGGGAATGGACCCTGAGTGGTTCAGCGTCTTCTTGTTCAGCTCTCCATAGTCCACTACCAGCCGTTTGGCTGTAGACCCAGGTTTAGCCACCAGGAAACAGGGGCTGCAGTGTAGGGGGTAGTCCCCATCCTTGTACTCCAGGACTAGGCCAGCGTCGATACATTCTTGTATCTGTCGCTCAATCTCGTCGGCCTGCTCTTTAGGAGCTGGATAGGGTCTCCTCCGGATCTTGTGACCCACGAACTCGGGTTTCAGCTTGAGGTCCATCTGTACCAGCTTGTCGCATGAGGCTGGAGGGGGTAGTTCTCCGAACACCTCCAGATAGGTCCTTATCAGCTTTTGTACCCGCGGGTCCAGTACCTTGATCTTGTCCTCCATGTCCTCGTCGGAGTGTAAGTTGCTTGCCCCTTGAATAGACGTCGGGAGGTGGTCCTCCACCGACTCTTCGCCCGCGGTAGCATCCTTCAGCCCTTGGTAGGCATACAGAAGGTCTTGCTCAACCATCTCCGGTGGACGATGGCAACATAGGCACGCTTTAGGGGATTCACATACACATTCCTCCGAGAGGTCGTCCTCATCTGGGGTCCTCACATGGGCACCCCATACGCTCTTCATGAGCTTGAGATCTACCTCCCTTTGCCAGGTGGTGATCTTCTGTTCGAGGTCCTCCTTCAGTTGGGATAGGTCTCCCATGCGTCCTTGCTTCAGTGGCCACGAGCTGCGGGTAGGCTTCGCGTAGCATAGCTTTTTCGCCACCGACTTCCTCTTGGAATCCACATACTCCCTGAGCCTGGATCTAGGGTCCAGCTCTTCATCCACGGGGTCTTCCACCCTCATGGAGAGTAGGGGTTTTAGTGGGGCGACGTACTCGGCGTTCTCCACTTCTTCCACCGCAGTCTGCACGAAGAAGGCGTCGTGCTCAGTTTCGTCGTCTGAGTGGATAGAGCTAGGTAGCTCAGATAGTCCACACTCAGAGACTCCATCAGGAACAGGTACATGACAGGGAGAGTTGGGGGCGTTAGTGTCAGTCACGACGTACTCATCTCCTCCGGGTGTAGTTTCAACAGCATCTTGAGGTCGTAGGCGATCCTTCAAGTCACCCAAGGCGAGTCCATCGCTTTCTCGTTGTATAGCCTGGACCAGGGTAGGGTCCAGGTCTTCCCAGGGGATGGTGATAAGACCTCCGTCCACCACGCTGAGCATACCCCCCCATCCGGGCTTCCCAATGGGCGTCTTGCGTCCCAGAGGCACGTAGATGGCCTCATCAGGTAACCGCACATAGCTGATAGTCAGCTTGTCAAGGAGGGTTCGCCAGTACTCGTTGCCCCCATGGGCTCCCCAATCGGGGGAACACAGGACCATACGGGAACGTTCCAAGGCCACCTTGGTCAGCACCTTCCCCAGTTCACTGAATCTGGGGTTCCCGTAGGCCATCCCGAAAGAGGGCCAGTAAAATTTGTAGCTGCAGTTCTTCCCCTTGCTGCAGTATAGGTCCAGTACATGCTGCTTGTCGCTGGCGAACAGTTCCACACTTAGGTCTTCTCGAGAGTAACCCAACTCCTTCAGACCTTGGTCTAGGACTTCCCCCAATAGTTGATAGTCCTCAGTTTTGGAGGCCGCCATCATGTTCGAGGGCTCCTCCTTCGATAGTCTCAGGTAACTCGAGGTATGTTCCGACTGCTCCAGTGGCACAGACTCTCTGCCACTGCCGTGGTCCACGTACAGGAGGTAGGGCGCTTGCAGCGTCAGGGATTGTATCTGGGAGTGCTGCACGAAGAAGTCAGTACCCAGTACAAAGTCGAAGGCATCAGTGTCCATCACATAGAACCGATAGGTGATAGTCTTGGAGCCCATAGGTACCTCCACTTCGCAGTCTCCGCAGCTGTGCACCACATGTCCATCCCCCATCCGTATAGCGGCGGTGGTCATGGTGTTCTTCAGGCTCCCACAAGGTAAAATTTTCTTGGCCACTATCGATATTGTGGCTCCAGTATCCAGTACCCCCAGGTATTCACGTCCCCTTAGTCGGATACGTACCCAAAACACCAGGTCCTGGGTGCCACCAGAGCGTCCCCGTCAGAACTCCGCGGGACAGGTCACCTCGAACCCCTTGTTCCGCAATTTGCGGGCCATCCTCATGAAACGGCTTCTCTTCTTGGCGTTGCCGTCGTCACCACCTTCATGCTCACGCTTGGCTCCTTGTTCTTGCTGGGCCTGCGTCTGTGAGCGTGTGGTAGGTCCAGACTGCCCTCCAGAGGGCTCGGAGTTCCCCCCTGGATTAGGGTTGGGGTTACCTCCGTTCTTGTCCTTGTTCTTGTTGTCGTTCTGGCGATTAGCGCCTCCTCCTCGTCCGCCTTGACCCTTGTCTTGACCACCTTGACCACGTCCTTTCGACTTGCCCTTGCCGGAGTCGTTGCCTTTGGCCTTGCCTCCACCTTTGCCTGAGCTTTTGCCAGGATCCTCCCCCTTAAGCTTCGCCGATAGGCGTTGCTTATGGTAGCACTCGTCCTCATAGTGCTTCCGCTTACCGCAGAATGCACACGTGATGGTGCAGCGGTAATGATCCGGCATCTTCACCTTGGCGCCGGTGATCTTTTCCTGCTGCTTCCCTTGGACAACAAAGCAGTCTCGCTGCTCGCAGTCGGAGGCATGCTGCAGGTGGCCCTGTTCATCTCTGGCATCACACCAGAATAGCTCCTTCACGTTCTCCATTAGGCGGGCGTGGGCGTGTTTGGGGGTAGTCCCCTGCCCAGGTCGGGACCCTTGGTACCCTTTGCCTCCAGAACCTCCACCACCAGGACGGTAGTGGTTCAGGTGTTGGTCGCTCTCCTTCTCCAGCGCCATCTCCAGGAGCAGCACGCATAGATCCTCGTAGCGGAGGGATCTAGCCTTGCGCTCAGCCGTCAGACGGCACTCGTCCCATAGCTCACGGGGGAGCTTGGAGCACAACCAAAACAGCAGGTCGTCGCTGCTGTAGGAACCGGGCGTCAGTCGCCCAGCCCAGTGGTCCAGGTCCGCCAACAGCTCGGAGACCCTGCCGGGTTTGGGGTTGTTCGGCAGCACGGGCAGGTTCTGGATCTCGGCCCTGATGGAGAGGTCGGTCTCGTAGGTTGGGTACTGCCTCTCCAGGGCAACCAACACGTCGGCAAAGGTGGCGGAGTTGGTGACGATCTGCCTGACCTGCTTCTCCAGGTACTTCGTCTTGCAGCACTGCAGGAGCAGGTCGCACTTCACTCGCCCACTCGCGTGGGTTTGGCCGGTCAGTCGTAGGAACCGGCCAAAGTTCTCAGCGAACTCGCTGAGGTCCTTGCCTGTGAATTCAGGCAGGTTCACCACTATCTTGGAGGTGGCAATAGCCTTCGCCTCCTGAGCTCGGCGTCCTTCAGGGCGTCGGGTCTTCTTCTTCTTCTTCTTCTTCTTCTTACCCTTGGAGTCCTCGGGGTCCTCAGGGTCTTCGTCATCCGATGGCGAAGAAGAAGTCATCGAAGGCGGCCCATCATCGGAGGGGTCTCCGCCTAGATCACTGGAGCCATAAGGCTCCACGTCCACCATAGCCCTTAGGGCTGTCAGCCCCAGCTGGTCCAGCTCGGCCCTCGTCGAGTTCGTCACGTGACTGTAGGGCGGCTGGGCTGTCCTCGGGACGAATGGGCTTCTTGGTACTGCTGCAGGAGTCGGCATCGGTCGGCTCCTCAGGCTCCCCAGGGTATTCGTCAACCCTGCCGCCAGGTGGTTAGCCTGTACTCGGTGGGGTGACATCCCCACTGTCGTAGGTGACGCATGGGACGGGATCATCAGGGGCTGCAGTTTCTCCCTGATCTCTTGCGTGAGGTCGCTCACGATTTTCGAAGTGGCTCCTTGGAGCACCTCGTTGATCTCCGACCGCGTCAGGGACCTGTTGGAGGATCTTCCCGATCCTCTACTCCTGCCTCCCAGAGACTCTGGTCCTCTCCTCAACCCACTCAGGGGTGCATACCCAGGTGTACACCCAGGAGCATACCCAGGAACTTCCATGTAGGTTCCCGTGGCGTGGAGTGGATGGGGATGGTCAGCCGCATACCAGCGCGGCGCAGAGCTGGAAGCCACCGGCTCACTGGCAGTAGTTGCCTCAAGGAGCGCAGTGGTAGGTGGGCCCATGCCATAGGCGGGGTAGTGAGGCATGCCAGTAAAGCCTGTGCCCTCTGCCATAGGCTGGTTGGTTGTGGAAGTGGATGTAGCGGCGGCTGGGTGTGTGGTGGTTATGGGAGAGGGTGATGCTTGGAGGCCAGAAGCGCTTGGTGCGCCTTCGAAGGTAGGGACATCCGTCGGGTCTTGCCCTTGCTCCTCTCCTTCGTCTGCTCCTTCTCCAGCATCCTTCTCGCTCTCGTTTCCTCTCTTCCTCTTCACAGGCTGAGGCTGAGAGACCATTTCCTTCACCGACAGGGCCCCAAAGGCCGTCTGGAGGCCATCCAAGGAGTCCTCCGCCGTATCCATTGGCCCATGTAAGGGCTCCACCGAAGGTACAGCGTCAGGCGCCGGCCTTGCCGGTGTCTCTGGCGCTGGCGCTGTGTTCACCTCGGCGTCCACTCTTCCTGGATCCATCTTAATCCACCCTTCTGCTTATGTTTGCCTGCTCGGAGCACTGGTTGTACGGCGCGGGGTCGCTGCCGGTGCACAGAGACAGGCTGCCTCTTGCTACCAGAAAAGTTTATAGTGTTTTCAGCACTGTGTTTTTGCTTCTCCTGCTGCTTGTTGTTGCTGTAGGGTGTCCTGCTGCTGGTTTTGGATGATGAAAAGCTTTTGTTTGTTGAAATACAGTAAAGCCAACTCAATCCAGGATAGCCCAAGCCAATAGTATGCAAGGAGAAGGTAATTCAGGATCAAAGCATGAAGGGCTGCAGTGTAAACAGTGAAAGATGATTAGATATTCACAGAAACTGCAACTCAGGATACAAATGAATGCATATTCACAGAGATAGCTGAAATGTTTTGGGAAAAGAGTTAGAAAACTGCCTCAGGATCACTCTCTCTCCATAGTGCCATCTTAGGAGATGTGCACTCTTTGTTTTGGCTCCCATATGTGCTGAGGTGGCATGGTATGTGGCGATGAGGTCACTGCCATGTCACATGGGATCTTCCTACTTAGTTGGGATCTTCCTACTTAGTTAGGCTGACCAGGAATTGAACCCAGGACCTCTCAAAAAGAGGTGCCTAACCCCCTATGGTGCATACCACTAGGGCAGATAAGTATTCATGGAAAAACATAGATAAATTCATAGGCTCTACCTTAGGTATGTCAGTGCTCAGTCAACTCAGGAAAAGATGTTTTACTTCTGATTGAAAGGGGATTAAGGGGTCCACTCCATATCCTGATTGGGTGTTTGGTTCCATAGGTCAAAATGTGTTCTCACCACTTTTGGCTGGACCAATACTAAGATAAAAATGCATGGATGCTCAGTGCATCTCTAATACAACTAGAGTATGTCCCAAAGCAATGGAAAAGCACTTTTTCTTACTGCGAGTGGTGGACAGCCTCCTCCACCTGGTGGAGGAGATGTCGGGACGCCTGAAAAGGCTAGAGGAGCCACAGCCCCTCACCTCAGGTCCAGAGCTCCCGGCAAAGCCGGCAGCGGCAGAGCTGGTGGAGCGGGTTAAGACCCTCAGGAGCGCCATGGATAAACCCATGGGCGGCCCTGCAGAGGCACCCTACGCGCCTCCGCGTGTTGACCCGGGTGCGCTGCCGTTTGTTCCCATGTTCAGCGAATCCACAATGCTCGGGGAACACACGGCACCGGCTGGGTCCATGCGGGGAGGGCACGTAAACACGGACCCGAGGAGCCTGACGGTACAGATGTCCCATGCCGCCCAGGATCTACCGATCACTACGACTGCCCATGCAGTTTATGCGGAAGAGGAGATCCAGAGCCCGACCATTCAGGGGCGAACGATGGGAAGCGCCGACGGACATGGTCGAGGTCATCCAAGCGGAGACCTGTGGGCGAAGGAGCCCAATACGGGGATATGGACGGCCGATGAAACAAGTCCTTCCCGCATTCCAAACCCCATGGGTTCAGGCCCAACTGGACCGCACTCCATGGAGGAGAGGGATGTACGGGGAGTGTACTCACACCCCCCCGCAAGAGGTGGTATCCGTCTCGGTGGAGTGGTGGCTGGGGACGTCGGAGACGCCATCAGGATTGACGACCTCAGGGGAATCAAAATCCCCTACTACGATGGCAACCCCTCCAACCTGGATGACTTCATCCTGGATTTGGAGGACTTTGCCGAGGAGGTCGTGGGTGAGATGC
This sequence comes from Eutreptiella sp. 'Long Island Sound 2002', assembly GCA_964036045.1. Lineage (NCBI taxonomy): Eukaryota > Euglenozoa > Euglenophyceae > Eutreptiales > Eutreptiaceae > Eutreptiella > Eutreptiella sp. 'Long Island Sound 2002'. The sequence continues at coordinate 175,223,550 of OZ038381.1, forward strand.
GGGGAGCGCCGCGGGACAAGTGGGTATGCCGGACATTCCCACACCGGCTGGCGCAGGGCCTGAAGGAGGAGCTGCGGGATCAGATCCGGGAAGGACTGATCCGTACGGAGCAGGCCTGCCCCCAGTGGTTGGAGGATGAGGAGCGGGTGGACGCTCCGAACCAGAAGCTGGAGGACTTGTGGTCCATCCCGCTGCCGCTGGACCGCGGTGAGTTGCGGGTCCGGGAGTGGAACCGGTACCTACGGAAGTACTGACGGAGCCTCAAGCTGGTGGAGGACTGGAACGAGGCCAGCGACATCCGCCATCTGTTGAAGAACGTCCTCCGCGGCCACTGGAAAAGGGGAGTGGAGGACGAGGAAAAGAAGAGAGCGAAGAAGCGCGTGGCCTCGACGATCATGGCGGCGGAGGATACCCATGCGGGTATCATGGAGTTCTTCAGGAGGAACCTGGGCGAGCCCAACCGGATGTTGGGACTGAAGAACGCCGTGTACGTGGAGGTATTTGGAGACACCATGCGGCAAAGGTTGCTGCGCCTCAACAACGTGGAGTGGAGGCGCGGGGAGGATGCAGGTCATCTTCGCCCGCATGAGCCTGGACGAGATCGTGAAGTACATCACGGTGGAGGTGAAGCTCAATGCGATGAATGAGGCCCACGTGCAGGATCGACATGGCCATGGACAACGAGGCCACCGAGAAGACCGCCATCATCGGGAGATCCAGGAGGACACGGCCAACTCCGCGGAGAATGGCAGTGGAAGTGGCCAAGACCACTGGACCTGGTCCCGGGAGGATCACGAGGAGGCTCATTTCTTCGCGTTTGTGGCGCACAACGTGAGGGACCATGGGCAGGATCGGTCCAGATGGAGCCGGGTGGGACCCAAGAAGGGCAAGAAGCCAGGGAGGATCGGGAACCCACCGCTCTCGTTCCGGGAGTACAGGTCTCAGCACGACGGGTGCTGGGTCTGTTATGGCAAGGGAAACAACCATGCACACGACCACCGTCAGTGCAAGGTGTATGAGGCGGACAAGAAGGCCTACTTCGCCGCCCACCCCGAGAAGAAGCCCAAGGAGCAGCGGATTGACGATTGGAAGGCGAAGGGCGGAGATGGGGGAAAAGGCCAAGGCAAAGGCCAAGGGAAAGGCGGAGGAAGAGGCTATGGTGGTGGACCTGGCCAAGGCCGACGAGTGAGGTCGATCGAGGAAGTTGCTGAGGACATGTTGAGGACGTTGGAGGAACTCAAAGCCCAGCAACGTGGTGGACAAAGTCCTGGCGGATCGCAGCCAGAAGGGGCTGCGGGAAGCCAAGTCTAGAGGAGCCCCCACGGGAGTGGGACCTCAGAGGTCTCTCGTCCGTAAATCAGTGGAATCCCAGAGAAAGCGAAGGCACATCGGGTGCTGAAGAAGGTTCCAGAAGAGCAAAAACCACTGAGTTTCGCCACTCCAAACCCCTGGAGCGCCCTGCCAAGGGAGGTTTATGTGGGCAAGGGACGTGGTGAGAAGGAAGGAGCGACCACGGAGAGCCCCATGGACGGGCAAGACCAGCCCAAGATCTACACCATCCGTGATCATACCCTCGAAGTCCCTGATGCACCCGGACGTGCTAGAGTTGCATGCCGTGAGAGTCGTCCATACACCGCATGGTGACGAGCGGCAGTTGCACTTGAAGGTGCGTGTACGGTGCGGACAAGAGGAGTTGGTGGTGGATGTTTTGGTGGATACGGGTGCCCAGGTGAGCCTGGTCCGGACAGGGTTGTTCAAGGAGGAATTGCTGCAGCCCAGCCGTAGACCAGTACACTTGAAGGTGGCCAATGGTGAGATTATGGGTGGTGGCACCCATGAGGCCACTATCAGTATGGAATTCTGGGAGCATGAGCGCTTGAACAGCCCTGATTTGGCGAAGAGAAGCACTCTATCCGGGAACTTCTATGTGGCCGACATTACAGATTTGGATATGATCATGGGGTATGACTTCATGGTGGCAAATGCCATTGGAGCCCTTCCCCATCGCGCAACGCTGGTCCGGGAGGATGATGAGTGCCTCACATGGCTGTCCACGGACTATGCATGCGGATCATCCCCATGGAATGCTGAGGAAGAGGATCGGATCGTCCGAGCGGTGCAAGCTGTGGGTGCCAAGTCCAGAGGAGACCGCGGAGTTCAGCTCACGGAGTATGGAATGGCGCCACAGGTGTATGACCGGATGATCCAGACGCTGGGAGCGGAAGCGCCCGAGACGGACGTCTTCGCTTCCCGGGATGCCCCACTTTTGCGGAAGTGTAGGAGGCATTGGCATCGAGGAGACTCAGCCTGGCACAGGCATTGGGGTTTGAAGGAGTGGGGGCCCATGTATTGGCATGGCTCCCTGGACAATACCAGACGTACGGTGGAGAAGATCGTCGCGGATAGGGCGAAGGCAATCCTGGTCATAACCGGCATAGGATCCACCCCATGTCCGCTGAAAGGTCTCAAGTCGACGCTGGACTCCATCACCCTGAACGAGATGTCATTTGGGCCAGAGGAGGAGCTGTTCATCGACGCCAAGGGTGTATCAATGCCCTCCCTGGGTCAAGCGTTGGGTACCAAGGCTTTCCTGGTGGATGGGGCGCAAGCCCAGCCCACGGGTGATGAAGCATTCATCCGTAGGAGGGAGGGGGTGCCCATGAAGGTCATGTTTGAGCCCAAGGAGGGGACGGATCAGCCTATTGATGGCATTGACGTCCTGTCCCACGCCGAGATCGACGACGTCGTCAACTACATGCGGATGGGAATGCACGACCGTGTGGCAGCCATGAAGAGGCGGGCCAAGGTCACATCTCCGCATTGGTGGATGACAAGATGTTGGTCACCCGCAAGTACGAGAAGGACGAGTTCGTGGCGAGGGTCATGGATCACATCGCGGACCAATACGATGGTCCGGTTGGGTCGGACCCACCGACATGGGGGTTTCCAAGAATGGGGGCCGATAGCGACAGTAACCAGCCCGACGCCGCAAATTTCGGAAGATTATCGGTGGGAAGTGCACCCCACAACGATGAAGACGGCATATTGGACGAGGAGAAGTCAGATTCGGACCCGGAAGAGGCCTATACCGCAGTGCGGTCGGTTGTATCTATACCGAAGCAAGCGGCTGAAGAGGCCCAGGAGAACCCGAAGGTCGCCGAGCTGAAGGAGAGGTTGATCAATGCCTATCCGCGGCTATTCAGTGGCGTCGCCAATAAGAACCCTCCAGATCGTGAGAGGTTTGGCACAGCGAGGATCAAGCTGAAGCCGAACCCCAAGATCTATCGTCATCTGGAGTACCAACTGCAGGGCGATCGGGCCGAGGCCATGAAGAAGCTGTTGGCCGAGTTCATTGAGCGGGGATGGATCGAACCCTCCGACAGTGAGTGGGCCAGCCCAGCCTTCATCGTGCCCAAGAAGGAGAAGGGCGAGTGGAGGTTGGTGGTGAATTACAGGGGTTTGAACGAGCAAACCGAGCACGACTCGTACTCGCTTCCCCTGATCGACACCATCCTCCAAAAGCAACAGAAAAAGCGGATCTTCACGGTGTTGGACCTGAAACACGGTTATCACCAGATGCCACTACACCCGGACTCCAGGCCCTGTACAGCGATGTCGACGCCGCTGGGGCCCATGCAGTGGAAAGTGGTGCCCATGGGCGCCAAGAATGGCAACGCCGCTTCCCAGCGCATGATGGAGGACCTACTCGGTCCAGTCCGGGATTGTGCCGATCCCCTCGTGGATGACATCATTATCGGGTCTGGCACGGAGAACATGACTGAGGATGAGCTCATCGAAGCGCATGAGAATGATCTGCGCCCAGTGCTCAGTGAGCTGGACAAGCACAACATGGTGTGCAAGCCCACCAAAGCCTCACTCTTCGTGAAGGAAGTGGAGTTCGCGGGTCACGTGGTTGGTCACGGGCAACGCCGTCCCATGCCTGGGAAGCTGGCGTCCCTGCACCACTGGGAAAAGCCCCAGACCATCAGCGAACTCCGATCCTTCATGGGGTTCTGCAACTACTATTCGGGATATGTCCGAATGTATGCAGAACTGTCGGGGCCGCTGCACAAGATGCTGCAAGTGGGCAAGTTCGATGGCCGGAAGGGGAGCAAGAAGAAGCTTGCCTGGACCCCTGAGGCCGAAGATGCGTTCAGCTGCCTGAAGGAGCGACTCCTGGGGCAGCTGGGACTATTCTTGGTGGACCCGGACAAAGGAATCGTGCTACGGACGAACGCCTCGGACTATGCTGTAGGGGCAGTCCTCGAGCAGATCCGGGACGACCGGTCACACGTACCCGTGGCGCTTTGGAGTCGGATCCTGGACGAGGGCCAACGCCGCACCTGGACCGCGAGGGAGAAGGAGACGTACGCCATTTTTTGTGCGCTCAGGAGGTGGTCTGGCCGCATCAGATTGCAACCGGGGGTGGTTTGCACGGACCATCAGTCCTTGCAGAGCTGGCACAAGGAGCACGTCGACACCCCCTCGGGACCGGTAGCAAGGAGGGCCCGATGGCATGAGACGTTCGCCAAGTTCGACCTCAGCGTCGTATACGTCCCGGGGAAGGACAACACTGTGGCAGATTGCCTCAGTCGATGGGCCTACCCCGCGGGCAAGGCTTGGATGGACATATCCAGCTATGGGGACGCCGAGGAAACCGAGGAGGCCAAGCGCATCTTAGAGATGGAGAAAGCCATGGAGCAAGAGGGGGTCAAGTGCTTTGTGGTGATGGCAAACCGTACGGACCTGGCCAAGTTCCGGGGTGCCCGCGTCCAAGGTATTCGAGAGGAAATCCTCGAGCAGTGGATGGTGGCCCCTGTAGAGCTAGTGAGGTCGGTGCTCACAGAGGACTGGTCGGATGACTACGCGGCATCCGAGCACTGGAGCTAGTACTGGAATGCCGTGAGCGCCCCGTCGGACGACGAATGGCCCGAGGGCTTGACCGAGGATGGGGACAAATTGTTCCTCAAGGACAAGCTGCTGGTGCCCGAGAACCGAGTGGAGGAGCTCATTGACCATTGGCACAACGCCCAGCTCATGCACCCTGGCCGAGACAAGAGTGGCGTTTCAAGTTCCCTCCGGGGTACTACGCCATCCTGGATAGGTACTGCAGGCACTGTGCCGTTTGTCGGGCCACGAAGATCCCCAACCACTCCACAGCGGGCAACCCGGTGTATACGGCTATACCGGAGGCCCCTATGCGGTCCGTGGCCATGGATGTATTCGCCATGCCTGAGGTCACCGTGGAAGGAGAGACCTACGACTGTGTCATCCTGGCGGTGGATAGGCACAGTGGGTATATCGTGGCGGTCCCTGGCAAGAAGTCCAAGAAGAAGGACAAGAAGGACAAGCATGGAGTGGGGCTGCAGGCCAAGACCGTCGCTAATGCCATGATCAGGCATTGGCTGACGATTTTTGATATCCCCGGCTGTCATCTGCAGCGATCGGGGCAGTCAGTTTGTGGGGACGTGGTTCAAGACGATGTGCAAGCACATGCGTATTCGGCACGCCAAGACCGTGGCGTACCACAGCCGGTCGAATGGCTGACCTGAGGTGGCTGGGCGGCAAATGTTACAGAAGTTCCGACAGCTGCACATCGACGAACCGGGCCGGAATTGATATAATTCGCTGTGGACAGTACTCCAGGCGTATCACGACCTTCCGGGACCCACTGGACTGTCGCCCCATCGTATCCTCTTCCTACGGGATCGAGTGTCACGCACTCTCCCGTGGTTGAACCATGGCAAAGTGGCCCGGGATGCGAACGCTATGATGGCTGAGGCGGACGACACGGCGGCCAAGGTGTGCAAGGCACTTCAGGACGAGCATGACAAGAGGGCCAAGTACTTCAAGCAGGGAAAGGTCCAGAAGTATGCTCCGCAAGACACCGTGTGGGTGGAGCGGCACCACAAGGATGTCCTGTCCAGGCATCGGCAGGCATCTTGGTATGTGCCGGGGGTAATCGTGCGGAAGGTCGGGCAGGATGTGTATGCGGTTCGTGTGGGGGATAACAAAATCCTGGACCGCGACCATACCCAGCTTCCTCCCCGAGCACCAGACCCCAGCGGACGTCCCGTCACCTTCGAATTCACGGCCGGCGATGTGGACTCGGACGACGAGGGTGAGGACGACGACTTCACCGCTGAGAAGATCCTGGCAGACAAGCCGGACCCGGGGACGCCTGGGGGCAGGTTTTATAAAGTCCGTTGGAAGGGATTCGCCGCATCCAGGGATTTGTGAGAGCCTCCGAGCAGTTTCGTGCCGAGGTATACCATGGTCTGGATGAACTATCTGAAGAAAAAGAACATTTCTTTGGATGTCAAGGACGTGTTGGTCCATTTGGTGGCTGCTGTAGCACCGTAAGGGATCCTCTTTGGCATTTTTGTTTGTCTTTGTGCTTGGGAGACGGGTCAGGGCGTTCATCCGAGGATTTTTTGGGCCTTAGTTGGCCATCTACCCCCTTCACTCAATCTCTACATATATATTTCATTGTGGTATACTTATTTAGGTCGACCGACGACGTTTCTCTATCTTTGATCCCCTTGGTCCATGTTGTAGATCAAGAGGAGACCGGATATGGCGTAGGGCACCGATTATCAGTGTCCTCATCCCTCACTCGGGGCGTGGGGGACGCCTACGACGTGTGTGGGGCCTCCATGTGTCCTTGAGACATGGGGGGGGGTTGGAGCCCATTGGGGTCCTCCCGTCCTCTCTTCAATGACTTCCGAGCGGTAACAACGCTCTGAGAAGGGGGGTGAAGCCGGTTCGGACCCCCTTGGCCATCTTTCGGTCACCTGGGGTGTGTATCTATGTGCCGGCAAGCCGCCGTTGCCATTATCATACTCTCCCATCCACCTGACCTAACCTGATGTGATAGTGTGATAGGTTTGGCCATTCCGGCTATGAGCGGCCATATTCAGTACCGAGGCGCCGCCAGCTGAGATTTATATATCAGAATATCAGGAATCAACAGGGTTTTTTTATCATAATGTTTCCGTAATTTTTCCGCCTTCCGTTCTGATGGTCAATGTATCGGCGACTGTCAGTTGGCTCGCGATTTTGCGGTAACCGATTGGTTAACTTTTATTTCCAGATATTTTGGCGGAAACCCCGATGAAGGGTCAGATTTCATCAGTAAAGGGTTCGTTGCTTGCGCAATTTTCTAAATATGCACTCGAAATTCTGTGTTGAATTTTTCGCGGTGTCGAAATTGGATCTTCGACTTCGACATCGCCGCACTTGATTTGGTCTTTTTCGAGTGGTCATACTCCTTTCTTTATGCCCAAATCAGGTTTCCCTTATACTTGCCACCCATTTGACTTGGAGATATAAGGGAGACAAAAGTGAATCGTGGGACCACTTTGAAGGGCCATATCTACGCGCGAGTGTGAGGAAAGAGAATAGGGAAGGTCGCGTTGCAAGCGCCTTAGTCTCACCTTATTTCTGGTAGGGTCCAACACCTTAAGTCGTCACACACACTTGTTGTATCATAGGATCATGGTCAACATGGTAGAAACTTGTTTATCACTTGTTGACCATGTGTCCGGACTTGATATTATGACTTTCGAGCGTAGCGCATGAGTCTTGCGGTTGCATAGCATCTTCCTTAGGTTCCCACGTCCATTTAACCCAAAGTTATGACCATGGAGGGGCATGGCATACCATGGTGGTAGCCAATTTTAAGGGCTATGTGTGATATTGGTAGTATATGTCTTGATATGCTCACGCCCATGTTATATATCTTCGTGTGGCCGAAGAGATGGGGAGCCACACGTGACAAGGGCTTTGCCCATGTCCCAATTGTGGAATTCAAAGCGCTAGACTAAGTCTACCGCGTATGTATTGCTCATGGTATGTTTGGCAAAGAGATCCATGAGTGCACTCCCATTTTCATGGGGCATGTGGATATGAGTGGCGAAGGTATCTCCATGCGCCTGATTGGGGATCCAAGTGGGGGAATTGTTCGCAAATGGTTCCAATCATTTCTGTATTGAACCATGAGCGGATATCATGGGTGAGCATAGAGATAAACTATCATGACAACTTTGTATTTGGACATATTTTCATGTTTTTGACCTCAATTTTTGCTCATTTTTGCATTTTGTGTACTTACCTGGTCGGCGAACAGCAAGAAGCCTATGGAGGGTCGAACCATGGTATGTTGTTCAGATGTTGGCATATGCTTTGGAGTTGAACACCACCATGGGCCGGATCGCGTACTCCATTTCGCGTGGCGCAAGAAGGATCACAAGAATTGGTCTCAAGATCATGGGCTGACTTGGGCAGTGCGTGGCGCCCATATCCGAAGGGGTCTCGAGGGTAAGGTGGGGATGTACATGGGCATTGACCTTTGGCCTCCATCCTCCATGAATACTGGACTTCGATTCCATGCATGTTCTGAGCCTTCGGATAAGTGGTAACTTCAATTTTGAGCATATATTTGATATATGGCCAATATGGTGTGAATTGGCAGTTTTGGGCATGTTATGAGTTCAAACTCATGGGGCATATCTCCAAGCCCATTTGACTCCAAGTCCAACCAAGTATATGTCAGGGTAGGGCATGGTCCTGGGTGCCACTCTAGGCCATGACACGCCACCTCCCCTATTGGGCTAGGATTTAGAGGCTTGGGAGGGAACACATTTTTGGGGTTTATGTAGTGACTTTTGACACATGGCATTTAGCCCTCTTATTTGACTGGGTTCAGGGCATCATGTTGGTGAGTCAGGGGAAGGTCTTGAGTCCAGGGAATGAGGGGTCTATGGCTGAGTCTGTGTATGTTTACCTCTTTCCCCAACCTTGCTTTATTTGTGTTCATATGCCAATTTCAGGGCTTTCCTCTTTGGTGCAATTCTTGTACATGCCCGCCACCGTGGGACGACTGGTGTGCTGAACGGAAGCCCGCAGCGTATATTGGATTGTGGATTGGGTTATTGCTGTATTTGTGGGACCTGGTTGCTGTTCAGGGTTGAAGGAGGATAGTATTTTCTATATTTTTGGATTTGGAACCCTGGATTTTGATAAATGCAATCGTTGATCAGGAGCAAGTCAGCAGGGGTAACAGGCGGAAGGGGCACAGCAGGGGCCGGTCCTGGTAGGGACCTTCTTTATCGGGGCCGCGGCGTGGCTTGCTGGGGCTGCGGTCTCCGCCCCCCGTGCGTCTGGGGTCTCCTCCCGGGGCGGGGCGGCAGGGCTTGCTGCTTGGGCGGCGGGGGCGGTCACCTCGGCCGGCTCAGGCTCCTGGGTCGACGGCCCGGTGTCGGCGGAGGCCGCCCGGGGCTGCCCAGCAGGCGGCCCGACGGGCACCGCCGCCTCCGCCAGCCTCTGCTCCTCGCGCTCCGCGGGGATCTCCCCCGCCCACTCCGGGGAGACGGGGGAGCGGGAGCGGGACCGGCGGTGGTGGCGGTCGTCCTGCTGGGGGGAGCCATCGGAGTCCGACATCACTGTTATCCTGCTAGGCATGCGTGGTGGCAGGTGCGCCCTTCCCACTACCTCCTGTCGCATCAGTGTCCTGCCGTGGGCAGTGTTGTGCAGTGCTCCGTGGGGGGGAGTGGGAGAGGGGGTGGGGGGCCGGCGGTGGCGTTAGTCCCGTACGGGCGGGGGCCGGTGGCCATCCATCGGCATTGGGAGGGGAGGCGGGGGAGCCACGCGGCCCAGGCGTCGCACCACAGCTCCCAGTCTGGGGCGGGGGTCAGGGCCCTAGGCCCCCAGGGGTCGTCGGGTGGTGCCGGGGGGAGCTGCACCAGGTGGACCCCCCTAACGGCGGTGACCCCCTGCGTTCGCAGGAAGGTGTGTTCCCCGTCCCGCGTCGCGGGCGCCGGGAGGGGGGGGCGGGGTACGGGTGCTGATCCTTAGGACCCGTTCCGGGTCCCTGCGGGTAGCGACGACGAGGAGGAGCAGGGGGGTGCCCGGGAGCTCTTGCCAGAGGACCTGCCCCCTGTGGAGGGCACCCCTGGTCCTGGAGAGGGGGGGGGACAGGTCTGGGTTGGCCCAGCCGCGGGGCGCGTGCGTCGCCGGCGGAAGGGCGGTGCACCAGGTGGGCTCCCTGGGGAACGCCTCGCACATTACGGCGTACGGGGGGGGTCGGCCTGGTGCCGTCGTATACCGGGTTGGTAGGCCGGCGGCGGGTGGGCGCCTCGTCCGCGCCTTCCACAAACACCGTGATTTCGCCCACCTCCAGGTCCTCGTTCGGTGGGTGTAGAAGGTGGAGCGCCGCATCCAGCTGGGACACTCCCCCCGGGTATGTGGCCCGCGCCTGGTTCAGGTAGGGGACCGTGTCCCCGGGGCAGCACGTCCTGGGGGCGTGCAGCAGGGCTGGGGCGCTGCTGCGGAGGGACATGGCAGACCCCGCTCCCGTCAGCCGCAGGGTGTCCCCCATGGACAGGGGCCGGCCCGACCGGTTGGACTCACGCCACTCCATCCAGTGCCCGTAGAGGGCCGCCTCCGGGCTGATGAGCGCCAGCTGGAAGGCGGTCACGATCTGGTGCATTGCCGGGAGTAGCGTAGGGGCCCCTGCTCCTTTCAGGGCGCGGACGGCCGGGGGGGCGGTCTCGGAGAGGAATGCCCTGGCACTGCCCGTCGGGTCGCGTCGTGCGGCAGCGTGCGCCTCGTGCGCCTCTGTCAGCGCGTCCGCTACCAGGCCCCGGACGGCCGCCTCCTGCGCTTGGCGGCGGGCCCTGGCATGTACCGGCCCATCCCCCCGTCCGCGAGGCATGGTACGGCGGGCTCTGCAAAGTGTGGCGGCGGGTGGGGGTCAGGGCGCGAACACGTGCGACAGGTGCGCAACGGACGTGGGGTCCCGCAGGTGCAGGTGTATCCACAGGAGGGCAGCGCCCGCGGGGCCCGCGCGTTCGTGTGAGCGGACGTGTGCCCCCTCAATGCGCCGGTGCAAGGCCTCCTCCTCCGTGCGCCTGTGCGGGTCCGCGGGAGGTTCGGGCCAGGGGCACTCGGCCACCTGGGAGCACTGCGCGCACCTGTTGGCGCCTGTCGGCGCTGCGGAGGACACTGTGTCGCATTCCCCGCAGAGTCGGCAGGTGTGTGGGAGGTGGGAGGGCGGCAACCAAGGGCCGAGACGGCGGAGCCAGAGGTCTTCCCACCTCTGTCTGAGGGGGTCCCGGACCTCCAGCAGGCGGGCGCGGACGCGGCGCTGGTGGTCCCTGCCGGGCTCTTCCGCTGGACCTCCCGCCACGTGTCGTCGGGCAGAATCCTGTGGTCGTGCAAGGTGGCAATGAGGTCGTCCCACGCCGGGCGGGGGTGCCCCGGGGGGGGGGGGGCTACCATATACACGTGGCGCCCGGTGAGGTGGGGCACCAGCATATCCCACTGGCACCCGTCCGCGGCGTCCCGGTGGAGGAGGGCAAGTAGGTTGCCGTCCGCGACTGCCTCCCACCCCACTCGCAGCTCGTCGCAGCTGTCCAGCTCCTGGCGCAGCGCGGCTGCAAGGCCGGTCGGGAGCATGAGGAGTAAGAGCCCCCGGGTGTCGCCAAGCCGGGCAGGGCGTTGTCGTATACCGGCCCCCCGGTTTTGAAGTGCGCCACGGCGAGCCGGGTGGCCCCGTCCTCCGGGGGGTGCCATCGGATGGTGGCCGTGCCGTGTCCCCATGAGTGTATCTCCGTAGCCCGGAGCACGCTGGCGGCATGAAGGACGATCCGGGGCGGGGCGGGCGCCCTGACGAGCGAGGACACGTCCCCAGTCCATTCTGTTTGTGGCCCCGGGGCCGCTTGCAGCCATTCCTTGGTCGCCGCGTCCCACGGGTGGTCAGGTCCCGCCCCACGGATCATGGTGGGTCTCGGCCAGGTGTGCGGGCCCCACCCCTCGAGCGGGATGGCGGCGTATCGTTGCGCAGGGGTCGCCGGGGCGCGCGTGGCGGCCCACCACCGGCCCCACTCCCACGCCCACTCCTCACGCACTATGCGTGCCTCCCACACGGTCATGGAGCCGCGCCCGATGATCCACGGTGGGAAGAGAGCGTCTTGCAGGTGCCTCGAGAAACCCCCCGGCAGGTCCCGGTACGGGTGGGGGTCCTCTTGTGGCGGGCACTCCAGAGTGCCATTCACGACACAGAGGGAGGCTACGAAGTCCTTGCCAGGGCGCGGGGGAGGGGGGGTGCAGTTGCCCTCTGCCGCGGTGAGCCATCGGTGTACCCGGGCCGCCGCGCTTAGGGGCTCGCGGAGGAGTTGCTCCAGCCGGTGGTTGCGAAGCTCCCATGCGAAGTCTCCTAGCCGGAGCATGTGGTGCAGGAAATCGTCCACGGAGGTCTGTCCTGGCGGGTCGTAGCGGGCTATGGTGCAGAGCTGCGCCTCCGCCTCCTAGGGCACCAGCCCAGAGCAGAACACTTCCGTCCATGCGGCGCCCGCGGAGCGCCACGAGGCCACCCACAGGGCTTTGTCCCCGGGTGGGAGGTGGCGGGCCGCCTCGTGCACCGCCTGGCGGTAGTGGGGCCAGAGGAGCCGTGAGTGGGCGCACCCCATGTGCATGTGCACCAGGGTCTCTTCCGGGCCGCCGCATAAGAGGCACGGTTGTGGGAGGACGGCAACGCGGGAGAGCTGCTCCTTCCGGACGCGGAGCCTGCGCTGCACTGGCGTGTGGCTGTTTCTGGCCCGCAGCGCCCGGTGGTTGGTGGATGTCGCCTTAAGGTCCCGGGCGTGGACATAGGCTGTGGCGTGGGCCCCACCCAGAGGTGTGTGTCCTCGGTGCGTCAGCGCATGGTCCGTCTGCGCCCGCTGCGCGACCTCGCGGAGCGTCCGCATCGTGGGGGGCTGTACGTTGAGGTGGCCGTCATGACCAGCGACAATGAGTTGAGCGTGGCTAGGGCCCGGGGGCGTATTCTGCAGGACGGTGTCCTGGGACGCCGCCCAGTCCGCCTTGTGCAGTAGGGTGCCACTGTGGTACGAGGTGGCTCGGACATACCAGAACGGGTGCCCGGCCTGTCGTCCTCGCGCGCGCAGGCCGTCCTGGAGCCACCGTAAGGGCATTTGGTTGACTACCTTCGCCGCCCCCGCGAGGACCACCGTAGTCCGCTCGCGATCCGCCTGTCGCAGGAGGTGGAGGATGACTTCGGCGTCCACCGTATGGACCCACGGTCGGTGGGCGCCGTATTGCAGGGGGAGGGAGGCGGCCATCCCCTCCCCGTCGGGCATTGTGCCCCAGATGGCCACCGCCCACGTGCGGGTGAGGTCGGCGGCGAGAGCGGCGCTGGTGGCGTGTTTGCAGGGTCCGCCCCCCGACGCATCGGAAAGGGTGTGGCCCCAGGCCTCCGGGATCCAGTAGTACCCGGTAGGGCTGAGCCACCCCGCGTTGAGGTCGGCGGAGGGCCACTGGGCGTCTGGGTGGCTGGGGGTCAGTTGGTCCACGCTCAGCGCCTTGGTGTCGCTGGGGCGAATCGCCGGGTGGTCGTGCACACACATGGCAGTGCACGCGCTCGAGGACCAGCCGGAGGGCACGGGACACCTGGTGGTGCATCAGCGCGGAGGCCTGGCGTGGCTCAAGGAACATGTGACGGCACTCCGGTCCTGGGCAAGCACGATCGCGGGAGCGGAACTCCGGCTCTTGCATCACCTCTGTAGCTACCAGCAGGGCGGTGCCGCGGGGGAGTCCACAGGGCCTGGGCTGGCCTGCCCCCACCTGCAGTACCACCCACTCGGCCTGGAGCTGCGCTTGCTCCCCCGCTCGGGTGCATTGGTCGTCCGTGGTCACCCGTGGGGCCGGGGGCGCAGGGGTTCCGACCACGCCACATCTGCGTTAGGTTCTTGGTGCTCGCTTTCCGCGAGTACGTTGTGGAGGATGTACCTGAGGTCCGCCGGCGGGTGGTTCGCCGCTCCCCGCGTGGGGGGGGTTAGGCCGCCCCGGCGGCGGTAGCCCCCGACGTGAAGGTGCACGCCGTCGAGCGTCACCCGTGGACCAATCTGGGCGTCCTGCCTAGCCCTCGTCGGGTGGACGAGTGTCAGGCGGGGATCCCGCGTGCCGGTGGTGTGGAAGAGGTGGACCAAGGCGTCGCGCCACCTGGGGTGGTTGGTGGGCTCCTGCTCGCGGCGGCAATAGTGCCCTATGTGCTCATTTGCATCAGGTACTTCACACAGTGGATTTACCCGGTTTGACCCGTTTGAACTCGGAAGGGGCGCGGTTGAACCGCTGAACCGCGGTTGAACCGCGGTGGAACCACCACCAGCGATGGCGGCATCGGCGGCGCCAGCCGCGCGCGCTTTTCTGAACAAATTATTTGCATAACCAACTGAAACTGACGCGTGACAAACCTTTTTTAAGTAATGTCCCACCACTGGCTGCAAGTGGTGAACGACCACTACAGCGGGTGGGGAAACCAACAGCTGGTGGACTACTTGTTCACCTTTTTTTGCACAAACGGCACAACAAACCGCCTATGGAAACAACTTGCTGACCGAATTGGTAACACCCAGAGGGCTTCCAAACAGACAAAGAGGTCTACAAAAAAAGCTTTCACAGGATCCGAGGCTGTGCGCCTCATTTTGGACCTTGGGATGCCGAAGCAAAGGTATGTGGAATATTGCACACCTGCCTACAAGTGGTTCAACGTGGTTCAACGGTGCGGTTGAACCCTTAACACAAATGATGAATTGTGATTGTGCTTCATGACAAAGTTTGCACGGCAAAATAATCGCTTAATGTTGCCCAAAGCATGAACATATGAGTTGCAACGGGTTGCCCGCGTCACAAATGTGAATACTTTGTGGTTTGTACCATTGGACGCTAGTAAGAAAGAGTCACTGCCATGTCTTTCTTCGAGGGCTTGATCCAGGCTAAGCCCCCCTTAAAACCCTTTCTTGATGCTAAGACAAACTTAAGTGTTTTTATCTCTCTTTTGTTGCCTAAAGTACACTTTCTCAGAGTAACTAGGGTTGTGACCCTAGCCCCCCCCATGAAGTTCACCCCTACCACTCAACTGAGCGGAGGTACCTTCCTTCATGGAGGATATACCAAAAAAAATCAGGCACTTCATGCTTGTTGGCCTTGGGGGTTAAGCCTAGTGGTCCCCCACCCCAAGACTCCTATACTCAATTGTTTCTACCACTTATTGTGGTCCTACTTTGTAACTGTTTCTGAATTCAGTTGCTTGGCCAAGTCATTTTCTGTGTGGTCCTGACATCCATGCCCCCCAGTCCTAACCAGCACCATTTCACCCAAAAGAGTGCACATGAAGTGCCTATTGCAACCTCTGAAGCAAGAGTCAGACCAATTTTCATTTAAAACCTTTTGTATTATCCATTTGTGATTGAATCTATGTGCATAAACCTGCTTTGTCTATCTGCAGCCCTTCTGTGTTACACTGGATTCCAAAACCAATCATTGATTCGATCCACATCCTCTTATTGCTCTACTTGCTGCTTTGGTTTGGGTTTTCAACTACAAAACCTGCAGGACATCATCAAAATATCTAGGGCATAAAGCAAGGACATCTTTCTGGTAGCAGAGACAGTCCCTTGTGACCTTTCGAACCGACCCTGAGAAGAAGTGCAGCACAAAAGCTCAACAACAAGTTCACAATGTCCACGCCAAGCGTCAGGACCTGGCCCATCCGAACTGTCCAAGTGCAAATGGGCAGCATGGCCCACCCAATGAGTGAACCACCTTACCGAGCTCCACATCATCTCAGTGGCGCATCTGGGTCCCAAGGAGATCCAGAACGCAGAAGGGCGGAAGAGAAGAAAGGCCTTACCACCGAGGCCTTAGCAGCACACGGTGGAGACAGCTTCAGTCACCTCCACAGACGTGTGGCTGCTTCAGTATCAAGATCCAATTGTCCAGCTTCATCCTCAACTGCCATTGAAGGACCTGAGGAGTATGAGGAGCTGAAGAAGAAGATGGATGAGTACATCATGCATGAGGAGTACTATAAATCCATCCGTGGGGAAGATGGAGAGGAGCCATTGGCTGTACATGGATCCAGACCACGTACAGATCTAGGGTCCTACTCACACTCTGGTCCTCCGTCCACTGCATCCCTGCCAAGACGACTAAGACCTGAGTATCCAACCCCAAGGGCTCCCGAAGTGGGCCCTACTCGAGTCAAAGAACAACATCATCCAAGGCCAACCTACGGTGCCCTGGATCATACGGCCGAGCTGTTGGCCAAACTCCTGTCTGGATCAGAAGATCCAGATGTGACGGCCTTATCGGAGGCCATTAAGGCTAAACTGGGTATTGCAGAACCCTTACCCAAGCCAGAGTTGCCCTCTCTCTCTCCAGGACTGAGTACCCTGGCCGAAGATCTCAAGAGATCAAGGGTCTTAAGGCTGTTGCCTAAGGTCACCTGCCCCAGCCCCTTTCAGCCCCGTGCCAGGACTGTGCCTATGGCTGATCTACAGGACGTGCCTGTCACAGAGAGTGAGAGAAGAGGGCTGTCAGCCCTGGCCCCTCTTGCCGGCGTGTCGCCTTCAGGCCTAACTCCGGGGGGTGGGAAGACGGGCAGACCAATTGCCCAGGCGAACATCCAGCTGGAACTGCCGGAGTTCGACCCCGAAAATCTGCCTGAATGGGCAGAAGAATTTGCCGAGTTCCTTTTGTTGACTGGCGAATCCCATGTGGATGTGGCCACCAAATGTTCACTGCTAAAACGCTCATGCAAAAAGAAATTTTTGCAAAAACAGGTCAAACAGATTGTGAAAACCTGTTCTACTTGGGCAGAGGTACTCCTGAGGTTAGAGAAAACATTCCCAGTCTATGAGACTGACCTCAGCGTACGCACACAGATCGAGGAGCTACCTATGCTCCCGGAGTTTCCATCCGCTGCGCGAATTTCTGAGTATGTGTGCGACTTGGAGTACTTGTTTTCGGGGATGAATGTGGGCTCCTACGGAGCCACTGAGCTGCACCTGTGGCTCATGAGTAAGATCCCCCAGTGTACGTCGGATGATTGCCGCTCCACCTCTGAGAAGAAGAGCAGGACCCACTCGTACGATGCACTGGTGGATCTCTTGATTGAGCTAGCTCTTGAGAGAGAGAATGACTCCCACATCGAGAAATTCCTCAAGAAGCATTTGGGACGAGGTGGTACCCCTACCTCCGAACGTGGAGAAGGGAAGGGCCATTAAAATCCCACTAACACCAACCAGGGAGGTTGTAAAGGGAGGGGCAACCTACGTGCCATGAACCAGGTTCAACCTGATGCAGGCACAGCCCCCCTGTTTTACTGCCGACCTGTCAATGACAAGGGGGGGCCTTGTCATGCCTCTGACTGCGATCTCCGCAGTGGCTGTATGCTGCAGATGAAACGTCAGCAGCACACCAAAGATGGGAAACAGGTGACCCATCAGGACCATTTCAGGTGTACCATCACCTGTGGTTACTGTGGCAAACGTCGTCACTACGAGGACGAATGCCACATCAAGAAACGCGAGAGTGACAAACTCAAGCGTCAGGAGGCGGAGCGCCAGAAGACCCAGACGCCCGCTAGAAATCCCCCGAACGGGGATAAAGGTGGTAAAGGAGGTGGCAAAGGGGGTGGCAAAACTGGACCCCCTAACCCCCAGAGGCGCTCATCAGCGCCCGTTGCTACACCCACTCCTGCTGCTACACCCGCTCCCGCAGTTGACCCCAAGAACCGCCCCCAAGGGGATAACGCTACCCCTGAGGGGAATAATTCTAAGAAGAGGCGCTTGGCCTGGATGGCCAAGTCCCTCATGGCTGCAGGGGTGGATGTGAAATTCCCTAATGAGGAATAGGGGGGCGGCTCCGAAGAGGAGGACTTGGTTTTCTGGATCCTCGTGAAAATCGGGGATCAGGTTTTTCGAGCGGTGCTTGATACCGGTGCAACACTTTCCATAGTGGCCCGGCGCCTGCTTAAGACTTTCAGGAGAACTAAGACCGTGGCCATAAGAGTAGGGGTCGGGCGTACCATCCATTCCTTGGGGGGGGTCGATGTGACCATATGTCTGGGCGACGAAACCGTGACCCAACACTGCAGAGTGTTGGACACTGACGCCTTTGACATCGTCATTGGCACCGACTTTCTAAGAAGAAACCCCCAGGTTAAAATGCTGTCCCTACAGCGTCCTTACTCTTTGCACTGCGACTTTGGCAGGGGGCTATTCTCCGTTCTTTTGGAGCTGTCAGGACGAAAAGAGTCTGGGCTGCGCTACGCAGCCAAGACGAACTATCGTACTGGAAACTACCAACTGGCCCGTCAAGTTCTTGAAAATGGACTGGCGGCCCTTCAGGAAAACCTGGATGAGATCCAGGTGGAACTGTTTGCGAGCCAACAACAGCACATCATGCAGTTGTACTGCTCGAAACCAATGAACAATGCTTTCCGTTTCTTCTGGAAAGCAATGGGCCTAGCGTATGCTAACCCTCCCTTCTCCCTGCTCGCGAAGGTTCTAACCAAGATCGCTTATGAGGGAGGAAGGGTTGTTATGTGCACCCCTGACTGGGGTTGCTCTGGTGAACATGCTTTCTGGCGCCGTATGCTAGACCGAATGACCGTGGGAAGAGTGCAACTCCCCGACGGCCCCATCTATGTGCCTGAGGACTCAGACACAGCTATGCAGGCCCCTGAGTGGGCCAGTTTCCTGTCCATCATCGATGGATCTCTCAATCCTGTACCCCTGTGTGACGTGGACCAGGTGCTACTAAAAGAGGTCATGGCCAAAAATCGTGGCCTGACCCTTTATGATCTCAAAAACCGATCTCCTGAGCACCTATCTGCCACACTTACAGGGTGTGAGTCTCCTGACGACTATCTGGAACCTGCAGCCGTAAAGGAGGATGCTGACGACCAACTGTCTGAGATCGCCAGAACTATTCCCTCCGTTGATCCCAGCTGTGTTGACCTAAAACATAGTGCTTTCCTGGCCCAGCTGTTGCTAGAGGAGGTAGATCTAGAGTCAACCTCTGAACCCGCTTCCTCTGTTGGGGAACCAGTGCTACACATGCAGCCTGTGCACACAGGTGAACCCGTGGCCCGGAGTGCTGATGCTCTGGCACGGCCTGCTGCTAATAACATGCCATTGTCTGAGCATGACACTCAAGAACTCCGTCGGCTGTTGTACCTGAAGGCCGAAGGTATTGAGCGCCAAGAGCGTCTGCAATACCTCAGACAGACCTGGAAATACTCCATCTGGTCTGAGGAGGACCATGAGTCCTATACGCTGCCTGATCCTGAGATACCTCTAGTGTATTCTCTACACTATGGGCAGCAATGTCCCCCTGATCGGGACGATGGTACTGTACCTGCCGAAACCGCTGATCGGCATAAAAAGAAAGAACATGGAAAAAGCAACCTCCATGCTGAGGAGGACTTCCTTCAGAAACTCGAGAGTCTTAACCTTGACCCCCGCCTGGAGAAACTGCTGATAACCTATGAGGAGGTGTTCGGCGCCTTGCCGCCTCCCCTTTCTTGTACAAAACTGGTCCAGATGGACCTGAAATTGAAACCAGAATTTGAAAAGACGCGAGTGAGGCGTCGTCCCTATCCCGCTCCACAGGAACAGGTCGAAGAAATCGAGCGCCAGATCCAAGAATGCATTGATGCTGGCCTCGTTGAAGAGTATAAACACGGGGACTATCCCCATCACTGCAGTCCCTGTTTCCTTGTTGCTAAACCAGGGTCGACTGCCCTACGTCTTGTTGTAGACTATGGTGAGGTCAACAAGAAAGCCCAGAACCGCTCAGGGAGTATTCCTAACATGGAAAACACCCTGGAGCGTATTGCCAAATGCAGGTATAAGACCAAAATGGACAAACGCTCTGGTTTCTGGCAGGTTGACCTAACCGCCGCAGCTCAGGAGCTGCTGGCCTTTATAACCCCTAAGAGCCGTGTCTTCAAGTGGAAGGTTATGCCTTTCGGGGTGGCAAATGCCCCAGCGCTCTTCCAGGAGCTTATGAACAAAATTTTGTACATACTGAGGCGCAGGCCTCTAGTACAAGAGTTGATTTCTCGGGGTGCAGAAATGGAAGCTCACATCGACGACGTGAGTTTAGGTACTAATACCAAAGAGGACCACGTCCTTCTCCTCCGTGAATTTTTCACTGTCTGTCAAGAAAACCATCTCAGAATCAAACTCGAAAAATGTGAGTTTATGAAAGAGGAGATGGAGTAATTGGGTTTCGACGTGGGGTATGGCTGGTGGAAACCAGCCGCGTCTAAGATGCAGCCCCTACAGGACATGCAGATTCGCGATGACCCTAGGAAGGGTCTACACGATGTGAGGAGTTTTGTGGGCGCCTGTAATTTCTATCGGCGTCACATCCACAATTTTACTTACTCCTCTGCACCCCTCACTGACCTGATCAAGAAAACTACTCCCTGGAGATGGACCTCCAGAGAGGAAGAGTGTTTCCAGGAGTTGAAGAAGAAGATTGCCTCCTCCAACTGCCTGGGAGTACCCCGCCCTGAGGGCGAGATAGTCCTGATCACTGAAGCCAGTGATGTAGGGGGGGGAGGTACGATCTACCAATGGGAGGAGCTTAACCCCGCTGAACTAACCCACTGCCATTATCGTACTACTGGACTGAACCGTGATGGTTCGTTGAAACATGACTATCCTACCAGTGAGTGGCGACTGGTGCCACTGGGACACTGGAATTGGAAATGGAACCAAGCGCGTTCCAACTACAGCACCTATGACCAGGAACTCCTGGCCGGTATGTTGGTGCTATCGTCACAATCCCGACTCCTGGGATCTAACCCTATTGTCTGGCTGTGTGACCAGGAGCCTGTGAAGTCTTTTCAGAAGGGCCCACCACCTGAAAAAGCAAAGCTAAAACGGTGGTGGACTTACCTGAGGCAGTTCAGGCTGACAGTGCATCATATCCCCGGGATTAAGAATGAACTGTCTGACTATATATCGCGCAACAACTTCGATGCGCTTATTGGTGAGAGCTCTGAGGCGCTCGCCATAGAGGCTTTCCAGCGTATGGATGTCCAGCTTGACCTGTCCATGCGCACTGCCGGAATCCTCGAGGGTTGGAGTCTAACCGACTATCAGTCAGAGTATGAAGAAATTCTCCAAACCCTCAGCACTGGTCTCGAACCCCGTGTCATTGACGGGTACCAGTGGTATAAAAACAATCAGTACCTCTTCTACGAGGACCGAGTTGTGGTGCCTGAGGCACGACTGGATGGGTGCCTACAGTGGTCCCATCTCAGTTCTGGTCACACTGGCGCTAATCGCTCAGTGGACTTCTTCCGTGAGTGTTTCTACTCTAGTCTAATCCTGACTGAACTGAGGTCGCGTATGCAGACCATTGTGGATGCTTGTGGCTGTCATGCCAGCAAGCAGAGCGACAGTAGGGATAGGGGCCTGATCTCCAGCTTACCCATACCCTATTGTGCTAACTCTCTTCTCTACGTGGATTACATCCACGGCCTACCACGCTCTGGCGGCTATGATAGTTGCCTCGTGGTCACCTGTGGTCTATCTCGCTTCACCCGTGTGCTCCCTTGCAATAAGAAAATCACAGGTGAGCAGACTGTGAAAATGTTGGTCGAACAATGGTTCGAACCCTATGGAGCACCTAAGCAGGTGCACTCTGATGAGGATGTACGCATCCGAAGTGACACTAGGTGGTACAAACGAGTGCTAAATGCCCTCAACGTGGAGGTAACCACAGGTGTGCCCTATACCCACACGTCTAACCCTCTCTGTGAGAGACAGAACCGTGTGGTGGAGCAAAACTTAAGGATCCTGATGAAACGGGAGCGCACCAAGGACTGGGTACGCCTAGTGCCCTGGGCGGTGCTGTCCATGAACTCACAGCGGAGCTCTTCTACGGGTTTGACCCCCCACGAACTGTTCCATGGAGGACGACCTGCTTGGTTCTTTAAAACCCCCTTTCCTGAGGACTTCAAGAGCGCTGTGGGACATTGGCTGGAACACAAGCAGTCTCTGGCTAACCAGGCTGGTACTAACCTGACGCACATTCGTGACCGTGAACAGAGCCGACGGAACCGCCTACGGCGACCTGCCAGCTTCAAGGTTGGTGACCTTGTTTTGGTACACCATTCACGCCTACCCTCCTGGCCACGTAACTGCCTACAGGACCCTTACTTTGGACCCTATCGTATCATCAGGATAGATGGATCCAGGATCCATGTCAGGTGCAGTCCACGTCTAGGTGGTGAACTGCTGTGTGCACCCAAGCAGTTGAGGCACTATCACTCCCCTGACGACTTGTCTTGGGATGAGTGGTCCCTCAGCGACAGTGAGATTGAACGTATAGACCTAGAGAACGCTGCCAGTCCAGAGGAGGCAGACGAACTCGAAGAGATGACTGCCGATGAGATGGCAGTCGATGGTCACTACGTGGTTGCAGGTATTGCTCGCCACGAGTATAAACAGGGCTGGAAATTCCTTACCCTGTGGGATGGCTATGGGTTGTCTGAGGCGACCTGGGAACCTATGTCAGCCTTCATACAACGAGATAGGAGTATCAACCCCATCTTCCGCACTTACCTCGTTGAGAACATCGAGGGGCAGCTCCTAACCTGTGCTGAGACTATGTCCCAGCGTAAGAAGCGAAACTAATTGCCCTGTGTCAGTCTACTGACAGGTGCAGTGAGCACTCTTCTGCACACGTGCCTGTGTATGGGTGTAAGAGCAGTTGTCACAGTTGCCCCGCATTGCATCGCAGGACAGGACCGTTAGCCCCCCGTGACAACCACTCCCTGGCCGAAGCCCATTGGTTTTTCTCACAGACTACTGCATACTGAGCACTGCACTGACCCTGTCTGTGCCCTGCAGACCCATGCCTATGGTTTCCAGCGTGAGCCAGGTGGCCGCTTATCATGATTGCAGCCACCCAGCGAGTGTGTGCCTTGTTGACCATGTGTTGCATGGGTACTGCCCTAATGTAATGACCTTGGAGAGCCAACGAAGAACGGTGGCTTACTACACCAGGGGGGAATGACAAGCAAGGTGTTATGAGGCAAGGTGTGTCTTCCCTCCTTGGGGACAAGCGAGCCCACAGTTAGGACCCCTGACTTGGTCCAGACCCATGGGGTTCTACCCTTCCTTACAGGGTTTACCATACCCCTAAGTGTGCTACGTATGTCTGTATGTGTCTCACTTCTCTCCCCAGCGTGGCTCCCGGAGACCGGGCTTCGCTGACGTCGGACCGAAGGTCCTAATCAGGTACTATTACCACTCCTATGGCGCCCTATTTCTGTGCTGGCGCCTATCCTTGGGGTAAGACGGCAAACGCCCTACCTACTAAGAGGGGGGGGGTGGCCAAGTGTGCTAAGGGCATACAAAACGCCCATTTTTGCTACAGGCCAAAAGCTAACGCACACCCCTGCCCACGAGGAAAAGCACGCGGGACAGGAGACAACACTACACTACACTCACTAACGCCAGCCCGGCCTTCGAAGGCAGGGTGAGCACTCATCACTTGCACTCACCTCCTGCCAGGCATGCTGACCCTAACCCCTACACACGCTACTGGGTGCTGCTGTCGAAGTTCACTCAGGCCCTAATGGCCCTCCTGTGAAGAAGACAAGAGAACACAGCGCTCCTAAGCAGCTGTGGCCTAACAGGGGACGCCACAACGCGTTTCCCCTGCCAGGGCTTGGAGGGAAGGGGTGCACTCGTTGCGTGCACAGCGCAGATGTCGTTGAGGTCGAACTGCCCTCGCCAGTACGTGCTGAGGCACAGTGATTTGATTTGTGATCAGCGCCCCTGTTTTGCTGGGGCAGAAAAATGGTAGCCGCCGAAGGCAGCTGCTGCGTGCACCAATCACCCTTAACCTCTCCCACCTGTACAACAGAGGCAAATGAAGGGGCGTTTGCGGCAGAGGAACCAGGCCACACTCCCCGTATCTTACGGTTCTCAGTGTGACCTATAATACACTGTCCGCAAACACGCTGAAGATTCAGCTACCCCTGTCAAGCAAGCAAGCTTTAAGAAACTCCTCGGGTTTTCTTAAAGAACGTACCGAGGAGCCTCTGGGTAACCTAAACAAGGTTTACCGTGCGCAATTCGCGTGGCCTACCCTTTAATGCATCATGTGCACGCAGGGAAGGGAGGCTTAACCGCTGACTCAACCAGGAGGTGAGCTCCTCCTGGACTAACCTACCTTACTCACCATGCATCGTGTGAATGCCGAATCGAAACGAACACAAAACAAGCCTAAGCGTTTTAAGCAACCCTACTTTAACGCCACGGCCGCACACGAACAAACGCTTTCTGTACTTACCTGTGAAGAAGAAAACAAGGGTGAATCTGGGATACAGGTAAAGCGTCACAGCGTGTGGATGCCTCGATTAGGCACATGCATCGCGAGCACAGCGCATATTCTAACCCTACGTGCGCGCTGCGCGCTCCATTCGCATCACATACCTTTCATTCCTGTTTTTACCTGTGCAGAGCACGAGAGAAGAACACCCGACCCCCCAACGAGCACAGCGTGGACAACCCTAACGTTTTGACGAAACAACCAACACGAACGCAATGCGTGAGTGTGAGGTGACACTGACATACCTGAGAGATGGGTTGTTGACCTGCTCTGTGGTGTGGGCTGAATTTGAATACTTGAGTCTGAAGCTTATAGAAATTTTGATGCAACTGTACACAAAATTTCCTTTAAAACTTTGAAAGCTACGGCCCATATCTTCTTTTCCAAAAGCCGTTTACGCTTGCGCAACCCTTTTCTTGGAGTCCGCTTCCTTTGCGCTTGTCTGCGACTTTGAGTTATGTGTAAAAATGACGATTTCCCGCGTGGTTTCGTCGATTTTTAACGATTTCACTTGCTAAATCGCAATCCTTTCCGCTAAACCGCAGGAATCACTCCCTGCTGGTTCCATTTTCTATTTTTTCCAGCTCCTGGGGGTTTGTGTCCTCCATTGGGAGTATTGCTCCACCCTTGCCCTTGGTCAGGACGTATACCAAAACGCTGTTTATACGGCGATAGCCGTCCGCATTAGAGCGTTCGACTGTACCCTAGTGGGCAAGCACATTGGCTCTAGGGAGGGAGTCCTGGGTTCAATTCCCACTACTCCCAAACTTTTTCCAAAGGTTTTCGTCGCACGCTGGCGAATTTTGAGGAATGCCCCATTGAAGGGACATCATTCACGGTACATTACACTGTTTTTCAAGGGTACCTACAGTGTGAAAGGCTTCTATGAAGTGATGAGGATGTTTTTGGTAAGTTTAATGCATTTTTTTGAGGTAATTTTGGGAATATTTGAGCCTTTTTCCTTGGTCCTACTAGCTTAGCTAACTAGTACTCCAGGGGGGAGTAAGAAAAAGTCACTGCCATGTCTTTCTTCGAGGGCTTGATCCAGGCTAAGCCCCCCTTAAAACCCTTTGTTGATGCTAAGACAAACTTAAGTGTTTTTACCTCTCTTTTGTTGCCTAAAGTACACTTTCTCAAAGTAACTAGGGTTGTGACCCTAGCCCCCCCCATGAAGTTCACCCCTACCACTCAACTGAGCGGAGGTACCTTCCTTCATGGAGGACATACCAAAAAAATCAGGCATTTCATGCTTGTTGGCCTTGGAGGTTAAGCCTAGTGGTCTCCCACCCCAAGACTCCTATACTCAATTGTTTCTACCACGTATTGTGGTCCTACTTTGTAACTGTCTCTGAATTCAGTTACTTGGCCAAGTCATTTTCTGTGTGGTCCTGACATCCATGCCCCTCAGTCCTAACCAGCACCATTTCACCCAAAAGAGTGCACATGAAGTGCCTATTGCAACCTCTGAGGCAAGAGATTGACCAATTTTCATTTAAAACCTTTTGTATTATCCATTTGTGATTGAATCTATGTGCATAAACCTGCTTTGTCTATCTGCAGCCCTTCTGTGTTACACTGGATTCCAAAACCAATCATTGATTCGATCCACATCCTCTTATTGCTCTACTTGCTGCTTTGGTATGGGTTTTCAACTACAAAACCTGCAGGACATCATCAAAATATCTAGGGCATAAAGCAAGGACATCTTTCTACGCTTTTTGGTGCCATGACGGCAACCCATTCAACCGCAGGTTCAACTGCGCACTTTATCCCAATTTCTCGGTTCAACCGTCCCTAGGTACAAGAAGCTTATTTCGTGGGCCGATGCCAAAGAGAAGAAAACCCGTGCAAGCACCGTCCCATGGACACATTGCTTTCCGTCGTATGGAGGTGTCTATCGGCGCACTGGTTGAGGCATTCCCGCACCGCCGTCGGCCACGGGTCGTCGTTGTCGGGGAAGGGGTGGTGTGGCCCGTGGTGCCCATGCCACGGCGTCGTGTGCGGCACCGTCAGGCGGCACGTGTCGCGGTGTCGTAGCTTGGCGGTGCGCAGCGTGACGATGTTGCCCAGTGGGGACTGTAGTTTGACGTGGGCCGCCCTGGGGAGGGCGATGGGGTTGTAGACCCCCACCCCCAGGGCGGCCAGGGCCCGGGGTATGCGGTGGACCGAGTCTCCTCCCGCTAGGGTTGCGAACTCCGGGACGGGGTAGTGCACCTCGGGGCATATTGCGTGCGCGCCGGCTATTTCCCAGAACATCTTGGTGACCTCGGCGCGCACAGAGGTTGTGCGGTGGTGGACGAGTGTGCCCACGAGGACCACCGCTGCCTGCTGGCACCGTGTTGGCACTCGTGTGAGCCCCAGGGTCCGGTCACCCTGCAGGCTGTCCCGCGAGGCGTCGAAGGCGTACCGCGCCCTGTCCTTCGCGACCTGGACCCAAAGGTGGTCCAGGTGGCGCGCGGTGTCGGAGTCGTCGGCGATGAAAGGGGCGACGTACTGTGTCACCCCCCCGAGGATCGCCAGGATGACGTCCTGCACCACTTTCAGTGGCGCGAGGGTGTTGAGGCACCAGTGGTGCACCGCCACCAGGCGCAGCCGGTGCTTGCGCTGCAGGGAGAACTCCCTGTCCGGCTGCAGCTGGAGTCCCATGTAGGGGACGGAAACCGCCGCTGGTACCCAGTGCCATGGGTTTTCCAGGTGGGGACAGAGGCGCAGCTGCTGGCCCGGGACCCCCTCAGTGGTGGCCATGGCGCACTTGCGGGGTTTGAGCCCCATGCCCATCATCCCCAGGTACGTGGCCACTGCCTCCACGCCCTCGACGAAATGCTGCAGCGTGTGGGCCACTACCAGCAGGTCGTCGATGTAGGCCTGGATGAGGCCCCGTTCGGCCTCTCCTGGCGGGCGCAGGCGGTGCCCCTGCGCCCTGAGCAGGGGCTCCAGGAGGAGCGCGTACAGCAGGGGGCTCTCGGGGTTGCCCTGCCGGACGCGGCGCAGCATGTGAACGGGCTGCGTTAGCCAATGCGCGGTGACGATGCGCAGCCTGACGCACGTGTGGGGGAGGAGCAGGAGGTCGATGATCTCCGGCAGCACGGAGAGGTGGCGCAGGATGAGGTGGAGGGCGCCGTGCGGGGCGGTTTCGAAGGCCTTGCGGGCCTCGAAGGACAAGACGTAGTTGGGCCCTCCGCGTTAAAGCTGCCGCTGCACCATGATCAGTGGGCGTCCTGTGTTGGAGCAAGGGAGGGCCCCTTGCTGCCAGTCGCTGACCACTCCGTGCCGTGTAAGCACTTTGGAGATGCGCTGGGTGAGGGGGGCCGTGAGCAGCTTCATGTCCGGCTGGCCTAGGGCTATGGGCCTGTAGTCGTCCAGTCTGGCGGAGCCCGGTACCTTGGGGCTGAGCCAGATGTGCGCGTCCCTCCAGTGCATCGGTGGCGGGGCGCCGCGGATGATGGCCCGGTAGGAGTGGACCAGGAGCCACTGGACAGGTGCCGGGAGGGCCTTGATGAAACGGGCCTCCACGTGGTTGGGACCCGGGGCCTTGGCATCGGCCTTGTCTTGGGCGGACCGGAGGTCCTGCATGGGATACTGCTGAACCTGTGTCCACGCCCAGTCAGGGACCCGGGGGACATGGCGGCTGAGGACTGCCTGGAAGCCTGGGAGGTCCACCGGGCGTTTGTCATAAAGTTCCCGCCAGGAGGCGCGAACCGCGAACATCACGTCGTGGGCCTCCGTGAGGAGCGTTCGGGTGTTGGGGACCCGCACGTTCCAGAGGCCTGACGGGCCCGGGGCCTCTACCTCAATGGCTCCCCGCACCGCTTTCCACCGCTGGGCGATGTCGGGGGCGTGGCGGCGCCAGAAATCCTTGATGGCGCGCTTGCGGTCTGCCGCCAGGAGTGCGCGGAGATGGGGGATGTTTTCTTCGAGGGCGGCTGCTTGCCTCTCCAGCTCCTCCTGTAGCTGGCCCTGTGTGGCCAGGCGGAACCCGGGCGACGCACCCCGCAGCTCCTCCGCGAGCCAGAGCGCCGCCTCGGACCGGATGCCATGCCGTGCCGTGTCCGCCTGGTACGCCGCAGGCACGCACGCTGCCAGGGTGTCGTAGCGGAGGACCGCCGCCTGGAGCCGTTTCCCGCTCTCCGGGGGGTCCCCCCCCGCCGGGTCCATTCCCGCCGGGGACGGCTGCCGGCGTCCCACCACACGCGCTAGGGCGGCATGCGCCGCATGTAGGTGTTCGAACACCTTGTCCACTGCGGCTGCGGGCATGGACCCATAGGCATGCTGCTCTGCGGGACCCAGCCAGGGCGCCAGGGAGGGTGCATCCTGCGCGGCGGTGACCGCCGCCCACAGGCAGTGTTGGACGGGCGCGGCCTCGGCGTCGTACAGGAGGAGGCGGCCCTCTGTGTGGCTGTAGGGGGTGGGCATCGTCGCGCGCCCCGCCGCGGTGAGGAGGCCTGGCAAGGCCAGGCGGACCGGGAGGTGGTCCGAGCCGATCACCTGGGGGTGTGCCATGCCGCGAGCCCAGACGCTTTCCCGCATCGACCACGGCAGGAGGGGTTCGTTGACCAGGAAGGTGTCCACCCTGTGCCGGGACGGGTGGAGCGTGGGGGTCATGTCCTCCTCGCCGCCTGCCCTGACCCTCGGAAAACCGCAGGCCTCCCAGCCCGCGCGGAAGTGCTCGGTGGCCGGGTTGGAGGTGGCATCCATGTAGACGTTGGTGTCACCTGCGATGACCACCGGGTGTCTCCCACCGAGGCTGCGTGCCGTGTCATACATTTGTATGTCGGCCCAGAACGCCACCGGTCCCGCCCACGGGGAGCAGCCTGCACATGTGGCCCGTGGACGTTAATGAGGGTCAGGCCTCCCCGTCCGTGCGGATCTCCAGGGCCGCGCCCTTCCCGGGGGCGATTTCTGTGAAACTGAATACCTCGTGCTCTCCCACCCACTTGCTGCTGACTGCGGTGATGAGGCCTCCCCCTCTCGAGGTGGAAGTGGCTCCCGTCTCCGCCAGCCGGCTGCTGAAGAAGGGGGTGTACCCCTTGTGCTGGAGCGCGGTGGCCACGTGCATCTCCTGCGCCCAGGTGGCGATCCCTGTTTCCTGGAGCATGATGGCAAAGCCCCCCTCCAGGGATAGCATGCCGGTGATGAGGTGCTCCTTGTAAGTACAGGCCGCTGGTCCCCGGCACCGCCGGAGCGTGTCCCGGAGGGACAGGTCTGGCGGGACGAGGCCATTGCGCAGGTTCCACGAGAGGAGCCACAGGGCGTCGTCCGCTGTGTCCTCCTTGAGTCAGCCGTCCCGCATCGGCATCGCCGCTGGGTCCGCTGGGGCAGCCAGGGCTCCCGGCTGGGCCGGGGCCATGGGGTGCGGGGAGCCCGTTCACAGCGGGGCCCACAGGGGGGCCAGGGGGGCCAGCCCCGCGGGGATGGACCCTTGTTGGGCCGCACCGCCGGTCCCCAGGGTCGCTCCGGGTGCCTCCTCATCGCCGTCTGCGTGGTCGGCCGCCTGGGGCGGGGGGCGCCAGGCGTATGGGGCGTGCCACGGGGACCTCTGTGCCCTCTCTTGGAGGATGTTGGAGGCTGCCTCCTTGTCGTCCACCGGGGCTGCAGCGTGCACTGCGTGCCACGCCAGGTGTTGCAGCATTGCCCCGCTTGTGTAGTACTTGTCTGCACACAGGGGGCATTTCTTTGGTTCCGTGGCCCCTCGCGCCGGGGGGAGCACACCGACGCTTGGATGGCGCCCTCCGTCGCTGGTTCGAAGGGCGGGTTGGCCAGTGGAACCGTGTGTGGCGCCAAAGCGCGGCCCGGGGCCGCCGCATCAAGGGCTCGTGTCGCGGGCGCGGGCCCGAGACTCCCGACGGCAACGCGCTGCGCGTCTGCCTGCAGCCACGCTTGCCAGTGCGTGGCGCCGATTTGGCAATCGTGTTTGCCCCTCAATTGCAGGTCGTGGAAGACTTGTAGCCAGTGATAAACTGTGGTCGGGACCGCCAGCTGGAGCACCAGGTCGCCGGGGTGCGCCGCTGCCGGCCACACTCCCGGCGTCGCTGCCCCCGCGCTGTCCTTCAGCCGGACCTGGAGCGGGACGGCTTGGTGTTCGCCCTCCCGTAGCGCCTTGACGATCATGCGGGTACAGTCCGCCACGCGGACCACGGCATCGGGCCCCGGCAGGAGCTCGGGGTCGCAGATGACGATGTGCACGTCCTAGAGAAGGTTCCTACCGGGACCGGCCCCTGCTGTACCCCTTCCACCATTTCCTGTGCACTCCTATCGTCTTGCTTCTCACCGGGTTCGGCATGATCTTGCCCTATCCTGCACAATTTCCCACAAAAAATAGTAAAATATGGCTCCTTCACACGAATCCTGATCCCTTGCAATAACCAACTCCCATGTACAATAGCTCGAATCCAAATAATCCACGTACACTGAAGGCTTCCAAGGGTGTTTGAGGTCCCGCGTTGACACTCAACAACTCCTTTCAACACGCCGGTCGTCTCACGGTGCACACGGAGACACGGGCGTTGGGCATGTACATAGAATTGCACCAAAATCAATAAAGAAGAAGCCCTGAAATTGGCATATGAACACAAATCAAGCACAAGTGGGGAAAGATGGAAACATACACAATCACAGCCATAGACCCTTCATTCCCTGGACTCCCGACCATCCCTTCACTAGTCAACATGATGCCCTGAACCAAGTAAAATAAGATGGCTAAATGCCATGTGTCAAAAGTCACTACACAAACCACAAAAATGTGTTCACTCCCAAGCCGCTAGATCCTAGCCCCATGGGGGAGGTAGCGTGTCATGGCCTAGAGTGGCACTCCAGACCATGCCCTACCCTGACATAACTTTGGTTGGACTTGGAGTAGATTGGGCTTGGAGAATTGCCCCATGAAGATGAACTCACAACATAGCAAAATTAGGCAAATCACACCAAAATGCCCAAAATTCAATTATATACTCAAAAATGCATACGGCAAGTATTCAAATGCTCCATGGATGTGTCAAACCGGAAAGTAATATACAAGGGTGATATAGACCAAAGGTCGATGCCGAAGAATATCCCAACATTGGCTCCCAAACCCCTCCGGATATATACATGCCATGCTTCACAACTCAACTCATGAACTTGAGACCTGATTTTGTGAGGCCTCGTGTGCCACGCCAAAGTGACCACGTGATCCGGCATATGGTGAGATGCAACACCGAAGCATATGCTAACATATAAGCAACATACCATAGCTCACTGACCTCTAGGCACCTTACTGTTAGCCGACCAGTTGAGCACGTAAAATACAAAAATGAGCATAAAATAAGGTCAAAAACATGCAAATGTTGCTAAATTAAAGATAATCACAATAGTATATAACTTTGCTCACCCATGGTATCAACATTTGGTTCAAAACACAATTGCTTGGGACCATTTGCGATCAATCCCCCGACGTGGATCCCCACAAGGACGCATAGGGACACCTTCGAACCTCCTCACGACACGCACCATTAAAATGGGAAAATTGATAGTGGTGCTTGTGGGTCGCTCCGTAAGCCTTCCCACATGCACTCTACGTGCGGTAGACTTAGTCTAGCGCTATGGAGCACACCATTAGGACATGGACAAAGCCTTTGCCACGTGCGAGGGGATTCCAGCCCATATCTCAAAACTGGAATTCCTCGCAGTGAGCCAGAGATATGATTTTTCAAAGTGGCCTCACGAATCAATTTTGTTTCGCCTCTATCTCCAAGAAAAATGAAGGAGACAACAAAAGGAAGGTTGATTCGTGATCGGGGAAAAATGTAGGTCCACTCGAAATTCATCATATCCAGTGCGGCAACCTCGAAATTGAAAATCCGATTCTGAATGTCTGAAAAAATTGGATTAATTTTGCGAGTGTATAACATGAGAATTGCGGAAGCAACGAACCCTTTTCTGATGAAATTTGACCCTTCATCGAGCTTTTCGCTAAAATATCTGGAAACAACAGTTAACCAATCGGTTACCGCAAAATCGCAAGCGAACTGACAGTCGCCGATACATTGACAATCAGAACGGATAGCTGAAAAATTACGGAAACATTATGAGAAAAAAACCCTGTTGATTCCTGATATTTTGATATATAAATCTCAGCCGGCGGCGCCTCGGTGTTGAATATGGCCGCTCATAGCTGGAATGGCCAAGCCTATCACACTGTCACATCAGGTTAGGTCAGGTCGATGGGAGAGTATGATATCAGCCAATGGCGGCTTGCCGGCTCATAGATACAGACCCCAAGTGACCCAAAGATGGCCACGGGGGTCCGAACCGGCTTCACCCCCCTTCTCAGAGCGTTGTATCCGCTCGGAAGTCATTGAAGAGACGAGGGGAGGACCCCAATGAGCTCCAACCCCCCCCCCCATGTCCAAAGGACACATGGAGGCCCCACATACGGCATAGGCGTCCCCCATGCCCCAAGGGAGGGTTGAGGACACTCATAATCGGTGCCCTCCGCCATATCCGGTCTCCTCTTGATCTACAACATGGACCAAGGGGATCAAAGATAGAGAAGCGTCGTCGGTCGACCTAAATACGTATACCACAATGAAATATATCTGTGGGGACCGAGTGAGGAGGATATATGGCCAATCAAGGCCCAAAAATCCCCAAAATAACGCCCTCACCCGTCTCCCAAGCACAAAAACGAACAAAAATGCCAAATCGGATCCATCACGGTGCTGCTGCAGCCACCAACTGGACCAACACGTCCTTGACATCCAAGGAAATGTTCTTCTTCCTTAGATAATCCATCCAGACTGTAGTATACGTCGAAACAAAACTGCTCGGAGGCTCCCATAAATCTCTGGATGCGGCAAATCCCTTCGGACAGACCTTATATAGCCTCCCCCCGGGCGTCCCCGGGTCTGGCTTGTCCGTCAGGATCTTCTCGGCGGTGAAGTCGTCGTCCTCACCCTCGTCGTCCGAGTCCACATCGCCAGCTGTGAACTCGAAGGTGACGGGACGTCCGCTGGGGTCTGGTGCTCAGGAACAAAGCTGGGTGTGGTCGCGGTCAAGGATCTTGTTATCCCCCACACGAACGGCATACACATCCGGCCCGACCTTCCGAACGATTACCCCAGGCACATACCAAGACGCCTGCCGATGCCTGGACGGGACATCCTTGTGGTACCGGTCCACCCATATGGTATCTCTGAGGGCGTACTTCTGGACTTTTCCCTGCTTGAAATACTTGGCCCTCTTCTCATGCTCGTCCTGGAGTGCTTTGCACACCTCGGCCGCCGTGTCGTCCGCCTCAGCCATCATAGCACTCGCATCCGGGGCTACCTTGCCATGGTTCAACCACGGGAAAGTGCGTGACACTCGATCCAGTAGGAACAGGATACGATCGGGCGACGGTCCAGTGGGCCCCGGAAGGTCGTGGTACGCCTGGAGTACTCTCTACAGCGAATTATACCAATTCCGGCCCGGTTCGTCAATGTGCAGCTGGCGGAACTTTTCGAACATCTGCCGCCCAGCCACCTCCGCATGGCCATTTGACCGGCTGTGGTACGCCACGGTCTTGGCGTGCCGAGTCCCCATGTGCTTGCACATCGTCTTGAACCACGTCCCCAAAACCTGACTGCTCCGATCGCTGCAGATGACAGCTGGGACATCAAAAACCATCAGCCAGTGCCTGATCATGGCATTAGCTACGGTCTTGGCCTGCAGAACCACTCCATGCTTGTCCTTCTTGTCCTTCTTCTTGGACTTCTTGCCAGGGACCGCCACGATATACCCGCTGTGCCTATCCACCGCCAGGATAACACAATTGTAGGTCTGTCCTTCCACGGTGACCTCAGGCATGGCGAATACATCCATGGCCACGGACCCTGTAGACACCTGGACATTGAGGGATCTCAGGACCCTCTTGTACCAGCCGGTATCTGAGCGTACTCGTACCTCCTCATCGCAGTTGATCTCCTTGGGCGCCCCATAGACACAAAACCACTTCTCCAGGAGTATCTTGATAGTCTCCTCTCCGGTAATGTGCTTGGTACATCAGAACACACTGGTAACCCTGGTCAACCCACAGGTCACCAGGAGGGCGAAGTCATAGCCCTCAAACTTCGGCTTCTCCGTGTAGTCCACGTAGAGAACACTGTTAGCACAGTGGGGAATGCGCAGGGTCGAGTAGAGACCCCTGTCCCTGATATCCCCAGGTTTGCAGGACCTACACGGGCACTTGTCCACGATAGGCTGGAGGGTCTTCCGCAGTTGGTCATCCGTCCACGTAGTGTGGAACCACTGCTTGAATAGCCCGAAGGTACGGTCAGCACCCACATGACCGCTGGACTCATGGGTCAAATTCAGCAGCGCTGGGACTCTGTCACTGGGTACCACGATGCGGTCCTCGTGCCAGAGGTAGCTCTTGTCCCTCTTCCAATGCTCTTGGCTGACCAGGAGGGGTTCAAGGCGTTTCTCCAGGCGCTTGTAGATACCTCCAAACTCCATCAGGTATTCCGCTTGTTGGAGTCCATCTCGAAGGCGTATCAGAGTCATGTTGAGGTCCAAGTGCACGTCCATTCAGCTGAACGCCTCCTTAGCCAGCGCTTCAGACCGGGCACCAATCAGGACGTCGAAAGTGTTGCGGCTAATATAGTCTGCACACTCGTTTTTCACTCCCTGGATATGATGTACCGTCAGCCGTAGTTCGCTGAGGTAGGTCCATCAGCGCCGTAGCTTGGCCTTCTCAGGAGGGGACCCTTCTGGAAAGTGCGGACCGGCTCTTGGTCGCACAGCCAGACCACAGGGTTACTCCCCAACAGTCGTACTATGTGTCGCGCGATCGCAGCGGGAAAAAAATTAAAAAACCAAGAAAAAGACGCACAGCCAACAAAAATAAACAGGGAAATCGTTTTTTCCGACCTCAGAAACCGCCCGAAAAATTTTACGCCGCTGTTTGGCGAGGTCGCAAAATTTAGGACACTCACAAAAAAAGAAGAACAATAGAGACGCGACAGCGAAGAAGCTGAGCGTTGCTTGCCCCAAAACACCTAGCAAAGTGCGTGCCCTAGGCGCTAGGGACTTGTGCGCGCCCCAAAACAAAACACACACAAACAACAACAACGCCACCGGCCGCCGAAAAAAAAGTGTGTTACATGCTGCGCAACGCCAAATAACGCCGTAGCAAGCACAACACGGTAAGATGTAGGCAAGGAGAGAGCAAGTATGGTACAAACCGCGCCACGGTGGAGACATACCGCAAGTATGAGACCATGCATACATACATGCAAAACCCCCGCCCGCGCAGGCCCACTTGCATAGGCAGTACGACGGCGCCGTAACATGCAAAACAACAAAAAATGCGGGTAAGGAGGGAGCCACACAAGTATGTTACATGTCACGCCGCGCACGCGGGACGGAGAACAAGCAAGTATGGCCAAAGAGGTGTGTGGAGCCGTGCCGGGTGCAAGTATAACACACACAAACAACAACAATGCCACCGGCCGCCGAAAAACAAATATGTTATTAGCCACACAACGCTAAATGACGCCGTAGCAAGCACAATGCGGTAGGATGTAGGCAAGGAGAGAGCAAGTATGTTACAAACCGCGCCACGGTGGAGACATACCGCAAGTATGAGACCATGCACACATACATGCAAAACCCCCGCCCCCGCACGCCCACTTCCATAGGGAGTACGACGGTGCCGTAACAAGCAAAACGTGAAAAGATGTGGGTAAGGAGGGAGCCACACAAGTATGTTACATGTCACGCCGCGCACGCGGGAAGGACAACGAGCAAAGGTGGCCAAAGAGGTGTGTGGAGCCGTGTCGACTGCAAGTAAGAAATAAACCGCACCACGGTGAGGAAAGCCACACAACGCTAAAATACGCCGTAACAAGCACAACACGGTAAGATATAGGAGAGGAGAGAGCACATACGAGGCATAAGTAGGTTACACACCACACCACCGCAAGAGTATGAGACCAACCAAGGATATGGCAATGACAAGAGGCCATGGCATGACAGAACCCCCGCTGCCGCACGCTGATTTGCATAGGGAGCACAACGGCGCCGCGACACACACAACACGAAAAGACGAGGGTGAGTATGTTACACCCACGCAAGTATGTTACATGCCACGCCGCGCACACGGGAAGGGCAACAAGCAAAGGACACCAAAGAGGTGTGTGAACGCAAGAGCAAGACAACGAAGGTGTGAACCAAGGCCAGCCCAGCGAGGAGGGTAGGGGGAAAAACCCCCGCCCCCGCACGCTCACTTGAATAGGAAGAACAACGGCGCCAAGACACGGAACACACGACAAGATACGGGTAAGGAGGGAGTTGCGCAAGTATGATGCATGCCACGCCGCGCACGCGAGAAGGACAACGAACAATGGTAACCAAAGAGGTGTGTGGAACCATGCCGGACGCAAGTAAGAGGAGAACTGCGCCACGGCGGAGAAAAGCACGCACACGTGCACGCACAAGGGCAGGGCAGGGCCGCAAGGGCCCGCGCCAACAAAGGTGTGCAACAGGACCGGCCTGACGAGGAGAGCAGGAGGAACGACCCCCGCCCCCCCACGCTCATTTGTATAGGGATTACAACGGCGACAAGACACGCATCACACGAAAAGATAAGGAGGGAAAGGAGGGAGCCACGCAGGTATGTTACCATGCTATGCCACACCGCGCACACAAGAGGAGCAACGAGCGAAAAGAACAAAAGCAAGTATGGCACGCACCACCAACCGAGACCAACAAAGGTGTGGGACCAACCAGGGGGCAGGGAGAGGAAATAGAAGGAGGGCCCCCGCCCATGCATGCCCCTTTTTGCATAGGGAGTACAACGGCACCGCGACAAACAACACACGAAAAGGTGTGGGTACGGGGAGAGAGACATAAGCACACCATGGTATGGCGCGAAGGGGGAGGAGCGTGCGCACACACGTAGACACAAGAGCGAAGGCAGGTATGTTATACGCCGCGACGCCACAACGAACGAGGTCCCAACGTTGCACGACGACCGCACCGAGGCGCCGAAGGCCAACATACCCCGATCCTTCCTTTGCCTCAAAGGGCGCAACAAGAGAGAAAGACGAGACGGCGGAGAAAAAGACAGAGACACACACCAGGGCGGAGGCAGGGAAAAAGTGCATGCCAGGGAGAAGGGCAAGCAGAGGAAAGGGTAAAGAGCGACGAAGCGACGAAAGAAACAAGGGGTAGCCAGCAGCCGAGCAAGGGACGCGCGCAGGGAAGGGAGCACGGCAGGCACACGGCACACACCCTAGTGACCCCTTTTGCACACCTTTGAGCGTAGCGGTTGAACAGCGGTTGAACCCAGCTGAACAGCATGTTGCTGTTCAACCCCCCAGTTGAACTCGGTTGAACGCGGTTGAACAGTTCAACTGGCCTATCGCGCCAATCGGTGGCGCGTGCTCGCGCGATCACGCGTTCAACAGTGGTTAATTGGTAAATGTAGCCTGTCCCACAATTTTGGTTTTGAGCTGTTCCCTAAAATCCAGTTAAAACCTGGAACCTACTACCAATGGGCAGGTGGCGGTGTGGTGACCACATACATGAAAACTGGAGCCGGCACGTGGTGGCCAACACGTGGCGGTAAAGGGAATGCACATGGTGTGTAGTAGTTGCCACCTGCTCGCTTTTTACTATATACATGACACATTGAATTGAAGAATATTTAATTTCACCTTTGTGCAATATGGTAGTGTCACCAAAAATAACGTAACAATAAGAACAAATTAGAGCACCAAGAGATTCCCCATTGTGGTTTCTTACTTGTATGCAAGGATCCCTCTCATTTTACAATCAAAAATGCCAACGTCAAACTTGAAGCAATGTATTGCAGATCACTACACTGGATTACAATCGGATGAATTGATGAGTGATTTGGTCAACTTGTTCACCGCATCCAAGGGTGGTCGTACACTATGGGAACGCCTCAAGACTAGAATGGGTAGTGGGCGGCGTAGTCGACGCAATGACCGGAAGGTCATGGAAAGGGTGTTTACACCCAAGGATGCAATCCGGTTGATCCTTGACTTGGAAATGCCGAAAAATAGGTGCTCTACATGTCCTACATGCATACCATGGTGCGTTGCATGTATGCAAGGAGTGTTCAACCGTATGCGAGATGCGTTCAAGTGTGCGGTTGAACACATATGAAACAAATGCGACTCATGTTTGTGCAACATAGAGTGCCTACCTAGGTTTCATCGAACTATCATGTATATGTCTTCTTCCACATGCAATTGTGGCCCCATTTACATGCTACCATCAAGTGTTTTTTCATGAAAACAACAAATTGAACATTTGTTAAAGTCATGTTCAACTGCCCGGTTGAACAAGTTGAACGATTTCAACCAACGCTCACGTTGTGCACCAACGTTCACGTTGTGCGCGTCACTTTGTTCGAATTAACATGCCTCAAATTTAGGTACAAGAATCTAATATCTTGGGCCAACCGGCGAACAAAAGCTGCCCAAGAAAAGTTGGATGTTCATTGGGTGCACCCATTTCCATCTTTCAAGCGTATGCACCGTGAATGGCAACGATTGGGTAAGGCGCAAAAATTGGAAACCACTATTCACAATGGCAAAGTTGGTGTACGATGGGGCTTACCGCATTTCTTTAATTATGTCGCAACACAAAAGGAGCTTATGGAGTCCATGGACTTTCCAATGATCAATGGCCTCCCCGTCATACACAAACTGACTACCACCTCAATCAAGCATCTCCTCCCTCGCCACAAACACGAAAACATCCACGCACCGTCCAGCTTCCATTTTTACAATCACACTTCGTGGTTCAAAGGCCTCCCTTTCAAATGGTCCTCCGGAAATTTCAACATGGCGCCATTTGCTTTCCACGACGACTTGCGCCCTCGCCATTGCCACGCTTGCCCCGACCCGCACCCGATGGATGTTATCTCTTTCGTCTCACACTGCCCAACGTGCGAACACCTGGTCCAATCCTACATTCAATGCTGGCGCCCCCCCTTCACCACGGTGGTGTCCCAATGGTGGTCCGCGACCACACACGTGGGGGAGAGACGCAATTTCGTCCGGGGGCTTGTTCCCATGACGCTGTACACCAAACTCACAACCCCCCCCTCCGGCCGAAGAAAACCAGCACACTGTCACGACTTAAAACTCGCCCTGAAGGATCGTGTTCCCCTGCTCCTCAGCGCCCTATACCGCACGCTGGAATGGCTAAAAGACCACCCCCCCCCAGCCCCGCTCACCCCCCCAACGGGCCCCAACTCATGGGGACGCCCCTGGTCGCCCTACAGCACGTCGCACACCGCCCAACAACGCCCCCCCCCCGCCTACCACCCTCCCCCCCCCCTCCCGGACAAAGTTGCACACAAGCCCCCAAAACGCCCCCGCCCCCCATCTCCTGCGGCACACACCAAAACTCGAAAACACGGCCGCCAGCCCCCAAGGCCCGTCCGGCCTCTATCACTGAAACGCGGTACCGCAAGTCAACCCCAGCCAGAGCCTCCGCCCCCCAAACGGCCGCTCACAATCAGGGACATGTTCAACCTCCCCCCCCCCCCTAGACCAGCACCCCCCCTCGCCGCCTCCGCCCCCATTTCCGCCCCTTCTCCTCGCATAACAAGGTACTTCGCACCAGCCCCCCCCTCCCCCGCGAGTACAAACTCACAATCGTCCTCACACTCGTCCAACGTGTCATCTCTTTGAAAAAGCCACACTTACACATTTTCTCACGCCGACCCTCGGCAGCCCTAGCGGCGCGATCAATCAGTACTACCACACTGGCACTCACCAGTCACTTCTGCAAATGAATCCCTCCCCCAAGCCACCCCCCGTGCTCAAGCCGTCATGCTCTAACCCCCAATCCGCAACCACACCGCCTTCGGGTATCAAGCGGAGACCCCGGCCTGCGGTTGTCTATAACGGGGCTGCCAAGTCTCTTTGAGATGAAGCAGACGAGGACAGCAACGTGCAGCGGTACTCAGCCCGCGATTGAACTTGATTTCGGGCTCCCGCCCCTCCCCAAAAAAGCTTGGCGCGCAAGAGCCTTTCTCCCCGGCCTGGCCAGCCACAAAAGGCGCCGTTCAGTGCAAAAAACTATCATGTATATGTCTTCTTCCACATGCAATTGTGGCCCCATTTACATGCTACCATCAAGTGTTTTTTCATGAAAACAACAAATTGAACATTTGTTAAAGTCATGTTCAACTGCCCGGTTGAACAAGTTGAACGATTTCAACCAACGCTCACGTTGTGCACCAACGTTCACGTTGTGCGCGTCACTTTGTTCGAATTAACATGCCTCAAATTTAGGTACAAGAATCTAATATCTTGGGCCAACCGGCGAACAAAAGCTGCCCAAGAAAAGTTGGATGTTCATTGGGTGCACCCATTTCCATCTTTCAAGCGTATGCACCGTGAATGGCAACGATTGGGTAAGGCGCAAAAATTGGAAACCACTATTCACAATGGCAAAGTTGGTGTACGATGGGGCTTACCGCATTTCTTTAATTATGTCGCAACACAAAAGGAGCTTATGGAGTCCATGGACTTTCCAATGATCAATGGCGAGCAATTATTCGTCATCATAATTAGAGGCGACGGGTTCCCATGTGGCTCACGCCCATGGGTGCAAATTGCGATTGGCTTTGCCAATCACATGGAAAAGGCCCGCACTCTTCAATATAATTGGACATTGGATGTCGCATTGACATCTGAACATGACGATGAAGCAATGCGTGTCTTATTTTGTGCCACGTTGCAACACATCCAAACTATCATTGATAGTGGATACATCCAAATGAATAATGTTTATTATCGTGCACGAATCATGTTGGGTGGAGACTCTCCATGGTTGCGTCTACTTTTAGGATTGTCGCCTTACTATGCCATTGGAAGCATCTACTCTTTTTCCACATGGTGTAGTAGGCGTGAACGATGGATGAACACTAAGGTGCGGCGCACAACGCACCTTGATGGAAAATTCCGCGCTTTGTACGATAAAGGTTTGGATTGCACTACGGCCAAAGGGTGCACTTCAAAACCAATGCTCCGCGTGGATGACCGCACACGGTTCATTGTGATGTGCATTTTGCACTTGGTGATCCGACTTGGCGACTACCTTACACACTTCATTCGCGTGGAGTCCGTGCCGCACAATTGGTATGACGCCTCCGACGCCACCAACTACAACGCGTCACCGCCATCCATGGTCGAGGTCGGGGGAACCATATCAAGTGGCGGGCGCAGCAAGAAGTCCAGCATGGAGGAGGCACCTGCAGCGGTTGCACCACCAACCACACTACCCAATGCGGCCACAAGCACTTCGTCAATGATGCGAGGCGTGGAGCAGGTGTGTGCAACAAGTGTTCAACCGGTGTTCAACCGTGTCCAACCGGGCAGTTGAAGCAAAGCGAACGGAGAGAGTATGGATACAGTCCGTGTGTGACATGTTCGGAGTGGATGTTTTGGGCAATTGGTGGCTAGGACATTGAGACCTGCATGTCTGGGATGCATGCATGGTTCAATAATTGAATACCCTGTGTTAGTGCGCTGAGGGTGCCGTGCATATGAGGTGGTGGCCACATGTGTTCAACCGGTGTTCAACCAATCGGTTTCGCACCTCAACCCCATTCGACCGCTCATCTCTCTTAGTTGTCGGCCCAAGACGTCCCACCCCACATGTTCGTCATTGACAAACGCGGACCGGCGGTCATGCTCCATGGAGCATGGCCGCCATCACTCGTCGTCCGAGTCAAAAGGGTCAAGTGCAAGCCAATTGTCGGACAATGATGAGGGGTGGACACCTCCCAAGAAAAAGGAGGCTCCCAAGGCAAACAAGAAGAAGAAGATCGAGGCAAAACCAAAGAAGGACAAAAAGGACAAGGACAAGAAGGAGAAGGCATCTCTGCGGCCCAAAGACGCCAACAACGCAAATGTGGGAGCAAAGGAAGGACGACGGTCAACACCGAACGTGACGGAGGCAAG
Source organism: Eutreptiella sp. 'Long Island Sound 2002' (assembly GCA_964036045.1). Taxonomy (NCBI): domain Eukaryota; phylum Euglenozoa; class Euglenophyceae; order Eutreptiales; family Eutreptiaceae; genus Eutreptiella; species Eutreptiella sp. 'Long Island Sound 2002'. The sequence goes on from OZ038381.1 coordinate 175,265,720, forward strand.
TGGCACAGCGAAGGCAAGTGGCGCGACGAAGGCAAGTAGCGCGATGGAGGCAAGTGGCGCGACGGAGGCAAGTGCCGCGACAGAGGCAAGTGGCGCGATGGAGGCAAGTGGCGCAATGGGGACAAGTGCAAGCACAAGTACCACGGTGCAAGCAAGCGCACCAGCGGAAGAGGTGATGTCCCCATGTTCCTGCGTATGCATATGCCTCTACATTTGGTTGCAATGCGCCTTCACAACGTCGAAGCATGCCGGTGCTATAGTGTGTGGCGGTACGTCGTGAAACACGGTTGAACACGGTTGAACACTTCAACCGGTCGGTTGAACACGGTTGAACGCGGTTGAACTCGGTTGAACTCTCTGCAACGCTTTTGCATAGGAGATGGTGAAAGTGCAACGATTGGAGGAAAAACGCCGCCTCGACGAGAAGCGCCAAGAGGCACGTGAGAAGTTCGGGTTGCCAGCGGGATCCGCAGTACGGTGGGTGCTGACCGAGGGTCCAGACAAGCGCCACCGCATCGCAGTGGGCGCCGTGGCAAAGCCAACGAAGGACGACCCCAAGCCACGGAAGGGGGAGGAGATGGTGAAACTCCCCCCCCAATGGCCCGGAGAGCAGAGTGAGGCCAACGTCACGTGGCCAGTCATTGTGCGCCTCCGCCACACAGCGTTCACGAGCGAGGATGAGGCAAAGGCCATGTTGGCGAAGTGGGAGGAGAACATGGAGAAAGCGACCAAGGAAACCGAGAGCGGAGATGCAAGACATGGAGGCCACGACAAGGAAACCGAGAGCGGAGATGCAAAACATGGAGGCCAAGACGCGGCAACCGAGAGCGGAGATACAAAAGATGGAGGTCAAGATGGGGCAAGCACGGAAGCAATCGCAAGCACGGAAGCAATCGCGGGAAGTACCACCAATGCGTCGGACAATGGCACCAAGGAGGACTCCGAGGATCCCATGAAGGAGAGCACTTCAAATGACGTGGACGATTCCAACAAGGAGGGCATGTCCGTGGAGGATTCGAACAAGGAGGGCACGTCCGTGGACGATGCCAACAAGGAGGGCATGTCCGTTGCCCTCAACAACCCCAAGGTGGAGCACGATGCCAAGGAGAATGAACGACCTCATGTTGGAGATGATGCAAAGGAGGAAGGTGGACCTCAAGACGGCATGCACGAATGTGGGAGCGAAAGGGCAATGGCGAGCACAAGGGAGAAGGAGTGTGCCGATGATGGGAAGGAGGAGGTCGGACCGGAGACGCAAGCGCTATGGGCCGTGGACTCAAAGTGACTCGCCGACAAGGTCCATGAAGCCTTACAAGGCTTGAAGGGATGGCTCCACAAGAAGAAACATGGAGGAGAGTACCGCCGGATCCTATGGGGAGCAACAAGGAAGTTTCCGACGTTTACACACGTGGGCATGTCTAAGAGGACACATGATGATGCACATGTTGTGCGCCTTGTAAATAATCTCCTCACGGTTTGTTTACCGTCCCTCAGTTACACCGCAATTTCCATCGTGTGGGGCAACGGATGTGCACCCATGGATGTACACAAACATCCAAGGGATGACTCCGCGTTGAGTGGGGTGGTGGCGGTGGGTGATTTCCGTGGTGGTGGTTTCTTTACTACGGCGTGGATGGGTGGTGGGGGGGAGGGGGGGGCGCAGCGTCAAGCATGGATGCAATGTGGGCGTCAAATTGTGCAAGGGGTTGTTGTGGATGCACGAAAGGGGGTGATTTTCAATGTGTGGCGTACGCATGGGCCGGAGCGATGGGAGGGTGAAAGGTATGCCATCGTGGCGTATACATCTATCGCGTGGCACCGCCTTCCCGCTCCGATGCGCACTGAAGTCCTGGACCTGGGGTTCCCATGGTGACAGGCACTGGGATTGTTCATCCAATTTGACGTGAATTGTTGGTGCCATTGTTGTGTGATTGCGATTACGTGCGGCATTTCTCCTAACGCGCTCCAGTGTGTGTTCAACCGTGTTCAACCGTGTTCAACCGTGTTCAACCGCGCGGTTGAACACGCAGTTGAACATGGCCGAACGCGTATGGGCGGCAATATGAAAGTAGCAGAAAATCCATGGTTTTGTGGTTATAATTGATTTGGATAAGGCAGGTGCACACTGCAAAATCTTCTGAACACCATCCACGATAGAATGGAAGCCAAAGGACCACAATGAAGGTCAAAGCTTAGGGGAATGTGTCAAGTGGGGTGTTCAACCGCATGGTTGAACACCACGGCGGCGTTGACGCTACTCTTGGACATGATAGAAAGGGAGTGGCAATGTGAGGGGTATGGCATGGAATAGTGCATTGGGCATTAGTATGTTGTTAAAAGCATGGTACATCGTCATGGATGGTTTGGAATGGCATGGTGATACGTCAAAAGTTTAATGTTTGGTAAAATTGCACTACGCGCGGTGGGGGTGTTCAACCGCTGTTCAGGGGTGGTTCAAGGGCCCAGGTGAAGTCAGTTGAACACCGGTTGAACATAGGACATGGCACCATGGAGTGCAAAAGGGGTCACTAGGGCAGAGGGCACCACACCGCACCGAAGCACCGGAGAGGGGAGCACCAGAGGGACAGGAGAAAGCCGGCACCACGCACCAGGACACGCACCGCACAGACACCACACACACCGCACACAGCCACATCCGCGCCCACAGCACGTGGCCAGCGGGCCCCGGCAGCCCGCCCAGAGGGGGGGCAGCAGGGAAGAGGGGGCGCCTGAACCCAGACGCCCCCCGCCACCCCTGTGGCGCGCAGCTCCCTACAAGGCACGCGGGCCAGGGGGCCGGTGCAGGGCCCCCGAGCCCGCACACCCGCACCCACAGCACGTGGGTAGCAGAACCCGACAGCCCGCCCAGAGGCCGGGCAGCCGGGGGAGGGGGAGTGCCTGACCTCAGACGCCCCTCACAACGGCGAACAGCACCCCCTCCGGGGCCGCCCGTCCGCCACGCCCACGGCGCGCAACGCCGGACCGCAAGGGCGCGCGCCGTGGGGCCGGTGCTGGGTCCCCACGCCTGCACCGACCACAGCCGGGACACACGGGTCGCGGAACCCTGGCTGCCCGCCCCAGAGGACGAGCGGCCGGGGGAGGGACAGCGCCTGACACCAGACGCCCCTCACAACGGTGGCAGGCCACCCCCCCGGGGACTGCCCCCCACCACCCCCCCGGCACGCAGCCCCCACAGGGCATGCAGGGCAAGGGGACAGTGTTGGGCCCCCACACCCACACACCCGCGCCCACAGCACGTGGGTGGCGGACCCCAACAGCCCACCCAGTGGGCGGGCAGTCAGGGGAGGGGGAGCGCCTGACCTCAGATGCCCCTCGCAACGGTGGAAGGCACCCCCCCTGGGGACGCCCTTCCGCCACCCGACAGCGAGCAACGCCGGCCCGCAACGGCGCGCGCTGTGGGGCCGGTGCTTGGTCCCCACGCCCGCACCGACCGCACCCGGGACACATGGGTCGTCAAACCCCGGCTGCCCGCCCCAGAGGATGGGCGGCTCGGGGAGGGACAGCCCCTGACACCAGACGCCCCTCACAACAGTGGCAGGCCACCCCCCCGGGGACAGCCCCCCACCACCCCCGCAGCACGCAGCCCCCACAGGGCATGCAGGCCAAGGGGACAGTATTGGGCCCCCACACCGACACAATCGCGCCGACAGCACGTGGGTGGCGGATCCCAACAGCCCGCGCAGTGGGCGGGCAGTCGGGGGAGGGGGAGCGCCTGACCTCAGACGCCCCTCACAACAGTGGAAGGCACCCACCCCGAGGACGCCCCTTCCGCCACCCCCACAGCGAGCAACGCCGGCCCGCAACGGCGCGCGCTGTGGGGCCCGTGCTGGGTCCCCACGCCCGCACCGACCGCACCTGGAACACACAGGTCGCGGAATCCCGGCTGCCCGCCCCAGAGGATGGCCAGCCGGGGGAGGGACAGCGCCTGACACCAGACGCCCCTGACAACAGCGGCAGGCCACCCCCTCGGGGACGGCCCCTCACCACCCCCACGGCACGCAGGGCATGCAGGCCAAGGGGACAGTGTCGGGCCCCCACACCCACACACCCGCGCCCACAGCACGTGGGTGGCGGACCCCAACAGCCCGCCCAGTGGGCGGGCAGTCGATGGAGGGGGAGCGCCTCACCACAGACGCCCCTCACAATGGTGGAAGGCACCCCCCTGGGGACGCCCTCCCGCCACCCCCACAGCGAGCAACGCCGGCCCGCAAGGGCGCACGCTGTGGGGCCGGTGCTTGCCCCTCACGCCCGCACCGACCGCACCCAGGACACACGGGTCGCGGAACCCCGGCCGCCCGCCCCAGAAAACGGGCGGCTCGGGGAGGGACAGCGCCTGACATCAGACGCCCCTTCACAACGGTGGCAGGCGACCCCCCCCGGGGACTGCCCCCCACCAACCCCGCGGCATGCAGCCCCCGCAGGGCATGCAGGCCAAGCTGACAGTGCTGGGCCCCCACACCCGCACACCCGCGCCCACAGCACGTGGGTGGCGGACCCCAACAGCCCGCCCAGTGGGCAGGCAGTCGGGGGACGGGGAGCGCCTGACCTCAGACGCCCCTCACAACGGTCGAAGGCACCCCCCCCGGGGACGCCCTCGAGCCACCCCCACCGCGAGCAACGCCGGCCTGCAAGGGCGCACGCTGTGGGGCCGGTGCTGGGTCCCCACGCCCGCACCGACCGCACCGGGGACACACGGGTCATGGAACCCCGGCCGCCCGCCCCAGAGGACGGGCGGCTGGGGGAGGAACAGCGCCTGACACCAGACGCCCCTCACAACGGTGGAAGGCACTCCCCCCGGGCACGGCCTTCCGCCACCACCACAGCGAGCAACGCCGGCCCGCAAGGGCGCACGCTGTGGGGCTGGTGCTGGGTCCCCAGGCGCGCACCGACCGCACCAGGGACACACGGGTCGCGGAACCTCGGCTGCCCACCCCAGACGACGGATGGCCCGGGGAGGGACAGCGCCTGACACCAGACGCCCCTCACAACGGTGGCAGGCCAGCCCCCCCGGGGACGGCCCCCCAACACCCCCGCGGCACGCAGCCCCCACAGGGCGTGCAAGCCAAGGGAACAGTGCTGGGCCCCCACAACTGCAAACCCCCGCCCACAGCACGTGGGTGGCGGACCCCACCAGCCCGCCCGGAGGGCGGGCATTTGGGGGAGGGGGAGCGCCTCAGACGCTCCTCACAACAGTGGAAGGCACCCCCCCCGGGGACCCCCTTCCGCCACCCCCACAGCGAGCAACGCCGGCCTGCAAGGGCGCACGCTCTGGGGCCGGTGCTGGGTCCCCACGCCCGCACCGACCGCACTCGGGGCACACGGGTCGCGGAACCCGGACTGCCCGCCCCAGAGGACGGGCGGCTCGGGGAGGGACAGCGCCTGACACCAGACGCCCCGCACAATGGTGGCACGCCACTCCCCCCGGGGACGGCCCCCCACCACCCCCGCAGTACGCAGCCCCAACAGGGCATGCTGGCCAAGGGGACAGTGCCGGGCCCCCACAGCCGCACACCCGCGCCCACAGCACGTGGGTGACTGACCCCGACAGCCCGCCCGGAGGGGGGGCAGTCGGGAGAGGCAGAGCGCCTGGTTGCAGATGCCCCTCACAACGGTAAAGGCACCCACCCGGGGACGCCCTTCCGCCACCCCTACAGTGCGCCACGCCAGCTGGCAAGGGCGCGCGCTGTGGGGCCGGTGCCGCGTCCCCGGACCCGCACCGACCGCACCCGGGGCATACAGGTGGCGGAACCACGGCCTCCTGCCCCAGAGGGCGGGCGACCGGGGGAGGGACAGCGCTCAGGGACACCAGACGCCCCTCACAACGGTGGCAGGCCACCAGGGAACGGCGGCCCCCCACCACCCCCGAGGCACACAGCCCCCATAGGGCGTGCAAGCCAAGGGGACAGTGCTGGGCCCCCACAGCCGCACAACCGCACCAGCGGCACAGCGGCAGACCCTGACCGGTCGGGGGGGGGGGGGGGGGCTGACCTCAGACGCCCCTCACGACGGCGAACGGTGCCCCCCCCCCGGGGACGCCCTTCCGCCACCCCCACAGCGCGCAACGCCGGCCCGCAACGGCGCACGCTATGGGGCAGGAGCTGGGCCCCCACGCCCGCACCAACCGCACCCGGGACACACGGGCCGCGGAACCCCGGCTGCCCGCCCCCGAGGACGGTCAGCCGGGGGAGGGACGGCGCCTGACACCAGACGCCCCTCACAGGGCATACAAGCCACGGGGACAGTGCTGGGCCCCATACCCGCACACTCGTGCCCACAGCACGTGGACAGCGGGCCCCGGCAGCCCCCAGGAGGAGTGCAGCCGGAGGAGTGAGAGCGCCCGGCCTCGGACGCCCCTCGGGACGGGGTCACCATGGACGGCGGGGGGAGAGCAACTAATGCCCACACGCACACACGAACGCCGGCCTGCGGAACCAGCGTACGAGCTCCCCAGCCCACGCCCCGCAGCGCCCACAGCACGTACACCAGCCACGGGAAATCTGCACCCCATCCCCTGCTCTTAGGCACAGCAACACAACAATGGCGGAACCTGCGGCCCCACGCAAAACAGGCCCCCGATCTCCGACGCTGGACGCAGCACACGAGGTCGTCAGGGCGCTGGGGGTCAGAGGCGGCGAAAGAGACCCCCCAAAAGGGGACGCGGGCGCGGACTCCGACCCGGAAGAAATCCCGGATCCCTCCACGGGCAGCACGCCCGCGGAACCTGCGCCGCCGGCGGGCAGCGTGCCCACCCTCTGCCCCACGTGGAAACGGGGCCACTGCACCGGCGAAGGCTGGTGCCCCACGCAACACCCCCAGCCCGGCCCCGATGACGGAGCGCTGCCCGCGGTGGGACGTGCGGCCGCACGCACCGCCCTGCGCTACGGGGTGGCGCAGGGCTGGATCCTGGATGCGACCGCGCGCAGCAGCGTGAACATCCAGGAGGCCGTCGACCGAGTCGCCCACACGGGCCAAGCGGAAGTGGCCTTGCACACCCGGGGCCGCCTCGGCGGACCCGCGGAGGGGATCATCGTGGAGCCCTCGGGAATGGTGCTGGTCCCGGCGGCGGATATGGTCCCAGGGGTGCTCCACGCATCCGGTGTGCGGCGGACGCGCCCACAGTGGAGCATCCAGGTGTACACCCCCCCACGGGCGTGGCCCCTCTCCGGATTGGCGGTCCTTGCCGTCATGTGGCACCTGAGGACACCCCCACAGGAACCGCGGAGGAAATCGCCCGGGACCTCCACACCTGGCCGACCGACCAGGATTTCCTCTGGCGCAGGCCCCGGGGCGGCCTCCCAGTGGCACCCGCGGCAGAGGGGTTCAGCCTCCCGGCAACCATCCAGCGGCACCCCGACAAGAGGGCACGCCACTTCCTGCAGACGGGCACGGTCCCGGCCGCCCCGCCAGACTCCGAGTCGCGGTGGGATGCAGGGGGGGCGCAACCGCTGCCGGGCCCCTGGGCCCTCCCATTGTGGTATTTGCCTGTGGGCACCCTGGCCCATGCCACCCAGGCCGTCAAGGGGGCTTTCCCGCAGCCGCTCCTCCCCGGCGTGGCCCTTCTCCGGAGCCTACAGGCGAGGGTGGCCTGGGTACGGTGGAGGGAAGAAGGCGGGCGCCCGAGCCCGTGTTTCCCCCTGGTCCGAGGCCAGGCGCTACTCCACGCCGAGGGCATGGGGACCGTGGACTGAGGGGCGATCGTGCCCGGCACGGCGTGCAGGTGGATTGCTGAAGCCGCCCCGCAACCAATGCGATCCTTGCGGGCGTGCCACCGCCTCCTACGGGCGGTCCCCTCCTTGGCCCCCCAACACGCCCTTACGAGGGATGTATGGGGGTCATGCTGGGCCACACCAGGGAGTGGCTAACGAACCCAGGTGCACGGTACCCGCCCGGGCCGGTGCTCCAACAGCTCACGGCCCCCACACCCGGGGTCCGCCACGCCCTGCACAGGGCGTTGGCCCGCACGGAGCAGCTCACCGACGAGGTGCTAGACCTGGCGCTGGAGCCAATGCGGGTGCTCTACCGGCAGACCCACATCCCACCCGCGGGCACGTCCAACCGCCTGGGCCGCCTGGGTTTGCAGCGCCGCGTCGAGGCCACGCACCCGGGGGGCGTGGTGGAACAGTGGCTAACGCTCCGCAACCCGTCCACCGCACAAGGCCACTGGTACCTACACCAACTCCTCTTCCTACCCCGGGCGGCCCCGGAGCACCGCCGGCAAAACCCGTACCACACGCACCCGGAGCGCCGGGGCGCGCAGATCTTCCCGCAGCTGGCTCCGCCCGCCCTCTCGCCGGAGCAGGGCCCGGAGGCGCTGCAGCAGGGCCCCCCGCTCGACACGGCAACCACGGTACAGCAAAGGGGACGCAACGGCGTGGATGGGGCCCAACCAGACTGCACAAACTGCGGAGCCGTGGCCTGGACGGGGGCCTGCAGGCACCTCGCCCGAGATAGCACGGGCCTCAGGCAGTACAGGCCAGCGGACTGCACGGCGCTGGCGTCCGCGGTCGCGGCCGTCACCATTGGTCCTGTTGCGGCGTGGCCAGCGCAACTGCTGCCCCACGTCCCCTGCTGAGATACGCAGCCCCGCCAGCCGGCCGCAACGCACACACCAACGGCACCCCTCATGGCGGAGCAGCTATACGTCGTCGCGGCGGCGCTGCTGGCAGATGGCGGGGAGATTTTGGTCCACCACCATGGCCCGGCGCAGATTGCGGGAGGCATACAAGGGCCGCAGCGCGATGCACCCCACTTGTGGCACGCCACACTCCGCGCGCGCATCCGCGTCAGGGATGCAGGCGGCGGCGGACCCCCTCCCGGGCCTCAGCAGGGGGAGGCACTGGTGCTGCAGACGGCAGGCTACCAGGCCATCCTACAAGGCCACGCCGGAGGGTACCGGTCGCACGTCCTGACCGGGGGCCGCTGGACTGTCTGGCACAGCACCGCCAGGCCAGGGGCATTCCCGCCCCTGCTCCATGTCGACTGGCAGCAGGGGCCCACCCAGGCCTACTATATGTCGGCGGACCCCTTGCCGCTAGCAGGCCTGCTACACACAGTCGGCGTTCCCAACAAGAGGCAGAAAACGGGATGGGTCAACCCCCCCGCACTAGTCTGGAGCCCTGACCAGGAGGAGCACCTGCGGGCGGCGTGGCAGAGAGACACCATCAGTGCCACAGACGTCCCGAACCTCCACGCGGGGCCAATCACGCACGCCCGCCCGGCGGCTACCCTAGCGCTGGCCCAACGGGGACAGCAGAACCCGCAGTGGGTGGTCTGCATTTTCAGCCCGGCGGACTGAAGCCGGTTCGGACCCCCGTGGCCATCTTTGGGTCATTTAGGGTGTGTATCTATGGGCCGGCAAGCCGCCATTGGCTGATATCATGCTCTCCCATCCACCTGACCTAACCTGATGTGATAGTGTGATAGGCTTGGCCATTTCAGCTATGAGCGGCCATATCCAATACTGAGGCGCCGCCGGCTGAGACCTATATATCAAAATATCAGGAATCAACAGGGTTTTTTTATCATAATGTTTCCGTAATTTTTCAGCTATCCGTTCTGATTGTCAACGTATCGGCGACTGTCAGTTGGCTCGCGATTCTGCGGTAACCGATTGGTTAACTGTTATTTCCAGATATTTTAGCGAAAACCCCGATGAAGGGTCAAAATTCATCAGAAAAGGGTTCGTTGCTTCCGCAATTTTCATGTTATACACTCGCAAAATTAATCCAATTTTTTCAGACATTCAGAATCAGATTTTCGATTTTGAGGTCGCCGTACTGGATATGATGAATTTCGAGTGGTCCTACATTTTTCCCGGATCACAAATCAACCTTCCTTTTGTTGTCTCCTTCATTTTTCTTGGAGATATAGGCGAAACAAAATTGATTCGTGAGGCCACTTTGAAAGGTCATATCTCCGGCTCATTGCGGGGTGTTTCAATTTTGAGATATGGGCTGAGATCGCCTTGGTCTCAACTTCATTTAGAAAGCGTCAAACGCCTTTGATGTGTACACATGCCAGGTGTAGCAAGGGATAATGGTCAAAAGGGTAGAAAGTGATTTGTAACTCTTGGACCATGAAACCAGATATTTGAATGCGACTTTCGAGTGTACCGCATGAGTGTTGGTGTTGCATAGAAACTTTTCTTCGGGTTCCTACGTATTTTTAACGTGAAGCTATGTCCATGGAGGGGCATGGCATACCATGGTGGGAGCCACTTTTAAGGGTATGTGTTTTATGGATGGTATGTGTTTCGCTATGTTCACGCCCATGTTATATATCTCCGGTTGTAGGAAGATACATGGAGTCGCACGTGGCAAAGGCTTTGCCCATGTCCTAATGGTGTGCTCCATAGCGCTAGACTAAGTCTACCGCACATATAGTGCATGTGGGAAGGCTTACGGAGCGACCCACAAGCGCCACTATCAATTTTCCCATTTACATGGTGTGTGTTGAGAGGAGGTTCGAAGGTGTCCCTATGCATCCACGTGGGGATCCAAGTCGGGGGATTGTTCGGAAATGGTCCCAAACAATTGTGTTTTGAACCATATGTTGATACCATGGGTGAGCGAAGTTATATACTATTGTGATTATCTTGAGTTTAGCAACATTTGCATGTTTTTGACCTCATTTGATGCTCATTTTTGTATTTTACGTGCTCAACTGGTCGGCTAACAGTAAAGTGCCTAGATATTCGTGAACTATGGTATGTTGCTTATATGTTAGCATATGCTTCGGTGTTGCACCTCACCATATGCCAAATCACGTGGTCACTTTGGCGTGGCACACGAGGCCTCACAAAATTAGGTCTCAAATTCGTGAGTTGACTTGTGAAGCATGTCATGTACATAACCGGAGGGGTTTGGGAGCCATTGTTGGGATATTCTTGGGCATGGATCTTTGGTCCATATCACCCTGGTATATTGCTTTCTGGTTTGACACATCCATGGAGCATTTGAATACTTGCCGTATGCACGTTTGAGTATATAATTGAATTTTCGGCACTATCGTGTGATTTGCCTAATTTTGCTATGTTGTGAGGTCATCTTCATGGGGCAATTCTCCAAGCCCAATCGACCCCAAGTCCAACCAAGGTTATGTCAGGGTACGGCATGGTCCTGAGTGCCACTCTAGGCCATGACACGCCACCTCCCTTATGGGGCTAGGATCTAGGGGCTTGGGAGTGAACACATTTTTGGGTCTTGTGTAGTGACTTTTGACACATGGCATTTAGCCATCTTATTTGACTTGGTTCAGGGCATCATGTTGGCGAGTCAAGGGATAGTCTGGAGTCCAGGGAATGAGGGGTCTATGGCTGTGATTGTGTATGTTTCCATCTTTCCCCGACTTGCTTGATTTGTGTTCATATGCCAATTTCAGGGCTTCTTCTTTATTGATTTTGGTGCAATTATATGTACATGCCCAACGCCCGTGTCTCTGTGTGCACCGTGAGATGACCGGCGTGTTGAAAGGAGTTGTTGAGTGTCAACGCGGGACCTCAAACACCCTTGAAAGCCTTCAGTGTGGATTATTTGGATTTGAGCTATTTTACATGGGAGTTGGTTATTGCAAGGGATCAGGATTTGTGTGAAGGAGCCATATTTTACTATTTTTTGTGGGAAGTTGTGCAGGATAGGGCAAGATCATGCAGAACCTGGTGAGAAGCAAGACCATAGGAGTGACAGGAAATGGTGGAAGGGGTACAGCAGGGGCCGGTCCTGGTAGGGACCTTCTTTATGGTAGCAGAGGATTACCTGCCCCCTACCGCCGCACCGGGGACCTGGGCCCTCATGAGCCCTGCCCAAGGACGCCTGGGTGCAGATCGTGGAGTCTGTGGAGTCGACGCCGGACTTGGAAGCCCGAGAAGAGCGCAGATGCTCAGGACGGAGAGCCCTTGTAGGACATGGGCTAGACATGGAGGACCTGGCCTCCATGTGTGAAAGGCAATGCCGCAAGGCTTGCAATCTCCGCTCAACTGCGGAGGAGTTGGAGGAGACTGGCAGCAAAGGCAGGGCCTGGCGTTACCGGAAGAACGGGTCCCCGAAACCCGCAGCGGAAGCCAGGGCGATGGAGACGGATCCCAGCCCGGTCAGGCTGTGGTCAGCTGCAGATTCGGAGGAGAATTCCGATGGCTATCGGACCGCTTTCCCTTCGGATTCGGAGGAGATGGCCAGACTGCCCACAAGGGCGCACATGGCCCCCAAACCCAGCCTGGAGCATGACGCCAAGGCGTTGGAGAGGACTACCAAAGCCAGAAAGGCGCCTGTGGCCCGGCACACGGAGCCAAAGCGGGATAACATGGGCGACACACCCATGGCGGAGGAGTCTCAGGAGCCGGGAAACGTGGGATGTGCCGGATCAGGTGGAAAGCACGTTGAGTGCGACTGCGAGCACGTATCCTTCCTCATCGGCAAATACCCAAAGATGGGGATGGACGCCATCGTGCAACACCTCGACCGACGGGACAACCAGAAGGACGGCCTAGAGGAGGACATCGCTGGGATCCTTGATGACCAGTCAGAAGCAGAGAGAGACATGGCGCAGCTGCGAGCGTAGCGGGACCGGTACCGGGAGAAGCTGGAGATGGCCCTGCAGAAGCAGCAGCGAGTGGTGGACAGCATCCTCCACCTGGTTGAGGACATGTCCGGACTCCTGAAAAGGCTAGAGGAGTTACAACCACTTGCCTCGGGTCCGGAGCTCCCGGCAAGGCCGGCAACGGCAGAGCTGATGGAGCGGGTTAAGACCCTCAGGAGCGCCATGGAGAAACCCATGGGCGGCCCTGCAGAGGCACCTTATGCGCCTCCGCGTGTTGACCCCAGTGCGCTGCCGTTTGTTCCCATGTTCAGCGAATCCATAATGCTCGGGGAGCATATGGCACTGGCTGGGTCCATGCGGGAAGAGCACGCAACTACGGACCTGAGGAGCTTGACAGTACAGATGTCCCATGCCGCCCAGGATCCACGGACCACTACGACTGCCCATGCAGTTTATGCGGAAGAGGAGATCCAGACCATGCAGGGGAGAACCATGGGAAGGGCCGAGGGACATGGTCGAGGCCATCCAGGCGGAAACCTGTGGGTGAAGGACCCCACTACAGGGATATGGACAGCCGGTGGAGCAAGTCCTTCCCGCATCCCAAGCCCCATGGGTTCAGGCCCAACTGGACCGCACTCCATGGAGGAGAGGGATGTACCGGGAGTGTACTCACACCCCCCGGCCACAGGTGGTATCCGTCTCGGTGGAGTGGTGGCTGCGGACGTCGGAGACGCCATCAGGATTGACGACCTCAGGGGAATCAAAATCCCCTACTACGATGGCAACCCCTCCAACCTGGATGACTTCATCCTGGATTGGGAGGACTTCCCAGGGGAGGTCGTCGGCGAGATGAAGGGAGCGCCAAGGGACAAGTGGGTATGTTGGACATTCCCACACAATCTGGCGCAGGACGTGAAGGAGGAGCTCAGGGATCAGATCCGCGAGGGATTGATCCAGACGGAGCAGGCCTGTGTAATAGAACTGCACATCTCTGGATCGGTGACAGGCAACAGTCAGGACTCAGAAATTCAGTAATCCAGTTGCAGGAATTGGACAGTCGCTGGCCGAGACCGGACAGGTCGCGGATTGCAATCTCCAGTGACGAAGACAGAATTTTGGATGGTTGAGTCTCGACAGATATGTTGTTCGTTCCAATCTGGTGTTTTTTACGCATTCCCTGGTCAGTTCGATTTACTATTCATTGACCGAGTCACGCCGCCAAGAATGAATTGAATATGGGTCGAGCATGATTAATTGTCGCTTTGAATTGAAGGATGTACCAGTCTAATTCGGAAGCCACGCGTATTGTTGTAATGTCGAAGACATGCATGCTTCCCTGAGAGACCAAGAGTGATGCAGCAAATGAATGTATATTCAAATTACGAGGTGTTACACAAAGCCGTCCATAAATTAGAATCCGTGAATGTTCGTAAGGTTTCCATGGTGAATGAATATATATTCGATCACGAGGTGTTACTCAAGGTCATCCCTAAATTAGGAAATGTGAGGTTCCCTTTACCATGTTCGTCACGCGAAGCCTTCATGGTGCCAATGGATTGTTGTTACAATCATGTATGTGTATGTTGGTCCATGTGACAATTTCGAAAGGTTTGCACACACACTTGTGGTGAGTTGTGAATGGTTGTTGGAATGCCATGAATTCAATTATCCTTGAATCTTTTTAATTGATGGGAGTCTTTCAACCTACCATGGTATTGTTCTCAATTGGGCATGATATATTAATGACCAACTTGAGGTGGCTCAAGTAGGTGTGCATGCTTCATCATGCGAGTCGATATTCGATCATATGTCATGTCATGATATGCATTATGTATTTTGACCTCCGTGGTGTAATTGCATCCATGACCTCACGAGTGAATGCAATGTTTGTCTTGAGGTTAAGCTATAGGTTTGATGTTTGATCAAATTTCGTTCCATCTCTCTTTCCATGTGTTCGACATGTTTCATGCATGGAGTGCCTCGATGACACTCTTTGATTTGGTTTGATTCTTTCGTATCTCAGGACTCTTTGCAATGAATTTCAATTAATACTCAATTCAATCCAACTGGTGGATTATCAATTTGTTACAAGGAGAGTCGTATCAATCGTGAAGGTAAGCGCCGAGCCCGTTCCGCGTACCAAGCACAACGGGGACCACGAGGAAAAGTCAGACACAAAATTGTGTTGTATTGTGTGCTGTTTGCTCGTCTTGGTGAGGGTTTGTGCCAATTCTATTAGCTTTGCTCGGGGATTTTTCTTTTTGAAATTTTAGAGAAATCTCGAGCCCCTAGCTTTTTTCTATTTTTGATTTTTGGTTAACGTAGAGCAAGGCACTACAATGGAAGTATCAGGGGCTACTCCATTACATGGTAGCAGTACAAATCGATCCCCTTTGGGACACATTAGCGCTCAGGAGATCCATAGAGCCGAAATGGAAGAATGAGACCAAGAAGTTGAGCAATTGCTCACCCCAATCCACACGGAGACCAAAAGGTCATTATTGAAAACCCAAACTGGGCAAATGGGAGCCAAATTGACTCACATTTCAGAAACTCCGTTTGGAGATGGATTGGACGAGGCGGCACACGGGACAAACATCCCTGTAAATCGGCGGGTCAGCTATGGTGAAACAGCCAAAAGGGCCTCATTTGGCTTTGGAAACAAGAAGATCACCTATGTGCCCACCAAGTCCCGTTCCTCGTCAACCGATATGCCACCACCGCCATCACGAAAGCCTACTACATTCATCCAGCGCAAGCGGCATCGTCCTGATGAAGGTTCCCAAGTTGATATCTTGGCCCTACCGGACGCCACCATCGACACCATCGTCAAGAGAGCCATCCATAAGATGACGGCCAAGCAGACCAGACCAGAGGTGTCGAAACGAAGGTCAGACGTCGACGTCAGTGACATCGTGAGGCAATTGGACCAGTTGTCCAGGATAGTGACAACTTTGGAGACCAAGGGGGCGTCACGTGTGGTGGAGATGCCAGCCGGGGTGGAGAAAGCGATCCAGGTGGTGCAGACCCGGGTCCAGGAAGTAGACAGACAAGGTACATCCAAATGGAATGCACTCCTTGCGGACCATCGTGGATTGGATGAGCGGATGAACGAGTTGGAGGTACAAGTCAATACCTTGGCGGCACGAATGGAGCAGCAGGAGGCCGCCCGTCGCCAAGACTGTGCCGAGCTCCAGCGAAGAGAGGCTCATCACGAAAGTAAGCTGGAGCACAGGATATCTACGTTAGAAAAAGAGGCTCACGAAGGTATCCCAAGGACGCAAAACCAGATTCTTGAGTCACCGGTCGGACGAGCGGAGAAGTGGATTGACAAGTTGGAGAAGACATTGGACGTCCACAAAGGTGCAGCAACGCACGAGGTGGATAGCCTGGGCGCACGGATTCACGAGTTAGAGCGCCAGAGTGTCAGGGCACCACATCCAGAACACAACACCCCTTCAGGGGACGCCACAATGGCAAGACGAATCGAGGAATTCAGCAACACGGCGGTGAAGGCAGCCCAGAGTGCCAACACGGCGGTGGCCAGGGTGATGGCCACTGAAGGGGCCATAAAGCAGCATGCGGAGGATGCTGCCCAGGGCGCACGGGAGGCGAAAAGCCAGAAAGACAAGGCGGCAGAAGCGGTGCGAACCATCGCCTTCGAATCACAACGAGTGGAGACAATGGCCGCCAGAATGGAGAGGGACATGATCAGTGTGAAGGATGTGGCGACCTCTATCCAAGAGGTGAAGCAGGCAATTGACACTGTGGCCAACAAGGTCTGTGAAACCGAGGGCCGACTGAGCACTGCTGGACAGAAGGTCAAGGCTGCCATGGAGAACGAAACCCGAATCAACCAGGAGATCCACCTACAAATTCAGGGTGTCCACACTGCTGCAGTCGCTAAGGCGGAGGCCGCAATGAAACAGGTGGGCGACACTAGCAGGCAAATTGAGGAAAGGGTGCAGTACATGCAGAAATCACACACCCAGCTCGTTGCCCAGACACAGGGTTTAATGACCAAGGCCACAGAGATGGAATCATGGTTGCTGGCTTATGCAGAGTCAGCCAAGGTCGGTGGAGCAGACAATTGCTCCCCACGCACCCCACAGGGCCGAAAGAGTCCGAGCCCGGGCACTGTAGACACTACAGCCCTGAGGGTGCAGCTGGATCTGGTGTATGCCACGAAGATGGAACTGGCGAGTGCGACCGCTGCACAAAACAAGTCTTTGGAGGACGCCTCGTCCGCACTGAGTACGAATTTTGCCCGCGTGGAAAATATGCAACACAAAATGCAGTGCGAGAAGGCCACCAAGTCTGAAGTGGCACAGGCTAATGAGAATCATGCCAGGGCGATACAGGGCGTCTCTGAAAGTGTGCAGGAGAGTATTGATCGCCTTGACCAAGCGAACATTAAGATCCACAATGAGAAAGTCACGAGGGAGGAGTTCAAGACGCAAATAGGTACCCTCACACAGCAACTCCAAGATTCCGACAAGGATCACAGGGCTGATCGGGAGCGCCTTGGTGAGGCTATTCAGGACCTCAACTTCACAAATTCTGAAGATCTCAGAGCGTTGGAAGATAAAATCAGAAGGGTCAAAGCCACACAAAATGAGAAGATCGACAAAGCGCACGTGGAGTCCCGTCTGAGTCACATTGAAGAAATACAGAAGGAGAAGGCGGACAAAACGCAGGTGTAACAGGCAATGCAGGATGTGCGAGCCCAGATTGCCGCTGTCACTGTTTCCAGGGTCTCACATGGGGCTGCAGCACCCACTGCTGCAGCACCACCAGCTCATACAGCAACGCACGACATCCCCGGAACATCGTCTGTGTTCTTAGACCATCCAGAGCCGCCACTGAGCTCGGTGCCACCCATGCACCACGCGGCCCCGTTGCCCACGAGAAGTGAGGCATCTGAGATGGTGCGCCCGTATGCACACCCATACGAGGTGGCGGGTGCCATGGGCAATAGCTCGGATGAACCTCCACCAGATTGGTGTCCCAAAGAAAATCCACTGACGTGGTTGCAAGTGGCGCCATACGTGAAGGATGGGCATTTTGTGCCTAATATGGTACGCAGGAGCGCCGATAACATGAAGATGAAGTACAGAGTACGCCCTACAGGTGTACCAGATGACATGCGAGCGTTCAAGGAGGTCCGGGCAGTGCCATTGATGGATGAGTTGCAGAAATACTTGAAGGATTCTGGTGAGGCCCCGCGGACGGAACAGGGTATGTTTGGAACGCAAACAAATTCGTGGCTTGATCCCCAACTAAATGAAGTACTGAAAAAGATGGCCAAAGTGCCCACTTGGGATTGCGAGCGAGCGACGCCAGGGGCGTGGATCAAACGATTCAATGAGTGAAGGGCCGATTACGCCGAGCGATTTGACGAAAAACATCAGTCTGACATCCTTCTGGCGGCGCTGACAAATGAAGACGTCCGTGACCGCCATGCCAAAAAAAGAAGGAGAGAAGGTCTATCCCTGGAGGAGCTGTGGCAAGACATCACTGGACGTCGCATGGTAAACATCCACAAACCTGGAGCAAAGTGGAGAAGACGTGCGTTGCCCAGTGAACCCCTCACAACCCTCTCCTGGACAGATTTCATGAATGACTGGTCAGAGGAGGGCAGTCTGGTGCGGGGATGCGTCACCCACAGACAAGCACGTGACCGACTCATTAAGGAGCCTCGCAGACATGTGAAAGAGTGCCCACAGAATGCTGCAACTAAGGCGGCATACAACAAAATTTATCGAGTTCAGGCAGATCATGGAGGCCTAGAATTCAATTATTGGGAACTATTCATGCATGTCATGCCTTTCTTAAGTTCCGCCGAGTATGCTGAGATTGAGGAGGAGTTTTTGACGGATGACGCGGCCAGTGTACGGGCAGTTTCCAGAGAACGATCACGATCCCGGGGACGAGATGAGCACCGTTCACGCCAGGATGGCAGCCAGGGCCGCCGAGACGGCAGCCGAGAATGTCGAAATGGCAGCCGTGATCAACACGATGACCGTCGGCAACACCGGGATGGTACGCCCAGGTCCCCATACCACAGAAGGGACAGCAAGGATCGCGGTGGAGGAGAAACCGGAGGCCGGGGGCCATCTCAGTCGCGATATGACGACAGGAGAAATTCTCCACATGGCAGTGTACTGTCAAGCCGGTCACATATTACGGCCAAGCTCAAATCTGAGGGTCGATGCTTCAATTGCAAGTCTAAAGACCACACTCAAAAGGACTGTCCTCATAAATTGAGGTGTTACAATTGCGATGCCACAGACCATACCTCGAAGGATTGCCTTCAGCCGGATCGCCGTAAAAGCGGACAGGACCGTGGTCGGAGCCCAGGGCGGTCCAGTGCTGACGTCGACCACGCAGTGGAGATCGCAGAAGTGAGCGAGGGCATACTCCTGGGTATGAGAAACCACCGGATCGCGAACGAGGGCGAGGTCGAAGCAAAGCTCGTTATCCTGAACGGGGGAGACCCAAGAGTCGCAGCCGGAGCCGAGAATCGCGGTCAGGGTCCGAACCTCGAAGTAGACCACAGTCCAAGGACATATGCAAGAAGTGTGGTGGAAAGGGCCACTGGGCCCAAGACTGCCCCTCAGCCCTGTAGAGGGCCAGGCGACATCGTCGCCACCACCGAAAACTGAATAAGTTCCGGAAGTGGCGTAGTACCGCCCCGATGTCATTGCCTGACCTACCGTTACCTACACGGAGGAAATTATACCATGTGGGAGCGCATCCGGTGCTGAATGTGGGTCAAGGAGCAGAGTTTGCCAACGGGACTGTGATCAAACTGGACGACCTTGATGAGGAGATTTACCGAGAACCACGTACCAGGGGCAAACATGGTTCCAAGATGAGGAGGGAAGTACTTGTACAAGCACGGGTACAATTCCCTGATGCGATGGGCAAGAAAACCATCGTCACTCTAGCCCTGGCGGACACAGGAAGTGGGCTCGTAGCCATTGGTGGATATGAGCTATTTCAAAATATTCCACTTGAAGATGCCCCAGACCCAATCGTGTTGGTGACGGCGGGAAAATCCCGCCTCAAGGGTGGTGATAAGGGCGTGAAGGTGACAGTTTCTGTGCTGGTTTACACCAAAAATGGAAAACTCAAAATTTTCAAATGCGTGGATGTTTTTGTATACGTAGCTGCCATTGGGCCCCGCCTGATTTTGGGTTTGCCATTTATGGTTCGGTACGGGCTGGCCGTCGTGCCAGGATATGATGCATATGTGCAGGCAGAATGTGTGAAACTTCGTCGCAATAAGCCCCATTATCAGCATGGGCGTTCTGAGAATGTACATCATGTTTTCCACGTACAGGTGGTTGCAGAAGCACCACAGAATTCATCAAAACGACTGTACGATCAAGCTGGTCATTGTACAGCGGACGACAGAAGTGGAGATGGACAGCAGATCAGGTATGGAACGCAGACAGTCTTGTCCACAGAACTGCCTGAGGCTTTTGACGCCCCCCCAGAGCTTCAGAGGGTTCGCTTGCAATATTTTTGGCAGTTTGAGTGCACCAGACAAGGGTGTGCCAGAACATTTTCAACAGTTACCGGTGATGACAACGCGTTTCTCGATTATGTTGCTCATTTGTATGACTGTTGTTACCCTCGCCCTTCCTTTTCAGAACAATTTCACCATCCTGTGCAATATTATCCTGGGAACCAGATGATTGTCATGGATCACGGACCTGAGGTACGGGTACATGTCAGTGCAAGCAGGTTGGTTCAGGATTGCTTAGAGGACAGGCAAGAGGATGCTCAATTCCTTAGGAAGGGAGTGCGAGCATTGCGTGAGGCTGACCTGCAGGACCGTCCATATCTCGGAAAGTCCAGACCAGGTCTGAAAACTCAACCTTTCTTACAGCAGCCTGAGTCTGGATACCTCCCCCCCTCCCTCGCAGGTCCTACCAGCCTCATGCCACTGCACGTGAGAATTCTGTCTGAAAATGCCACCATTCCTACAAAAGGAACACCCGAGTCGGCAGGATATGATTTGTATTCTGCTGTACATATAGTAATCCCTCCAAAGGATAAAGTATTGGTTACAACTGACGTCTCATTGATGGGACCTCCCAGCACATATGGAAGGATCGCTGACAGGTCCTCCTTAGCGTGGAAATACAGCTTGCAGGTGAGGGGTGGAGTCATTGACCGGGATTATCGAGGCAACATCCAGGTCATACTTTATAATAATGGCTCATCGCCCTATGCTGTGTTCAAAGGCGACAGAATTGCTCAGATCATTATTGAATATTACGTTCCTACATGCCTGACAGTAGTCCAGAACCTACCCACATCAACCAGGGGCACAGCTGGATTTGGTAGTACGGGTTTACATGAGATTTCACTTGTTGACTATCCTGATTCTTTGGCGGAGGCGCCAAGCATCAGGGTGCCTGATACCCCCCCCCCTACCCCTGCCCCATCCTGACCCCTGATTGAACTCTTGCCATATGTGTATCACACACTATTATACATACATCGAATCATATTGCCCATGAGTGTGGCTAGCTCAGGGGAGCCTGGTTACAATCAAAACACGAATCATCCTGTATCTTCTGAGACCCCAGGCTTGACGGTGCAGTCGCCTGGTGACCTGCAAAAATTGCAGCTCTTGCTTTCTGTCCTCCCGGTAATGGCTCTTGTGTTGCCGGTAGTAGTGACGTGTTTTGGAGCATCGACGGGGTCGAGGGCTCCAGTGGCTGGTGACTATCCACCGGTACCAAAACAGAATTCTCCGACGCTTTGTCGGCGTCTGGAGTCGTCCCTGAGTGCCGATAGGCATTTGGGAGTGGACGCTTCTGAACATCGTGCTGAGGCCATACTAGTTATAGCCATTCAGCTGGTTCAGGAAGGTGGCACGGGATGCCAGGAAATCCCCAGTATGGCGGAGGTACAACACACATTGACCGGGATTATCGAGGCAACATCCAGGTCATACTTTATAATAATGGCTCATCGCCCTATGCTGTGTTCAAAGGCGACAGAATTGCTCAGATCATTATTGAATATTCCGTTCCTACATGCCTGACAGTAGTCCAGAACCTACCCACATCAACCAGGGGCACAGCTGGATTTGGTAGTACGGGTTTACATGAGATTTCACTTGTTGACTATCCTGATTCTTTGGTGGAGGCGCCAAGCATCAGGGTGCCTGATACCCCCCCCCCTACCCCTGCCCCATCCTTACCCCTGATTGAACTCTTGCCATATGTGTATCACACACTATTATACATACATCGAATCATATTGCCCATGAGTGTTGCTGGCTCAGGGGAGCCTGGTTACAATCAAAACACGAATCATCCTGTATCTTCTGAGACCCCAGGCTTGACGGTGCAGTCGCCTGGTGACCTGCAAAAATTGCAGCTCTTGCTTTCTGTCCTCCTGGTAATGGCTCTTGTGTTGCCGGTAGTAGTGACGTGTCCTGGAGCATCGACGGGGTCGAGGGCTCCAGTGGCTGGTGACTATCCACCGGTACCAAAACAGAATTCTCCGACGCTTTGTCGGCGTCAAATGGAGACCTCTTTCCCTGATATCCCGGGGTTTACAGGACCGACAGGGGCACTTGTCAACGATGGGCTGGAGGGTTTGCCGCAGCTGATCGTCCATCCACATAGAGTGGAACCACTGCTTGAACAGCCTCAGGGTACAGTTCGCTCCCACAGGACCACTGGACTCATGGGTCCACTTGAGGAGTGCCGGGATACGGTCGCTAGGCACGAATATCCGGTCCTCATGCCAGAGGTAGGTCTTGTCCCGCTTCCACTGCTCCTGGTTGACCAGGGCTGGTTCCAGGCGCTTCTCCAGGCCTTTATAGATGTCCTCAAACTCTTTCAGGTACTCCACTTGTCGGAGTCCATCTAGAGGTCCGATGATGGTCATGTTGAGGTCCAGGTGTACATCCATACGGCTGAATGCCTCCTTGGCTAGCTCCTCGGACCTGGCACCAATCATGTCGTCAAAGTTGTTGCGGCTGATGTAGTCCGCAAACTCGTTCGTGACGCCCAGGATATGATGTACTGAGAGCCGTAGCTGTCTCACGTAGGTCCACCAGCGTCTGAGCTTAGCCTTCTCAGGTGGCGGTCCCTTCTGGAAGGTGCGGACCGGTTCTTGGTCACACAGCCAAACCACTGGGTTACTCCCCAACAATCGGGACTGAGAGGATAGCACCAGCATACCCGCGAGCAGTTCCTGCTCATAGGTAGAGTAGTTACCCCGGGCCTGGTTCCATTTCCAGTTCCAATGACTCAGGGGAACCAGGACCCATTTGTTGTCAGGGTAGCTGTGCTTGAGGGTACCGTCTCGGTTTAGTCCATCAGTACCCCATTGGGAAATGGCCGAGTTGAATTCCTCCTTCCCTGGTGCTTGCCACTGGAACAACGTTCCACCTCTGCCCAAATTGCTGGCGTCAGTCACCAGGATAATTTCCACCTGTGCTCTAGGCACGCCCAAGCACTTAGCGTTGGCCACTTTGTCCTTGAGCTCATCAAACGCTTGTGGTTGTTGAGGGCCCCAGCGCCAGGTAGTACTCTTCTTAATGCGATCCGTCAGGATGGCGCTGGTGTAGGTGAAATTTTTGATGTGGCGGCGGTAGAAGTTGCAGGCCCTAATGAAACTGCGTACATCATGGAGTCCGTCCTTGGGGTCTTAATGCTGTACCTTATCATCCATCAGGAGTTTGGCCTTAGAGGCCGCAGGATCCACCACCCATACACAACGTCGAACCCCAGGTAGTGTTTGGAATGAGACTTTTTTTGCCCAAATGAGATGAGCGATTTCTTTTTCTCGTTTTAATGAACAATTTTTTTTTTCGTTTCATATGAAATGAGCGATTTTTGTTTCTTGTTTCATTTTTTTCGATATGTCTTGACATAGTTGATGTGACCAAAAAACAACGAGGCATTGTTGATGTTATCTCCAGGCGGCAATGAGTGCACTTCCTACGATGAATGGTACCTGTTGAATACACATTTTGGTCAATGCGGCCATTTGAAGTTAGAAGTGGTTTCGTTATATAAAACATCCATGCTGGTTTTGAAAAGACTGCAGTATCTCCAACGATTGTTTTCCTGCTGCTGACAGTGCCGTTCAAGGTGTAGGATTTGAAGAACTCCTCGGCGAACAACCGGCAAACCCAGATGGTGCGTACTTGAGCTGCACGTTTCCACGAAGATCTCGGAAAGCACAGTTCTACGCGTCAGGGGTCAAAAAGAGCAGAGCGAACACGCCAAAAATCACGTGAATACGAACACGACAGTGGCTGCGAAAAACAAAACCAGGCACATCAGGTCGCAGCAACTTCGGAGTGAGTACGGTGGAGCGTTTTCAGCTTGCTGTCGACGCATCTTCAAGAGATAAAACAGAGAACTGAGACTGGACGTCGTGTTCTTAACATCTCGCTGTAAGATCTCGCTGGAAGCACAGAAGCACTAACGCCTGCGACGCTTGAACAAACGGCGCTAGAACAAACGACTCAGACTCCTTGGATGGCAATCCCATACTCGCAGAACCTCAACGTGACGATGCTACCATGCAACAGAGCGCCAATAATAGCAAATCATGCTATACAAACAAACCCTGAAGTGACAGTAATCGATAATGATAAGCACATACAAACATATAACAACAATCAATCACAGCAAATATCGAAAACATGAAACCCAAATAATCGCAAATCCTACAGGCGCAATGCATCTGCGACTATCGGCGCTTACCTCTGCCTGTGACCTCCTGCAGATGTTGTATCAGGCCGGGGCCTTGTGCACTTTTTAAAAGCTCTAGGGAAAAACAACAACCATCGAAAAGCCTCTAGGAAACACAAGAATGCAAATGCCCCAACACCATACTGTCAAAAACACAAGGAGTGCTTGAGGGAGCTGATTGTTGAGCCTGAGGCATCGCAGTGTGATTGATTTGGATGCAAGTTTCTCATTTTCTCGATGAACAGGGTGTTTTTCATGAAATGAGCGATTTTTTGTTCTTGTTTCATATGAAATGAGCGATTATTTTGTCTCAGTTCACTTTTTTGGAGAATATTTTTTCTCATACCAAACTCTAACCCCAGGTACTGCAGAGTCTCCTGCATGAACTCACACTTATCCAGCTTGAGTCGGGTGTGGTTCTCCTGGCAGACTGCAAAGAACTCGCCCAAGAGGATTAGGTGGTCCTCTTGGGTATTCGTTCCGTAGGCATACGTCGTCGATGTGTGCTTCCATCTGGGCGCCCCCGGATATGAGTTCTTGCACCACAGGTCTCCGACCTATGATGGATAGGATCTTGTTCATCAGCTCTTGAAAAAGAGCGGGTGCGTTAGCCACGCCAAAGGGCATGACCTTCCACTTGAACAGCCTCCCCTGAGGGATGATGAAGGCTCGGAGCTCTTGGGCTTCCGGCGTCAGGTCCGCTTGCCAGAATCCACTCTGTTTGTCCATCTTCGTCTTGTAGCCGCAGGAGGCTACCTTCTCGAGGGTTGACTCCATGTTAGGTATGGATCCTGAGTGGTTCAGCGTCTTCTTGTTCAGCTCCCCATAGTCCACTACCAGCTGTTTGGCTGTAGACCCAGGCTTAGCCACCAGGAAGCAGGGGCCGCAATGTTGGGGGTAGTCCCCATCCTTGTACTGCAGGACCGGGCCAGCGTCGATACATTCTTGTATCTGTCGATCCATCTCAGCGACTTGCTCTTTACGAGCCGGGTAGGGTTTCCTACGTATCTTGTGACCCACTAACTCGGGCTTCAGCTTGAGGTCCATCCGTACCAGCTTGTCACAGGAGGGTGGAGGGGGTAGTTCTCTGAATACCTCAAGGTAGGTCCTGATCAGCTTCTGTACTCTAGGGTCCAAGAGTTTGATCTTGTCCTCCATGTCCTCGTCAGGGTGTAGATTGCTTGCCCCTTGCTGCATAGAAGCGAGGAGGTGGTCCTCAACCGGCTCAGCGTCCTTGGTCGTATCCTTCAGCCTCTGGTAGGCGTAGAGAAGGTCCGGTTCCACAGTCTCTGGTGGACGGTGACAACATAGGCACACTTGAGGGGGTTCGCATACGCATTCCTCTGAGAGTTCATCCTCCTCTGCGGTCCTCACATGGGCACCCCACGCGCTTTTCATGAGCTTCAGATCCACCTCTCGTTGCCAGGTGGTAATTTTCTTTTCGAGATCCTCCCTCAGTTGGGAGATATCTCCCATAGACCCTTGCTTCAACGGCCAGGAGTGGCGGGCAGGCCTAGCGTAGCAGAGCTCTTTTGCCACCAATCTCCTCTTGGAGTCCAGGTACTCTCTCAGCCTGGATCGGGGGTCCAGCTCCTCGTCCAGGGGCTCCTCCCCCCTCATGGAGAGTAGCGGTTTCTGTGGGGCAGCGTAATCGGCATTCTCCACTTCCTCCACGCACGTCTGCGGGACGAAGGCTTCATGCTCAGTCTTGTCATCAGGGTGTATAGAGCTGGGTAGCTGGGATAGCCCACACTCTGAGACCACATCAGGATTAGGTACACGGCAGGGGGAGTTGGGGGCAACAATGTCAGACACGACGTACTCGTCTCCTCCAGGAGTAGTCTCTACGGCGTCTCGAGGTCGTAGTTGATTTTTCAGGACATCCAGGGTGTAGCCGCTGCTCTCACTTTGAATTTTCTGGACCATAGCAGGCTCCAGATCTTCCCAGGGCACTGGGTCTAGGCCCCCGTCCACCACGCTTAGCATGCTCCCCCATCCAGGATTCCCGATGGGCGTGTAGCGACCCAGAGGCACGTAGATGGCGTCGTCCGGCAGCTGGATGGAGGTGAGCGTCAGCTTGTCCAATAGAGTACCCCAGTACTCATTTCCCCCATGGGCTCCAAAATCGGGGGAACACAGGGGCCTACGGGAAGGTTCCAGCGCCACCTTGGTCGGGACCTTCCCCAGTTCACTGAACCTTGGGTTCCCGTAGGCCATCCCGAAAGAGGGCCAGTAAAACTTATAGCAGCAATTTTTCCCTTTGCTGCAGTAGAGGTCCAGGACATGTTGCTTGTCGCTGGCGAATAGTTCCACGTTCAGGTCTTCCCGGGAGTATCCCAACTCCTTTAGACCTTGGTCCAGGACATTCCCTAGGAGCTGATAGTCCTCGGTTTTGGAGGCGACCATCATGGTTGAGGGCTCCCTCTTGCATACCATCAGGGAGCTAGATGTGTGTTCAGACTGCTCCAGAGGTACAGATTCCCATCCGTCACCATGGTCCACTTGGAGGTTGTAGGGTGCTTGCAGGGTGAGGGATAGAAGAAGTCGGTCCCCAGTACGAGGTTGAAAGCTTCGGTGTCCATCACGTAGAACCAATGGGCAATGCTCCTTGATCCCATCGGGTAAATCAACCTCACAGTCCCCACAACTGTGCACCACATGTCCATCTCCCATGCGCATGGCTGCGGTAGGCATTATGTTCTTCAGTTCCCCACGAGGTAAAGTTTTCTTGGCCACAATAGATATAGTGGCCCCGGTATCCAGTACCCCCAGGTATTCACGTCCCCCAAGACGGATACGTACCCAGAACACCAGATCTGTAGGTCCCCCGGAGCGTCCCTGTCAGAACTCCCCGGGGCAGGTCACTTCAAACCCCTTTTTCTGCAGTTTCCGCGCCATGCGCATGGAACGGGAGCGTTTGCGGCCGTTTGACTGGGCCCCATCTTCGTTGGCACGCTTAGTCCCTTGTTCTTGTTGGGCTTGCGTCTGGGAACGGGTTGTAGGTCCCGTGTTTGATTGCCCACCATAGGGCTCAGGGTTCCCCCCTGGCGTAGTATTGGGGTTCCCTCCGGACCGGTTCACGTTCTTGTGCTTGTCCGGCTTGCGGTCAGAGCCTCCTCGTCCACCTTTGCCTTTGCGACCTTGGCCTTTGCCATTGCCCTTGGACTTGCCCTTGCCACTGTCCTTTTCGGCGTTGCCCTTGCCACCGCCCTTGCCACTGGCATTCTCGGTCTTGAGCTTCGCCGATAGGCGTTGCTTATGGTAGCACTCATCCTCGTAGTGCTTCCTCTTACCACAGAACGCACAGGTGATTGTGCACCTGTAGTGGTCCGGCAGCTTGGCTTTGCCGCCGGTGTTGGTCTCCAGTTCCTTCCCCTGGACCACGAAGCAGTCCCGCTGGTCGCAATCAGGGGCATGAAGCAGGCAACCCTGCTCATCTGTGGCATCACACCAGAAGAGGTCCTGGAAATGGCTCATGAAGCGAGCATTTTTGGGGGTAGTCCCCCGTCCAGGTCGGGTTCCTTGGTACCCTCGGCCATGGCTCCCAGAGACGCCTCCTCCAGGACGGTAGGCGTTCAGGTGCTGGTCACTTTCTTTTTCCAGCGCCAGCTCCAAACGTAGCACGGACAGGTCCTCCTGGGTGAAGGCTCTTGCCTTGCGCTCTGCCATTGCCCGGCATTCATCCCACAGTTCTCGTCGGAGCTTGGCCACCAACCAGAATAGCAGCTCGTCACTCCCGTAGGAACCGGGCGTCAGTCGCCCTACCCAGTGGTCCAATTCGGCAAGCAGCTCAGAAGTCCTGGCAGGCTTAGGGTTGCTGGGCAGTATAGCCAGGTTCTGGATCTCGGCCCTGATGGGAAGGTCAGTCTCCTAGGTAGGGTACTGCCTCTCCAAGGCAACCAACACGTTGGCGAAAGTGGCGGACTTTGTCACGATCTGCTTGACCTGCTTCTCCAGGTACTTGGTCTTGCAGCACTGCAGGAGCAGATCGCACTTCACTCGCCCACTAGCACGGGATTGGCCGGTCATCCTCAGGAACCGGCAGCGAACTCGCTGAGGTCCTTGCCCGTGAAATCCGGCAAGTTCACCACGATCTTGGAGGTGGCTATAGCCATACCCTCCTGAGACCTGTGTCCCTCATGGCGCTTGGTCTTCCTCCTTTTCTTCTTCTTCTTGCCGCTCGGGTTCTCGGGGTCCTCAGGGTCATCGTTCTCAGAGGGTGAAGCAGACGTGATAGATGGCGGCTCATCATCAGAAGGATCTCCACCCAGGTCACTAGAGCTGTAGGGGTCAACATCGACCATAGCCCTTAGGGCTGTCAATTTTAACCGGTCCCAGCTCGGCTCGCGGTGAGTTATCCACGTGGCTGTAGGGGGGCTGGGCTGTTCTTGGTACGAAAGGGCTCCTTGGTATCACAGCAGGGGTCGGCATGGGTCGGCTCCTCAAGCTTCCCAGGGTGTTCGTCTGTCCCGCCACCGGAATATTGGTTTGTAGACGATGAGGTTAAATTCCCACCGTGGGAGGTGGCGCTTGGGGAGGAATGGGGGCTCCCATTTGGCCCGAATTTCTTGAGTTAGATCACCAACTCTTTCAGAAGTGGCTCCTTGAAGAGCCTCTTGTATCTCCGACCGCGTCAGGGATTTCTTTGAGGATCTTCCTGCTCCTCTGCTCCTTCCACCCAAAGACTCAGGGCCACGTAGGCCACTCAGAGAGGTGAAACCAGGTGCTGGCATAGGAGCAGGAGCAGACACAGGAAGCGCCCAACAGGGATGGGCGGACAGGTGGGCACACGTGTGCGCCTCCCTGCACAGACCCTCCCTCACCAGTCACACCCTCGAGCCGGCCCCCCCCACGGCCGAATCCCACACCGGGGCGGCCCCCCCCCACCGGAGTCTTGGCCTACACGCGCACCCTCCACCGCGAGGCAGCGGAAGCCCTCAAGACCGCCATCTCCAACCACCAGGGCCTCGTGCACACCCCCGGCGATAACACACAAAAGGGCTACGGCCTATGGTGGCACCACCCCGCACCAGAAGGGGGCCTGCAACCACCGGCAGACCAGCCTGGCATCGGCCCAGACCTCACGGCGATCGCCCGCGCTGTCGCCGCCATGGCCCAGCAAGTTGGGGCGCCACCCCAATGGGCACCGTCCATCATCAAGGAAACGGCGGCACGCCACAACCCAGCTTTCGCACACTTCCGGGGACGCCCCATTCATCCCACCCTACCGAACCTCGACCTCCCCGCCCACGATGCGTGGGCAGTCCACATCCTCGTGCCCCACGACACCGCGCCCAAAACAGGGGACGCGACGGCACGCATCACCAAACAACTCCCCAATACCGCACTCCACTACGACATACCAACGCCCAACGTCATCGTCACCCACAACACGGGTCGCGACCACTACTACCTCCAGGCCACGCATGAGCGCTCCCCCATCACCGTATACACCTTCACCACCTACCCTGGCCTCCAGCCACCGCAACACCACCCGCGCCCGGCATGGAAGCATCCCCTACACGTCGCCCCGACCCCACGCAAAAGGCCCACCCACCACGCGCCCCCTCCCGCCGACAGCACCGCCCTCCACACCGCCCGCAGACGGGCCGCGGCACAACACCAAAGCCACCTGCTCCCACGCATTAACGCTGGACCCGGCACCATCACAGAGGCCACCCACAAAAGCACCTTGAACCTACTGGCTCGCAAGCTACGCCCCAAAATGGCACTGGAGGACACGCTCTGGATATACTATGGCGAAGGCCGCACGGCACGGGTGGCGGACCTCCGCAACATCATCCCCCGCCACATCCAGCGAGCGGTAGGGCCCTTCACCGTGTATGCGGTACCGCACCCCATAACAGCCCCATGCACCCACTGCAACCCTCGGTGCGCGCTACCATGCGCAGGCGCTCTGCAGCAACCCCTGCCCACCCCTACCTACAGGGGGGGCATATACCTCGGCACGGTACCCGGGGACCCACACCCCTACCTCCTGCCCGCAGCGGACCGCCACCACGCCATACCACTACACCTTGTCGAGCACCTGGCGGTGGGACCATCCCCCTTCCAGAAGCGCCCCCCCCACACCCCATCCGACGGACGCCCGCCAGATGAGCCGACACACGCCACACCTGGACCCAAACGCGCCATCGCACTCCTCACCGTAAAGGCGGAAGCCGCCATCCCCCGAGACCTGGAGGGGGAAAACCACCTCATGGTGGAAGGGCTGACGGAACACGTCCTGATCGCAGCCATGTACGCCACGGCGTCCGCATCCCGCCTCTGGGAGGACCGCCCCTCCCCACCTCTAGCCCAAGCAGCGCAGGACGCCCCCGACACGGGCCCCACCGCCGAGGACATCCACCAAATCCTCAACATGCGAGCACCCCCGAAGACCCACCCTGCGGTCTGCCCCATCCAGCTCGTCAGCTGGGACGCCATGGACGCCCCCCCGACCACCACGGAGGTCCACATCCTCAAACACCGGGACACCTGGTGGACGGTGGAATGGGACGACCACGGCAAGGTCAGACGGGCAACGGCACACGCCCCCGACGGCGAAGTCCCGCCCCCACCACGCGGAGGAGACCGCTTGCGACTCGCCGCACGCATCCCCCACGCCCCAGAGGCAGCCTGGGAAGCGCTGCACTACGCCCTCTACTGGGCGCAGGGGGCGCCAGAAGGCCCCCTCCCCCCGGAACGCACCCCAGCGTGGACACGCCACGCCACCCGCTACACGGCCCACATGCGCTGCCACGGGGCAGGCACCGGGCACCGGCTCCTCACCTCGCCCACGGACCCGCCCGACGCCCTGCAGGAGGCCGAGGAAGTGCTTGGCCTCATGACCAAGCAAGTGTTCCAGCTGACGGACCCCGTCCCCACGTCCAAGCCCGACGTCCCAGCCGCCCGCGAACACCCCGTGTTTGCACCGGGCCACGCACCCGTACAGCGGCCCCAGGGCGCACCTCCCCAACGGGGACAACCCGCTGCCCGGCGCCGCCAAGGTGCGCAGAAGCGCAAGGCCCCCACACAGGCCAAACCCGCGCCAAAGCCAAGGGCCAAGCCGAAGAGCTGGACCAAAGAGGAAGCCGCTGCCCTGTATCCCGAATACGCCATCAACACCCGGGTGCAGCTGCCCTTCGAGTACCCCACGGCCGCGGGCCCCTCCAAGTGGATATGGGCCGCAGGGGAGGTCAAGCACCGGTACCTCGTCACCGGGGACCACCAGGGGTTCAAGATCTACGTCAAGTGGGACCCCGCCACCCCCAACGACAAGAAGCTGGGACGCACCATCGAACTCTGGCGAGACCAAGCCGGTCGTGAGATGGTCCCCATGCAGCTGTGCACCCCCGATACGGAGCACCTCACCGGCACCGAGTACACGGGCGAAGTCCACAATGCATGGGCCCTACCCCAGCCCCAGAAGCGGAACCGCAGGGCACCCGCAGCTCAGGGCGTCATCGACCTCCTCGACGTCTGACGGGGCCAGGGCCGGACACGGCCCGCCCCCCCAACTACCGGTCCCCAGAAACCGGCGCCTGCAGAAGCCCACGCCCGCATCAACATCCTCAACGAGCCCGCGGTCACCTACGACCCCGACAAGGCCGCCACACTGCAAGCCATGCCCGGGCCGCACCCCGAAGGCGCAGACCTCCTGGGGTTCCTGGAGGAAGCCCTCCGCAGAGCGGACCAACCCGAACCAGCACCGATCCTGGACCCAGAGGGGAACAAATATCACGCCCACTGGGAACGGGGGGTACCCCTCTACCGCAAGACGTCGGTCACGGTACATGCCCACCCCAACCTCGAAGTGGATGGTCGCCTCGGGGCGTACGAGTGCGTGGGGCCCGGATGGCAGCTAAACGTGCTACTCACGCACGTCCCGTTCGGGGAGGAGACCAAGGACCTGGCGTACCGCCGACTCTCCCTCCTGGCACCCACCATCATCATAGGCGACCTAAACGCCGCCCCCACCGACGACAACCGCACCGGCCCACCCACAGCCACCGACGCAGCTGTCCGGGACGCCATGCACCAACTGGGCCTCACCGACCTCACGGCAGGACTCACCGGCACACCCTCCCATTACCCCCACCAAGCCGGCACCCACCCATCCCGCATCGACACGTGTTACAGGGACCCAACCACGGTGCGCGTCCACGAAGCCGCCTACGGGGACCTCCCGCCCACAGGCACGGGCCACCGGCCCCTCTACATCGACCTCATCATCCCCAACCTACCCCAACCCGCGGCCACCCTGCCAGACGACACCCTCCCACCCACACTGCAGTTCCCGGCCGAGGAGGACCACGGCGCCTGGCACAGGTATAACAGGGCCCTACACGCCATCCTACGCCGCCCGGGTGCAGACACACACACTACCGCCATGCGCCGGGCGGCACAAGCATGCGGCATGGAGCGTGACACCAACCACACGGGAGCACCACCAGACCTCACCCTCC
Source organism: Eutreptiella sp. 'Long Island Sound 2002' (assembly GCA_964036045.1). Classification (NCBI taxonomy): domain Eukaryota; phylum Euglenozoa; class Euglenophyceae; order Eutreptiales; family Eutreptiaceae; genus Eutreptiella; species Eutreptiella sp. 'Long Island Sound 2002'. Next base: position 175,298,481 of record OZ038381.1, read on the forward strand.
AGCAACTCGTCAATGACATCTGGACCACGAAAAGGGAACTCGCCACCCTGCTACGCCCCAGCACACCGGAGGCACGAGACCGGGACGCCCACCTCCGTGCGCTCCTCACCACCCGCCGCCACCAACTCCAGGAATGGCACGCCCACCGCATAGCGGCAGCAGCCCAGGAACGCGAAAGATACGGCAGAAACGACACGCCGTACAAGTCCCTACGGTACGTCAGCCGCATACTGGAGGACACGGGGCGCCGTACCATCCACGCGGTACGCACCCCCGAAGGAGGCCTCACCAATGACCCCGACGCCGTCCTCCAGGCAGTCCTGGACAGCTTCCAGGCACAACACGGGGACACCCTCCCCGAGCTCGACCCCCACACCAGAAACACCTTCCGCGAGCATGTGCCCAGGGTCTTCAACCGGGAACAGCGGCGCGCCATCGAACACGACCCCTTCAGCATCTCAGAAATGCAACGCGCCCTAGACTGCCTGAAGAAGGGGGTCGTGCCCGGCGTCGACGGTTTGCCGGCCGAAGCGTACCAACGTCTCACCCTGCCCATCAAACGCCGCCTGGCAGCCCGCCTGTGGGACATCGGTTTGTAGACGATGAGGTGAAATTCCCACCGTGGGAGGTGGCGCTTGGGGAGGAATCAGGGGCTCCCATTTGGCCCGAATTTCTTGAGTTAGATCACCAACTCTTTCAGAAGTGGCTCCTTGAAGAGCCTCTTGTATCTCCGACGGCGTCAGGGATTTCTTTGAGGATCTTCCTGCTCCTCTGCTCCTTCCACCACAAGACTCAGGGCCACGTAGGCCACTCAGAGAGGTGAAACCAGGTGCTGGCATAGGAGCAGGAGCAGACACAGGAAGCGCCCAACAGGGATGGGCGGACAGGTGGGCACATGTGTGCGCCTCCCTGCACAGACACTCCCTCACCAGTCACACCCTCGAGCCGGCCCCCCCCACGGCCGAATCCCACACCGGGGCGGCCCCCCCCACCGGAGTCTTGGCCTACACGCGCACCCTCCACCGCGAGGCAGCGGAAGCCCTCAAGACCGCCATCTCCAACCACCAGGGCCTCGTGCACACCCCCGGCGATAACACACAAAACGGCTACACCCTATGGTGGCACCACCCCGCACCAGAAGGGGGCCTGCAACCACAGGCAGACCAGCCTGGCATCGGCCCAGACCTCACGGCGATCGCCCGCGCCGTCGCCGCCATGGCCCAGCAAGTTGGGGCGCCACCCCAATGGGCACCGTCCATCATCAAGGAAACGGCGGCACGCCACAACCCAGCTTTCGCACACTTCCGGGGACGCCCCATTCATCCCACCCTACCGGACCTCGACCTCTCCGCCCACGATGCGTGGGCAGTTCACATCCTTGTGCCCCACGACACCGCGCCCAAAACAGGGGACGCGACGGCACGCATCACCAAACAACTCCCCAATACCGCACTCCACTACGACATACCAGCGCCCAACGTCATTGTCACCCACAACACGGGTCGCGACCACTACTACCTCCAGGCCACGCATGAGCGCTCCCCCATCACCGTATACACCTTCACCACCTACCCTGGCCTCCAGCCACCGCAACACCACCCGCGCCCGGCATGGAAGCATCCCCTACACGTCGCCCCGACCCCACGCAAAAGGCCCACCCACCACGCGCCCCCTCCCGCCGACAGCACCGCCCTCCACACCGCCCGCAGACGGGCCGCGGCACAACACCAAAGCCACCTGCTCCCACGCATTAACGCTGGACCCGGCACCATCACCGAGGCCACCCACAAAAGCACCTTGAACCTACTGGCTCGCAAGCTACGCCCCAAAATGGCACTGGAGGACACGCTCTGGATATACTATGGCGAAGGCCGCACGGCACGGGTGGCGGAGTAGGTAGGTAGGTGCACTCGGTCGTGGAGAGGCGCCCCTTGGTTCCCCCTCGCGTCGCCCCTGTGACGAACAGGAAGAGGCTTCGCGCGTGAAGAGCGGAGGCGGCTTACTTCCCGCTAGACCTGACTGTTGGCCCCCAACAAAGCGGCCCCGGGCTACGCCGGGAGGGCTGATCGCCGCCAGCGTGACATGCTTGTCTCGCCGGGAGGGTGTGCCCCCGTGCTTGCGCACGTCCCCTCCTTTGGGCGGAACCCTAGGGGTTCACCGGACTTCCTGGCGTATCCCGTTCCCAAGGCGTGCATGCACGTTCCTGGTACTAGGGTTCCGAGGCGCTTGGGTGTCGCACGCTCCGCCTCGAGTCCCAAAGCAGCGCAGGCCTTAGGATGCAGCCTTACCCCCGGGCTCCGGATCTCGTTTGGCCGGGTCACCTGCATGGCACGGGCTGCCTCAGTGCCCGGGCTGTGGGCACTGGGTTTCCTACTGTTGTGTGGTGTTTGTGTTTGGGTCCGGTTGGCGGTTGGGTGCGGGTTTTGTTAACCGCGTCTGTCCTGGCTGGGGTTTAGGGTGGGTGTTTTTGGGCTCGATTTGTGGTGTTGTCCCCCTAGTGTCGGCTATTTGTGGTGTTCGTGGTTTGGCTTCGGTTTCGGTCTGCTTTTGGGACGTGTGTGGTTTCGTGGGCGCCCCGCTTGCCCCCCGCCGTTTCTGGTTCCGGCGCGCGGTGTGGGCGTGTGTGCCGGGCCCGGGTCTCGCCTGTGCCTAGTCCGTCTTGGCTGGGTTGTCGGGGTGTGTTTTTTTTTTTTTTGCTTTGGTTTTTTCTTTTCTTTTTTTTTTTTTTTTTCCGGGCTTTGTGGTCCCTGTCCCTCCATCCCCTTTCTTTCGGGCTGGGCTGGTGGCTCTCTTTTTTTTTTTTTTTTTTTTCTGTCCCTTTTCCCCGTGGTCCGCTGTTACTGGCTTGGTGTTGCCGGTTTTGGGTGGGTGGTTCGCCTGTGCCTCTGCGGGGGTCCCCCCCTTTTTTTTTTTTTCTTTTTTTTTTTTTTTCTTCTCGGGGGGGGGCCTGGCCGCCTGTGGTGGTGTTGGCGGGTGGTTGGGCGGCTGTGGGCTGTTTTTGTGCCTTTTCCCCTTCCCCCCTCCTTTTTTTTTTTTTTGGGGGGGGGGGCTTGCCTGTTCCTCCCTCTGCCTTCCCTGGGCTGGCGCACGCACTGGCCTGTATTCAGTGTTGTCTTCCGGGCTGCTGTTTTCAGTTGCGTTCTGTGTGGCCATGTTCCGGCCCCATGGGTCGGGTGGGCTCTGTACACTGTGGGTTCGGCGCCCCTTCTTGCTGGGTTAGGTCCTGGCTCTGCCGGCTGGGCGGCTGCGCCAGGCGGCTGCTTGTGGTTTTGGGTTAGGGGGCTGGGGTTGCTCGTGTCCTTACCCCTCCGCGGTGCCGGCTGTAATCTTCTGGGTGGTCCGTCACCGTTGTCGCCTGGCGCGCTGTGGTCCTGTGTGTGGCCTGTGGTGCCGGTGTGTGGCGTGGTGGCGCGGCGCCTTTCCGGGTGTGCGGTGGCTGGCTTCGGTTAGTCCCTCAGGTTAGGGTCAGTTGTGTCGTGTTGTGCCGCTCTGTGCCGCGTCGCGTCGCGTCGTGCTGTGGTGCGTTGCTCTGTGGCGCGCTGTGGTGCGGTGTGCCGTGGTCTCGCGTGGTGCCGCCGTGGGTCAGTGGAGGTCAGCCTGGCCTGTGTGGGTCGGTGAGGTCTTCGGGAAAATCTGCTGAATGATCACGGTGTCCTTGGGGCGTGCACACTGACTCTCACCCATGGACTCAATCTTCACCGGGCCTCGCAGACCGGCAGGTGTACTCGGGGTGTAGGAAAAGCGTTCCTTCTCCAAGGCAGACAAACAGACATCAGGAGTCGGACGGTGGAGGTGGCTTCCGAACGCTGTTTGAGTGGCGAATGGCTTTCACTGCAGCTCGGCTGCGCTGGCAGGGTCCGGGTCGGTGCCGCCGGCAGGGATGAGCTCACACTGTAGGGTCAGGGGGATGTCCATATCTCCGGTGCTGGACTGCTGGGGTCCGGGGCATCGGTAGTATTCTTGGTACTTCCAGTCTTCACGGTGCTCGGAGATGGCGTTGAAGGGGGGCACCGTCCAGCAGCACCAAAGCCTTCGCGATCGATCACAGCGTTTCGCTTCCCCTCGCGATGCTCGATATTCATCATGGACGGGATCGGTGCGCCGCCGCAGTGCCATTCCTCCACTGGACGCAACAGGTTGGTGACGGACGCCCTCACGGACGTGAGACCAGCCGAGATCAAGCCCCCGTAGCAATACTCTGCGTCAAACCGCGACGGTAGCGCAGCCCGGCCCTTATAGCCCATGGTGTGGTCGCGTGACGGCCCGTGGGGTTGCCCTCCCTGGGGGCCTGTGCCTTGGTCTCGTGTCCTCTGGGGGTGTCGGTCCGTAGTCGTGGGTGCCGCGGCGGTGCTTTCGTCCTCTTCCGGTGCCTGTGAGTTGGCCTTCGTGGTGGTCGGGGTCGTAGGCTGGCGGTGAGGGCATGGTGGTGTGCCGTGCGGCGGTGTTCCCTGCGGCCTCCTCTGTGGGTGTGGTCCGTTTTCCCCGTGTAGGTGTGCCCTCAGTTCTCCGTGTGGTTTCCGGTGGCCGGTGGGCGTGCGCTGGTGTGATCCGCATGGCGTCCGATGTTTGCTGCGGTGGTGTGTGTTGGGGTGTTTGGTGGGGGTGGGGCGGCGCTGGTCTCCCCGTCGGTGTGGGTCGTGGCAGGTGTCGTGGTGCCCTTTTCCTCCGTGTCTTGGTCCCCGTTCCCGTTCCTTCCTGGTTCTTGGGTGGTGTCCTGACCCCATGTGGTGTCGCTTCCGGCGCCCTGTCCCTGCGTGTGCCTGCCCTCACTTGGGGCCCTTCCGTGCCCTCTTGCCTGTGTGGTCCTTGGTGTCCCTTGCCCTTCCCTTGCCCTTGTCCTGCCCCTTCCTGGTGTGGTGGTGGTGGGAGGGGCGGGGTGGGGAGGGGGCGCCGGTGGCCCAGGCTTGGGGGTGGGTGGCCTGGAGCCACCGGCGGAGGGCTTGGGGGGTGTAGGGGGGGCGGAGGCCCTGGACCGCATCGCGGAGGAGGGCCTCCCATGCCGCTTGCGGCATGATGGCCTCCGGGGCGGCCTCATTGGGGTTTGCGGGGGTGCGGGTGCGCACCTCCTCGAAGGTATGCACCGTGTGCACCCCTCTGTGCCTTCCCGCTCCCCCGGCCCATTTCACCCAGCGGCAGAGCTCCTGCATAGCGGAGGGAGACCACCAGGCGAGGTAGGCGGGGGCCCGGGGGGGGGAGGGGTCCGTGCCTGGGGTCCTGGAGCGGCGGGGGGAAGATGTGGACCTGCGGTGGTGGCGGGGGTGGCGGTGCCTGGGGGAGCGGGAGCGGCGGCGGCGGGGGCTGGGGGTGGAGGACGGGTACGGGCGGAGGGGGGAGCGGGAGGGGGAGGTGGACATGGGGCGGCGGTGGCGCGCTCGGTGGGGTCCGGGGGAGCGGGAGTGGTGGTGGCGGGGGCTGGGGGTGGTGGATGGGTACGGGTGGCGGGGGGAACGGGCAGCCCGGCGGGGCGTGTGGGGGGAGGGGGAGGTGGACGTGGGGCGGCGGCGGCGTGCCTGGCTGCGTCGGGGGGAGCGGGAGTGGTGGTGGCGGGGGCTGGGTGGCCCGTGGGGGGAGGGGGAGGGGGACATGGGGCGGCGGTGGCGGACCCGGGTGGCGGACCTCCGCAACATCATCCCCCGCCACATCCAGCGAGCGGTAGGGCCCTTCACCGTGTACGCGGTACCGCACCCCATAACAGCCCCATGCACCCACTGCAACCCTCGGTGCGCGCTACCATGCGCAGGCGCTCTGCAGCAACCCCTGCCCACCCCTACCTACAGGGGGGGCATATACCTTGGCACGGTACCCGGGGACCCACACCCCTACCTCCTGCCCGCAGCGGACCGCCACCACGCCATACCACTACACCTTGTCGAGCACCTGGCGGTGGGACCATCCCCCTTCCAGAAGCGCCCCCCCCACACCCCATCCGACGGACGCCCGCCAGATGAGCCGACACACGCCACACCTGGACCCAAACGCGCCATCGCACTCCTCACCCTAAAGGCGGAAGCCGCCATCCCCCGAGACCTGGAGGGGGAAAACCACCTCATGGTGGAAGGGCTGACGGAACACGTCCTGATCGCAGCCATGTACGCCACGGCGTCCGCATCCCGCCTCTGGGAGGACCGCCCCTCCCCACCTCTAGCCCAAGCAGCGCAGGACGCCCCCGACACGGGCCCCACCGCCGAGGACATCCACCAAATCCTCAACATGCGAGCACCCCCGAAGACCCACCCTGCGGTCTGCCCCATCCAGCTCGTCAGCTGGGACGCCATGGATGCCCCCCCGACCACCACGGAGGTCCACATCCTCAAACACCGGGACACCTGGTGGACGGTGGAATGGGACGACCACGGCAAGGTCAGACGGGCAACGGCACACGCCCCCGACGGCGAAGTCCCGCCCCCACCACGCAGAGGAGACCGCTTGCGACTCGCCGCACGCATCCCCCACGCCCCAGAGGCAGCCTGGGAAGCGCTGCACTACGCCCTCTACTGGGCGCAGGGGGCGCCAGAAGGCCCCCTCCCCCCGGAACGCACCCCAGTGTGGACACGCCACGCCACCCGCTACACGGCCCACATGCGCCGCCACGGGGCAGGCACCGGGCACCGGCTCCTCACCTGGCCCACGGACCCGCCCGACGCCCTGCAGGAGGCCGAGGAAGTGCTTGGCCTCATGACCAAGCAAGTGTTCCAGCTGACGGACCCCGTCCCCACGTCCAAGCCCGACGTCCCAGCCGCCCGCGAACACCCCGTGTTTGCACCGGGCCACGCACCCGTACAGCGGCCCCAGGGCGCACCTCCCCAACGGGGACAACCCGCTGCCCGGCGCCGCCAAGGTGCGCAGAAGCGCAAGGCCCCCACACAGGCCAAACCCGCGCCAAAGCCAAGGGCCAAGCCGAAGAGCTGGACCAAAGAGGAAGCCGCTGCCCTGTATCCCGAATACGCCATCAACACCCGGGTGCAGCTGCCCTTCGAGTACCCCACGGCCGCGGGCCCCTCCAAGTGGATATGGGCCGCAGGGGAGGTCAAGCACCGGTACCTCGTCACCGGGGACCACCAGGGGTTCAAGATCCACGTCAAGTGGGACCTGGCCACCCCCAAACGACAAGAAGCTGGGGCGCACCATCGAACTCTGGCGAGACCAAGCCGGTCGTGAGATGGTCCCCATGCAGCTGTGCACCCCCGATACGGAGCACCTCACCGGCACCGAGTACACGGGCGAAGTCCACAATGCATGGGCCCTACCCCAGCCCCAGAAGCGGAACCGCAGGGCACCCGCAGCTCAGGGCGTCATCGACCTCCTCGACGTCTGACGGGGCCAGGGCCGGACACGGCCCGCCCCCCCAACTACCGGTCCCCAGAAACCGGCGCCTGCAGAAGCCCACGCCCGCATCAACATCCTCAACGAGCCCGCGGTCACCTACGACCCCACCAAGGCCGCCACACTGCAAGCCATGCCCGGGCCGCACCCCGAAGGCGCAGACCTCCTGGGGTTCCTGGAGGAAGCCCTCCGCAGAGCGGACCAACCTGAACCAGCACCGATCCTGGACCCAGAGGGGAACAAATATCACGCCCACTGGGAACGGGGGGTACCCCTCTACCGCAAGACGTCGGTCACGGTACATGCCCACCCCGACCTCGAAGTGGATGGTCGCCTCGGGGCGTACGAGTGCGTGGGGCCCGGATGGCAGCTAAACGTGCTACTCACGCACGTCCCGTTCGGGGAGGAGACCAAGGACTTCCTGGACACCCTGAGCCTGGCGTACCGCCGACTCTCCCTCCTGGCACCCACCATCATCATAGGCGACCTAAACGCCGCCCCCACCGACGACAACCGCACCGGCCCACCCACAGCCACCGACACAGCTGTCCGGGACGCCATGCACCAACTGGGCCTCACCGACCTCACGGCAGGACTCACCGGCACACCCTCCCATTACCCCCACCAAGCCGGCACCCACCCATCCCGCATCGACACGTGTTACAGGGACCCAACCACGGTGCGCGTCCACGAAGCCGCCTACGGGGACCTCCCGCCCACAGGCACGGGCCACCGGCCCCTCTACATCGACCTCATCATCCCCAACCTACCCCCACCCGCGGCCACCCTGCCAGACGACACCCTCCCACCCACACTGCAGTTCCCGGCCGAGGAGGACCACGGCGCCTGGCACAGGTATAACAGGGCCCTACACGCCATCCTACGCCGCCCGGGTGCAGACACACACACTACCGCCATGCGCCGGGCGGCACAAGCATGCGGCATGGAGCGTGACACCAACCAAACGGGAGCACCACCAGACCTCACCCTCCAGCAACTCGTCCATGACATCTGGACCACGAAAGGGGAACTCGCCACCCTGCTACGCCCCAGCACACCGGAGGCACGAGACCGGGACGCCCACCTCCGTGCGCTCCTCACCACCCGCCGCCACCAACTCCAGGAATGGCACGCCCACCGCATAGCGGCAGCAGCCCAGGAACGCGAAAGATACGGCAGAAACGACACGCCGTACAAGTCCCTACGGTACGTCAGCCGCATCCTGGAGGACACGGGGCGCCGTACCATCCACGCGGTACGCACCCCCGAAGGAGGCCTCACCAATGACCCCGACGCCGTCCTCCAGGCAGTTCTGGACAGCTTCCAGGCACAACACGGGGACACCCTCCCCGAGCTCGACCCCCACACCAGAAACACCTTCCGCGAGCATGTGCCCAGGGTCTTCAACCGGGAACAGCGGCGCGCCATCGAACACGACCCCTTCAGCATCTCAGAACTGCAACGCGCCCTAGACCGCCTGAAGAAGGGGGTCGTGCCCGGCGTCGACGGTTTGCCGGCCGAAGCGTACCAACAGCTCACCCTGCCCATCAAACGCCGCCAGGCAGCCCGCCTGTGGGACATCGTCACGGGCGCCACGCCCATCCCCCCTGAGTGGGCCAACCTGGTCCGACCCCTCTACAAAAAGGGGGACTGGGCACAGCCGGGGAACTGGCGGCCCATAGTCTGCGCCACCACCGAGGTCAAGCTGGTGTGGACGCTCATCCTAGGCCGCATCGCGCCAGCGGTCTTCGCCCACGTGCCCGCCAGCATGTGGGGGGCCATGGCCGGCAGGTCCCCCCACGAGGCGATATTTCTCCAGGACACCGCACTGGACATGAATTCCTACGAGATGATCATCGCCTCCCTCGATGTCCAAGGCGCGTTCTCCCACGCCCCACACCGGCTCCTCACGGAGGTATCGGATGCCATGGGCCTCCCATTCCTATCCTTCATGACCGGGTACATCCAGACCCGACTCTACGCCGTCATCACGGCCGCGGGCCTCACCCCCTGGACCGGCACAGACAGCGGGGTCCCCCAGGGAGGCGCCGAAGACCCCTTCCTCTACCTCCTCGTCACCCTGCCACTGGCATTCGAGCTAGCACGGGTATACCCGGGGTACGCCCCATACCCGCTACGGTCCCCCCTCATCAACTTCGCAGATGACAACCTCCTCACTACGGCCACCCGCCACCGCGACCCTGAGAACGCAGGGCTACCAACGACCACCGAACAAGCGTCCGCCATTCTCCAACCCACCACAACCTACCTGGACGCCCACCAGCTCCTAGTGCACCCCCGCAAATCGGTCGGGCTGGCCGACGCCAAGACCCCCACCCCCCACATCCGGAAAGGCGAACCCCTACACCTGGAAGACACCACAGTCCACCTGGGAGTCACACAGGCCACGCAGCACCACCACATCACACTCCCAAGCAAGCTAGAAGAGCGCCTCGCCCGGCTACCCCAAATTGCCAGGGGGGACCTCCTGTCTACGCAGGGCCTGGCGTACTTCATGGAAGCAGTGCTCAACTCGGCCATCGGGTACCAAGCCCTGCACCTCCCGCGCCTCCAAGACGCACTACGCCACGCTCGACAGCAAGTGACGAAGGCATGGGCGCAACACGGAGGCTGGCCCACGTCTTTCCCCAAGGAGGCCATGATGGCCCACTGGCGCTATGTAAGTTAGGCTAACCCCCATCTGCTCAGATTTTCACAGATCTGCCCCAGATTGCTACATTTTGGTCATTTTCTCTGCTTCGGCGGAATCGCCGCCTCGCAGCTCAGTCTCAGGATCAGTCCTATATATTTCTGATATGCCAGATCTGATTCCGCGGTCCATTCTCCGTAAATCCGCCGCGTTCCGATCATTTACCTGGAATCGCCATTTGCCGCTGACGCGCGCTCGCGGGTCAGATCGGCCAAATATTTTTCATAATCGGATTTATATAAATCTTTTCAGACAGTTTTGGACACTCAGATGTACTTAGAATAATCCGCATCAATTTTCTTCATAGACTGGGGTTTTCTGCCGGATAACAATCAGCATGGATCTTGCTTCCGTTGTTGCTGCTCTCGCCTCCGTTGGTGTCCGTGTATCCGGTTCTACTGCCAACAGCAGCGTTCAGGTCGACTCCTCGCGTGCCTGCTCCACTGGTCTTGCCGGCCCCGAGCCCTCCGGCACCTTCCACGACCCAGGGCAGCACTTTCATGGTAGCAGAGGCTACCTGAATGTTGTTTCTTTTGGTGTCCCAACCACAGCCCGCTCCCCAGTACGGCCCCGTAGACCCCGCCGCTTCTGGAGAAGTAACAATTACACTGCCTTGGTGCTGCGCGAACGAGGCCTTGAGAGGAATGCCTTGCGCGAGTCCAAGCTGCCCAAGAAGGGCAAAAATCAGCAGCTGTTGGGACCCAGATTACCACAATCCCAGTCGAAATTGGCCATCGAGTAGCTGGAATCCGCCGGCCTACGATGATGGCAACGCTCCGGTAGACCTTACAGAGCTGGCAGGTACCAACATTCCTTACCAATGTCCAACATTTGAGACCACGGACGCCGATCTGAACGACATTGAGATGGGTGGTCCAGGTGAGGTACCTAGCTATAATCGACCAGCCTCTTGGGCACAATGGGGCGACCATTTGTCCCCAGAAGTGACCCGTAACCTTGAGGCCCTTGAGGCCCCTTGTCTCTTAGCCACGTCTAAGCTGATCGGACAAGAAAGAATCGCCTCTGATTTTTAAATGGAATATTTTTTCCTCCTTCAGGATGAAATTAATACCAGGATGTGGTGGCGTTCTCAAGAAGATGATTCTTTTGCCATTTTTTTGCAGATCTGGAAGGCAAGCCCCTTCCCGAAGGAGAAGGGCACGGCACCTGTTCCCGGGCCCTCCGCCCCTCATCCCCCTGTTTCCATCCGCGACGATCTAGCCGCCGCGGTTGAGGAAGGAATTTTAGAGGCGGCCAGGCAGGCAAGCCTGGAAATCAGGGCTGAAGGAGCTCCCCAAGTGGACTCCTGGCTGCGGACCACCGAGATCAGCGGTCCGACAGCCTGCTCAGGCCCTTCAGGACACGGTATGTACTGTCCTGCCGACTGCTCCTGCAGATTCCAGCGAGATTCGGAGCTCCAATTGCTCAAAGATCAAATGCACCTCATCATTCAAACGCTGGGAAGAAAAAATCTTTTCAAGACGCACATGCGGTCTGAGGGCGCCTCATCGGTGGAACAAGCAACAGAGCCGTCGGAGGAGGCGACAGAAATTTTTTCAATTGCTCCTTCGGTGGACTCCAGGACCACCGATGCAAGGATCAGCAGGACCAAGCTAAAGGAAAGGGTTAAAATCTCTCGTTCTGAGAGTAGGACGGCGAAGGCTAGGACTGAGGCTCAGAATGCCAAGCGAACTGCCTCCCGTACTGCCCCTCCTGCTGCTGATTCCAATGCCTTAGCCCAGCTGTTGCTCGCCCAGACCCTCGCCGGAGCTGGTGTGGCGAATGATGCCGCCAAGGTGTCTGCCATTACGGCCGGTGTTGGGCTGGATTCGCTTCTTAATCCTACTTCATTGCGACTTCGTCAGGTTGCCAAGCAACCGAAGTATAATGGAAACCCCCGACGTTGGCCTCAGTTCCAACGGGAATTTAAATTGTGGGTTAAGACTCAAAAACTCCAAGATGATCAGTTCTTGATGGCCCTCTTGGACTGCCTTGAGGGAGCGCCGGCCAACACTTGGCTCAGGACCTGGAGTGATCGTGAGGATACAAGTTCCCCCCTTACCTTTGATGAGGTGTGGGAACAGTTGGAGGTACGTGGATCCCGGCTGCCAGAGGACCATTACCACCAAATGTTGAAGAATTTTCCTTCATTCTCGCGATTAATCTTGCACGAAGTGCAAGACAAAAGACAGCGCTTCTGGAATTTAGTGGAAGAAGCTGAACATTCAGGCGAGAAATTTACTAGTGCCGAGCTGAAAAATCTGATTTTTGACAAGATCCCCTCAGAAACTGCTGCCACCCTTCGGAACAGACAGTCCGAAGAAAAGGTCAAGACCTGGTGGGCGGAGGTGGAAGGCTTCGATGCCTCTGCCAATAGGTTTTCCGTCAGGGAGGCACTTCAAAAGTGCTCCCCCACGTCCTTCTCCAAGGTGAAATTCACTGAGGAGACGTGGAAAATCAAGTTTAATGAACACGAGGATCGGGACCTGTTTGTCCAAGTCCTCAACAGGGGAGTAAGTTTCCATGGCCATCGCCTGAAGGCCAAGAACTGGGTGTTTTCGTTCACCCCGAAGGAACTCTGGGAAGAGGTTGAGCGGCTCGCCGACGCCGCCAATCAGAATTTCCATGAGGGTCTTGGGGGAAACAAGAATACCCAGCAAAACACCCAAAATGGGGCCCAAAAGGGCAACAAAAAGGTGAATGACACCCGGAATGTTCAGGATCACTGTAGCATCTGCCTTCATTTAGGTTCTACGAACCGAGCTAAGACGCATTCTACTGGTAATCACCGATGGTCTCCTTACGATCACAAGGTGATTGGTGAAAATATCAGTAATCCGCAGAATTCAGACAGGAATGACAGACAGGTACATGGTGGAAAGGCTGGAAAAGGGAATCCGACCCCCTCCGGTGGAAACAAAAATCCTGGAGGCCCTGGCGGGTCCCAAGGCACAGGAAATCGGACTCCATCCGAACGGCCAGAAAAATCCCAATAGCAACGCCGGAGGCCGAAAACGAAATCCAGGCCAAACCCCTCAATCCGGTACAAACAAGGGAAATGCTCCAGGATTCCAGGGTAAAGGTAGGGGAAATCCTTCGGGAACCCCTTCCTCTGGTAAGGGCAGAGGGCGTGGCGACAGTGGAGGTCCATCATCCGGCGGCCGTGGCCGTGGACGTGGAAAGGGCAACCATCGTGTGGATCAGGTCTCAGGTGCAGATCAGGTGTCCGATGCGGATCGAGATTACGTTGAAAATGCCTTGAATCCAGCAGATGATCCGTTCCAAGATGAGTGGGTCGACGAATCAGGGTGTGTTCACAATGTTAACGCAGTCACTGGAGGTCAGAATGCCTAGGGGAGCCACGAAAATCGCCCCTCCCCAGGCGATTTCAGGCATGATCCCCAGATTTCTTCTCGACCACTACTTGATGTAGGGTCTCTTGTCTCCTCTCCCCTGGATCCGGCAGCGGATCCTCCTGTTGTAGTGGACGAGGTTGGTGTACAGTCCAAGCACAGGGCCCGTCAGTTTGTCACAAAGCTGTGGGTCTCTGATCGCAAGGGAAATTTCCACCTCGCCACTTGTTTGTGTGACAATGGATCAGAGGTAAATCTCCAATCCAATTCTTTCTTACCCGACGACTGCGTGTTTGAGTCGCCTCATCCTGTTACCCTCGAGGGAGTTTCTGGACATTCTCTCGCAGGTGGGCAACGCGGTTGTTATATATCAACTCATTTGGTCGCTCAAGACCTTTGGGAAGAACGTAATGTGGAGGAAGTTGTCCTTAAGGATGACTACTTCTATCGTGCCGACATAAAGTATGACCTTTACTTGGGCCATCCTTGGCTTAGCAAGAACAGGGTGGCGCCCGTAGGTCATCGGCGTTGTTTTTTGCTGGAGTCAGGTCCCTTGGAGCGTCCTGAATTTCGTTTTTTGCACGCAGGGTTTAAAAGTGCAGAAGAATTTTTGAAGCGAAAGGTTACACCAAAATTTGGCGAAGATGTCACCATTGCAGAGGTGAATGGGAGTGCTGATTACTCCCGAGAGTTAGAATGTCTTCGTAGGGACTCCCAGCCACGACGCCCTTCGCGCTGGCACTCTTCATCCTACAGAGTTGTCGACAAATGGCGCGATACAATTTGTGAATATTTTTATGAACACCATTCCTTTTGGCCACAGTATGATGCCTTTGCTATCCGCGAGAACAAGCGCTTTGACAAGCACTTCCGTGACGCTTGGACCCATAAATGGGACAAGAAGTTATGGATTAATCCTCCGTTTCACTTAATCCAGCAGGTCATCCACAAAATCAAGCAAGATAAAACCCAGGCGATTTTAGTTGTGCCCTTGTGGGACGACAAGCCTTGGTTTCAGGAATTACAAGACATTTGTGTAGATTACATCGAACTTCCCAGGAAGATTAAGCTGTATGCCAGGGACGACACAGGTCCCCTGCCACAGCGGCCCTGGAGTTCGCTTGCATTCCTGGTGGATGCAAAGCTTTCTGACTCTAATTCTGCTGATTCTGGTACTGATTCCTGTGTTGGGTCTGAATCTGAGGTTGAGCGTGGTACTGATGATGAATCCAATTTTTCTGATTTTTGTCCGTCAGATACCCAAGGTGATCCAACGTCAAATGGATCCGCCTCGTCTCCCTCTTCCCCAATACGATCGACATCGAAAAGAATCTTCAGTGCACGGGCGAAGAAAAATTTTAAATCGCGCCGCAAATTCAGAGTTTTTTATGAAAAACCCCGTGTGGAAGCTTTCATAGATCCTTTCGAGGAGCTGGATCACGAAGAGAATCTCTGGAATGTCGACACTCGACCCACCTATCTTCAAAAGGCAGTTGATACGGACCTTTTTAGGGACATCCGTAAGAAGATTCTTCCTGCCAAGGCCGAAGAAGTCGCCAACGTTTTTTCGACAGTAATTCCTGGCGATCAGGTGGACACTGAATTGTGTTCCAAGAAAAGAGACAAGATCTTTGAGGAACGGAAGGACACAACCCTTTCGGGGAAGTTGATCAAAGACCCCCCTGTCCGTGGGCAGTTTGGTGAAGCCTTCATCGAGCTTCGTGAAGGGTACAAGGCGAAGAAACAGTGTCCTTATGAGAACCATGGACATAAACATGAGATCCTCAGAAAAATAATCGAGAGAAATCTCAGGGAATTGGGTTGGCTTGAGGGTTGTATGACCAGCGAGTGGTGCTGTGCACCCTTCACAGTCCCGAAGCCGCCGCCTGCAGACCAGAACACTATTGATGGTTGGTGAATGGTTGTTGATTTTCGCAACCTCAACGCCGAAACCAAGGCGGATTCACACCCCCTGCCCCTCATTGAGGAGGAAATCGCCAAGAGGGCAAGAGGTCGTTTGTTTTCTGTGCTGGATCTCCGTCACGGCTTTCACCAAATGCCGTTGAGGAAGGACAGCCGACCTCTCACCTGTATGTGCACGCCATGTGGCCCAGTCCAGTGGACGGTCATGCCCATGGGCCTGAAGAACGCCCCTTCGTTTTTTCGACGAATGATGGAGGATGTGCTTTTTACAGCTCATCCTGAGCTTCGTGCCTTCGTGAGTGTGTACATAGATGACATAATCATCGCGACAGAGGGGGAGGGACTGACCGAAGCCGAGCTGGTGGCCCTACATGAAAAGCAGCTGAACCAGGTTTTGGACATTCTTGATGCCAATCAGCTGATTTGTGGGCCAAAGAAGGGAAAATTATTTTTAAAATCAGTCGAATTTTGTGGTTCTCTCCTAGAGAATGGCCCCCGACGACCCAGTCCAGGGAAGCTCGTCGCTATTCAGAAGTGGAAGCGCCCTGAGACGATCACGGAGTTGAGAGGATTCCTGGGTTGTTGCAATTTTTACCACACTTTTGTGCCGAATTATGCCAAATTTGCTGCCCCCCTCACTGAATTATTGAAGGTAGGGAGAGATGCGGGCAAGGCAGGTTCAAAGGTTCGTGTCAAGTGGACTGACGAGTGCGAGGAGGCCTTCCATCACTTGAAGGCGGCCCTCTGCGAAGTCGCCACGTTGCATGTGCCGCAATTCGACCGACCCTTCTACATAAGAACCGACGCTTCTAGGTACGCGATCGGAGCTGTCCTTGAACAGGTTGATGAAGCCACAGGTGATCATTACCCTCTTGCATTTTGGTCTCGGAAGCTAGCCCCACAGCAAATGCAATGGTCGCCGCGTGAGCAAGAAACCTACGCCATAATCTGTGCTTTGAAAAAGTACCAATCGTGGGTTGGCACCAATCGAGTCGAGGTCCTGACGGATCATCGATCTCTGGAGTATTGGGCCACTGAACACATTGATACTGTCGCGAGCCCAGCTGGTCGACGGGCCAGATGGCACGAATTTCTCAGTCTGTTTGACCTCCATGTGTCGTATTTGCCTGGAAAACACAACACGGTAGCAGATGCTCTGAGCCGATGGGCTTACCCCGCTTCAGAGGGGCTGCAAAGTACCAACATCCATGGTACGGAGCAGGACCGCCACGTCGTGATCGAGTGGGATCAAGAAGAAAAAAAGCTCATCCGACGTGAATGCATGCAATGCACTGTTAAACAGCACGCATGCCCGTGTCACGACATCACGGCCTTTTCAGATCCGGCGCATGCTCACGAGATCTGCACCAAAACACTGAAAGTCGTGGAGAAAGTCACCGATCCCTCCTCAGGGAGTGTGAAACGGTTAGACTATACCCGACGTGTAAGTGGATTTCGGTTGATCCAGGGCATTAAGCGTCGAGATCCGGCCAAAACTCCACCCCTGCCGAAAGATTCCCTTATCATCCGTGACTGGACGTCCGATTACCTGCATGATTCCATGTTTAAAGAGGTCTTTGAGAATCTCAAATCCAAAGATGCTCACAAAGATGGAATTTTTGCTGAATATTCGTTGGATGGGGGGAAGCTGTGGATGGAGGGTAAATTGTGCGTACCAGACGCCCTGGCCCCCCGAGTGTTAAACTGGTGGCACAAATGGGAGTCCCCCCATGCACATGGCCGTAGATTATGGTCGATGATTAAACATAGGTTGTTTGGCTCAGAGCTATATACTCATTGCATGAAAGTAGCCGCCGGATGTGCCCAATGTGCTGTCGCGACGCCACCCAGCGCGAAGAAGCACGGCCATCTGAGGCCACATCCTATTCCGGAGCGCCTCTTTAACAGAGTCACCAGTGATTTTTTCTATCTTGGTGAGCTCGATGACGAAGAGTGCCATTGGACGAATAAAAAAGTCAATGGTGTGCTCCTTATTCAGTGCCGTCATTCCGGCTACATTCAGGTGTTGCCTTGTAACATCGAGTCGATGACTGGCAAGGCTGCCGCCAAATGGTGCGCGCAGACCTGGATGGGAGGTTGGGACGTCCCATCCGAGGTGGTAACGGACTCAGGAAAAGAGTACACCTCCGAATGGTGGAGAGAATTATGTGCTCGCCTTGGAATCCACCACCTCAGATGTGAAATCCACTCACATCGAGCGCTGCCTGGCGAAAGAGCCGGCCGCTCACTTATAAATATGCTCCGTAAGGAACTCGCCAGTGAGAAGGACTTCCATTGGCTTGAGATTCTTTTCGCCATGCTTCGCCGTTACCACAACACGCCTTTGTATCATGGCCTTTCTCCAAATGAAATTGTCTTTGGACGAAAGAAGTGTTGGTGGAACATGCCGTTGAATAATCCTCGCCCTTGTAAAGATGCTTCGCTGTTTTTGGACGAAGTCCAACGAGCAGAAAAAACTGTCTCGAAATTAATCGATAAGCATCAAGCTGACTGGCTTTCGGTCCAGAATCAAGGCCGAAAAAACCCCCACAATTTTGAAGTCGATGATCGAGTTTGGCTTCGAAAATCCGAAACTACCCTGGACGGAGATGATAAGCTTCTTCCCTTGTGGGAGGGGCCATTCGCTGTTACAGCGCGTCTAGGTATGAACAGGTGGAGGATTCGTGTGGATGTCAGCAGGGAAATTGACGTTTCGGGCGATCGCCTCAAGAGAGAGATCCCCTCCCCCAAGGATCGGGTTAAACCCCTTTTTTGGACTTCGAAATTTTTGTCCGATCGGGGCATCGAAGTAAGGAAGTACGAACTCAAGAGGATTTGGGAAGCAAGACGTGACGCCAAGGGCGAATGGGAATTTTTATGTGAGTGGAGGGGCTTTGATTCCAGTCACAACAACTGGGAACCAGCCCATTCTTTTGTCCATGGGTACACCAAGGGGTTCATCGACTTCCTCAAGAAGCACCCCGAAATTGGCGTACTCCTGACAGACTGTCTGTTGAAACCAGACAGACAGGTGGAGAGCGACGGAAAAAGACCTGTGGTGAATCGAGATCCAGCCTTTTACGGCCCTCAGCAGCCACATTCCAGGGCTGATCCGTCGATCCCCCCTCCTGCGGTCAGGCCAGCCCAGAAGCCAAATGAAGACCAAGCTTCGAGTTCGGCCGCTGATTTGCAGCGCCCAAGCCGTACGAGGGCCCCACCAGACAGGTTGGTGGTCACATGTATTCGTGCTTGGCCGAATTCAGGGAGACCCGTCGTGACTTGAGTCGCCGACGCCATAATCTGGGTAACAGTCGTCTAGTCCAGGGCGTCATGGCACTCGTCGCTAGGGCTCAAGGGTGTAGGTTCGAAACCCTTGCATGTCCAACTCCTCCAAAAGCTCCAGCCTCGCCCCGTCGACCACTTATTCCAATGTGAGTGTTCTGACGACTTGAAAAAACCACATTCTGCTCAATCCACTGTTCATTTTTCCTGATTACGACATGATGTGGAGAACTGCAAATGTTTGATAATTTGACGTCAATCAACTTTTCTTTGGTCTCCGTTCGGCAGACAAGGCGTAGATACGCTGCCGAAAGCCACGGAGTGTGCTGCCGTGTCCAGAAAAAACCAAACTCAGGCTTAATTCAGGCAGATTCGGGGTAATCTTGTCTCTGGTGGTCTGTGCATCTTTGGAATTTGACTACTCGTGCAGATGGAAGCAAATGTACATAGAAAAAACGTTGGCCAACGACATTCACCCCTACAGGCAGCCCCTGTAGTACTGGCGGCACTAGATGCGACGCCAGGAACTCAGATCTTACCTTCATTTGCAGTGATGCTGAAGCCATAGTCCAGAGTCAGATCCTGATTCCTTGAAATTACCTTGAATTCCTCAGGTTTGTCCATCAATCTTGCACTGTTGCAGCATAACCTCGACGTCAATTGTTCAGACAACCTTCACATAGGAGCTCTAGGGACTTCTAACAGCAACCTCTGAAGTCCGTAAGCTTCGTTGTATTTTTGGCACACGCCAATGTGAGCTCAATCCGACCTGAAACTGTCGAAAATGGTGAATCCAAGTGTCTTGTGGGACTCCATCGAAAGATTGGCCTTGTCCAAGTCGATTGACACCGCCGCCACTGTAAATAAAGGACTACTCGGTGTCTCTCAGTTATATACTGTCAGTAAAGCGCCTTCAGCGAACCTTCGGCGCGTTACATGCCAAGGATCCAGGGCCATCATGTCCCATCATGATGCATCATCACATGATCCACATTTTGATGGAATCTGTTGGATGCTCGCGAACCAACGTGCCGGAAAGCACAATTGAGCTGAATAAACGACAATATATATTAACTCTAGTCTAAACGAAAGTGTTAGTAGTTTCAGTTCTAGACATACCGCTTCATTTCACCTTCATCTCAGGGAATTTACTCATTTTAGGACAATTTAGGTTGATTTCCTTGTCATCGCCCCTCATTCCTCGAAGATCTGTTTAGATCTAAGTGAACAGAAAAACATCCCTACCTTCTGTGGTTCACTTAGGGTCTACAGACTACATCTGTATTTGTTTTCCCTCTCTGTGACTGTTTCATCTCCTTCATCTCTGCCCCATTTGATTCTCAATCTTGCTGAATCTTGTGATCATCCGCCAGATGCGCCAAATCTGAAGCACATGCTGCAGTTTTCAGAACGAGAAAAGCGGGAGTAACACGATGTAGAGTTCGGCGAGGATACCGTAGCGTGCCCGCGACAGCCAAACTGTGCCAGAGCGCTGAGATGTCACTCCATTTCCTGATTCCCCCACTCAATCCATCAATAATCTACCTCATTCTCAACCAAAGTATGGTTTGGTATCGATTCTCGATACGTTTACATGCTTTTTAGCCCTTAACCTAATGTTTTACTGCACGGAGGACTGTTCGTCACTCCTCATTCTGTCTCATTTCAGGTTCATCCATCCTGATTCAGTGCCAATTCAGCCCAAATTAGGTCGGATCAAGCAGATTTCGCCCCATCGAGGCTACATTTCTATTTTTTCTGGGATTTACCCGCACTACGTTCTTCGTTGACGTAGCGACACACCCCAGTGTGTTTTTGGAGGGGGAGTGTAAGTGCGGCTAACCCCCATCTGCTCAGATTTTCACAGATCTGCCCCAGATTGCTACATTTTGGTCATTTTCTCTGCTTCGGCGGAATCGCCGCCTCGCAGCTCAGTCTCAGGATCAGTCCTATATATTTCTGATATGCCGGATCTGATTCCGCGGTCCATTCTCCGTAAATCCGCCGCGTTCCGATCATTTACCTGGAATCGCCATTTGCCGCTGACGCGCGCTCGCGGGCCAGATCGGCCAAATATTTTTTCATAATCGGATTTATATAAATCTTTTCAGACAGTTTTGGACACTCAGATGTACTTAGAATAATCCGCATCAATTTTCTTCATAGACTGGGATTTTCTGCCGGATAACAATCAGCATGGATCTTGCTTCCGTTGTTGCTGCTCTCGCCTCCGTTGGTGTCCGTGTATCCGGTTCTACCCCCAACAGCAGCGTTCAGGTCGACTCCTCGCGTGCCCGCCCCACTGGTCTTGCCGGCCCCGAGCCCTCCGGCACCTTCCACGACCCAGGGCAGCACTTTCACGCTACTACGGAGACAATACGGGCGCCCTGGTCGACATGGCCTATGTCAAACACGCAGCACACCTCCTACACAGGGTAACACACAACCACCAACCAGAAGTTCGCGAGGCGGCAGCCATACGCATAAAAGAAGCGCAAATGGCCCGCAACACCTGCCCCCGGTGGATACTGGCACAACACGGCGTCTCCACCCCCGTGGGCACTGGCATCTGGGCCCAGCTACAACTCCTCCTACCGCACCAAACACACGCCATCCTGACAAACCACCACTGCGATCAACAGGGGCCACTCGTGGCCACACACACCGACATCCACCGACGCCCGGCAGGCGAGGTGGACACCCTGCGCCTCGTAGGGGCCACCATCACCATAGTGTATATCACCCCAACACAGATGAAGATCATGGCCCAATGCGACGCCCACCACGCCCCATTCCTTTCCGACCCACAATGGCCAGCACGCCACGTCTTCCAGGCGTACCTTCGCGCATGTGCTACGAAGGCAGGGCGCGACATGCCGGGGCCCAAGGACATCGACACGGCGTACACAGCCTTCCAGCGCCAGCACCCCCGGCCCCGCCTGAGCGAGCACGAGACCCCCAACGACGGCGGCACGACGCAGGGGGAGCCCACCCCGTCAGCCGAAGGCTGGACACCACCCACCATCCTGCTACTAGCACCAAACGGCCACAAACATGCTACCCGCACCGTCCAGCGACACCATGCCCCCTGGTCCATCCCCAAACACAATGCACCGGAGACCGATGTACCACCAGTCAGACACAGTGACCAGGGCATACCACGCACGTGCTGGCACTGCGGCCCAGCAGCCCTCGACACTCCGTGGCCCCTGCTGCACCTCATCTCCACCCACTACCACACCCCCACCGCCGCCGCCACCGCCGACCAGCAGGCATGGCTCTCCCCCTGGTTTCACACGGTACCCCAAGACCACCCGGCGCACGTAGCCTGGACCCGAACACCCACGGCGACATGGACGTTCACCAACGAGCGGGCAGACCCGGACAGCGTAGCCATGGAGTACGACCGCTGCGACCCACACCGCGCAGGACCTCAGGAGGCACCCATGCGCCCCCTACAGCACAAATGCCCCACCCTCCGCGGCGACAAAGACAACAAGGAGCGGCGACAGACCATCACGTGCCAGAAGTTCCACCCCAATACGGGATACCTCTTCCACCTGATGTACGCGTATATCACCCTGGGACGCCCAGACAGGGGCCTCCTCCGCCTCACCCCACGAGCCCAGGCCATCATCACCCAGGGAATAGGCGTCTATGCAGCGCCACTACTGCAACCCACGCAAATCACCGCCAGAACCACCCAGGGGAACTCCATCTACGTCTATCACCCCACAGCAATCGCCCGCCTACCCATACCCAGCGACACCGACATCATCTACTTCACTGACGCATCCGGCACCCAGCAACGCACCCCCACGGTCGGTTGCGTCTCCGTGCGCATCACCCGGCACGCGGACGGCCTCCACGTGGAACACCACACCGGGACCACCATCTTTGGGGCGTCCTCCCACGGCGAACTGCGCACCATGGCAGACGCCGTCACCGCCACACCGCCACCCACGACGGTCCGGCCCCGCAACATCTGGGTAGTCGTGGACGCCACGGTCGACATCCACCTCACCAGGCGCCTTGCGGACCTGCCCCTCCACAAAGCACTCAAGTCCGGCCTCACCACACAAGCGTTGGGACTATGGATGGCCTTCAAGGGCATGCACCCCCAGGACGCCCTACACATCGTCAAGCAGGAGTCACACCGCTACGCATACGGCAATGGACGCGCAGACACGCAGGCCAAACACCAGAACACCAACCACACCCCAGGGCTCGAATGCGTGCGACTGGGCACCCCACACCACAGCCACCTGCAGCACCTGCCCCTGATACCCCTGGCCATACAGCCCCCCCAATGGATCCCCGAGGACACGCCGTACACGGATCGAGACAAGCAGTACCACTACCCCACACCCATCCGGCAACTGGCCACCACACTGGGCCACCCAGCGAACACCGAACTCCTCCGACGCCTCGAAAACTCCGTCCACACCCCCCTCTACTACTCCGCCCTGCGCCCGGATAGCCTCCCAGCACACCTACAAAAGCCCCGACTCCAACTCGCCCTCGAACAGCTTCCCCTCCTCACCCGATACCACCGATGGTATACGCGCCGCTCGATCCACGTCCCCGCAGGACACACCAAATGCATCTGCAGCCACGCGGAAGAAGAAACATGGGACCACTTCAAGGCGTGCCCCCTGTACAGAGGACTGGACACCCTCACAGACTGGAACCCAACCCACACCATCGCACAGCACGCCGGATGGCTGGCGCAGTCCCCGGCGACCCAGCAACTCACCACCGTCCTCAAGCAGACGGAGGTGCTCGAGGCAGTCCGCAGGGGACTCGTCCCCACTGCCGTCTACACCTTACTACGCACCCACGCGGAGGACCCCCAGGCCACGGCGGCGCACATGCAGCGGACGGCCGTTGCCAAGACGGCGGAGCAGCTCACATACCGCACCCACAAATACCTGCAGCATGCGGCAACCCTGCCCCCAACAGACCAAGCCCACCTCCTCAAACTCCTGTTCTACCAACCATGAGAACCTACCCCGTGACATACCAACACCGAACCCCCACCACGTCTACACACCGTCCACCGAGCACAGCACTGGCACAGCACACACGGGCGCCACAGGCACCGCACACGCTCCCACCAGCATGCGCGCGCCACCAGCCCCCATCCCCCCACGCCGCCGTCCGTCCACAGGTACCACCAACCACCAGCCACCGCATGTCCCCTCTGCGTTCGCCAGCGGCTACCACAGACAGCCCTGCCCTGCAACCCAGACCACTGGGTCTGCCTGGGAGCCGCGCACCGCCTCACCCACTGCCCCCACTGCGGGGACCTCAACCCCCGCCACCGCGAACGGCCCGCGGCCCCAGCCGCACCCCCCCCCGCCAGCCACCCCAGCTTCTTCGGGTACCTCACCGACACCCTCCGGGACCAACTGGGAGGGTACTACGTGGCGGACGCGGCGGACCACGCATGGGCCATAGCCGTGGCCGCGGGCAACACACCCCTGCCCCCCCACAGCCCACCCCTACGCCACAGCGGAGGCGGCTTGAACGTGGCGGCCCGCCACATCCTCCTCGCCCTATACCTCCACCACCGAGACCTACACCTCCCAGACCCACAACTCCCGGCCCCCCAAGCAGCAGCCCTGACGCCGGAAACGTGGGCCGACACGGCACCAGAGGAGATAGCAGCCTACCTCCGAACCACGTGCCGCCGGTTCACAAACGCCCTCGGCCGACGGAAGGGAACACCTTACCCCCTCAGCGCACTCCTCTACCCGGCACACCACCCCCACCCCGCACAACAGACGCCCCCGGAGGGCTGGGCGTCTTTTCGGGACGCCCACCTGGCCGGCCCCGACGAGGTCACCGCCACGCGGATGGGCCTCACGGACCAGGAGGCCTACGTCAGAGGCCTCAAGACGAGCCTCCAAGAGGCACACCGCTGGCACGCCCGCTCCCCATCGCCCCCACGGGGACAGGAGGGTTCACCCGCCCCCGACACCCACCAGGCCAAGAAGACCAAGACAGGTCGGGGGGCCCGCCAACGCGCCCGCCAGCAGGGCGCGACGCCCCGACCAAGGCCCGGGTCCAGCCACACCGCACCGCCCCACGCCCAGACCCCCGGGGCACACCAACAACACCATCACCACCAACGCCCACCACCACCACCGTACCGCAGCACCCAAACCCTGCAGCCCAGTCAGCCACCACCGCCCACACACGTCCAGACCATGCCAGGACCACCGTACGCGCAGAGCCAGGGGACATGGCACCACCAACACCACCACCGCGCCCCCGTCCCTCCAAACCCCTACCCCCCAATGCCCCCAAGCTACAGCGACCCCCACCAGCTACATCTCCACCACGCCCCAGCACAACCAGGCCCCGCGAACCACCCACCCCACATAGCGCACATCACCGCACCACACCATCACGTGTACCACCGCCACCAGCCCCTGCCACCACACCCACCAACGCCGGGGTACCACACACAACCGGCACACCCTCCACACCACCACCACGCGATCCAGCACCACCCGCCGCCCCCGCTACACGGGCCCACGACATACGAGCCACGGTACACCCCCATGGACCCGCGAGGAGCCGCGCACGCACACCAGCAACACCAGGGCCTAGTAGGGGCGCCCCACCAACACCAACAGCCCCCCCACCCACACCCCATACCAGCGAGCACCATCCACCAGCAGCCGCCCATCACATACGGACCACAGCCCCACCCGGGGGCTCTTGCGGTCGCCTCCCACCCGCACCCCGGCACCGCAACCAATCAAGAACCGCAAGGGCCACACGGCGCACACACGCAACACCCACACGACCCACAGGGACGCCCGGACCCCCAGCCGGCACAACACCCACCCCCACCCCCCCCCACCCCACCACCACCAGCAGCCCCCCCACCCACACCCCATACCAGCGAGCACCATCCACCAGCAGCCACCAATTACATACGGACCACAGCCCCACCCGGACGCTCATGCGACCGCCTCCCACCCACACCCCGGCACCACAACCAGTCAAGAACCGCAAGGGCCACACGGCGCACACACGCAACACCCACACGACCCACAGGGACGCCCAGACCCCCAACCAGCACAACACCCACCCCCGCCCCCCCCACCACCAACAGCGCCACCCCCACACCACCACCCCCCGCCCCCCCCCCCGAGACCAGGCCAGGGACACAACACGCGGCAGCCAGCACCAGCCAATCGACGTCGATACCCCCGCCGACACACGCCATGGCGAATCCCCCCTCCCGCGACCGCCACAAGAGACCCCATCACCGGACCCCACGCGCGACAACCATGACCACCCCCCCCAACCCACACCACCTCCCCATCACACCCCGCACCACCAGTCGCCGCACCGGCCGAACCCTACGGCCTACACAACCCCGCAGCGGTACGGCAGCACCTCCGGGGACTCGGGGAACAGGACGTCGTGCTGTACCCCCGCACCTCCGGCACCAGCATTCCCATCCGGGCGGCCACCCTGGTCCAGGCGGCCACCCTGGGGGAAGGCGTCAGAGACTTCCTCTTCGACGCCTTCCTCCACGTCGCCCGACACGAGCGCCGCCCACGCGCCACCCCAGACGGCGAGAGCCCGCCCCCCACGGGGAGCCGGATCTGGGTGCCCCCCATCGACTGGGGGCGACACCTGGTCGGACACCCCGTGCCGGAGCGGGACAGCACCCAGGGCCGCACCCGCTACCGCGAGCCCAACATGGCCCACCCCCCACCCGACGCCACCCCCGACAGCACCAAAGAGTGGGAGCGGGAAACATGGGTAGCCCGGATGGCCTCCCTAAGCAACTTCCAGCACCACGTCCCGGGGGACATCCCCACCCCCAACGAGCAGCAGCCAGCCCCCTCCAAGTACATGACCCTCATGTACAATCTGCACTACACCCTCTCCACCACCACCTACGACGCACCCACAGACCTCTGGGTGGTACACGGCACCGACTCCCTCTTCCCCGCCGACTACACCCCCGCCCCACACAACCCGGGCCCCGACACGTACGCCAGGGGGGACGACCCGGACGACCCCCACATCTGGGGCACGTGGGAACCCGAATCCCTGGACACGCTGCTCTCCATCCGCAGCGGCTGCCAGGGCCTTGGTAGGGCAATGTATTGCCTCGCCAAGTGGACCCAACGGACCTGGGGGATCCCCACGGACCGATGGGTGTGGGTGGTCACGCTGCGCCCCCAGCAGAGGGAAGCCCCCCTAAACCGCAGGGGACCCACCCCCCCACGCCCCACCACCCCACAACTATGCCCGTACATGGTGGCAGCCCGCCTCATGACGCTGCTATGGCCGGGCCCCCACACCCCCACCCAAAACTACCCCCACCTCACAGAGGAGGACATGCCCGGCATCCAGCGATGCTTCTTCCGGACACTCGACTACCTCCAGCAAACACACCCCCACGTCCTGGAGCAGATATGGCCAGCCCCCGGGTAACCCACGTGCCCGCGCAGCCGAGACAACGCCGCCACGCCAGCACCAGCACGCACGGATCACCAGGGAAAACGCGCGCACACGCCCGATGCCCGAACCTGCACTCTCGTTCTCGCTACTTACAGGACCCAGCATCGTACGCCCGCCCCCGAGGCCCGGGACCCTCCGCCGTCTCTGACAGCCCTCTCCTCCGCCTCCGACTCCACAACCTCCACCACCACGACCACCTCATCCACCACCACCACCACGTCCTCATCCAGCACTCCACCCCCCAGGCCGCGGGGGACACCTCCCAAACGGGCCTCCAAACCCGCCCCCACCGCGAGCAGCCCCGCCACCGCCACAGCCCACGCCCCGGCGAAGCCCACGCCCACGACCCAGCCGAAGCCCAAGACCGCCGCCAAACGGCGACCCGCAGCCAAGCCCAAACCCAAGCCCAAACCCGGCGCCACGACGGCAGCGCGAGCCCGGCCCCCCGAGGATGTCCTCTACGACATCCGGCCCCAGCCGTCCCAGGCCCGAAGGCAGCAGCGCCCAGCGCGGCGCCCCCCCACCGTCACCGACGCCACCGCCACCACCTTCATGGCGGAGCGCGCCGCGGCCGAAGACCGACGCGCCTCATCCCACCACCTCCCAAAGCCCGCACCCCAGGCCCACGGACCGCACCAGGGTCCACCAGCAGCGCCCCCGCCCCCCTACCGGCCCCCGATGACAGCCCACATGCAACGCATGCCCCACTACCGCCGCCGCCGCGAATCCCCGCCCAACCCCGAGGCGGAGACCGTACGCGCACACCCGCGGGTCCACATCCGCGTGCACCCCCACTCCCCACGCACCCCCACGAAACAGGACTACGAGGAATTTCCCAGGCCCGCCACCGCCGCCGGTCCCCACGACCCCGTCACACCCACCCACGCCCACTCCTCCGCCCAAGACCGCAGGCCCGCCCAGGAACAGTGGTGGCAGCGCTGGACCCACACGCAGCTCTGGGAGCTGCGGAAGTGGGCCCGGGGAGAGCCCTCCCTCGAGGGCATGGTCCATCGGCCCCGCAAGGGGTCGGTGGAGAACTGCCGCCTCCGGCCGGCGGGGGGGTGGATGCCGCAGGCCGCATGGGAAGCCATGCTGGCCGATGCGCTCCACCCCCTGGGAGTCCACCCCCGCAACCTCCCCGCGCCCCAGGACCACCCGTATGTCATCAGGCGCCTGCGGGAGACCCTCCAGGAAACGCGGCGAGACGGCATCCGCCTGTGGGACATCACCCAAAGCCCAGCCCCGCACGCACACACCCCCTCACCACCCCACAATCGTCGGCGCACCGACACCGGCGACACCCACAGCACCCCAGGAGCCCTGCGCGCCACACAACACGACGCGCCCGACCCCCCGGCCAGCGGCGCCGCCATCTAACCCCGTTACCCAGCACACCAACACCACGGGGCGCCACGCCAGGCCCCGCCCAGAAGTCACCAAACGAACCGGACGCCGAAGGAAGCCAACGCACACGACAACGAGCACCACTACGCCCAAAGGCGCCGAACCCAGGCCCGATACCGTGGGCTCCTCTCCACCCTCAGCACGACACACACATTACTGACGTCACTCCCCCGCCGTGCCCCCTCCCACGCCACCGCCCCGCCCCCCCCCCCTCCCGCCGCACGTCCCCACGCCGCCCAGCACCCAGCCCCACACACTGCGCCACAGCATCGCCCACTTGGCACCTCACAGTAGACCGCCGTCCTGTGGTCCCGCTCCCCCCAGCACCGCTCCCGGGGCCGCACCCGGCCCACGTCGTGTTCGCCCCCACGTCGCGGGCCGCGGACATCCTCCCGCTCCTCGCCGCCACCCCTCCCGGGCATCGCATACTGCTTGCCGCCAACCCCTCGGTCCTCAGTGAGGTCCTCATCGGGCACGCCGACGCCCTGCACGTGCGCCCGCTGCTGCCCAACCTGCACGCTGCGTACGCCCCCGGCACGCCCGTCGACCCCTCCGTGTGGGACTCCCAGTGAGGCCACCGGCCACCGGCCGGCCCGCACGCACCACACCGCACTCGCCTCGGGCGCGGGACCCCGTGGACGCCACTACCCACACGCCCGGCCCCGCGCCACCGCCAAACCGAGCCAGAACTCAAGCACAAATCAAACCCGAGCCACACCCCGAAACCGCTAACCCTTGACTCTTAACCAAACCCGCCGAGGGAACAACGTAACCACAGCCCACACCCACAGCCCACACAGCCGCCTAACCAGCCAGCTCCAGAAGCAAAGAGACACCTCACCAAACCCACCCTGACCCAAGCCTAACCGAGCCGAGGCCCCAACACAAATCAAACCCGAGCCACACCCCGAAACCGTCAATCCTTGACTCCAAACCAGGCCCGCAGAGAGAAAATACGTGGACACAGCCCACAGCCACAGCCCACACAGCCGCCTAACCAGCCAGCACCAGAAGCAAAGAGACACCTAACCAAACCCACCCTGACCCATACCCGTGTACATCAGGACACGCGAGCCGCACCCCTGGGGCGCGACCGCCGCCACAGCACCGACGACACACGCCAGAGGACACAACGCTATAGCACCGCCGCACCAGCTGCCCGTGCCTGTGCCTGCAGTGTACGCGCGCCCCTGTTTCCCACTTTTTTGTTTTTTCTTTTTCTTTTTTCAAAAAAAAAAAAAAAAAAGAGGTAAAAAAAAAAAACAAGTAAAAAAAAAAAACGAAAATTAGGGGGGGAGGAAGAGGGACACAACCACCCAGGGCACACGCGCACCGCACACAGCACGCACACCGGTGAACAGGAGCCCAGTGGCCCAGGACACCGCACATGCAACACAACACACCGAGTGAGCACACCGGTGAACAGGAGCCAGCTGGCCCAGGACACCGCAGACGCACCACAGCAAACCGCGCGGGCGCACCGGTGAACAGGAGCCCAACGGCCCAGGACACTGCACACACGTAGGGAGGCCGAGGGACAGGAAAGAACCAATACCCCATGGGTCGGACGCACTGGGGCGACCCAGCCGACCCACCGGGGCAGTGACAGGAGCGGTACTCCAAGGCCACTGGTCCGAGCCCGGCCAGGCTGCATCGGGGACCATGGCAAACGTCACCCGGAGCCATGGAAGCAACCGGTGACAGGCGAGCCGGTACACAGTCCAGGAGGGGGTCACCTGCCAAGCAGAGTGGCCCCGCAACTCAAGCCACAAGGGTGAGGCGGTCGTACCGTAGACAAGCGGGAGCAATACCCCTTGTGGTGAGAGATACTCCACACGACTGGGCAGCCCCCCAGAGCTGCCGCCCAAAGGAGGGGGCATGTGGCCCTACCCATGGACACATGTGGGGACACCCTCCCACCTGGGACACATGGACCGGGTGGCCGCGACAATGCCTTCCCAAGCACATGCGGGAGCGGCTCAAGAGGCACCTGACACAGGGCAGTGGGAGGGACAGGACGTCCCCTTGGTAAGACCTTCTTCCTGCAATGTCAAAGGAGGCATCCCGAGCTCCCGAAGATACCTACCTACCTACCTTAACCGGTCCAGCTCGGCTCGCGGTGAGTTATCCATGTGGCTGTAGGGGGGCTGGGCTGTTCTTGGTACGAAAGAGCTCCTTGGTATCACAGCAGGGGTCGGCATGGGTCGGCTCCTCAAGCTTCCCAGGGTGTTCGTCTGTCCCGCCACCAGAAGATTGGTTTGTAGACGATGAGGTGAAATTCCCACCGTGGGAGGTGGCGCTTGGGGAGGAATCAGGGGCTCCCATTTGGCCCGAATTTCTTGAGTTAGATCACCAACTCTTTCAGAAGTGGCTCCTTGAAGAGCCTCTTGTATCTCCGACCGCGTCAGGGATTTGTTTGAGGATCTTCCTGCTCCTCTGCTCCTTCCACCACAAGACTCAGGGCCACGTAGGCCACTCAGAGAGGTGAAACCAGGTGCTGGCATAGTACTTAGGCGGCTCAAGTTGCAGGGTCAAAATCTGCCCAAACGTGCCTCTCCGCGGCACTCCGAAAAAATAGTTTTTATGGGGGACCCGAAAACACAAGAACCAAAAACCCAGCAAAAATCACTTAATTGGACCATTTTCATTTATTTCCAAGAAAACTGACTGCCCCGGAAAATGATTTATCTCCCTAAAAATGCACTACTTTTTTCGGAAAACCATGACTTTTTCTTTCTCCTACCACTTATGCTTTCCTATGACAATACCCATGAGCTTTCAATCCTTTCCAAAACCATTTGTTGAAAACCATGTTGCACGCAGCACCACAAGAAGCATTTTTTGGCACTGTTCTTTGCGCGAGGCCTCGCGCAAACAGCAACACAACAGCGCAATAAAATGCATCACAGGGAAAAAGTGCCGCACAAAGTGACAGCAAAAAGGTCGTTGAAGAGGAATGCATAGGGCGAGCCCTCGCGCATAATATATCACAACAAACGAAGAAATTACTTTTTGTTCGGAACAACTTGCATCTTAGAACCCATAGCCTTAGCAACGGATGTCTTACCCTTTGGCGCTGGCTTTGTGGGCTCGCCTCTTGGTTGGGACTGACGAGCTGGCTGCTTGAATGGAGCTCTGGCCCCGGTTTCCTCGGGCCTTTGTTTTGCTGCCGCTTTCTTCGCTGCCTTGCCTTGGGAGACCTGCGCTTCCTCCTCCTCTTCTTCCTCGCTCTCCTCCTCTTCATCCCGTTCGTCTTCGTCGGATTCTCCACCAGTACCCGACTTCGCTGCCTGAGGCTTGGAAGCAGTCTTCTTCTTCTTCGGGGCAGGTTCCTCACCAGTTGACTTCCGCTTTGCTGCAGGGGCCTGTGCTTCTGCAGCTTGACCGTTCTGAACAATCTCTTCCTCCTTCAGCGTCAACACATCAGAACCCAACTTGTCATCGCGAACCCAAAGGAGAATACGACAGTCCGTCCAGTTGGCTTGCTGGTCCCAATCACCAGCCTCGTCCAGGTTCGACCCTTGTGTCAAGACGTGGTTCACCTGATTCTGCACTCTGTTTTTAAGACGTCACAAATTTCTCAGTGCGAAGCCAGTGGTACTATCATACGAAGCCAGAAGCCAATGCCCTCCCCCCAGCCTCCCAGCCCCGTTTTGGAGAAAAAATGAGGCAGCTCGATGACTACCTCGATGAATGGCAGAAAACGAAACAGAAATCGGCCCGGACTGCGGTACACAGAGCGATCGTCCAGGGCCGCCAACTCAAGAGTGCCATCCAGAAACATCTCCAACCCCCGGATCAGGCTCCAATCTCACTCAGGCGCTCTGACGGAACCCTTGCTACAGACACCAAAGAGGTTGCAAAGATATTTTCGGATACGCTCCTCCACTTGGGGGGTTCGCCTGACTACACCCCCCCCCGACGATTTCACGGAGCGCCTCCTGAGCCACACACCCCAGTGCCCTTCGGGCACAGAAACCCAGGACATCCCGGACATGACATGGTCAGAGTTTACCGGCATCCTCCACTCGGCAAACCCGCGCAAGGCGGGAGGGGACGACCACACCAACACCTACCTGCTCTCCGCCCTCCCCCCCCACCTGCAGACGCTCTTCTTTCTGGTGGTAAATCGCTTCCTGCATGAGCCCCTGCCTCCCCACTCGACGACTGCCCAAGTATGTTTGATCTACAAGAAGAAAATCCCCCACGACCCCGCAAACTACCGCCCAATAGCCCTTTGAAACACTGTCTACAAGCTAGTGGCCCGACATGCCGCCTCTGCCCTCCAAACCTTCATCAGAGATCATTCCCTCATGCACCACAGCCAAAACAGGGGCATGCCAAATTTCCGAACCATGGACCACCTTTTCCACGTCACAACAGAAATCGCCCGAAGCCCCCAGGCCTACCATTTTTACATAGATTTTAACAAGGCCTTTAACAGCGTTCCCCACTGCACCCTCCGTCGGGTCCTCCACCACTATCGAATGCCGGCGGGGCTGGTAGACCTGATCAGTGGACTCTACACCCACCCCCAGGACGCCCCTCTTGTCAACAATGTCACACCCTACCACTACCTCCAAACCAGGGGCCCCCGCCAGGGCTGCCCCATGTCCCCTGTCCTGTTCATCCTTTATTCTAACGTGCTGCTCCATGCAGCCCCTCAACCCTCTCCGTTGGAGAGACCCGCCGAGACCTCTGCACACGCTTTCATCGATGACAAATTGTACCGATCACCCTCCCAGACCTACATCCAAAAGTTAATTGACTTCTATGACACGGACGCCAGGACATGGGGGCTCCAAATGAACTGTGACAAGTCAGAGGTGCACGCCCTGGGTGGCGTCCCACAGCATGACTTCCAGAGCCCAAGCGGCTTCACACTTTCTACTGTCGACCCGGATACCAAACAGCCACGGAAGGGCTACAAATACCTGGGGGTTTACATCTACAACGATAAGCACCCCCCGCAACTCCGACATCAAATACACTCGGAACTGAGCAGCTACTTCGTACACCTCTCCCCGGTTCGCCTCACCCTCCCTGAGCTGATTAAACTGGTGAATGTCCAACTGATACCAATCCTCACCTACCGCCTCATTGCCCACCCTTTTCTCTGCAGCGAAATAGATGAGCTCACGGCAGCGGTCTGAAAAGAGCTTGCTACGCATGGCAGAATCTCGCCCAAAGTCTCCACTAAGGACATATACCAGGCACGTGCTAAGCTGGGGCTAGGCCTCCGCCACCTGGGAATAGCGGTTCACAAGTATTTTGTTGAGGCGGGACTAAGGTACCAGAACCAGGACGGACCCCCGGCCAGTTGTGCGGCAGTTAGAGACGCCCTCCTTTCGACACGGCAAAATGCCCTCCAATATAGCTTCCAGGATGCGGTCAACCGCCTGAGTCTTCGATTCCACGCCCCTGGACCGTGGAACCCCTGCCTCCCCTGTGAGCTACACGAGCGAGAACGACTGTATGCTGCACCCCGAAGTGCCCCCCCCTGCCTCGCCACGGTTACCAAAGTCTACAAAAGAACAGCCACCATTTGCTTCGACACCGGGGAATCCGCTACCATCACGGAACGGAGTAATTTCACCTTCACCCCCCCCAACACCCCCCCTCTCCCTCCGGGTGACATAACCCACTACCACCTTTTCCCATCCTTCTCTTCCCCGCAAACCCGCAACCCCGACATCCCGGTTCCTCTCCAAGCGGACCTCATGGATAGCACCTGTGAAAGCCACTGGTTCCTCCTGTCTAACCTCCGCCAGGTTCTAAACCATGAGGATCTAATGGGGTGGGGGTGCATTCAGGCGGCTAACCTCGTCGCCGAGCTCCCCTTTGATGACACGGCGTGGGTCTATACGGATGGAAGCTCGGGAGATGGGGGCCATGGCAGCGCCTTCGCTATCTTTTGGCAACAACAGTGTTACGTCCTCTGCCGCTCCTCACCCTCACCAACTTCAGGGGGCTCCGAGCAATGGGCCATGGCAATGGCGTTAGCCAACCTCCCCAACATCCTCCCCCATACTCCGGTGGTGATCTTGGGTGATAACCGTGACACAGTCGAAGCGGTCAACCGGGCCCTCTCCAGCCCCCCCCCAGCGAGGCCGTCCACTTACACACAGGGCACACGAGACACTGCCTACACATCCCTCCTCGCCCCCCTCCCCCACCTGATCCATGTGGCTTGGATCAAGGGCCACACACACTTTATGGGGAACGAGCTCGCGGACTATTTCTCAAAATGGGCCGCTCAAGCATTACTGTGGCACCCCTCCCTCCTACCCCCCCCCCCCCCCCTGCAGGAGTAGTCACTAGTGGGGGCCTAGCCCTCATCTCAAAAATTCCGAAACACCACACCCGCTCCCTCTTCCCGACCCACCCACACACGCGCCTGCACTTCAGCACCAGCGCAAGCTTTCTCCAACAGAGCAGCTTCTTCTCAGCAATCGCATTCAAGTGGGTGTCAGACACGTATGGTTGTCAGGACTACAGACCTCACTGTGACACCAGTCACCGAACATGCCCTAAATGTCAAGAAGTACACTCGATGGATCCCATCTCATTCTGCGCCCTCTGTCCCACGATGCAATGGTTCCAACAGTGTCTCTCCAGCGCCTGGCCCCCCCGTTTTGACAAATTAGCACTCGAATGGTGGATAGCCAGCGACCATGGGGACCGACGACTCCACACACGCTCCACACAACGCTTGCAACGTCCCCGTCAGGCAAGGACCCCGCTATGCATGCTAAGGACTTTGACAGCGCCCTGGTTAAACGCAATAGGGCGCTCACGCCACTCATCGAGGACGCCAACAAATTTCTGCACGACAACCCACCCGGGGCCATTGGCCCACCAGTAACCAGAAACAATTATTTTGATTCCCCCGGTGAATTCAGTACCTCCAGAGGCCATGCCCCCCGGGACCCGCCAAAGTACGTTCCCCCCTCGGCCCTGCCTGCGGCGGTGTTGACACCCCCGAAACGCAAAGCCTCGGATCAACCACAGCGGAAAAAACGCCCCCCCCCCGGCACCGCCCAAGCCAGCAAAGCCCAGCGCAGCGCAACGCGCTCTGGACGCCTACCTGCAGCCTATTGGCCCCCGTCCCCCCCCCCCTCCTCCCCCTGCGCCACCCCGACGTGACGGAGGCCAGGCGCAGCACAAAGGGCGAAAGCGCAGTGAACCCGCCCCCCCCCCGGCCACACACCCTCCTGATCCCAAACAGCCTCGGATCGACAGATTCTTCCCCCCGAACTAGCGGCCTGAACCTGTTGTATGTCTCTCCTCATGCCTCCAGTAATTCCATACGATGTAGCTACCTAATCCACCCTGACCACAGCCGAAAGTACCCATTGTTAGCCAGGGTTGGCTTACAGTTTCGAATGCACATTCGACTCTCATGATATATCGCGTATATAACCCCCTAATGTGCCGGCGGACGCCCTACAGGATCTTGAGGCGCCGAGCACCCGAATTTGCACTGACCCAATGGCGTAAGGGGCATCCATCGGGTGACTCTGCCTACTGGGTTCTGCTGTAAAGTAGTTTTGTAGTGTAAATTTGATCGAACAGTCTTCACCGGACTCAAAATGTGTCCCCGTGCAAAAAAGTACTTAGGCGGCTCAAGTTGCAGGGTCAAAATCTGCCCCAAAGTGCCTCTCCGCGGCACTCCGAAACAATAGTTTTTATGGGGGACCCGAAAACACAAGAACCAAAAACCCAGCAAACATCACTTAATTGGACCATTTTCATTTATTTCCAAGAAAACTGACTGCCCCGGAAAATAATTTATCCCCCTAAAAATGCACTACTTTTTTCGGAAAACCATGACTTTTTCTTTCTCCTACCACTTATGCTTTCCTATGACAATACCCATGAGCTTTCAATCCTTTCCAAAACCAGTTTTTGAAAACCATGTTGCACGCAGCACCACAAGAAGCATTTTTTGGCACTGTTCTTTGCGCGAGGCCTCGCGCAAACAGCAACACAACAGCGCAATAAAATGCATCACAGGGAAAAAGTGCCGCACAAAGTGACAGCAAAAAGGTCGTTGAAGAGGAATGCATAGGGCGAGCCCTCGCGCATAATATATCACAACAAACGAAGAAATTACTTTTTGTTCGGAACAACTTGCATCTTAGAACCCGTAGCCTTAGCAACGGATGTCTTACCCTTTGGCGCTGGCTTTGTGGGCTCGCCTCTTGGTTGGGACTGACGAGCTGGCTGCTTGAATGGAGCTCTGGCCCCGGTTTCCTCGGGCCTTTGTTTCGCTGCCGCTTTCTTCGCTGCCTTGCCTTGGGAGACCTGCGCTTCCTCCTCCTCTTCTTCCTCGCTCTCCTCCTCTTCATCCCGTTCGTCTTCGTCGGATTCTTCACCAGTACCCGACTTCGCTGCCTGAGGCTTGAAAGCAGTCTTCTTCTTCTTCGGGGCAGGTTCCTCACCAGTTGACTTCCGCTTTGCTGCAGGGGCCTGTGCTTCTGCAGCTTGACCGTTCTGAGCAATGTCTTCCTCCTTCAGCGTCAACACATCAGAACCCAACTTGTCATCGCGAACCCAAAGGAGAATACCACAGTCCGTCCAGTTGGCTTGCTGGTCCCAATCACCAGCCTCGTCCAGGTTCCAGCCTTGTGTCAAGACGTGGTTGAACTGATTTTGCACTCTGTTTTTAAGACGTCACAAATTTCTCAGTGCGGGGCCAGTGGTACTATCATACAAAGCCAGAAGCTAATGTACAAAGTCATGGACTCGCATAACCCACGGGCCCCAAAGTCGCCAGGCGGTGTCATGTCGGAGCGGCGGCGGTAGCTGAGGGGCATTGGGGACCCGCTGGCAGGTGTAGGAATGCGTAATTGAAGGGCAGCACGACTTCAGAGCCGCGCAACTTGCATTGCATGCACCGAATACGTATGACATACGGAGGGAGGCACATAGGAGCGGTAAGGGTGCGGACACAGGGAGCGATGCATGGAACCAGAGGGGCGCCGTAGGCGTCACAGACGAAGTAAAAGACTTGAGAGAATGATGTGGGGGAATGCCAAGGCGCTGCCTATAGCGTCTCAATCGTCGGGAGTACCAAGGTGAAGGGGGGGGGATAAACGGAAATTCTGTCGGTCTGGACCCTGAAAAAACGCATTTTGGGATGTCCTGGCGCTTGGTTGATGAGAGTTGAGCTGATAATTGAATTCAGCACCCCCATATTAGGGGGGGTGGGTACCTGAATTGCCCTGCCGGGCTCACGAGATGAAGAAACCCATGCTCGGCACCGTTCGGGAGGGGGGGAGGGGATAAACGGAAATTCTGTCCGTCTGGACCCTCCAAAACGCATTTTGGGATGTCCCTGCGCTTGGTTGATGGGAATTGAGCTGATAATTGATTCCAGCACCCCCAAATTAGGGGAGGTGGGTACCTGAATTGCCCTCCCGGGCTCACGAGATGAAGAAACCCATGTTCGGCACCGTTTGGGAGGGGGGGAGGGGATAAACGGAAGTTCTGTCCATCTGGACCCTCCAAAACGCATTTTGGGATGTCACAGCGCTTGTTTGATGAGAATTTAGCTGATAATTGAATTCAGCACCCCCAAACTAGGGGGGGATGGGTACCTGAAGTACCTTCCTGGGCTCACGAGATGAAGAAACCCATTTTCGGCACCGTTTTGGGGGGGGGGGGGTTGGATGAACGGGAATTCTGTCGGTCTGGACCCTGAAAAACAAATTTTGGGATGTCCCAGCGCTGAATTGATGAGAACTAAGCTGATAATTGAATTCTGCACCCCGAAATTAGGGGGGACAAGTACCTGAAGTGCCCCACCAGGCTCACGAGATGAAGAAACCCATTTTTGGCACCGTTTGAGGGGGGTGGATAAACGGAAAGTCTGTCGTTCTGGACCCTGAAAAACGCATTTTCTGATGTCCCAGCGCTTGGTTAATGAGAATGAGGCTCATAATTGAATTCAGCCCCCCCAAATCAGGGGATTCTGCACTCTGTTGACCCAATCAGAGAGACTGTTGGTGGAGACACCAAGAAGGTACATGCGAGAAGCGGCTCCATTGCAGCAATCTTGCACACCAGGTCTGGCTGATGATCAATGAAGACAAACGAAGGCTTGAAGCCCTTATCGTCTTTCGGGTAATGGAGGTGAGTGTCGAAATACCACATAACATGCGTTATCGGAAGGGGACCGCCAAATTCAGTGTCAACCATCTCCTGTACTTGAGTAGGTCCAAACGTCAGATAATTCCGAATCAGCAAGGAGGGAGAAGTTTTTGCGCGAGGCCTCGCTCAGAGAGACGACGCAATGACGAAATTATACCTTCTTTGTCCAGCTATCCGGTGACAAAATCAGCAACCAGCAAACGTTGCACAGTGTAGGATCCCCTGCTGGCTTCGGTTTTGTTGGCCAACTGAGGATGGGAAACCGCAACATGTTAGCCATGTGTGGCGCGTTGAAATCATTGTTGAAACGCCGCTCTGTTTCCGTTTCCAGCACGTTGTACATGTTGTCAACAACAGTTTGGGAACCGCACAGAAGTGTATCAGCACGCGCCATCTCTTCATACAGCCAGGCTGGGCACATCGTCTCAGGAGCA
This sequence comes from Eutreptiella sp. 'Long Island Sound 2002', assembly GCA_964036045.1. Classification (NCBI taxonomy): domain Eukaryota; phylum Euglenozoa; class Euglenophyceae; order Eutreptiales; family Eutreptiaceae; genus Eutreptiella; species Eutreptiella sp. 'Long Island Sound 2002'. Next base: position 175,337,561 of record OZ038381.1, read on the forward strand.
AGATGTTCAAACATGTCGCCGTTGATGACAATCAGGTTCTTGTCAATCTCCATGAACTGCTTCGGGGGTTCGTGGGCCAGAGCTGCAATTCCGGTCGCCTTAATTGTGATAGTTTGACTTGCCAGTAATGGATCCTGCTGTTCCACTGTCTTGAAGTCACCAGTAACGCCAGCAGCTGGGGGGACCACACGGCTCTTGGTAACCTCTGTACCCAGGAGTCTTTGGACATTGCGGATTTTCATGGAGACGAGTTTGCCTCTCTGTGCCACCTGCCACAGTGGTGCGCGAATCATGGATTTCCATGCCCGCCATGGACCGCGACTTTTGCCTTCAGGTTCCCGCCAATAGCCCCATGTACCAAGAGTCACCTTCAGGGCAGGCCTTCCAAGTGCAGCAACCTCTTTGCGGCTGCGCATGTCGTTGGCTAAGGAACAGAAATGGAGAAGATGTAGCGCACCAATGCAGAAACGGAACCCACGCCTCGTCGATGGTACACACCTTTCTCAGGTCGAACGTACTGGCCGTTGTGCGCGTTGGCCAGATGCATTGAGACCCACTGTTCAAGGATAATGTCGTCGAACGATTTCTGCAACGATTTGAGAGTTGTTTTTTCTTCCTCTATCTCAGCTGCCACTTTCTTGTAGAACTCCGGCATGAGGATCCCGTCCAATTTCTTTAGCGCGTTCTCTGTGACTTTCTAGCCTTTGTCGTGGAACTTCTGCAGACCTTTCACAGCTTCCGGACCAGCATAGTAGGCAAACGTCATGAAATCTTTCCACAATTTATACGTTTTGTCCTGAAAATGACAGGGTTATGCGCGAGGCCTCGCGCAACGAACAGCATCGAAACAACGTTTAATGAACATACGAATTGACCAGGCTGCTTCAGTTCAGCGGTTGGAACCACGGAACTCATCTGCACAGCATCCACAATGGCGATCTTGAGATTGTTGTACGTGTCAGGTAGGCCTCGCCGCCGCGAATCTTCAACACATCGAATGAGGTTATCTGCTGCCTCATACAGCAGTATTGGCTCAACGTCTTGTGCGCTTCCTCTTGCTTGTCCCGCCAGCTTTGCACGGAAGGCCAACGGTGTATCAGGCTTCAGATTATCGGCAGTGCATGTAGCATGCCACCTCTGCAGATCCAGACACGCTGCGCGTCGCTTCTCCGAAATCTTTGCACCCGCTTCAACGCTGTGCTGTCCAGATACACACCGATAATCGCCATCTGCAAATATGAGACACGTCCATGTTCGAGGGCTCGCGCCACGAGAAGAAGGAATAGTCGGTTGGTAACATAGTATTATCTGCCCAGAGAACGACGTGTATGGGGCCTGTTGGCGGTGCTGCTTCAAGTGACTCAATACGCTTCTGCAGCAACTTGGCATCTTTCCATCTGATCTGTCCCTTTGTCTTCTCCGGGTCGATTCTCACGTTTTCCAGCTCAACCTCCACCTGTTTCCGATCCGGCTTCCGGGTCGTCCTCGATGTCTGTACCCATTTGTAAGTGCGGCTAACCCCCATCTGCTCAGATTTTCACAGATCTGCCCCAGATTGCTACATTTTGGTCATTTTCTCTGCTTCGGCGGAATCGCCGCCTCGCAGCTCAGTCTCAGGATCAGTCCTATATATTTCTGATATGCCGGATCTGATTCCGCGGTCCATTCTCCGTAAATCCGCCGCGTTCCGATCATTTACCTGGAATCGCCATTTGCCGCTGACGCGCGCTCGCGGGCCAGATCGGCCAAATATTTTTCATAACCGGATTTATGTAAATCTTTTCAGACAGTTTTGGACACTCAGATGTACTTAGAATAATCCGCATCAATTTTCTTCATAGACCGGGATTTTCTGCCGGATAACAATCAGCATGGATCTTGCTTCCGTTGTTGCTGCTCTCGCCTCCGTTGGTGTCCGTGTATCCGGTTCTACCACCAACAGCAGCGTTCAGGTCGACTCCTCGCGTGCCTGCCCCACTGGTCTTGCCAGCCCCGAGCCCTTCGGTACCTTCCACGACCCAGGGCAGCACTTTCATGGTAGCAGAGGCTACCTGAATGTTGTTCCTTTGGTCTCCCAACCACAGCCCGCTCCCCAGTACGGCCCCGTAGACCCCGCCGCTTCTGGAGAAGTAACGATTACACTGCCTTGGTGCTGCGCGAACGAGGCCTTGAGAGGAGTGCCTTGCGCGAGTCCAAGCTGCCCAAGAAGGGCACAAATCAGCAGCTGTGGGGACCCAGATTACCACAATCCCAGTCGAAATTGGCCATCGAGTAGCTGGAATCCGCCGGCCTACGACGATGGCAACGCTCCGGTAGACCTTACGGAGCTGGCAGGTACCAACATTCTTTACCAATGTCCAACATTTGAGACCACGGACGCCGATCTGAACGACATTGAGATGGGTGGTCCAGGTGAGGTACCTAGCTATAATCGACCAGCCTCTTGGGCACAATGGGGCGACCATTTGTCCCCAGAAGTGACCCGTAACCTTGAGGCCCTTGAGGCCCTTTGTCTCTTAGCCACGTCTAAGCTGATCGGACAAGAAAGAATCGCCTCTGATTTTTTAATGGAATATTTTTTCCTCCTTCAGGATGAAATTAATACCAGGATGTGGTGGCGTTCTCAAGAAGATGATTCTTTTGCCATTTTTTTGCAGATCTGGAAGGCAAGCCCCTTCCCGAAGGAGAAGGGCACGGCACCTGTTCCCGGGCCCTCCGCCCCTCATCCCCCTGTTTCCATCCGCGACGATCTAGCCGCCGCGGTTGAGGAAGGAATTTTAGAGGCGGCCAGGCAGGCAAGCCTGGAAATCAGGGCTGAAGGAGCTCCCCAAGTGGACTCCTGGCTGCGGACCACCGAGATCAGCGGTCCGACAGCCTGCTCAGGCCCTTCAGGACACGGTATGTACTGTCCTGCCGACTGCTCCTGCAGATTCCAGCAAGATTCGGAGCTCCAATTGCTCAAAGATCAAATGCACCTCATCATTCAACTGCTGGGAATAAAAAATCTTTTCAAGACGCACATGCGGTCTGAGGGCGCCTCATCGGTGGAACAAGCAACAGAGCCGTCGGAGGAGGCGACAGAAATTTTTTCAATTGTTCCTTCGGTGGACTCCAGGACCACCGATGCAAGGATCAGCAGGACCAAGCTAAAGGAAAGGGTTAAAATCTCTCGTTCTGAGAGTAGGACGGCGAAGGCTAGGACTGAGGCTCAGAATGCCAAGCGAACTGCCCCCCGTACTGCCCCTCCTGCTGCTGATTCCAATGCCTTAGCCCAGCTGTTGCTCGCCCAGACCCTCGCCGGAGCTGGTGTGGCGAATGATGCCGCCAAGGTGTCTGCCATTACGGCCGGTGTTGGGCTGGATTCGCTTCTTAATCCTACTTCATTGCGACTTCGTCAGGTTGCCAAGCAACCGAAGTATAATGGAAACCCCCGACGTTGGCCTCAGTTCCAACGGGAATTTAAATTGTGGGTTAAGACTCAAAAACTCCAAGATGATCAGTTCCTGATGGCCCTCTTGGACTGCCTTGAGAGAGCGCCGGCCAACACTTGGCTCAGGACCTGGAGTGATCGTGAGGATACAAGTTCCCCCCTTACCTTTGATGAGGTGTGGGAACAGTTGGAGGTACGTGGATCCCGGCTGCCAGAGGACCATTACCACCAAATGTTGAAGAATTTTCCTTCATTCTCGCGATTAATCTTGCACGAAGTGCAAGAAAAAAGACAGCGCTTCTGGAATTTAGTGGAAGAAGCTGAACATTCAGGCGAAAAATTTTCTAGTGCCGAGCTGAAAAATCTGATTTTTGACAAGATCCCCTCAGAAACTGCCGCCACCCTTCGGAACAGACAGTCCGAAGAAAAGGTCAAGACCTGGTTGGCGGAGGTGGAAGGCTTCGATGCCTCTGCCAATAGGTTTTCCGTCAGGGAGGCACTTCAAAAGTGCTCCCCCACGTCCTTCTCCAAGGTGAAATTCACTGAGGAGACGTGGAAAATCAAGTTTAATGAACACGAGGATCGGGACTTGTTTGTCCAAGTCCTCAACAGGGGAGTAAGTTTCCATGGCCATCGCCTGAAGGCCAAGAACTGGGTGTTTTCGTTCACCCCGAAGGAACTCTGGGAAGAGGTTGAGCGGCTCGCCGACGCCGCCAATCAGAATTTCCATGAGGGTCTTGGGGGAAACAAGAAAACCCAGCAAAACACCCAAAATGGGGCCCAAAAGGGCAACAAAAAGGTGAATGACACCCGGAATGTTCAGGATCACTGTAGCATCTGCCTTCTTTTAGGTTCTACGAACCGAGCTAAGACGCATTCTACTGGTAATCACCGATGGTCTCCTTACGATCACAAGGTGATTGGTGAAAATATCAGTAATCCGCAGAATTCAGACAGGAATGACAGACAGGTACATGGTGGAAAGGCTGGAAAAGGGAATCCGACCCCCTCCGGTGGAAACAAAAATCCTGGAGGCCCTGGCGGGTCCCAAGGCACAGGAAATCGGACTCCATCCGGCTCCGGTGGGCAGCCGAACGGCCAGAAAAATCCCAATAGCAACGCCGGAGGCGGAAATCGAAATCCAGGCCAAACCCCTCAATCCGGTACAAACAAGGGAAATGCTCCAGGATTCCAGGGTAAAGGTAAGGGAAATCCTTCGGGAACCCCTTCCTCTGGTAAGGGCAGAGGGCGTGGCGACGGTGGAGGTCCATCATCCGGCGGCCGTGGCCGTGGACGTGGAAAGGGCAACCATCGTGTGGATCAGGTCTCAGGTGCAGATCAGGTGTCCGATGCGGATCGAGATTACGTTGAAAATGCCTTGAATCCAGCAGATGATCCGTTCCAAGATGAGTGGGTCGACGAATCAGGGTGTGTTCACAATGTTAACGCAGTCACTGGAGGTCAGAACGCCTAGGGGAGCCACGAAAATCGCCCCTCCCCAGGCGATTTCAGGCATGATCCCCAGATTCCTTCTCGACCACTACTTGATGTAGGGTCGCTTGTCTCCTCTCCCCTGGATCCGGCAGCGGATCCTCCTGTTGTAGTGGACGAGGTTGGTGTACAGTCCAAGCACAGGGCCCGTCAGTTTGTCACAAAGCTGTGGGTCTCTGATCGCAAGGGAAATTTCCACCTCGCCACTTGTTTGTGTGACAATGGATCAGAGGTAAATCTCCAATCCAATTCTTTCTTACCCGACGACTGCGTGTTTGAGTCGCCTCATCCTGTTACCCTCGAGGGAGTTTCTGGACATTCTCTCGAAGGTGGGCAACGCGGTTGTTATATATCAACTCATTTGGTCGCTCAAGACCTTTGGGAAGAAGGTAATGTGGAGGAAGTTATTCTTAAGGATGACTACTTCTATCGTGCCGACATAAAGTATGACCTTTACTTGGGCCATCCTTGGCTTAGCAAGAACAGGGTGGCGCCCGTAGGTCATCGGCGTTGTTTTTTGCTGGAGTCAGGTCCCTTGGAGCGTCCTGAATTTCGTTTTTTGCACGCAGGGTTTAAAAGTGCAGAAGAATTTTTGAAGCGAAAGGTTACACCAAAATTTGGCGAAGATGTCACCATTGCAGAGGTGAATGGGAGTGCCGATTACTCCCGAGAGTTAGAATGTCTTCGTAGGGACTCCAAGCCACGACGCCCTTCGCGCTGGCACTCTTCATCCTACAGAGTTGTCGACAAATGGCGCGATACAATTTGTGAATATTTTTATGAACACCATTCCTTTTGGCCACAGTATGATGCCTTTGCTAACCGCGAGAACAAGCGCTTTGACAAGCACTTCCGTGACGCTTGGACCCATAAATGGGACAAGAAGTTATGGATTAATCCTCCGTTTCACTTAATCCAGCAGGTCATCCACAAAATCAAGCAAGATAAAACCCAGGCGGTTTTAGTTGTGCCCTTGTGGGACGACAAGCCTTGGTTTCAGGAATTACAAGACATTTGTGTAGATTACATCGAACTTCCCAGGAAGATTAAGCTGTATGCCAGGGACGACACAGGTCCCCTGCCACAGCGGCCCTGGAGTTCGCTTGCATTCCTGGTGGATGGAAAGCTTTCTGACTCTAATTCTGCTGATTCTGGTACTGATTCCTGTGTTGGGTCTGAATCTGAGGTTGAGCGTGGTACTGATGATGAATCTAATTTTTCTTATTTTTGTCCGTCAGATACCCAAGGTGATCCAACGTCAAATGGATCCGCCTCGTCTCCCTCTTCCCCAATACGATCGACATCGAAAAGAATCTTCAGTGCACGGGCGAAGAAAAATTTTAAATCGCGCCGCAAATTCAGAGTTTTTTATGAAAAACCCCGTGTGGAAGCTTTCATAGATCCTTTCGAGGAGCTGGATCACGAAGATAATCTCTGGAATGTCGACACTCGACCCACCTATCTTCAAGAGGCAGTTGATACGGACCTTTTTAGGGACATCCGTAAGAAGATTCTTCCTGCCAAGGCCGAAGAAGTCGCCAAAGTTTTTTCGACAGTAATTCCTGGCGATCAGATGGACACTGAATTGTGTTCCAAGAAAGGAGACAAGATTTTTGAGGAACGGAAGGACACAACCCTTTCGGGGAAGTTGATCAAAGACCCCCCTGTCCGTGGGCAGTTCGGTGAAGCCTTCATCGAGCTTCGTGAAGGGTACAAGGCGAAGAAACAGCGTCCTTATGAGAACCATGGACATAAAAATGAGATCCTCAGAAAAATAATCGGGAGAAATCTCAGGGAATTTGGTTGGCTTGAGGGTTGTATGACCAGCGAGTGGTGCTGTGCACCCTTCACAGTCCCGAAGCCGCCGCCTGCAGACCAGAACACTATTGATGGTTGGCGAATGGTTGTTGATTTTCGCAACCTCAACGCCGAAACCAAGGCAGATTCACACCCCCTGCCCCTCATTGAGGAGGAAATCGCCAAGAGGGCAAGAGGTCGTTTGTTTTCTGTGCTGGATCTCCGTCACGGCTTTCACCAAATGCCGTTGAGGAAGGACAGCCGACCTCTCACCTGTATGTGCACGCCATGTGGCCCAGTCCAGTGGACGGTCATGCCCATGGGCCTGAAGAACGCCCCTTCGTTTTTTCAACGAATGATGGAGGATGTGCTTTTTACAGCTCATCCTGAGCTTCGTGCTCTCGTGAGTGTGTACATAGATGACATAATCATCGCGACAGAGGGGGAGGGACTGACCGAAGCCGAGCTGGTGGCCCTACATGAAAAGCAGCTGAACCAGGTTTTGGACATTCTTGATGCCAATCAGCTGATTTGTGGGCCAAAGAAGGGAAAATTATTTTTAAAATCAGTCGAATTTTGTGGTTCTCTCCTAGAGAATGGCACCCGACGACCCAGTCCAGGGAAGCTCGTCGCTATTCAGAAGTGAAAGCGCCCTAGGACGATCACGGAGTTGAGAGGATTCCTGGGTTGTTGCAATTTTTGCCACACTTTTGTGCCGAATTATGCCAAATTTGCTGCCCCCCTCACTGAATTATTGAAGGTAGGGAGAGATGCGGGCAAGGCAGGTTCAAAGGTTCGTGTCAAGTGGACTGACGAGTGCGAGGAGGCCTTCCATCACTTGAAGGCGGCCCTCTGCGAAGTCGCCACGTTGCATGTGCCGCAATTCGACGGACCCTTCTACATAAGAACCGACGCTTCTAGGTACGCGATCGGAGCTGTCCTTGAACAGGTTGATGAAGCCACAGGTGATCATTACCCTCTTGCATTTTGGTCTCGGAAGCTAGCCCCACGCCAAATGCAATGGTCGCCGCGTGAGCAAGAAACCTACGCCATAATCTGTGCTTTGAAAAAGTACCAATCGTGGGTTGGCACCAATCGAGTCGAGGTCCTGACGGATCATCGATCTCTGGAGTATTGGGCCACTGAACACATTGATACTGTCGCGAGCCCAGCTGGTCGACGGGCCAGATGGCACGAATTTCTCAGTCTGTTTGACCTCCATGTGTCGTATTTGCCTGGAAAACACAACACGGTAGCTGATGCTCTGAGCCGATGGGCTTACCCTGCTTCAGAGGGGCTGCAAAGTACCAACATCCATGGTACGGAGCAGGACCGCCACGTCGTGATCGAGTGGGATCAAGAAGAAAAAAAGCTCATCCGACGTGAATGCATGCAAAGCACTGTTAAACAGCACGCATGCCCGTGTCACGACATCACCGCCTTTTTAGATCCGGCGCATGCTCACGAGATCTGCACCAAAACACTGAAAGTCGTGGAGAAAGTCACCGATCCCTCCTCAGGGAGTGTGAAACGGTTTGACTATACCCGACGTGTAAGTGGATTTCGGTTGATCCAGGGCATTAAGCGTCGAGATCCGGCCAAAACTCCACCCCTGCCGAAAGATTCCCTTATCATCCGTGACTGGACGTCCGATTACCTGCATGATTCCATGTTTAAAGAGGTCTTTGAGAATCTCAAATCCAAAGATGCTCACAAAGATGGAATTTTTGCTGAATATTCGTTGGATGGGGGGAAGCTGTGGATGGAGGGTAAATTGTGCGTACCAGACGCCCTGGCCCCCCGAGTGTTAAACTGGTGGCACAAATGGGAGTCCCCCCACGCACATGGCCGTAGATTATGGTCGATGATTAAAGATAGGTTGTTTGGCTCAAGGCTATATACTCATTGCATGAAAGTAGCCGCCGGATGTGCCCAATGTGCTGTCGCGACGCCACCCAGCGCGAAGAAGCACGGCCATCTGAGGCCACATCCTATTCCGGAGCGCCTCTTTAACAGAGTCACCAGTGATTTTTTCTATCTTGGTGAGCTCGATGACGAAGAGTGCCATTGGACGAATAAAAAAGTCAATGGTGTGCTCCTTATTCAGTGCCGTCATTCCGGCTACATTCAGGTGTTGCCTTGTAACATCGAGTCGATGACTGGCAAGGCTGCCGCCAAATGGTGCGCGCAGACCTGGATGGGAGGTTGGGACGTCCCATCCGAGGTGGTAACGGACTCAGGCAAAGAGTACACCTCCGAATGGTGGAGAGAATTATGTGCTCGCCTTGGAATCCACCACCTCAGATGTGAAATCCACTCACATCGAGCGCTGCCTGGCGAAAGAGCCGGCCGCTCACTTATAAATATGCTCCGTAAGGAACTCGCCAGTGAGAAGGACTTCCATTGGCTTGAGATTCTTTTCGCCATGCTTCGCCGTTACCACAACACGCCTTTGTATCATGGCCTTTCTCCAAATGAAATTGTCTTTGGACGAAAGAAGTGTTGGTGGAACATGCCGTTGAATAATCCTCGCCCTTGTAAAGATGCTTCGCTGTTTTTGGACGAAGTCCAACGAGCAGAAAAAACTGTCTCAAAATTAATCGATAAGCATCAAGCTGACTGGCTTTGGGTCCAGAATCAAGGCCGAAAAAACCCCCACAATTTTGAAGTCGATGATCGAGTTTGGCTTCGAAAATCCGAAACTACCCTGGACGGAGATGATAAGCTTCTTCCCTTGTGGGAGGGGCCATTCGCTGTTACAGCGCGTCTAGGTATGAACAGGTGGAGGATTCGTGTGGATGTCAGCAGGGAAATTGACGTTTCGGGCGATCGCCTCAAGAGAGAGATCCCCTCCCCCAAGGATCGGGTTAAACCCCTTTTTTGGACTTCGAAATTTTTGTCCGATCGGGTCATCGAAGGGGGGAAGTACGAACTCAAGAGGATTTTAGAAGCAAGACGTGACGCCAAGGGCGAATGGGAATTTTTATGTGAGTGGAGGGGCTTTGATTCCAGTCACAACAACTGGGAACCAGCCCATTCTTTTGTCCATGGGTACACCAAGGGGTTCATCGACTTCCTCAAGAAGCACTCCGAAATTGGCGTACTCCTGACAGACTGTCTGTCGAAACCAGACAGACAGGTGGAGAGCGACGGAAGAAGACCTGTGGTGAATCGAGATCCAGCCTTTTACGGCCCTCAGCAGCCACATTCCAGGGCTGATCCGTCGATCCCCCCTCCTGCGGTCAGGCCAGCCCAGAAGCCAAATGAAGACCAAGCTTCGAGTTCGGCCGCTGATTTGCAGCGCCCAAGCCGTACGAGGGCCCCACCAGACAGGTTGGTGGTCACATGTATTCGTGCTTGGCCGAATTCAGGGAGACCCGTCGTGACTTGAGTCGCCGACGCCATAATCTGGGTAACAGTCGTCTAGTCCAGGGCGTCATGGCACTCGTCGCTAGGGCTCAAGGGTGTAGGTTCGAAACCCTTGCATGTCCAACTCCTACAAAAGCTCCAGCCTCGCCCCGTCGACCACTTATTCCAATGTGAGTGTTCTGACGACTTGAAAAAACCACATTCTGCTCAATCCACTGTTCATTTTTCCTGATTACGACATGATGTGGAGAACTGCGAATGTTTGATAATTTGACGTCAATCAACTTTTCTTTGGTCTCCGTTCGGCAGACAAGGCGTAGATACGCTGCCGAAAGCCACGGAGTGTGCTGCCGTGTCCAGAAAAAACCAAACTCAGGCTTAATTCGGTCAGATTCGGGGTAATCTTGTCTCTGGTGGTCTGTGCATCTTTGGAATTTGACTACTCGTGCGGATGCAAGCAAATGTACATAGAAAAAACGTTGGCCAACGACATTCACCCCTACAGGCACCCCCTGTAGTACTGGCGGCACTAGATGCGACGCCAGGAACTCAGATCTTACCTTCATTTGCAGTGATGCTGAAGCCATAGTCCAGATTCGGATCCAGATTCCTTGAAATTACCTTGAATTCCTCAGGTTTGTCCATCAATCTTGCACTGTTGCAGCATAACCTCGACGTCAATTGTTCAGACAACCTTCACATAGGAGCTCTAGGGACTTCTAACAGCAACCTCTGAAGTCCGTAAGCTTCGTTGTATTTTTGGCACACGCCAATGTGAGCTCAATCCGACCTGAAACTGTCGAAAATGGTGAATCCAAGTGTCTTGTGGGACTCCATCGAAAGATTGGCCTTGTCCAAGTCGATTGACACCGCCGCCACTGTAAATAAAGCACTACTCGGTGTCTCTCAGTTATATACTGTCAGTAAAGCGCCTTCAGCGAACCTTCGGCGCGTTACATGCCAAGGATCCAGGGCCATCATGTCCCATCATGATGCATCATCACATGATCCACATTTTGATGGAATCTGTTGGATGCTCGCGAACCAACGTGCCGGAAAGCACAATTGAGCTGAATAAACGACAATATATATTAACTCTAGTCTAAACGAAAGTGTTAGTAGTTTCAGTTCTAGACATACCGCTTCATTTCACCTTCATCTCAGGGAATTTACTCATTTTAGGACAATTTAGGTTGATTTCCTTGTCATCGCCCCTCATTCCTCGAAGATCTGTTTAGATCTAAGTGAACAGAAAAACATCCCTACCTTCTGTGGTTCACTTAGGGTCTACAGACTACATCTGTATTTGTTTTCCCTCTCTGTGACTGTTTCATCTCCTTCATCTCTGCTCCATTTGATTCTCAATCTTGCTGAATCTTGTGATCATCCGCCAGATGCGCCAAATCTGAAGCACATGCTGCACTTTTCAGAACGAGAAAAGCGGGAGTAACACGATGTAGAGTTCGGCGAGGATACCGTAGCGTGCCCGCGACAGCCAAACTGTGCCAGAGCGCTGAGATGTCACTCCATTTCCTGATTCCCCCACTCAATCCATCAATAATCTACCTCATTCTCAACCAAAGTATGGTTTGGTATCGATTCTCGATACGTTTACATGCTTTTTAGCCCTTAACCTAATGTTTTACTGCACGGAGGACTGTTCGTCACTCCTCATTCTGTCTCATTTCAGGTTCATCCATCCTGATTCAGTGCCAATTCAGCCCAAATCAGGTCAGATCAAGCAGATTTCGCCCCATCGAGGCTACATTTCTATTTTTTCTGGGATTTACCCGCACTACGTTCTTCGTTGACGTAGCGACACACCCCAGTGTGTTTTTGGAGGGGGAGTGTAAGTGCGGCTAACCCCCATCTGCTCAGATTTTCACAGATCTGCCCCAGATTGCTACATCTTGGTCATTTTCTCTGCTTCGGCGGAATCGCCGCCTCGCAGCTCAGTCTCAGGATCAGTCCTATATATTTCTGATATGCCGGATCTGATTCCGCGGTCCATTCTCCGTAAATCCGCCGCGTTCCGATCATTTACCTGGAATCGCCATTTGCCGCTGACGCGCGCTCGCGGGCCAGATCGGCCAAATATTTTTCATAATCGGATTTATATAAATCTTTTCAGACAGTTTTGGACACTCAGATGTACTTAGAATAATCCGCATCAATTTTCTTCATAGACTGGGATTTTCTGCCGGATAACAATCAGCATGGATCTTGCTTCCGTTGTTGCTGCTCTCGCCTCCGTTGGTGTCCGTGTATCCGGTTCTACCCCCAACAGCAGCGTTCAGGTCGACTCCTCGCGTGCCTGCCCCACTGGTCTTGCCGACCCCGAGCCCTCCGGCACCTTCCAAGACCCAGGGCAGCACTTTCACCATTGTCAGGCCAGGATCTGGTGTTTCCTTCTTCTTCCGCCCCTTCTTTGGTCTTCCAGCCTCCGATTCCGATTCTTCTGGGTCATAGGCGATATCTTGCCGTTCCTCGGCTGTCTTTTTGGCGGGGCTTGCCATTCTGTGATAAGAAGAAAGCCTGTTTTGCAAGAAACAAAACATCAAAAAGGGTTGAAATCGTCGAGAACAATGCATATGTGACGCGTTTTTCGCGAAAAGGGGTACGGTATGGTTCAGAATGCAAAACTGAGAGGTCACGCAACTGTTTTTTACTAACAACCTTGCGCGAGGCCTCGCGCAAGAGAGGGGGTGTAATAACCTGTTGTTTCACGCTGTTTGCGTGAGGCCTCGCGCATTACTGCATGCTCTCCCATCTTCTTCGAACGTTTCGCATCGTGTCAGCCCCTCTTCGCTCCTCCAACACACTGCGTTCGGGGATCAGCTCGGACAATTTTCTCTTAAAACCAGCCTTAAGCGGCCCCTGCTGCGTCAGCACTAACAACACAGACACAAGGACTTGTTTGTAGTGGTTAGAACCCTTTGCAAGTAGAAGAGACGGTGGAAAGCCAGGTACACCCCTGCACGGCCAATGTGCCTGGATTGCACAAGTAGGCTCCGCACACCACCTAGCCCAAGGTACATATACACGCTCTGCGTTCAAGTAAGCAGTTAACCGCTGACGCACGGTATTGACAAAGGAATTGGGGATTTTGCAGACGTTCACCCTGTGACCTTCTTTCCGGATAGTGATTAGATGGTACAGATCGTCAACGTCTTCAATTGTCACTGCACCCCTGTTCTGGCCTTTCTTTGTCACAAGGCTGGAGAGCAGACCTTCACAAAACTCCTCGGCAAAAGCCTGTCCAACCATGGCTGTGTGCCATGCAGTGTGGCACAATAACGCAGTTGCAACAGTGCATTCGTACTTCAAAAGTGTGTCCCCCATGTACAAACGGTCCAAAAGACACATAATGATCTGCAATCCCTCGAAAGCAAAAACACCCGTGTTGGCCGTCTCCCGGTCCCAATTGCACTGCCTAACGAGGGGTCCTAAGTATAGTAACATAGGACAGTATTGTGTTAACAGAACCTGCATGGCTTTACACACAGCGTACCGGAGGCGACTTCGCCGATTTGCTGGAGGTGCCAACCCAAGGGAATGACATTTCCTGTTAAGGCGCCGTATGTGGGGGCCCATACCCAACAGCAGTGCACCAACAGTTATCTCCATTGTGATCAGCTTGGGAAAACAGGGGACTGTGTCACCGCTGCGCAACAAACCTTTACGGAAAAAAGTCACAATCGGCCAAAATGAGCGAAATGTTTGTGTAACGCAAAATTTGTACGCGTGCCAGAAACCATATAATATAGGGTGTGAACGCAAAAATAGCCGAACATTGCAACCCGTGGTTTTTTCACCATACATCATTTTACAAATGCGGTAATGGATGTTCTCATCACATAAAACAGCAACAACTGGTCGAGTGTGCTGTGCCAAGTCCCTAGTGAATTGCAGTAGGTTAAGAAGCGATACATTGCCGTTTACCTTTTCTTTGCTTACACAGAGGGGTCGCCAATGTGGTCTCTTGGCAGGCACAGGGCAAATAATGTCAAGCGGTGCCCTAATGTTTCGCACAACAGGCCGCGTGCTTGCAAATCCTAGATCACGTAGGATACGTGCAAATGTTCCCTCGGTGTGGCCCAGCATGTGTGCAACAACAGGAACACGCCGTTCAAGCTCTTCCAGGCTAGGATGACCATGCCAGTAGCGGGGTGCATCCCGCAGTAGCAAAACAGCCAACGCTGTTGCCTTAAGGCTTTTGTCGTTCTTGTCAGGGTTTGTGGTAAATTGTTTGTTGCACCAGTTGTCCATGCATAACACAACCCACTGCTGGTGTATTTTGTTCCATGTAGTCTGTAACCTGATTAGGTAGGTAGGTGCACTCGGTCGTGGAGAGGCGCCCCATGGTTCCCCCTGGCGTCGCCTCTGCGACGAACAGGAAGAGGTTCCGCGCGTGAAGAGGGGAGGCGGCTTACATCCCACTAGACCTGACTGGTGGCCCCCAACAAAGCGGCCCCGGGCAACACCGGGAGGGCTGATCGCCGCCAGTGTGACTGCTTGTCATGCCGGGAGGGTGGGCCCCCGTGCTTGCGCACGTCCCCTCCTTTGGGCGGAACCCTAGGGGTTCACCGGACTTCCTGGCGTATCCCGTTCCCAAGGCATGCATGCATTTTCTTGGTACTGGGGTTCCGAGGTGCTTGGGTGTCGTACGCTCCGCCTCAAGTCCCAAGGCAGCACAGGCCTTGGGATGCAGCCTTATTTCCCGTCTCCGGATCTCGTTTGGCCGGGTCACCTGCATGGCATGGGCTGCCTCAGTGCCCGGGCTATGGACACTGGGTTTCCTACTGTTGCGTGGCGCTTGTGTTTTGGTCTGGGTTGTGGTTGGGTTCAGGTTTCGGCTGCGCCCCGCCACTCCTGGCTGGGGTGTTTGGGTGTGTGTGCGCTTGTGTGTGCGCTCCGCTTGTACCCTGCCACTCCTGGCTGGGGTGTGCGGTGTGGGTGTGTGTGGTTGGGTTCGGGGTCCGGCTGCGCCCCGCCACTCCTGGCTGGGGTGTCGGGGTTTCTGTCTGCTTGTGCGCGCGCTCCGCTTGCACCCCGCCACTCCTGGCTGGGGTGTGCGGCGTCGGTGTTTGTGCTTCGGCTCGGGTTTTGGCTGCGCCCCGCCACTCCTGGCTGGGGTGTTGGGCCGTGTGTGTGCTTATGTGGGTGCTCCGCTTGTACCCCGGCGATGAGGTCCTCCCACGCCGGGCGGGGGTGACCCTCGGGGGGGGTTGCCATGTACACGTGGCGCCCCGTGAGGTGGGGCGCCAGCGTATCCCATTGGCACCCGTTTGCGGCGTCCCGGTGGAGGAGGGCCAGTAGGGTGCCGTCCGCGACTGCCTCCCAGCCCACTCGCAGCCCTTTGCAGCCGTCCAGCTCCTGGCGCAGCGCGGCTGCAAGGTCGGTGGGAAGCATGAGGAGCAAGGGCCCCTGGGTGTTGCCCAGCCAGGACAGGGTGTCGTCGTATACCGGCCCCCCAGTTTTGAAGTGCGCCACGGCGAGCTGGGTGGCCCCGTCTTCCGGGGTATGCCTTCGGACGGTGGCGGTGTTGGGTCCCCATTTGCGTATCTCCGTAGCCCGGAGTACGTTGGCGGCGTGAAGGACGATGCGGGGGGGGACGGGCGTCCTGACGAGTGAGGACACGTCCCCAGTCCATCCTGTTTGCGGCCCCGGGGCCGCCTGCAGCCATTCCCCCGTCGCCGCGTCCCACGGGTGGTCAGGTCCCGCCCCACGGATCACGGTGGGTCTCGGCCGGGTGTCCGGCCCCCATCCCTCGAGCGGAACGGCGGCGTATCGTTGCGCAGGGGTCTCCGGGGCGCGCGTGGCGGCGCACCACCGGCCCCACTCGCGCGCCCACTCCTCACCCACTATGCGTGCCTCCCACGCGGTCATGGAGCCGCGCCTGATGATCCACGGTGGGAAGAGGGCGTCTTCTAGGTGCTTCGAGAAACCCCCCGGCAGGTCCCGGTACGGGTGGGGGTCCTCTTGTGGCGGGCACTCCAGGATGCCATTCACCACACGGTATGAAAACTGGAGATGCCGGCGGGACCTGTATGGGCGCTTATGCGGCAGCGCCGCATCAAGGGAATGCACATGCTTTGTGGTTGGTGGATCTGTTCCATTTTTTGTTTCTATGAGCGCTTATGACATCCATTGCGCGAGGCCTCGCGCAAAGATTACCAAAAATTTAATGATTCCGATGCGTCATTCCATGCGCGAGGCCTCGCGCTTGAAACTACAGTTTGTTTCGGAACATTTATACTTTTCAAGATCCTTGGGTGCACCATCATTGAAGTTTATTCATTAATAGATTCATTTCTATCACTCCATCCTGATAATGGTACTAAGTTACATGTACAAATACGACAGGTTTCTTTTTTTCGACACCCTGCCTAATGCGTTGTGCTGTAGTACATTAATCTGACACAAATGAACGCCTTTGCGCGAGGCCTCGCGCAAAGAATGGTCCAAAAACAATAATTTTCCCTGTCTCACCCATGGGACATGTCATTCTTATAAAAACATTAATTTCGCCATACTGGTTCCCGACGGTCCAGAAATATCCATCAAAACAATTATTATTTGCTGCCTTTTGAAACCTGTCATTTTCCTACCTTTTCTGTCGTTTTTGACCCTGCAACTTGAGCCGCCTAAGTAGGATAGCCAGGCTCGAGTGCCGCATAGCCAGGTATCCCAGTCATGTACACGGCCGCCGCGGGCCTGTGATAGTCATCCTCATAGTGGCGCGGCCTAGGCTCAGGAACACCGGTGTAGGTGGAGCTGGATGCCACTGGTTCGTTGTCATCGAAGGGCACCTGGTCGGATGGTTCGTGTCCATCTCCAGGATCAACCTCTTCGGCTCCCATGTCCACTGCTTGCTTCTCCTTCTCCTTCTCTTTGCCTTCAGGTCCTCCAACAGAGAGTCCACTGAAGGCAGCTCTCAAGCCCTCCAGGGAATCATCCCCCAGCCCACCTAAGGGCACTGAAGGTACAGGCTCCTCAGGTTCAGGTTCACCAGCAGGTTTGGGCGCTGGCGCTGGCTTGCTTGGTGCCACCGAGGGCGCTGTCGTCTCGGCAGTGTCCTTGGTGTCCATGTTATATTTCTTCGCCTTTCAGTGGAGTCAGTCTCGACGTACTGCTTGTACTGCACGGGGTTGCAGGTACGCAAAGACTGAGAATTTCTGCTACCAGAAAGTTAGAACAGGCTTTCACTGTTGAATACTTTGATGATATTGTTTTGTTTGTGCCTCTGCTTGCTCCTGCTGCTTCTTGATGTAGCTCAGGCTTTCCAAATACATAAGTTTTGTCGAAATCAACCAGAGATATAATTACCCACAGTGCAAGCAAGGGACCACAGGATCAAATCCACAACCTGAAGGGCTGCAGTCAAAGGAGATAGTGTAACAACAAAGCAAACTCACAATAACTACAGATTTAAGAAACGATAGTTAGAAAATATCCTACAATCATGGGAAAACTGCCCACATGGGCATCCTCTCTTTTATAGTGCCATCTGAAGATGTGCACTCTTTGTTTTGGGTCCCATAGGTGCTCAGGTGGCATGGCTTGTGGCGCGGAGGTCACTGCCATGTCACATGGGATCTTCCTACATAACTAGGCTGACTGGGAATTGAACCCAGGACCTCTCAAAAAGAGGTGCCACAGTCCTCTAGGATGCAGACCACTAGGACAGCTAAGCATTCATGAGAAAATATAAAAAAATGTATAGGCTCTAGATTAATGTCAGCGCCTCAGTCAGTCGAGGAAATGGTGAATAAGTCCAATCAGTTGGAGGGTCAGGGGTCCACACAACATCCATAGTTCAATGCTTGGTTTTATGGGTCAAAATGTCATGTCACCCCTTTTGGTCAGGCCAATAATAAGATAAAAATGTGCTTTGCCTTTAGGGTTTGAGATTTGAGGTTTGAGGTTTGATGTTGCGGGTACTAGACGCCTTTCAGCCCCGGGGGGCCACCTGGTCGGGCCAGGTGATATCCTCCCCACCGGGTCCTAGTGGGGGGCCCTCCAAGACGCACCTCCTGCCTGGTGGCGGAGTCCCCCGGGTTCACGGGGCTCGGAGCCCCGATCCTCCCCGGCTTCCCCGTTTCGCCACTCCCCGGTCAGTGCATCGATTCGCAGCCGTGGCTGCAGGCGCTTACCCACCGCGTCGCCCCCCTAATGCGTGGTCCTTCGGGGCGCCGGCGCCGCCGGGCCCGTGCTACTGGCCTGTCGCCAGTGGGACCCCCTTGGGCTGGCGCGGAGACTGCCTAGCCTAGGGATTGGGGCGTGGCGCAGTGCGCTACTACTGCCTTGGCGGGTGCAGTGCCCCGTCCGTGTGTGCGCGGCGCTCCCGGCCGGTTCGGGGGGCTCGGGCCAGTACCTGGTGTTGTGTCTCTCCCGTTTCCCCCTTCCCGCCCCGCGTGTCCCGCGCTGCGTGTGGCGGTCCGTGCTGTCCGGGTGTCCTTTACCCTCGCTTGCTGGTACGCCATTCCACGCGGTCTGTGCGTTCCGCGAGCTCGGTCCGGTTGCCCTTCTGGTAGTCCCCGCGTGCCCTTTGCGTGTGTGTGCGCTCGCGCTCCCGCGGCGCCCGCTCCCCCCCCCCCCCTGGGTGGTGTGGCGTGCGCACCTCGCACGGTCCCAGCACTGGGCGCTGGTAGGGCCGTTCCACGTGGTCCGTCCCTCCGCGTGTCCTGCCCCCGTCCCTTGCCCTGTCTGGCATGCTTCGGGGCGGGCGATCCGGTCCCGGTTCCCCCCTACCTGGCTTGGGGCTGTGCGCACCCCGTGCGGCGGGTCCGTGGCGTTCGTGTCCCGGGGGGCGGGTTTCGGGGGGGGGGGGCGGCCCGTGCGCCGTGCCCCCCGTTCGTGCGGCTGGGGGGGCCAGTAGGGCAGGGGGTCGCTCTGCCTCGTTCCGTCCCTCTCCCTTCCCTGGGCAGGCAACAAAGCGGGTGTCACTGGCGTCATTCTGGTCATGGGGGGCGTGGGCCCCATACCACTCCGGTTCCTGCTCGCCCGCCTTTTCTGGGCGCGATATATGCGGCGTCCTGGCGCGTTGGCGCGGGCTCGCTTGTTCCTCGCGGTTCCTGTGGGAGCCGGCGGCTGGGGCGAGGGGGCGGGCCGTGCTCCGGCTCCTCTCTAGGGCAGAGGGAGGGGAAACCATCCCCCCTGCCTCGGGGATGGGGGCCGGCGCCTTGCGGCTTGCGGGCCGGTGGGGGGGCTGGGGGGGGGGGGGGTCGCGCCGCGGCCTCCCTGCTCCCCCTCTGGGGGGCAACCCGCGGTTCCCTACCCTGGCCCCCTCTTGAGGTCGGCGCACTCCCCCCCGGCGTGCGCGTTCGGTCGGGGTCGCGGGGCCGCCCCGGGGGGGGGGGGGGATGAGGGGCGGCCCGTGGACCGCTCCCCCGGGGGCCCCTTCAGACCTGAACCCCCCCTCTGCCCTCCCCGACTGGGCAATGGTCATGGGGGGGGTCATGGGTGGCGCGGCCTCCATACTGTTCTGGTGCGCCGCCCCCAGGCTTGGTCCGCGCGCTGCTCCGGCGCGCTGGTGTGGGCTCCCCCGTCGGCCGCGACCCCCGCGGGAGCAGGCGGCTGGGGACGCTGGGGCGCGCGGTGTGCAGGTCCAGCCGCATCCCCCCCCCCCGCGTCGCGGTCCTTTCTGGGGGAGGGGGGGCGTCCCCTCGGCTCCTGGGGGCCGGAGGGTCGCTCCTGTGGCCCTCAAGCTGGGGGGGAGGAGCGGGGGGGGGGGGGGGTAGGGGGGGCCGCTCCGCCGCCCCCCGCCCCCCCGCCCCGTCGGGCGTCGGCCTACCATCCGTTGTCTCCGGCGCGCTCCCCCGGGGTATACTCGTGCCGTGGGGGTTGCCGGGCGGCCGCGGGCGTCGGGCGCGGCCCGGTTGGCCGCCAATGGGTCAGTGCGGCGGGGGGGGGAGGGAGGGGCGGGGAACCCCCCCGCCCTGGTTTGCGCCCCCGCCTTCCCCAGGCCGGCCTCTGAAGGGGCCGCTCCGTTTGCGCCGTCCTGGACGCCGCCGGTCCGCCGTCGGTCGGCAGCGGGCAGGGCGGGAGCGTGCGGGCCGTTCACCAGGGGCACTTGCCCCGGTCGCGGTGCCCCCTCACCCCGGGTGCAGCGGCCTCTTCGGGGGGGATGCGGGGCCGCCGTCTCTTCAGTCTGCCTCCGTCCGCTCTTGGGCCTGAGGGGGAGGGGGGGGGGAGTGGGGGGGATCTCTGGCCCCCTGGTGCTGCCCCCTGACGGCCGAGGGGGGGCGGCCTGGCGGTCCCGGCCCCGGGGGCCAGCCGTCGGCTGGGGGGTCGCACTCTTCCCCCGCCCCCCTCTAACCTACAGCCGGACCCTCGTGCAGGCCCTCGCTGGGGTCCCTTGTCCCCCCTGCCGTCGCCGTGCGCCGCGGGCCGGCCGGGGGCGGCCGTGAGGGTTAGCAGTCAGCCTTTGGCGGGCTCCTGGGCAGTAGGTTCCCCCCCGCGCTCGTTGTCTCCGCCCTCCCTCCCGCGGGAGGTGGCGCGCGCTCCTCCGTCACGCCGTATCGTGGGGGGGGCGTGGGTCGGGGGGCCCAGCTCCCCCCCCCCACTCTCTCGCGTCCGCTGTCTGGGCCCTCACCTGCGCTGCCGTTTGTGTGGGGGCTGGGGCTGTGGCGGTGGCGGGTTGCGCCGGCGGTAGCACCAGTGGGCGAGGGCGCTGCGCAAGGCCCGGGGGAGCCAGTTGTTGACGTCCGCGTCCGTGATGCGGAGCACCGCCCCCCCTTCCAAGAAGGCCGGCCATGTCGGCCCCCTTTCGGGCCACGCCGCCCAGATCACTGACCTAAGGACCCTCTCGTGGTCCTCTGGGGCTGCCCACCCCGCCGGGGGTACCTCCCGGTTTCCTTCGTCCCTCCGGAGGAGCACGGCATCGAAAGGCCGGTTCCTCATCCCCCTGGTGGTCCCCTGGTTGGCCAAGCTCAACCACCCGTACACCTCCCCCACCAGGGGGAGGGCCTCATCCCCCAGAGGGTCCGGGACCGTGCCCCAGTCCCGGTCCCAGGGCCGGGCCCCCCCTGCCCCTCGCGCCGGCTCCCCCTGCGGCCCCTGTGCCTGCGGCGCCGGTGCCGCGCGCCGCCGCCCCCCCCCCGCCGAGGCCATCCGTGCCGGCTCCACTCTCGGTGCGGGGGGGGCTGGCTGGTGCTGGGGTCGTGGGGGGTGGGGGAGGATGAGCTCTCCGGCGTCGGGGTCGATGTTGTAGAGGTGGTGGTGGCGGTGGTGGTGGTGGTGGTTGTGGTGCGCCGGCATCTGTTGGATGCCGGGGGGGATGCACCTCACCGGCTGCACGTCCGGCTGCGGGGGCGCCCCGCCCCCCACCCCCCTCCCTTCGACCCGCCCTCCCCCCCGGGCTCCCATGCCCCGTCCCGCCTGTCCAAGGGGGCCCGTGGCGCCCTTGCCTTTGCCCTTGGGCCCCCTTCCGGCCCCCACGCCTCTGTCCCCCTGCCCGTGCTGTGGGTCCCGCCCCCTGTCACCCACGCCCTGGCCTGCCTGCTCGCCCACTGTCCCTCGCTCCGCTCCATGCACCTGGGCGCCCTGCCCGCGCCCCTGCGCGCCCTTCCCGTGCCCTGGCCCCTTCTCGGCTCCCTGCCCTGTGTTGCGCCGTCCGCTGCCCGCGCTCTGTCCCCCTCCGCTGCTGCTGGCCTCGGTGCCCCGTCCGTGTTTGCGCCCTTGCTCCTTGCCGCGTGTGCCCTGGCCCGCTCCCTGCGCGTGCCCCTGGGCACTTCCCCTGTCGCCTCCTGTACCCCGCTCCGCGCTCCCGTGGCTGGCACGCAGCTCTGCCTGCGCGCCGTCCCCTCCTTCCTGGATCACGCGCCGGGCGTCCCGCTGCCTTTGCAACTGCGGCAGCGTGACGCCTGGCGGCGAGCGCTCCGGCGCCGGGGGGCGGATGTGCCGCGTCCGCCCCGGGGGGAAGGGCTTCGGGGGGAACGGCTTGGGGGGGCTGGTGTGGGTGTTGGTGGGGTTGGCGTGGGCGCGGTTCTTCGCGCCCTCCCTGCCCACTGCTGCTGCTGCTGCTGCTGTGGACACCGCGGAAGAACAGACGAAGAACAAGAGACCACCAACACCGCGGAAGGGAATAAGGATGGTATGAGGGCATACCTAGTGGGCAGCCCACGCGGAAAGAAGTGATGGTACGAAGGGAACCCCAGCGAAACCGAGGGAAGGGAGCCACACGCCGCGAAGACCACACCACCGCCACCGAACACACCAACCGCAGACCTGAGGGCACAAAAAGAGCAAGAGTGGTATGCCCAAGGTACGCGCGCAAGCAAACACAAACAAGGTATGGCAAAGGAGCACGAGCCCGAGCCCGCCGCAGCAATCGCCACGGGGATACAGGGACCGAGGACGGACTACGGGCACGACGCCGACCGAGGAAATGTCATGAAAACCACCCCCCACCCCCTCTCCACAGGCCATCAACGCGGGAGGAAGCCGCCAACGCCGAAGAAAATGTGGACGCCGCCAAAGAACACGCAAAGAACAAGAAGCCGCCAACACCGAGGAACAGAACATGAGTGGTATGAGGGAATACCTAACGGGAAGAAGCGATGGTATGAAGGGCGCCCGGCCCCGTGAAACCGAGGGACGGGAGCCACGGGCCACGAGAGAGGACACCACTGCCACCAAACGCACAAACCACAAGCCCGAGTGCACAAAAAGTACAAGTGGTATGCCCACACACGCAAGCATGCACGAGCAAGGTATGGCGAGGGAGCGCGAGCCCGAACCCGCCGCCGCGAACGCCACGGGGATAGAAGGACCCAGGATGGACAAAGAGAACGCCAGCGCAGCCGCCGACCGGGAAACCGCCAAGAAACCCACCCTCCCCCCCCTCTCTGTAGGCCACCAACGCGGGAGGGAGCATAACACAACGAGCAGGCCTGCCCGCACGAGCCACACGACCGCCACCGCCACGAACAAGCACCATGGTATGAACACAAATGCAAATACAGGTATGTTATGTGCCACGCGACGGAGAACGCAACAATAAAGGCACCGACATGGGTAAAGAGACAAGCGCAAGTATGTTACCTAGTAGCCTAGTTACCTAGTAGCCCCACACGCCCCGATCCTCCCTCTGTCTCACAGGACCCAGCAGGAGAGAAAGAAGAGGGCCCGAGAACCGGGGCCAAGGAAGCAGGCAAGGGGAAAGACCGAGACACGCATCGGGGCGGAGGCAGGGAAAACTTGCAGGCCAGGGAGGAGGGCGAGCCAACAGAGGGCAGAGGAAAAGGGTAAAGAATGACGAAGCCACAAAAGAAACCGGAGGTAGCCAGTAGACGAGCAAGGGACGCGTGCAGGGAAGGGGGCACGACAAGCACACGGGGAGCGCAACACCGCAACAAAGCACCAGAGAGGGGGGCACCAGAGGGACAGGCAAAGGGCAACACCCAGCACCAGGGCACGCACCGCACAGGCACCACACACACCGCACACATCCACACCCGCACCCACGGCACGCGGCCAGCGGGCCCGGCAGGCCGCCCAGAGGGCGGGCAGCAGTGAAGAGGGGGCGCCGGAACCCAGACGCCCCCCGCCACCCCCGTGGCGCGCAGCCCCCCACAGGGCACGCGGGCCAAGGGGCCGGTGCAGGGCCCCCACGCCTGCGAACCCGCGCCCACAGCACGTGGGTAGCGGACCCCAACAGCCCGTCCAGAGGGCGGGCAGCCGGGGGAGGGGGAGCGCCTGACCCCAGACGCCCCTCACAACGGCAAACGGCACCCCCCCCCGGGGACGACCTTCCGCCACCCCCACGGCGCGCAACGCCGGCCCGCAATGGGCGCGCGTCGTGGAACTGGTGCTGGGTCCCCACGCCCACACCAACCGCACCCGGGACACACGGGTCGCGGAACCCTGGCTGCCCGCCCCAGAGAACGGGTGGCCAGGGGAGGGACAGCACCTGACACCAGACGCCCCTCACAACAGTGGCAGGCCAACCCCCCCGGGGACGGCCCCCCACCACCCCCGCGGCACGCAACCCCCACAGGGCATGCAGGCCAAGGGGACAGTGTTGGGCCCCCACACCCACACACCCGCGCCCACGGCATGTGGGTGACGGACCCCAACAGCACGACCAGAGGGCGGGCAGTCGGAGGAGGGGGAGCGCCTGACCACAGACGCCCCTCACAACGGCGGAAGGCACCCCCCCGGGGACGCCCTCCCGCCACCTGACAGCGAGCAACGCCGGCCCGCAAGGGCGCACGCTGTGGGGCCGGGGCTGGGTCCCCACGCCCGCACCCACCGCACCCGGGACACACGGGTCGCGGAGCCCCGGCTGCCCGCTCCAGAGGACGGGTGGCCGGGGGAGGGACAGCGCCTGACACCAG
This sequence comes from Eutreptiella sp. 'Long Island Sound 2002', assembly GCA_964036045.1. Lineage (NCBI taxonomy): Eukaryota > Euglenozoa > Euglenophyceae > Eutreptiales > Eutreptiaceae > Eutreptiella > Eutreptiella sp. 'Long Island Sound 2002'. The sequence continues at coordinate 175,361,990 of OZ038381.1, forward strand.
ACGCCCCTCACAACGGTGGCAGGTCACCCCCTCCGGGGACGGCCCCCCTCCAACCCCGCGGCACGCAGCCCCCACAGGGCATGCAGGCCAAGGGGACAGTGCTGGGCCCCCACACCCACACATCCGCGCCCACAGCACGTGGGTGGCGGACCCCAACAGCCCACCCAGTGGGCGGGCAGTCGGGGGAGGGGGAGCGCCCGATCTCAGACGCCCCTCACAACGGTGGAAGGCACCCCCCCCGGGGACGCCCTTCCGCCAGCCCCACAGCGAGCAACGCCGGCCCGCAAGGGCGCACGCTGTGGAACCGGTGCTGGGTCCCCACCCCCGCACCGACCGCACCCGGAACACACGGGTCGCGGTACCCCGGCTGCGCGCCCCAGAGGATGGGCGGTCGGGGGAGGGACAGCGCCTGACACCAGACGCCCCTCACAACAGTCGCAGGCCATCCCCCCCCGGGGACGGCCCCCGACCACCCCCGCGGCACGCAGCCCCCACAGGGCGTGCAGGCCAAGCCAGGTAGGGAGGAACCGGGACCGGACCGCCCCCCCCCAAGCACGCCAGACGGAGCAAGGGACCGGGGCAGGACACGCCGAGGGGCACGGACCAGGTGGAACGGCCCTACCAGCGCGCAGTGCTGGGACCGCGCGAGGTGCGCACGCCACACCACCCAGGGGGGGGGGAGCGGACGCCGCGGGAGAGCGAGCGCACACACACGCAGAGGGCACGCGGGGACTACCAGAAGGGCAACCGGACCGAGCTCGCGGAATGCACAGACCGCGTGGAATGGCGTACCAGCGAGCGAGGGAAAGGGACACCCGGACAGGACGGCCCGCCACACGCAGCGCGGGACACGCGGGGCGGGAAGGGGGAAAAACAACACCATGTACCAGCCCGAGCCTCCCGCACCGGCCGCGAGCGCCGCGCACACACGGACGGGGCACTGCACCCGCCAAGGCAGTAGTGGCGCACTGCGCCACGCCCCAATCCCTGGGCAAGGCAGCCTCCGCGCCAGCCCAAGGGGCTCCCACTGGCGACAAGCCAGTAGCACGGGCCCGGCGGCAGGGGCGCCCCGGGCGACCACGCATTAGGGGGGCAGGACGGTGGGTAAGCGCCCGCAGCCAGGGCTGCGAATTGATGCACTGACCGGGGAGTGGCGAAACGGGGAAGCCGGGGAGGGACCGGGCTCCGAGCCCTAAGAGTCCGGGGGACTCTGACACCAGGCAGGAGGTGCGTCTTGGAGGGCCCCCCACTAGGACCCGGTGGGGAGGATATCACCTGGCCCGACCAGGTGGCCCCCCGGGGCCAAAAGGCGTCTAGTACCCGCAAAATCAAACCTCAAACCTCAAATCTGCTGCTGCGGCGGCCGCCGGCGAGGCGCCTGTGGCCCGTGCGGGGTCCGTCCCCCACTTTCGTGGCGTGCTGGGGGCCGCGGCGTGGCCAGCCGAGGCGGTGGCGCGGCTCGCCGGGGCCGCAGTCACAACCCCTCGCGCACCCTCCCCGCTCCCCTCTGCGGCTGCGGCAGCCCTCGACGATGCGCCTGGTTCCTGCGCTGGGGCTACCCCCCGCGTCGGCGGCGTGCCGGGGGCCGCGGTCGGGGCCGCGGCGTGGCTCGCTGGGGCTGCGGTCTCCGCTTTCCGCGCGTCTGGGGCCCCCTTCCGGGGTGGGGCGGCAGGGCTTGCTGTTCCGGCGGCGGGGGCAGTCACCTCGGCCGGCTCAGGCCCCTGTGTTGACGGTCCGGTGTCAGCGGAGGCCGCCCCGGGCTGTCCAGCTGGCGGCCAGACCGGCACCGCCGCCTCCGCCAGCCTCCGCTCCTCGCGCTCCGCGGGGGTCTCCCCCGCCCATTCCGGGGAGACGGGGGAGCGGGAGCGGGACCGGCGGTAATGGCGGTCGTCCCGCTGGGGGGAGCCATCGGAGTCTGACATCACTGTTATCCTGGTAGGCATGCGTGGTGGCAGGTGCGCCCTTCCCACTACCTCCGGGTGCATCAATGTCGTGCCGTGGGCAGTGCTGTGCAGTGGTCTGCGGGGTGGAGGGGGGGAGGGGGTGGGGGGCCGGCTGTGGCGTCAGCCCCGTACGGGGGGGGGCCGGCGGCCATCCATCGGCATTGGGAGGGGAGGCGGGGGAGCCATGCGGCCCAGGCGTCGCGCCACAGCTCCCAGTCTGGGGCAGGGCTCAGGGCCCTGGGCCCCCGGGGGTCGTCGGGTGGTGCCGGGGGGAGCCGCACTAGGTTGACCCCCGTAACGGCGGTGACCTCCTGTGTTCGCAGGAAGGTGTGTACCCCGTCCCGCGGCGCGGGCGCCAGGAGGGGGGGGCGGGTACGGGTGCTGCCCCATAGAGGTTGGTGGGGGTGATCCTCAGGACCCGTTCCGGGTCCCCGCGGGTCGCGACGACGAGGAGGAGCAGGGGGGTGCCAGGGCGCTCTTGCCAGAGGACCTGCCCCCTGTGGTGGGCACTCCTGGTTCTGGAGAGGGGGGGGGACAGGTCTGGGTTGGCCCAGCCGCGGGGCGCGTGCGTCGCCGGCGGGAGGGCGGGGCACCAGGTGGGCTTCCTGGGGAACGCCTCGCACACGATGGCGTACGGGGGGGTCAGCCTGGTGCCGGCGTACACCGGGTTGGTCAGCCGGGGGCGGGCGGGCGCCTCGTCCGCGCCTTCCACGAACACCGTGATTTCGCCCACCAACAGGTCCTCGTCCGTTGGATGTAGAAGGTGGAGCGCCGCATCCAGCTCGGACACTCCCCCCTGGTATGTGGCCCGCGCCTGGTTCAGGTACGGGGCCATGTCCCCGGGGTAGCGCATCCTGAGGGCGTGCAGCAGGGCTGGGGCGCTGCTGCGGAGGGACATGGCAGACCCCGCCCCCGTCAGCCGCAGCCTGTCCCCCATGGACAGGGGCCGGCCAGACTGGTTGGACTCGCGCCACTCCACCCACTGCCCGTAGAGGGTTGCCTCCGGGCCGATGAGCCCTGGCTGGATGGCGTTCACGATCCGGTGCATCGCCGGGAGTAGCGTAGGGGCCCCTGCTCCGTTCAGGGCGCGGACGGCCAGGAGGGTGGTCTCGTTGAGGAAAGCCCTCGCACTGCCAGTCGGGTCGCGTCGTGCGGCAGCGTGCGCCTCATGCTCCTCCGCCACCGCATCCGCTACCAGGCCCCAGACGGTCGCCTCCTGCGCTTGGCGGCGGGCCCTGGCGTGTCCCGGCCCATCCCCCTGTCGGCGTGGCATGGTACCGCGAGCTCTGCAAAGGGTGGCGGCGGGTGGGGGTCAGGGCGCGAACACGTGCGACAGGAGCGCAACGGATGTGGGGTCCCGCAGGTGCACGTGGATCCACAGAAGGGCAGCGCCCGCGGGGCCCGCGCGTTCGTGTGAGGGGGCGTGTGCCCCCTCGATGCGCCGGTGCAAAGCCTCCTCCTTCGTGCGCCTGCGCGGGCCCGCGGGAGGTTCGGGCCAGGGGCACGCGGCCACCCGGGCGCACCGCGCGCACCTGTTGGCGCCTGTCGACGCTGCAGAGGACACCGTGTCGCATTCCCCGCAGAGTCGGCAGGTGTGTGGGAGGTGGGAGGGCGGTGACCAAGGGTCGAGATGGCAGAGCCAGAGGTCGTTCCACCTCTGTCGCAGGGGGTCCCGGATCTCCAGCAGGCGGGTGCGGACGCGGCGCCGGTAGTCCCTGCCGAGCGTCTTCCGCTGGACCTCCCACCACGTGTCGTCGGGGAGAATCCCGTGGTCGTGGAAGGCGGCGATGAGGTCGTACCACGCCGGGCGGGGCTGCCCCTGGGGGGGGGTTGCCATGTACATGTGGCGCCCCGTAAGGTGGGGCGCCAGCGTATCCCATGGGCATCTGTTTGCGGCGTCCCGGTGGAGGAGGGCCAGTAGGGTGCCATCCGCGACTGCCTTGCAGCCCACTCGCAGCCCTTCGCAGCCGTCCAGCTCCTGGCGCAGCGCGGCTGAAAGGTCGGTGGGGAGCATGAGGAGCAAGATCCCCTGGGTGTCGCCCAGCCGGGACAGGGTGTTGTCGTATACCGGCCCCCCAGTTTTGAAGTGCGCCACGGCGAGCTGGGCGGCCCCGTCCTCCAGGGGGTGCCATCGGACGGTGGCGGTGTCCCGTCCCCATTTGCGTATCTCCGTAGCCCGGAGTACGTTGGCGGCGTGAAGGATGATGTGGGGGGGGACGGGCGTCCTGACGAGTGAGGACAGGTCCCCAGTCCATCCTGTTTGCGGCCCCAGGGCCGCCTGCAGCCATTCCCCTGTCGCCGCGTCCCACGGGTGGTCAGGTCCCGCCCCGCGGGTCACGGTAGGTCTCGGCCGGGTGTCCGGCCCCCATCCCTCAAGCGGGATGGCGGCGTATCGTTGCGCAGGGGTCTCGGGGGCGCGCGTGGAGCGCACCACCGGCCCCACTCGCGTGCCCACTCCTCACCCACTATGCGTGCCTCCCAGGCGGTCATGGAGCCGCCCCCGATGATCCACGGTGGGAAGAGGGCGTTTTGTAGGTGCTTCGAGAAACCCCCCGGCAGGTCCCGGTACGGGTGAGGGTCCTCTTGTGACGGGCACTCCAGAGTGGCATTCATGACACGGTATGAAAACTGGAGATGCCGGCGGGACCTGTATGGGCGCCCATGCAGCAGTGCCCCATCAAGGGAATGCACATGCTGTGTAGTTGGTCGATCTGCTCCGTTTTTTGTTTCTACGAGCGCTTATGATATCCATTGCGCGAGTCCTCGCGCAAAGATCACCAAAAATTTAATGTTTCTCATGCGTCATTCCATGCGCGAGGCCTCGCGCTTGAAACTACAGTTTGTTTCGGAACATTTATACTTTTCAAGATTCTTGGGTGCACCATCATTGAAGTTTATTCATTAAAAAATCCATTTCTATCACTCCATCCTGATAATGGTACTAAGTTACGTGTATAAATACGAATGGGTTTCTATTTTTCGACACCCTGCCTAATGCGTTGTGCTGTAGTACATTAATCTGACACAAATGAACGCCTTTGCGCGAGGGCTCGCGCAAAGAATGGTCGAAAAACAATAATTTTCCCTGTCTCGCCCATGGGACATGTCATTCTTATAAAAACATTAATTTCGCCATACTGGTTCCCGACGGTCCAGAAATATCCATCAAAACAATTATTATTTGCTGCCTTTTGGAACCTGTCATTTTCCTACCTTTTCTGTCGTTTTTGACCCTGCAACTTGAGCCGCCTAAGTAGGATAGCCAGGCTCGAGTGCCGCATAGCCAGGTATCCCAGTCATGTACACGGCCGCTGCGGGTCTGTGATAGTCATCCTCATAGCGGCGCGGCCTAGGCTCAGGAACACCGATGTAGGTGGAGCTGGATGCCACTGGTTCACTGACTGCAGTTGCCATAGGTGGCACAGTTGCAGCTGGAGTCACACCGTAGGTGGTGTAAGGCATACCAGTAAAGCCTAGACCCTCAGCCATAGGTGGAGTGGTTGTGGGTGAGGATGTAGCTGGATGTGTGGCTCGGAGCCTAGTGGTTGTTGGAGAGGGTACTACAGGGTAATCTGAGGCACTCGGCGCGCTCTCAACAGGTTTGTCATCGAAGGGCACCTGGTCGGATGGTTCGTGTCCATCTCCAGGATCAACCTCTTCGGCTCCCATGTCCACTGCTTGCTTCTCCTTCTCCTTCTCTTTGCCTTCAGGTCCTCCAACAGAGAGTCCACTGACGGCAGCTCTCAAGCCCTCCAGGGAATCATCCCCCAGCCCACCTAAGGGCACTGAAGGTACAGGCTCCTCAGGTTCAGGTTCACCAGCAGGTTTGGGCGCTGGCACTGGCTTGCTTAGTGCCACTGAGGGCGCTGTCGTCTCGGCAGTGTCCTTGGTGTCCATGTTATATTTCTTCGCCTTTCAGTGGAGTCAGTCTCGACGTACTGGTTGTACTGCACGGGGTTGCAGGTACGCAAAGACTGAACATCTCTGCTACCAGAAAGTTAGAACAGGCTTTCACTGTTGAATGCTTTGATGATATTGTTTTGTTTGTGCCTCTGCTTGCTCCTGCTGCTTCTTGATGTAGCTCAGATTTTCCAAAAGAATAGGTTTGACGACATCAACCAGAGATATAAGTACCCACAGTGCAAACAAGGGACCACAGGATCAAATCCACAACCTGAAGGGCTGCAGTCAAAGGAGATAGTGTAACAACAAAGCAAACTCACAATAACTACAGATTTAAGAACAGATAGTTAGAAAATATCCTACAATCATGGGAAAACTGCCCACATGGGCATCCTCTCTTTTATGGTGCCATCTAGAGATGTGCACTCTTTCTTTTTGGGTCCCATAGGTGCTCAGGTGGCATGGCTTGTGGCGCGGAGGTCACTGCCATGTCACATGGGATCTTCCCACATAAGTAGGCTGACTGGGAATTGAACCCAGGACCTCTCAAAAAGAGGTGCCACAGTCCTCTAGGGTGCAGACCACTAGGACAGCTAAGCATTCATGAGAAAATATAGAAACATGTATAGGCTCTAGATTAATGTCAGCGCCTCAGTCAGTCGAGGAAATGGTGAATAAGTCCAATCAGTTGGAGGGTCAGGGGTCCACACAACATCCATAGTTCAATGCTTGGTTTTATGGGTCGAAATGTCATGTCACCCCTTTTGGTTAGGCCAATACTAAGCTAAAAATGTACTATGCCTTTAGGCCTCTCTATGACAACTAAAGCTAACCTTTTAGCAGGGAAATACACTTTTTCTTACTGTCGATTAGCAACTATGGAGCTGCGAACAAAAAGTGAAATCAATGAAAACCGGGATTCGTGGTTCGCACAGTGTACGTAAAGTCTTCAGGTGACGGAAAAAGAAGGACTTGACAAAACGGAGTAGGCATCCCTCAGGGATATTCAACGTTCTGCCACTGCGAGAGAAAGCATGGACATGCTGCCGGATATCCAAAAGATAGATAAAAACATTGAATCCCAGACGCTTCAGTAGTAATTCATGAACAGGTTGGGGTCCTCCCCTTGCTGTCGGAGAAGTTCTCGCATAGCGGATGGCTTGTAGTTTGCTGGGTGCGTACGGTCCTTTGGGTGCCGTTGACATTCACAGATCTTCGGCTGGACGCTTTTCCCGGCGACAAAGTTCTCCCAATCTGTTCTGTACGTATTATCGATGTGTGTGGCCATATCCGGAGGCGTAGAGGGTGCGTCAGACTTAGGCAGTGCGGTACATGGCTGCTGAGATATATTGGAACCTGAAGGTGGTGGTGTTGATGGCGTTGAAAGTCCGGCGTAAGAGTTTGGTGGCATTATGCAAGAACTGGAGGCTGCTGGCTGAGGAGTGCAGCGAGTAGTTGCCGGCAATGAGCTGGTAATTGGAGAGGGTGGCGATGCGTCGGAACTGGGCAACGTTGGTCTCGACAGAGAGAAGAAAGTGGCAGGCTTAGTCATTATACTAGACGAAATGGTCGTGGCTCGCGCGCGTGTGAAACCTTCCTTCATGATGTCAGAGGCGTTGCCGTAATGCTCTTCGAGTCCAGGGTTTGAGTGCGTGGTCGATGGTATGATTGGAGTATTCGGTTCTGTAGAGATACCTATCTCATCAGAGTGGTGCGGCAGAGCCCACGTTGACATTGTCGATGCTGGATAAGGTTCTATTTTTTTATGGCGCGGAGAGGGGCGGCTACGACAGAAAGGAGTACCCCGTTTGCCATGAGGAGCGCCTTTCTTGCCATTCTCGTTGAGCGGTCGCTGCTTGTCGGCTGCGGTGATGGGCCTGCGCCCTGCATGTGCTCCGAGGTTGCGAAGTTCCGCTCGTTCCGCTTTGCCAGGCTTGTAGGAACTTCTCATTTGTGGCCCAGTGACACGGTTCTTGCTCTTCACGGTGGTCCAGTACAGCTATTGATACGTAGTGCTGCACTCATGCACGGCGAGTGCGGGTTCTAACTCGTCTTCGCCTGTGAGCGTAGATGTAGGCAGCAGTTCCTGGCCAACTAGCGTGTCGCTGCCGAAGTCCCACTCACCAAGTTGACTCCAGGGAACTGGTTCATTGGGTTGCAGCGGCGAATGTGGACGGTTGACAGAGGCATCTTCTGCACGCTTGGAGCAAATTCGGATTGCGGTGTCTCAGGAGCGTCTTCATACAAATCTCACTGACGCAGGTCAGCCCACGGGTTTTGCATAGCGAAGGGTTTTGGCCGCAGATGAGTTAGGTTGCGTGCAGCGGTTTTGGCGGTGTTGTTGTATTCATTGTGGCGAAGTGGCCTGGGCTGCTGGTTAGATTCATTGTCATCTGTCACACAAAGAGGTACGAAAACGAGTGACGGCTTCAGAAGCGAAGGCTGTGTTTCCTGTTGTGGCGCTGTACTTTGGGAGACGGCGTGCTCATGTGTGATTTCTGCCGGCCACGGGTCTGGCTTCTTGGGGTACTGCTGAAGTTCCGAAAAGATTTCGACGGTGGTTTTCTCCAGGCAGAGGGTTTGATATAGGTCGGTGAGCAGCAAGGAAATAGCTTAGATGGTTGTCAGGTGGTTGTCCATCACTTGGATTGGCGGCTTCGAATTGAATCCTGCAGGATCTGCGTACGAGGCCCCCGCCAGGGGGAGGCAGTTCTCGAGAATTGGGGAGCGTCCCCTGAGGACATCCGCCAGCAAATGTTTTGCATACTTGGTGTTTGTTCTGTGATTTTCCTGGTTTGGGCCTAATGAGCGCGCGGTCAGACCCGCCGCCGGCATTTTTGGTCTTCTAACCTTGAATCATTGTATGATAATGCAGTCTGTTATTGTTTGCATGAGCTTTGATTCATTCTAACTAGACTTAGCCTAGGTAGAGAGGTAGATGCCTTAGAACTACTTAGACACATAATGAATAGTGAAACATTGTTGTTGTCTTTTTTCGGCCACCAAACAAAATCGGCCACAACCATGAACAGACCGTTTGCATCCGCCACATCCACCGTCTAAGCCTTTCCCTTTGACTCCCCAGGCTGAGTGGTTCTGGTTTTGCCTGGGTCCGTTGTCATGGGGACAAAGAAGGCGTGGGCCTGGTTGGGAACCAGGGAGTAGGGAGGCAATTGACGGGTGTGAGCGGAAGGCAGAAACGAAGACTCAATGCAGGAGCACCGAAGTGAAACATTAAAGGACCGCACTGGACCAAACCATTTGCATTGACCTTCTCTTTGGGTCCTTGTGACCATTCTTCAATGAGAGAGGTTGGTGATGGTACTGAACGCGGAAGAAGTTTGCAACACTTACTTACCCTTACTTACTTACTCCAGCGAGCTAGCTAGCTAACTAGCTAGTGTAGGAGATGCATTGGCGTTTATCGTATTATAATCCTAATGCTAACGGTTGAGTATCAACTCAACTTATTGTCTCTGGTCCTCGCGCTGTAGGGCAGGGTGGTGAGGAGAAGTGCCGCGAGTGAACCCGTTTTGGACCCCCGTGGCCATCTTTGGGTCACTTGGGGTGTGTATCTATGTGCCGGCAAGCCGCCATTGGCTGATATCATACTCTCCCATCCACCTGACCTAACCCGATGTGATAGTGTGATAGGTTTGGCCATTCCGGCTATGAGCGGCCATATTCAGTACCAAGGCACTGCCAGCTGACATTTATATATCAGAATATCAGGAATCAACAGGGTTTTTTTATCATAATGTTTCAGTAATTTTTCCGCCTTTCGTTCTGATTGTCAATGTATCGGCGACTGTCAGTTGGCTCGCGATTTTGCGGCAACCGATTGGTTGACTTTTTTTTACAGATATTTTGGCGGAAACCCCGATGAAGGGTCAGATTTCATCAGTAAAGGGTTCGTTGCTTCCGCAATTTTCATATTATACACTCGCAAAATTCATCCGATTTTTTCAGACTTTCAGAATCGGATTTTCGACTTTGACATCGCCGCACTCGATATGATGAATCCCGAGTGGTCATACATTTTTCCCCGATCACGAATCAACCTTCCTTTTGTTGTGCCCTTCATTTTGCTTGGAGTTATAGTCGAAACAAATGTGATTTGTGGGACCACTTTGAAGAATCATTTCTCCGGCTCACGGCGAGGAATACCAATTTCGAGAACTGGGTTGGAACTGCCTTGGTCTCAACTTAATCTGGAAGGCATCAAACGCCTTTGGTGTGTACACATGCCCGGTATAGCAAGGGATAACGGTCAAGAGGGTAGAAAGTGATACATAACTCTTGGACCGTGCAACCGAATATTTCAATGCGACTTTTGAGTGTACTGCATGAGTGTTGGGGTTGCATAGCAACTTTTCATTGGGTTCCTACGTATTTTTAACGTGAAGTTATGTCCACGGAGGGGCATGGCATATCATGGTGGGAGCCACCTTTTGAGGGTATGTGTTATATGCATGGTATGTGCTTCGATATGCTCACGCCCATGTTATATATCTCCGTTTGTAGGACGATATATGGAGTCATACGTGGCAAGAGCTTTGCCCATGTCCCTATGGTGAACTTCATAGCGCTAGACTAAGTCTACCGCTCATATAGTGCATGTGGGAGGGCTTACAGAGCGACCCACAAGCGCCATTATCAATTTTTCCATTTTCATGGTGCGTGTTGGGAGGAGGTTTGAAGGTGTCCCTATGCGTCCATGTGGGGATCCAAGTGGGGGGATTGTTTGCAAATGGTCCCAAACAATTGTGTTTTGAATCATATGTTGATACCATGGGTGAGCGAAGTTATATACTATAGTAATTATCTTGAATTTGGCATTATTTGCATGTTTTTGACCTCAGTTTATGCTCATTTTTGTGTTCTATGTGCTCAACTGGTCGGCTAACAGTAAAGTGCCTAGAGATCTGTGAACTATGGTATGTTGCTTCTATGTTGGCATATGCTTCAGTGTTGTACCTCACCATATGCCAGATCCCGTGGTCACTTTAGCTTGGCACAGCAGGCCTCACAAAATTAGGTCTCAAATTCATGAGTTGACTTGTGAAGCATGTCATGTACATAACCGGAGGGATTTCGGAGCCAATGATTGGATATTCTTGGTCATGGACCTTTGGTCTATATCACCCTTGTATACTACTTTCCGGTTTGACACATGCATGGAGCATTTGGATATTTGCCGTATGCATTTTTGAGTATATAATTGACTTTTGGGCATAATGGTGTGATTTGCCTGATTTTGCCATGTTGTGAGGTCATCTTCATGGGGCAGTTCTCCAAGCCCATTCGACTCCAAGTCCAACCAAGGTTATGTCAGGGTAGGGCATGGTCCTGAGTGCCAATCTAGGCCATGACACGCCACCTCCTCTATTGGGCTAAGATTTAGAGGCTCAGGAGGGAACACATTTTTTCGGTTTATGTAGTGACTTTCGACACATGGCATTTAGCCATCTTATTTGACTGGGTTCAGGGCATCATGTTGGTGAGTCAAGGGAAGGTCTTGAGTCCAGGGAAAGAGGGGTCTATGGCTGTGATTGTTTACGTTTCAATCTTTCCCCACCTTTGCTTTATTTGTGTTCATATGCCAATTTCAGGGCTTTCTTCTTTGGTGCAATTCTTGTACATGCCCGCCACCGTGAGACAACCGGTGTGCTGAACGGAAGCCCGCAGTGTGGATTGGGTTATTGCTGTATTTGTGGGATCTGGTTGCTGTTCAGGGTTGAAGGAGGATTGTATTTTCTATATTTTTGGATCGTGGACCCTGAATTTGGAGAAATGCAATCGTTGATCAGGAGCAAGTCAGCAGGGGTGACAGGCGGAAGGGGCACAGCGGGGGCCGGTCCTGGTAGGGACCTTCTTTATGGTAGCAGAGGCGTAACTGCTGCCCCTACCTACCGCCGACCCGGGGACTTGGGGCCCTATGAGCCCTGCCCGAGTACGCCCCGGGTGCGTATTGTGGACTCGGTGGAGACCACGCCGGAGATTGGAGCCAGAGAAGAGCCGAGACGCTCAGGAGCATGGCGAACTCCGGAAGTTGAACCCCGAAGAGAAGTACGACCTTAGGGAAGAGGAGGACTTGACAGGGAGGACCTGGTCTCCATGTGTGAGCGTCGCTGCCGAAAGGCATGCAACCTCCGCTCCGCCGCGGAGGACTCTGAGGAGACCTGCCATTCAGGCAGCAGTGGAGGACGGGCCCGGCGCTACCGGAAGCGCGGGTCACCCAAGCCCGCGGCAGGGGACGCCGGGGCTATGGATACGGACCCCAGCCCGGTCAGGCTGTGGGACTCCGAGGTACACTCCAAGGGCTATCGGACAGCTTATGAGCAACCTTCGGAGTCGGAGGAGACGGCCAGACCGCCCACAAGGGCAAACACAGCCCCAGAACCCAGCCTGGAGCATGACGCCGAGGCGTTGGAGAGGCCTGCCAGAGCCAGAACGGCGCCTGTGGCCCGGCACACGGAGCCAACGCGGGATAGCATGGGCGACACACCCATTGCGGAGGAGTCCGAGGCGCCGGGAACCGCGGGATGCGCCGGATCGGGTGGAAAGCACGCTGAGTGCCACTGGGAGCACGTGTCCTTCCTCATGGGCGAGTACCCAAAGATGGGTATGGACGTCATCGTGCCATCGCCTCGACCGCCTGGACAACGCCAAGGACGGCCTAGAGGAGGACGTCGCCGGGATCCTGGATGACCAGTCGGCCGCGGAGAGAGACATGGCGGAGCTGCGAGCGGAACGGGACTGGTACCGGGAGAATCTGGAGCTGGCCCTGGAGAAGCAGCAGCGAGTGGTGGACAGCCTCCTCCACCTAGTGGAGGACATGTCGGGACGCCTGAAAAGGCTAGAGGAGTCACAACCTCTCGCCTCGGGTCCGGAGCTCCCGGCAAAGCCAGCAGCAGCCGAGCTGGTGGAGCGGGTTAAGACCCTCAGGAGCGCCATGGATAAACGCATGGGCGGCCCTGCGGAGGCACCTTACGCGCCTTCGCGTGTTGACCCGGGTGCACTGCCGTTTGTTCCGATGTTCAGCAAATCCACAATGCTCGGGGAACACACGGCACCGGCTGGGTCCATGCGGGAAGGGCACGTAGCCACGGACCCGAGGAGCCTGACGGTACAGATGTCCCATGCCGCCCAGCATCTACCGACCATTACGACTGCCCATGCAGTTTATGCAGAAGAGGAGATCCAGAGCCAGACCATGCAGGGGCGAACAAAGGGAAGCGACGACGGACATGGTCGAGGCCACCCAGGCGGAAACCTGTGGGCGAAGGACCCCAATCCGGGGATATGGACGGCCGGTGGAGCAAGTCCTTCCCGCATTCCAAACCCCATGGGTTCAGGCCCAACTGGACCGCACTCCATGGAGGAGAGGGATGTACGGGGAGTGTACTCACACCCCCCGGCCACAGGTGGTATCCGTCCCGGTGGAGTGGTGGCTGCGGACGTCAGAGACGCCATCAGGATTGACGACCTCAGGGGAATCAAAATCCCCTACTACAATGGCAACCCCTCCAACCTGGATGACTCCATTCTGGATTGGGAGGACTTCGCCGAGGAGGTCGTCGGCGAGATGAGGGGAGCGCCAAGGGACAAGTGCGTATGTCGGACATTCCCACACAGGCTGGCGCAGGACCTGAAGGAGGAGCTCAGGGATCAGATCCGCGAGGGATTGATCCAGACGGAGCAGGCCTGCCTCCAGTGGCTGGAGGACGAAGAGCGAGTGGACGATGCCAACCAGAAGTTGGAGGATTTGTGGTCCATTCCGCTGCCGCTGGAGCGCGGGGAAGTGAGGGTTCGAGAATGGAATCGGTACATCCGCAAGTACCGAAGAGACCTCAAGGTGGTGGAGGACTGGAACGAGGCCAGCGAGATCCGACACCTGCTGATGAACGTCCTCCCCGGGCACTGGAAGAGAAGAGTGGAGGATGAAGAGAAGAAGAGAGCAAAGAAGCGCGTGGCCGTACGGATCAAGGCATCGGAGGACACCCACGCTGGAATAATGGAGTTCTTCCGGCGAAACCTCGGCGAGCCCAGCCGAATGTTGGGGTTTAAGAACACCGTCTATGTGGAGGTATTTGGCGACACCATGGGGCAAAGGCTGATGCGCCTCAACAACGTGGAGTGGAGGCGCGGAGAGCCGCTGAGGATGCAGGTCATCTTCGCCCGCATGAGCCTGGACGATATCGTGAAGTACATCACGGTGGAGCTGAAGGTCAACGCCAAGAACGAGGCCAACGTGCAGGATCGACAAGGACATGGACAACCAGGCCACCGAGAAGACCGCCATCATCGGGAGATCCAGGAGGACACGGCCAACTCCGCGGAGGATGGTAGTAGAAGTGGCCAAGACCACTGGACCGGGTCCCGGGAGGATCAGGAGGAGGCCCATTTCTTCGCGTTTGTGGCGCACAACGTGAGGGACCATGGGCAGGATCGGTCCAAATGGAACCGGGTGGGACCCAAGAAGGGCAAAGAGCCAAGGAGGATCGGGAACCCACCGCTCTCGTTCCGCGAGTACAGGTCTCAGCACGACGGGTGCTGGGTCTGTTATGGCAAGGGAAACAACCATGCACATGACCACCGTCAGTGCAAGGTGTATGAGGCGGACAAGAAGGCCTACTTCGCTGCCCAGCCCGAGATGAAGCCCAAGGAGCAGCGGATTGCCGACTGGAAGGCGAAGGGCGGAGACGGGGGAAAAGGCCAAGGCAAAGGCCAAGGGAAAGGCGGAGGAAGAGGTTATGGTGGTGGACCTGGCCAAGACCGACGAGTGAGGTCAATCGAGGAGGTTGCTGAGGACATGTTGAGGACGTTGGAGGAACTCAAAGCCCAGCAACGTGGTGGACAAAGTCTGAGCGGATCGCAGCAGGAGGGAGCTGCGGCAGGCCATGTCTAGAGGAGCCCTCACGGGAGTGGGACCTTGGAGGTCTCTCCTCCGAAAATCAGTGGAATCCCAGAGAAAGCGAAGGCACATCGGGTGCCGAAGAAGGCTCCAGAAGAGCCAAAACCACTGAGTTTTGCCACTCCCAACCCCTGGAGCGCCCTGCCAAGGGAAGTTTATGTGGGCAAGGGACGTGGCAAGAAGGAAGGAGCGACGGCTGAGAGCCCCGTGGACGGGCAGGACCAGCCCAAGATCTACACGATCCGTGACCATACCCTCGAACTCCTGATGCACCCAGATGTGCTAGAGTTGCATGCCGTGAGAGTCGTCCATACACCGCATGGTGACGAGCGGCAGTTGCACTTGAAGGTGCGTGTACGGTGCGGACAAGAGGAGTTGGTGGTGGATGTTTTGGTGGATACGGGTGCCCAGGTGAGCCTGGTCCGGAGAGGGTTGTTCAAGGAGGAATCCCTGCAGCCCAGCCGTAGACCGGTACGCCTGAAGGTGGCCAATGGAGAGATTATGGGTGGTGGCACCCATGAGGCCACTATTAGTATGGAATTCTGGGAGCATGAGCGCTTGAACCGCCCTGACTTAGCGAAGAGAAGCACTCTATCCGGGAACTTCTATGTGGCCGACATTACAGATTGGGATATGATCATGGGGTATGACTTCGTGGTGGCAAACGCCATTGGAGCCCTTCCCCATCGTGCAACGCTGGTCCGGGAGGATGATGAATGCCTCACATGGCTGTCCACGGATTATGCATGCCGATCATCCCAATGGAATGCTGAGGAAGAGGATCGGATCATCCAAGCGGTGCAAGCTGTGGGTGCCAAGTCCAGAGGAGACCGTGGAGTTCAGCTCACGGAGTATGGAATGGCGCCGCAGGTGTATGCCAGGATGATCCAGACGCTGGGAGCCGAAGCGCCCGAGACGGACGTCTTCGCTTCCAGGGATGCCCCACTTTTCCGGAAGTGTAGGAGGCATTGGAATCGAGGAGACTCAGCCTGGCATAGGCATTGGGGTTTGAAGGAATGGGGGCCCATGTATTGGCATGGCTCCCTGGACGACACCAGACGTACGGTGGAGAAGATCGTCGCGAATAGGGCGAAGGGGATCCTGGTCATAACCGGCATAGGATCCACCCCATGTCCGCTGGAGGGTCTCAAGTCGACGCTGGACTCCATCACCCTGAACGAGATGTCATTCGGGCCAGAGGAGGAGTTATTCATCGACGCCAAGGGTGTATCAATGCCCTCCCCGGGTCAAGCGTGGGGTACCAAGGCTTTCCTGGTGGATGGGGCGCAAGCCCAGCCCACGGGTGATGAAGCATTCATCCGTAGAGTTGAGGCGGTGCCCATGCGGGTCATGTTTGAGCCCAAGGCGTGGACGGATCAGCCAATGGATGGCGTTGACGTCCTGTCCCACGCCGAGATCGACGACGTCGTCAACTACATGCGGATGGGGATGCACTACCGTGTGGCAGCCAAGAAGAGGCGGGCCATGGTCACATCTCTGCATTGGTGGGATGACAAGATGATGGTCACCGGCAAGTACGAGAAAGATGAGTTCGTGGCGACGGTCATGGATCACATCGCGGACCAATATGATGGTCCGGTTGGGTCGGACCCGCCGACGTGGGATTTTCCAAGAATGGGGGCCAATAGCGACAAGAATCAGCCCGATGCCGCAAATTTTCGAAGATTATCGGTGGCAAGCGCGCCCCACGACGATGAAGACGGCATATCGGACGAGGAGAAGTCGGACTCGGACCCAGAAGAGGCCTATACCGCAGTGCGGTCGGTTGTATCGATACCGAAGCAAGCGGCTGAAGAGGCCCAGGAGAACCCGAAGGTCGCCGAGCTGAAGGAGAGGCTGATCAATGCCTATCCGCGGCTATTCAGTGGCGTCGCCAACAAGAACCCTCCAGATCGTGGGAGGTTTGGCACAGCGAGGATCAAGCTGAAGCCGAACCCCAAGATCTATCGTCATCGGGAATACCAACTTCAGGGCCATCGGGCCGAGGCAATGAAGACGTTGTTGGCCGAGTTCATTGAGCGAGGATGGATGGAACGCTCCGACAGTGAGTGGGCCAACCCAGACTTCATCGTGCCCAAGAAGGAGAAGGGCGAGTCGAGGTTGGTGGTGGATTACAGGGGTTTGAACGAGCAAACTGAGCACGACTCGTACTCGCTTCCCCCGATCGACACCATCCTCCAAAAACAACAGAAAAAACGGATCTTCACGGTGGTAGACCTGAAACACGGCTATCACCAGATGCCGCTACACCCGGACTCCAGGCCTTGTACAGCGATGTCGACGCCGCTGGGGCCCATGCAGTGGAAAGTGGTGCCTATGGGGGCCAAGAATGGCAACGCCGCTTTCCAGCGCATGATGGAGGACCTACTCGGTCCTGTCCGGGACTGTGCCGATCCCTTCGTGGATGACATCATCATCGGGTCCGGTACGGAGAACATGACTGAGGATGAGCTCATTGAAGCGCATGAGAAGGATCTGCGCCGAGTGCTCAGCGAGCTGGACAAGCACAACATGGTGTGCAAGCCCACCAAAGCCTCACTCCTCGTGAAGGAAGTGGAGTTCGCGGGTCACGTGGTTGGTCACAGGCAACGCCATCCCATGCCTGGGAAGCTGGCGTCCCTGCACCACTGGGAGAAGCCCCAGACCATCAGCGAACTCCGATCCTTCATGGGGTTCTGCAACTACTATTCGGGCTATGTCCGGATGTATGCAGAACTGTCGGGGCCGCTGCACAAGATGCTGCAGGTGGGCAAGTTCGATGGCCGGAAAGGGAGCAAGAAGAAGCTTACCTGGACCCCTGAGGCCGAAGATGCGTTCAGCCGCCTGAAGGAGCTACCCCTGGGGCAGCTGGGGCTATTCTTGGTGGACCCCGACAAGGGATTCGTGCTACGGACGGACGCCTCGGACTATGCTGTAGGGGCAGTCCTCGAGCAGATCCGGGACGATGGGTCTCACGTACCCGTGGCATTTTGGAGTCGAATCCTGGCCGAGGGCCAACGCCGAACCTGGACCGCGAGGGAGAAGGAGACGTACGCCATTGTTTGTGCGCTCAGGAAATGGTCTGGCCACATCGGATTGCAACCGGTGGTGGTTTGTACGGACCATCAGTCCTTGCAGAGCTGGCACAAGGAGCACGTCGACACCCCCTCGGGACCGGCGGCAAGGAGGGTCCGATGGCATGAGACGTTCGCCAAGTTCGACCTCAGCGTCGTATACGTCCTGGGGAAGGACAACACTGTGGCAGATTGCCTCAGTCGATGGGCCTACCCCGCGGGCAAGGCTTGGATGGACATATCCAGCCATGGCGACGCCGAGGAGATCTAGGAGGCCAAGCGCATCATCGAGATGGAGAAGGCCATGGAGCAAGAGGGGGTCAAGTGCTTTGTGGTGATGGCAAACCGTACGGACCTGGCCAAGTTCCGGGGCGCCCGAGTCCAAGCTGTTCGAGAGGAAACCCTCGAGCAATGGATGGTGGCCCCTGTAGAGCTAGTCAGGTCGGTGCTCACAGAAGACTGGTCGGATGACTTTGCGGCATCCGATCACTGGAGCAAGTACTGGAATGCCGTGAGCGCCCCGTCGGACGACGAATGGCCCGAGGGCTTGACCGAGGATGGGGATAAGCTATTCCTCAAGGACAAGCTATTGGTCCCTGAGAACCGAATGGAGGGGCTCATTGACCACTGGCATAACGCCCAGCTCATGCATCCACATCGGGACAAGATGCAGCAAGACCTGAAGTGGCGCTTCAAGTTCCCACCGGGGTACTACGCCCTCCTGGATAAATACTGCAGCGACTGCGCCGTGTGTCGGGCCACGAAGAGCCCCAACCACTCCACGGCTGGCAACCTGGTGTGAAAGGCTATACCGGAAGCCCCTATGCGGTCCGTGGCCATGGATGTATTCGCCATGCCGGTGGTCACCGTGGAAGGAGAGACCTATGACTGTGTCATCCTGGCGGTGGATAGGCACAGCGGGTATATCGTGGCGGTCCCGGGCAAGAAGTCCAAGAAGACAGACAAGAAGGACAAGCATGGAGTGGGTCTGCAGGCCAGGACCGTCGCCAACGCCATGATCAGGAATGGGCTGACGATTTTTGATGCCCCAGCTGTCATCTGCAGCGATCGGGGCAGTCAATTCGTGGGTACGTGGTTCATAACGATGTGCAAGCACATGGGGATTCGGCACGCCAAGACCGTGGCGTACCACAGCCAGTCGAATGGCCGGGCTGAGGTGGCCGGGCGGCAGATGTTCGAAACGTTCCGCCAGCTGCACATCGACGAACCGGACCGGAATTGGTACAATTCGCTGTGGAGAGTACTCCAGGCGTACCATGACCTTCCAGGACCCACTGGACTGTCGCCCCATCGTATCTTGTTCCTGCGGGATCGAGTGCCACGCACTCTCCCGTGGTTGAACCATGGCAAAGTGGCCCGGGATGCGAATGCTATGATGGCTGAGGCGGACGACACGGCGGCCAAGGTGTGCAAGGCACTTCAGGACGAGCATGAGAAGAGGGCCAAGTACTTCAAGCAGGGAAAGGTCCAGAAATATGCTCTCCAAGACACCGTGTGGGTGGAGCGGCACCACAAGGATGTCCTGTCCCGGCATCGGCTGGCGTCTTGGTATGTGCCGAGGGTAATCGTGCGGAAAGTCGGGCAGGATGTGTATGCGGTTCGTGTGGAGGATAACAAGATCCTGGACCGCGACCATACCCAGCTTCGTCCCCGAGCACCAGACCCCAGCGGACGTCCCGTCACCTTCGAGTTCACGGCCGGTGATGTGAACTCGGACGACGAGGGTGAGGACGACGACCTCACCGCCAAGAGGATCCTGGCGGACAAGCCGGACCCGGGGACGCCTGGGGGGAGGCTTTATGAAGTCCGTTGGAAAGGATTCGCCGCATCCAGGGATTCGTGGGAGCCTCCGAGCAGCTTTGTGCCGAGGTACACCACGGTCTGGATGGATTATCTGAAGAAAAAGAACATTTCTTTGGATGTCAAGGACGTGTTCGTCCATTTGGTGGCTGCAGTAGCACCGTAATGGATCCCCCTTGGTATTTTTGTTTTTTTTTTGTGCTTGGGAGATGGGTGAGGGCGTTCATCCGGGGATTTTTGGGCCTTCATTGGCCATATACCCCCTTCACTCGATCTCAACATATATATTTCACTGTGGTATACTTATTTAGGTGAACTGACGACGTTTCTCTATCTTTGATCCCCTTGGTCCATGTTGTAGATCAAGAGGAGACCAGATATGGCGTAGGGCACCGATTATCAGTGTCCTCACCCCTATCTTGGGGCATGGGGGACGCCTACGACGTGTGTGGGGCCTCCATGTGTCCTTGGGACATAGCAGGGGGGTTTGGAGCCCATTGGGGTCCTCCCGTCCTCTCTTCAATGACTTCCAAGCGGATACAACGCTCTGAGAAGGGGGGTGAAGCCGGTTCGGACCCCCGTGGCCATCTTGGGGTCACTTGGGGTGTGTATCTATGTGCCGGCAAGCCGCCATTGGCTGATATCATACTCTCCCATCCACCTGACCTAACCCGATGTGATAGTGTGATAGGTTTGGCCATTCCGGCTATGAGCGGCCATATTCAGTACCGAGGCACCGCCAGCGGAGATTTATATATCAGAATATCAGGAATCAACAGGGTTTTTTTATCATAATGTTTCTGTAATTTTTCAGCCTTTCGTTCTGATTGTCAATGTATCGGCGACTGTCAGTTGGCTCGCGATTTTGCGGTAACCGAATGGTTAACTGTTATTTATAGATATTTTGGCGGAAACCCCGATGAAGGGTCAGATTTCATCAGTAAAGGGTTCGTTGCTTCCGCAATTTTCATATGATACACTCGCAAAATTCATCCGATTTTTTCAGACTTTCAGAATCGGATTTACGACTTCGACATCGCCGCACTCGATATGATGAATCCCGAGTGGTCATACATTTTTCCGCGATCACGAATCAACCTTCCTTTTGTTGTGCCCTTCATTTTGCTTGGAGTTATAGTCGAAACAAAAGTGGATCGTGAGACCACTTTGAAGAATCATATCTCCGACTCAGAGCGAGGAATACCAATTTCGAGAATTGGGTTGGAACTGCCTTGGTCTCAACTCATTTGGGGGAGCATCAAACGTTTTTGGTGTGTACACATGCCCGGTATAGCAAGGGATAAGAGTCAAGAGGGTAGAAAGTGATACATAACTCTTGGACCGTGCAACCGAATATTTTAATGCGACTTTCGGGTGTACCGCATGAGTGTTGGGGTTGCATAGCAACTTTTCATTGGGTTCCTACGTATTTTTAACGTGAAGTTACGTCCATGGAGGGGCATGGCATATCATGGTGGGAGCCACCTTTTGAGGGTATGTGTTATATGCATGGTATGTGCTTCGATATGCTCACGCCCATGTTATACATCTCCGTTTGTAGGAAGATATATGGAGTCATACGTGGCAAGGGCTTCGCCCATGTCCCTATGGTGAACTCCATAGCGCTAGACTAAGTCTACCGCGCATATAGTGCATGTGGGAAGGCTTACGGAGCGACCCACAAGCGCCATTATCAATTTTCCCATTTTCATGGTGCGTGTTGGGAGGAGGTTCGAAGGTGTCCCTATGCGTCCATGTGGGGATCCAAGTGGGGGGATTGTTTGCAAATGGTCCCAAACAATTGTGTTTTGAATCATATGTTGATACCATGGGTGACCGAAGTTATATACTATTGTAATTATCTTGAATTTGGCATTATTTGCATGTTTTTGACCTCAGTTTATGCTCATTTTAGTGTTCTATGTGCTCAACTGGTCGGCTAACAGTAAAGTGCCTAGAGATCCGTGAACTATGGTATGTTGCTTATATGTTGGCATATGCCTCGGTGTTGTACCTCACCATATGCCGGATCCCGTGGTCACTTTAGCTTGGCACACGAGGCCTCACAAAATTAGGTCTCAAACTCATGAGTTGACTTGTGAAGCATGTCATGTACATAACCGGAGGGGTTTCGGAGCCAATGATTGGATTTTCTTGGTCATGGACCTTTGGTCTATATCACCCTTGTATACTACTTTCCGGTTTGACACATGCATGGAGCATTGGGATATTTGCCATATGCATTTTTGAGTATATAGTTGACTTTTGGGCATAATGGTGTGATTTGCCTGATTTTGCCATGTTGTGAGGTCATCTTCATGGGGCAGTTCTCCAAGCCCATTCGACTCCAAGTCCAACCAAGGTTATGTCAGGGTAGGGCATGGTCCTGAGTGCCAATCTAGGCCATGACACGCCACCTCCCCTATTGGGCTAAGATTTAGAGGCTTGGGAGGGAACACATTTTTGGGGTTTATGTAGTGACTTTCGACACATGGCATTTAGCCATCTTACTTGACTGGGTTCAGGGCATCATGTTGGTGAGTCAAGGGAAGGTCTTGAGTCCAGGGAAAGAGGGGTCTATGGCTGTGATTGTGTACGTTTCAATCTTTCTCCGACGTTGCTTTATTTGTGTTCATATGCCAATTTCAGGACTTTCTTCTTTGGTGCAATTCTTGTACATGCCCGCCACCGTGAGACAACCGGTGTGCTGAACGGAAGCCCGCAGTGTGGATTGGGTTATTGCTGTATTTGTCGGATCTGGTTGCTGTTCAGGGTTGAAGGAGGATTGTATTTTTTATATTTTTGGATTGTGGAATCTGAATTTTCAGAAATGCAATCGTTGATCAGGAGCAAGTCAGCAGGGGTGACATGCGGAAGGGGCACAGCGGGGGCCGGTCCTGGTAGGGACCTTTTTTACAAGGCGCTGGTACTGTAACAGAGGTAACCATTCCAGTAGGTGCAGGCCGGAATGTTAGAGTGCAATACCATTTGACTGATTTTCATCTCTTTATCATTGACCTGCAGTGAGTGCTGGGCACTAGTTATGGCCTACGGCTGCCCTAACCAACCCACTGCCGGCCTACGTAGACACACGGCCCACGGTTGCCCTGTGTCGCATTGGGATGTGCTCAGCTTGTACGGCCTACGGTTGCCCTATGAGCCTCAGCTTTGGTATTTTTTGGCAAGCCGTGTGCGTTACATCGTCCGTTGTTTCATTTGACCACCATTGCATTTGAGCTCGGAAGTGATTCGTCCTCATTTAACTCTACCATGCATCTCATCCTTCACTGCATGGCCGTCAAAGCAAGCGTTTGACTAGTGGCGTATTCTACTCTCCATTCGGATTGCAGTGCATTCATTTCGTTCTGTGAGGTTACTCATTCTTTGCATTTCACTTTGCAAATCTTACATTTCATACTTATTGCATTACTTCTTTATTGCAAGGGCTTGCGCATAACGCTCAACATGCAGTATGGTCCGTAATTGATCTACCCCTTTTAGTTCTATAAGCACCTTTGCTCAATAGACCCCGAGTTTTGGAGCGCAGCGACGAACAATCAATTCGTATCCACTCAACGTTTGTTGATTAACTGCAAGTTTTGAGGAATGAATCTCTTTTACCAACCCTCGCGATCATTGACCTAGGTCATTTGGTCTAAAGAACTAGTTTATCCTCAAAATTGCTGACGAACCACTGCGGGTACGTTCTGCTTCGTTAAATTTTGCTAGATTGCCTGGTACAGCCTCAATTACCAGGTTTGAGAGTGCTCAATTGAGTGTCCGTAGTCTACAACATTATATTCTCTATCACATTCTTAATCCCTCTCGACAAAACCATCAGATGCATGACGGACCCGATCGGATTTTTCACACATTCCCTCCCTCATCACACCACACATACAACACACAAACACACAAACACCTACCATGAGGCATTTGATTATTCCGTTTGTTTATTTGGATATCACACTCCGGGGAATTGCTGTAGTACCACTTGCATTGAATCATTGTCTACGAGCCCACATGTAGGTCACTTCCTTCGTGTGGGTAGTCAGTGTCCGCTTACAGCCGGCATTGGTCTCACCCCGCCACATCTTTGTTGTGTAACACAAGTGAATAGGTTTCAGTTTGGTCACTTTGCCTGTGAATTGGCTAATACATTCCACGGTGTGTTAGTGAAGAGTCCTACGCCGGTAGCCACCGAGACCAGCGGTGCACTACGGTAGGCTCATTGAAAAGGATTATTGAAAGGTGGTGAATGCCTACAGTGTATAGGATTCTACCCTCGCGCGGGAGGATAGCTACTTTCCATGCAGTTGGATAGACCCCTTCTCTTGCGGTAGAGATAGATGACGGAGTTAAGCTCCATGAGGAAAGCCTGAATCCTGCAATTCAGTTGAGCAGAATGCACTCTTCATGTAGGAAGACAGGCCCCCGCACAGATGGCTGTGTACAACCATCTGTTGGGCAAGGGGCTCACCATTGATTGGTCTTCTGGTAAGGTTCACAACACACTTTGCATATGTTAGGATTTTTCGGAGATTTACTACTTCTACTTGTCTAAGACAACCAACCATTCATGCCGTGGCCACCCTCCAATCTCGCATATGGGGCAGCGGCGAACCTCCAGTCGGGTAGGATGTCCCTTAGCATGCTTTAGAGCTAAACCTGGCATCCAGGAAAGAGCCGACCTTTCCAGGTTTTTGACTACTTACCTACTTCCTTTCAGAACAGACCCAGGGGACCAACCCATCCCCACCCGTAAACCCATTTCCTACATTCACATACAATTCATTGGTTTTTGTCATCTTTACCACTTACCACAACCCATACATCTTCTTTCTCCAAATTTACATGATCAACAAACTTCTACATTTTCACTTCATGCAAATTTTTTGCTTTGTTGATTCAAGTCATTTAGGACATTTCTACACAAATCAGCATTCCCGCTAGCTTCATATCTCATTAAATTTCTGTGAGCTATGTCCTGTTGCGGAATATGGTGCATATGCCGTGCGGCAAATGGTGCATATGCCGTGGTGGAATATGGATTCTTTTGTACATGACTTCTAGGCATGATAGGTAACTGTTGTTTCAGCGTTGTTTAGTGATGGCTAGAAGGTATGAGTCAGTGATAGCTAGAAGGTATGACTAAAAGGTCAGTAATGAAGAACACTATCTTTCAACGTCTTTTTGGTTGACGTATTAGTATAAATCTCCATACCCCCATACGGATCAATCCTTGCAACTCGCTCTAAAGTATAAGCAAGAGTAGATCCGGGTCAGATGAGTTCTCGTGATCTTTGTCCTTGTGACTGCCACCCCCCACCCTTTTCATAACCCTCCCGCGAAACCAATCAACAGTTACTCATTACTGATGCTGCCTCGTTTCCTCTATCCATGTAATGCAGGCCAGCAACCCCATTGCAGGTACCAGAATGCATGCAGCCGGTGCATTCGGGGTTGGTGCCACGCGCCCATTGAGTAAGGTGGTATATCCTCTCTTTGGATGACGCAGACAAGTGATGTCAATAGACAGCTTGGGGAAAGCTTGAATTTCTGGTTCAACCCTACATGTTGCATTTCATTTTCAATTGGTATTGATTTTTCGTACAGCTCATTGTAACTTATACGTCTACTTACAGGTGGATTACCCTTACCCTCAACTTTTACCTGAAGAATTTACGTTATCATTGTTGATACGTTGTATGCTAGCTTTTTGCTTAGTGTTTTTCATGTTTCATTTTGAGCACTACTTTACGTACTTAAGACTTAGGAACTTTACCCTTTTAGGTGGAGATATATCTTTACCTCTAGGAAGGGGGTAATGAGACACCACAATAGACACTCAGAGCATTCAATCAGAGTGTTTCTTGTGCCCATACCCCTCCTGATGTTAGATTATCAGCTTGTCATGAACATTCTTATGTGTATGAAGCTTAGGAAGGGGGTGTAGTAAGTTGGGGCATGTGGGCCTCTCAGAAGCTCTCTGAAGGATCTCTACTAGGCCTCACAGAGCTTCAATATCCTAACAAACTAGGACATTTGCTCATATTTGGCTCATATTTGAAGCCTATAGCTTGCTGCTAGAGTCTACTGATCTTAGGTACTGTACAGAGAACAGAGATCTAGGATACATTAGTAGCTATACATGAAGAATCATTCCATATGCTTATAATGTGATTTAATCATGTTTTCTGCCATTTTAGAAGGTTCTAATGTAGTAGAAGTTTTTTTGAAGCTATTTAGAAGCTTCAGATGGCCTGTGCCATTGTCGCCGTCTTTTGTCGCCGACAGTCATTTACGTAATATTGACAAGGGCTGTGACAAGATAGACCACTTAGAAAGTTTTTAGAATATAGGTTTTATTGCCGTTTTAAGAGGATTTTAATGGCTGCATTAATTTTCCTGTTATTTAGGGCTGTGACCCCGTATTACTGGACCAGCCCGTTGGTCCAGCTCAATGTTTGTCAAGATCTTTGTCTTCTTGCTGTTGCCTGCGTCCTGTACTTGCCAATAAGATCAATTGTAATGGAGAGGATTGGAAGTCTTTTGATTTTGGAGTGCAAGACAAAGAAAAAGGGTTTTAATATTCACCCAAGCACAAGCATATGACATGTCTCCGTGGTGGGCATTGAACCTACGCCCTCCGGAGCGAAGCCCGCGTGCACTTCAAGTATGCTACGCTACGCTACGTTGTGGTAGATAACCTGAATCAAAGACCACCAAGAAACCACTACCGGTGCTTTGTGGTCGTACTCTTTCCGTATACCAAGATCAACAACTGTTCATGGGGCGACCGGCGCCGTCGCCTGCAAGGTCCGCAAAGGGCCGCGAAGACGAAGCGCATTGCAGGGCGGGGCCTCTGCTGGATTGAAATGAGTACATGAACCCTGGTATTCCAATCAAAATTCCAAACTACTTATAGGCCATCTCACAACGATTCATGTTTGCAAACCATCAGTACGACCTTGTAATACGCATCAGCAAACAAGAGCATTGTGCTTCATCAGGATTCAATTGAGTCTGAGGTTCGTCTCTTGAACAGTTGTAACCACATGTCCTCCTGGCCCTTGGTGACATCGCCATGAGCGGACCTTGATGACACCACTTGTTTTACATGTGCAGAGACTAACAAAAAATGATGAATGACAGGTTCGGAGTGATAATCTGCAGGCAGGAAATAATCAAGCCTACATTGGTCTCCGAGTGTAAAAACCTGGAATGGTGCTGTGCTGTCGCGCAAGTGCCAAAGAGGATCCGCGAGTGCCGGTCGCAGTGGCCCGATATGGCAAAAAGATAGTTAGGTGATGTAAAAGCCCCGGCGGAAAACGTAAATTGCATCAAGTCGATACTCAGATTTAGCAGACTATCATAACAGAAAAATCGCAGCAGTAAAATACACTTTGGGTACCCCTTCATAGGCCAACCGGCCTCCCAATATGCGTGCATCCATAGGTCAGAAAAATCATCACGACAAATCATAAGACATTCATGAAACATTCATAAAACTGGATGGTACATCACGGGACGAAAGAGCCAAGCAGAGGGGTGTTGAACGGGAGTGTTCAACCAACAAAGTACTCGTGCGGGGCCCAGGCGCCCTTAGTATCCGCAGCAGGGCCGCTATCCACACCTACTATGCCATGTCAGGGCAGGCGCATAGACAAAGTATACTATCAAACTGGTAGGGTTACCAGATTGTAACTGCCTTCACCATTATATAAACCAAACCAAAGCGGGCCGTTAAGGTTGAGTTTGTACTCCAATAGCTCATGCAAAATTCGAAAAATCACAAGATCGTCGAACTCCCATACCTCCTCCACAGTTCACAAGGCTGTCCTACATCCATAGTTATCGAAGAATCTAAAATTCATCCACACCTTGAAAGATCGCACGATCGTCGAATTCCCATAGCTCAACCGCAGTTCAAAAGAGTGCTCTACTTCCATAGTTCGTCCAAGAACCAAAAAATCATCCAAACCTCGAAAGATTGCACGACCGTCGAATTCCCAAAGCTCATCTGGGATTCCAAAGTTCCATGGCTGTCAAACTACCATAGTGAATCTGTCTGTAGAGCAAAATATCGGTGCCACCGGCTGCAACTGTAGATCCAATTCCCGCAGGAGGAGCCATCGTTCCAACATAGTACGTAAATACTGGAGCGGCGGTCGTAGTTCTACAGCAAGCTGATCAGAAAAGCATGGGTGGCTGTGTTAGTTGGTGACTTTGAAGAGGTCCATAACTGTGAAGTACTGTAGCGGACAACACCTCCGCTAGCATTGAGATGACTACATGAACCTTGGTATTCCAATCACAATTCCAAACGAGGTATAGGCCATCTCACAACGATTCATATTTTGCAGAACAGCAGCACGACCTTGTAGTACGCATCAGCAAATAGCAGCATTGTGCTTCACCGGAATTCAACTGAGTCTGAAGTTCGCCTCTTGAACAGTTGTAACCGCATGTCCTCGCTGCCCTCGTGCACCTTCAGGTATGCCGGTACCGAACACCCTTGTGTAACTTGAAAACGTGGCTGAAATCAGTAGCTTGCAAAATAAGCAGTGTTGTGAATGTCGATCGTTCAGTGGATCCAGAAACTCCCCGGGACTTGAACCATCCCCCGTGGGATTGGGGACGAGTGCAAGACCAACTATACCGTGCGTTCTATGTATCCCTGTGACACGGAGGAGCCCCACCATGCGCTGCAGATTCAGTAAGAAGGGAAAGGGGTGACCAGCTACAGTAGTCGCTGCACGATGTCGAGAGGCTGCAAGCGGCGCCCCTCTGCGAGAATAACTTAGCCCACGCAAACTGCACCCTGTTTTGCGCGCTGAACGCGCAGAAAAGGACCGGTTCGCAACAGGGCAAAAAAACTATTTTTTTGGATGTTTGATGAACGTTATTTTGGGCGTAGTGAAATAAAGTGCTTTTTTAGTGTTGTACAACTCCGTGTTCCTCAATGTGACGTTTTTTACATTCCTCTGGCGTTCGGAGTGCGCGAGGCCTCGCGCACTCAAGATATTCAAAGTAGAGTTTATCACGAAGCCTAAAAACCCGTAAGGACTGGCGTTTGCGGAAATACGCAGCTCCCACACGGTATTAAAAGTAGGATTGTGTGGCCCAAGGAGCATTGGAAGTGTATGACTGTCGGACTTCCCATGTTAGGGGAACCACATGTACTGTAAAGTGAAAATGAAATACAAATTTCGGCATCCGGAGTGCGCGAGGCCTCGCGCACTCAGGTCACGCTATGTATTAATTTACGGAATGGATATGACGCATACAATTGCACGTACAATACCAGACACATGAACACAGTTGATCTTTTCCGGTGTACGTGTGTGTAGACACAGTGTTGGTCAGATATAACACCCCATAGTACATTGCCCCCCTGAATCAATCAGTGCGCGAGGCCTCGCTCACTCAAACGACGGAAGAAAATGAAAAAGCAGGCAGGTCAGGCTACGCCGGTATTTACATTCCCTTTCACGGCTACCACCTGTGACAGTTGATTATACATCGGTAACCTTCGTCATATTTTTCAGGGGATCAGGGGAATGATTTGCTTTTTTCCAACAGCCATTCAATGGCAGACGTGTCCAGTTCTAATAGCGCCCGTAGCCGTCGCTGCCCGATAGATATGGTTTTTTTTTCCAACTGGGTTTAAAGACGGAAACAGAACAGGAAATTATGGTTGCGAAAACGGTTTTCGGTCACTGGGAACGGAGCGCACGCAGACACCAAATACGATTTGCGGCGGCAGCACGCGCACCAGAAATGACGACAGGAAAAGGCCAGATGTTTTCAAACACACTTTTTTTAAAGACCGCCGTGCGATACGATAACCAAAATACGTGCGAAAATTTAATTCCACAGAGAAAGACGCAAAATGCCACTTCGAGCCAGAAAATCTGTAACGCATCGAATGATAGCAGAAGTAAGGAGAGGAGCAGCAGCACTCCGAGAGGCATGCGCGCCAGAGCCAGCATACCAAACAGCTGACGACCTGTGGAAAGGAGTGAAACGAAAAGACCTGGCGGCGCAACTGGTGTTAACATTTGCACAGCGACTCATGTTCAACAAAAGAACGCGCCACAGTTTACCAGCAGCTAAAAGGCAGGAGGACAAGTGCTGGGTGCGCATTTTGCGACAGGAGGGCTGGAACTTGTACCTGTGGATGCGTCAACGGGCAGTACCAAACGGGAAAAAAACAGGAAATACAACAGGGTACCTAACGCAAACAGAAAGACGAACAAAAGTACGACTTGGGCAAGCAGACGCTGCCACAGATACAATGGACGAGCAGCCAGGAGCAGCACTTAAAGCAACGTGGTCAGTGGTGCTTTCGTCGTGTTGCGTGCTGTGGATGACCAACTGGTACCGGGCACAATACACGACACACCCAGACGAAAGTGACCGGTCGCAAACCTGTACTGCAATGGCAGTACTTCAACTGAAACAGAGGCCCACGTATTGGGCAGGACATCCAGCCATTGAGGACCTGGCAGCACGGATAACGACAGTTGCAAGGGCTCTGCAACAGCGTGAACGAAGAATCCCCCAGACTTTGCCTGACATGGGGTATGCAGATGGGTGTGCACCAGACACCGGAAATGTGAAAGCACCGTTGGATATGAGGAGGGATGCAAGGACTGTGCAGGCACCGGTGTGGCGCCCATTTGCCCTGTCAAAAGAAAAGGTAACTGGTGGTGTTGGTCTGTTAAACTTGTTACACTTTGCAAAGGGGGTAGCACAACAGACAAACAGAGTTCTACCGCTGTTGGTTGACGAAAACATACACTACAGGATACTAGAGTTGTTGTACGGTGCCAAGAACCAACGAAGGAACATGCGTGCGTACCTGCGTTACGTTCCTGTAGTTGACGCCGTCTGGCATACCTACAAGTTCGTTGTTACTCATACCTTTCGAGTGTTCCGGCCTATTGTAACCTACCTACGGAAAGGTCTGCTACGACCTGGTTCCACCATACTATCATACCCCAAACTGATAGTTATGGAAAAAACTATTGCTGCGCTGATGCTTGCCACACCCCGAATACTACGCCTGTATCGGCGCAAGGCACAAGCTGCAGCCGCGATCAGTGGTCGTGACACTGCGCATGCCAACAGGGCAGCAGTGGCAAACGCAGTCTTGCATTTGTTGTCGGAATGGTGCCCGTTGTTGTTGTACTTGGGCCACGTGGTACGGGAATGCAACTGGTCGGGGGAAAACAACGGTACAGGGTCCCGAGCTCAGGAGGTGTTGCAGTTGAATTTGTGTCTGTTGCGGAGGCTGCGTCGAGGAACGTGTGACACCGTACTGAAGTACGAACGCACAATCATGTGCACATTGTTGTACAACAGCAAGTGGCACCAGGACCTGCCCGGTCAGGCACACTCAGAGGAGTTTGGAGAAGGGACGTTGAGCAAGCTGGTGCGGGACAAGGCGAGAAACACGGGTTCTGTAACTGTTGAGGAGGTGGAAAGCCATTACTTGTGACTAAAGGTTGGACCTAGTGGCAAATGCGTGGGGGTGCAAAACGTTACCAAGAACCTGGTACACAGGATGCACAAACGACTGACAAGATTTTTGGCGACAGACCGGATTTGCATGGCCTATGTGGAATGGGAGTCGGACAGAGTGAGCACCGTTGCAACTTCGTGGCCGCGGAGGCTACCCAGATTACCACCCTCACCTAAACAACCCCTTGGTTACGACCACTACCGGCTACTTGGTCACAGCGTACTAGATGCCCTCATTGACGAGAAAGGAAATCCCACCAACCAACTAAAACGGAAACTGGATGCTGTTGTGGGGCGGAGAACAGATATGGATGCCGACAGACAGGAAGCAGCAACACGCAACGTGCGGCAACGCTTGCGGTAACTGACACCCGCAGTGCGCGAGGCCTTGCGCACTAAACGTTACCAAAAACAGGTATGTAATGCGATGTGAGTGCGCGAGGCCTCGCGCACTGAGTAGTTTGCTAAGTGCCGTGGAATAAGTCACAACAAAGACGGTCGTGGAACAGATTTGCGAAAACGACCTGCATAACACTGCTTCGACTGATTTCAGAGTTCAAATGACCGTGTTTCATGTCATGCCATTTGCCCTTTACAGGTATTTTTTGGCATGATGAGTGAACCAGGGTCGCCAGAACGTCGAGCACCAGACGCAGAGGCCATGGAGTCGTCACCAGGGACCGACCAAAGGAACACGCTGAAGAAAGGACGCAAAAAGAAGGGTGAGAAGAAGCCAATACCGGAGATGAAGCTCACAGTCGACGTGCAACAGTGGCTGCGGCAGGAGAATGGTAAATCGGTGAAGGGAAAGATTGCTGATTTGAAAATTGACAGGACCAAGGAGCGCGGACAGATCTGATCCATCAACTATGACGACGTTGCCAGGAAAGTGACGACATACCAAGCACTGCCACCACCTGGACCGTTGCGCGTAACGGCGTGGGAGGATAGTGGTATGACTCGCTTCGCGTTCCATCGAAGACGTTTCTTCTCTTTGCTTCGGTACATGATTTGGTTTGCAGATGGCTCACTAAAGAAGGTCCCTACCAGGACCGGCCCCTGCTGTGCCCCTTCCGCCTGTAACCCCTGCCGATTTGCTCCTGATCAACGATTGCATTGCTCAAAATCCAGGATCCCAAATCCAAAAATATAGAAAGTAAAATCCTCCTTCAACCCTGAACAGCAATCAGATCCCACAAATACAGCAATAAGCCAATCCACAATCCTGCGGGCTTCCGTTCAGCACATCGATTGTCTCACGATGGCGGGCATGTACAAGAATTGCACCAAAGAGGAAAGCCCTGAAATTGGCATATGAACACAAATGAAGTAAAGTTGGGGAAAGAGGTAAACATACACATTCACAGCCATAAACCCCTCATTCCCTGGACTCAAGACCTTCCCTTGACTCACCAACATATTGCCCTGAACCAGGTCAATTGAGATGGCTGAATGCCATGTGTCAAAAGTCACTACACAAACCCCAAAAATGTGTTCACCCCCAAGCCTCTAAATCCTAGCCCATTAGGGGAGGTGGCGTGTCATGGCCTAGAGTGGTACTCAGGACCATGCCCTACCCTGACATAACCTTGTTTGGACTTGGGGTCAATTGGGCTTGGGGAACTGCCCCATGAAGATGACCTCACAACATGGCAAAATCAGGCAAATCACACCATTATGCCCAAAAGTCAATTATATACTCAAAAATGCATACGGCAAATATCCAAATGCTCCATGCATGTGTCAAACCGGAAAGTAGTATACAAGGGTGATATTGACCAAAGGTCCATGCCCAAGAATATTCCATCATTGCCTCCGAAACCCCTCCGGTTGTGTGCATGACATGCTTCACAAAACAACTCAGGAATTTGAGACCTAATTTTGTGAAGCCCCGTGTGCCAAGCCAAAGTGACCACGTGATCCGGCATATGGTGAGGTACAACACCGAAGCATATGCCAACATATAAGCAACATACCATAGTTCACGGATCTCTAGGCACTTTACTGTTAGCCGATCAGTTGAGCACGTGAAACACAAAAATGAGCATAAAATGAGGTCAAAAACATGCAAATAATGCCAAATTCAAGATAATTACAATAGTATAGAACTTCGCTCACCCATGGTATCAACATATGATTCAAAGCGCTATTGCTTGGGACCATTTGCAAACAATCCCCCCACTTGGATCCCCACATGGACGCATAGGGACACCTTCGAACCTCCTCCCAACATGCACCATGTAAATGGGAAAATTGATATTGGCGCTTGTGGGTCGCTCCGTAAGCTCTCCCACATGCACTATATGAGCGGTAGACTTAGTCTAGCGCTATGGAGTTCACCATCGGGACATGGGCGAAGCCCTTGCCACATATGAATCAATATATCTTCCTACAAACGGAGATATATAACATGGGCGTGAGCATATCGAAGCACATACCATGCATATGACGGATACCCTCAAAAGTGGCTCCCACC
The DNA here is from genome assembly GCA_964036045.1 of Eutreptiella sp. 'Long Island Sound 2002'. Taxonomy (NCBI): domain Eukaryota; phylum Euglenozoa; class Euglenophyceae; order Eutreptiales; family Eutreptiaceae; genus Eutreptiella; species Eutreptiella sp. 'Long Island Sound 2002'. The sequence goes on from OZ038381.1 coordinate 175,395,653, forward strand.
ATGATATGCCATGTCCCTCCATGGGCATAACTTCACGTTAAAAATACGTAGGAACCCAAGGAAAGTTGCTATGCAACCCCAACACTCATGCAGTACACTCCAAAGTCGCAATAAAATATTCGGTTGCACGGTCCAAGAGTTAAATATCACTTTCTACCCTCTTGACCATTATCCCTTGCTTTATCAGGCATGTGTACACACCAAAGGCGTTTGATGCCACCTAAATTCAGTTGAGACCCAGGCAGTTCCAACCCAATTCTCGAAATTGTTATACCTCGCCGTGAGCCGGAGCTATGACCTTTCAAAGTGGTCTCACGAATCACTTTTGTTTCAACTATATCTCCAAGACAAATGAAGGTCATGACAAAAGGAAGGCTGATTCGTGATCGGGGAAAAATGTCGGACCACTCCAGATTCGTCATATCAAGTGCGGCGATGTCAAAGTCGAAAATCCGATTCTGAAAGTCTGGAAAAATCAGATTAATTTTGCGAGTGTATAATATGAAAATTGCGGAAGCAACGAACCTTTTACTGATGAAATCTGACCCTTCATCGGGGTTTCCGCCAGAATATCTGTAAATAACAGTTAACCATTCGGTTACCGCAAAATCGCGAGCCAACTGACAGTCGCCGATACATTGACCATCAGAACGAAAGGCTGAAAAATTACGGAAACATTATGATAAAAAAACCCTGTTGATTCCTGATATTCCGATATATAAATCTCCGCTGGCGGTGCCTCGGTACTGAATATGGCCGCTCATAGCCGGAATGGCCAAACCTATCACACTATCACATCGGGTTAGGTCAGGTGGATGGGAGAGTATGATATCAGCCAATGGCGGCTTGCCGGCACATAGATACACACCCCAAGTGACCCGAAGATGGCCACGGGGGTCCGAACCGGCTTCACCCCCCTTCTCAGAGCGTTGTTACCGCTCGGAAGTCATTGAAGAGAGGACGGGAGGACCCCAATAGGCTCCAGACCCCCCCCCCCATGTCCCAAGGACACATGGAGGCCCCACACACGTCGTAGGCGTCCCCCATGCCCCAAGGGAGGGGTGAGGACACTGATAATCAGTGCCCTACGCCATATCCGGTCTCCTCTTGATCTACAACATGGACCAAGGGGATCAAAGATAGAAAAACGTCGTCGGTCGACCTAAATAAGTATACCACAATGAAATATATATGTTGGGATCGAGTGAAGGGGGTAGATGGCCAATCAAGGCCCAAAAAATCCCCGGATGAACGCCCTCACCCGTCTCCCAAGCACAGAAACAAACAAAAATGCCAAGGGGGATCCATTACAGTGCTACAGCAGCAACCAAATGGACCAACACGTCCTTGACATCCAAAGAAATATTCTTTTTCTTCAGATAGTCCGTCCAGACCGTGGTATACCTCGGCACGAAACTGCTCGGAGGCTCCGAAGAATCGCTGGATGCGGCGAATCCCTTCCAACGGACTTTATAAAGCCTCCCCCCAGGCGTCCCCGGGTCCGGCTTGTCCGCCAGGATCTTCTCAGCGGTGAAATCGTCGTCCTCACCCTCGTCGTCCGAGTCCACATCGCCGGCCGTGAACTCGAAGGTGACGGGACGTCTGCTGGGGTCTGGTGCTCGGGGACAAAGCTGGGTATGGTGGCGATCCAGGATCTTGTTATCCCCCACACGAACCGCATACACATCCTGCCCGACCTTCCGCACGATTACCCCCGGCACATACCAAGATGCCTGTCGATGCCTGGACAGGACATCCTTGTGGTGCCGCTCCACCCACACGGTGTCTTGGAGAGCATACTTCTGGACCTTTCCCTGCTTGAAGTACTTGGCCCTCTTGTCATGCTCGTCCTGAAGTGCCTTGCACACCTTGGCCGCCGTGTCGTCCGCCTCAGCCATCATAGCGTTCGCATCGCGGGCCACTTTGCCATGGTTCAACCACGGGAGAGTGCGTGACACTCGATCCCGCAGGAACAGGATACGATGGGGCGACAGTCCAGTGGGTCCCGGAAGGTAATGGTACGCTTGGAGCACTCTCTACAGCGAATTGTACCAGTTCCGGCCCGGCTCGTCGATGTGCAGCTGGCGGAACTTCTCGAACATCTGCCGCCCGGCCACCTCAGCTCGGCCATTCGACCGGCTGTGGTACGCCACGGTCTTGGCGTGCCGAATCCCCATGTGCTTGCACATCGTCTTGAACCACGTCCCCACAAACTGACTGCCCCGATCGCTGCAGATGACAGCCGGGACATCAAAAATCGTCAGCCAATGCCTGATCATGGCATTAGCAACGGTCTTGGCCTGCAGCCCCACTCCATGCTTGTCTTTCTTGTCCTTCTTCTTGGACTTCTTGCCAGGGACCGCCACGATATACCCACTGTGCCTGTCCACCGCCAGGATGACACAGTCGTAGGTCTCCCCTTCCACGGTGACCTCAGGCATGGCGAATACATCCATGGCCACGGACCGCATAGGGGCCTCCAGTATAGCTGTATACACCGGGTTGCCCGCTGTGGAGTGGTTGGGACTCTTCGTGGCCCGACACACGGCACAGTCGCTGCAGTATTTATCCAGGAGGGCGTAGTACCCCGGTGGGAACTTGAAACGCCACTCCAGGTCCTGCTGCATCTTGTCTCGGCCAGGGTGCATGAGCTGGGCGTTGTGCCAATGGTCAATGAGCTCCTCCACTCGGTTCTCGGGCACAAGCAGCTTGTCCTTGAGGAACAACTTGTCCCCATCCTCGGTTAAGCCCTCGGGCCATTCGTCGTCCGACGGGGCGCTCACGGCAGTCCAGTACTTGCTCCAGTGGTCGGATGCCGCATAGTCATCCGACCAGTCCTCTGTGAGCACCGACCTGACTAGCTCTACAGGGGCCACCATCCATTGCTCGAGGGTTTCCTCTCGAATGGCTTGGACGCGGGCGCCCCGGAACTTGGCCATGTCCGTACGGTTTGCCATCACCACAAAACACTTGACCCCCTCTTGCTTCATGGCCTTCTCCATCTCGATGATGTGCTTGGCCTCCTCGGTCTCCTCGGCGTCGCCATGGCTGGATATGTCCATCCACGCCTTGCCCGCGGGGTAGGCCCAGCGACTGAGGCAATCTGCCACAGTGTTGTCCTTCCCCGGGACATACACGACGCTGAGGTCGAACTTGGCGAACGTCTCGTGCCATCGGGCCCTCCTAGCCGCTGGTCCTGAGGGGGTGTCGACATGCTCCTTGTGCCAGCTCTGTAGGGACTGATGGTCCGTGCAAACCACCACCGGCTGCAGTCCGATGTGGCCAGAGCACTTCCTGAGCGCACATACAATGGCGTATGTCTCCTTCTCCATCGCGGTCCAGGTGCGACGTTGGCCCTCGGCCAGGATTCGACTCCAAAACGCCACGGGTACGTGCGACCCGTCGTCCCGGATCTGCTCGAGGACTGCCCCTACTGCATAGTCCGAGGCGTCCGTCCGTAGCACGAATCCCTTGTCCGGGTCCACCAGGAATAACCCCAGCTGCCCCAGGAGTCGCTCCTTCAGGCGGCTGAACGCATCCTCGGCCTCAGCGGTCCAGGTAAGCTTCTTCTTGCTCCCCTTTCGGCCATCGAACTTCCCCACCTGCAGCATCTTGTGCAGCGGCCCCGAGAGTTCTGCATACATCCGGACATAGCCCGAATAGTAATTGCAGAACCCCATGAAGGACCGGAGTTCGCTGATGGTCTGGGGCTTCTCCCAGTGGTGCAGGGACGCCAGCTTCCCAGGCATGGGACGGCGTTGCCTGTGACCAACCACGTGACCCGCGAACTCCACTTCCTTCACGAAGAGTGAGGCTTTGGTGGGCTTGCACACCACGTTGTGCTTGTCCAACTCGCTGAGCACTCGGCGCAGATCCTTCTCATGCGCGTCGATGAGCTCGTCCTCAGTCATGTTCTTCGTGCCGGACCTGATGATGATGTCATCCACGAAGGGATCGGCACAGTCCCGGACAGGACCGAGTAGGTCCTCCATCATGCGCTGGAAAGCCGCGTTGCCATTCTTGGCGCCCATAGGCACCACTTTCCACTGCATGGGCCCCAGCGGCGTCGACATCGCTGTGCAGGGCCTGGAGTCCGGGTGTAGCGGCATCTGGTGATAGCCGTGTTTCAGGTCTAACACCGTGAAAATCCGCTTTTTCTGTTGTTTTTGGAGGATGGAGTCGATCAGGGGAAGCGAGTACGAGTCATGCTCGGTCTGCTCGTTCAAACCTCTGTAATCAACCACCAACCTCCACTCGCCCTTCTCCTTCTTGGGCACGATGAAGGCTGGGCTGGCCCACTCACTGTCGGAGGGTTCGATCCATCCCCGCTCAATGAACTCGGCCAACAGCTTCTTCATGGCCTCGGCCCGATCGCCCTGAAGTTGGTACTCCCGATGACGATAGATCTTGGGGTTCGGCTTCAGCTTGATCTTCGCTGTACCAAACCTCCCACGATCTGGAGGGTTCTTGTTGGCGACGCCACTGAATAACCGCGGATAGGCATTGATCAGCCTCTCCTTCAGCTCGGCGACCTTCGGGTTCTCCTGGGCCTCTTCAGCCGCTTGCTTCGGTATCGATACAACCGACCGCACTGCGGTGGAGGCCTCTTCTGGGTCCAAGTCCGACTTCTCCTCGTCCGATATGCCGTCCTCATCATCGTGGGTCGCGATTGCGACCGATAATCTTCGAAAATATGCGGCCTCGGGCTGGTGCTCGTCGCTACCGGTTCCCACTCTTGGAAAACCCCACGTTGGTGGGTCCCACCCAACCGGACCATTGTATTGGTCCGCGATGTGATCCATGACCCTCGCCACGAACTCATCTTTCTCGTACTTGCCGGTGACCAACATCTTGTCATCCCACCAATGCGGAGATGTGACCATGGCCCGCCTCTTCTTGGCTGCCACACGGTAGTGCATCCCCATCCGCATGTATTTGACGACGTCGTCGATCTCGGCGTGGGACAGGACGTCAATGCCATCAATAGGCTGATCCGTTCCCCTCGGCTCAAACATGACCTTCATGGGCACCGCCTCCACCCTACGGATGAATGCTTCATCACCCGTGGGCTGGGCTTGCGCCCCATCCACCAGGAAACCCGTGGTACCCCACGCTTGACCCGGGGAGGGCATTGATACACCCTTGGCGTCGATGAACAACTCCTCCTCTGGCCCGAATGACATCTCGTTCAGGGTGATGGAGTCCAGCGTCCACTTGAGACCCTCCAGCGGACATGGGGTGGATCCTATGCCGGTTATGACCAGGATCCCCTTCGCCCTATCCGCGACCATCTTCTCCACCGTACGTCTGGTATTGTGCAGGGAGCCATGCCAATACACGGGCCCCCACTCCTTCAAACCCTAATGCCTGTGCCAGGCTGAGTCTCCTCGATGCCAATGCCTCCTACACTTCCGCAAAAGTGGGGCATCCCGGGAAGCGAAGACGTCCGTCTCAGGCGCTTCGGCTCCCAGCGATGGGGAAGGGCTCCAATGGCGTTTGCCACCATGAAGTCATACCCCATGATCATATCCCAATCTGTAATGTCGGCCACATAGAAGTTCCCGGATAGAGTGCTTCTCTTCGCCAAATCAGGGCGGTTCAAGCGCTCATGTTCCCAGAATTCCATACTGATAGTGGCCTCATGGGTGCCCCCACCCATGATCTCTCCATTGGCGACCTTCAGGCGGACCGGTCTCTGGCTGGGCTGCAGGAGTTCCTCCTTGAACAACCCTCTCCGGACCAGGCTCACCTGGGCACCCGTATCCACCAACACATCCACCACCTTCTCCTCTCGTCCGCACCGTACTCGCACTTTCAAGTGCAACTGCCGCTCGTCACCATGAGGTGTATGGACGACTCTCACGGCATGCAACTCTAGCACGTCCGGGTGCATCAGGACTTCAAGGGTATGGTCACGGATGGTGTAGATCTTGGGCTGGTCCTGCCCATCCACGGGGCTCTCCGTGGTCGCTCCTTCCTTCTTGCCATGTCCCGTACCCACATGTACTTCCCTTGGCACGGCGCTCCAGGGGTTGGGAGTGGCGAAACTCAGTGGTTTTGGCTCTTCTGGGGCCGTCTTCGGCACCCGATGTGCCTTCGCTTTCTCTGGGATTTCACTGATTTCCAGAGGAGAGACCTCCGAGGTCCCACTCCCGTGGGGGCTCCTCTAGACTTGACTTCCCGCAGCCCCTTCCGGCTGCGATCCGCCAGGACTTTGTCCACCACGTTGCTGGGCTTTGAGTTCATCCAACGTCCTCAACATGTCCTAAGCAACTTTCTCAATCGACCTCACTCGTCGGTCTTGGCCAGGTCCACCACCATAGCCTCTTCCTCCGCCTTTTCCTTGGCCTTTGCCTTGGCCTTTTCCCCCGTCTCCGCCCTTCGCCTTCCAGTCGGCAATCCCCTGCTCCTTGGGCTTCTTCTCGGGGTGGGCGGCGAAGTAGGCCTTCTTGTCCGCCTCATACACTTTGCACTGACGGTGGTCGTGTGCATGGTTGTTTCCCTTGCCATAACAGACCCAGCACCCGTCGTGCTGAGACCTGTACTCCGGGAAGGAGAGCAGTGGGTTCCCGATCCTCCTTGGCTCTGTGTTCTTCTTGGGCCCCGCCCGGTTCCATCTGGACCGATCCTGCCCATGGTCCCTCACGTTGTGCGCCACAAACGCGAAGAAATGCGCCTCCTCGTGATCCTCCCGGGACCAGTGGTCTTGGCCACTTCCACTATCATCCTCCGCGGAGTTGGCCGTGTCCTCCTGGATCTCCCGTTGATGGCGGTCTTCTTGGTGGCCTCGTCGTCCATGACCATGTCGATCCTGCACGTGGGCCTCGTTCTTCGCATTGAGCTTCAACTCCACCGTGATGTACTTCACGATCTCGTCCAGGCTCATGCGGGCGAAGATGACCTGCACCCTCAGCGGCTCCCCGCGCCTCCACTCCACGTTGTTGAGGCGCAGCAACCTTTGCCCCATGGTGTCTCCAAAGACCTCCACGTACACTGCGTTCTTCAGACCCAACATCCGGTTGGGCTCGCCCAGGTTCCTCCTGAAGAACTCCATGATACCCGCATGGGTATCCTCCGCCGCCATGATCCTCACCGCCACCCGCTTCTTGGCTCGCTTCTTCTCCTCAACCTCCACTCGCCTCTTCCAGTTGCCGGGGAGGACGTCCTTCAGCAGGTCGCGGATCTCGCTGGCCTCATTCCAGTCCTCCACCAGCTTGAGGCATCTTCGGTACTTTCGCAGGTACCGGTTCCACTCCCGGACCCGCAACTCACCGCGGTCCAGCGGCAGCGGGATGGACCACAAGTCCTCCAGCTTCTGGTTCGGAGCGTCCACCCGCTCCCCATCCTCCAACCACTGGAGGCAGGCCTGCTCCGTACGGATCAGTCCTTCCCGGATCTGATCCCGCAGCTCCTCCTTCAGGTCCTGCGCCAGCCGGTGTGGGAATGTCCGGCATACCCACTTGTCCCGCGGCGCTCCCCGCATCTCACCGACGACCTCCTCGGCAAAGTCCTCCCAATCCAGGATGAAGTCATCCAGGTTGGAGGGGTTGCCATCGTAGTAGGGGATTTTGATTCCCCTGAGGTCGTCAATCCTGATGGCGTCTCCGACGTCCTCAGCCACCACTCCACCGAGACGGATACCACCTGTGGCCGGGGGGTGTGAGTACACTCCCCGTACATCCCTCTCCTCCATGGAATGCGGTCCAGTTGGGCCTGAACCCATGGGGTTTGGAATGCGGGAAGGACTGGCTCCATCGGCTGTCCAGTTCCCCGTAGTGGGGTCCTTCGCCCACAGATTTCCGCCTGGGTGGCCTCGACAAAGTCCATCGGCGCTTCCCATGGTTCGCCCCTGCATGGTCTGGCTCTGGATCTCCTCTTCCGCATAAACTGCATGGGTATTCGTAGTTGGCGGTAGATCCTGGGCGGCGTGGGACATCTGTACCGTCAGGATCCTCGGGTCCGTGGTTACGTGCCCTTCCCGCATGGACGCAGCCGGTGCCGTGTGTTCCCCGAGCATTGTGGATTCGCTGAACATGGGAACAAACGGCAGCGCACCCGGGTCAACACGCGGAGGCGCGTAGGGTGCCTCTGCAGGGCCGCCCATGGGTTTATCCATGGCGCTCCTGAGGGTCTTAACCCGCTCCACCAGCTCTGCCGCGGCCGGCTTTGCCGGGAGCTCCGGACCCGAGGCGAGGGGCTGTAGCTCCTCTAGCCTTTTCAGGCGTCCCGACATGTCCTCCACCAGGTGGAGGAGGCTGTCCACCACTCGCTGCTGCTTCTCCAGGGCCAGCTCCAGATTCTCCCGGTACCGGTCCCGTTCCGCTCGCAGCTCCTCCATGTCTTTCTCTGCGGCCGACTGGTCATCCAGGATCCCGGCGACGTCCTCCTCTAGGCCGTCCTTCGCGTTGTCCAGGCTGTCGAGGCGGTGCACGATAGCGTCCATCCCCATCTTTGGGTACTTGCCCATGAGGAAGGACACGTGTTCGCAGTGGCACTCAGCTTGCTTTCCACCTGATCCGGCGCATCCCGCGGTTCCCAGCGCCTCGGACTCATCGCCCATGGGCGTATCACCCACGGCGTCCATCTCTGGTCCCGTGTGCCGGGGCACAGGTGCCGTCCTGGCCCTGGCTGGCCTCTCCAAGCCCTCGGCGTCGTGCTTCAAGGCGGGCTCGGGGGCCGTATGCGCCCTGGCGGTCGGCGCGGACATCTCCTCAGCCTCCGAGGGGAAACAAGTCCGATAGCCATTGGAGTGCCCCTCGGATTCCCACAGCCTGACCGGGCTGGGGTCCGTATCCATAGCCCCGGCGTCACCTGCCGCGGGCTTGGGCGACCCGCGCTTCCGGTAGCGCCTGGCCCGTCCTCCACTGCTGCCTGAATGGCAGGCCTCCTCAGAGTCCTCCGCGGTGGAGCGGAGGTTGCATGCCTTTCGGCAGCGACGCTCGCACATGGAGACCAGGTCCTCCATGTCAAGTCCACCTCTTCCCGAATGTCGTACTTCTCTTCGGGCTTCACCTTCCGGAGTTCGCCATGCTCTTGAGCGTCTCGGCTCTTCTATGGCTCCAATCTCCGGCGTGGTCTCCACAGAGTCCACAATACGCACCCGGGGCGTACTGGGGCAGGGCTCATAGGGGCCCAAGTCCCCGGGTCGGCGGTAGGTAGGGGCAGAAGGTACGCCTCTGCTACCATAAAGAAGGTCCCTACCAGGACCGGCCCCTGCTGTGCCCCTTCCGCCTGTAACCCCTGCCGATTTGCTCCTGATCAACGATTGCATTGCTCAAAATCCAGGGTCCCAAATCCAAAAATATAGAAAATAAAATCCTCCTTCAACCCTGAACAGCAATCAGATCCCACAAATACAGCAATAAGCCAATCCACAATCCTGCGGGCTTCCGTTCAGCACATCGAGTGTCTCACGATGGCGGGCATGTACAAGAATTGCACCAAAGAGGAAAGTCCTGAAATTGGCATATGAACACAAATGAAGTAAAGTTGGGGAAAGAGGTAAACATACACATTCACAGCCATAAACCCCTCATTCCCTGGACTCAAGACCTTCCCTTGACTCACCAACATATTGCCCTGAACCAGGTCAATTGAGATGGCTGAATGCCATGTGTCAAAAGTCACTACACAAACCCCAAAAATGTGTTCACTCCGTAGCCTCTAAGTCTTAGCCCAATAGGGGAGGTGGCGTGTGATGGCCTAGAGTGGTACTCAGGACCATGCCCTACCCTGACATAAACTTGTTTGGACTTGGAGTCAATTGGGCTTGGAGAACTGCCCCATGAAGATGACCTCACAACATGGCAAAATCAGGCAAATCACACCATTATGCCCAAAAGTCAATTATATACTCAAAAATGCATACGGCAAATATCCAAATGCTCCATGCATGTGTCAAACCGGAAAGTAGTATACAAGGGTGATATAGACCAAGGGTCCATGCCCAAGAATATCCCATCATTGCCTCCGAAACCCCTCCGGTTATGTGCATGACATGCTTCACAAGTCAACTCAGGAATTTGAGACCTAATTTTGTGAAGCCTCGTGTGCCAAGCCAAAGTGACCACGTGATCCGGCATATGGTGAGGTACAACACCGAAGCATATGCCAACATATAAGCAACATACCATAGTTCACGGATCTCTAGGCTCTTTACTGTTAGCCGATCAGTTGAGCATGTAAAACACAAAAATGAGCATAAAATGAGGTCAAAAACATGCAAATAATGTCAAATTCAAGATAATTACAATAGTATATAACTTCGCTCACCCGTGGTATCAACCTATGATTCAAAACACTATTGCTTCGGACCATTTGCAAACAATACCCCCGCTTGGATCCCCACATGGACGCATAGGGACACCTTCGAACCTCCTCCCAACATGCACCATGTAAATGGGAAAATTGATATTGGCGCTTGTGGGTCGCTCCGTAAGCTCTCCCACATGCACTATATGAGCGGTAGACTTAGTCTAGCGCTATGGAGTTCACCATCGGGACATGGGCGAAGCCCTTGCCGCGTATGACTCCATATATCTTCCTACAAACGGAGATATATAACATGGGCGTGAGCATATCGAAGCACATACCATGCATATAACACATACCCTCAAAAGTGGCTCCCACCATGATATGCCATGTCCCTCCATGGACATAACTTCACGTTAAAAATACGTAGGAAACCAAGGAAAGTTGCTATGCAACCCCAACACTCATGCAGTACACTCGAAAGTGGCAATAAAATATTTGGTTGCACGGTCCAAGAGTTATATATCACTTTCTACCCTCTTGACCATTATCCCTTGCCTTATCGGGCATGTGTACACACCAAAGGCGTTTGATGCCTCCTAAATTCAGTTGAGACCCAGGCAGTTCCAACCCAATTCTCGAAATTGTTATACCTCGCCGTGAGCCGGAGATATGACGTTTCAAAGTGGTCTTACGAATCACTTTTGTTTCGACTATATCTCCAAGACAAATGAAGGGCATGACAAAAGGAAGGCTGATTCGTGATCGGGGAAAAATGTCGGACCACTCGAGATTCGTCATATCAAGTGCGGCGATGTCAAAGTCGAAAATCCCTTTCTGAAAGTTCGAAAACATCGGATTAATTTTGTGAGTGTATAATATGAAAATTGCGGAAGCAACGAACCTTTTACTGATGAAATCTGACCCTTCATCGGGGTTTCCGCCAAAATATCTGTAAATAACAGTTAACCATTCGGTTACCGCAAAATCGCGAGCCAACTGACAGTCGCCGATACATTGACCATCAGAACGAAAGGCTGAAAAATTACGGAAACATTATGATAAAAAAACCCTGTTGATTCCTGATATTCCGATATATAAATCTCCGCTGGCGGTGCCTCGGTACTGAATATGGCCGCTCATAGCCGGAATGGCCAAACCTATCACACTATCACATTGGGTTAGGTCAGGTGGATGGGAGAGTATGATATCAGCCAATGGCGGCTTGCCGGCACATAGATACACACCCCAAGTGACCCCAAGATGGCCACGGGGGTCCGAACCGGCTTCATCACTTTACGTTCTGAATGGTCAACATGGCACAGAAACATGCAGAAAGATTCGGGAACTGCGTCTCGCAGAAGGCAAAGAATTGGAGGACTGGCAGGAGTTTTGCTACGTTGACATTCTGAAGCAAGAAACGCCTTGAAGGATCCGGGCCAAGGTTGCAGGATTGCAACAAGCTGGCAGCCAGTCCGCGACGTGGATTCCGCTGTCCGAGGCGCTGGACAACATGTTGTTGTACATTGAGGACCAGAAGCGGGAAAAAGAGCCACAAGATTTCGAGCGGTTCAAGATTGCTGTCGTCCACGCTGCCGTCAACTCAGCGTTTCTTGCACCCGAGGCTTTGGAGGAAGTAGGACACACAGTATGTATTCGTCTATCGCACGGTTATATTGCGCAAGGCCTCGCGCACTCCATGACACTGTTTTCCTCCGCAGGACTCGACATTCAAGAACTGGAGGAACATCTTCTCCCTGGCGTATTACTGCGGCCGTGAGGCGGTTACTGGTATGAAGAACCTCGAGACCGAGAGCAGGAAAGAGGAAGTTACAAGGAATGCCTTCAAGAAGCTTGAAGGGCTGCATCTACCGAGCTTATTCCAGAAAGTCTGTGCGCACATGAACCTGAAGGACTCGACCTTACGCACCACCCAGAACTACATTGACGCGCAGATTACGAAACAATGGGTTATTTTCCATCTTGACCATCCGGACAATAAGAAGTTTGTCAACCAGACCGTGTTAAGTTCCCGCTTTGCATCTCGTTCCTCTATTGGAATAGTCTTGGTATCCTCTGGTTGCACTTGCTTTGGTGTTCGTTCCTGCTCCATTCCAGGTAATCAAAGATTTCAGTGGAAAATAAAACCAGAGCAAGACTCCAAGACGAGCAGAACTGCAAGGCGCGCGCTCCACCGCAATGTCGAGGTAATTCACTACAATTCACAACAATTCATCGCGCGCTCAAGATGTCGCTTAACAGGGGATTACGTAATTTACGTAAGTTATGCCTGCTGCTAACTTCACAGTTGCAGCAGCGATTTCCGAAACTGTGCGATCCTTATCTGAAGATGACCAATTGACTGTTCTTCTGCACATCAACAGAATCATCGCTAAATCCCTGGTTCGCCAACAAACCATGACCATATAAACACAAATGTCGTTTTGGTCCGAACATGTGCTGGTTTAATCACGACGCTTACTCCGCAAACACGCAAATTCACAGTCCCTACTCTGTAGCACCGAGCTTTTCAGAACGTCGTTTACGCTCAGAACAGATTCATGGCTTTCTACCGTCATTTCCTCACAGGGATAGTTCACCGGACTCAGCGGCTTCTGCAGGTGGCCAAGCTCGAACACCGGAACCCAGTCCTCCTCGCGAGAATCATCAAACCAGCCAACTTGCACATTCAGGTAACACTTCCTCTCCTTCGATGTGTCAAGCAGCGCCGGCCCACACCAACACACCACTCACCACCAACACAGACCCCAACGACAATGACTCCGACTCCAAAGAAGAGCCATGGGTCACAGTCAAGACCCAAAAAAGACCGCGGATTCCTAAAGCACAAGCACAATCTCCAGACTTCGTCAAACAATTGGACCCGGACTCGGAGACAAGAGTTTGCAAAGACTGCAATTCAAATTTCGTGTTAACCAATTCCACGATTGATTGGTATGCCCGCATGAGCCTCCAAACACCACTGCCGTGCCAAGAATGCCGAACGAAAAACAAAGCCAGAGCTGCAAGTAACAACCGCACCTCAAACAATCAAGGGAAGCTTCCTTTTGTGCCAGACACAACACCTCCACGCCTGAAAGCCCGCCCTCTTGAAGTACAACCAGCACCGCCGATCTTCAATCAAGCTAATTTTCCCTCATTATAGAGCGCTACTTCTACCGGCGCAAGCATCAAGACGAACCCAAACAGCGATCAAAAGACCGCCGCTACCTCACCTCCCACGCCAATCAAAACCGCAAATTGTTCGCCGAGGCATGAATTGGATCAGGATGACACACTCAGCGCCCGGGAGTAAGTAAGTAAGTAAGGGCGGCCGCGTCCGCAGCCTCATCTGACATCTCCTTGTTTGTTTTACATGGTGGCCGCCTCTGGCGGGAGGGAGAGCTCTCCACCATCAGTTCCCCTGGCGACCCCTGTCTCACCTCACGGCCGAGAACTTCAACCAGGTTCCCTTGAGGCATGACCGGCGGTAGGCTCCCTTCAGTCGCTGCCCTCACGGTCTCAGCTCCTTCCGGTCACCCTTTGAAGGATCCCCCGGCCTTCCCCCCCTAGCACAGCCTATTGGGCGCCTGCAGGCGGGTTTTCTGTGGATAGCCCTCGCCGACAGCGGAGCATTTCTCTCTGTCAACCACATTCCACCACTCCCCATCCCTCACGGGCTGGAGTACCCACTCGGCTCCCGGATGCACTTGGTTGTCGTCCATCCACGGCTGGAGGCCAGGGGGCGACCCTTTCCACGTTCTCCCTGGTCCCGCTCACGCGTGAACCTACGTGTACTCAGGCCACTGACCCGGGGATCTCAAGGTCAACCCTCACCCCTGCGGACACCTCACGGCCGTCCCGGAGTTCAGGGCATTTTTCCGACTTCCCGTGGTCAGGTTCCCCATGGTTCGCCAATGGTTCACCACTCCATGGCGACTGGTTTCCCAATCCCACGGGGCTGTTGCTTGGCGCTTTCGGTCTGTCTGCCCATCCCATGTCCCATTCCCCTTTGCCTCATCCCGGCACCGGCCCGTTCCCAGCGTCCCATGGTCTTCCTACCCCGTCGGGCCGTTGTGCGGCCCTAGCCACACACCCTTCCCCGCCCCGTCCCCTTGTCCCATCATCCCGTGTTTATACCCCACCGGGTCGCCTGCAACCCACTGGCGCGGGCCCACTGGATCCTCTTCCATCCGGGGACCGCTTCGTGCGCCTAGCACGGGTCGCTCCCTTCCCGCCCCCGTCCCTTTCCCTTGTGCCGCAGCCCCGGCCTAATCCCCTGGGCTGTTGTGCGGCCCCATCCCATCCCTCATCCCGTGTTTTTACCCCACCGGGCGGCCAGCAACCCTGTGGCGCGGGCCCACTGGATCCTCATCCATTCGGGGACCGTTTCGTGCACCTAGCACGGGTCGCACCCTTCCCGCCCCTTTCTTCTGTGCCGCGGCCCCGGTCTTACCCCTTGGGCTGTTGTGCGGCCCCATCCCATCCCTCATCCCGTGTTTATACCCCACCGGGCCGCCAGCAACCCTGTGGCGCGGGACCACTGGATCCTCATCCATCCGGGGACAGTTTTGTGCGCCTAGCACGGGTCGCTCCCCTCCCGCCCCCGCCCCTCACCCATGTGCCGCCACCCATAGCACACAGTTGGGCCGTGCTCCACTCCGCCCCGGATGCTCCAACCCGGGGCGTCTTTTTGTCGTTTTCTCCCCGTTGCCTCGGACGCTCCAGTCCGTGGCACCGGGTTCACCCCCGGACGATCTAGTCTGGGGGCTTGGGCCGTGCTCCACTCCGCCCCAAATGCTCATATCCGTGAAAGTGCTGCCCTGGGTCGTTGAGGGTGCCGGAGGGCTCGGGGCCGGCAAGACCAGTGGGGCAGGCACGCGAGGAGTCTCCCTGGATGTTGTTATTGGTGGTAGAACCGGATACTCGAACACCAACGGAGGCAAGAGCAGCGACAACAGAAGCAAGGTCCATGCTGATTGTGGTCCGGCAGAAAATCCCAGTCTATGAAGAAAATTGATGCGGATTATTCTAAATACATCTGAGTGTCCAAAACTGTCTGAAAAGATTTAAATAATCCAATTATGTAAAAATGTTTGGCCGATCTGGCCCGCGAGCGCGCGTCAGCGGCAAATGGCAATTCCAGCTAAAATAGCGGAACGCGGCGGATTTACGGGGAATGGACCGCGGAATCAAATCCGGCATATCAGAAATATATAGGAAATATCCTGTGACTGAGCTGCGAGGCGGCGATTCCGCCGAAGCAAAGAAAATGACCTAAATGTAGCCAATCTGGGCAGAATGTCTGAAAATCTGAGCAGATGGGGCTAGCCGCACTTACACTCCCCCTCCAAAAACACACTGGGGTGTGTCGCTACGTCAGCGAAGAACGTAGTGCGGGTAAGTCCCAGAAAAAAATAGAAATGTAGCCTCGATGGGGCGAAATCTGCTTGATCTGACCTGATTTGGGCTGAATTGGCACTGAATCCGGATGGATGAACCTGAAATGAGACAGAATGAGAAGTGACGAACAGTCCTCCGTGCAGTAAAACATTAGGTCAAGTGCTAAAAAGCATGTAAACGTATCGAGAATCGATACCAAACCATGCATTGGTTGAGAATGAGGTAGATTATTGGTGGATTGAGTGGGGGGATCAAGAAATGGAGTGACATCTCAGCGCTCTGGCACAGTTTCGCTGTCGCGGGCACGCTACGGTGTCCTCGCCGAACTCTACATCGTGTTATTCCCGCTTTTCTTGTTCTGAAAAGTGCAGCATGTGCTTCAGATTTGGCGCATCTGGTGGATGATCACAAAATTCAGCAAATTTGAGAGTTAATTTGGGCAGAGATGTAGGAGATTACACAATCACAGAGTGGATAAACAAATGCAGATGTAGTCTGTAGACCCTAAATGAACCACAGAAGGTAGAGATGTCTTTCTGTTCACTTAGATCTAAACAGATCTTTGAGGCATGAGGGGAGATGACAAGGCAATCAACCTAAATTGTCCTAAAATGACTAAATTCCCTGAGATGAAGGTGAAATGCAGCGGAATGTGAACATCTCAAACTACTAACACTTTCGTTTAGACTAAAGTTAATATATATTGTCGTTTATTCAGCTCAATTGTGCTTTCCGGCACGTTGGTTCGCGAGCATCTAACAGATTCTATCAAAATGTGGATCATGTGATGATGCATCATGATGGGACATGCTGGCCCTGGATCCTTGGCATGTAACGCGCCGAAGGTTCACTGAAGGCGCTTTACTGACAGTATATAACTGAGAGACACCGAATTTACAGTGGCGGCGGTGTCAATCGACTTGGACAAGGCCAATCTTTCGATGGAGTCCCACAAGACACTTGGATTCACCATTCTCGACAGTTTCTGGTCGGATTGAGCTCACATTGGCGTGTGCCAAAAATACAACGAAGCTTACGGACTTCAGAGGTTGCTGTTAGAAGTCCCTAGAGCTCCTAGATGAAGATTGTCTGAACAATTGACGTCTGGGTTTCGTACAACAGTGGCAGAATGATGGACAAACCTGAGAAATTCAAGGCAAATTTGAGGATCCTGGATCTGAATCTGGACTTTGGAGTCAGCATCACAGCAAATGAAGGTGAGATCTGAGTTCCTGGCGTCGCATCTGGTGCAGCCAGTACTACAGGGGGTGCCTGTAGGGGTGAATGTCGCTGAAAGGGGCGACTGTCGCTGGCCAGCGTTTTGATTATGTACATTTGCTTCCATCTGCACGAGTAGCCAAATTCCAAAGATGCACAGACCAACAGAGACAAGATTACCCCGAATCTGCCTGAATTAAGCCTGAGTTTGGTTTTTTCTGAACACGGCAGCACACTCCGTGGCTTTCGGCTTTCGACTTTCGATACGTTACCGAACGGAGACCAAAGAAAAGTTGATTGATTGACGTCAAATTATCAAACATTCGCAGTTCTCCACATCATGACATAAACAGAAAGAATGAACAGTGGATTGAGCAGAATGTGGCTCTTTCAAGTCGAATTCGGCCAAGCACGAATACATGTGACCACCAACCTGTCTGGTCGGGCCCTCGTACGGCTTGGGCGCTGCAAATCAGCAGCCGAACTCGAAGCTTGGTCCTCATTTGGCTCCTGGGCTGGCCTGACCGCAGGAGGGGGGATCGACGGATCAGCCCTGGAATGTGGCTGCTGAGGGCCGTAAAAGGCTGGATCTCGATTCACCACAGGTCGTTTTCCGTCGCCCTCCACTTGTCTGTCTGGTTTCGACAAACAATCTGTCAGGAGTACTCCAATTTCGGGGTGCTTCTTGAGGAAGTCGATGAACCCCTTGGTGTACCCATGGACAAAAGATTGGGCTGGTTCCCAGTTGTTGTGACTGGAATCAAAGCCCCTCCACTCACACAGAAATTCCCATTCGCCCTTGGCGTCACGTCTTGCTTCAACAATCCTCTTGAGTTCGTACTTTCCCCCTTCGATGACCCGATCAGACAAAAATTTTGAAGTCCAAAAAAGGGGTTTAACCCGATCCTTGGGGGAGGGGATCTCTCTCTTGAGGCGATCTCCCGAAATGTCAATTTCCCTGCTGACATCCACACGAATCCTCCACCTGTTCTCACCAAGACGCGCTGTAACAGCGAATGGCCCCTCCCACAAGGGAAGAAGCTTGTCATCTCCGTCCAGGGTGGTTTCGGATTTTCGAAGCCAAACTCGATCATCGACTTCAAAAATTTGAGGGTTTTTTCGGCCTTGATTCTGGACCCAAAGCCAGTCAGCTTGATGCTTCTCGATTAATTTCGACACAGTTTTATCTGCTCGTTGGACTTCGTCCAAAAACAGCGAAGCATCTTTACAGGGGCGAGGATTATTCAACGGCATGTTCCACCAACACTTCTTTCGTCCAAAGACAATTTCATTTGGAGAAAGGCCATGATACAAAGGCGTGTTGTGGTAACGGCGAAGCATGGTAAACAGAATCTCAAGCCAATGGAAATCCTTTTCACTCGCGAGCTCCTTACGAAGCATATTTATAAGTGAGCGGCCGGCTCTTTCGCCAGGCAGCGCTCGATGCGAGTGGATTTCACATCGGAGGTGGTGGATTCCAAGGCGAGCACATAATTCTCTCCACCATTCGGAGGTGTACTCTTTGCCTGAATCCGTCACCACCTCGGATGGGACGTCCCAACCTCCCATCCAGGTCTGCGCGCACCATTTGGCGGCAGCCTTGCCAGTCATCGACTCAATGTTGCAAGGCAACACTTGAATGTAGCCGGAATGACGGCACTGAATAAGGAGCACACCATTGACTTTTTTATTAGTCCAATGGCACTCTTCGTCATCGAGTTCACCGAGATAGAAGAAATCACTGCTGACTCTGTTAAAGAGGCGCTCCGGAATAGGATGAGGCCTCAGATGGCCGTGCTTCTTCGCGCTGGGGGGCGTCGAGACAGCACATTGGGCACATCCGGCGGCTACTTTCATGCAATGAGTGTAGAGCCTCGATCCAAACAACCTATGCTTAATCATCGACCACAGTCGACGGCCATGTGCGTGGGGGGACTCCCATTTGTGCCACCAGTTTAACACTCGGGGGGCTAGGGCGTCTGGCACACACAATTTACCCTCCATCCACAGCTTCCCCCCATCCAACGAGTACTCAGAAAAAATCCCATCCCTGTGAGCATCTTTGGATTTGAGATTTCCAAAGACCTCTTTAAACATGGGATCCTGCAGGTAATCGGACGTCCAGTCACGGATGATCAGGGAATCTTTCGGCAGGGGTGGAGTTTTGGCCGGATCTCGACGCTTAATGCCTTGGATCAACCCAAATCGACTTACTCGTCGGGTATAGTCAAACCGTTTCACACTCCCTGAGGAGGGATCGGTGACTTTCTCCACGACTTTCAGTGTTTTGGTGCAGATCTCATGGGCATGCGCCGGATCTGTGATGGCCGTGATGTCATGGCACGGTAATGCGTGCTGTTTAACAGCGCATTGCATGCATGCACGTCGAATGAGTTTCTTTTCTTCTTGATCCCATTCGATTATTACATGGCGGTCCTGCTCCGTACCATGGATGTTGGTACTTTGCAGCCCCTCTGAGGCGGGGTAAGCCCATCGGCTCAGAGCATCCGCTACCGTGTTATGTTTTCCAGGCAAATACGACACATGGAGGTCAAACAGAGAGAGAAATTCGTGCCATCTGGCCCGTCGACCAGCTGGGCTCGCGACAGTATCAATGTGTTCAGTGGCCCAATACTCCAGAGATCGATGATCCGTCAGGACCTCGACTCGATTGGTGCCAACCCACGATTGGTACTTTTTTAGAGCGCAAATTATGGCATACGTTTCCTGCTCACGTGGCGACCATTGCATTTGGCGTGGGGCTAGCTTCCGAGACCAAAATGCAAGAGGGTAATGATCGCCGGTGGCTTCATCAACCTGTTCAAGGACAGCTCCGATCGCGTACCTAGAAGCGTCGGTTCTAATGTAGAAGGGTCGGTCAAATTGGGGCACATGCAACGTGGCGACTTCAGAGAGGGCCGCCTTCAAGTGATGGAAGGCCTCCTCGCACTCGTCAGTCCACTTGACACGAACTTTTGAACCTGCCTTGTCCGCATCTCTCCCTACCTTCAATAATTCAGTGAGGGGGGCAGCAAATTTGGCATAATTCGGCACAAAAGTGTGGTAAAAATTGCAACAACCCAGGAATCCTCTCAACTCCGTGATCGTCTCAGGGCGCTTCCACTTCTGAATAGCGACGAGCTTCCCTGGACTGGGTCGTCGGGTGCCATTCTCTAGGAGAGAACCACAAAATTCGACTGATTTGAAAAATAATTTTCCCTTCTTTGGCCCACAAATCAGCAGATTGGCGTCAAGAATGTCCAAAACTTGGTTCAGCTGCTTCTCATGTAGGGCCACCAGCTCAGCTTCGGTCAGTCCCTCCCCTTCCGTCGCGATGATTATGTCATCTATGTACACGCTCACGAAGGCACGAAGCTCAGAATGGGCTGAAAAAAGCACATCTTCCATCATTCTTTGAAAAAATGAGGGGGCGTTCTTCAGGCCCATGGGCATGACCGTCCACTGGACTGGGCCACATGGCGTGCACATACAGGTGAGGGGTCGGCTGTCCTTCCTCAACGGCATTTGGTGAAAGCCGTGACGGAGATCCAGCACAGAAAACAAACGACCTCTCGCCCTCTTGGCGATTTCCTCCTCAATGAGGGGCAGGGGGTGTGAATCCGTCTTGGTTTCGGCGTTGAGATTGCGAAAATCAACAACCATTCGCCAACCATCAATAGTGTTCTGGTCTGCAGGCGGGGGCTTCGGGACTGTGAAGGGTGCACAGCACCATTCGCTGGTCATACAACCCTCAAGCCAACCAAATTCCCTGAGATTTCTCTCGATGATTTTTCTGAGTATCTCATGTTTGTGTCCATGATTTTCATAAGGGCGCTGTTTTTTTGCCTTGTACCCTTCACGAAGCTCGATGAAGGCTTCACCGAACTGCCCACGGGCAGGGGGGTCTTTGATCAACTTCCCTGAAAGGGTTGTGTCCTTCCGTTCCTCAAAAATCTTTTCTCTTGACTTGGAACACAATTCAGTGTCCACCTGATCGCCAGGAATTACTGTCGAAAAAACTTTGGCGACTTCTTCGGCTTTGGCAGGAAGAATCTTCTTACGGATGTCCCTAAACAGGTCCGTATCAACTGCCTCTTGATAATAGGTGGGTCGTGTGTCGAAATCCCAGAGATTCTCTTCGTGATCCAGCTCCTCGAAAGGATCCATGAAAGCTTCCACAGGGGGTTTTTCATAAAAAACTCTGAATTTGCGGCGCGATTTCGAATTTTTCTTCGCCCGTGTACTGAAGATTCTTTTCGATGTCGATCGTATTGGGGAAGAGGGAGACGAGGCGGATCCATTGGACGTTGAATCACCTTGGGTATCTGACGGACAAAAATCAGAAAAAATAGATTCATCATCAGTACCACGCTCAACCTCAGATTCAGACCCAACACAAGAATCAGTACCAGAATCAGCAGAATTAGAGTCAGAAAGCTTTCCATCCACCAGGAATGCAAGCGAACTCCAGGACCGCTGTGGCAGGGGACCTGTGTCGTCCCTGGCATACAGCTTAATCTTCCTGGGAAGTTCGATGTAATCTACACAAATGTCTTGTAATTCCTGAAACCAAGGCTTGTCGTCCCACAAGGGCACAACTAAAATTGCCTGGGTTTTATCTTGCTTGATTTTGTGGATGACCTGCTGGATTAAGTGAAACGGAGGATTAATCCACAACTTCTTGTCTCATTTGTGGGTCCAAGCGTCGCGAAAGTGTTTATCAAAGCGCTTGTTCTCACGGTTAGCAAAGGCATCATACTGTGGCCAAAAGGAATGGTGTTCATGAAAATATTCACAAATTGCATCGCGCCATTTGTCGACAACTCTGTAGGATGAAGAGTGCCAGCGCGAAGGGCGTCGTGGCTGGGAGTCCCTACGAAGACATTCTAACTCTTGGGAGTAATCGGCACTCCCATTCACCTCTGCAATGGTGACATCTTCACCAAATTTTGGTGTCACCTTTTGCTTCAAAAATTCTTCTGCACTTTTAAACCCTGCGTGCAAAAAACGAAATTCAGGAGGCTCCAAGGGACCTGACTCCAGCAAAAAACAACGACGATGACCTACGGGCGCTACCCTGTTCTTGCGAAGCCAAGGATGGCCCGAATAAAGGTCATACTTTATGTCGGCACGATAGAAGTAGTCATCCTTAAGGACAACTTCTTCCACATCTTGCTCTTCCCAAAGTTCCTGAGCGACCAAATGAGTTGATATATAACAACCGCGTTGCCCACCTGCGAGAGAATGTCCAGAAACTCCCTCGAGGGTAACAGGATGAGGCGACTCAAACACGCAGTCGTCGGGTAAGAATGAATTGGATTGGAGATTTACCTCTGATCCATTGTCACACAAACAAGTGGCGAGGTGGAAATTTCCCTTGCAATCAGAAACCCACAGCTTTGTGACAAACTGACGAGCCCTGTGCTTGGACTGTACACCAACCTCGTCCACTACGACAGAAGGATCCGCTGCCGGATCCAGGGGAGAGGAGACAAGCGACCCTACATCAAGTAATGGTGGATCAGGAATCTGGGGATCATGCCTGAAATCGCCTGGGGAGGGGCGATTTTCGTGGCTCCCCTAGGCGTTCTGACCTCCAGCGGCTGCGTTAACATTGTGAACACAGCCTGATTCGTCGACCCACTCGTCTTGGAACGGATCATCTGCTGGATTCAAGGCATTTTCAACGTAATCTCGATCCGCATCGGACACCTGATCTGCACCTGAGACCTGATCCACACGATGATTGCCCTTTCCGCGTCCACGGCCACGGCCGCCGGATGATGGGCCACCACCGTCGCCACGCCCTCTGCCCTTACCAGAGAAAGGGGTTCCTGAAGGATTTCCCTTACCTTTACCCTGTGATCCTGGAGCATTTCCTTTGTTTGTACCGGATTGAGGGGTTTGGCCTGGATTTCGATTTCCGCCTCCGGCGTTGCCATTGGGACTTGTCTGGCCGTTCGGCTGCCCACCGGAGCCGGATGGAGTCCGATTTCCTTTGCCTTGGGACCCGCCAGGGACTCCGGTATTTTTGTTTCCACCGGAGGGGGTCGGATTACCCTTTCCCCCCTTTGCACCATGCACCTGTCTGTCATTCCTGTCTGAATTCTGCGAATTACTGACATTTTCACCAATCACCTTGTGATCGTAAGCAGACCATCGGTGATTACCAGTAGAATGCGTCTTAGCTCGGTTCGTAGAACCTAAAAGAAGGCAGATGCTACAATGATCCTGAACATTCCGGGTGTCATTCACCTTTTTGTTGCCCTTTTGGGCCCCATTTTGGGTGTTTTGCTGGGTATTCTTGTTTCCCCCAAGACCCTCATGGAAATTTTGATTGGCAGCGTCAGCGAGCCGCTCAACCTCTTCCCAGAGTTCCTGTGGGGTGAACGAAAACACCCAGTTCCTGGCCTTCAGGCGATGGCCGTGGAAACTTACTCCCCTATTGAGGACTTGGACAAACAAGTCCCGATCCTCGTGTTCATTAAACTTGATTTTCCACGTGTTTTCAGTGAATTTCACCTTGGTAAACGACGTGGGGGAACACTTTTGAAGTGATTCCCTGACGGAAAACCTGTTGGCCGAGGCATCGAAGCCATCGACCTCCGCCCACCAGGTCTTGACTCTTTCTTCGGACTGGTTATTCCGAAGGGTGGCGGCAGTTTCGGAGGGGATTTTGTCAAAAATCAGATTTTTCAGCCCGGCACTGGAAAATTTTTCGCCTGAATGTTCAGATTCTTCCACTAGATTCCAGAAGCGCTGTCTCTTGTCTTGCACTTCGTGCAAGATTAATCGCGAGAATGAAGGAAAATTCTTCAACATCTGGTGGTAATGGTCCTCTGGCAGTCGGGATCCACGTACCTCCAACTGTTCCCACACCTCATCAAAGGTAAGGGGGGAACTTGAATCCTCACGATCACTCCAGGTCCTGAGCCAAGTGTTGGCCGGCGCTCCCTCAAGGCAGTCCAAGAGGGCCATCAGGAACTGATCATCTTGAAGTTTTTGGGTCTTAACCCACAGTTTAAATTCCCGTTGGAACTGAGGCCAACGTCTGGGGTTTCCATTATACTTCGGTTGCTTGGCAACCTGGCGAAGTCGCAATGATGTAGGATTAAGGAGTGAATCCAGCCCAACACCGGCCGTAATGGCAGACACCTTGGCGGCATCATTAGCCACACCAGCTCCGGCGAGGGTCTGGGCGAGCAACATCTGGGCTAATGCATTGGAATCAGCAGCAGGAAGGGCAGTACGGGAGGCAGTTCGCTTGGCATTCTGCGCCTCAGTCCTAGCCTTCGCCGACCTACTCTGAGATCGAGAGATTGTAACCCTTTCCTTTAGCTTAGTCCTGCTGATCCTTGCATCGGTGGTCTTAGAGTCCACCGAAGGAGCAATCGAAAAAATTTCTGTCGCCTCCTCCGACGGTTCTGTTGTTTGTTCCACCGATGATGCGCCCTCAGACCGCATGTGTGTCTTGAAAAGATCTTTAATTCCCAGCGTCTGAATGATGAGTTGCATTTGATCTTTGAGCAATTGGAGCTCAGTATCTCGCTGTAATCTGCAAGAGCAGTCGGCAGGACAGTACATACTGTGTCCTGAAGGGCCTGAGCAGGCTGTCGGACCGCTAATCTCAGTGGTCCGCAGCCAGGAGTCCACTTGGGGAGCTCCTTCAGCCCTAATTTCCAGGCTTGCCTGCCTGGCTGCCTCTAAAATTCCTTCCTCAACCGCGGCGGCTAGATCGTCGCGGATGGAAACAGAGGGATGAGGGGCGGAAGGCCCGGCAACAGGTGCCTTGGTCTTCTCCTTCGGGAAGGGGCTTGCCTCCCAGATCTGCAAAAAAATGGCAAAAGATTCATCTTCTTGAGAACGCCACCACATCCTGGTATTAATTTCTTCCTGAAGAAGGAAAAAATATTCAAATAAAAAATCAGAGGTGATTCTTTCTTGACCTATCAGCTTAGACGTGGCTAATAGACAAAGGGCCTCAAGCGCCTCAAGGTTACGGGTCACTTCTGAAGACAAATGGTTGTCCCATTGTGCCCAAGAGGCTCGTCGATTATAGGTAGGTACCTCACCTGGACCACCCATCTCAATGTCGTCAATGTCGGCGTCGATGGTCTCAAAATGTGGACATTGGTAAGGAGTATTAGTACCTGCCAGGTCCGTAAGCTCCACCGGAGCGTTGCCATCGGCGTAGGCTGGGAGATTCCAGCTGCTTGATGGCCAATTTCGACTGGGATCTTGATGGTAATCTGGGCCTCCACAGCTGCTGTTTTGTGCCCTTCTTGGGCAACTTGGGCTTGCGCAAGGCATTCCTCTCAAGGCCTCGTTCGCACAGCACCACGGCAGCGTAATCGTTACGTCTCCGGAGGTGGCGGGGTCTACGGGGCCGTACTGGGGAGCTAGCTGTGGTTGGGACACCAAAGGAACAACATTCAGGTAGCCTCTGCTCCCATGAAAGTGCTGCCCTGGGTCGTTGAGGGTGCCGGAGGGCTCGGGGCCGGCAAGACCAGTGGGGCAGGCACGCGAGGAGTCTCCCTGGATGTTGTTATTGGGGGTAGAACCGGATACTCGAACACCAACGGAGGCAAGAGCAGCGACAACAGAAGCAAGGTCCATGCTGATTGTGGTCCGGCAGAAAATCCCAGTCTATGAAGAAAATTGATGCGGATTATTCTAAATACATCTGAGTGTCCAAAACTGTCTGAAAAGATTTAAATAATCCAATTATGTAAAAATGTTTGGCCGATCTGGCCCGCGAGCGCGCGTCAGCGGCAAATGGCAATTCCAGCTAAAATAGCAGAACGCGGCGGATTTACGGGGAATGGACCGCGGAATCAAATCCGGCATATCAGAAATATATAGGAAATATCCTGTGACTGAGCTGCGAGGCGGCGATTCCGCCGAAGCAAAGAAAATGACCAAAATGTAGCCAATCTGGGCAGAATGTCTGAAAATCTGAGCAGATGGGGCTAGCCGCACTTACAATCCGGCGCGTCTTTTTGTCGTATTCTCTCCTTTGCCTCGGACGCTCCAGTCCGTGGCACCGGGTTCACCCCCGGATGATCCAGTCCGGGGGCTGGTGCCGGGCTTCATTCCGCCCTGGGTGCTCCAATCCGGGGCGTCTTTTTTTCGTATTCTCTCCGTTGCCTCGGATGCTCCAGTTTGGGGCACCTGGTTCACCCCCGGACGCTCCAGTCCAGGGTATTGGGCCGTGCTTCATTCCGCCCCGGTCGCTCCATTCCGGGGCGTCTTTTTATCGTATTCTCTCCGTTGCCTCGGATGCTCCAGTCCGTGGCACCGGGTTCTCCCCCGGACGATCAAGTCCGGGGTATTGGGCCGTGCTCCACTCCGCCCCGTTTGCTCCAATCCGGGGCGTCTTTTTATCGTATTCTCGATGCTCCAGTCCGTGGCACCTGGTTCACCCCCGGACGATCCAGTCCGGGGGCTAGTGCCGTGCTTCATTCCGCCCCGGTTGCTCCAATCCGGGGCGTCTTTTTAACGTATTCTCTCCGTTGCCTCGGATGCTCCAGTCCGTGGCACCGGGTTCTCCCCCGGACGATCCAGTCCGGGGGCTTGGGCCGTGCTCCAGTCCGCCCCGGTTGCTTCAATCCGGGGCGTCTTTTTATCGTATTCTCTCCGTTGCCCCGAATGCTCCAATCCGGGGCGTCTTTTTCATGTATTCTCTCCGTTGCCTCGGATGCTCCAGTCCGTGGCACCGGGTTCTCCCCCGGACGATCCAGTCCGGGGTATTGGGCCGTGCTCCACTCCGCCCCGCTTGCTCCAATCCGGGGCGTCTTTTTATCCTATTCTCTCCGTTGCCTCGGATGCTCCAGTCCGTGGCACCTGGTTCACCCCCGGACGATCCAGTCCGGGGGCTAGTGCCGTGCTTCATTCCGCCCCGGTTGCTCCAATCCGGGGCGTCTTTTTAACGTATTCTCTCCGTTGCCTCGGATGCTCCAGTCCGTGGCACCGGGTTCTCCCCCGGACGATCCAGTCCGGGGGCTTGGGCCGTGCTCCACTCCGCCCCGGTGGCTTCAATCCGGGGCGTCTTTTTATCGTATTCTCTCCGCTGCCCCGAATGCTCCGATCCGGGGCGTCTTTTTAATGTATTCTCTCCGTTGCCTTGGATGCTCCAGTCCGTGGCACTTGGTTCACCCCCGGACAATCCAATCTGGGGGCTAGTGCCGTGCTTCATTCCGCCCCGGTTGCTCCATTCCGGGGCGTCCAGGAATCTACTACTCAAAACTCGCCCAGGAATGTACTACTCAAAACTCGGAATACGACAACGACCAAGCCTCCGACAATTCCAGCGACCAGGAGTCAACCAGCTCAGGTATACCAACCCTTCAAAGCTCCAGCACCGATACAACCGACGATCGGCCATCAGGATCATTGTGGGATACTCCATCTGAGTCAAATGCTCCGGCTCCGGCAGCAAAACGGTTATACTGGTCAAGCAAAGCACAATCGAAGTACGAGGATCCCACAACCCAAGAGGAATTCTGGTCCACTGGCTCTCAACCTGGTCCTGAGCTTGACCCTTACCAGTGAAGGATCTTCCTGAGGTCAAAGATTGGAATAGTGTTCGTGACAAACGTCTCTGAAACAATCTGGAGAAAATGCTGACAGACCCTGATGTAAGGTTCCACCTAAAGCTAGACGCCTGGAACTGGGTAGCCAGTTCATACCCTGACAACTTTAAGTCAGGGAGGTACTCCGCCAACATGATTGAACTATTCCGGAGAAGACTTAAACTCAATATTTCCAGAGACACTCACTGACACTGTTGATTTAATCACGCCGGCTCTGCTTGCGGATTCAAGGATTGGCCTAGTGTTTACCTGCGTGTGCACCTGCTGTGTCTTTGATCTCTCTTTCCTTTTCCTTTTCCCTGTTTCAAACAAATTTCAGATCAGCCCACATTCTCTCACTGGTCCAACTTCGCTGAGTTTATCCACACAAACACAGCTGTAGGCGCCCAAACAGCAACACTGACACTCAGGCCTAAGCCTATGGTTTTCTCGAAAAGTGTCTCTGCCACCTTATGTCTGAATTCTGTACAGGTTTTGCTGTAAATAGCGGCTGTCCTTCAAGCAACCTCGCAGTTGAGCAGATTTGTGTAGTCTTGGGCGGGCGACCGCCATGCATCAAAAAAAGACGAGCAGAACTGCGATCAATAAAATAATGAAGAACTTGATGGGGCTGTACAATGAACAGACGAACGATGGGTGATGTTGGGCCTTGTGTTCCCTCATATGCATGCATGTATGCATCAGGACCACTCAGGACCTCAGTCTGCACTCAGCCACAGTGGACAGTGATTTCAATTCAGGGCAAAAATGGTATATCTCAGAAATTAGGCTTCCTGCAGAGATAGTCAAACAGACGAAAGAAAAATGGTTTTAACATGATAAAAAATGATAGAAAATCACTTCAAATGTCTTCCAGGAATTTCTGTAGCTCAGGAAATGATCAATTTGTGACTGCAGAACTCAGTAGGAACTACCCTGATGACCTCAGAACTCAGTAGGATCTGCCCGTCGTGGAAGCGGCGCGCTCACGGGGCAAAAAATGGCCAAAAAAATGAAACAGTCTTATGACCACTATATGGATGCAGAATTTTATGCTGATTCTGAAAATCATATCATTTTTCTGTGAAAGGACCATATATTGGAGAAAAATGCAGATTACTGAACAGGTCAGCCTCAATGAGACTAGCCAAAAAAAAATGATAAAGCAAAGGCCAACACCCATGTTGTGCTATAATACAAATAATGTTCAAAGAAGAACCAATGGAATAACAAACAAAAACTCATGGAATATAATACAATAGATAAACCCTTTTTTGAATTAAAGTTAGGCCACTCAGTGTCTTTCACCCATATTGGAAGTGATCAAGCTCCATGGATAAAATTTCCCCCAATGTCCCAACCAAACTCCAATAAAGAAAAATACCATTGTTCCATATGAAACCAATGTTTTGAGAAATTGTTGCTCATTCACGGACTTTTAACACCCCTCCCAGCCTGAATACACGCTGTGTGTGAAGGCGTTGTCCAAGAATGACTTCCATGTTCCACGTAACCAACAGATCTCAACTCAATCCGGCGTCAATGGGGTCGAATCTTTCTAAAAATTAGCACTAGAACCAACCATAAATGACCAAATGTAGACCAAGATGAATCCTTCAAACGGTCTCTAGATACACCAGTGTCGTCCTCGTACGCTTTCGTAGTCGTGAACGATGTTCCTGGTCGCTGTAGTCAGAAATCAAACTCTGATCCACACGCTTGACCCAATAAATGTTACCAAATCCAATCAATCTGGGCAGATGAACACAGTAATAGAGCCATGAATTCAGTGAAGTAGGCACCTTAGATATCAGGCCAGTACCTCAGCTATCAGGTGGTCGTAGGTGTCGCTGGGGGCCTGCACTTGCAGCCATGAAACTCCACTCTATGAACTTAAGTTCCAGATCCCACATCATAAATGTACCAGGATGCCCCAATCCAGCCACATGAATCAGCCTGTCATAACAGAAATGGCAGGGCATGAGGACTCAGCTCCTCGCTGAACGTGTACAACGGCGCATCCAGACTTCTAACGCGTTGCTTTACGTGTGTGCCTCAACATGTAGACCACTGGTTCAAGTCCAGTTGGTGCCCTGGGAATAAAGAAGGTCCCTACCAGGACCGGCCCCCGCTGTGCCCCTTCCGCCAGTAATCCCCGCTGACTTGCTCCGGATCAATGCTTGCATTTATCAAAATCCAGGATCCAAAACCAAAAATATAGAAAATAGAAAATACAATCCTCCTTCAACCCTGAATGGCAACCAGATCCCACAAATCCAACAATAACCCAATTCACAATCCAAATCAGGCTGCGGGCTTTCGTTCAGCACACCGGTATTCCCACGGTGGCGGGCATGTACAAGAATTGCACCAAGGAAGAAAGCCCTGAAATTGGCATATGAACACAAATAAAGCAAAGTTGGGGACAGATGGAAACTTACACAATCACAGCCAAAGACCCCTCATTCCCTGGACTCAAGACCTTCCCTTGACTCATCAACATGATGCCCTGAACCCAGTCCAATAAGATGGTTAAATGCCATATATCAAAAGTCACTACATAAACCCCAAAAATGTGTTCACTCCCAAGCCTCAAAATCCTAGCCCAATAGGGAAGGTGGCGTGTCATGGCCTGGAGTGGCACTCGGGACCACGCCCTACCCTGACATAACCTTGGTTGGACTTGGAGTCGAATGGGCTTAGAGAAATGACTTATGAGTTTGAACTCATAACATGCCAAAAAACTGCCAATTCACACCATATTGGCCATATATCAAAAATATGCTCAAGATCAAAGTTACTACTTATCCGAAGGCTCCAAGCATGCGGGGAATCGAAGTCTACCATTCATGGAGGATAGAGACCAAAGGCCAATGCCCATGTACATCCCCATTTTACCCTCGAAACCCTTTCGGATATGGGCGCCACGCACTGCCCAAGTCAGCCCATGATCTTGAGACCAATTCTTATAATCCTTTGTGCGCCAAGCCAAATGGAGTACGCGATCCGGCATATGGTGGTGTTCAACTCCGAAGCATATGCCAACAAATGAACAACATACCATGGTTCGACTCTCCATAGGCTTCTTGCTGTTAGCTGACCAGGTGAGTACACAAAACGCAAAAATGAGCAAAAATTGAGGTCAAAAACGTGAAAATGTGACCAAATACAAAGTTGTCATGATAGTATATCTCTTTGCTCACCCATGATATCCGCTCATGGTTCAATACACAAATGATTGGAACCATTTGCGAACAATTCCCCCACTTGGATCCCCAATCAGGCGCATGGAGATACCTTCGCCACTAATATCTACATGCCCCATGAAAATGGGAGTGCACCCATGGATCTCTTTGTCAAACATACCATGAGCAATACATACGCGGTAGACTTGGTCTAGCGCTTTGAATTCCACAATTGGGACATGGGCAAAGCCCTTGTCACGTATGGCTCCCCATCTCCTCGGCCACACGAAGATATATAACATGGACGTGAGCATATCAAACATATACCATGCATATAACAAATACCCTGAAAATGTGGCTCCCACCATGATATGCCATGTCCCTCCATTGACATAACTTCACGTTAAAAATACGTAGGAACCCAAGGAAAGTTGCTATGCAACCCCAACACCCATGCGGCACACTCGAAAGTCGCATTAAAATATTCGGTTGCACGGTCCAAGAGTTATATATCACTTTATACCTTCTTGACCCTTTTTCCTTGCTACACCGGGCATGTGTGCGAACCAAAGGCGTTTGATGCTTCCTAAATTAAGTTGAGACCAAGGCAGTTCCAACCCCACCTTCCTTATTCTCATTCCTCACACTCGCGCGTAGATATGGCTCTTCAAAGTGATCCCACGATTCGATTTTGTTTCCCTTATATCTCCAAGTCAAATGGGTGGCAAGTATAAGGGAAACCTGATTCGGGCATAGGGGAAGGAGTATGACCACTCGAAGAAGTCCAAATCAAGTGCGGCGATGTCGAAGTCGAAAATCCGATTTCGACATCACGAAAAATTCCGATTAAATTTTCGAGTGCTTATTTAGAAAATTGCGGAAGCAACGAACCCTTTACAGATGAAATCTGACCCTTCAGAAACGTTTCCGCCAAAATATCTGGAAATAACAGTTAACCAATCGGTTAACGCAAAATCGCGAGCCAACTGACAGTCGCAGATACATTGACTATCAGAACGAAAGGCTGAAAAATTACGGAAACATTATGATAATAAAACCCTGTTGATTCCTGACATTCTGCTATATAAATCTCCGCTGGCGGTGCCTCGGTTCTGAATGTGGCCGCTCATAGCCGGAATGGCCAAACCTATCACACTATCACATCGGGTTAGTTCAGGTGGATGGGAGAGTATGATATCAGCCAATGGCGGCTTGCCGGCACATAGATACACACCCCAAGTGACCCCAAGATGGCCACGGGGGTCCGAACCGGCTTCACCCCCCTTCTCAGAGCGTTGTATCCGCTCGGAAACCAATGAAGAGAGGACGGGAGGACCCCAATGGGCTCCAACCCCCCCCTCCATGTCCCAAGGACACCTGGAGGCCCCACACACGTCGTAGGCGTCCCCCATGCCCCAAGGGAGGGGTGAGGACACTGATAATCAGCACCCTACGCCATATCCGGTCTCCTCTTGATCTACAACATGGACCAAGGGGATCAAAGATAGAAAAACGTCGTCGGTCGACCTAAATAAGTATACCACAATGCAATATATATGTGGAGATCGAGTGAAGGGGGTATATGGCCGATCAAGGCCGAAAAATCCCCGGATGAACGCCCTCACTTGTCTCCCCATTCACAGAAACAAACAAAATGCCAAGGGGGGATCCATTACGGTGCTATAGCAGCAACCAAATGGACCAATACGTCCTTGACATCCAAAGAAATACCCTTTTTCTTTAGGTAGTCCATCCAGACCGTGGTATACCTCGGCACGAAACTGCTCGGAGGTTCCCACGAGTCCCTGGACGCGGCGAATCCCTTCCATCGGACTTTATAAAGCCTCCCCCCAGGCGTCCCCGGGTCCGGCTTGTCCGCCAGGATCTTCTCCGCGGTGAAATCGTCGTCCTCACCCTCATCGTCCGAGTCCACATCGCCGGCCGTGAACTCGAAGGTGACGGGACGTCCGCTGGGGTCTGGTGCTCGGGGACGAAGCTGGGTATGGTCGCGGTCCAGGACCTTGTTATCCCCCACACGAACCGCATACACGTCCTGCCCGACCTTCCGCACGACTACCCCCGGCACATACCAAGATGCCTGCCGATGCCTGGACAGGACATCCTTGTGGTGCCGCTCCACCCACACGGTGTCTTGAAGAGCATACTTCTGGACTTTTCCTTGCTTGAAGTACTTGGCCCTCTTGTCATGCTCGTCCTGAAGTGCCTTACACACTTTGGCCGCCGTGTCGTCCGCCTCAGCCATCATGGCATTCGCATCCCGGGCCACTTTGCCATGGTTCATCCACGGGAGAGTGCGTGACACTCGATCCCGTAGGAACAGGATGCGATGGGGGGATAGTCCAGTGGGTCCCGGAAGGTCGTGATACGCCTGGAGCACTCTCCACAGCGAGTTATACCAGTTCCGGCCCGGTTCGTCAATGTGCAGCTGGCGGAACTTCTCGAACATCTGCCGCCCGGCCACTTCAGCACGGCCATTCGACCGGCTGTGGTACGCCACGGTCTTGGCATGCCGAATCCCCATGTGCTTGCACATCGTCTTGAACCACGTCCCCACAAATTGACTGCCCCGATCGCTGTAGATGACAGCTGGGACATCGAAAATCGTCAGCCAATGCCTGATCATGGCATTAGCGACGGTCTTGGCCTGCAGCCCCACTCCATGCTTGTCCTTCTTGTCCTTCTTCTTGGACTTCTTGCCCGGGACTGCCACGATATACCGGCTGTGCCTGTCCACCGCTAGGATGACACAATCATATGTCTCTCCTTCCACGGTAACCTCCGGCATGGCGAACACATCCATGGCCACGGACCGCATAGGGGCCTCCGGTATAGCCGTATACACCGGGTTGCCCGCTGTGGAGTGGTTGGGGCTCTTCGTGGCCCGACACACGGCACAGTCGCTGCAGTACCTGTCCAGGATGGCGTAGTACCCCGGAGGGAACTTGAAACGCCACTCCAGGTCCTGCTGCATTTTGTCTCGGCCCGGATGCATGAGCTGGGCGTTGTGCCAATGGTCAATGAGCTGCTCCACTCGGTTCTCGGGCACCAGCAGCTTGTCCTTGAGGAACAACTTGTCGCCATCCTCGGTCAAGCCCTCAGGCCATTCGTCGTCGGACGGGGCGCTCACGGCATTCCAGTACTTGCCCCAGTGCTCGGATGCCGCGTAGTCATCCGACCAGTCCTCTGTGAGCACCGACCTGACTAGCTCTACAGGGGCCACCATCCATTGCTCGAGGGTTTCCTCTCGAATAGCTTGGACGCGGGCACCCCGGAACTTGGCCAGGTCCGTACGGTTTGCCATCACCACAAAACACTTAACCCCTTCTTGCTCCATGACCTTCTCCATCTCGATGATGCGCTTGGCCTCCTCGGTCTCCTCGGCGTCGCCATGGCTGGATATGTCCATCCACGCCTTACCCGCGGGGTAGGCCCAGCGACTGAGGCAATCTGCCACAGTGTTGTCCTTCCCCGGGATATACACTACGCTGAGGTCGAACTTGGCGAACGTCTCGTGCCATCGGGCCCTCCTAGCCGCTGGTCCTGAGGGGGTGTGGACATGCTCCTTGTGCCAGCTCTGTAGGGACTGGTGGTCCGTGCAAACCACCACCGGCTGCAGTCCGATGTGGCCAGACCACTTCCTGAGCGCACATACAATGGCGTATGTCTCCTACTCCCTCGCGGTCCATGTTCGGCGTTGGCCCTCGGCCAGGATCCTGCTCCAAAACGCCACGGGAACATGAGTCCCGTCGTCCCGGACTTGCTCGAGGACTGCTGCCACGGCATAGTCCGAGGCGTCTGTCCGTAGCACGAATCCCTTGTCCGGGTCCACCAGGAACAACCCCAACTGCCCCAGGAGTCGCTCCTTCAGGCGGTTGAACGCATCCTCAGCCTCAGGGGTCCAGGCAAGCTTCTTTTTGCTCCCCTTCCGGCCATCGAACTTGCCCACTTGCAGCATCTTGTGCAGCGGCCCCGACAGTTCTGCATACATCCGGACATAGCCCGAATAGTAGTTGCAGAACCCCATGAAGGACCGGAGTTCGCTGATGGTCTGGGGCTTCTCCCAGTGGTGCAGGGACGCCAGCTTCCCAGGCATGGGACGGCGTTGCCCGTGACCAACCACGTGACCCGCGAACTCCACTTCCTTCACGAATAGTGAGGCTTTGGTGGGCTTGCACACCATGTTGTGTTTGTCCAACTCGCTGAGCACTCGGCGCAGATCCTTCTCATGCGCGTCGATGAGCTCATCCTCAGTCATGTTCTCCGTGCCGGACCCGATGATGATGTCATCCACGAAGGGATCGGCACAGTCCCGGACAGGACCGAGTAGGTCCTCCATCATGCGCTGGAAAACGGCGTTGCCATTCTTGGCACCCATAGGCACCACTTTCCACTGCATGGGCCCAAGCGGCGTCGACATCGCTGTGCAGGGCCTGGAGTCCGGGTGTAGCGGCATCTGGTGGTAACCGTGTTTCAGGTCCAACACCGTGAAGATCCGCTTTTTCTGTTGCTTTTGGAGGATGGAGTCGATCAGGGGGAGCGAGTACGAGTCGTGCTCGGTCTGCTCGTTCAAACCTCTGTAATCAACCACCAACCTCCACTCGCCCTTCTCCTTCTTGGGCACGATGAAGGCTGGGCTGGCCCACTCACTGTCGGAGGGTTCGATCCATCCCCGCTCAATGAACTCGGCCAACAGCTTCTTCATGGCCTCGGCCCGATCGCCCTGAAGTTGGTACTCCCGATGACGATAGATCTTCGGGTTCGGCTTCAGCTTGATCTTCGCTGTACCAAACCTCCCGCGATCTGGAGGGTTCTTGTTGGCGACGCCACTGAATAGCCGCGGATAGGCCTTGATCAGCCTCTCCTTCAGCTCGGCGACCTTCGGGTTCTCCTGGGCCTCCTCAGCCGCTTGCTTCGGTATAGATACAACCGACCGCACTGCGGTGTAGGCCTCTTCTGGGTCCGATTCCTACTTCTCCTCGTCCGATATGCCGTCTTCATAGTCGTGGGGAGCTCTTCCCACCGATAATCTTCGAAAATTTGCGGCATCGGGCTGGTGACTGTCGCTATCGGCACCCATTCTTGGAAAATCCCACGTTGGTGGGTCCGACCCAACCGGACCATCGTATTGGTCCGCGATGTGGTCCATGACCCTCGCCACGAACTCGTCCTTCTCGTACTTGCCGGTGACCAACATCTTGTCATCCCACCAATGCGGAGATGTGACCATGGCCCGCCTCTTCTTGGCTGCCACACGGTCGTGCATCCCCATCCGCATGTAGTTGACGACGTCGTCGATCTCGGCGTGGGACAGGACGTCAATGCCATCAATTGGCTGATCCGTCCCCTCCTTGGGCTCAAACATGACCTTCATGGGCACCGCCTCCACCCTACGGATGAATGCTTCATCACCCGTGGGCTGGGCTTGCGCCCCATCCACCAGGAAAACCTTGGTACCCCACGCTTGACCCGGGGAGGGCATTGATACACCCTTGGCGTCGATGAACAACTCCTCCTCTGGCCCGAATGACATCTCGTTCAGGGCGATGGAGTCCAGCGTCGACTTGAGACCCTCCAGCGGACATGGGGTGGAACCTATGCCGGTTATGACCAGGATCCCCTTCGCCCTATCCGCGACCATCTTCTCCACCGTACGTCTGGTGTTATCTAGGGAGCCATGCCAATACATGGGTCCCCACTCCTTCAAACCCCAATGCCTGTGCCAGGCTGAGTCTCCTCGATGCCAATGCCTCCTACACTTCCGCAGAAGTGGGGCATCCCGGGAAGCGAAGACGTCCGTCTCGGGCACTTCAGCTCCCAGCGTCTGAATCATCCTGGTGTACACTTGCGGCGCCATTCCATACTCCGTGAGCTGAACTCCACGGTCTCCTCTGGACTTGGCACCCACAGCTTGCACCGCTCGGACGATCCGATCCTCTTCCTCAGCATTCCATTGGGATGACCCGCACGCATAATCCGTGGACAGCCATGTTAGGCATTCGTCGTCCTCCCGGACCAGCGTTGCGCGATGGGGAAGGGCTCCAATGGCGTTGGCCACCATGAAGTCGTACCCCATGATCATATCCCAATCAGTAATGTCGGCCACGTAGAAGTTCCCGGATAGAGTGCTTCTCTTCGCCTGATCAGGGCGGTTCAAGCGCTCATGTTCCCAGAATTCCATACTGATAGTGGCCTCATGGGTGCCACCACCCATAATCTCTCCGTTGGCGACCTTCAGGCGGACCGGTCTCCGGCTGGGCTGCAGGAATTCCTCCTTGAACAACCCTCTCCGGACCAGGCTCACCTGGGCACCCGTATCCACCAACACATCCACCACCTTCTCCTCTCGTCCGCACCGTACTCGCACTTTCAAGTGCAACTGCCGCTCGTCGCCATGAGGTGTATGGACGACTCTCACGGCATGCAACTCTAGCACGTCCGGGTGCATCAGGACTTCAAGGGTATGGTCACGGATGGTGTAGATCTTGGGTTGGTCCTGCCCGTCCACGGGGCTCTCCGTGGTCGCTCCTTCCTTCTTGCCATGTCCCGTACCCACATGTACTTCCCTTGGCAGGGCGCTCCAGGGGTTGGGAGTGGCGAAACTCAGTGGTTTTGGCTCTTCCGGAGCCTTCTTCGGCACCCGATGTGCCTTCGCCTTCTCAGGGATTCCACTGATTTTCGGAGGAGAGACCTCCGAGGTCCCACTCCCGTGGGGGCTCCTCTAGACTTGGCTTCCCGCAGCCCCTTCCGGCTGCGATCCGCCAGGACTTTGACCTCCACTTTGCTGGGCTTTGAGTTCCGCCAACGTCCTCAACATGTCCTCAGCAACTTCCTCGATCGACCTCACTCGTCGGTCTTGACCAGGTCCACCACTATAGCCTCTTCCTCCGCCTTTTCCTTGGCCTTTGCCTTGGCCTTTTCCCCCGTCTCCGCCCTTCGCCTTCCAGTCGGAAATCCGCTGCTCCTTGGGCTTCTTCTCGGGGTGAGCGGCGAAGTAGGCCTTCTTGTCTGCCTCATACACCTTGCACTGACGGTGGTCGTGTGCATGGTTGTGTCCCTTGCCATAACAGACCCAGCACCCATCGTGCTGAGACCTGTACTCTCGGAACGAGAGCGGTGGGTTCCCGATCCTCCTTGGTCCTTCTCTGTTCTTCCTGGGTCCCACCTGGCTCCATCTGGACCGATCCTGCCCATGGTTCTTCACGTTGTGCGCCACGAACGCGAAGAAATGGGCCTCCTCGTGATCCTCCCGGGACCAGTGGTCTTGGCCACTTCCACTTCCATCCTCCGCGGAGTTGGCCGTGTCCTCCTGGATCTCCCGATGATGGCGGTCGTCTCGGTGTCCTCGTTGTCCATGACCATGCCGATCCTGCACGTGGGCCCCGTTCTTCGCATTGAGCTTCAACTCCACCGTGATGTACTTCACGATCTCGTCCAGGCTCATGCGAGCAAAGATGACTTGCATCTTCAGCGGCTCCCCGCGCCTCCACTCCACGTTGTTGGGGCGCAGCAACCTTTGCCCCATGGAGTCCCCGAATACCTCCACGTACACGGCGTTCTTCAGGCCCAACATCCGGTCGGGTTCGCCCAGGTTCCTCCTGAAGAACTCCATGATACCCGCATGGGTATCCTCCGCCGCCATAATCCTCACCGCCACCCGTCGCTTGGCGCGCTTCTTCTCCTCGTCCTCCACTCTCCTCTTCCAGCTGCCGGGGAGGACGTCCTTCAGCAAGTGGCGGATCTCACTGGCCTCGTTCCAGTCTTCCACCAACTTGAGGCATCTGCGGTACTTCCGCAGATAACGGTTCCACTCCCGGACCCGCAACTCACCGCGGTCCAGCGGCAGTGGAATGGACCACAGGTCCTCCAGCTTCTGGTTAGGAGCGTCCACCAGCTCCTCATCCTCCAGCCACTGGAGGCAGGCCTGCTCCGTGCGGATCAATCCTTCCCGGATCTGATCCCGCAGCTCCTCCTTGAGGTCCTGCGCCAGCCGGTGTGGGAATGTCCGGCATACCCACTTGTCCCGCGGCGCTCCCCGCATCTCGCCGACGACCTCCTCGGCGAAGTCCTCCCAGTCCAGGATGAAGTCATCCAGGTTGGACGGGTTCCCGTCATAATAGGGGATTTTGATTCCCCTGAGGTCGTCGATCCTGATGGCCTCTCCGACGTCTCCAGCCACCACTCCACCGAGACGGATACCACCTGTGGCCGGGGGGTTTGAGTACACTCCCCGTACATCCCTCTCCTCCATGGAGTGCGGTCCAGTTGGGCCTGAACCCATGGGGTTTGGAATGCGGGAAGGACTTCTTCCATCGGCCGTCCATATCCCCGTATTGGGGTCCTTCGCCCACAGATTTCCGCTTGGATGCCCTCGACCATGTCCGTCGGCCCTTCCCATGGTTTGCCCCTGCGTGGTCTGGTTCTGGATCTCCTCTTCCGCATAAACTGCATAGGTAGTCGTGGATGGCGGTAGATCCTGGGCGGCGTGGGACATCTGCACCGTCAGGCTCCTGGGGTCCGTGGCTACGTGCCCTTCCCGCCTGGACCCAGCCGGTGCCGTGTGTTCCCCGAGCATTGTTGAGTCGCTGAACAGGGGAACAAACGGCAGCGCACCCGGGTCAACACGCGGAGGCGCGTAGGGTGCCTCTGCAGGGCTGCCCATGGGTTTCTCCATGGCGCTCCTGAAGGTCTTAACCCGCTCCACCAGCTCTACCGCGGCCGGCTTTGCCGGGAGCTCCGGACCCGAGGCGAGGGGCTGTCGCTCCTCTAGCCTTCTCAGGCGTCCCGACATGTCCTCCACTAAGTGGAGGAGGCTGTCCACCACTTGCTGCTGCTTCTGCAGGGCCAGCTCCAGATTCTTCCGGTACCGGGCCTGATCCGCTCGCAGCTCCTCCATGTGGTTCTCCGCAGCCGACTGGTCGTCCAGGATCCCCGCGACGTCCTCCTCTAGAGCATCCTTGGCGTTGTCCAGGCGGTCAAGATGGTTCACGATGGCGTCCATCCCCATCTTCGGGTACTTGCCCATGAGGAAGGACACGTGCTCGCAGTGGCACGCAGCGTGCTTTCCGCCGGATTCAGCACATCCCGCGCTTCCCGGCACCTCAGACTCATCGCCCATAGGCGTATCGCCTATGGCGTCCGTCTCTGGGCCCGTGTGCCGGGGCACAGGTACCGTCCGGGCCCTGGCTGGCCTCTCCAAGCCCTCGGCGTCGTGCTGCAGGGCGGGCTCGGGGGCCGTATGCGCCCTGGCGATCGGCGCGGACATCTCCGGCTCCGAAGGTGGCTCGTGGGCTGTCCGATAGCCCTCGGAGTGCCCCTCGGATTCCCACAGCCTGACCGGGCTGGGGTCCGTGTCCATAGCCCCGGCGTCCCTTGCCGCGGACTTGGGTGACCCGCGCTTCCGGTAGCGCCGGGCCCGTCCTCCACTGCTGCCTGAATGGCATGCCTCGTCAGAGTCCTCCGCGGCGGAGCGGAGGTTGCATGCCTTTCGGCAGCGACGCTCACACATGGAGACGAGGTCCTCCATGTCACGTCCTCCTCTTCCCGAGTGTCGTTCTTCTCTTCGGGCTTCAAATTCCGGAGTTCGCCATGCTCTTGAACGTCTCGGTCCTTCTATGGCTCTAATCTCCGGCGTGGTCTCCACCGAGTCCACAATACGCACCCGGGGCGTACTTGGGCAGGGCTCATGAGGGCCCAAGTCCCCGGGTCGGCGGTTGGTAGGGGCAGCAGGTAAGCCTCTGCTACCATAAAGAAGGTCCCTACCAGGACCGGCCCCCGCTGTGCCCCTTCCGCCAGTAATCCCCGCTGACTTGCTCCGGATCAATGCTTGCATTTATCAAAATCCAGGATCCAAAACCAAAAATATAGAAAATAGAAAATACAATCCTCCTTCAACCCTGAATGGCAACCAGATCCCACAAATCCAACAATAACCCAATTCACAATCCAAATCAGGCTGCGGGCTTTCGTTCAGCACACCGGTATTCCCACGGTGGCGGGCATGTACAAGAATTGCACCAAGGAAGAAAGCCCTGAAATTGGCATATGAACACAAATAAAGCAAAGTTGGGGACAGATGGAAACTTACACAATCACAGCCAAAGACCCCTCATTCCCTGGACTCAAGACCTTCCCTTGACTCATCAACATGATGCCCTGAACCCAGTCCAATAAGATGGTTAAATGCCATATATCAAAAGTCACTACATAAACCCCAAAAATGTGTTCACTCCCAAGCCTCTAAATCCTAGCCCAATAGGGAAGGTGGCGTGTCATGGCCTAGAGTGGCACTCAGGACCACGCCCTACCCTGACATAACCTTGGTTGGACTTGGAATCGAATGGGCTTAGAGAAATGACTTATGAGTTTGAACTCATAACATGCCAAAAAACTGCCAATTCACACCATATTGGCCATATATCAAAAATATGCTCAAGATCAAAGTTACTACTTATCCGAAGGCTCCAAGCATGCATGGAATCGAAGTCTACTCTTCATGGAGGATAGAGACCAAAGGCCAATGCCCATGTACATCCCCATTTTACCCTCGAAACCCTTTCGGATATGGGCGCCACGCACTGCCCAAGTCAGCCCATGATCTTGAGACCAATTCTTATAATCCTTCGTGCGCCAAGCCAAATGGAGTACGCGATCCGGCATATGGTGGTGTTCAATTCCGAAGCATATGCCAACATATGAACAACATACCATGGTTCGACTCTCCATAGGCTTCTTGCTGTTAGCTGACCAGGTGAGTACACAAAACGCAAAAATGAGCAAAAAATGAGGTCAAAAACGTGAAAATATGACCAAATACAAAGTTGTCATGATAGTATATCTCTATGCTCACCCATGATATCCGCTCATGGTTCAATACACAAATGATTGGAACCATTTGCGAACAATTCCCCCACTTGGATCCCCAATCGGGCGCATGGAGATACCTTCGCCACTAATATCTACATGCCCCATGAAAATGGGAGTGCACCCATGGATCTCTTTGTCAAACATACCATGAGCAATACATACGCGGTAGACTTGGTCTAGCGCTTTGAATTCCACAATTGGGACATGGGCAAAGCCCTTGTCACGTATGGCTCCCCATCTCTTCGGCCACACGAAGATATATAACATGGACGTGAGCATATCAAACATATACCATGCATATAACAAATACCCTCAAAATGTGGCTCCCACCATGATATGCCATGTCCCTCCATTGACATAACTTCACGTTAAAAATACGTAGGAACCCAAGGAAAGTTGCTATGCAACCCCAACACCCATGCGGCACACTCGAAAGTCGCATCAAAATATTCGGTTGCACGGTCCAAGAGTTATATATCACTTTATACCTTCTTGACCCTTTTCCCTTGCTACACCGGGCATGTGTGCGAACCAAAGGCGTTTGATGCCTCCTAAATTAAGTTGAGACCAAGGCAGTTCCAACCCAACCTTCCTCAATCTCATTCCTCACACTCGCGCGTAGATATGGCTCTTCAAAGTGATCCCACGATTCGATTTTGTTTCCCTTATATCTCCAAGTCAAATGGGTGGCAAGTATAAGGGAAACCTGATTCGGGCATAGGGGAAGGAGTATGACCACTCGAAGAAGTCCAAATCAAGTGCGGCGATGTCGAAGTCGAAAATCCGATTTCGACATCACGAAAAATTCCGATTAAATTTTCGAGTGCTTATTTAGAAAATTGCGGAAGCAACGAACCCTTTACAGATGAAATCTGACCCTTCAGAAACGTTTCCGCCAAAATATCTGGAAATAACAGTTAACCAATCGGTTAACGCAAAATCGCGAGCCAACTGACAGTCGCCGATACATTGACTATCAGAACGAAAGGCTGAAAAATTACGGAAACATTATGATAATAAAACCCTGTTGATTCCTGACATTCTGCTATATAAATCTCCGCTGGCGGTGCCTCGGTTCTGAATGTGGCCGCTCATAGCCGGAATGGCCAAACCTATCACACTATCACATCGGGTTAGTTCAGGTGGATGGGAGAGTATGATATCAGCCAATGGCGGCTTGCCGGCACATAGATACACACCCCAAGTGACCCCAAGATGGCCACGGGGGTCCGAACCGGCTTCAGGAATAACTCCCTCCAAAACCCCAAAACTCAACTTGTAGTTACTTAAACTTGGCTTCAAGTTGACCATAGGTGCTGCGAAGTAAAACCAGGACCAAGTAATATTCAAAGTACTTTCTAACCATGAACTAACCAAAAGACTTTGGGAACCTCAATAACCTCAGGTTCCTTGATACTTGGCTCCCTCCAACTCAACTCCCTCCAGAACTTGTCGTAACTCCGGAACTTGCTGTTATGCCAGTCATATCCGCCTTTTAAAACTGCTCAATATTTGACCTTGAAACTTCTTCCCAATTCTTTCTTTCTGGTTCCCAAAATTGTCCTGCAGACCTTGCTGGCGGCGCGAGCATCTCAGAGCGCAGAAGTCCGGCAGTCCCTCCGAAATCCCCACGAGGAATAAT
This sequence comes from Eutreptiella sp. 'Long Island Sound 2002', assembly GCA_964036045.1. Classification (NCBI taxonomy): domain Eukaryota; phylum Euglenozoa; class Euglenophyceae; order Eutreptiales; family Eutreptiaceae; genus Eutreptiella; species Eutreptiella sp. 'Long Island Sound 2002'. The sequence goes on from OZ038381.1 coordinate 175,438,807, forward strand.
GGAGTCCAAATAAGGTGTGGTCCTTTCCATGCCTTGAACTGAACTTTTCCGGATATATTCTGAACATCAATAATTGTTCTGCAGAATGAAGTGAAGTTCTGCAGGTTTTCTCCTTGGTCCGCCAGTGGACCCATAAGCAGGATGAGAACTGACTTCAAGGTACTCCTTCCTCCTCAGGCTCTTGGTAATAACTCAAGGTAACCAGTCTTCTGCCATACCACCAACTGTAGGTTCGTCTGTACGTCGCCGCTTGCCTCAGCGCTGCTGTGAGACCTTCTTGTTACTCACCTCTCCTGGTTCCTTGTTGTCTGTGGCTGTCTCTTCGTTGGGTTCCTCCGCGCTGGACTTCTTCTTCAGTGTGCTGCTGATCCGCCAAGCCTGCCTTAGCACTGTGTCAAAGCCAGGTGCGTGTGCCAGACAGTAGTCAACAAACACATGATTTAGCTTTCCATCATCATGCACGAATGCACGGACTGGTTCCCAAGTACTCTTACTCGTGCCATAGCCTTCTGACTTCGTCAAAAAGCGCCAGCCTTGCCTATATTGTCCTCTCAGGATCTGTTCAACGTGATAAGCTCCAATTCTCTCCATCTCAGTCTGATTGTAGAATGGTATATCCTGCTCATTCGCCACGATGTCCTGTTCATCAGCCAACGCCGCTCGCTCGTCGTCATTCAGCATGTCTGTGTCTCCTTCTTCGATCGTGTCTTCCAAATAGTCATCCACCAGCTCAAATGGGAAGCGCTTCACGAACTCAAAGGCCACAGGTACTTCGCCGCCCAACGTGGGACTGCAATGCGCTGTAATACCGCCGCTGCCGACTCCAGTAAGCAGGTAGGGACCATACCACATAACATCCTTCGTGGCTCCCTTAGGTACCTCCAATTGCTTGTACCTCCGTCTGCTCACAAGCAAGTAGTCGCCAACATCGAAAACTGCAGGTTTTCTCTTCCTATTGACGCGTTCCAACCGACTCGCTCGTCCTTTCCTCAAGTGGGCTTGAACAACTTGGGCAATCTTGTTTTGTTCCTTGACCCAGTCCTGCACTTGAACGTTGCCTTCGTGTGGAAAGGGTAGATCCAAACGTAGAGTAGGCCTTCCATGGAACACGTCTCCTCGTGAATGGCCACATTTTCCTCGCTGCTTGTGGTTCATACATATGACCACGTAGTCGTTCAATTGGACGCAATTGCTGGTTTTAATACTCTCCCTCAAAATACGGAGCTCTTCCTGGTACTCATCATTCATACGCTCGCATAGTCCGTTTGATTGTGGACGATAAGGTTGTGAGAACGATACTTCCACCCCCATTGCAGCAAATACCTTGCGATACCAGCCATAGTCTCCCTTGAAGCGAATATCCTTGTCACTGTGGATGCGTACAGGTGGACGATAGACACGAATCTAATGGTGTTTGATGAGCTTCAGCACGCCTTCTCCATCAATAGTCTTCTTGCATGGTGCAACCTGGTAGAAAGCACTCTGAGCGTCCACAATCATCAAGGCATAGTCGTAGTTATGACACTAGGGTCTGTCAATGAAGTCCACATGAAACAGTGCATTAATCATGTGTGGCAGTGGCAGGACACCAAGTAGACCTCGGTCGCTGGGTCGGTTCCGCTTGCTCGTGACGCACTCCTTGCATGTCCTGTGCATGTCCTCAATTTTATGTGTCAAATCTGTGTCAGGCAGGCGAGCGTGGAACATCTTCTCGAAAGCCCAGAGCCAGGAATCCGGTCGAGGATGACCGACAACGTCGTGGGTCCACTGTAAAGCCGCGCCCAGCGCCTTCTGGGGTTTGCATGTTTGCACTTCCTTCCTTAAAATACCACTTGAGGATAGCGACCACAGCTCCTTGTTCACCAGTGCATAGGATCCATCCCCTAGCGCTTTCAAAATATCTCCATACTCCTCCACATAGTCCAACTTCCGCAGAGAACTGAGTAATTCAGCTTTGCTCATAGTGAGATCCAAATGGACATCCATTTTCTGGAAAGCTTCTCCAGAGAGGGCTTCAGAGCTTGCAGAAATTTTTTCATCGAAATTTTCACATGAGAGCGAATCACATAGCTCATTTTTCAGTCCCGGTACCCTGTAGATGTTGAGCTTCAGCTCAGCCAGAAACGTCCACCAACGTCTGAGCTTCCGGTTTTCAGGAAGGGCCCCCTTGAGAAACGTCTCCGTGGACTCCTGATCACATAACCACACCACGGAATTGCTGCCAAACATTCTGCTTGGTCCAGAGATAAGCCAAATTCCGGAGAGTAATTCACGTTCATACGTGCTGTAGTTTGCTCTTGTTGAGGACCATTTCCAGTTCTAGTGGCCAATGGGTACGAGATGGAATTCCTGCGGATTGTAGTTGTGCTTGAGTCAACCGTCACAATTGACTCCGACTGTCTTCAGTTCATCTGCTATTCTCCATGCAGCTGCTCCTGGAATTCGTTGCCACTGCAGAAGCGTACCTCCGCCTCCGGCAAGAGAAGCATCAGTGATGACCACGAACTCACCGTCAGGTGCAGGTGTGCCCAACAGCCTCAGTGAACTCAGTTTTCCCTTGATCTCCTGAAACTGAGCTTTATGCTCTGGTGTCCACTTCCAAGGTACAGTCTTCTTGGTCAAGTCCGTGAGAAGGTGACTGCTGTAAGTGAAAGTGGGGATGTGCCTCCTGTAAAAATTACAGGATCCCAGGAAAGCTCTGATGTCCTTGACGCCACGGGTTTTGTCATCACGAATAGAAGCCCTTAAAATTGGGGCAACTTTCTCCTTCACAGGTCGCCACCATCTCCATCCAACTTGGAAACCCAAGTATTCAATTTCCTCCTGCATGAATTCACATTTTTCCATCTTCACGCGGGTATTGCATTCTTCACAAGTACGTAAAAACTCCTCCACCAAACGTAAATGATCAGCAGCGTCATCGGTCCCCAATAGGACATCATCTATATAGACCTCAATGACTGCCCCCTTTTTCAGTAGTGCCTGCACCGTAGGTTTCAACTTCATGCGGGCCACCACCTGGTTCATGAGCTCCTGGAAAGTTGCTCGCGCATTTGTCAACCCAAACGGCATAACCTTCCATTTGAACACCTGACAATTAGCAGCAATAAAGGCTAATAGATCCTGCGCTCGTTTTGTTAACTCCACTTGCCAGAAACCACTGCGCTTATCCAATTTGGATTTGAAACGGCAATGAGCAGCTCTTTCCAGCGCCTGTTCCAAACTTGGTAGACTCCCGGAATGTTTTTTTGTGAGTTTGTTCAACTTCCCGTAATGGACAACCAGTCTTTTTGCGTTGCTCCCTGGTTTGTCTACCAAGAAGCATGGAGAGCAGTGTTTTGGATACTCTGCTTGCTCATATTTTTCCGCGAGGTCGGCTGCTATGCATTCGGTGATTTGACGCATTATCTCCTCACTGTCGGCCTTGCTTGCTGGAAATGGCTTTGAACGCACTGTGGTATTCTTGTGCTCATCCATCAATTCCAAATCCATGGTAACCAGCTTTTCACATGAACCATGTGCCATCAATGGTCCAAAAGCCACCTTCCTTCGACGTAGGATTTCTTGAATTTTGGTCGGCAAATTTTTGATCTTCTCCTCAAAATCGTCTGCGGCTGCCAAATTCGATTTCCCATACTCATCTCTGGATACAGAGTGACACTCACTGAGTAAGGCCGAGACATCCAGATAAACATCATTGCCATCCACGATAAAGCGGTCGTCATCCAGATATTGGTAGTACAAATCTGTTTCATCTCCGTCAACACTCCTGCTCGTGAAATCATTGTAATGGTTCTTCCATCTGTCCTTGAGCTCTAGCCTTTGTTGTTCCTCAAATATCTGGAAGATTCGGAGCTCAATGCCCTCCTTCAAAGAGCGTAAGTCGTCCTTCGAGGCCGGCCATCTGCGTGGGTTGGCAATCCTTGCCTTGTCCTCCTCGACTTGCATGGTCACGCCATACTGTTGCATAGCATGTAAGGCCAAACACGACATGGTAAAATTTTGTACACCTCCCAGAACTCAATCTTCGAGATCGACTTCCTTCAGTAAATCCTCGATCCGGTCCGAATAATCTTGGTGAATGCTTGGGAATGGGTCGTACTTCAGAGGCTGGCCATATTGAGATCCGCCAAATAACCATCTTCACTGACTTCATCCCATTGCACTTCTGCAGGTTCTTCGCTGACTTCTTCCCACTGAATGTCCACCTTGGCAACTTCAGCATCTCGAACGCTAGCGTCCTATTCTTCTTCTGATTACGTTGGAGGGTGAATTTCTGGGACTTCAGACGCGTCCTTCGGTGTTGTTGCACGTGTATCGTGCCTGTATCGTTTCAGTAAATCAGACCGGGTTAAGCCACGGTTCCCACGATGGAGAAACTTGACCACTTGGGGATTTAGTTCATCCAACGAAATATCACAATCATTCCCATCAATGAGGGATGCAATGCTTCCCCAGCGTGGGGCTGGTAACGGGCTGGTCGCCCCATCTGGGAGATAGAGGGGTACATCTGGGATAGGAACACGAACCTTCGTCATGCGGTCCAAAAATGGTCGCCATGCGGCAGCTTCCCCGGTTTTGCCCCAATCAGGACAAATAACCACGACTTGCGCTCGGTCGAGCACAGCTTTGGTGACCATCTTCTCGAGGTGTGACCATGGTGGGTTGGCCCAGCATAGCTGAAAGTCGTGCCAATTGTAAGCATAACATGAATTGAGAGGAGTGCAATACAACGGTTCGGTATGATTCTTGGGGTTGGCATACAAGTCCACAGTGGGTCTCAAATCGCCAAGGTCGATGAGAACTTGCTCTCTCAGTGAAGGTAACAAATTGTAGGCTTCTCTCCGGGAAATTGTCACAGACGATTGAGCAGGTGGCAATCCGTTTCCTCCTTCCTTCTGACACGTCTTCTCAGATAGCGATACCAAGCATAATTCATCAGTCTCTGGGTTCTTGACAATGAGTCTCGATGGCGTAAATGTCAAACCCAGAATTGTATTGGCGTTTTGACGGATGAAGTTCATGCCCAGGCAGACCTGAAAAGCTGAAGTCTCCATGACGATACAAACATGAGGAAGACTGAAGGTGCCCATGCACACATCCACGGATTTATCTTCTTCTTTGTACGTGTAGTGCCCATCTCCCACCTTGACTGCACAGTAGCCCCTGCGATTCGGATCTGACACCAATGATGAAGCCACAATGGAATCGTTTGCACCAGTATCCAAAACAGCGTCACACGTCTCCTCCTCCACAACCACGGGTAGTCACAACGTCAGACCGTCCTTGACAGCGGTTCGAAGCAGGTGCACAATTTTCTCAACCTCCGAAAATGCCAGATCTCTCTTCCTCTTCTTGGCTTGACTCTCAGTTTTCTCCTGCATCGGTTTGGTCTCTGCTGAGAGGGCGCCAGCACCAGCACTTGCTGCGGAGGGGCCAGATGCATCTTTCTTTCTTGGGCCAGCTTTTGGTCCCTTTTGCTTCTGGTCCTTCCATTTCTTCTTGGTGTCTTCCACCGCCTTTTGGGCTGCCTCCTCACTGAGACCGGATTGGATCAGGAAGGTCTTGAGTCGATCCTCTTTCTGTTTTCTTTGAATCTCAAAGCAGTGATCGCTATAATGGTTGGTTTTGCCACAGTGTTTACACTGTATGCGGTCCTTGAATTCTGCCATCAGCGCGTTGGGGTCCATCTGTGCTTTGCCTCCTCTGCCTCCTTGGCCTTTTCCTCTTTCACGACCTTTTCCTTTGCCAGAACCTTTTCTTCCTTTGTCACCTTTGCCTTCTCTCCCAGGGACTCTTAGCTCTGCAATCATCGAGTGGCATTGGGAGAGGAGCTCGGAGATGTCCGCCTTGGGAGCTGAACTTCCAGACGATGGTCCTCCAGAGAAAGAGGTGTCCTTTTCCTTATCTCTCTGCTTTTCCCCGTATCGACTCGAAGTAGTGCGCCCGGACGTAGAGCCACGAGAGGCGGCAAGATGCTTAAACCCGACAGAAAGTTGTGCCCGCTCCTTCATGAGATCCTTCAATGAACCATAAGAGTGCATCCTTGCAAAAAGCTCATCGTCCTTCGTCCATTCAACGAAAAGCTTATCATTTACTTTCGAGGAAAGTTCCATGAGCTTGCGCTCCTCCGTCATAACCCCCGGGTTCAAGTTGTCGAACAGCCTTTCCAGTGTTTCGAACAATTTGACCACTTGCTCCGGCTTCGGGTCGTAGGGTAAATGGGACACCTTCGAAATTTCACCCAGAACTGAGAGGTCCGTCTCCACCGTAGGATAGAGGTCTTGGAATCTTCAAAGCTTGTGGCTGATTTGAGCAACTTGGAGACTCTTTCTTGACGTTCAGAATCCTTGATGCCCTGAACGATGAGGTTAGCTTTTACCCGATCTTTGGCTTTGGTCTTGCCAGTGAGCACCAGGTATCTTCCAAATTTTTCTGCATACTTCTCAACGTTGCGCCCATCGAATGGCGGAATTTCCATTTTCAGCGCGTTAGTCTTATCGTCTTCACTGTCATCGGACCACTCATCTTTGTTCACACCTCCACATACTTCGGTGAGCGTTGCAAAAGCCAATGATCCTCTCGTAACAAAGGGACTCTTGGTAGGTGGTGAATGACTGGAGGTAGGCATGCGCCGTACATCTTCGGACATCTTGGAGATCTTCTCGCTCATCCGATCAATGCGCTTAAGCACCTTCGAAAGAAAGGGGTCATCCGTCACCAGGATTTCTTCCTCAGAATCGTCGGAGAGACTCTTGTGAAATTCAACTTTGGATTTTCTCTTAAGTGTCTTACGCGTACGCTTCTCTCCTACTTCGGTAGCTTTGTGCTTCATTTTCTCCCTGAGATCCGTCAATAAATAGTCTTCCAGCGAGCCACTCATTTCTTCGTGCTCCTCCTTCGTCAGTTCGCCAATTTCATCTTTCAGCTCCGTTGCAAATTTCGTGTCAGGTAACTCGTAAGAACCTTCAGAGAAATCATGCCCAACTTCGGAACTCGACGTCCAAACAGGTACTTTGTAATTGTCTCCTGAAATGTGATATGTCAACGTAGCTTCCAGAATAATTGTCGGCGGACTGGGAGGAACAGGTGTCGTAGTGGATCGTGACGGGAAACTCGGCGAACTCATACCTAGATTCCAACTGGTCAAGCGTCTGCGCGCGTCGCACTCTCAAATCGAAGCTGCATTCTTGTTGAAAACGAGCGTCTCTTGTAAATAAAAGAAATTCTGCATGTTCTCCTCTTCGACGCGTAAAACAGGCTCGCATTCAACCAAGCCAGCCAATAATAAAGCATATGGATCGCCAATAGAATCCAGTTCTTGTTTTCCCATGGGTTGGTAACTTTCATATGATTGAGATAAAGGTTGCCTTTCTTGATTCGCCCCATCGTCTTCTTGTGCTCCCTGAACCGCTTATGGATCGTCGACGTTGCTAGAACTCGCGGGATCGACGTTTCGACGAGTGGAATAGATATCGTGCACGGTAGCATCCATACCTCTGCTACCACTGTTAAAGTCCCGCTTTGCATCTCGTTCCTCGATTGGAATAGTCTTTGTATCCTCTGGTTGCACTTGCTTTGGTGTTTGTTCCTGCTCCATTTCAGGTACTCAAAGATTTGAGTGGAAAATAAAACCAGAGCAAGACTCCAAGACGAGCAGAACTGGGATCAAAAAAATAATGAAGAACTTGACGGGGCTGTACAATGAAGAGACAAACAATGGGTGATGTTGGGCCTTGTGTTCCCTCATATGCATGCATGTATGCATCAGGACCACTCAGGACTTCAGTCTGCACTCAGCCACAGTGGACAGTGACTTCAATTCAGGGCAAAAATGGTATATCTCAGAAATTAGGCTTCGTGCAGAGATAGTCAAACAGACGAATGAAAAATGGTTTTAACATGATAAAAAATGATAGAAAATCACTTCAAATGTCTTCCAGGAATTTTCTGTAGCTCAGGAAATGATCAATTTGTGACTGCAGAACTCAGTAGGAACTACCCTGATGACCTTAGAACTCAGTAGGATCTGCCCATGGTGGAAGCGGTGGCTCACGGAGCAAAAATGGCAAAAAAAATGAATTAGTCTTATGACCACTATATAGATGCAGAATTTTATGCGCATTCTGAAAATCATATCCCTTTTCCGTGAAAGGACCATATATTGGAGAAAAATGCAGATTACTGAACAGCTTAGCCTCAATGAGACTAGCCAAAAAAAATAGATAAAGCAAAGGCCAACACCCATGTTGTGTTATAATACAAATAATGTTCAAAGAAGAAACAATGGAATAACAAACAATAACTCATGGAATATAATACAATAGATAAACCCTCTTTTGAATTAAAGTTAGGCCACTCAGTGTCTTTCACCCATATTGGAAGTGATCAAGCTCCATGGATAAAATTTCCCCCAATGTCCCAACCAAAATCCAATAAAGAATAATACCATTGTTCCATACGAAACCAATGTTTTGAGAAATTGTTGCTCATTCATGGACTTTTAACAGACCGCAGGTATGCGTCAGTGTCGCAGCTTCAGTGCGCGAGGGCTCGCGCACTCAACCACGTTTTTCACATTCGTACTGCTGCCATTGCAAAGATACGAGCAGAAGTCGCAGCACTGGGCACGGCACAACTAAAAATTGGGCTCGGAAATTGGGGATATTGGGAGGACGCAAAAAGTACGAAGTATCGGTCGCCGTGGCCAAAGTGGAAGACGTTGACCAGTGCACCTCTGTGGCGGACTGGGGACAAGGGCGCACCTCCATTACCGGAGACGCTGGCCGTGCAAAAACAACTGCAAAGGAAGACTCAGGCACCATCATTGGCACGGTCACAGACACAGCTGAGTACTGGCGATCTGATCAATGTCTCCAAGCAGGACGAGCAGGGGAGCAAATTTGCTCTGACGGCCTGCCGTATTGAGGATATTGAAGAGACACCGCCAGCCCGTTTCCGGGATCTGCAGTACCCGTTGTGGGTCATCAACGCTGACCTTTTCCTTGAATATGACTCTGCAGGATTTGTTCCGAAGTGGCTGTTCGATGTGATGATGCTGGGGAAGGACGTCATTTTCTATGGCGAGGCTGATGTTGTGCACCGTATTGGCCGCGACATGCAGAGGCTGTGGCGTATAGAGAAGGACAAGGATCCAACCACCGTGCCATTCTACCATGTCCGGTTGCCGGTATACTCTTGGTTATCGGGTCCCGTGACCACCAGTACATATCAGCTCGAAGAGCACTGCATGTGGATCGGAACAACGAGTCGCTAGGATAAGCAGGTATATCTGCTTCTTTCGCCGGTTACAATGCCGTTTTGTGCGCGAGGCCTGGCGCACTGCTGCCTCGATTATTCGTCTTTATTCATCACATGGCCGAACTATGTGACGTATTCCGCTGGACATTTCGAAGACATGCAGAACAAGAACCTCGGTGGTTTCATGCCTCTGATTCTCGTGCTATAGTACCTGGACAAATATCTTTTGGGCAGTGGTTATGCTGATGCAGTGGTTGTTGTGGACGACACGCTTGCCATGGCCGCAAAGATTGCGATGTCCGACGTCCGAACTAAAGTGGTGTTTCTGGCTGTGTCAACGATCAAGCAAAAGGACCTTGGGAATGCCGTTGGAGGTGCTCTGCAGCATGCAATCATCATGCGGTACATGTTGGAGGTCGATCAGGCAGAGCAGGGAGCAACAGCTGCAACTTGGGATACTCAAGAAGAGTGGCTTCAGCGTGGCATGCCACTGTGGGTTTTTTGACAGCAACCGAGGGCATGAAGGGCACCAGCAGGTGCATGCGGCAAAAGCCGTCCAGGAAGATGTCGTGACTGAGGCCCCCGCCAACGACACTGAGCCTGTTGCGCCTGCACCTACCTTGCCGATGCAAGCCAAGGTGAAGAAGACTGCCAAAGTTATACCAACTCAGGGTATTGCAGCCGGAAAAGGAACCCCCTCGAGTAGCAAGAGGCAGAGCAAAGGGAAAGGAGAAGGAATCGGACAAGCCCGCGGAATCAGACGATGACGATGCCGACGAGGAGGAGGAAGAAGAGGATCCGGAGCAAGTACTGGAGACCCAGCACAAGCGCAAGCGGGCACCCGCCGCTCACTTCGATGCAAGCCCCGAATCTGGTAAGGAACAACCGAAGAAGAAAGCGAAGACTGCTGCCAGTGCTAGTGCAGAGTTCAAGCCGCCCTCGCGTTCTGGTGCCCAGCCGTCTCTTTGTACTGCTGCCTCCCCAAGTGGGACAAGTGCGGTGGCAAGAAGCCTGGGTTCTAGGTTGGCTAAGGTTGCTGCACCGAAGAAGAAATAAGTCACCATTAACCCAAGTGTTTCGCCTCTTTTTGCAGTCATGTGTGCGCGAGGCCTTGCGCACTCGCCTTCGACGTGAATGCAATTATATGCCCTTAAGGGCTTGTACATTTTTGCCGAGCTTTTATCTCCGTGTTTGTACGTTGTGCACTTCCTGTCCTGTTTTTGTTGCTTTCTGTACACAATTGTTCCCGTGACCTTGAGTGCACGAGGCCTCGCGCACTCAGGTACACAAAAAAGCAATTCATTTCGCAGCACAAACATAGGTGCAAGTGGACACCCGCAGAATGTCATTTTTGAAAATGAGCTCCCGAGCAGGCACGCACAAGTTGGTTTTTGAAATACAAAAACGACAAGATTGGCAAAACACACCCTTCAAATTAGACAAAAGAATAGTTTATCTTAATAAACAAAAACAGGAAAAAAGCAGCAAAGTGGGCAAAATTGTATTTTTTCAGTGGTATCTGGGTCATGTGTGCTGCAAATGTCCAAAAAGAATAGTTTTTGGGGTCCTTCTCTTCCAAAAGGGGGTGCAGTTTGCGTGGGCTAAGAATAAGTTTCGTGCTACGAGACGGGGCCGTCTCCCAGGGGGTGTCCCCCTCTCACTGGATCATTGTTTGCCTCAGACCTTTAACGAGGCGCGCGGCGGAGGGGGGGGAGTTTGGTGCTAACGAGGCGCACAGGGGGCGGGGGGGTTTGGCGCTAACGAGGCGCACCAGGGAGGGGGGGGGACTTTGGCGCTAACATGGCGCACGGGGGGGGGGGTTGGCGCTAACGAGGCGCACGGGGGAGGGGGGGGGGGGTGAACGATGCACGCGGGGGCGGTTCGGCGCTAACGAGGAGCGCGGGGAGGGTTTGGCGCTAACGACGCGTGAGGGCAAGGGGGGGTTGGCCCAACCAGGGTTTTGCTTAGCCACCCTAGGGGGGGTTTGGTTTGGTTTGGGTCAAGGCCTGTGCCGGACGCCCTGGCCCACGGTCAGCACTCGCCTTTGTGCCGACACGACTGGGCTAGGCAAATCGCGGTTGTCCGGTCCCAAGGCCTGCCGGACTGTTGACCGCCCCCGTACCCCGTGGTGGCACACACGGGAGGGAGATGCCGCCGTGCCTGTGTGTGTGGCGCGCGCGGGGCAGGTGGGTGGGGCGTGCATGCTGGTGGCGTGCATGCTGGTGGCTGCGCCGCGCCTGGCCCTACCCCCTTGCGCCTGCGTGTGGGGGGGGGGGGGGGACGCGTGTGGGGGGTTGTGTGATGCCTGGTGCTCCAAGCCCCGGCAGGGAGGCCATGGGAGCCTGACGCTGAGCCCGCCGGGGGAGTGTTCGGTCTGGACACGCCGCCTCCCGGTCATTGACATGCTGCCAGCGGCCCCACGACTGCATGAGGCACGGGGGCGCGCTCCCTGGGCGCACGACTGGGGGGGTCCACACCTGCTAACTGCCCTAGGCACTGGTGGTGTTGTCGTGGACTGGACCCTCCGCCCACGGCGTGGAGGGACGGCAGGGGGAGGGGCTCCAGGGCGCGCCGAGCGCTGCCCTGCCCTGGAGCCTGCCCGGGCTCGGGGCCTGGTTGGCGGCTGCTCCTGCCCGCGTAAACGGGGGGGCCCAGAGGGCACACCACCCGAGTGACCGCTCCGTAAGGAAGGGGGGGGGGGGCAGGGGTCGGCAGGTGGCTGTCTGGCCTCCAGGGGTCGCCCACAACTGAACTGGAGTGCACGGGGCTGTGCTGGCCTGGGCGTCTGTGATGAAGTTGGAGGGGCACACGCACACCTGGAGGTTCCCTGGGCAGGCCGCTCAAGGGATACCCACAGCGGTCAAGCTGTGAGCCGTGCACAGCCTCCACTTTTTGGGCCCTGAGGGCGCCGACTCCGTGCACCCCTCCCGTCGGGGGCGCAGGCGGGGGGGGGGGGGGTAGTGGTGGATGGGTCTACCTGCTCACTTGTTTGGGAGAGGAGGACCACCTGCTGGGTTACCATGCGGGTCCCAGATCCCAACATACTCGTCGTTCGGCGTCTGCTCCCTGTCCATGTGGGGAGGGACCTTGTTCCCCATGTGACGGCCTGCAGTGAGTGCGAGGGTGCGAGGGCATGCGGGGGGGGGGGGTGTGCTGGGCCCGCTTTCGGTCCGGCCCCATTTCTGTTGGGGGGGGTAGGGGCAGCAAAAGGTCTGCTCCCCTGTTTCCTGGTCCCCAAGGGGAACCAGCCCACGGCCTGCACCCTCGCTTTGTGGTGGCTGAAATTTGGGCCGACAGAGACCCTAGGGGGGGGGGGGGGGTTAATTCAGGGACCCACCCACCCAGAATTTTGGCATACCCACAGACCGACAAATGTCCCACCCCCCCCAGGGGGGGGGGGGGGGCTGACACCCACCCACCCACCCACCCATCCTAGCCCCTTTATGGGCGTGGGGCAGACACAGGAACTGTGGGGTTCTAGCGTTACCCCCTCCGCATCCGGCACAAAGCACAAACAATCCTAGCCCCTTTATGGGCGTGGGGCAGAGACAAGAACCGTGAGGTTCTAGTGTTACCCCCTCCTCATCCGGCACAAAGCACAAACAATCCTAGCCCATGTTACACGGAACCTGCAACAGAAGAAAGAAAGAAGTTGCACTGGCTCAATAGACCCAAGGCCCCCACAAAGTCCCACCCTACCCCGGGGGGGGGGGGGGTTGGACACCCACCCACCCTGAAATTCTGCCAGACCCACCCACCCACCCCCCCCCCAGGGTAGGGTAGGACGGACATTAAGCAAAACCCTGGGGTTGGCACTCACGACACGTGTAATCCACATACCAATCCGTGCATACACAAGGCGGTGCACATAAAAGCCGATGCATGGACAAGGCGGTGCACACAGAAGGCGGTGCACACAAAAGGCAGTCTGTAGCCACCACAGGAGTCTTCTTATTTAAAAGGCCACCAGCACGGCGGTATACAGAGAAGGCGGTGCACACACAATGCCATGCACGGTGCAAACAAAAGGCGGTCTGTAGCCACCGCAGGAGTCTCGTTATTTAAGGGGCCACAGGCAAAGCGGTACACACAAAAGGCGGTATACAGACAAGGCGGTGCACACAAAAGGCGGTATGTAGCCATCCTAGGAGTCTTGTTATTTAAGGGGCCACAGGCAAGACGGTACACACACAACCCGGTGCATGCGAAAGGCGGTCTATAGCTACCTCAGGGGGCCATAGGCAAGCAGAGTATACACAAGGCAGTGCAGATTCAACGCGGTCCATACACAAAGCGGTGCACACAAATGGCGGTCTGTAGCCACGTAGGAGGCTAGTTATTTAACGGAGGTGCGGAGGTGTCCCCCTCATCGCGCGAAGCGAGCCCAAGTTGAGAGGTAAGAGCCAGTGTTAGCAGCGGATGGAGTTTGTAGCAAAGTTGAAACGGATTGCGTTGGGGAGAAGCCATCCACATCATCGGGCATGAACTGCAGGCCTAGATCACCGGGGCACAGAGGGGGGTACGTAGGTAGAAAAAATGATATCCATTTTTAAAAGATAGAGGTCTCAGAATCAAAAAATCCATTGGGGGATGGTCTTCTTGGGCAAAAAAATGATTTTACAAAGAGTTGGACATCCAACATCATGCCTTGGGGTATGCTCCAGGAAAAAACTAACTAACTAACAACCTCTCTTCAAGCTGATTTAGCACTGTGAACCTGGCTGGATCACTCTGCGTTGCAAAGCTCTCAGGAGTTGATCACAAGCAGGGGCCATTTGGTGGCACAATGCGCTGCAGAAGAAATGAACAAACACCAGGATTCGAACCGCCAAACGAAAACTTTGTGTCGGCTGCGTTACCATTCCACCAGCGGTTGTGTGACAGCGAAAATCTTCCCTACTGCTGGGAACCTTTTGCGCGAAAATTTTGACCCCCCCCCCCCCTGCATCCCCCCCCCTCAAAAAAAAAGATTTCCATTTTTGGGGGATAGAGGACTCAGAATCAAAAAATCCATTGGGGGATGGTCTTATTGGGCAAAATAATGATTTTACAAAGGTTTGGACATCCAATATCATGCCTTGGGGTGTGCTACGGGGATGACCCCAAAAAAGGGGGGTATACGACGCCCGCGCCTGCGCTTGATCTAACAACCTCTCTTCGAGCTGATTTAGCACTGTGAACCTGGCTGGATCACTCTGCGTTGCAAAGCTCCCAGGAGCTGATCACTATGGCTGTCGAACGCTGCAGCAAAGCAGGGGCAGCTGGGTGGCACAATGCAGTGCAGAAGAAAGAAGCAGAAACAACTCTCAGCGAATAGTTCCAAAGGGGTGCAGTTGGAAAGGAAATCATATTAAGGAGCAATAGTCCATGGGGCTTCCACCCATTCCAGCCCCCAAACTCACCCAAGGGGCAAGTCGCGCGGGTGTTTGGAGAGCTGCCGCCCTGTATGACAAGAGGCTCCTCCCTCCGTCCTTTAGGTTGCCTCACGTGAGGCCCGTCCATGCTTCATGAGCCCTGCCGCACTGTTGGGAGACAGAGTACTCTCCCGCATGCTGTACAGCATGGTGGAGTGTCGTGCATGGGGATCACGAACCCACCCCTGGCCCTGTCGGGCCATGCCAGGCAATTCCGTGCAGAGACGCTGTGCTCCGCGAAGAGAGGGAAGAGTAAATGGGTTAAGTGGGCACTTCCCCACGGAGGGTGGGACAGAGTACTGGACTTCGTACTGACCCATAACCTCATCGCACTCACAAAGGGGTGCAGTTGGTGCATCACACAGGCAGGCATGGGTGTGAAAGGCAACAATGGGAAGCGGGGCCGGGGGGTAGGAGTGAGACATTTGCTCCGGCTGCCATCATGCAGTCCCTGCCTCCCTGCCTCAAATCCGAGACCTTGGTTCCCGTGAAACATGCAACTGTGCACATGGGCTCTGGCCAACATGGCCGATTACCCGGCTTTACAAAATGCAGGCAACACCAGACAATCTTAGGCTGCTCCGTACGGGACTTGGAACATTTTTAAGACGTCGGAAAACGGTGTCATGTCGGAGCGGCGGCGGTAACTGAGGGGCATTGGGGACCCGCTGGCAGGTGTAGGAATGAGTAATTGAAGGGCAGCACGACTTCAGAGCCGCGCAACTTGCATTGCATGCACAGAATACGTATGACATACGGAGGGAGGCATATAGGAGCGGTAAAGGTGCGGAAACAAGGAGCGATGCAGGGATCCGGAGGGGCGCCGTAGGCGCCACAGACGAAGTAGAAGACTTGAGAGAATGATGTGGGGGAGATGCCAAGGCGCTGCCTATAGCGTCTCAATTGTCGGGAGCAATGGGGGGGGGGGGGTGGATAAACGGAAATTCTGTCGGTCTGGACTCTAAAAAACGCATTTTGGGATGGCCCAGCGCTTGGTTGATGGGAATTAGCGTCAGAATTGAATTCAGCATCCCCGAATTAGGGGGGGGTGGGTACCTGAATTGTCCTGCCGGGCTCACGAGGTGTAAAAACCCATTTTCGGCACCGTTTGGGGGATCAATGGTCGGTTCTGATAGACTGAATGTCCCCGCCATAGACAATTCCAGCCATTAGTCCAGCAGTACTGCGAAATCCAATCAATGCACGTGTCCCCTTCTTGGTTGGGGTGCTCCACTATGTAAAATACAGCGAGGCGTTGCGGTTAGCTCCGTGGGTCACTTGTGTGCTTGTCCTTTGCTGCCGACTCTAGCGAACAACCTGGATCAATATAAAGCAGTCGTCCATAAATGTGGACTGCATTCACTGTGTCACATGCGAGCTGACTGGGCTGCAAAGCATGGCACTCATTCGGCCTTACCCCGTCTGTCGCTGTTTAGTTTCAAAGAGTGAAGGGAGTAACATACATTAAGTCTCAGAAATCAGAATGCGTTGCAGATGCATGTGTGCCATGTGGCTGTGTGCTTATGGGGTCATATTTCTGGTGAGGTGCCCCGTGCTTCAGTGGAAGCACCCTGGATTCCAGCGGCGCTGGTCCCAGGTTCGAACCCCACTGCCCGAGCCGCCAGAACCGGATCCAGCGGAGCGGCGGCTCGGGCAAAGGCAAGCAACGGGTGGGGTGGCAGCCTCCCATCGGGCGTGGGCGGTGGCGGGGTGCACTGCTGCAGGTGCCCGGGCACATTTTTGCTAGTTGATGATGGTGTATGTAACTAAAACAGCGCATTAAGAAAATAGACCAGGCCAATGTGAAAAAATAGATACACCGTTTGGGGGGGGGAGGGTTGGATGAACGGAAATTCTGTCGGTCTGGACCCTGAAAAACGCATTTTGGGATGTCCCAGCACTTGGTTGATGAGAATTAGGCTGATAATTGAATTCAGCACCCCTGAAATAGGGGGGGTGGTTACCTGAAGTGCCCTGGAGGGCTCACGAGGTGAAAAAACCCATTTTCGGCACCATTTTTTTGGGGGGGGGGGGGTAGATAAACGGAAATTCTGTCGGCCTGGACCCTGAAAAACACACTTTGGGATCACACAGGCAGGCATGGGTGTGAAAAGCAACAATGGGAAGCGGGGCCGGGGGGTAGGAGTGAGACATTTGCTCCAGCTACCATCATGCAGTCCCTGCCTCCCTGCCTCAAATCCGAGACCTTGGTTCCCGTGAAACATGCAACTGTGCACATGGGCTCTGGCCAACATGGCCGATTACCCGGCTTTACAAAATGCAGGCAACACCAGACAATCTTAGGCTGCTCCGTACGGGACTTGGAACATTTTTAAGACGTCGGAAAACGGTGTCATGTCGGAGCGGCGGCGGTAACTGAGGGGCATTGGGGACCCGCTGGCAGGTGTAGGAATGAGTAATTGAAGGGCAGCACGACTTCAGAGCCGCGCAACTTGCATTGCATGCACAGAATACGTATGACATACGGAGGGTAAAGGTGCGGACACAAGGAGCGATGCAGGGATCCGGAGGGGCGCCGTAGGCGCCACAGACGAAGTAGAAGACTTGAGAGAATGATGTGGGGGAGATGCCAAGGCGCTGCCTATAGCGTCTCAATTGTCGGGAGCAATGAGGGGGGGGGGGGGGTGGATAAACGGAAATTCTGTCGGTCTGGACTCTAAAAAACGCATTTTGGGATGGCCCAGCGCTTGGTTGATGGGAATTAGCGTCAGAATTGAATTCAGCATCCCCGAATTAGGGGGGGGTGGGTACTTGAATTGTCCTGCCGGGCTCACGAGGTGTAAAAACCCATTTTCGGCACCGTTTGGGGGATCAATGGTCGGTTCTGATAGACTGAATGTCCCCGCCATAGACAATTCCAGCCATTAGTCCAGCAGTACTGCGAAATCCAATCAATGCACGTGTCCCCTTCTTGGTTGGGGTGCTCCACTATGTAAAATACAGCGAGGCGTTGCGGTTAGCTCCGTGGGTCACTTGTGTGCTTGTCCTTTGCTGCCGACTCTAGCGAACAACCTGGATCAATATAAAGCAGTCGTCCATAAATGTGGACTGCATTCACTGTGTCACATGCGAGCTGACTGGGCTGCAAAGCATGGCACTCATTCGGCCTTACCCCGTCTGTCGCTGTTTAGTTTCAAAGAGTGAAGGGAGTAACATACATTAAGTCTCAGAAATCAGAATGCGTTGCAGATGCATGTGTGCCATGTGGCTGTGTGCTTATGGGGTCATATTTCTGGTGAGGTGCCCCGTGCTTCAGTGGAAGCACCCTGGATTCCAGCGGCGCTGGTCCCAGGTTCGAACCCCACTGCCCGAGCCGCCAGAACCGGATCCAGCGGAGCGGCGGCTCGGGCAAAGGCAAGCAACGGGTGGGGTGGCAGCCTCCCATCGGGCGTGGGCGGTGGCGGGGCGCACTGCTGCAGGTGCCCGGGCACATTTTTGCTAGTTGATGATGGTGTATGTAACTAAAACAGCGCATTAAGAAAATAGACCAGGCCAATGTGAAAAAATAGATACACCGTTTGGGGGGGGGAGGGTTGGATGAACGGAAATTCTGTCGGTCTGGACCCTGAAAAACGCATTTTGGGATGTCCCAGCACTTGGTTGATGAGAATTAGGCTGATAATTGAATTCAGCACCCCTGAAATAGGGGGGGTGGTTACCTGAAGTGCCCTGGAGGGCTCACGAGGTGAAAAAACCCATTTTCGGCACCATTTTTTTTGGGGGGGGGGGGGTAGATAAACGGAAATTCTGTCGGCCTGGACCCTGAAAAACACACTTTGGGATCACACAGGCAGGCATGGGTGTGAAAAGCAACAATGGGAAGCGGGGCCGGGGGGTAGGAGTGAGACATTTGCTCCAGCTACCATCATGCAGTCCCTGCCTCCCTTCCTCAAATCCGAGACCTTGGTTCCCGTGAAACATGCAACTGTGCACATGGGCTCTGGCCAACATGGCCGATTACCCGGCTTTACAAAATGCAGGCAACACCAGACAATCTTAGGCTGCTCCGTACGGGACTTGGAACATTTTTAAGACGTCGGAAAACGGTGTCATGTCGGAGCGGCGGCGGTAACTGAGGGGCATTGGGGACCCGCTGGCAGGTGTAGGAATGAGTAATTGAAGGGCAGCACGACTTCAGAGCCGCGCAACTTGCATTGCATGCACAGAATACGTATGACATACGGAGGGAGGCATATAGGAGCGGTAAAGGTGCGGACACAAGGAGCGATGCAGGGATCCGGAGGGGCGCCGTAGGCGCCACAGACGAAGTAGAAGACTTGAGAGAATGATGTGGGGGAGATGCCAAGGCGCTGCCTATAGCGTCTCAATTGTCGGGAGCAATGAGGGGGGGGGGGGGGTGGATAAACGGAAATTCTGTCGGTCTGGACTCTAAAAAACGCATTTTGGGATGGCCCAGCGCTTGGTTGATGGGAATTAGCGTCAGAATTGAATTCAGCATCCCCGAATTAGGGGGGGGTGGGTACTTGAATTGTCCTGCCGGGCTCACGAGGTGTAAAAACCCATTTTCGGCACCGTTTGGGGGATCAATGGTCGGTTCTGATAGACTGAATGTCCCCGCCATAGACAATTCCAGCCATTAGTCCAGCAGTACTGCGAAATCCAATCAATGCACGTGTCCCCTTCTTGGTTGGGGTGCTCCACTATGTAAAATACAGCGAGGCGTTGCGGTTAGCTCCGTGGGTCACTTGTGTGCTTGTCCTTTGCTGCCGACTCTAGCGAACAACCTGGATCAATATAAAGCAGTCGTCCATAAATGTGGACTGCATTCACTGTGTCACATGCGAGCTGACTGGGCTGCAAAGCATGGCACTCATTCGGCCTTACCCCGTCTGTCGCTGTTTAGTTTCAAAGAGTGAAGGGAGTAACATACATTAAGTCTCAGAAATCAGAATGCGTTGCAGATGCATGTGTGCCATGTGGCTGTGTGCTTATGGGATCATATTTCTGGTGAGGTGCCCCGTGCTTCAGTGGAAGCACCCTGGATTCCAGCGGCGCTGGTCCCAGGTTCGAACCCCACTGCCCGAGCCGCCAGAACCGGATCCAGCGGAGCGGCGGCTCGGGCAAAGGCAAGCAACGGGTGGGGTGGCAGCCTCCCATCGGGCGTGGGCGGTGGCGGGGCGCACTGCTGCAGGTGCCCGGGCACATTTTTGCTAGTTGATGATGGTGTATGTAACTAAAACAGCGCATTAAGAAAATAGACCAGGCCAATGTGAAAAAATAGATACACCGTTTGGGGGGGGGAGGGTTGGATGAACGGAAATTCTGTCGGTCTGGACCCTGAAAAACGCATTTTGGGATGTCCCAGCACTTGGTTGATGAGAATTAGGCTGATAATTGAATTCAGCACCCCTGAAATAGGGGGGGTGGTTACCTGAAGTGCCCTGGAGGGCTCACGAGGTGAAAAAACCCATTTTCGGCACCATTTTGGGGGGGGGGGGGTAGATAAACGGAAATTCTGTCGGCCTGGACCCTGAAAAACACACTTTGGGATCACACAGGCAGGCATGGGTGTGAAAAGCAACAATGGGAAGCGGGGCCGGGGGGTAGGAGTGAGACATTTGCTCCAGCTACCATCATGCAGTCCCTGCCTCCCTGCCTCAAATCCGAGACCTTGGTTCCCGTGAAACATGCAACTGTGCACATGGGCTCTGGCCAACATGGCCGATTACCCGGCTTTACAAAATGCAGGCAACACCAGACAATCTTAGGCTGCTCCGTACGGGACTTGGAACATTTTTAAGACGTCGGAAAACGGTGTCATGTCGGAGCGGCGGCGGTAACTGAGGGGCATTGGGGACCCGCTGGCAGGTGTAGGAATGAGTAATTGAAGGGCAGCACGACTTCAGAGCCGCGCAACTTGCATTGCATGCACAGAATACGTATGACATACGGAGGGAGGCATATAGGAGCGGTAAAGGTGCGGAAACAAGGAGCGATGCAGGGATCCGGAGGGGCGCCGTAGGCGCCACAGACGAAGTAGAAGACTTGAGAGAATGATGTGGGGGAGATGCCAAGGCGCTGCCTATAGCGTCTCAATTGTCGGGAGCAATGAGGGGGGGGGGGGTGGATAAACGGAAATTCTGTCGGTCTGGACTCTAAAAAACGCATTTTGGGATGGCCCAGCGCTTGGTTGATGGGAATTAGCGTCAGAATTGAATTCAGCATCCCCGAATTAGGGGGGGGTGGGTACCTGAATTGTCCTGCCGGGCTCACGAGGTGTAAAAACCCATTTTCGGCACCGTTTGGGGGATCAATGGTCGGTTCTGATAGACTGAATGTCCCCGCCATAGACAATTCCAGCCATTAGTCCAGCAGTACTGCGAAATCCAATCAATGCACGTGTCCCCTTCTTGGTTGGGGTGCTCCACTATGTAAAATACAGCGAGGCGTTGCGGTTAGCTCCGTGGGTCACTTGTGTGCTTGTCCTTTGCTGCCGACTCTAGCGAACAACCTGGATCAATATAAAGCAGTCGTCCATAAATGTGGACTGCATTCACTGTGTCACATGCGAGCTGACTGGGCTGCAAAGCATGGCACTCATTCGGCCTTACCCCGTCTGTCGCTGTTTAGTTTCAAGAGTGAAGGGAGTAACATACATTAAGTCTCAGAAATCAGAATGCGTTGCAGATGCATGTGTGCCATGTGGCTGTGTGCTTATGGGATCATATTTCTGGTGAGGTGCCCCGTGCTTCAGTGGAAGCACCCTGGATTCCAGCGGCGCTGGTCCCAGGTTCGAACCCCACTGCCCGAGCCGCCAGAACCGGATCCAGCGGAGCGGCGGCTCGGGCAAAGGCAAGCAACGGGTGGGGTGGCAGCCTCCCATCGGGCGTGGGCGGTGGCGGGGCGCACTGCTGCAGGTGCCCGGGCACATTTTTGCTAGTTGATGATGGTGTATGTAACTAAAACAGCGCATTAAGAAAATAGACCAGGCCAATGTGAAAAAATAGATACACCGTTTGGGGGGGGGAGGGTTGGATGAACGGAAATTCTGTCGGTCTGGACCCTGAAAAACGCATTTTGGGATGTCCCAGCACTTGGTTGATGAGAATTAGGCTGATAATTGAATTCAGCACCCCTGAAATAGGGGGGGTGGTTACCTGAAGTGCCCTGGAGGGCTCACGAGGTGAAAAAACCCATTTTCGGCACCATTTTTTTTGGGGGGGGGGGGTAGATAAACGGAAATTCTGTCGGCCTGGACCCTGAAAAACACACTTTGGGATCACACAGGCAGGCATGGGTGTGAAAAGCAACAATGGGAAGCGGGGCCGGGGGGTAGGAGTGAGACATTTGCTCCAGCTGCCATCATGCAGTCCCTGCCTCCCTGCCTCAAATCCGAGACCTTGGTTCCCGTGAAACATGCAACTGTGCACATGGGCTCTGGCCAACATGGCCGATTACCCGGCTTTACAAAATGCAGGCAACACCAGACAATCTTAGGCTGCTCCGTACGGGACTTGGAACATTTTTAAGACGTCGGAAAACGGTGTCATGTCGGAGCGGCGGCGGTAACTGAGGGGCATTGGGGACCCGCTGGCAGGTGTAGGAATGAGTAATTGAAGGGCAGCACGACTTCAGAGCCGCGCAACTTGCATTGCATGCACAGAATACGTATGACATACGGAGGGAGGCATATAGGAGCGGTAAAGGTGCGGACACAAGGAGCGATGCAGGGATCCGGAGGGGCGCCGTAGGCGCCACAGACGAAGTAGAAGACTTGAGAGAATGATGTGGGGGAGATGCCAAGGCGCTGCCTATAGCGTCTCAATTGTCGGGAGCAATGAGGGGGGGGGGGTGGATAAACGGAAATTCTGTCGGTCTGGACTCTAAAAAACGCATTTTGGGATGGCCCAGCGCTTGGTTGATGGGAATTAGCGTCAGAATTGAATTCAGCATCCCCGAATTAGGGGGGGGTGGGTACCTGAATTGTCCTGCCGGGCTCACGAGGTGTAAAAACCCATTTTCGGCACTGTTTGGGGGATCAATGGTCGGTTCTGATAGACTGAATGTCCCCGCCATAGACAATTCCAGCCATTAGTCCAGCAGTACTGCGAAATCCAATCAATGCACGTGTCCCCTTCTTGGTTGGGGTGCTCCACTATGTAAAATACAGCGAGGCGTTGCGGTTAGCTCCGTGGGTCACTTGTGTGCTTGTCCTTTGCTGCCGACTCTAGCGAACAACCTGGATCAATATAAAGCAGTCGTCCATAAATGTGGACTGCATTCACTGTGTCACATGCGAGCTGACTGGGCTGCAAAGCATGGCACTCATTCGGCCTTACCCCGTCTGTCGCTGTTTAGTTTCAAAGAGTGAAGGGAGTAACATACATTAAGTCTCAGAAATCAGAATGCGTTGCAGATGCATGTGTGCCATGTGGCTGTGTGCTTATGGGATCATATTTCTGGTGAGGTGCCCCGTGCTTCAGTGGAAGCACCCTGGATTCCAGCGGCGCTGGTCCCAGGTTCGAACCCCACTGCCCGAGCCGCCAGAACCGGATCCAGCGGAGCGGCGGCTCGGGCAAAGGCAAGCAACGGGTGGGGTGGCAGCCTCCCATCGGGCGTGGGCGGTGGCGGGGCGCACTGCTGCAGGTGCCCGGGCACATTTTTGCTAGTTGATGATGGTGTATGTAACTAAAACAGCGCATTAAGAAAATAGACCAGGCCAATGTGAAAAAATAGATACACCGTTTGGGGGGGGGAGGGTTGGATGAACGGAAATTCTGTCGGTCTGGACCCTGAAAAACGCATTTTGGGATGTCCCAGCACTTGGTTGATGAGAATTAGGCTGATAATTGAATTCAGCACCCCTGAAATAGGGGGGGTGGTTACCTGAAGTGCCCTGGAGGGCTCACGAGGTGAAAAAACCCATTTTCGGCACCATTTTTTTTGGGGGGGGGGGGTAGATAAACGGAAATTCTGTCGGCCTGGACCCTGAAAAACACACTTTGGGATCACACAGGCAGGCATGGGTGTGAAAAGCAACAATGGGAAGCGGGGCCGGGGGGTAGGAGTGAGACATTTGCTCCAGCTGCCATCATGCAGTCCCTGCCTCCCTGCCTCAAATCCGAGACCTTGGTTCCCGTGAAACATGCAACTGTGCACATGGGCTCTGGCCAACATGGCCGATTACCCGGCTTTACAAAATGCAGGCAACACCAGACAATCTTAGGCTGCTCCGTACGGGACTTGGAACATTTTTAAGACGTCGGAAAACGGTGTCATGTCGGAGCGGCGGCGGTAACTGAGGGGCATTGGGGACCCGCTGGCAGGTGTAGGAATGAGTAATTGAAGGGCAGCACGACTTCAGAGCCGCGCAACTTGCATTGCATGCACAGAATACGTATGACATACGGAGGGAGGCATATAGGAGCGGTAAAGGTGCGGACACAAGGAGCGATGCAGGGATCCGGAGGGGCGCCGTAGGCGCCACAGACGAAGTAGAAGACTTGAGAGAATGATGTGGGGGAGATGCCAAGGCGCTGCCTATAGCGTCTCAATTGTCGGGAGCAATGAGGGGGGGGGGGTGGATAAACGGAAATTCTGTCGGTCTGGACTCTAAAAAACGCATTTTGGGATGGCCCAGCGCTTGGTTGATGGGAATTAGCGTCAGAATTGAATTCAGCATCCCCGAATTAGGGGGGGGTGGGTACCTGAATTGTCCTGCCGGGCTCACGAGGTGTAAAAACCCATTTTCGGCACTGTTTGGGGGATCAATGGTCGGTTCTGATAGACTGAATGTCCCCGCCATAGACAATTCCAGCCATTAGTCCAGCAGTACTGCGAAATCCAATCAATGCACGTGTCCCCTTCTTGGTTGGGGTGCTCCACTATGTAAAATACAGCGAGGCGTTGCGGTTAGCTCCGTGGGTCACTTGTGTGCTTGTCCTTTGCTGCCGACTCTAGCGAACAACCTGGATCAATATAAAGCAGTCGTCCATAAATGTGGACTGCATTCACTGTGTCACATGCGAGCTGACTGGGCTGCAAAGCATGGCACTCATTCGGCCTTACCCCGTCTGTCGCTGTTTAGTTTCAAAGAGTGAAGGGAGTAACATACATTAAGTCTCAGAAATCAGAATGCGTTGCAGATGCATGTGTGCCATGTGGCTGTGTGCTTATGGGATCATATTTCTGGTGAGGTGCCCCGTGCTTCAGTGGAAGCACCCTGGATTCCAGCGGCGCTGGTCCCAGGTTCGAACCCCACTGCCCGAGCCGCCAGAACCGGATCCAGCGGAGCGGCGGCTCGGGCAAAGGCAAGCAACGGGTGGGGTGGCAGCCTCCCATCGGGCGTGGGCGGTGGCGGGGCGCACTGCTGCAGGTGCCCGGGCACATTTTTGCTAGTTGATGATGGTGTATGTAACTAAAACAGCGCATTAAGAAAATAGACCAGGCCAATGTGAAAAAATAGATACACCGTTTGGGGGGGGGAGGGTTGGATGAACGGAAATTCTGTCGGTCTGGACCCTGAAAAACGCATTTTGGGATGTCCCAGCACTTGGTTGATGAGAATTAGGCTGATAATTGAATTCAGCACCCCTGAAATAGGGGGGGTGGTTACCTGAAGTGCCCTGGAGGGCTCACGAGGTGAAAAAACCCATTTTCGGCACCATTTTTTCTGGGGGGGGGGGGGTAGATAAACGGAAATTCTGTCGGCCTGGACCCTGAAAAACACACTTTGGGATCACACAGGCAGGCATGGGTGTGAAAAGCAACAATGGGAAGCGGGGCCGGGGGGTAGGAGTGAGACATTTGCTCCAGCTGCCATCATGCAGTCCCTGCCTCCCTGCCTCAAATCCGAGACCTTGGTTCCCGTGAAACATGCAACTGTGCACATGGGCTCTGGCCAACATGGCCGATTACCCGGCTTTACAAAATGCAGGCAACACCAGACAATCTTAGGCTGCTCCGTACGGGACTTGGAACATTTTTAAGACGTCGGAAAACGGTGTCATGTCGGAGCGGCGGCGGTAACTGAGGGGCATTGGGGACCCGCTGGCAGGTGTAGGAATGAGTAATTGAAGGGCAGCACGACTTCAGAGCCGCGCAACTTGCATTGCATGCACAGAATACGTATGACATACGGAGGGAGGCATATAGGAGCGGTAAAGGTGCGGACACAAGGAGCGATGCAGGGATCCGGAGGGGCGCCGTAGGCGCCACAGACGAAGTAGAAGACTTGAGAGAATGATGTGGGGGAGATGCCAAGGCGCTGCCTATAGCGTCTCAATTGTTGGGAGCAATGAGGGGGGGGGGGGGGTGGATAAACGGAAATTCTGTCGGTCTGGACTCTAAAAAACGCATTTTGGGATGGCCCAGCGCTTGGTTGATGGGAATTAGCGTCAGAATTGAATTCAGCAGCCCCGAATTGGGGGGGGTGGGTACCTGAATTGTCCTGCCGGGCTCACGAGGTGTAAAAACCCATTTTCGGCACCGTTTGGGGGATCAATGGTCGGTTCTGATAGACTGAATGTCCCCGCCATAGACAATTCCAGCCATTAGTCCAGCAGTACTGCGAAATCCAATCAATGCACGTGTCCCCTTCTTGGTTGGGGTGCTCCACTATGTAAAATACAGCGAGGCGTTGCGGTTAGCTCCGTGGGTCACTTGTGTGCTTGTCCTTTGCTGCCGACTCTAGCGAACAACCTGGATCAATATAAAGCAGTCGTCCATAAATGTGGACTGCATTCACTGTGTCACATGCGAGCTGACTGGGCTGCAAAGCATGGCACTCATTCGGCCTTACCCCGTCTGTCGCTGTTTAGTTTCAAAGAGTGAAGGGAGTAACATACATTAAGTCTCAGAAATCAGAATGCGTTGCAGATGCATGTGTGCCATGTGGCTGTGTGCTTATGGGATCATATTTCTGGTGAGGTGCCCCGTGCTTCAGTGGAAGCACCCTGGATTCCAGCGGCGCTGGTCCCAGGTTCGAACCCCACTGCCCGAGCCGCCAGAACCGGATCCAGCGGAGCGGCGGCTCGGGCAAAGGCAAGCAACGGGTGGGGTGGCAGCCTCCCATCGGGCGTGGGCGGTGGCGGGGCGCACTGCTGCAGGTGCCCGGGCACATTTTTGCTAGTTGATGATGGTGTATGTAACTAAAACAGCGCATTAAGAAAATAGACCAGGCCAATGTGAAAAAATAGATACACCGTTTGGGGGGGGGAGGGTTGGATGAACGGAAATTCTGTCGGTCTGGACCCTGAAAAACGCATTTTGGGATGTCCCAGCACTTGGTTGATGAGAATTAGGCTGATAATTGAATTCAGCACCCCTGAAATAGGGGGGGTGGTTACCTGAAGTGCCCTGGAGGGCTCACGAGGTGAAAAAACCCATTTTCGGCACCATTTTGGGGGGGGGGGGGGTAGATAAACGGAAATTCTGTCGGCCTGGACCCTGAAAAACACACTTTGGGATCACACAGGCAGGCATGGGTGTGAAAAGCAACAATGGGAAGCGGGGCCGGGGGGTAGGAGTGAGACATTTGCTCCAGCTACCATCATGCAGTCCCTGCCTCCTTGCCTCAAATCCGAGACCTTGGTTCCCGTGAAACATGCAACTGTGCACATGGGCTCTGGCCAACATGGCCGATTACCCGGCTTTACAAAATGCAGGCAACACCAGACAATCTTAGGCTGCTCCGTACGGGACTTGGAACATTTTTAAGACGTCGGAAAACGGTGTCATGTCGGAGCGGCGGCGGTAACTGAGGGGCATTGGGGACCCGCTGGCAGGTGTAGGAATGAGTAATTGAAGGGCAGCACGACTTCAGAGCCGCGCAACTTGCATTGCATGCACAGAATACGTATGACATACGGAGGGAGGCATATAGGAGCGGTAAAGGTGCGGACACAAGGAGCGATGCAGGGATCCGGAGGGGCGCCGTAGGCGCCACAGACGAAGTAGAAGACTTGAGAGAATGATGTGGGGGAGATGCCAAGGCGCTGCCTATAGCGTCTCAATTGTCGGGAGCAATGACGGGGGGGGGGTGGATAAACGGAAATTCTGTCGGTCTGGACTCTAAAAAACGCATTTTGGGATGGCCCAGCGCTTGGTTGATGGGAATTAGCGTCATAATTGAATTCAGCATCCCCGAATTAGGGGGGGGTGGGTACCTGAATTGTCCTGCCGGGCTCACGAGGTGTAAAAACCCATTTTCGGCACCGTTTGGGGGATCAATGGTCGGTTCTGATAGACTGAATGTCCCCGCCATAGACAATTCCAGCCATTAGTCCAGCAGTACTGCGAAATCCAATCAATGCACGTGTCCCCTTCTTGGTTGGGGTGCTCCACTATGTAAAATACAGCGAGGCGTTGCGGTTAGCTCCGTGGGTCACTTGTGTGCTTGTCCTTTGCTGCCGACTCTAGCGAACAACCTGGATCAATATAAAGCAGTCGTCCATAAATGTGGACTGCATTCACTGTGTCACATGCGAGCTGACTGGGCTGCAAAGCATGGCACTCATTCGGCCTTACCCCGTCTGTCGCTGTTTAGTTTCAAAGAGTGAAGGGAGTAACATACATTAAGTCTCAGAAATCAGAATGCGTTGCAGATGCATGTGTGCCATGTGGCTGTGTGCTTATGGGATCATATTTCTGGTGAGGTGCCCCGTGCTTCAGTGGAAGCACCCTGGATTCCAGCGGCGCTGGTCCCAGGTTCGAACCCCACTGCCCGAGCCGCCAGAACCGGATCCAGCGGAGCGGCGGCTCGGGCAAAGGCAAGCAACGGGTGGGGTGGCAGCCTCCCATCGGGCGTGGGCGGTGGCGGGGCGCACTGCTGCAGGTGCCCGGGCACATTTTTGCTAGTTGATGATGGTGTATGTAACTAAAACAGCGCATTAAGAAAATAGACCAGGCCAATGTGAAAAAATAGATACACCGTTTGGGGGGGGGAGGGTTGGATGAACGGAAATTCTGTCGGTCTGGACCCTGAAAAACGCATTTTGGGATGTCCCAGCACTTGGTTGATGAGAATTAGGCTGATAATTGAATTCAGCACCCCTGAAATAGGGGGGGTGGTTACCTGAAGTGCCCTGAAGGGCTCACGAGGTGAAAAAACCCATTTTCGGCACCATTTTGTGGGGGGGGGGGTAGATAAACGGAAATTCTGTCGGCCTGGACCCTGAAAAACACACTTTGGGATCACACAGGCAGGCATGGGTGTGAAAAGCAACAATGGGAAGCGGGGCCGGGGGGTAGGAGTGAGACATTTGCTCCAGCTGCCATCATGCAGTCCCTGCCTCCCTGCCTCAAATCCGAGACCTTGGTTCCCGTGAAACATGCAACTGTGCACATGGGCTCTGGCCAACATGGCCGATTACCCGGCTTTACAAAATGCAGGCAACACCAGACAATCTTAGGCTGCTCCGTACGGGACTTGGAACATTTTTAAGACGTCGGAAAACGGTGTCATGTCGGGGCGGCGGCGGTAACTGAGGGGCATTGGAGACCCGCTGGCAGGTGTAGGAATGAGTAATTGAAGGGCAGCACGACTTCAGAGCCGCGCAACTTGCATTGCATGCACAGAATACGTATGACATACGGAGGGAGGCATATAGGAGCGGTAAAGGTGCGGACACAAGGAGCGATGCACGGATCCGGAGGGGCGCCGTAGGCGCCACAGACGAAGTAGAAGACTTGAGAGAATGATGTGGGGGAGATGCCAAGGCGCTGCCTATAGCGTCTCAATTGTCGGGAGCAATGAGGGGGGGGGGGGGGTGGATAAACGGAAATTCTGTCGGTCTGGACTCTAAAAAACGCATTTTGGGATGGCCCAGCGCTTGGTTGATGGGAATTAGCGTCAGAATTGAATTCAGCATCCCCGAATTAGGGGGGGGTGGGTACCTGAATTGTCCTGCCGGGCTCACGAGGTGTAAAAACCCATTTTCGGCACCGTTTGGGGGATCAATGGTCGGTTCTGATAGACTGAATGTCCCCGCCATAGACAATTCCAGCCATTAGTCCAGCAGTACTGCGAAATCCAATCAATGCACGTGTCCCCTTCTTGGTTGGGGTGCTCCACTATGTAAAATACAGCGAGGCGTTGCGGTTAGCTCCGTGGGTCACTTGTGTGCTTGTCCTTTGCTGCCGACTCTAGCGAACAACCTGGATCAATATAAAGCAGTCGTCCATAAATGTGGACTGCATTCACTGTGTCACATGCGAGCTGACTGGGCTGCAAAGCATGGCACTCATTCGGCCTTACCCCGTCTGTCGCTGTTTAGTTTCAAAGAGTGAAGGGAGTAACATACATTAAGTCTCAGAAATCAGAATGCGTTGCAGATGCATGTGTGCCATGTGGCTGTGTGCTTATGGGATCATATTTCTGGTGAGGTGCCCCGTGCTTCAGTGGAAGCACCCTGGATTCCAGCGGCGCTGGTCCCAGGTTCGAACCCCACTGCCCGAGCCGCCAGAACCGGATCCAGCGGAGCGGCGGCTCGGGCAAAGGCAAGCAACGGGTGGGGTGGCAGCCTCCCATCGGGCGTGGGCGGTGGCGGGGCGCACTGCTGCAGGTGCCCGGGCACATTTTTGCTAGTTGATGATGGTGTATGTAACTAAAACAGCGCATTAAGAAAATAGACCAGGCCAATGTGAAAAAATAGATACACCGTTTGGGGGGGGGAGGGTTGGATGAACGGAAATTCTGTCGGTCTGGACCCTGAAAAACGCATTTTGGGATGTCCCAGCACTTGGTTGATGAGAATTAGGCTGATAATTGAATTCAGCACCCCTGAAATAGGGGGGGTGGTTACCTGAAGTGCCCTGGAGGGCTCACGAGGTGAAAAAACCCATTTTCGGCACCATTTTGGGGGGGGGGTAGATAAACGGAAATTCTGTCGGCCTGGACCCTGAAAAACACACTTTGGGATCCCACAGGCAGGCATGGGTGTGAAAAGCAACAATGGGAAGCGGGGCCGGGGGGTAGGAGTGAGACATTTGCTCCAGCTGCCATCATGCAGTCCCTGCCTCCCTGCCTCAAATCCGAGACCTTGGTTCCCGTGAAACATGCAACTGTGCACATGGGCTCTGGCCAACATGGCCGATTACCCGGCTTTACAAAATGCAGGCAACACCAGACAATCTTAGGCTGCTCCGTACGGGACTTGGAACATTGAGAAATGAAAGTCTGCATGGAAAACACATGACACCAAGGATGGGAGCAAGGGGGGTGAGACCTAGATTATGAGAGAGATATTGTACTAAGGAGAGAATCAGAAACAGAGCAGCAAAAGCAGAATGAGGTAATGCACTCCTCAGCATGGCATAAGTGCATCTTTATTCTCTATGGGAGCAAGGGGGGTTGGGGTAGCTCTGACTTTGGGGATAATTCTGCACTGACATTGTACAGCTGCACTGCAGCTGCCTGACAAGGCAGATACGTATCGATAGCACACAAGCTAGCGCAGTCGCAGATGGCCAGCTCAGGCTCAACAAGGCGAAATCGATAGCAGACTGGACTTGTAAAGCAAGCACACCAACAAGACAGCTCTGCACACAAGATCTAACCCAGAGATAATGTGGACAGAGAGTGCCGGGAGGGGGATAGGGTGACACCTAATTAGAAATTAGGATTGAATTGGGCAACTGTCCCTCCCTCGCCCCCTAGCTTACAAAATCAGCAGCAGTTCCTGTACAGAAGGCTCTACGTTTGGCAATCCATCAGGCATGGCACACACATTGTTCGTGTACTCTGGGGCCAATGCAGGAATCAGCAGCGGTTCCTGTACAGAATGCTCTACGTCTGGCAATCCATCAGGCATGGCACCCACATTGTTTGTGTACTCTGGGGCCAATGCAGGAATCAGCAGCAGTTCCTGTACAGAAGGCTCTTCGTTTGGCAATCCATCAGGCATGGCACACACATTGTTCGTGTACTCTGGGTCCAATGCAGGAAAACTAAAATTGTAAAATTGTCGTTGGTGCATCACACAGGCAGGCATGGGTGTGAAAAGCAACAATGGGAAGCGGGGCCGGGGGTCAGGAGTGAGACATTTGCTCCAGCTGCCATCATGCAGTCCCTGCCTCCCTGCCTCAAATCCGAGACCTTGGTTCCCGTGAAACATGCAACTGTGCACATGGGCTCTGGCCAACATGGCCGATTACCCGGCTTTACAAAATGCAGGCAACACCAGACAATCTTAGGCTGCTCCGTACGGGACTTGGAACATTGAGAAATGAAAATCTGCATTGAAAAACAAACACATGACACCAAGGATGGGAGCAAGGGGGGTGAGACCTAGATTATGAGAGAGATATTGTACTAAGGAGAGAATCAGAAACAGAGCAGCAAAAGCAGAATGAGGTAATGCACTCCTCAGCATGGCATAAGTGCATCTTTATTCTCTATGGGAGCAAGGGGGGTTGGGGTAGCTCTGACTTTGGGGATAATTCTGCACTGACATTGTACAGCTGCACTGCAGCTGCCTGACAAGGCAGATACGTATCGATAGCACACAAGCTAGCGCAGTCGCAGATGGCCAGCTCAGGCTCAACAAGGCGAAATCGATAGCAGACTGGACTTGTAAAGCAAGCACACCAACAAGACAGCTCTGCACACAAGATCTAACCCAGAGATAATGTGGACAGAGAGTGCCGGGAGGGGGATAGGGTGACACCTAATTAGAAATTAGGATTGAATTGGGCAACTGTCCCTCCCTCGCCCCCTAGCTTACAAAATCAGCAGCAGTTCCTGTACAGAAGGCTCTTCGTTTGGCAATCCATCAGGCATGGCACACACATTGTTCGTGTACTCTGGGTCCAATGCAGGAAAACTAAAATTGTAAAATTGTCGTTGGTGCATCACACAGGCAGGCATGGGTGTGAAAAGCAACAATGGGAAGCGGGGCCGGGGGGTAGGAGTGAGACATTTGCTCCAGCTGCCATCATGCAGTCCCTGCCTCCCTGCCTCAAATCCGAGACCTTGGTTCCCGTGAAACATGCAACTGTGCACATGGGCTCTGGCCAACATGGCCGATTACCCGGCTTTACAAAATGCAGGCAACACCAGACAATCTTAGGCTGCTCCGTACGGGACTTGGAACATTGAGAAATGAAAATCTGCATTGAAAAACAAACACATGACACCAAGGATGGGAGCAAGGGGGGTGAGACCTAGATTATGAGAGAGATATTGTACTAAGGAGAGAATCAGAAACAGAGCAGCAAAAGCAGAATGAGGTAATGCACTCCTCAGCATGGCATAAGTGCATCTTTATTCTCTATGGGAGCAAGGGGGGTTGGGGTAGCTCTGACTTTGGGGATAATTCTGCACTGACATTGTACAGCTGCACTGCAGCTGCCTGACAAGGCAGATACGTATCGATAGCACACAAGCTAGCGCAGTCGCAGATGGCCAGCTCAGGCTCAACAAGGCGAAATCGATAGCAGACTGGACTTGTAAAGCAAGCACACCAACAAGACGGCTCTGCACACAAGATCTAACCCAGAGATAATGTGGACAGAGAGTGCCGGGAGGGGGATAGGATGACACCTAATTAGAAATTAGGATTGAATTGGGCAACTGTCCCTCCCTCGCCCCCTAGCTTACAAAATCAGCAGCAGTTCCTGTACAGAAGGCTCTTCGTTTGGCAATCCATCAGGCATGGCACACACATTGTTCGTGTACTCTGGGTCAAATGCAGGAATCAGCAGCAGTTCCTGTACAGAAGGCTCTTCGTTTGGCAATCCATCAGGCATGGCACACACATTGTTCGTGTACTCTGGGTCCAATGCAGGAAAACTAAAATTGTAAAATTGTCGTTGGTGCATCACACAGGCAGGCATGGGTGTGAAAAGCAACAATGGGAAGCGGGGCCGGGGGTCAGGAGTGAGACATTTGCTCCAGCTGCCATCATGCAGTCCCTGCCTCCCTGCCTCAAATCCGAGACCTTGGTTCCCGTGAAACATGCAACTGTGCACATGGGCTCTGGCCAACATGGCCGATTACCCGGCTTTACAAAATGCAGGCAACACCAGACAATCTTAGGCTGCTCCGTACGGGACTTGGAACATTGAGAAATGAAAATCTGCATTGAAAAACAAACACATGACACCAAGGATGGGAGCAAGGGGGGTGAGACCTAGATTATGAGAGAGATATTGTACTAAGGAGAGAATCAGAAACAGAGCAGCAAAAGCAGAATGAGGTAATGCACTCCTCAGCATGGCATAAGTGCATCTTTATTCTCTATGGGAGCAAGGGGGGTTGGGGTGGCTCTGACTTTGGGGATAATTCTGCACTGACATTGTACAGCTGCACTGCAGCTGCCTGACAAGGCAGATACGTATCGATAGCACACAAGCTAGCGCAGTCGCAGATGGCCAGCTCAGGCTCAACAAGGCGAAATCGATAGCAGACTGGACTTGTAAAGCAAGCACACCAACAAGACAGCTCTGCACACAAGATCTAACCCAGAGATAATGTGGACAGAGAGTGCCGGGAGGGGGATAGGATGACACCTAATTAGAAATTAGGATTGAATTGGGCAACTGTCCCTCCCTCGCCCCCTAGCTTACAAAATCAGCAGCAGTTCCTGTACAGAAGGCTCTTCGTTTGGCAATCCATCAGGCATGGCACACACATTGTTCGTGTACTCTGGGTCAAATGCAGGAATCAGCAGCAGTTCCTGTACAGAAGGCTCTACGTTTGGCAATCCATCAGGCATGGCACACACATTGTTCGTGTACTCTGGGTCCAATGCAGGAAAGCTAAAATTGTACCCGTCCTCCAGGTACTGTGGCTGCAATGCAGGAGAAGTCACATCATACCCGGCCTCACAGAACCAAGAGGCGTAAGATTCTCTGGGTGCCGCTTGTCCCCAAGTATCAATCACAGATGGCCCCGGAACATATGGGGACCAGCGGTACCACAGCCAAACAGGGACAAGGGCCAGCAGCACCAGCAGCAACAAAAAGAACCAGGCTGAGTCGCTGCCATCAGATGAATTGGTGGACAGAGAGCTGGAAGAAAAAGTGAGCAGCAAATAGCACGAAGCAGCGGGGCTCGAAGACGTCACATTCACGGTACAGCTGTCACAATTGTACAACGTGATCCTTGGAGTGATATCAGTGCAGCTGCTTTCATCCCATTTCATCAAGGGGATGGCTCCGATGCCGGTGCTGGTAACCAAGATCTCCATCGTTCCACTAAGAGTTAGGCTGCCGCCAACACTGAACACATTGGATGTTCCGTCAACCGCAGCTAACACCAGCAATCCACCGGATTGGATATCCACAGCGCCCGTAGTGATTGCACTAACAGTGTAGTCACTTGTACTTCCACCAATGTTGAAAGCCTCTGTCCCATAAGTGCATGAGGCATCAATCGAAAGGGAACCACCAGTTACAACCAACCCGGATGACACGACTGCTCCACAGGCGGATACCGCTGGAGTGGTGGTTGTCAAGTCTGTTTGGAGGAGAGCCCGCTGGCGTACTGAAGGATCCGTGGACCCAAAAACAGCAGGTGATTGGATGGCACTCGATGGAGACAACTGCATGAGCCCCCGGATGATGGAAAACTTGCCCAGGCCACCGATCAGGCAGCCCTGGCCACACTTGCTCACATCTGATGCTGAATCTAAAGCAAACGAACTGGTTGACGAAATGGTGAAAGTGCTGCTCAACACCTGCAGAGTGCTGACAGTCAGCTGGGTGCCTTGCGTCAGGACAAAAGCAGTGGCGGACTGGCAAGAAATCAATGGGAGAGAGGCAATGGTGGTTGAAAGGGTGACTGTGCTGTCTGTAAATGCTGCATTTTGCCCCATACTCAGCGACGCGTTAGTGCAATTGATGGTGGTTGTGTTGGAGGTGATATTGTCACAAGTAACGTTCCCCCTGTATGCCGACAGCTTGGAGTCCGAGAAAATACAATCACTGACAGAGAAAATGGTCGCCTGGAGCGCCACTGATGCTGCAGTGATTGTCAATCCCCCACCGAATTGCATCCTTCCCTCAGTGCCCTGCAAGGTTGCAGCAGAATTTAAGAAGGCGGGGGCAGAGGCAGTGATTATGCTCCCTGCAGTCCCGTGCAGCAGCGCGGAGCTGCCTGCTACGGAGAACCTTTTCTTGAAGGTTGTAGTGGAAGCAGAAACGAGGAATGAGCCACTGATGTGAGCAGTGATATCAAAAATGACAGCGGCTGTGACAGTAATGGTTGCCGATGCATCTGCTTTGAAATTACCATTGCCAGAAAACGTGGTAGCGCAGGGGAAAGATGCTGCGCAGCCAGCCAGCAAATGCAGCTCAGAATCAGCATCAAAATCAAAAATGGCATTCTCAACGTGGCTAACAAACCCTTGGGAGAGTTTCAGGGACACTTTCCGAAGGGTGTTCAAAGCACCAAAATTCTGAAAAGCACTGAGGCGCATCTCCCGTATCTCGTTTCCGGTGCTTGCAAAATCACAAATTCGAGGGCAAACACACCGCCAGACACCCCCATTTGAAACTGGCTCTGGAAACTGGTAGAAGCCGTCGGTAATCACTGTGCCAGTGCCACACAGGTCTCTATCACCCAGTTGTGTGCCCATCTGAATGTACTCTGTGTCCTGTGGCGATGGGGATGGGGATGGGGATGGGGATGGCGGAGGAAGAAAGCGGAATTGAACATCTGCAATACGTGTCTCCAAAGAACTCCCCCAATTGCTAGTCCACTCCAGCTTGACATACTGGGCAGTGTCTGAAAACAGCACCTCAAACCATCCCTCAAATGGAATGTTCATGTTCAGCGCACTTCTCCAGGTACCTGACATCTGGTCTGCGGCCATGAGGGCTGCATCCTTGACCCCTGCCTCTGAATCTCCATTATTCCGAATGCGGAAGCCTGCAATAATCCTTTGAAATCCGAAGTCAAAGATTAAGAAGCCGCTTGAAGTGGAAAATAGTGCGTGCGTGATCCGGTTGAAATCAAGAGCATTGGAAGGCCAATCACAAAACACGGAGTGCCACATGAGCTCAAGTGGATCATCACTCACCCATGATTGATTGTATTCCCAATCTGCGACTGGTGATTCACTTGGAGATGGTGATGGAAATGGTGACCACGATGGACTTGGACTTGGGGATTCGCTTGGAGAAGGGGATTCGCTTGGAGAAGGGGATGCACTTGGAGAAAGGGATGGCAAAGATGGGCTCGGTGTTGGAGATTGGCTGGGGCTTGGAGACTGGCTATTGGAGGCTGATGGGGCTGATGGCGATGGCGATAAGCTTGCCGATAGGGATGCTGGACTTAGGGATGGATCGGGGGAGTCGCTTTGGGCACTTGGGGATGGAGACTCACTCGGGGATGGAGACTCACTCGGGGATATGCTTGGGGAAGGTGCAGGTGCCCGAGGTGCTGACCGAAAGACGAACAATTGGACACGTCCATTTTCTCCAAGAGGGACAATCACCGAGGGCGAGGGCGACAGCGAGGGCGAGGGCGAGGGCGAGAAACTTGCTGATGGATTCAGGGAGGGCGAGGGCGAGGCTGAGGGCGAGGGCGAGGCTGAGGGCGAGGCTGAGGGCGAGGGCGAGGCTGAGGGCGAGGGCGAGGCTGAGGGCCAGGCTGAGGGCGAGGGCGAGGCTGAGGGCGAGGGCGAGGCTGAGGGCGAGGGCGAGGCTGAGGGCGAGGGCGAGGCTGAGGGCGAGGGCGAGGCTGAGGGCGAGGGCGAGGCTGAGGGCCAGGCTGAGGGCGAGGGCGAGGCTGAGGGCGAGGGCGAGGCTGAGGGCGAGGGCGAGGCTGAGGGCGAGGGCGAGGCTGAGGGCGAGGCGGGCGAGGGCGAGGCTGAGGGCGAGGGCGAGGCTGAGGGCGAGGGCGAGGCTGAGGGCGAGGGCGAGGCTAAAATTGCTGGGTCAAAGCGGGGACTTCCGATCGCTGCAACGTTGCCATCTGCATTGAATGCAATTGACTCTCCAAAACTGGCATCTGCAGCGTCGCTAAAAATGGTGGTCCCCCGCTGCTCCCAGGTGCCTGTGGAGCTCCAGGGAGTCCAGGTGCTCCACACCCACTCATAAACTTCAGCACCTGAATTTCCTCCAATGGCTACCATTGGGATGCTGATGCGGTTCCCAGTGGGTTGGGCGTAAGGCAAGTCATTAGGATCATTGTCATCATTGTCATAATTGAATGCGATTGCCTTGCCTGTTGTGCCAGCAGTAATGTCCGAGCCAAGCTGAGATGAACCTCGAAATACTTTGATCCGCGTTTCATCATCTCGCAACCTGATAGCCCAAAGGTCACCCATCCCAGCTATGGATGCTGCACGCTCACCTATTTCTTCATCAATTCGACGCATCCAGCCCCATTGATACGTTTTTATACTCAATTGCCACCGAAAGATATGAACAGCGTCTCCCCCAATAGCAGCAACCACTGATGAAGAATCCCCCATAAGTCCCATCGCCAAGGAGTGTGACGAGCTTCCATCCAGTCCCGGAATGTTGAAAGACGTTACCCTATACATGTACCCGTTCGGTGCCAGCTTATACAGCCAGAGCTTGCTGGACTTGGCGGTTGTAAAAGCGAAGTCTCTGACCCCATGCATGTTTGCGGTGAGTGCCATGGACTTGCCAATCCCTTCACCTGCTGCTCCATTGATCTCATTTTTCCTTATGAAGCTGCCAGACTGCTTGTCGTAATGCCAACCCTCGATGCAACCCTCCACCAAGCAGTCGGGTGCGGCGATAAAGATGGTGTGGCCATCTCCACTGAGTACAACAGCTGAACCAAACAGAGCGTTCTCATACTTCCCAGTGAGATCGGCGCCCAGTTGGACCCATTTGCCTCCATCTGCAGACTTGACCCCTTTGTTCTGGAAAATTCGAACCACGCCGTGATGACCTGATGTGCTTGTGCCGACTGCTGCAACCGCTAAAATTGTGCCGTCGCCACTAAGCGCGACGGACTTGGCCAATAAATCCTGCGCATTCCCGACCAATTGCGTCATTCTCACCCAGTTACACGGTCCGCAGACTCCTCCACAGTCGATGCCAGTCTCGTCGCCATTTTGCATCCCATCACTGCATGACCATTCACATGCAATATGAAACTCAAGTGTCTTGAACGTCCTCTCCTCTCGTATCCTGGCAGGAATCATGATCCAAGTCGGGCCATCAACATGAACATAGGGTTTTCGGCGGTCGCGGGCTGCCTCGCACAGCGGTGAAAAAGGTGCATGGTTCCACCCAGCATGACAGTGCAAATGAGTGCAATTGCCCGTGAAAAACCAAATAGACTGATATCCGCTCTCAATCCTGCTGTCACGATCACAGTTGACGTCCACGGGACGAAGCCAACCAGTGTAGTTGATGAAGTACCAGGCAGCAGGAAACTCCCAATGCGTCCACTCGAACATTTGCCACGTGGTCATTGTCGTTCTGGTATCAGTGCTCTCGCATCTTTCCACAATATTGTATGTTGAGGCATTTTGCGTGTATCTCCAAAGGGGCACTGAAAGATTGGCACCGCATTCAATGGTTTCAGCGAATGGACAATCATCGTTTGTGGCAAAATCTTCCTCACAAACAACCCTTATGCGGCCCGCCTTGTATAGAAGATACGAAACAACGTCAATCTTCACATATGTTGGCCCATCCAGATAGAGTTTGTAATTGCCTCCATAAGCGGATATACTCTCCTGGGAACACCAATCTTGATATGAGTCTTGGTGCATTGGATAGCCCACAATACACTGAAGATCCCCACCAGCACCACGTTTGTAAACGGATAGGGAATTCTCTAAATTACCATAACAGGTGCTGAGCAGCACTGGTCCAGTGTAATTGATGGAGTACCAAACGTCTCCAAGCTTATCCCAGACCCCATTTTCAGTCTGATTGTAGCAGAGGGGAACATCTTCTTCAACTTGAGCATTGGTGACCTTCACGGTTGTGGAAGTACTGCACGACAGTTCCATCGCATTCTCCATCAAATCGTTCACAGGGCGTGGGGGTGGAGTAGGCGAGGGGCTCAGTGATGGGCTAGCAGAAATACTTGGGCTTGGGGATGGCAATGGGCTCGGAGATGGCAATGGGGTCTGGCCAGGGCTCAAAGATGGAGCTGGTGTAGGAGACGGATCTGCGGTAGGAGACGGATCTGGGGTAGGAGACGGATTTGGGGTAGGAGACGGATCTGGGGTAGGAGATGGGGAAGCTGGGGACGCAGGAGATGCAGGAGATGCAGTTGGACTCTCACTTGGACTGGGGCTTGGATTGCTGGGGCTGGGTATTGGAGAAGGGGAGCCGGAGGGAGTTGGGCTTGGACTTGCACTCGGCGAAGACATCCATAGGCATCCTGGGAGAACTTGGACTATAACAGTCGCCGTGGATGTGTCACCCTGGGCATCCGTTATCATGTAAGTAAACATGTCCGGCTGTCCTTGTCTATGATGGCGGCTAGGCGTGTATGTGATAGTGCGGTCAGCATTCAGGAAGGCTAGCCCATCTGGTGGTTGAATCACTGAGAGTTCGACGACTGTGCCCTCATCATTGGCCAACACGTCCACCACCACTGGATTGACAATATTGGTCACTGCATGATCATTCTTTGCGTGCAGTCCAACGGCACCAGACATTTTTGCTAGCAATGCTAGCATTGTAAAGAAAAGAAGCAACATCTGTGTCCACTGGGGAAAAACAGAGATGGCGGGTGGATTTGCAGCAGCCTAGCACCACATTGTCCCCATCCAGGCCTGGTATGCCCTGTTCAGCTGGAGGGCCCCTCTCTCCTTTGGCCCCGTGCTCCCCTTTCTCCCTTCCTCCTTCGGCACAGACAGCGGCAGTCCAGGCTTTGGACCATTGGTAAGGCTCGGCGTCTCTCAGCGCCTCGCAGGACCCCCCCTCCACCCCAGGAAAACACCTTTTACACACTGTTGAGAAGCCGGTGTGCTAAACTGAAGTCTGAGCGCAAAAATTTGCTTTGTGCGCTGTTAGATTCGGGCCACCTCGCCCTCCTGTCGCCATTTTGGCACTTTCAGCCCCCTGTCGCTCCCCTGTCGCTTGCCTGTCGCTTCCCTGTCGCTGTCCTGTCGCTCCCCTGTCGCTCCCCTGTCGCTTCCTGTCGCTTCCTGTCGCTTCCTGTCGTTTCCTGTCGCCATGCCACTTTTTGCCTGGCGCCTTCCTGTCGCTCTCCTGTCGTTCCCTCCTGTCGCTCTCCTGTCGCTATTTCCTGTTGCCTCCCTGTCGCCCTCCTGTCGCTTGCCTGTCGTCTTCCTGCCGCCTCCCTGTCGCCTCCCTGTCGCCCAATGTCGCCCAACGTGGTAACCTGTCGCTCTCCTGTCGCTTGCCTGTCGCTTGCCTGTCGTCTTCCTGCCGCCTCCCTGTCGCCTCCCTGTCGCCTCCCTGTCGCCCAATGTGGTAACCTGTCGCTCTCCTGTCGCTTGCCTGTCGCTTGCCTGTCGCCTTCCTGTCGCCTCCCTGTCGCCTCCCTGTCGCCCAATGTGTTACCCTATCGATGGAAAGCCATAGATACCTCAAACAGG
Organism: Eutreptiella sp. 'Long Island Sound 2002'; assembly: GCA_964036045.1. Lineage (NCBI taxonomy): Eukaryota > Euglenozoa > Euglenophyceae > Eutreptiales > Eutreptiaceae > Eutreptiella > Eutreptiella sp. 'Long Island Sound 2002'. The sequence goes on from OZ038381.1 coordinate 175,479,971, forward strand.
CAGTTCGATAGTACTAAAAATGATCTTTGTTCATGCCAAATTGTGAGATCTCGCCTTAGCAAACCTCCCCAAAGGTGTGCAAAGCAATGATGCAAATCGTAGATCGATGGTTCAATCATTTGCATTGTTTGACAGTTCACTGGAACCTCTTGTGGTGGGACGTCGGACATTAGTATGTTTCTCTGAAAATGAGTTGGTAAAAGCATTGCACACTACAATTTAGATGACTTGTCATTCCTACCCCAAGTCACCCGAAACTATCATGGGCAAACAGACTGCACACCACAATTTAATAAACTTTGGATTCCCAGCCCAAGCCCATAATGTGGCACAAAACCTGCCAAAAAAAAAAATAACACTTTCTGAGTGTCTATTTTTTTTCGATTGACCCTCAGCATTTTGTTGATGGATCCACCAGTAGTCCAGGCTATTCGGTGATTGGTGAAAATCCTGGGGTGTTCAAGTTCTGGAGCCTTTCCCGCAGTTTTCAAATCATCACCTCAATTCCCGAGTCCAAATCCACGCTCGCAACCTTTCAATTGACGCCAAGTCGCCTTTTCGTTCATCCCGAGAACACCATGAATTTCATCCTATTTGGAAGCTCCAAAGCCGCCGATGATGGCCTTTCAACGCTATTTAACTATTCCCCGTCACACCTCTTTCAAAAACACCAAGCCTCAAATTCGCCGTTACAAACACGCTTTCCGTCACGCCAATTTGAAGCCGTTGAAGGCAAAATATTTGACACACGCCAACGCATTTTCGTTCCCGAAGTTTACCGCCGTCTACAAGACTACTCCGAGTTCTACCTGGATGTGGAAGGCACCGATATTCAATCCGCCTTTGTTGGGAGCAACTCCACGGAAATTCTAGACCGAGGCAGGGTCTCTTCCGTTGCGCACAATAACTATAACGAGCTTGAAAAGCTTTTGTTCAAGCACAAGCGTTTCTACCTAAAGCCGTATGAGTTGGACTATTCTCAAACCGAAGCCAAGAAGTCTCCGCCTACCGCCACCCCGTGGGCTAAACAATTAAGAACCGTGCTAGATAAAGCCAAAGAAGAGAACAAAGACCTCAAAGGATGGTTCGTTATTCCGGCGTGGGACGCTCAAGTGTTTGCCGCCACCTTTCGCATGCTAGGCTCAACTTCCGCCCTTTTTCCTCTCCTTCCTTACATTTCTAGCGTGATATGTATGCACGGAGCACAACTTCGGGACGCCTACAAGGTCAAAAAGGACGGCAAAGACTCCTACGAGTTCCGCACGAGCGGCCATCAAACGATGCCGTATGTTGCCCTACTCCTAAACACCTCTTCCTTTGACGGGTGCCGATATGAAGAAATCAATTTTAAGTTTGAACCTTTCCGCTTCGCCGCCAAGCACGCCCATCCAACGGTGCGTGACCTCCGGTTGCACAAAACACTACGTTTTGAGGTGAGCATAGAGTTCCTTGATCACATTGAGCCTTCGCCGCCGGAGGAGAGAGACAAGTCTCAACCAAAACAACGCAAAATTGGAGACGCCCGTGCATTCATGAAGTTAATGAACGAAATGTTTGTCCCCGCGCTAGCAAACGTATCGGTGAACACCAAGAATGCTTACTACCCGTTTGGCCACATAGTTCCTTCCGAGAGCCCGCATTGGGCCTACTACCGGTTTGATTGGGAACTCCCATCCCGCTTTGCCGACGAGCTCATGTTTAAAGTCCGCGAGTGCGCCCAATTCCTCACTGGAGAACTCCTTGCAATGGACATGCACGCTTTGCCGACTACCGAAGTGTATCGAGCCGTTATCGCTAGGGACCGGAAGGAAAGAAACAAAGACCTACAAGCCCCGGAAATGCTCACCATGATGATCGCCAACCTGCCCGGAGGACGGGGCGCCTCACCGCCCTTAGGAGCGATGTTCCGGTCGAAAGACTCCTTGGTCGTGGCGATTGACACCACACACGCGCCGTGCGACGTCATGAAAACCGGGGTCCAAACGCTAGCTATCTGCTTCTTCCACTCATGCGGCATTGTTCTCTTTCATGGCATAGATGGGCAATTGGTGCGGTTTTCGTCAAGATCCGACGGCAATACGAGGTGTGCGCCTTCGGGCGCCCCCGAGCGAGCCCACGCGACGCCGGCCCCGCCCTCATACGACTCGTCTAAGGCCCCGAAGACCGCCGTGCTCCTAGTGGGCCCAAGATCGGCGCATGCTCTCGACTTGCGCGTCCAAGCGGGGTTCCTTGGCCCATACGTGTCGTTCGAACCCACGCGACCTCCCTACGAGCACCAACAAGCCCACCTCGTGGTCTACGAAAAGGAGGAATCCGCGCTGCTAGCGCATGATTTCAAATATGGAGACGCTGCCTTTGCCCCACTACACCGCAACCTCCTCGCCCTCGAGAAGATACTCCCCGCTCAAGACCCGGATGTGGCCGAGCGCGAGCAACCCATCGTGCAGCGCCTCCAAGCGGGCGCCGCCTTGGGGTCCACGGCCTTCGTGTCCCAGCTTGTCTCCGCCCTTCGTGATAGGCCCGCGACGGGGCTGACTGAGCGCATCAGCGAGTGGAACGCGGCACCGGACGACGCCGACGCCGCTACACCAACGCCGGGACCAAACCGCATCGAAGAGATGTCCGAGACCAGCGTCCCGCTGCTTGCTCCGCTGAGAGGCGAGGCGACCACCCTCCTACCCCCCGACCACGATGCCCCCACCCCCGCCTCGGAGATACAAATCGACCCCCGCCTCCTTACTGGTTTTTATTACGTCCGCGACGTATTTTCCGAGAGCCAAGAGGAAACGGTAAAAAAGGTTCTCCACGACAACAAGTGGGAGAAATACCACGGGCGCTCAGTCCAACACTTCGGCCACGCATACCTCGGCCCGAGCAAAGTCACCGCCACGTCCCACATCCCGGAAGAGTTTTCCTCTATCATCCAAACCTACAATGCCGCGCTGGAGCGACTAGGCCTCTCGCACCCCCCCCCCAACCAAATCACGGGCACAATGTATCTCCCGGGAGAGGGCATCGGCTACCACAGGGACGACCCCTTGCTAGGCGACCCGGTGTCCATTTTTGGTTCCCAGTCGGACACCACAATGTTCTTTAAAAACCCCTCCAACGGGGACTCTTTCCGCATCCGCCTCTTTGCCCGCTCTCTCCTGGTCCTCACGGGGGCAGCACGCCATGAGTGGCACCACGGGATACCCCGACGCAGGGAAGACGAAGTGTTTGGGCTCACTGTCCCGCGTACCATCCCTCGGCTCGCTCTAATCCTCCGCCACATCCCACAGGCAAGCTAACCCAAGAAAGCCAGAGGGCCGGATACCCGCCTCCTGCACTCTCCAGCCCCCTCTGCCTGAAAACACAAGGGTCAAGGTTCGGTGAAACACCGGCCCAGTCACGGCTTCCTCCGTCACCGGCAAGGGGCTAGACGAAGAGCTCGCCTCGGCCGGAGTACCGGCCGACCAAATTCAGCATTTCCGTTGCCTTAGCCGGCCCAGCCAGCCCGACCCCTCAGCACCCCCCTAGCCCCCCCCTATCCCGCCCCCCCCGAAGTCCGGTACGCGCCTATGGAGAGGGTACCAACGGCCTCACCGCCCCCCCATACCCCTCCCTTCAGAACTGCTTTTTCTGTCCCACAACTTGCAGAAGAAACCTACAGTGAGCAGCCAAATTCTCCGACACCTCAAAAACGACTTCGACATCCTCTTCCTCCAAGAAATCAATCACGCCCCCATCCTCCTCCACGCCAACCTCAACCAAGAGGTGAGGGGTGTGGAAGAGGACGTTGTCCTCTTTCAAAACCAATTTTTGACTTGCACTGTCATTTTGACAGGGGATGGGAAGGGGATGCAAGCAATGGGGGGGGCTGGGTCTAAGTGTTGGTTGTGCAAAGACCCCAATGGGATTGTTGAGCAAACGGGGGTGGAGTCCACCTCAAGATGGGGGGCATTCTTGAGAAGTGTGACCCCTGATAGGCGGCCGGGGGACTACCAACATGCAGCATGCCGCATCCTAAACGGCATTGCAAAGCGCATTGAGACCACCCTTCAGGCCCTCCCCCCTGGTACCCCTGGTAAGGCCCAAGCTCTTGCAGCTTTGCAGGCCTTCAAACAAGCCCTCAAGGATGAGACCTCAGGCATCCCTCTCAGGGAACGCCTCCCTTCGGCCTCGAGGGCCACAGAAAAAGATTTCGATCTAACAAGCACCAAAGTTTTCCTAACCTCCCCCCCCTTCCAAAGGCAATTTGTGGATTGCCTCAAAGAGCATGTCCCCACAGTGAGGACCCCTGGGGGACCTATGTTATGGGTTGTTGTGCATGTCATGGTGAAATGCATTGAGGGTTTGTATGAGCTTTGGAGGGTGAGGGAGTTGTACACTCTAACCCAAGTGGAACGCCACCGTGCGTTGACCACAAAATTTTCAAAAGCGTGGGGAGACTCAGGTTGGTCCCCCACCAGGTGGATCCATTGGTGCTTGGCACATTCCACCTTTTTTGCCGAGAAATGGAGGAACATTTTTCAGTTTTCCTCCATCCCAACGGAGTATCGGCATGGGCCTTACAAGAGGAGGCTCAAAAATTGTTTTAAGGGTTGGTCTTTGGTGAGGCCAAGTATGTCCCTCCGCCACATGCACCATTGCATGTCCATGAACGCCCTGGAGCAAGGGCTTTTGGGACTGGAGGCAGCCAAGGCCTCAGACATTGATGACTTTGTATGAAAAACGACCACAGATGCTTTGTGCCAAGTGTTTTGTGTTGTTTGTCCTAGGGAGGGAGGGAGGAGGGGTGCGCGATAACTACCCGCGATAACTGCGCGATAACTGAGTTATCGCGCGATAACTAGCGCGATAACTAGTTAGAGCAAGGTGCTCTAACTGCGTTCTAACTCTGTTCTAACTGTGCTCTAACTCTTTGACCCCCCCCCCAAAAACCACCCCCATGATGCGGGTTCTGTGGGGAAAGAAAGGGGATGGGGGGTTTTTGAGGGTGCTGAATCCATTTTTTAGGTGGTTTGCCCCAAAATTGAGGGTAGGTGGGTGTTCCAGAAATTGCGTTCTAACTAGGGGTTCCGCACCACGCCCTAGAACGCTGCATCCCAGTATACGCCTACGGTTCGGGCACTAAAGCCACCATTGTTTCGAACATCAGCCAGGACAAACACTCCAAAGGCGAGCACGGGTCCGTTTTGGTTTGCTCCCCCCGGCTTGCCCGGTTCGTTACCCCCCTCCCTCGACTCGATACAGAAGGGCTGCTGGCGGCAGCCGTTCTCACCCTCCCGGGGGCCCCGCCCACCTTGTTGGTCTCGGTATACGCCCCGAGCGCGAACGTCCACCGCTCAAAAATTGAAAACATCCTGCGGCCACTCATGCATCAATATCCCAACCACGTCCTAGGCGGCGACACCAACTGCATAATGTGCCCTGAGCTGGACGGAGCGAACATCCAAACGGACAACGAGTGGCCATGGCTCCGCAGGCAGGTCACGAGCGACCCGCCACGCCTCATCGATACCTTCGGGCACTTTCACCCGACCGAGCGGTCTTTCTCCCGATACCCCACCCCGTACAGGGCAAGCAGCAGCCGACTCGACCATATTTTGCTCTCCCCAGCGGCCTCGGAGTTTTTTGCCCCCACCTCTGCCACCATCCAAACCGACGACAAAACGTCAGACCACCACCCAGTCACGTACACCTCTCAAGTCCCCCCCCACCCCTTCTCCGAGACACCCACCACTAAGAGGAAAGTTTTCCGCAAACTGACGGAGCGGGAGCGCTCCAAGCACCACGACTCCCTCGCCCCCCTGGCGCGATGGTGCGAGTCTACCCTCCCCCGCTTTGAGTCTTTATCCTCGGCAGACATAGAGCTCTTCACAGATGTGGTACTGGAGGAAGTAGCGACCAGCTACCACAACATCACCACACCGTCACACCCCACCTCCTCAGCTCTGGTTAAGAAAATCAAAGCGTCCCTGCAAACCCTACCCCCCCCCAACCATCCCAACTACCCCGCTTCCATGGACACGCTCAACAAACTCGTCAAGGAGTGGGAAACCAAAGTGAACAAGGCCGCAACCACCAAAATCCATCGGTGCCTTGTGAGGAAAACTAGGATCAAGCGCACCATCAACGAGGCGCTCAACCCCGTGGAACGCGGTGAAATAACGCCGAAGCGCCCGGGCGCCACACAGCTCGTCTCCACCCCTAAAGAAGTGAGCTCCATTTTTTCTTCCACACTCCTCACCCTGGGGGGCAGCCTCGAGTACGCACCGCCGAGCACACTCGTGGATTGCCTGCTCACACACTCCCCCACCTGCCCTGAACCCACAAAACACAGCCCTCTCCCTGACATTACCTGGGAATCATTCCGCAACACGCTCAAGAGGTCAAAGCCCAACAAGGCGGGTGGGCGGGACTTCACAAACAACTACACTTTGCACATCTCCCCCCCCCCTATCCAACAATTCATTTGGAGGGTATGTAACCACTACCTCCACCAGCCGTTGCCCGAGAAATGGCTCGAAGCCAACATTATCTTGCTTTTTAAGAAAGGGGACGTGACGAACCTTGTAAATTACAGGCCTATAGCCTTGCTGAACAGCGTTTACAAAATAATTGCAACACACGCCAACCGTGAGCTACTGACAGCGGCCATCGAACACGCCATCATACACCCCACCCAGTTCGGCGGGCTTCCCAACCGCAGGTGCCAAGACCACATTTTCAACCTCTTATCCACGTTTCGGGAATCAGTCGGTAGCTATAGCCTCTACATTGATTTCAAAAAGGCTTTCAACTCCGTCCCCCACACCACCCTCTTCACAGTGCTGTCCCGCCTGAACTTTCCCACGCCCCTGGTAACCTCATTCAATCCTTGTACCGTGCCCCCCGTGACTTCCCGGTGGTGTCAGGGCACACCCACTCCTCCCACCTGCAAACCACAGGTGTTCGGCAGGGGTGCCCCATGTCACCCATCCTTTTCTGCCTTTACCTGAATGTTCTCCTCTTCGCCCTGCCGTCTCACGTCACGGCACGAGTCAGGGCACGCCTTCGTTGACGACCTCCTCTATCGATCATTGATCATTGACAGAGGATGGGGACCGCATACAACAAATTTTGAATTTCTTCGACACGGTCGCCAGGGAGTGGGGTCTAGACTTAAACCTCAGCAAAACCGAGATCCATGCTATGGGAACAGCCCCCCCCAGAACTTTCACCACCCCCTCGGGCACCCCCCTGTCAACAACCAACCAGAAGACGGGGCAACCGCACAACTGCTACAAATACCTAGGGGTGTACATCTTCACCGCCAACCACGAGGCACAAACACTGGCATTGGCCAAGTCGGAAATAGCCTCCTTTTTCACAACCCTCCAACCCCTCCGGCTCACCCTTTCGGAATACATTCTCTTAGTAAACGTCCAACTCATCCCTATTCTTTCCTACCGCCTCATGGCACACCCCCTAGCCCTGAACGAGTTGGGCGCCCTCCAGGCCATGATCTGGCAAAATATTGCACATGACCCCTCCCCGGACAAGGCCAACAGGATTTCCCGCCTCGTCTCTCCTAAAGCCCGCCACACCCCCCCCCACCAGGGAGGCTTAGTTAGGACTCCGCCACTTCACTTTTTCCATTTGCATGGCCCTAGTGAACACCGCAATCAGATACCTCAACGGAGACGGCCCAGCCTCAACAAACGAATCCTTTTCCGAAGCGATGCTCTCCACCACACGCAACCCAATCCAAGACACCGTCATGGACGCGTGCCACACCATAGGCCTACGACAGCACCGGCCTCTGGGCCTCCTGCCCCCCCTCCCTCTTCCTCCCGAAAGAGAAAGTCCAAGTCCGGTTCCTAGCCACCAAACCAGCACCACAATACAGCAAGTTCGGCAACAGGTTGAAGCGAAAACCCCAAGACCTAGGGTTCCACCTAGGAACAGTCACGGGGGTGCACACAGAATCAGCCACACTCCAGTTTTCGGACGGCACCACCCACACCATCAAAGACCCCGGTCTCCGCCGCAACGAAAAAGAGTACACCTTTCAAAACCCAGTCATTTCTGTCTGGCCCCAACTGGCAGGGCACCACGAACTGCTTACCCCCCCCCTTCTCCACCCCCAAGAGTACATCCTCAACCCCCCCCCCGGGCCACACGGCGGAGTCCTGCTCGATTCGTCACTGCATGGCGAGCTGTACCGGCTCCCAGATGAACCTCACTCCCTTGACCCCGATGACCTCGAAGAATGGGGTTGTGAAGCAGCCCTTGCCCTCCTCCTCACATCGTCCCCCGGCACGACATGGGTGTACTTGGATGGCTCAGCGGGCGCCTTGGGCTACGGGTCTGCAGCCACCCTGTTTTTCCCAAATGGCTCCAGATGGGTGCTGTGCCAAACGTCCCCATACCAGTCCTCAGAGGGATCGGAGTTCTGGGCGGCTATTATGTTCCTACGGTGGGCCCTTGCATCTCACCCGCACCTCACCTTTGCCGTGCTAGGGGACAACCTCCACGTTATCACTGTTCTCTCCCCGAGCACCCCCCCAGACCTCCCGTCACGCTCGCCAGCCGGCACGTGGGAATCCTCTCTTCAGTCCATCCAGGCCTCCCTACGCCCAGGGATGATCCAGGGTTGGGGGCAGATCAAAGGGCACGCCGGTTTTGTGGGGAATTAAATCTCGGATGCTTACTCAAAGTGGGCCGCCCACGTGATGGTCTGGGACCCCTCCCTCCTTCCCCCCCCCCCCCCCGATAGGGTGCATATCCAGAGGCCCCCTCCCCGTCATACACAAACTGACTACCACCTCAATCAAGCACCTCCTCCCTTGCCACAAACACGAAAACATCCACGCACCGTCCAGCTTCCATTTTTACAGCCACTCTTCATGGTTCCAAGGCCTCCCCTTCAAATGGTCCTCCGGAAACTTCAACATGGCGCCTTTTGCTTTCCACGACGACTTGCGCCCTCGCCATTGCCACGCTTGCCCCGACCCGCACCCAATGGATGTTATCTCTTTCGTCTCACACTGCCCAACGTGCGAACACCTGGTGCAAACCTACATTCAGTGCTGGCGCCCCCCCTTCACCACGGTGGTGTCCCAATGGTGGTCCGCGACCACACACGTCGGGGAGAGGCGCAATTTCGTCCGGGGGCTTGTCCCCATGTCCCTGTACACCAAACTCACAACCCCCCCCTCCGGCCGAAGAAAACCAGCACACTGTCATGACTTAAAACTCGCCCTGAAGGCCCGGGTTCCCCTACTCCTCAATGCCCTATACCGCACGCTGGAAAGGCTAAACGACAACCCCCCCCCAGCCCCGCTCACCCCCCCCACGGGCCCCAACTCATGGGGACGCCCCTGGTCGCCTTACAGCACGTCACACACCGCCCTACAGCGCCCCCCCCCCCGCCTACCACCCTCCCCCCCCCCTCCCGGACAAAGTGGCACACAAGCCTCCAAAGCGCCCCCGTCCCCCATCCCCTGCGGCACACGCCAAAGCTCGGAAACACGCCCGCCAGCCCCCGAGACCTGTACGGCCTCTATCGCTGAAACGCAAAACCGCAAGCCAACCTCAGCCAGAGCCCCCGCCCCCGAAACGGCCGCTCACGATCCGGGACATGTTCAACCTCCCCCCCCCCCTCGACCAGCACCCCCCCTCGCCGCCTCCGCCCCTGTTTCCGCCCCTTCTCCCCGCATAACAAGGTACTTCGCACCAGCCCCCCCCCCTCCCGCGAGCACAAACTCACAATCGTCCTCATCTTCGTCCAACGTGTCATCTCTTTGAAAAAGCCACACTTACACGTTTCTCTCACGCCAGCCCTCAACAGCCCTAACACGGCGCAACCAATCAGTACTACCACACTGGCACCCACTAGTCACTTCTGCAAATGAATCCCTCCCCCAAGCCACCCCCGGTGCTCAAGCCGTCATGCTCTAACCCCCAAACCGCAACCGTACAGCCTTCGGGAATCAGGCAGAGACCCCGGCTCTGCTGCTGTCTATAACGGGGCTGCCAGGTCTCATTGAGATAAGGCAGAGGAGGACAGCAACGTGCAGCGGTACTCAGCCCGCGATTGAACTTGGTTTCGGGCTCCCGCCCCTCCCTGAAAAAGCTTGGCGCGCAAGAGCCTTTCTCCCCGGCCTGGCCAGCCACAAAAGGCGCCGTTCAGTGCAAAACCTGCCAAAATGTTGCTGTGGCATACATCACCATGTTTTTGTGCCCTAAAACTTTGAAAATTCTATTGCCTTCGGCAGTGCACCTCGAAGAGAGGTTGACAGTCAGCCAATCAGTCCCTGAGCCAGCAAGCAGGCAGTCAGACAGATACACACAGTTTGGGTTTTTTGTCAGTGGCAGATGCGGCCCTAAGCAGCAGCGAGGCCATTCGCCACAATCCAAGTAGTGGCTGAGTGGTAACGCAGCCGGCCGGCATCCGTGTGTTCGGCGGTTCGAATCCCAGTCTGCCCACTTTGGCGCCGCCGTCGGCGGCGGCGCTAAAAGTCAGCAGAGCAGGATTCGAACCGACGCCTGCACATCTGGTATCGGCTGCGCTACCATTGGACCGCTGGCCCTGTTACCAGCACCGTGCGTCCCCACTGCTTGTAGCCTATTAAGCAAAAACTTTTGACCCCCCCCCCCCCACCCACCCACCCCCCCCCACCCCCCCTCAAAAAAGTGACATCCAGTTTTAGGGGGTACAGGCCTCAAAATCAAAAAATCCATTGGGGGATGCTCTTATTGGGCAAAATAATGATTTTACAAGGGGTTGGACATCCAATATCATGCCTTGGGGTATGCTACGCGAATGACCCCAAAAAAGGGGGGTATATGACGCCCGCGCCTGCGCTTGATCTAACAACCTCTCTTCGAGGTGATTTCAGGAAATTGTTTTATGCCTATATGTCTACCCCAGCAACGCCTGGCCCTTGTGAATGGGCTCCCACCCCCTGGAGATCCCTTGCTCAGGGAGAGTCCAGGGTGGTGGGTCAGGCTGCAGAGTGTAGGCCACAGACACAGAACGTGTTCCCATGTTTTAGTGGCCGAAAACTTAAAAATTTTCAGGAAATTGTTTTATGCCTATATGTCTACCCCAGCAATGCCTGGCCCTTGTGAATGGGCTCCCATGTTTTTGTGCCTGAAAACTTTGAAAGTTTTAGGAAATTGTTTCATGTCTACATGTCTACCAACATGGTGTCGTGGTGGCAGAGAGCAAACACAAAAAGTTGGTCAGGTGAGACTTCCAGTCAACAAAATCCAGCAATGATGATGTCTAATTCCATGCCTAATTGCCCCACACTCCTCTCCACTCACCCTGAGAAACTGGACACAAGAAATTGCTTGTCTGCTCCAAATGCTGACGTGACAGTGCACAAACCATAAGTAACCATATTATATTCATGTATGTGTTGCTGCATGCAGAGCCTTCAGGACTGAATGGAGGTGGTAACCAGGTGAGACTTCCAGGCTCCCGGGCAGCAGGTTGGAGGTGTAGATGCAAGTACTTTCATGGATTGCATCCCACTCCGCCTTCCCTAAAGTCCATGTCTGTCTGCCGTACAGATCACTCAACTGCATGCAAATGGGCGTACTGCAGATCAGACGCTGAAGTGCTTCAGCAGCTCAATCTTGTACTTGTCAGAGTCCTCTCTGAACGCGCTGGTGTCGGCTAAAACCTTGTTGCCCAACAGGTCCATCAGGGGCGTGTTGACCTCGGTGCTGTGCACCCGGGCCTCAAAGAGCCACTGGCTCGGCTGAAATCATAGTGCCCCTTCCCCAAAATGACTTCCTTCTCGCGTGTCCAAGTGCGGCCCATTGCAGCCAGCATGGCCGTCACCACACGCAGCTGGTACGGCACTTCACTGCACAGGCTCCATGTTCTGCCACTCTCAGTGACCAAAAGACAATGAGGTTCGAAGGGTTGATCAGTGCCTGCAAAGTAACAGGTTGCGTGTAGCAGGGTCGGTTACTGTCCAACAGGCGAGCGGTCTCCTCCTTGCCGCGTGTGCCCTCGCTGGTGTGCACAGTTGTGCTGTGCTGTGCCGTGCGGTGCTAAATTGTGCTGTGCTGTGCCATGCGGTGCTGAGTTGTGCTGCGCTGTGCCGTGCGGTGCTGATTGGTGCTGTGCTGTGCCGTGCGGTGCTGAATGGTGCTGAGCTGTGCCGTGCGGTGCTGAATGGTGCTGTACTGTGCTAAATGGTGCTGTGCTGTGCCGTGCGGTGCTAAATTGTGCTGCTGTGCCGTGCGGTGCTGATTGGTGCTGTACTGTGCCGTGCGGTGCTAAATTGTGCTGTGCTGTGCCGTGCGGTGCTGAGTTGTGCTGTGCTGTGCCGTGCGGTGCTAAATTGTGCTGTGTTGTGCCATGCGGTGCTGAGTTGGGCTGCGCTGTGCCGTGCGGTGCTGATTGGTGCTGTGCTGTGCCGTGCGGTGCTGAATGGTGCTGAGCTGTGCCGTGCGGTGCTGAATGGTGCTGTACTGTGCTAAATGGTGCTGTGCTGTGCCGTGCGGTGCTGAACTGTGCTGCTGTGCCGTGCGGTGCTGATTGGTGCTGTGCTGTGCCGTGCGGTGCTAAATTGTGCTGTGCTGTGCCGTGCTGTGCTGAGTTGTGCTGTGCTGTGCCGTGCGGTGCTGCATTGTGGTGTGCTGTGCGGTGCGGTGCTGAGTTGTGCTGTGCTGTGCCGTGCGGTGCTGAATGGTGCTGTGCTGTGCCGTGCGGTGCTGAGTTGTGCTGTGCTGTGCCGTGCGGTGCTAAATTGTGCTGTGCTGTGCGGTGCGGTGCTGAGTTGTGCTGTGCTGTGCCGTGCGGTGCTGCATTGTGCTGTGCTGTGCGGTGCGGTGCTGAGTTGTGCTGTGCTGTGCCGTGCGGTGCTAAATTGTGCTGTGCTGTGCCGTGCGGTGCTGAGTTGTGCTGTGCTGTGCCGTGCGGTGCTAAATTGTGCTGTGCTGTGCGGTGCGGTGCTGAGTTGTGCTGTGCTGTGCCGTGCGGTGCTGAATGGTGCTGTGCTGTGCCGTGCGGTGCTGAATGGTGCTCAACTGTGCGGTGCGGTGCTGGATGGTGCTGTGCTGTGCCGTGCGGTGCTGAATGGTGCTGTGCTGTGCTGTGCGGGAGAGCTCAGAGAGAGACCTGGGAAACAGGGCAGAGACGTTGCCTGTTCCTGGGGTCGTGAACGCGTTGTTGCCGGGCTCCTCCGGAATCCTCAGATAGGCGATAGATCAGTGCAAGGAAACCTGTGAGGAAAAATAGGTCCTGATCTTGGGGATAGAAATGGGTCGGCTATCACTGCGGCACACTGATCGAGCAGCTAAGTTGTACACACACAAGGACCTTTTCTTTCTTGCTCTTATTTGTTTCTGACTGTGTTATTTTTGTCCTCTTCTTGCCACATTTTCTGTTTATTGTTTATAGTGAGTTCTCGTGAGTTCTTGCTGTCGGGACGAATTCTTGTTTTCGGGAGTGCTGAGCATTATTATTTACTTTACATCTCTCTCTCTTATCTCTTAATATAAATACTAGTGCGAATGCCCGCGCTTGAAGTAGGGGGAGGCAAGGGCTATGCGGCGCCTGGAACTGCGGCTTCCCCCGAGGTTCGCGGAAAGCCAAAACTCTCTGAAAGCAGTGGCCTTTCAGGATCCACAAATGTCGAATTACTGGTTTTAAATGTCGACCTTTCTATCTATCACATTACTTACCGTTGGTTCCCATTAAATCCGTAATTTCGACATTGAAAATGGTAGTGCCACCTTATGTCCACCCATTTCCTCTGTAGCTGTGCAATGTGTGGCCTTCGGGTAGGCCGTCGATAAGGTCGAGTCGGCCGGACGTACGCCGGCTTCCGCATTTCTGGGCAGTGCAGTTCTGGTCCTTGTGCATCTTAGAATTCCACGAATCAAGCTGATTTGATGATCTGCGCATGACTCGTGGTACAACATACAAGCGTTTCTGTTCGGCTTCTCCATCAAAGTGTGGTACCAAAACACGGTGGTGTAGGCAAGGTGAATGTGGCCTCAGTGGTCGCATCCAGATTTCGCAGAATTCGACAACTGTGGGTCAGCGCACACGCTCGAAAGTTCACTGCAAGTTTCGTCGCCGTACTGTTGAAATAGCACAGTCATTCGTACTTGCAATTCAAAGACAGGCCACCCTGCAGAAGCAGATTCGCAGTGCTGCCTCCAAAATGAAGGATTTGCTGAAGGTTCACTCACACTATGTTACTCGTGTCAACTCCTTGAGGAAATCCGAAAGGGCTCTTCAGAAGAAACTGAGAGAGGCCCAGACAGAGCTCGCTAGCAAACGTGCACGCATTGCCCAGCTTGTGAAGAGTCGAGCGAGGTGGAGGGTCATGGCCAAGGCTAAGGGAAGACAGGTGAAACCACTGCAGAAGAACATCATTCGTATTCAAAGCCCTCCTCTCTGGTGCGGTGGCAGGTACAGTGCCTGGGTCCGACAGATGTATTTTGAACTCTACAAGTGTCGCCTTTCACAGGCCATGGTCAATAGAGTGATAAGAGTCATAGCCACTGCTCTTGGAATCACACTTGGTAAGCTGCCCTCTTCAAGGACTCGAGCACGGCTTAGATTAGAGGGTGGATGCTGGGCTCAGCTTTGTGCAGCAGCTGCCATGGCTGAAGCTAAGGCAGAGGCCCAGGCTGATGGGAGGGTGTTCACCATCTGTGAAGGTAGGGACACAAATACTGCTCGTGGTTGGCACTTCCAGGTCCACTCCTCTCATGTCACCAGTAGATCAGGCCCTGTGCACCTGGTGAATGATGCACCGGTGGTGCACAACAAAACAGCAGCCACACAAGCTGAACACACCCGTCAAGTTAGAACTACTGTTGTGAGTTTGTCTCAGGGTCTTGTGCAGCCAGATGCAGAGGTAGACAGCAAAATCACTGACAGTGCGAATAATGAACTTGCCAGTAACAGGCTTGAAGGAATCCGACTCAGTGTGCCCTGTGTAGGACACTGTGCGAAGAACACAGCATACCATGGCTCTACCCCAGATGAGGGCAAGAAGGCATATGTGAACTGTTGCTGTTGTCAGGAGTGGCCCCCAAGTGGTGGTGCAGAGGGGCCCATACTGTGGATATACTTTTAAGACGTCACAAAATTTCTCAGTGCGGAACAGTACCAAATGTATGATACACACTGCAATAGTATGTACAATAGTACTGGAGTAACTGAGGGGCTTTGGAGGCCTGGTTGTGCACGTGGGGATATATGTGGAGAAGTGATAGTTGTTGGAGTAGATATAGAGGATGATGTGGCTTTCATTAGGCCACTGGGTCGCCAGGGCAGCCCAGGAAAAGTCCCTGAAAAAACAGGGCAGAATTTCTGGTAGACTAAAAAGGAAGTTAATACAGACAAAGGTACGTAAGAAAAAGTGAAATGCAATGTTTTGAAAATGGCAAAGACTATACTTTGTGAAAACCCACTGTAACTCTGTTTTGGAAAACCGCATGCAGTTTCACCCCTGGGGGAAAATCCACACTTGGTTTCCAAATAAAGCACAGAGTGCAAGGCGAACTGATATAAAATGAACACCGAGAGTTCATTGTATAACCAGTGCTTCAATGCGTGGCTGAGCAACACAAAGCGTGCTGAGCCTGAAAAATCTGGATTGTTGTAGTGTACATTCTCTGCTGTCCACCTGCAGCGACGCTGCAGCACTGGAGTTCTTAAAGCATCAAACTGTTACTGTGTGTAAGCCTGTAAGTGAAGGCAGTGAGTATGAGTCTGTGATATAAGTTGTGGTTGGTGTAGCACTGTTTGTAGAGTGTGTAGTGAGTGAGGACCTTTGATAGCAGTGTGCGTTGATCAAAGTGGGTCGCTGAGTGGAGAAATCGAGTGTGTTGTGTCCAGAGTAGAGTACTCAATGAGGTGAGTCCCGTGAAAGCTGTATGCTCAGTGTACATCGTTTTTCAGCAGTGTGCCGAATGAGGGCAGTGGTGAAGCCAGAATATATGCAGCAATTAAGGACAACTGAGGCAAAGGCAGTTGTTCTTGCACACAATATACACGGGCCATAACATCAGTTTGCCATAAAATGGAGTTGGTGGTTGAGTGAAAATTTGCATCTGTAAATGAGAATGCAGATTCGACAACATTTGCGGAATTATGAGGCAAATCACTTAATTACGTCTCCAACCAGTAGAAAGCGTTGTGTTCACCTTCGCAGCAACTGATAAGCCCTTGTTGAATCAAATATTGAGTTTCTTTGACAACATATGGAATAGTCTTTGTTTCCTGTTCTGTTAGCTTACGTGCAGGAGGCACCAAATGCTGTGCGTCGACTTCAGTCAGCATACCATATGAGTTGTGCCACTCATAGTCGATTCCGAGGTCTTGCTCGTACCAGGAAAACACTGTAGAGTGATCGTCAGGTTCATCTTTGCTTTTGCGGCGCGTCGGCGTTGGCGGCAGGCTTTCGGCGTTCTCTTTTCCATATTGTGAAGTGTCGTCGGACTCAGATGAAGACTGTAGACTCGGTAAAGAATCGTGTGAACCAGAGTTGTTCATAGCGTGCAGTGTTGGTTCGTCGCGTGCAATTGTTGGCTCAGGCGCTGTTGCGTTTGTCGCTGGCTGCTGCATCTTCCAAACATGCGACGCAGGACTTGCAGCGTGGTATTGTCGCACTCTGGGACCTTGCGGCGAGCGCGTTCTGCAATACGGAGCTCCTTTCTTTTTGCCCAGCTTTCTTTCGTATTTGGTTCGCCTTGATTCTTGATCTTGCAGCCCTGTTTCACGTAGCGTGTCGGCTCTTTCTCCAGTCTGCTTTGTCTTGCGAGAACGTAGCGCTGTGAACAGATTGTAGTGAGCAAAAGCATTGGCTCTGTTGTCAACACTCGTATAATTCGCAGTTTGGGCGAGCGCAGGGAGATGGCAGCGGCGTTGTTGTTTTTTCGTAGTCGCCACTTTGAATCTATCGTCCTGAACCACTTCTGTTGATGGCAGTGAGTTTGCATTCGGCTTAAGCAGCGCTTTCGCACGCTGGCTGCGGGCTTCGGTTTCGGCTTGAAGAGGTTGGTTAGCCGACGTGAGCTGGACCCGAACTTCGTCTTCTGTTAGCTGAGGATTTGTTTCGCTTGAACCATTGGACTTTGTGCTTGCTGAAGTCTTTTTCTCGCCGTCATGTCGATCATGAATTCTTTCTGCGAAGCAAGGAGGGTGGCGAAAACCTTCTGTAGGCTTAGTGAACCGGTGCAGCGAGCTGTTGTCTGGTAGTTGGACAGTTGTTGAAGGCACCCGTGGAAAAAGTGACTGCTGCTGGAAAAGTCGTTGTAGCTGTGCTTCTTGACTCAAAACTTCAAGTACGACCCAGTTTGACCAAAGGCTGGTTGATATTGCGTACTGTAAGCTCTGGATCGCAAAGGCGACTTGTGGCGGTACTGTGAGCTGTTGGCATTGGCGCTGATCTGGGACTGGGAATTGCGATCTGCGGTTGCAGTTTATCTGGACTTGCCCAGGTCCCTGCATTACAAAATCGCTGTAATCGAAAAAAAATAGACACTCAGAAAGTGTTATATACTGTGGATATACTGTGACCTGTGTCTTGCTTGCAGTCATGCTGAATGCTTTGGTTTGGAGGTTGTTCCATATGAGTGGATGTGTCATCTGTGTCGCCGGCAGGGCTTTGACTTTGCTGATGTGGTATATTTCTCGAGGAACTCAATGTGTCAGAGGCAGTATGAGGTAATTAAGAGACTGCTTGACGGTGGTTATGGCAAGGGTGCTGCTGGGGATTACTGATTCCACCTGGCTGAGGGTGGTTGGAACCCACTTATCCTCAGTCGCACTGTGGGTGAACGGCTGTTTGGTGTGTTTTTTGCCTCTGCTAACCTGTTGGTTCAGCGACAAGAGATTGTCAGGTTCCTGCTGCTGAAGGTTGGTAGAGCAGAGGAGGAGGGGAGTGGTTGGTGGGGAAGTTTGTTGGAGTGGGTGCAAAGTGTTGAGTGTGAGTTGTTTCTGTCGCAGAACACTGTGGCGCATGCTGCCTGTGTGTGTGTCATTCGTATGTTAGCGCTCTGTGTGTGTGATTTGTGTGTCAGGGCAATGTGTGTGTGTCAGCGCGCCGCGCAAAGTGTTAGTGTGTTTGCCGCGCGCTGGGTGTGTGATGCTGTGTCTGGTTCAGGTTTGAGGTTTCAGGTTGGAGATTGAGTTCCGGTTCAGGTCTAGTTACGAGAGTGTGTGTGTGTGTTTGTGTGTGTGTTTTGCGAATGTGCTTGTAGGTGAGTTACGAGTGTGCTTGTGTTGCGGATGTGCTGGTGGGTGAGTTACGAGTGTGATGGTGTTACGAATCTGCTTGTGGGTGAGTTACGAGTGTGTGGGTGCCACGATTGTGCTTGTGGGTGAGTTACGAGTGTGATGGTGTTACGAATCTGCCTATGGGTGAGTTACGAGTGTGTGGGTGCCACGATTGTGCCTGTGGGTGAGTTACGAGTGTTAGGGCAGTACCCATGCAACACATGGTCAACAAGGCATACACTCGCTGGGTGGCTGCAATCCTGATAAGCGGCCACCTGGCCCACGCTGGAAACCATAGGCATGGGTCTGCAGGGCACAGACAGGGTCAGTGCAGTGCTCAGTAAGCAGTAGTCTGTGAAAAAAAAAACCCATGGCCTTCGGCCAGGGAGTGGTTGTCACGGGGGGCTAACGGTCCTGTCCTGCGATGCAATGCGGGGCAACTGTGACAACTGCTCTTACACCCATACACAGGCACGTCTGCAGAAGAGTGCTCACAGCACCTGTCAGTAGACTGACACAAGGGAATTAGTTTCGCTTCTTACGCTGGGACATAGTCTCAGCACGGGTTAGGAGCTGCCCCTCGTTGTTCTCAACGAGGTAAGTGCGGAAGATGGAGTTGATACTCTCATCTGGTTGTATGAAGGCTGACATAGGTTCCCAGGTCGCCTCAGATAACCCATAGCCATCCCATAGGGTTAGGAATTTCCACCCCTGTTTATACTCGTGGCGAGCAATACCTGCAACCACGTAGTAACCATCGACTGCCATCTCATCGGCAGTCATCTCTTCGAGTTCGTCTGCCTCCTCTGGACTGGCAGCATTCTCTAGGTCTATACGTTCAATCTCACTGTCGCTGAGGCGCCACTCATCCCAAGACAAGTCGTCAGGGGAGTGATAGTGCCTCAACTGCTTAGGTGCACACAGCAGTTCACCACCTAGACGTGGACTGCACCTGACATGGATCCTGGATCCATCTATCCTGATGACACGATAGGGTCCAAAGTAAGGGTCCTGTAGGCAGTTACGTGGCCAGGAGGGTAGGCGTGAATGGTGTACCAAAACAAGGTCACCAACCTTGAAGCTGGCAGGTCGCCGTAGGCGGTTCCGTCGGCTCTGTTCACGGTCACGAAGGTGCCTCAGGTTAGTACCAGCCTCGTTAGCGAGAGACTGCTTGTGTTCCAGCCAATCTCCCACAGAGCTCTTGAAGTCCTCAGGACAGGGGGTTTTGAAGAACCAAGCAGGTCGTCCTCCATGGAACAGTTCGTGGGGGGTGAAACCCGTAGAAGAGCTCCGCTGTGAGTTCATGGAAAGCACTGCCCAGGGCACTAGGCGTACCCAGTCCTTGGTGCGCTCCTGTTTCATCAGAATTCTTGAGTTTTGCTCCACCACACGGTTCTGTCTCTCACAGAGAGGGTTAGACGTGTGGGTATAGGGCACACATGTGGTTACCTCCACGTTGAGGGCATTTAGCACTCGTTTGTACCACCCAGTGTCACTGCGGATGCGTACATCCTCATCAGAGTGCACCTGCTTAGGTGCTCCAGAGGGTTCGAACCATTGTTCGACCAACATTTTCACAGTCTGCTCACCTGTGATTTTCTTATTGCAAGGGAACACACGGGTGAAGCGAGATAGGCCACAGTTGACCACGAGGCAACTATCATAGCCGCCAAAGCGTGGTAGGCCGTGGATGTAATCCACGTAGAGAAGAGAGTTAGCACCATAGGGTATGGGTAAGCTGGAGATCAGGCCCCTATCCCTACTGTCGCTCTGCTTGCTGGCATGACAGCCACAAGCATCCACAATGGTCTGCATACGCGACCTCAGTTCAGTCAGGGTTAGACTAGAGTAGAAACACTCACGGAAGAAGTCCACTGAGCGATTAGCGCCAGTGTGACCAGAACTGAGATGGGACCACTGTAGGCACCCATCCAGTCGTGCCTCAGGCACCACAATTCGGTCCTCGTAGAAGAGGTACTGATTGTTTTTATACCACTGGTGCCCGTCAATGACACGGGGTTCGAGACCAGTGCTGAGGGTTTGGAGAATTTCTTCATACTCTGACTGATAGTCGGTTAGCCTCCAACCCTCCAGGATTCCAGCAGTGCGCATGGACAGGTCAAGCTGGACATCCATACGCTGGAAAGCCTCTTTGGCGAGCGCCTCAGAGCTCTCACCAATAAGCGCATCGAAGTTGTTGCGTGATATATAGTCAGACAGTTCATTCTTAATCCCGGGGATATGATGCACTGTCCGCCTGAACTGGCTCAGGTAAGTCCACCACCGTTTTAGCTTTGCTTTTTCAGGTGGTGGGCCCTTCTGAAAAGACTTCACAGGCTCCTGGTCACACAGCCAGACAATAGGGTTAGATCCCAGGAGTCGGGATTGTGACGATAGCACCAACATACCGGCCAGGAGTTCCTGGTCATAGGTGCTGTAGTTGGAACGCGCTTGGTTCCATTTCCAATTCCAGTGTCCCAGTGGCACCAGTCGCCACTCACTGGTAGGATAGTCATGTTTCAACGAACCATCACGGTTCAGTCCAGTAGTACGAAAATGGCAGTGGGTTAGTTCAGCGGGGTTAAGCTCCTGCCATTGGTAGATCGTACCTCCCCCCCCTACATCACGGGCATCAGTGATCAGGACTATCTCGCCCTCAGGGCGGGGCACTCCCAGGCAGTTGGAGGAGGCAATCTTCTTCTTCAACTCCTGGAAACACTCTTCCTCTCTGGAGGTCCCCCTCCAGGGAGTAGTTTTCTTGATCAGGTCAGTGAGGGGTGCAGAGGAGTAAGTAAATTTGTGGATGTGACGCCGATAGAAACTACAGGCGCCCACAAAACTCCTCACATCGTGTAGACCCTTCTTAGGGTCATCGCGAATCTGCATGTCCTGTAGGGGCTGCATCTTAGATGCGGCTGGTTTCCACCAGCCGTACCCCACGTCCAAACCCAAATACTCCATCTCCTCTTTCATAAACTCACATTTTTCGAGTTTGATTCGGAGATGGTTTTCTTGACAGACAGTGAAAAATTCACGGAGGAGAAGGACGTGGTCCTCTTTGGTATTAGTACCTAAACTCACGTCGTCGATGTGAGCCTCCATTTCTGCACCCCGAGAAATCAACTCTTGTACTAGAGGCCTGCGCCTCAGTATGTACAAAATTTTGTTCATAAGCTCCTGGAAGAGCGCTGGGGCATTTGCCACCCCGAAAGGCATAACCTTCCACTTGAAGACACGACCCTTAGGGGTTATAAAGGCCAGAAGCTCCTGAGCTGCGGCGGTTAGGTCCACCTGCCAGAAACCAGAGCGTTTGTCCATTTTGGTCTTATACCTGCATTTGGCAATACGCTCCAGGGTGTTTTCCATGTTAGGAATACTCCCTGAGTGGTTCTGGGTTTTCTTGTTGACCTCACCATAGTCTACAACAAGATGTAGGGCAGTCGACCCTGGTTTAGCAACAAGGAAACAGGGACTGCAGTGATGGGGATAGTCCCCGTGTTTATACTCTTCAACGAGGCCAGCATCAATGCATTCTTGGATCTGGCGCTCGATTTCTTCGACCTGTTCCTGTGGAGCGGGATAGGGACGACGCCTCACTCGCGTCTTTTCAAATTCTGGTTTCAATTTCAGGTCCATCTGGACCAGTTTTTTACAAGAAAGGGGAGGCGGCAAGGCGCCGAACACCTCCTCATAGGTTATCAGCAGTTTCTTCAGGCGGGGGTCAAGGTTAAGACTCTCGAGTTTCTGAAGGAAATCCTCCTCAGCATGGAGGTTGCTTTTTCCATGTTATTTCTTTTTATGCCGATCAGCAGTTTCGGCTGGCACAGTACCATCGTCCCACTCAGGGGGACATTGCTGCCCATAGTGTAGAGAATACACTAGAGGTATCTCAGGATCAGGCAGCGTATAGGACTCATCGTCCTCCTCAGACCAGATGGAGTATTTCCAGGTCTGTCTGAGGTATTGCAGCCGCTCTTGGCGCTCAATACCTTCGGCCTTCAGGTACAACAGCCGCCGGAGTTCTTGAGTGTCATGCTCAGACAATGGCATGTTATTAGCAGCAGGCCGCGCCAGAGCATCAGCACTCCGGGCCACGGGTTCACCTGTGTGCACAGGCTGCATG
Organism: Eutreptiella sp. 'Long Island Sound 2002'; assembly: GCA_964036045.1. Classification (NCBI taxonomy): domain Eukaryota; phylum Euglenozoa; class Euglenophyceae; order Eutreptiales; family Eutreptiaceae; genus Eutreptiella; species Eutreptiella sp. 'Long Island Sound 2002'. The sequence continues at coordinate 175,502,323 of OZ038381.1, forward strand.
TGTAGCACTGGCTTCCCAACAGGGGAAGCGGGTTCAGAGGTTGACTCTAGATCTACCTCCTCTAGCAACAGCTGGGCTAGGAAAGCACTATGTTTTAGGTCAACACAGCTGGGATCAACAGAGGGAATAGTGCTGGCGATCTCAGACAGTTGGTGGTCAGCATCCTCTTTTACAGCTGCAGGTTCCAGATAGTCATCAGGAGACTCACACCCTGTAAGTGTGGCAGATAGGTGCTCAGGAGATCGATTTTTGAGATCATAAAGGGTCAGCCCACGATTTTCGGCCATGACCTCTTTTAGTAGCACCTGGTCTAGGTCACACAGGGGTACAGGATTGAGGGATCCATCGACGATGGACAGGAAACTGGCCCACTCAGTGGCCTGCATAGCTGTGTCTGAGTCCTCAGGCACATAGATGGGGCCGTCGGGGAGTTGCACTCTTCCCACGGTCATTCGATCTAGCATACGGCGCCAGTAAGCATGTTCACCAGAGCAACCCCAGTCAGGGGTGCGCATAATAACCCTTCCTCCCTCATAAGCGATTTTGGTTAGAACCTTCGCGAGCAGGGAGAAGGGAGGGTTAGCATACGCTAGGCCCATTGCTTTCCAGAAGAAACGGAAAGCATTGTTCAGTTGTTTCGAGCAGTACAACTGCATGATGTGCTGTTGTTGGCTCGCAAACAATTCCACCTGGATCTCATCCAGGTTTATCTGAAGGGCCGCCAGTCCATTTTCAAGAACATGACGGGCCAGTTGGTAGTTTTCAGTACGATAGTTCGTCTTGGCTGCGTAGCGCAGCCCAGACTCTTTTCGTCCTGACAGCTCCAAAGGAACGGAGAATAGCCCACTGCCTAAGTCGCAGTGCAAAGAGTAAGGACGCTGTAGGGACAGCATTTTTACCTGGGGGTTTCTTCTTAGAAAGTAGGTGCCAATGACGATGTCAAAGGCGTCAGTGTCCAACACTCTGCAGTGTTGGGTCACGGTTTCGTCGCCCAAACATATGGTCACATCGACTCCCCCCAAGGAATGGATGGTACGCCCATCCCCTACTCTTATGGCCACGGTCTTAGTTTTCCTGAAAGTTTTAAGCAGGCGCCGGGCCACTATGGAAAGTGTTGCACCGGTATCAAGCACCGCTCGAAAAACCTGATCCCCGATTTTCACGAGGATCCAGAAAACCAAGTCCTCCTCTTCGGAGCCGCCCCCCTATTCCTCATCAGGGAATTTCACATCCACCCCTGCAGCCATGAGGGACTTGGCCATCCAGGCCAAGCGCCTCTTCTTGGAATTATTCCCCTCAGGGGTAGCGTTATCCCCTTGGGGGCGTTTCTTGGGGTCACCTGCGGGAGCGGGTGTAGCAGCAGGAGTGGGTGTTGCAACGGGCGCTGATGAGCGCCTCTGGGGGTTAGGGGGTCCAGTTTTGCCACCCCCCTTGCCACCTCCTTTACCTTTATCCCCATTCGGGGGATTTCTGGCGGGCGTCTGGGTCTTGTGGCGCTCCGCCTCCTGACGCTTGAGTTTGTCACTCTCGCGTTTCTTGATGTGGCATTCGTCCTCGTAGTGACGACGTTTGCCACAGTAACCACAGGTGATGGTACACCTGAAATGGTCCTGATGGGTCACAGTTTTCCCATCTTTAGTATGCTGCTGACGTTTCATCTGCAGCATACAGCCACTGCGGAGATCGCAGTCAGAGGCATGACAAGGTCCCCCCTTGTCATTGACAGGTCGGCAGTAAAACAGGGGGGGTGTGCCTGCATCAGTTGGAACCTCGTTCATGGCACGTAGGTTGCCCCTCCCTTTACCACCTCCCTGGTTGGTGTTAGTGGGATTTTTATGCCCCTTCCCTTCGCCACGTTCGGGGGTAGGGGTACCACCTCGTCCCAAATGCTTCTTGAGGAATTTCTCCATGTGGGAGTCATTCTCTCTCTCAAGAGCTAGCTCAATCAAGAGATCCACCAGTTCATCGTACGAGTGGGTCCTGCTCTTCCTCTCAGAGGTGGAGCGGCAATCATCCCACGTACGCTGGGGGATCTCACTCATGAGCCACAGGTGGGGCTCAGTGGCTCCGTAGGAGGCCACGTTCATCCTCGAAAATAAGTACTCCAAGTCGCACACATACTCAGAAATTCGCGCAGCGGATGGAAACTCCGGGAGCATAGGTAGCTCCTCGATCTGTGTGCGTACGCTGAGGTCAGTCTCATAGACTGGGAATGTTTTCTCTAACCTCAGGAGTACCTCTGCCCAGGTAGAACAGGTTTTCACAATCTGTTTGACCTGTTTTTGCAAAAATTTCTTTTTGCATGAGCGTTTTAGCAGTGAACATTGGGTGGCCACATCCACATGGGATTGGCCAGTCATCAAAAGGAACTCTGCAAATTCTTCTGCCCATTCAGGCAGATATTTGGGGTCGAACTCCGGCAGTTCCAGCTGGATGTTCGCCTGGGCGATTGGTCTGCCCGTCTTCCCACCCCCCGGAGTTAGGCCTGAAGGCGACACGCCGGCAAGAGGGGCCAGGGCTGACAGCCCTCTTCTCTCACTCTCTGTCACAGGCACGTCCTGTAGATCAGCCATAGGCACAGTCCTGGCACGGGGGTGAAAGGGGCTGGGGCAGGTGACCTTAGGCAACAGCCTTGAGACCCTTGATCTCTTGAGATCTTCGGCCAGGGTACTCAGCCCTGGAGAGAGAGAGGGCAACTCAGGCTTGGGTAAGGGTTCTGCAATACCCAGTTTAGCCTTAATGGCCTCCGATAAGGCCGTTACATCTGGATCTTCTGATCCAGACAGGAGTTTGGCCAACAGCTCGGCCGTTTGATCCAGGGCACCGTAGGTTGGCCTTGGATGATGTTGTTCTTCGACTCGAGTAGGGCCCACTTCGGGAGCCCTTGGGGTTGGACAACATGGTCTTGGATACTCAGGTCTTAGTCGTCTTGGTAGGCATGCAGTGGACGGAGGACCAGAGTGTGCGTAGGACCCTAGGTCTGTACGTGGTCTGGATCCATGTACAGCCAATGGCTCCTCTCCATCTTCCCCACGGATGGATTTGTAGTACTCCTCATGCATGATGTACTCATCCATCTTCTTCTTCAGCTCCTCATACTCCTCAGATCCTTCAATGGCAGTTGAGGATGAAGCTGGACAATTTGATCTGGATATTGAGGCAGCCACACGTCTGTGGAGGTGACTGAAGCTGTCTTCACCGTGTGCTGCTAAGGCCTCGGTAGTAAGGACTTTACTTTCTTCCGCCCTTCTGCGTTCTGGATCTCCTTGGGACCCAGATGCGCCACTGAGATGATGTGGAGCTCGCTACGGTGGTTCACTCATTGGGTGGGCCATGCTGCCCATTTGCACTTGGACAGTTCGGATGGGCCAGGTCCTGACGCTTGGCGTGGACATGATGAACTTGTTGTTGAGCTTTTGTGCTGCACTTCTTCTCAGGGTCGGTTCAAAAGGTCACAAGGGACTGTCTCTGCTACCGGAAAGATGTCCTTGAATTATGCCCTAGATATTTTGATGTATTCCTGCAGGTTTTGTAGTTGAAAACCCAAACCAAAGCAGCAAGTAGAGCAAGGACAGGATGTGGATCGAATCAATGATTGGTTTTGAAATCCAGTGTAACACAGAAGGGCTGCAGATAGACAAAGCAGGTTTATACACAAAGATTCAATCACAAATGGATAATACAAAAGATTTTATATGAAAATTGGTCTGACTCTTGCCTCAGAGGTTGCATTAGGCACTTCATGTGCACTCTTTTGGGTGAAATGGTGCTGGTTAGGACTGAGGGGCATAGATGTCAGGACCACACAGAAAATGACTTGGCCAAGCAACTGAATTCAGAAACAGTTACAAAGTAGGACCACAATAAGTGGTAGAAACAATTGAGTATAGGGGTCTTGAGGTGGGAGACCACTAGGCTTGACCTCCAAGGCCAATCAAGCATGAAATGCCTGATTTATTTTGGTATGTCCTCCATGAAGGAAGGTACCTCCGCTCAGTTGAGTGGTAGGGGTGAACTTCATTGGGGGGCTAGGGTCACAACCCTAGTTACTTAGAGAAAGTGTACTTTAGGCAACAAAAGAGAGATAAAAACACTTAAGTTTGTCTTAGCATCAACAAAGGGTTTTAAGGGGGGCTCAGCCTGGATCAAGCCCTCCAAGAAAGACATGGCAGTGACCTTTTCTTACTGACACCACCGTGGTGAAGGGGGGGCGCCAGCACTGAATGTAGGTTTGCACCAGGTGTTCGCACGTTGGGCAGTGTGAGACGAAAGAGATAACATCCATTGGGTGCGGGTCGGGGCAAGCGTGGCAATGGCGAGGGCGCAAGTTGTCGTGGAAAGCAAAAGGCGCCATGTTGAAGTTTCCGGAGGACCATTTGAAGGGGAGGCCTTGGAACCATGAAGAGAGGCTGTAAAAATGGAAGCTGGACGGTGCGTGGATGTTTTCGTGTTTGTGGCAAGGGAGGAGGTGCTTGATTGAGGTGGTAGTCAGTTTGTGTATGACGGGGAGGGGGCCTCTGGATATGCACCCTATCGGGGGGGGGGGAAGGAGGGAGGGGTCCCAGACCATCACGTGGGCGGCCCACTTTGAGTAAGCATCCGAGATTTAATTCCCCACAAAACCGGCGTGCCCTTTGATCTGCCCCCAACCCTGGATCATCCCTGGGCGTAGGGAGGCCTGGATGGACTGAAGAGAGGATTCCCACGTGCCGGCTGGCGAGCGTGACGGGAGGTCTGGGGGGGTGCTCGGGGAGAGAACAGTGATAACGTGGAGGTTGCCCCCTAGCACGGCAAAGGTGAGGTGCGGGTGAGATGCAAGGGCCCACCGTAGGAACATAATAGCCGCCCAGAACTCCGATCCCTCTGAGGACTGGTATGGGGACGTTTGGCACAGCACCCATCTGGAGCCATTTGGGAAAAACAGGGTGGCTGCAGACCCGTAGCCCAAGGCGCCCGCTGAGCCATCCAAGTACACCCATGTCGTGCCGGGGGACGATGTGAGGAGGAGGGCAAGGGCTGCTTCACAACCCCATTCTTCGAGGTCATCGGGGTCAAGGGAGTGAGGTTCATCTGGGAGCCGGTACAGCTCGCCATGCAGTGAAGAATCGAGCAGGACTCCGCCGTGTGGCCCGGGGGGGGGGGGGGGTTGAGGATGTACTCTTGGGGGTGGAGAAGGGGGGGGGTAAGCAGTTCGTGGTGCCCTGCCAGTTGGGGCCAGACAAAAATGACTGGGTTTTGAAAGGTGTACTCTTTTTCGTTGCGGCGGAGACCGGGGTCTTTGATGGTGTGGGTGGTGCCGTACGAAAACGGGAGTGTGGCGAGCGTTGAAGCCGGTTCCGACCCCGTGGCCATCTTGGGGTCACTTGGGGTGTGTATCTATGTGCGGGCAAGCCGCCATTGGCTGATATCATACTCTCCCATCCACCTGACCTAACCCGATGTGATAGTGTGATAGGTTTGGCCATTCCGGCCATGAGCGGCCATGTTCAGTAATGAGGCGCCGCCAGCGGAGATCTATATATCAGAATATCAGGAATCAACAGGGTTTTTTTATCATAATGTTTCCGTAATTTTTCAGCCTTCCGTTCTGATGGTCAATGTATCGGCGACTGTCAGTGGGCTCGCGATTTTGCGGTAACCGAATGGTTAACTGTTATTTACAGATATTTTGGCGGAAACTCCGATGAAGGGTCAGATTTCATCAGTAAAGGGTTCGTTGCTTCCGCAATTTTCATATTATACACTCGCAAAACTAATCCGATTTTTTCAGACTTTCAGAATCGGATTTTCGACTTCGACATCGCCGCACTTGATATGACGAATCTCGAGTGGTCCGACATTTTTCCCCGATTACGAATCAGCCTTCCTTTTGTTATGCCCTTCATTTGTCTTGGAGATATAGTCGAAACAAAAGTGATTCGTGAGACCACTTTGAAAGGTCATATCTCCGGCTCACGGCGAGGTATAACAATTTCGAGAATTGGGTTGGAACCGCCTTGGTCTCAACTTAATGAGGTAAGCATCAAACGCCTTTGGTGTGTACACATGCCCGGTATAGCAAGGGATAAGGGTCAAGAGGGTAGAAAGTGATATATAACTCTTGGACCGTGCAACCGAATATTTTATTGCGACTTTCGAGTGTACCGCATGAGTGTTGGGGTTGCATAGCAACTTTCCCTGGGTTCCTACGTATTTTTAACGTGAACTTATGTCCATGGAGGGTCATGGCATATCATGGCGGGAGCCACTTTTGAGGGTATGTGTTATATGCATGGTATGTGCTTCGATATGCTCACGCCCATGTTATATATCTCCGTTTGTAGGAAGATATATGGAGTCATACGTGGCAAGGGCTTCGCCCATGTCCCAATGGTGAACTCCATAGCGCTAGACTAAGTCTACCGCTCATATAGTGCATGTGGGAAGGCCTACGGAGCGACCCACAAGCGCCAATATCAATTTTCCCATTTTCATGGTGTGTGTTGAGAGGAGGTTCGAAGGTGTCCTTATGCGTCCATATGGGGATCCAAGTGGGGGGATTGTTTGCAAATGGTCCCAAGCAATTGTGTTTTGAGTCATAGGTCGACACCATGGGTGAGCGAAGTTATATACTATTGTAATTATCTTGAATTTGGCATTATTTGCATGTTTTTGATCTCATTTTATGCTCATTTTTGTGTTTTATGTGCTCAACTGGTCGGCTAACAGTAAAGAGCCTAGAGATCCGTGAACTGTGGTATGTTGCTTATATGTTGGCATATGCTTCGGTGTTGTACCTCACCATATGCCGGATCACATGGTCACTTTGGCTTGGCACACGAGGCCTCACAAAATTAGGTCTCAAACCCATGAGCTGACTTGTGAAGCATGTCATGTACATAACTGGAGGGGTTTCGGAGCCAATGATGGCATATTCTTGGGCATGGACCTTTGGTCTATGGCACCCTTGTATACTACTTTCCGGTTTGACACATGCATGGAGCATTTGAATATTTGCCGTATGCATTTTTGAGTATATAATTGAATTTTGGGCATTATGGTGTGATTTGCCTGATTTTGCCATGTTGTGAGGTCATCTTCATGGGGCAGTTCTCCAAGCCCATTCGACTCCAAATCCAACCAAGGTTATGTTAGGGTAGGGCATGGTCCTGAGTGCCACTCTAGGCCATGACACACCACCTCCCCTAATGGGCTAGGATTTATAGGCTTGGGAGTGAACACATTTTTGGGGTATGTGTAGTGACTTGTGACACATGGCATTCAGCCATCTCATTTGACCTGGTTCAGGGCATCATGTTGGTGAGTCAGGGGAAGGTCTTGAGTCCAGGGAATGAGGGGTTTATGGCTGAGTCTGTTTATGTTTACCTCTTTCCCCAACTCTGCTTTATTTGTGTTCAAATGCCAATTTGAGGGCTTTCTTCCTTGGTGCAATTCTTGTACATGCCCGCCACGGTGAGACGACCGGTGAGCTGAACGGAGGCCCGCAGCGTGTATTGGATTGTGGATTGGGTTATTGCTGTACTTGTGGGATCTGGTTGCTGTTCAGGGTTGAAGGAGGATAGTATTGTCTATATTTTTGGATTTTGGACCCTGGATTTTGATAAATGCAATCGTTGATCAGGAGCAAGTCGGCAGGGGTAACAGGCGGAAGGGGCACAGCGGGGGCCGGTCCTGGTAGGGACCTTCTTTATGGTAGCAGAGGCGTACCTGCTGCCCCTACCTACCGCCGACCCGGGGACTTGGGCCCCTATGAGCCCTGCCCAAGTACGCCCCGGGTGCGTATTGTGGACTCGGTGGAGACCACGCCGGAGATTGGAGCCATAGAAGAGCCGAGACGTTCAAGAGCATGGCGAACTCCGGAAGTTGAAGCCCGAAGAGAAGTACGACATTCGGGAGGAGGAGGACTTGACATGGAGGATCTGGTCTCCGTGTGTGAGCGTCGCTGCCGAAAGGCATGCAACCTCCGCTCCGCAGCGGAGGACTCTGAGGAGGCCTGCCATTCAGACAGCAGTGGAGGACGGGCCCGGCGCTACGGGAAGCACGGGTCACCCAAGTCCGCGGGAAGGGACGCCGGGGCTATGGATACGGACCCGAGCCCGGTCAGGCTGTGGGAATCCGAGGGGCACTCCGAGGGCTATCGGACAGCCTATGAGCAACCTTCGGAGTCGGAAGAGACGGCCAGACCGCCCACAAGGGCGAACACGGCCCCAGAACCCAGCCTGGAGCATGACGCCGAGGCGTTGGAGAGGCCCGCCAGAGCCAGGACGGCGCCTGTGGCCCGGCACACGGAGCCACCGCGGGATAGCATGGGCGACACACCCATGGCGGAGGAGTCCAAGGCGCCGGGAACCGCGGGACGCGCCGGACCAGGTGGAAGGCACGCTGAGTGCCACTGCGAACACGTGTCCTTCCTCATGGGCAAGTACCCAAAGATGGGGATGGACGCCATCGTGCATCGTCTCGACCGCCTGGACAACGCGAAGGACGGTCTAGAGGAGGACTTCGCCGGGATCCTGGATGACCAGTCGACCGCGGAGAAAGACATGGAGGAGCTGCGAGCGGATCAGGCCCGGTACCGGGAGAGTCTGGAGCTGGCCCTGCAGAAGCAGCAGCAAGTAGTGGACAGCCTCCTCCACTTGGTGGAGGACATGTCGGGACGCCTGAAAAGGCTAGAGGAGCTACAGCCCCTCGCCTCGGGTCCGGAGCTCCCGGCAAAGCCGGCAGCGGCAGAGCTGGTGGAGCGGGTTAAGACCCTCCGGAGCGCCATGGATAACCCCATGGGCGGTCCGGCAGAGGCACCCTACGCGCCTCCGCGTGTTGACCCAGGTGCGCTGCCTTTTGTTCCCATGTTCAGCGAATCCACAATGCTCGGGGAACAAACGGCGCCGGCTGGGTCCATGCGGGAAGGGCACGCAACCACGGACCCGAGGAGCCTGACGGTACAGATGTCCCATGCCACCCAGGATCCACCGCCCACTACGACTGCCTATGCAGTTTATGCGGAAGAGGAGATCCAGAACCAGACCATGCAGGGGCGAACCATGGGAAGCGCCGACGGACATGGTCGAGGTCATCCAGGCGGAAACCTGTGGGCGAAGGACCCCAATACGGGGATATGGACGGCCGATGGAGCAAGTCCTTCCCGCATTCCAAACCCCATGGGTTCAGGCCCAACTAGACCGCACTCCATGGAGGAGAGAGATGTCCGGGGAGTGTACTCACACCCCCCCGCCACAGGTGGTATCCGTCTCGGTGGAGTGGTGGCTGGGGACGTCGGAGACGCCATCAGGATTGACGACCTCAGGGGAATCAAAATCCCCTACTATGATGGCAACCCCTCCAACCTGGACTACTTCATCCTGGATTGGGAGGACTTCGCCGAGGAGGTCGTCGGCGAGATGCGGGGAGCGCCGCAGGACAAGTGGGTATGTCGGACATTCCCACACCGGCTGGCGCAGGACCTGAAGCAGGAGCTGCGGGATCAGATCCGGGAAGGATTGATCCGTACGGAGCAGGCCTGCCTCCAGTGGTTGGAGGATGAGGAGCGGGTGGACGCTCCGAACCAGAAGCTGGAGGACTTGTGGTCCATCCCGCTGCAGCTGGACCGCGGCGAGCTGCGGGTCCGGGAGTGGAACCGGTACCTGCGGAAGTACCGACGGAGCCTGAAGCTGGTGGAGGACTGGAACGAGTCCAGCGAGATCCGCCACCTCCTGAAGGACATCCTCCCCGGCCACTGGAAGAGGCGAGTGGAGGACGAGGAGAAGAAGCGCGCCAAGAAGCGGGTTGCGGTGAGGATCATGGCGGCGGAGGATACCCATGCGGGTATCATGGAGTTCTTCAGGAGGAACCTGGGCGAGCCTAACTGGATGTTGGGACTGAAGAACGCCTTGTACGTGGAGGTATTTGGAGACTCCAAGGGGCAAAGGTTGCTGCGCCTCAACAACGTGGAGTGGAAGCGCGGGGAGCCGCTGAGGATGCAGGTCATCTTCGCCCGCATGAGCCTGGACGAGATTGTGAAGTACATCACGGTGGAGTTGAAGCTCAATGCGAAGAACGAGGCCCACGTGCAGGATCGACATGGTCATGGACAACAAGGCCACCGAGAAGACCGCCATCATCGGGAGATCCAGGAGGACACGGCCAACTCTGCGGAGGATGGTAGTGGAAGTGGCCAAGACCACTGGTCCCGGGGGGATCACGAGGAGGCCCAGTTCTTCGCGTTTGTGGGGCACAACGTGAGGAACCATGGGCAGGATCGGTCCAGATGGAGCCAGGTGGGACCCAAGAAGGGCAAAGAGCCAAGGAGGATCGGGAACCCACCGCTCTCTTTCCGGGAGTACAGGTCTCAGCACGACGGGTGCTGGGTCTGTTATGGCAAGGGAAACAACCATGCACACGACCACCGTCAGTGCAAGGTGTATGAGGCGGACAAGAAGGCCTACTTCGCCGCCCACCCCGAGAAGAAGCCCAAGGAGCAGCGGATTTCCGATTGGAAGGCGAAGGGCGGAGATGGGGCAAAAGGCCAAGGCAAAGGCCAAGGAAAAGGCGGAGGAAGAGGCTATGGTGGTGGACCTGGCCAAGACCGACGAGTGAGGTCGATCGAGGAGGTTGCTGAGGACATGTTGAGGACGTTGGAGGAACTCAAAGCCCAGCAACGTGGTGGACAAAGTCCTGGCGGATCGCAGCCGGAAGGGGCTGCGGGAAGCCAAGGCTAGAGGAGCCCCCACGGGAGTGGGACCTCGGCGGTCTCTCCTCCGAAAATCAGTGGAATCCCAGAGAAAGCGAAGGCACATCGGGTGCCGAAGAAGGCTCCAGAAGAGCCAAAACCACTGAGTTTCGCCACTCCCAACCCCTGGAGCGCCCTGCCAAGGGAAGTTTATGTGGGCAAGGGACGTGGTAAGAAGGAAGGAGCGACCACGGAGAGCCCCGTGGACGGGCAAGACCAACCCAAGATCTATACCATCCGTGATCATACCCTCGAAGTCCTGATGCACCCAGACCTGCCAGAGTTGCATGCCGTGAGAGTCGTCCATACACCGCATGGTGACGAGCGGCAGTTGCACTTGAAGGTGCGTGTACGGTGCGGACAAGAGGATTTGGTGGTGGATGTTCTGGTGGATACGGGTGCCCAGGTGAGCCTGGTCCGGAGAGGGTTGTTCAAGGAGGAATCCCTGCAGCCCAGCCGTAGACCGGTACGCCTGAAGGTGGCCAATGGAGAGATTATGGGTGGTGGCACCCATGAGGCCACTATCAGTATGGAATTCTGGGAACATGAGCGCTTGAACCGCCCTGATCTGGCGAAGAGAAGCACTCTATCCGGGAACTACTATGTGGCCGACATTACAGATTGGGATATGATCATGGGGTATGACTTCATGGTGGCAAATCCCATTGGAGCCCTTCCCCATCGCGCAACGCTGGTCCGGGAGGATGATGAATGCCTCACATGGCTGTCCACGGATTATGCATGCGGATCATCCTAATGGAATGCTGAGGAAGAGGATCGGATCGTCCGAGCGGTGCAAGCTGTGGGTGCCAAGTCCAGAGGAGACCGCGGAGTTCAGCTCACAGAGTATGGAATTGCGCCACATGTGTGTGACAGGATGATCCAGACGCTGGGAGCCGAAGCGCCCGAGACGGACGTCTTCGCTTCCCGGGATGCCCCACTTTTGCGGAAGTGTAGGAGGCATTGGCATCGAGGAGACTCAGCCTGGCATAGGCATTGGGGTTTGAAGGAGTGGGGGCCCATGTATTGGCATGGCTCCCTGGACAATACCAGACGTACGGTGGAGAAGATCGTCGCGGATAGGGCGAAGGGGATCCTGGTCATAACCGGCATAGGATCCACCCCATGTCCGCTGGAGGGTCTGAAGTCGACGCTGGACTCCATCACCCTGAACAAGATGTCGTTCGGGCCAGAGGAGGAGTTGTTCATCGACGCCAAGGGTGTATCAATGCCCTCCCCGGGTCAAGCGTGGGGTACCAAGGCTTTCCTGGTGGATGGGGCGCAAGCCCAGCCCACGGGTGATGAAGCATTCATCCGTAGGGTGGAGGCCGTGCCCATGAAGGTCATGTTTGAGCCCAAGGAGGGGACGGATCAGCCAATTGATGGCATTGACGTCCTGTCCCACGCCGAGATCGACGACGTCGTCAACTACATGCGGATGGGGATGCACGACCGTGTGGCAGCGAAGAAGAGGCGGGCCATGGTCACATCTCCGCATTGGTGGGATGACAAGATGTTGGTCACCGGCAAGTACGAGAAGGATGAGTTCGTGGCGAGGGTCATGGATCACATCGCAAACCAATACGATGGTCCGGTTGGGTCGGACCCACCAACGTGGGGTTTTCCAAGAGTGGGAACCGGTAGCGACGAGCACCAGCCCGATGCCGCAAATTTTCGAAGATTATCGGTGGGAATCGCGACCCACGACGATGAAGACGGCATATCGGACGAGGAGAAGTCAGACTCGGACCCAGAAGAGGCCTATACCGCAGTGCGGTTGGTTGTAACGATACCGAAGCAAGCGGCTGAAGAGGCTCAGGAAAACCCGAAGGTCGCCGAGCTGAAGGAGAGGCTGATCAATGCCTATCCGCGGCTATTCAGTTGCATCGCCAACAAGAAGCCTCCAGATCGTGGGAGGTTTGGCACAGCGAGGATCAAGCTGAAGCCGAACCCCAAGATCTATCGTCATCGGGAGTACCAACTTCGGGGCGATCGGGCCGAGGCAATGAAGAAGCTGTTGGCCGAGTTCATTGAGCGGGGATGGATGGAACCCTTCGACAGTGAGTGGGCCAGCCCAGCCTTCATTGTGCCCAAGAAGGAGAAGGGCGAGTAGAGGTTGGTGGTGGATTACAGGGGTTTGAACGAGCAGACCGAGCACGACTCGTACTCGCTTCCCCTGATCGACTCCATCCTCCAAAAACAACAGAAAAAGCGGATTTTCACGGTGTTAGACCTGAAACACGGCTATCACCAGATGCCGCTACACCCGGACTCCAGGCCCTGCACAGCGATGTCGACGCCGCTGGGGCCCATGCAGTGGAAAGTGGTGCCTATGGGCGCCAAGAATGGCAAAGCCGCTTTCCAGCGCATGATGGAGGACCTACTCGGTCCTGTCCGGGACTGTGCCGACCCCCTCGTGGATGACATCATCATCGGATCCGGCACGGAGAACATGACTGAGGACGAGCTCATCGAAGCGCATGAGAAGGATCTGCGCCGAGTGCTCAGCAAGCTGGACAAGCACAACATGGTGTGCAAGCCCACCAAAGCCTCACTCTTCGTGAAGGAAGTGGAGTTCGCGGGTCACGTGGTTGGTCACGGGCAACGCCGTCCCATGCCTGGGAAACTGGCGTCCCTGCAACACTGGGAGAAGCCCCAGACCATCAGCGAACTCCGATCCTTCATGGGGTTCTGCAATTACTATTCGGGCTATTTCCGGATGTATGCAGAACTTTTTGGGCCGCTGCACAAGATGTTGCAGGTGGGCAAGTTCGATGGACAGAAGGGGAGCAAGAAGAAGCTTGTCTGGACCTCTGAGGCTGAGGATGCGTTCAACCGCCTGAAGGAGCGACTCCTGGGGCAGTTGGGGCTGTTCCTGGTGGACCCGGACAAGGGATTCGTGCTACGGACAGACGCCTCGGACTATGCCGTGGGGGCAGTCCTCGAGCAAGTCCGGGACGACGGGACTCATGTTCCCGTGGCGTTTTGGAGCAGGATCCTGGCCGAGGGCCAACGCCGAACATGGACCGCGAGGGAGAAGGAGACATACGCCATTGTATGTGCGCTCAGGAAGTGGTCTGGCCACATCGGACTGCAGCCGGTGGTGGTTTGCACGGACCACCAGTCCCTACAGAGCTGGCACAAGGAGCATGTCGACACCCCCTCAGGACCAGCGGCTAGGAGGGCCCGATGGCACGAGACGTTCGCCAAGTTCGACCTCAGCGTCGTGTACGTCCCGGGGAAGAACAACACTGTGGCAGATTGCCTCAGTCGCTGGGCCTACCCCGCGGGCAAGGCGTGGATGGACATATCCAGCCATGGCGACGCCGAGGAGACCGAGGAGGCCAAGCGCATCATCGAGATGGAGAAGGCCATGGAGCAAGAGGGGGTCAAGCGTTTTGTGGTGATGGCAAACCGTACAGACCTGGCCAAGTTCCGGGGCGCCCGAGTCCAGGCTATTCGAGAGGAAACCCTCGAGCAATGGATGGTGGCCCCTGTAGAGCTAGTCAGGTCGGTGCTCACAGAGGACTGGTCGGATGACTATGCGGCATCTGATCTCTGGAGCAAGTACTGGAATGCCGTGAGCGCCCCGTCAGAGGACCCCGTCAGACACACACCACGAAAAAAAAAAGCCAGCAGCGCAGCCCGAAAGAAAGGGGATGCGGGGAGAGACCACAGGGCCCGGGACAGGGACACCCAGCAAACGGAAAAAAAAAAAGCGCAAAAAACACACCCCGACAACCCAGCCAAGAAGGGCGGGGCACAGCCGAGCCCCGGGCCCAGCACGCACGCCCAAGCCGCACACCGGAACCAGAAACGGCGGGGGGCAAGCGAAACGTGCACGAAACCACACACAACCCAAAAGCAGGCCGACACCAAAGCCCAACCACGAACACCACAAACAGCCGGCAAAAGAGGGACAACACCACAAACCGAGCCCAAACACACCCACCCAGGACCCCAGCCACGACTGGCAGGGGTTAACAAAACCCACACCCAACCGCAACCCGGACCCAACCACAAACGCAAGCCAACGGTAGGAAACCCAGTGCCCACAGCCCGGGCACTGAGGCAGCCCGAGCCATGCAGGTGACCCGGCCAAACGAGATCCGGAGACCGGGGGTAAGGCTGCATCCTAAGGCCAGCGCTGCTTTGGGACTCGAGGCGGAGCGTGCGACACCCAAGCGCCTCGGAACCCAAGTACCAAGAACATGCATGCATGCCTTGGGAACGGGATACGCCAGGAAGTCCGGTGAACCTGTAGGGTTCTGCCCAAAGGAGGGGACGTGCGCAAGCACGGGGGCACACCCTCCCGGCGAGACAAGAATGTCACGCCGGCGGCGATCAGCCCTCCCGGTGTTGCCCGGGGCCGCTTTGTTGGGGGCCAACAGACAGGTCTAGCGGGATGTAAGCCGCCTCCCCTCTTCACGCGCAGAGCCTCTTCCTGTTCGTCACAGGGGCGACGCCAGGGGGAACCAAGGGGCGCCTCTCCACGACCGAGTGCACCTACCTACCTACCTGGTTGGATGACTATGCGGCATCCGACCACTGGAGCAAGTACTGGAATGCCGTGAGCGCCCCGTCGGACGACGAATGGCCCGAGGGCTTAACCGAGGATGGGGACAAGTTGTTCCTCAAGGACAAGCTGCTGGTGCCCGAGAACCGAGTGGAGGAGCTCATTGACCATTGGCACAACGCCCAGCTCATGCACCCTGGCCGAGACAAGATGCAGCAGGACCTGGAGTGGCGTTTCAAGTTCCCTCCGGGGTACTACGCCATCCTGGATAGGTATTGCAGCGACTGTGCCGTGTGTCGGGCCACGAAAAGCCCCAACCACTCCACAGCGGGCAACCCGGTGTACACGGCTATACCGGAGGCCCCTATGCGGTCCGTGGCCATGGATGTATTCGCCATGCCGGAGGTCACCGTGGAAGGAGAGACCTACGACTGTGTCATCCTGGCGGTGGATAGGCACAGTGGGTATATCGTGGCGGTCCCCGGCAAGAAGTCCAAGAAGAAGGACAAGAAGGACAAGCATGCAGTGGGGCTGCAGGCCAAGACCGTCGCTAATGCCATGATCAGGCATTGGCTGACAATTTTTGATGTCCCGGCTGTCATCTGCAGCGATCGGGGCAGTCAGTTTGTGGGGACGTGGTTCAAGACGATGTGCAAGCACATGGGTATTCGGCACGCCAAGACCGTGGCGTACCACAGCCGGTCGAATTGCCGAGCTGAGGTGGCCGGGCGGCAGATGTTCGAGAAGTTCCGCCAGCTGCACATTGACGAACCGGGCCGGAATTGGTACAATTCGCTGTGGAGGGTACTCCAAGCGTATCACGACCTTCCGGGGCCCACTGGACTGTCGCCCCATCGCATCCTGTTCCTACGGGATCGAGTGTCACGCACTCTCCCGTGGTTGAACCATGGCAAAGTGGCCCGGGATGCGAACGCCATGATGGCTGAGGCGGACGACACGGCGGCCAAGGTGTGCAAGGCACTTCAGGACGAGCATGACAAGAAGGCCAAGTACTTCAAGCAGGGGAAGGTCCAGAAGTATGCTCTCCAAGACACCGTGTGGGTGGAGCGGCACCCCAAGGATGTCCTGTCCAGGCATCGGCAGGCGTCCTGGTATGTGCCGGGGGTAATCGTGTGGAAGGTCGGGCAGGATGTGTATGCGGTTCGTGTGGGGGATAACAAGATCCTGGACCACGACCATACCCAGCTTCGTCCCCGAGCACCAGACCCCAGCGGACGTCCCGTCACCTTCGAGTTCACGGCCGGCAATGTAGACTCGGACGACGAGGGTGAGGACGACGACTTCACAGCCGAGAAGATCCTGGCGGACAAGCCGGACCCGGGGACGCCTGGGGGGAGGCTTTATAAAGTCCGTTGGAAGGGATTCGCCGCATCCAGGGACTCGTGGGAGCCTCCGAGCAGTTTTGTGCCGAGGTACACCACGGTCTGGATGGACTACCTGAAGAAAAAAAATATTTCTTTGGACGTCAAGGACGTGTTGGTCCATTTGGTGGCTGCAGTAGCACCGTAATGGATCCCCCTTGGCATTTTTGTTTGTTTTTGTGCTTGGGAGACGGGTGAGGGCGTTCATCCGGGAATTTTTCGGCCTTGAGTGGCCATATACCCCCTTCACTCGATCTCCACGTATATATTTCATCGTGGTATACGTATTTAGATCGATCGACGACGTTTTTCTATCTTTGATCCCCTTGGTCCATGTTGTAGATCAGGAGGAGACCGGATATGGCGTAGGGCACTGATTCAGTGTCCTCACCCCTCCCTTTGGGCGTGTGGGACGCCTACGACGTGTGTGGGGCCTCCATGTGTCCTTGGGACATGGGGGGGGGGGGGGGTTGGAGCTCATTGGGGTCCTCCCGTCCTCTCTTCCATGACTTCCGAGCGGTAACAACGCTCTGAGAAGGGGGGTGAAGCCGGTTTGGACCCCCGTGGCCATCTTGGGGTCACTTGGGGTGTGTATCTATGTGCCGGCAAGCCGCCATTGGCTGATATCATACTCTCCCATCCACCTGACCTAACCCGATGTGATAGTGTGATAGGTTTGGCCATTCCGGCTATGAGCGGCCATGTTCAGTAATGAGGCGTCGCCAGCGGAGATCTATATATCAGAATATCAGGAATCAACAGGGTTTTTTTATCATAATGTTTCCGTAATTTTTCAGCCTTCCGTTCTGATGGTCAATGCATCGGCGACTGTCAGTGGGCTCGCGATTTTGCGGTAACCGAATGGTTAATTGTTATTTACAGATATTTTGGCGGAAACTCCGATGAAGGGTCAGATTTCATCAGTAAAGGGTTCGTTGCTTCCGCAATTTTCATATTATACACTCGCAAAATTAATCCGATTTTTTCAGACTTTCAGAATCGGATTTTTGACTTCGACATCGCCGCACTTGATATGACGAATCTCGAGTGGTCCGACATTTTTCCCCGATTACGAATCAGCCTTCCTTTTGTTATGCCCTTCATTTGTCTTGGAGATATAGTCGAAACAAAAGTGATTCGTGAGACCACTTTGAAAGGTCATATCTCCGGCTCACGGCGAGGTATAACAATTTCGAGAATTGGGTTGGAACCGCCTTGGTCTCAACTTAATGAGGGAAGCATCAAACGCCTTTGGTGTGTACACATGCCCGGTATAGCAAGGGATAAGGGTCAAGAGGGTAGAAAGTGATATATAACTCTTGGACCGTGCAACCGAATATTTTATTGCGACTTTCGAGTGTACCGCATGAGTGTTGGGGTTGCATAGCAACTTTCCTTGGGTTCCTACGTATTTTTAACGTGAAGTTATGTCCATGGAGGGTCATGGCATATCATGGCGGGAGCCACTTTTGAGGGTATGTGTTATATGCATGGTATGTGCTTCGATATGCTCACGCCCATGTTATATATCTCCGTTTGTAGGAAGATATATGGAGTCATACGTGGCAAGGGCTTCGCCCATGTCCCAATGGTGAACTCCATAGCGCTAGACTAAGTCTACCGCTCATATAGTGCATGTGGGAAGGCCTACGGAGCGACCCACAAGCGCCAATATCAATTTTCCCATTTTCATGGTGTGTGTTGAGAGGAGGTTCGAAGGTGTCCTTATGCGTCCATATGGGGATCCAAGTGGGGGGATTGTTTGCAAATGGTCCCAAGCAATTGTGTTTTGAGTCATAGGTTGACACCATGGGTGAGCGAAGTTATATACTATTGTAATTATCTTGAATTTGGCATTATTTGCATGTTTTTGACCTCATTTTATGCTCATTTTTGTGTTTTATGTGCTCAACTGGTCGGCTAACAGTAAAGAGCCTAGAGATCCGTGAACTGTGGTATGTTGCTTATATGTTGGCATATGCTTCGGTGTTGTACCTCACCATATGCCGCATCACATGGTCACTTTGGCTTGGCACACGAGGCCTCACAAAATTAGGTCTCAAACCCATGAGCTGACTTGTGAAGCATGTCATGTACATAACTGGAGGGGTTTCGGAGCCAATGATGGGATATTCTTGGGCATGGACCTTTGGTCTATAGCACCCTTGTATACTACTTTCCGGTTTGACACATGCATGGAGCATTTGAATATTTGCCGTATGCATTTTTGAGTATATAATTGAATTTTGGGCATTATGGTGTGATTTGCCTGATTTTGCCATGTTGTGAGGTCATCTTCATGGGGCAGTTCTCCAAGCCCATTCGACTCCAAATCCAACCAAGGTTATGTTAGGGTAGGGCATGGTCCTGAGTGCCACTCTAGGCCATGACACGCCACCTCCCCTAATGGGCTAGGATTTATAGGCTTGGGAGTGAACACATTTTTGGGGTTTGTGTAGTGACTTGTGACACATGGCATTCAGCCATCTCATTTGACCTGGTTCAGGGCAATATGTTGGTGAGTCAAGGGAAGGTCTTGAGTCCAGGGAATGAGGGGTTTATGGCTGTGAATGTGTATGTTTACCTCTTTCCCCAACTTTGCTTTATTTGTGTTCATATGCCAATTTCAGGGCTTTCTTCCTTGGTGCAAATCTTGTACATGCCCGCCACCGTGAGACGACCGGTGAGCTCTGGGGGGGGAGGTCTGGGGGGGTGCTCGGGGAGAGAACAGTGATAACGTGGAGGTTGTCCCCTAGCACGGCAAGGGTGAGGTGCGGGTGAGATGCAAGGGCCCACCGTAGGAACATAATAGCCGCCCAGAACTCCGATCCCTCTGAGGACTGGTATGGGGACGTTTGGCACAGCACCCATCTGGAGCCATTGCGGAAAAACAGGGTGGCTGCAGACCCGTAGCCCAAGGCGCCCGCTGAGCCATCCAAGTACACCCATGTCGTACCGGGGGACGATGTGAGGAGGAGGGCAAGGGCTGCTTCACAACCCCATTCTTCGAGGTCATCGGGGTCAAGGGAGTGAGGTTCATCTGGGAGCCGGTACAGCTCGCCATGCAGCGACGAGTCGAGCAGAACTCCGCCGTGTGCCCCGGGGGGGGGGGGGGTTGAGGATGTACTCTTGGGGGTGGAGAAGGGTAGGGGTAAGCAGTTTGTGGTGCCCCGCCAGTTGTGGGCGGACAGAAATGACTGGGTTCTGAAAGGTGTACTCTTTTTCGTTGCGGCGGAGACCGGGGTCTTTGATGGTGTGGGTGGTGCCGTCCGAAAACTGGATTGTTGCCGATTCTGTATGCACCCCCGTGACTGTTCCTAGGTTGATAGTTGTCTTTATCTGACTCTTTGTGACTGCAGCCCTTCATGCTTTGATCCTGATTCTCTTCTACTTGCTTATCTCTGGCTTGGGCTATCCTGGATTGATTGTATTTCAGCAACTAAAACATTTTCCTCATCAAAAACAAGCAGCAGGAAACCCTACACCAGCAGCAAGCAGCAGGAGAGGCACAAACACAGTGTTGAAGTCACTATAAAACTTTGTGGTAGCAGAGGCAGACTGTCTCTGCGTCCCGGCAGCAACCCCGTGCCGTACATCCAGTGCGCCGAGATCAGTCATATATAAGCAGAAGGGCGAGCGAAGATGGACACAAAGAAAGAGGACACTGACGTGAAGACAGTGCCTGAGGCACCAGCAATGCCAGCACCTGGTGAACCTGGACCTGGACCTAGCGCTGTACCTTCGGACCCCTTACATGGGCCAGTGGAATTGGCGGAGGATTCGTTGGAAGGACTCCAGTCGGCCTTCCGGGCCCTCTCAGTCGAGGAGGTGGCCACTCATCCTGTGAAGAGGAAGAGAGAGAGCGAGAAAGATGCTGTAGAAGGCATAGCAGACCAAGGAGAAGACCAAGGGCAAGACCTGAAGAATGATCCTACCTTCGAAGGCGCACCAAGCGCTTGTGGCCTCCACGCATCACCCTCTCCTATAACCACCACACTCCCAATTCCAGACCCAGCCGCTGCAACATCCACACCAATAACCAACCCGCCTATGGCAGAGGGCACAGGCTTTACTGGTATGCCTACCTACCCTGCCTATGGTATGGGCCCACCTACCACTGCGTTTCCTGAGGCAACTACTGCCAGTGAGCCAGTGACCTCCAGTTCTGCGCCGCGATGGCATGCGGCTGACTATCACCATCCTCTACCCGCTACAGGAACCTATGTGGATGTTCCTGGGTATGCAACCTTGAGTGGGTTGAGGAGAGGACCTGAGTCTCTTCGAGGCAGGAGTAGAGGATCGGGGAGATCCTCCAACAGGTCCCTGACGCGGTCGGAGATCAACGAGGTGCTCCCCGGAGCCACCTCTAAAATCGTTGGCGACCTCACTCAAGAGATTCGAGAGAAACTGGAGCCCCTGATGATACCGCCCCAGGCGTCACCTACCACGGTGGGAGTGTCACCCCATCGAGTACAGGCCAACCACCTGGCGGCAGGGCTGACAAAAACCCTGGGGAGCCTGAGGAGCCGACCGATGCCGACCCCTGCAGCGATACCGAGAAGTCCTTTCGTACCGAGAACGGCCCAGCCGCCCTACAGCCACGTGACGAATTCTACGAGAGCCGAGCTGGACCGGCTGGGGCTGACAGCCTTTAGGGCAATGGTGGCTGTGGAGCCTTATGGCTCTAGTGATCTAGGCGGAGACCCCTCCGATGATGAGCCGCCGTCTATGACTTCTGCTTCGCCCTCGGAGGACGACGACCCGGAGGACCCCGAGAACCCAAGTGGGAAGAAGAAGAGGACGAAGAGGAAGACCCAACGCCCTGAGGGACGCAGGTCTCAGGAGGCTAAAGGTATTGCCACCTCCAAGATCGTGGTGAACCTGCCTGAGTTCACAGGCAAGGACCTCAGCGAGTTCGCTGAGAATTTTGGCCGGTTTCTCCGATTGACGGGCCAAACCCACGCTAGTGGACGGGTCAAGTGCGATCTGCTCCTGCAGTGCTGCAAGACCAAGTACATGGAGAAGCAGGGCAGACAGATCGTGACTAATTCCGCCACCTTTGCCGATGTGTTGGTTGCCTTGGAGAGGCAGTACCCGACCTACGAAACCGACCTCTCCATCAGGGCCGAGATCCAGAACCTGCCCATGCTGCCCAACAACCCCAAACCTGGCAGGGTCTCTGAGCTGTTGGCTGACCTGGATCACTGGGCTGGACGATTGACGCCCGGTTCCTACAGCAGCGACGACCTGCTGTTCTGGTTGGTGGCTAAGCTCCCTGGAGAGCTGTGGGACGAGTGCCGTTCAACGGCAGAGCGCAAGGCTAGATCCCTCCGTTACGAGGATCTATGTGTGCTACTCCTGGAGCTGGACACACCTTGCTCATCTGAGCCGAGTTGATGATCCACAACCTTTCTGACATCACCACCTGCATGCATGGAAATTGATGGAACCCATTTATCGTGTGGGACGATATCAGACATCATCACCTCAATTCAGACCTTTTTAGAGCTAATATCAAAAAGTGTCTGCAAATAGCTAGTATGGCACACCTGTTTCCACGTCGCAAATCACTTTCACCCTCCTGGCGGTGGCCATCGATCACAAAGTCCGGTATACATGGAGCTGGGGGCTGTGTGGCTGAGGCCTCGTCCCAATCAGAATCATCAGAATCATCATCAGACTGTACTTCCTCACATATTATATTGCAATCGTTGATATCACTGCAGATGCACCTGATGGTTCACAATCGACGTACAATCAACATGTACAACTGCTGTTGCTGGTTGAAAATATTCATCATCAAACCGTTGTCACCCACATTGACATAATGATTGACTCAACGGATACCCCCACATTTGTGGATGCAAGTGGCAACATCGTCGCCACTGATACGGCACCGCAAATCGTGAAGGCATTTAGCTTCAGTGGTCTACTCATACCTGAGAGCAACCGCGACACCTACAGGAACAGGACAATGGTGGCTATCTTCTTCGAAAACCCCAACAGAGTTGTGGTGCCCGACGGGATTACACAGGTGCACAATGTCCAAACAAATACATGGACCCCCCTCCTTGGCACGGGTTGTCGTGTACACGTTTTCAGCCACATGTACATCCATGTCATAGGCAAGGATTCCCCGGCTACTACAAATGCAAATGTACTGGCTGTACAGGCAGACAGCACTACAAATGCAAATGTACTGGCTGTACAGGCAGACAGCACTACAAATGCACATGTACCGGCTGTACAGGTGTAACTGCTGTAATCAACACTGCTGCTGATCACAATGACCGACGAAACCTATTACCCTGGGTTCCAAATGGTGTGGATGGGTGCCTTGGATACAGAGGAACGCAGACAGGACGCGAAGCAGCAGTGTGTCCATTCTTGTTTAATTGCAGCCGCCGTGGTTCCTCGCCATAATAATTCCCTGGCACTGTTGCCTGCCACCTACGCCAGGCAACAACAGGTTAGGAACGGGGTCGAAAAAGCCCACCTGCAGTCATGACCAACATTCTGTTGGTTTACAGTGTTCTGTACAGCGCGTTTGTCCAGGCACCACCAATCTTATTACCGTCAGGGGTGTTCTGGCAGGCTCCACCGGGGCCATACTGTGTGCCGTCATGGCCACCCCAACACTGGCCCAACTGGTGCTGATGGCTGTTTTGTGACTGCATTCCAGCAAGAGGTAGGCCCCTACTTCTGGCCAATTCACGACACTGTACAAGTGTGACTTCCGTGCCAAGGGCGACCGGGAGTGCTCGCTCTGCCTTGTCATGATAGCAGCCAACAAAGGCTTGCGATGCAGGGGCCATGGCTGTGCCACTCGCGGCAGTTGCAGATCCCCGGTGTAGCAATGGGTTAGGGTTAGGGTTAGTGGGTGAAAGGAGTTTCTCCTTCTGTTGTTGCTGTTGTTGTGTGTATAGGTACCAGACACCACCCAAAAGGAGGATAACAAACAAAATACTGCTCGGCCGCATACCAATATTTTCCCCTTGACTTTACTTTACCCAAATGCACAAAGTCAGTCGGCGGAGATAATGTGCAACCCTTGGGTAGCCACATCCATTCAAAACCACGTGTCTTCATGTTCCGGACACCGGCTGTGATTGCGGCTGTTGAGTCGCCATGGCAGATGCAGCAGACAGGCTCTGAATGAACCAGTACACTGTCTTTCACGTGGCAAAAGCGCGTGTAGGCATCCAGCGGGATATGCTACCTCAGAAGAACAGTGTTCTGTGCCGCTCTGTGTGTGTGTTTGTAGGCTTTGTTTTGGCCGAGCTTTGAAGTGTGGGACAGCAGCGGCTGATGAAAGATGAAAGGTAAACACGCAAACTTGCACATTATCAACGAGCGCGGCGAACCACTACCTCAGGAAGATGTATGCGGTGTGCGCACAATTTGGTCGAGTGGTAATAAATAAAAGCATACCACATGTCACAAAAAAAATACAAATACCATGACTGGGATGAGTATTTCCGCGGGCATAACGTGCTGAACTGCAACGCGATACAGCAGCAAAGTGGCCCCTGTCAGAAAGCAAAAGACAAAGAGGGTTGCAAGGATGAATGTGAGTCTGTGTTGAACAGACTATCTGCCCGGAGGGCGATGAAGGAGAGATGGCTAAAAAAGATTTCGAACCACTATAACAACAACGAACACTATGGACGATGGGGGGATCGACGGGAGCGGAAGCATTTACAGGCATTTATCTGCCGTAATCAGCATGAGTGCATGACAAAACCATGGGGTGAGGAGTGCAAGATGTGTAAACACGTTATGCAGGAATATATGCAGGAATATAACAAACGCGTTCGGACAACTAACAAGTTAGGGTTAAGGTTCGAGGAGACTAACAGGTTCAGAGAGCCAGGGACATTCGGAAAACGAACGCGGAAAGAGGACCCCCAACAATATGCAACAAAATGACAGACATGCCCTATTACCCTAGATTCAAAATCCAAATGTTATTGGGCAACCTAAGGCAAACCCCTCCGTGGATGTCACAGTCGGGGGTACAACCCTGGAAGTTAACAATGTGACATGCGTGACGTGTGTGAGCTAGGTCGAATTGCACATTGCAAAGCGGCCCGCATTGCAAAAGGAGCTGACTTTATGAGTCTGAGGATGGCATATTAGGAGGTCCTCATGGACACATGAATACGGGTAGGGGTGGGGACTGCGAATGGCCCCCGTGTTAACAGAATATTGAATCTTGTTCTTCCCTGTTCCTCCTCAACCGTTCCAAACGAGTGATCGCAACTCCGCATACATGTCACCGGCTACAAAATAATTTGTTCCAGGATCATGGTGCACATCAACTACAAATAAGACACCCCTCTTTCTTGGTCTTCGCAAATGTGCAAAGATGGCTTCAACAAATTCTAGTGTTCTGTTATCCGACGTGTAACATGTCCATTGTCCTAGTCCATAGTGTTAGTGCTAGTACTCTGCAGTACTGTGCTAGTACTCTGCAGTACTGTGCTAGTACTCTGCAGTACTGTGCTGCCCCCTGTATGTCATCTGTGGTACCATGCTATGCTGGTACTCTGCGGTACTGTGCTAGTACTGTGCGGCACTGTGCTAGTACTCTGCACCCCTAGGGTTAGGGTTAGGGTTAGGGTTAGGGTTAGGGTTAGTAAACTTAGTCAAAAAAGGACACCGTTGGACTGACGGATTTAAATAAATAAAACTGAAGCCATGTACGAGGATCAAGCAACCAAACTATTAACTGACATGCTTGACGTGATTGATGACATATGGGCAGTCGAAGGCTTTCGGGTGTCGGACGAGGATCCCCGTGATCCGGTTAGGTTAGGACCAGGGTTAAAGTGGACTAGCCCTGTGAAAACAGGTGTCATCAAAAGGAACGAAGCGAAGGAAATTTATCAGCTAACCTGGAACTTGGAACTCGGAATGTTCCACCCAAACCTGGATTTAACAACGCCAATACAAATTATTTCCAATGCATTGCAACGATGCTTCAGCCATCAAGAACCAGCCACATTCACCGTTATACCATCATACGTGGATCATACGTACTGGGACTGGGAACGATGGAAGAACGAGATGGGGGAAAAAATTCCAGATGACCGACATGGCGACGAATCGCCGTGGGAATACGTGATCAGAACCCAATTTGTTCCCCAAATGCATTACACATTCTCAAATTACAGCACAGTCCTGCATTTCAAATTCATATATAATCCGCATGGGTATGCAAAAATCTTTTTCAACCTGCGTCCGAGGCCCAGCACACTTGTAGGTCACGTACGTGACTGGATGGGGAGGAATCCAGCCATGATGCAGCCAGGAATCCAGGATGGCATACCAGAACATCTCATGGTGTCACCACAACTCCCCGACGTGTGCCAGGACAGCCTTCCCAGGTTTAGTTTCGGCTAGGGTTTTCAGCAGTTTCTTGCCCCCCGCGTGTATGTACATATAGGGTTGTTTGTAATATGGCCACCACCCTGCCGTCGTTTGAGTATACCCTGAGGGACTTCACAAATGCAAGCAATGATATGGCCAATATCTCCGCGGTGCGTATGGATCTACAGTACCTAGGGGTGTCTGTGATTAAAGTGCACGATGTCGACTCCGACATGGCGCAGTCTTATGAAACTGGGATCCAGAAGGCCTTCCGGGAACTTCGCCCGGACGGGGGTACTGCCCATGGGAGCAAAAGCATGGCGGGAATCACGAAGCACTACGGGGTTGCATCCCATCCGGAAGTGGTTCGGGCCCGACTCGACGACGCGGCCAAGGGTGTATTCCGCAAAGTGTATGGCCTAGTAGGTGATGATAACGATGAGGACCTCGTGTGTGGATGGGATGCAGCAGCCTACACTGGACCGGATTCCCGTCGGGAGCGTCCGCCATCTAAGCGTACTCTGCTCGAAGGCGACCCTGAGAAGACATTCTATGCCCTAACCGGTGGGAAACTACAGGGCCACACGGATCTTGGGTTAGACGGTCCGGGGCAAAGGGTCGCCGCCAGGATGCAATATATCCATCCAACCTTCCCGTGGCCTGTGCAGGCGCAGCTTGTGTGCCATTCTGTTCCAGAGGGCGGGTCTACGTTTGTATTTGTTCCCGGTGTGTGGACACATCCCCACGATGCATCCCATTTCCGTTATGACACTGGTCGTGACTTCTGTGTGTGTACAAAGGCCGGTTATGAGTTTTTTCATGGCAGATGGCGTTGCATTGATGGGGTTCCGAGGGGTTGTTTGATCATGTGGCTTTCTAACACCCCCCACGGCAACAAACTTGCCGACTTTGGGGTAACTGACCCTATCAGGATGGTTGTGTATATCTGTTGGCAATCGGTGCGACTCGCCGGCAGTGCGGAGGAGCGACGGAATACCAGGAAACGGAAACTGGAGGCGGCAGTGACCGGTGCCAGTACGGACCACTGGGCCACACATGTCAAAAAGCTCCATAGGGGGTCGCACTATTCCAACGGCAAGGGTGTCTCGCATGTTTTGTACCATAAAGGAAAAAATCCGGTGTGGGACAGGGAGTTGTGGCACAAAGTGTTGTCGTCGTTGTAGGAAGGAATGTGTATGTGTGTGCGCGATGTGGAAACGCACTGTACCTTCTTCTTTGGATCGTTTTTGGTTCCCCGCCTTTGATGTTTCGTGTGCATGCAGTACGGGGATGGGATAGGTGTGGGGTGGGGGGGGTGCCGCCTTCAAACAGGACTTTGCCACCGAGATTGATGACATGCAACCCCTGGTGGTAGTAGTCTCCCCTACCTACATCCACGCAAAATGCTCGACAGGTGGCAGCAAATGGCTATGGAGACAGATAGGGTTACGTCAGACATGGCAGCAAATGGAAAGTACATCACATCCTGTACACCTACTGTATCAACAACATATGAAAAATCAACAGCAAAATGGGATACAAAAATTTCTGGATATATATAATTCAGAAATTCAATTCAATTCAAATTTCTGGATATATATAATTCAGAAATCAAATAGGTTCAACAGTTCTGATATCAATTTAATGAACGGTGTGGTGGCCTGATCATCTGAACAAAACTATACTAGTAGTATAGTATAGTTTAAAACCTCCGAACTGCGGACTGAATGCCGCGACACCGTGCACCCTCTGTGCATGATCCAATTGACTTTCCCAACAGAGCATTACAAGCCCCCTGTTTTAGACCCCTTCAATATACCCTCAACGCCGCACACACACTGCACACCGGGCTTTGTAATCTTCTTTATGCCCTCATTGAATTGCTGATTCGGAGGGGTCTTTATTATCCGGGCCCGGTCACCCAGCAGGGTATATTCAAAATGAGGCAGTATCTCCATGTCACATTGCAGGTTGGGCGCAAAGATCAGATGGGTTTCATTCAGGGGATTGCACAATGTGCCCTGAAATATGAAATTGAGCACCATGTCTCTTCGTCAGCTGATGCTGGATGTGTATATGTAACACGAAGAGAGCCTATGCTAAAATTCAAGGTCAGATACTGGTCAGCTCAGGAAGAGGCAAAATGGCAATCAGAGAATTTCAATATATACACCGCCAACACGGACAGGACACTGCTGACGCAGACGACCATTGCAATGAAAATGTTCAGTGAGGCACTGGACCAAAACATCTGGTATGTACCTGAGTTGAAATTCTCCATAGCAGTTGAGGGGGCGTCTGAAATGGTGCAGGAATACATCAACGATGTTGGCATCGTGATCAGTAACCATAGTGAATTGGCCAAATATTGGGGAATACCTCAGTTGCAGACGGCAGAAGCCCTGCGAGAATGGGAGAGGTGTGGCCACCCATCCGTGCCTGACAAGCGAATTCTACTCAATTATCACCACATGTAGCGATGTCACATTAGATTCAGATGCACCAATAAAAGCGGCAGGAATTATCTCAGCGTCAGGAAGAAGAAGAGCACACCCCTATGCACCAACATTAATGCAATCCTCATTGTACAGTTGCTGCAACCGTTCACAGTCCGTGGTGGAGCGTAACGACACCTCCAAATCGCAGGAGGTTTTATGCCTCACCATATTTTCAGGATTGGTGAGAAGCGTATGGGCCCTCTTGAGTTTGGGTATCTCCTGACTCTGTGACTGGATGAGCAGCATTACGATAACCTATAGAATAAAATGCAGAACAACAGCAGACCACGACGAAAGAGGGATGTGTTTGCGGATGCAATACGTCATGGGCATCCTACCCAGGTCTTTGTTCGAATATTGGTCAACCTTCTTCACAAGTTTTTCGATTTAGCATACCAGATACCCGTGTCAATGTTGCCCGTCCCACACACCCTAGTGGTTCCATGGTGGTTACATGACATACGTGGCGGGAAAAAGGAGCATCGAGAAGAACAGAAGAACAGTGGATGGTGGAGAACCATGAGGACTATTATCAGGGCTGTGTCATGCAGATGATTCAGCGGTGGAGGAAAAGGTTGGGTGAGGGGTTGTCGGCTCAAGATTCAGTGAACCTTAAAGGAAGTGCAATTGATATCACAATGTCGCTGGGTGTAGGTGATGTACTAGGTGATGTAGATGATTATCTAGGTGATTTTATGAGGCATGTGGATGCCATTAACTACATAGGGAAATACATAGCAGAAGAACTGGGGCGCATGTATGGTTTACAGATTTATTACTATTGGGACATGTACAATGTTGGTATCTCTATCGCTGGTCGTGAGCCAGGATACATCCCACTGCCACGGGTAACACCGGTGGCCTCCCTCCCGGTATATCCTACCTTTCGATGACGGTCATGTCAACGGTGGTCGTGTTTCGTTTTGGGATGGATACATTTTATATAACACAACGACAACAAGTGGGGAGCGCACTGCCGCTGGCACCTCCACTACTGGCGCAACTGCAGCACAACGACCTATCCTGAACTGTCTCAGGCATCCGAGTACCTAGGACCTCCACCGTACCAACCCCTTCCAGTTGCTCTGCACACACACCCAAGCGCCTTACCCGGGGTCCTTATGTCACACGGGGTGCCGTTCGTTGTGCGCACGCACTCAGCCCCGTTCCACTCCCTGGGCAGTTCGTTGTTCCACGGACCCCCGTCCGCGCCGTTGCAGTAGTATGTGCAGTTTGTGTCCCCGTTGTTTCCGTTGGTGGTGACCTCCCTAGGGGAGGGTGTGACCCTTTGCGGCGCTGTGCTTGGAGAGTTGTTCCTGCTCTTTACGTTGTTGTTTCCCGTGGGGGAGTTTTTCAAGAGGTACAATGCTCCCCCCACAATGACAAGTAGCAGTGTCAGGCCCAAGGTTCCACGCATTCTTTTCCTTTAATACCAAAGTATACGGGAGCATATAGTGTACGAACCCGTTGAGGTTGGGTCATCAGATCAGATATCAGATGATCCATCACATCACCTCGAGTAGAGGTGTCTGGTTGAAATGAGTATTGAGGGCACGGGGGGCCAGTCGGGGGTAATAGGCCAGCTATTGCTAACAACCAGCTATCGCAAACCTCTGCACAGCATAATGGCGGGGTCTCAAAGGTGCTCGAGTGGCAAGAAGAGGGAGAAACGTGAAGGACAACTTTGAAGGACAACATTCAATGTATTGCATGTTTTCCATGTGGTCATATGATGTCTGAAGAATCCTACAAAGACCTACAAGAGATTTATGGGCCTGGCCCCTATGTGCAGGAGAGAGGCTGGAAATCATGAGATTCGTGGTGATGATGTGTTGTCCGGTGTGGCACCTCTGCATTGGCTGGTGGTTGAGAAAGAAATAAACAGCATAACAACATATATGAACCGAAGAAGTGTTGTAGTATTGTTGGTGATTGTGTTCTTCATTGTGGTGGGGGTGGTGCTGTATCGATGGCAAGAGGCAAGGGAAAAGAAGGAAAAGGAAGAACAGGCAGAAAGGGAAAGGAAGGAAAAGGAAGAACAGGCAGAAAGGGAAAGGAAGGAAAAGGAAGAACAGGCAGAAAGGGAAAGGATCGTGCCCGTGTCCAGGGAACAGTGTCTGTTGACCGCACGCGCGCTGATGAACCCCCTAGGCCTGGAGAATGACGCCGTGTTGCACAGTGTGGATCGGAATGACTGGCCAAAGGGCTGTGTCGTGGACACCAACATTGGCAAAGTGTTCTGGAACCGAACAAAGAGCACCGGGGGTCACGGTGACGGAGGGCAATTGGTGCCGTGTGCGTCTGGGGTGGGTGAAAATCGAATGGCACGAGCCGGAACCGAATGTGCCATACCAGTGCCAAGGTGGAAGACACACCGTGTGGCAAAGGCACGCTGCTACGAGACCGGTAGGCCCATTGCAAACAACGAGCATCAAGAGCGTCTGGTTGAGATAGACGACGACAATATAACCTCTGGCTGTGTCATCAACCAGTTCACCGGGCAGGTGATGTGGAACCAATCAACCAAAACCCCGTGGCATGGCGCGTTTCCTCGGGTGTGCCCACCCGGTGGCAAGATTAAGCAGCCATACGCCGGTGACGCACAGTGCAGTGATACCCCCATCACCATCCGTACCGACAACGTCCCCAAGGAGGGGTGTCTACAAACCGCGATGTTGCACGTTCCCCCGAACATTATTCCTGAAGCAACCCATCTGCATGTAGGGTCTTGGCCGAATGTACCCAAAGGATGTACATTGCAGACGGGTGGTGGCTGGGTGGCACACTGGAACAATCACCCCACCGGCAGCAATACACCCGCACACCAGCCTGTGTGCAGGAATCGCCGCACGGACGAATCGTGGCTGGCCAACTGGGACACCAAGACATGCTCGGAAGAGCAGCGTGAGGTGGAAAAAAGTCTGGGAGAGAGGGGCAAACAACAGTGGCATCACCTCAACCCGAAGAGCTGCGCGGCTCTGGCGGCGAACGCGGTTCCGGTTCCGCTCCGATATTCAGACGAACCCATGGGACATGTTACTGACGCTACAATTCCTGGCGGTTGCATTATCCACACCGGCACCGTTGACCAACCAAAGGTCAATAGGACGTGGTACAATCATCATCCCGGTAAGTCCCGTGATGACTTTGTCAAAGTTTGCCACCCAGCGACAGACGACAAGGAACCCAAACTCGTTGTGCAACGCGGAAACCTATGCAACCCCGACGCAAAGCCCATTGGCCGTTGGCCGATACATGCCGATTTGTGCAAAGGGGTTGTGCAGAGCATATTGCCCGATAATCGGTTCGAAGGGCAGCCACTGATTCACGTCACGGACCACACCATTCCAGGAGGATGTATTGTGCATTCGGATGGTGGCAATCGGCCGTGGTTCAACGAGGCCAGCGGTGTGCCACGGGCTGATTTCCGAAGTGTATGCGACAAGCAGGACGGTAGTGGATGGTTTCTGTCAGAACCTGGCGAGCCATGTTCTTAATGAAAACTGCGATCTGACGCGCCACGAATTATAACACGGAGTTTTATGAGAGTCTTTTATCGGTTGATGTGGTATACAAATGGGGGGACATTTTAGTTCCCAGACAGGCAGATAACCTTGCATGTCATTGTCCTCACTGGACGGCGGATGGGCCGTACAATGACTTTTTCTGGGACCGCAATCTGGATGTGTGCCATGTGTGGACTTGCTGCGTTCTTCTCACGGAATGCTCTATCTATATCGGTGTATTACCATACTGTCGCCATCATTGGTTATTCTGAGTTCTGGTCGCACAACGCCCTCCTCCGGGGTATAGGCCCAAAAAATGTTATCCTGTTGCATGGTTGTATTATTTCCTGTGACAGTGTGCGGTGGTTACGTGGCCCTTTGCCCCTCCTTTTCCTTAATTCAACCCCGGCCACTCGCCGTATTGTATGCTATGCCCGAAAAGTTGCATGAACTGAAAGAGACCAGAGAGATATGAAATGTGTCAACAACACATAACCATTTCACGATACAACACAACAACAAATTCTACAGGTTGGGTGGAATCCAATCATCCGTCGGCTGCAGCTTAATTGCTCCTTATTCAGGTGGGCTGCTTACTGCTTGCTCGCTCGCCCCCTCGTCCCTCGTCCTTTTTCCCAGGATACGTACAGCTGGTGTCATTTGCCAGGCAAAATCTGATATCCGTGGAACACCTGTAAAGTCCACAACACTTTGCCACACCACCTCTGGAAGCAACCTAAGACTCGGACTATCTTTTCTTCTGTTGATGATTCCGGGAATTCCAGACTTTTGGCGACGAAGGTGCAATACAGTTCCAGCAAAATAGTCTTCAACTATATCAATTACAAACCAGGGCAATAAGTATTTTATCCAGGGTATCGCCGGAGAAAGAGAGCGACCAGCACCTGAACAACTACCGTCCTGGAGGTGGACGCTCTGGAGGCCATGGCAAAGGGTACCAAGGATCCAGACCTGGGCAGGGGACTACCCCCAAACACGCCCACGCCCGTATCATGGAAAACGTCAAGGAGCTCTTCTGGTGTGATGCCAGAGACGAGCAGGGCCACCTGCAGCACGCCCCTGACTGCGAGCAGCGAGACTGCTTTGTAGTCCAGGGGAAGCAGCAGGAGAAGAACTCCGGCGCCAAAGCGAAGTTGCCGGATCATTACAGGTGCACCATCACGTGTGCCTTCTGTGGGAAGAGGAAGCACTACAAGGATGAGTGCTACCATAAGCAACGCCTATCGGCGAAGCTTAAGGGTGAGGTTCCTGGCAAAGGCTCAGGCAAAGGTGGAGGCAAAGGCAAAGGCAACGACTCCGGCAAGGGCAAGTCGAAAGGACGTGGACAAGGGCAAGACAAGAGTCAAGGTGGACGAGGAGGAGGCGCTAACCGCCAGCCAGACAAGGACAACAAGAACCAGGACAAGAACGGAGGCAACCCCAACCCTAATCCAGGGGGGAACTCCGAGCCCTCTGGAGGGCAGTCTGGTCCGACCACACGCTCACAAACGCAGGCCCAGCAAGCATAAGGGGCCAAGCGGGAGCACGAAGGTGGTGATGACGGGAACGCTAAGAAGAGAAGCCGTTTCATGAGGATGGCCCGCAAGCTGCGGAACAAGCGGTTTGAGGTGACCTGTCCTGCGGAGTTCTGACGGGGACGCTCCGGTGGCACCCAAGACCTGGTGTTTTGGGTACGTATCCGACTAGGGGGACGCGAATACTTGGGGGTATTGGATACTGGCGCCACCATATCTATAGTGGCCAGGAAAATTTTACCGTGTGGGAGCCTGAAGAACACCATGACCACCGCGGCTATACGAATGGGGGATGGACATGTGGTGCACAGCTGCGGGGACTGTGAAGTGGAGGTACCTATGGGCTCCCGGACTATCGCCCATCGGTTCTATGTGATGGACACTGAGGCGTTCGACATTGTATTGGGGACTGACTTCTTCGTGCAGCACTCCCAGATACAATCCCTGACGCTGCAAGCGCCCTACCTCGTCTATGTGGACCACGGCAGTGGCAGAGAGTCTGTGCCACTGGAGCAGTCGGAACATACCTCGAGTTACCTGAGGCTATCGAAGGAGGAGCCCTCGAACATGATGGCGGCCTCCAAAACTGAGGACTATCAACTATTGGGGGAAGTCCTAGACCAAGGTCTGAAGGAGTTGGGTTACTCTAGAGAAGACCTGAGTGTGGAGTTGTTCGCCAGCGACAAGCAGCATGTACTGGACCTTTACTGCAGCAAGGGGAAGAACTGCAGCTACAAATTTTACTGGCCCTCTTTCGGGATGGCCTACGGGAACCCCAGGTTCAGTGAACTGGGGAAGGTCCTGACCAAGGTGGCCTTGGAATGTTCCCGTATGGTCTTGTGTTCCCCCGATTCGGGAGCCCATGGGGGCAACGAGTACTGGCGAAACCTCCTGGACAGGCTGACTATCAGCTCTGTGCGGTTACCTGATGAGGCCATCTACGTGCCTC
The DNA here is from genome assembly GCA_964036045.1 of Eutreptiella sp. 'Long Island Sound 2002'. NCBI lineage: Eukaryota > Euglenozoa > Euglenophyceae > Eutreptiales > Eutreptiaceae > Eutreptiella > Eutreptiella sp. 'Long Island Sound 2002'. The sequence goes on from OZ038381.1 coordinate 175,536,807, forward strand.
TGGGGCGTAAGACGCCTATTGGGAAACCTTGAAGGGGGAGTATGCTCAGCATGGTGGACTGAGGTCTTACCTCCATCCCCTGGGAGGATCTGGACCCGACTCTGGTCCAGTCTATACAACGAGAAAGCGACGGACTCGCCTTGGGTGACTTGAAGGATCGACTACGACCTCAAGATGCTATTGAGACTGTACCCGGAGGAGATGAGTACGTCGTGACTGACACCAACGCCCCCAACTCTCCCTGCCATGTACCTGTTCCTGATGGAGTCTCTGAGTATGGACTATCCGAGCTACCTAGCTCTATCCACTCAGATGACAAAACTGAGCACGACGCCTTCTTCGTGCAGACCTGTGTGGAGGAAGTGGAGAACGCCGAGTACGTCGCCCCACTGAAACCCCTACTCTCCATGAGGGTGGAAGACCCCGTGGACGAAGAGCTGGACCCTGGATCCAGGCTAAGGGAGTATGTGGACTCCAAGAGGAAGTTGGTGGCGAAAAAGCTATGCTACGCTAAGCCTACCCGCAGCTCATGGCCACTGAAGCAAGGACGTATGGGAGATCTATCCCAACTGAAGGAGGACCTCAAACAGAAGATCACCACCTGGCAAAGGGAGGTAGATCTTAAGCTCATGAAGAGCGTGTGGGGTGCCCATGTGAGGACCCCAGAGGAGGACAACCTCTCGGAGGAATGTGTATGTGAACCCCCTCGAGCGTGCCTATGTTGCTATCGTCCACCGGAGATGGTTGAACAAGACCTTCTATATGCCTACCAAGGGTTGAAGGACACTACCAAGGGCGAAGAGTCGGTGGAGGATCACCTCCCGACGTCTATTCCTCAGGGGGCAAGCAACTTACACTCTGACGAGGACATGGAGGACAAGATCAAGCTACTGGACCCGCGGGCGCAGACGCTTATAAGGACCTATCTGGAGGTGTTCGGAGAACTACCCCCTCCAGCCTCATGTGACAAGCTGGTACAGATGGACCTCAAGCTGAAACCCGAGTTCGTGGGTCACAAGATCCGGAGGAGACCCTATCCAGCTCCTAAAGAGCAGGCCGACGAGATTGAGCGACAGATACAAGAATGTATCGACGCTGGCCTAGTCCTGGAGTACAAGGACGGGGACTACCCCCTACACTGCAGCCCCTGTTTCCTGGTGGCTAAACCTGGGTCTACAGCCAAACGGCTGGTAGTGGACTATGGAGAGCTGAACAAGAATACGTTGAACCACTCAGGGTCCATTCCCAATATGGAGTCTACCCTGGAGGAGATAGCCTCCTGTCGCTACAAGACCAAGATGGACAAGAGGAGCGGATTCTGGCAAGTGGACCTGACGCCCAACGCTCAGGAGCTACTGGCCTTCATCACCCCTCAGGGGAGGGTGTTCAAGTGGAAGGTCACGCCGTTTGGCGTGGCCAACGCACCTGCTCTATTCCAAGAGCTGATGAACAAGATCTTGTCCATCCTACAGAGGAGACCTAAGGTGCAGGAGCTTATATCCCGTGGGGCCCAGATGGAAGCTCAGATCGACAATGTATGCCTCGGGACCAATACCCAGGAGGACCACCTAATCCTCTTGGGTGAGTTCTTTGCGGTCTGCCAGGAGAACCACACACGACTCAAGCTGGAGAAGTGTGAGTTCATGCAGGAGACCATGCAGTACCTGGGGTTTGACGTTGGCTATGGGTGGTGGACCCCAGTGGCCTCTAAGGCCAAACCCCTGATGGATGCTAAGGTACGACACGAAGACCCCAAGAAAGGACTTCATGATGTATGCAGTTTCATTGGGGCGTGCAACTTCTATCGCCGCCATATCAAAAACTTCACCTACACCAGCCCCATTCTGACGGACTTGATCAAGAAGAGTACTACTTGGCGCTGGGGCCCACAAGAGCAACAAGCGTTTGACGAGGTCAAAGACAAGGTGGCCAACGCTAAGTGCTTGGGCGTGCCTAGGCACAAGGGGAGATTATCCTGGTGACCGACGCCAGCAATGTGGACAGTGGTGGAACGTTGTTCCAATGGCAAGCACTAGAGAAGGAGGAGTTCGACTCGGCCATTTCCCAATGGGGGACGGAAGGTCTCAACCGAGATGGAACCCTCAAGCACAGCTACCCTGACGACAAGTGGGTCCTAGTACCTCTGGGCCACTGGAACTGGAAATGGAACCAGGCCAGGGGGAACTACTCCACTTATGAGCAGGGATTGCTCGCGGGTATGCTAGTGCTATCCTCACAAGCACGACTGTTGGGGAGTAACCCTGTGGTCTGGCTGTGCAACCAAGAACCGGTCCGCAGTTTCCAGAAGGGCCCACCACCTGAGAAGGCCAAGCTACGGCGCTGGTGGACCTACCTCAGTCAACTACGGCTGACGGTACACCATATCCAGGGAGTGAAGAACGAGTGTGCAGACTACATCAGCCGCAACAACTTCGACGCCCTGATTGGTGCCCGGTCTGAAGCGCGGGCTAAGGAGGCAATCAGCCGTATGGACGTCCACTTGGACCTCAACATGACGATGATACGCCCCCTGGATGGACTCCAACAATCGGAGTACCTGAAGGAGTTTGGGGATATCTACAAGCGCCTGGAGAAACGCCTTGAACCCCTCCTGGTCAACCAAGATCAGTGGAAGAGGAACAAGAGCTACCTCTGGCACGAGGACCGTATCGTGGTGCCTAGTGACAGATTCCCAGCGCTGCTGAAGTGGACCCATGAGTCCAGCAGTCATGTGGGTGCTGACCGTACCCTGAGGCTGTTCAAGCAGTGGTTCCACACTACGTGGACTGATGACCAACTGCGGAAAACCCTCCAGCCTATTGTGGACAAGTGCCCGTGCAGGTCCTGCAAACCAGGGGATATCAGGGACAGAGGTCTCTACTCGACCCTGCCCATCCCTCACTGTGCTAACAGTGTTCTATACGTGGACTACAGGAAGATGCCGAAGTTCGGGGGCTATGACTTTGCCCTCGTGGTAACCTGTGGGTTGACCAGGTTTACCAGGGTGTTCCCATGTACCAAGCACATTACCGGCGAGGAGACTATCAAGATGCTCCTGGAGGAGTGGTTCTTTGTCTATGGTGCGCCCAAAGAGATCAACTCCGATGAGGACGTACGAGTACGCTCAGATACTGGCTGGTACAGGAGGGTCCTGAGATCCCTCAATGTCCAGGTGTCTACGGGGATTCCGTACTCGCACACGACCAACCCCCTATGTGAGCGACAGATTCCCGTCCTCAAGGAGAATGTAAGGATATGGTGCAAAACTGAACGCACCAGAGACTGGGTGAGACTACTCCCCATCATATCCTTGATGATGAACTCCCAAGAGAGTTCAGCTACTGGCTACTCACCCCATGAGCTATTCCTAGGGCGCCTGGCATGGTTCCTACATGCCCCCTATCCAGAGGACACCCATTCTTCTGTGGGTGAATGGGTCCAAGAGCAACAAGCGAAGGTGGACAAGGCCAAGGCTATGCTCCAGAGAGTGAGGGAGCGTCAGTGGAACAAGAAGAACAAGCACCGAGTACCGGCCACCTACCAAGAGGGGGACTGGGTGCTGGTGCACCACAGTCGACTACCCGCCTGGCCACGCTCTACCAGCGATGACCCATACTTCGGGCCGTACAAGATTCTATCAGTGGATGGACACCGTATCACCGTGCGGTGTTCTCCCAGTCTAGGGGGGACCCTGGTGTGCGCTGCTTAACACCTGAAGCGCTACTATGATCCTGAAGACCTCTGTGGGGAGGAGTGGGAGCTGACTGACGAGGAAATCGCCGCCCTAGACCTACAAGGGGCTGCCAGCCCTATGGAAGTTGAAGGGGAACTTCCCGACATGAACGCCGAGGAGATGGCTAAGGAGGGCTTCTACCTGGTGAAGTCTGTCCTACGCCACCGCTATCGCCAGGGTTGGCGCTTCCTCACCCTCTGGGAAGGGTTTGGAGTCGAAGAGGCCACCTGGAAGCCCTTCTCTGCGTTTGTTCTACCTGAGGGACGCCTAAATTCAGTTCTGGTTGACTACTTGTCCCAGAACAACCTTGGTGAGTTGCTGAGGCTCGCTGAGACGCTTACCTCCAAGACTAAAGCTAGCGACTGAACCTTACCCCTAAGTGTGCTACGTATGTCTGTGTGTGTCTCACTTCTCTCCCGGGCGTGGCTCCCGGAGACCGGGCCTCGCTGATGTCGGACCGAAGGTCCTAGTCAGGTACTGGTACCACTCCTATGGTGCCCAATTTCTCTGCTGGCGCCTATCCTTGCGGGAAGACGGCAAAAGCCCTACCTACTAGAGGGGAGGGGTGGCCAAGCGTGCTAAGGGCATACAAAACGCCCATTTTTGCTAAAGGCCAAAAGCCAACGCACTCCCCTGCCCACGAGGAAAAGCACGCGGGACAGGAGATACCACTACTCTACACACCCTACCTACAGTGGCACCATCCTGGTGGGCGAGCACTTCTGCAACTGGCTCAAGCCCCCACTGAGGACTACCACTCCTACACGCACACTCTACTGGGTGTGGTTGAAGATCAAGTCGCGGGTCCTAATGGCCCTCCTGTGAAGAAAACAAGAGAACACAGCGCTGCTAAGCAACTGTGGCCTAACAGGGGACACCACAACGCATTTCCCCTGCTAGGCCTTGGAGGGAAGGGGTGCTCTTGTTGCGTGCACAGCGTGGATGTCGATGGAGTCGAACTGCCCTCGCCACTCCTGGCGGAGGTGCAGTCAATTGTTTGTGTGATCAGCGCCCTTGTTTAGCAGCGCTAGAAAAAAATGGTATGCTGCTGCACCAATCACCCTACCTGCCCACCTGTAAAGCAAAGGCCAATGAAGGGGTGTTTGCGGCTGAGGAACCAAGCCACACTCCACGTATTATACGCTTCTCAGTGTGACCTATAATACACTGTCCTCAAACACGCCCTGTCAAGCAAGCAAGCGTTAAGAGACTCCTCAGGTTCTCTTAAAGAATGTACGGAGGAGCCCCTGGGTAACCTAAACAAGGTTTACCGTGCGCATTTTGCGTGGCCTACCCTTTAATGCGTGTGTGAATGCACGAGCATGCACGAGTGAACCACCTGCCGTTGTCAAATCTTGCTTTTCCTACTAATCTTACCCCAGGATCACGAACTCCACCAGGGGGTGGCCCCTCCTGGGCTTACTCACCTTACCTACCGCTGGAGGAAAAGAGCAAGTGGGAACGTGAAACGAGGCGCAAGCGAAAAACGTCGCTATGCACTTGTGTGTATGTCTAATCACCCTGATCTGACCTCTAATCATCTGCAATCTTTCTAATCTAGCCCTCTATTGTTTGTTAGCGCTGCTACAAGACTCGTTCACGGAGACACGAGACGAGCAATGTGCATGCTGCATACGAGACGAGCACACCTGTGGTTTATACCTGATTCATTGAAGTCTTTTCGTTGATTTTCGAATTCTTGGATTTTTGACCCTTCTGTCAGTGTGGGTGGAATCTGTATGTTTATCTATTAATGTGTGTCTCGTCATTTTCCAGTTTAGGTGAGACATACGTTTATAATCTCATTATTTCTGTATTTTCTGGCGCTTCGCTAGGAGCCGTTCCTGTGCGCCGCCTTTTTATGCGTAGGAATTTCTTGATTTAAAAAATCGAGAGATGACTATAATTTTTATAAAAATGTGCTTGTGATGCACAATTGGATTCTGCTCAGGTGTGTTGTCTTAGAAAAATTCTAGGCCGTCATTTGACGGATTTAGGTGTTGTCGCTTCGCGTTTGCGTGGATTCGTCCATAATTCTCCCATTCCTGTCTGTACAGATACCCACGCGCAGCCTCGCTGAGTAGGCCGTGTTCGGGTCGAAACGCAGCAGCCTGGAGAGACTCAGCAGAACCCAAGACCCCATCAAGGGGCAATTTAATTTTTTTAACGACTCCCTTCGCCCTAAGACAGGTCACAGGTCGCTAGCAGGTTTACGAGAACCCATGCGAGTGTGTATATTCTGTCTTGCGTTGGGTTTATGTCGCGCTGCGTCTTGGAGGGAGGGATGCACATGCACATGTTTTGGCATGCTCCCAAACTAACCCAACCAAGCCACAGGAACCCCGGCAGCGCCATGAGCGCTGAGCTTTCTGTAGGAAATGTCACGAACAAAGCAGCAAAAAGGCGCCAGCCATGGTGAGCGCCCATTTTTCTGTGTGAGGGAAACTATAGGTATTCTAAAGTAGATGTGGAAACCAAGGAAGGTCCAAGAAAAAATCCCTTTTTCCTGAAAGTGCGACAGTGGTGGCCACCACAGCACAAGAGGGGAGAAAGAAAAAGTGCTTTTACAATGCTTTGAGGCATACTCTAGTTGTATTAGAGATGCACTGAGCACACAGGCATTTCTATCTTAGTATTGGCCCAACCAAAAGTGGTGATAACACATTTTGACCTATGGAACCAAACACTAAATCAGGTTATGGAGTGGACCCCTTAATCCCCTATCAATGTGAGGCAATTCATCTTTTCCTGGGTCGACTGAGAACTGACATATCCAGGGCAGAGCCTATCAATTTATCTATGTTTTCTCATGAATTCTTAGCTGTCCTAGTGGTATTCACCCTAGGGGGCTGGGTACCTCTTTTTGAGAGGGCCTAGGTTCAATTCCCGGTCAGCCTAGCTAGGTAGGAAGATCCCATGTGACATGGCAGTGACCTCATCGCCACATGCCCTGCCACCTCAGCACATATGGGACCCAAAACAAAGAGTGCACATCTCCTGAGATGGCACTATGGAGATTGAGTGACCATGGGGCAGTTTTCCAACTCTTTTTCCAAAACATTTCAGCTATCTTTGTGAATATGCAATCCGATTTGCCTTGAGTTGCAGTTTCTGTGAATACTCTTTCATCTTTCACTGTTTACGCTGCAGCCCTTCATGCTTTGATCCTGATTCTCTTCTACTTGCTTATCTCTGGCTTGGGCTATCCTGGATTGATTGTATTTGAGCAACTAAAACATTTTCCTCATCAAAAACAAGCAGCAGGAAACCCTAAACCAGCAGCAAGCAACAGGAGAGGCACAAACACAGTGTTGAAATCACTATAAAACCTTCTGTTACGCGTGTCCTTAGGTTGTGTTTGGCCAAATGGCCAAGTACTGGAGGGCATATGTGGCCGACTACCTGCCAGGTGGGAAGTTCCACCCTGCCCAGTGTTCTGACAGTCTGCATGTTTTGTCAAACACTCCCTGTGCGAGCTTTGTTGAAGAGTCTTACTTTGGAGTCCTGAAAGATTGCATGCGATTGATGGGTGTCACTGCCGCCCCTTGGAAGGTGCGTGCAACAGCCATATCACGTGTGAATAACCCTGTGGACACCATCATGCTGGATGATGATGTACCACGTGTTCTCAGGTTGGCCAAGGAGGTTCAGGAGGGACATGGTTCCATTCAAGGGTTCAGGTGTGACCTGGCTGCTAGAAGGCGACTTCAAGCTGATAGGGAGCTTCGAGAGAAGGAGAGGAGAGCGACCGAGCGCCTTCGAGAGAAAGAGAGGAGAGAGGTGGAGCGTGCTGAGAAAACACGGGTGCTCCAAGAGCAGGCAGAGCAGAAAAAACGTGAAAGGGAAAAAAAGAAAGTTGATTTGCAAAAGGAGAGTGCCAGGAAGAGGGCTAGACAAGAGTTGAGGTCAGATGGGAGTCCCAAGCGTGCAAGAGTGGCTTCAGTGGTTCCTACAGACCCTGGGGCTGAGTGTGTGCAGCCACCAGTAGAGAGTCGAAGGTCTGGTCGAGTGAGGAGAGTCTCTGTGAGGCTCAATGATTTTGTACATTGACCTTCGACTACAGTCCTCTTTTGTTGTGTTTCTTGTCCTTGCAATCTCTGAGTGCAGAGATTGCCTTTGTCGACGCTCGTCGACCTCAAGTTCTGCTTTCGACAGGCGTCGACAGTCCACATTTGTTTGCGAGAGTGCCTCAGGCCTCTCTTTATCCTTTTCTGTACATACATGTCACCCATTGCAGGTTTGGAGGTGTCGAATCATTTTTCGACCAACAGGTATGCATTCGTCGGTCATCACAGCCCATCGGAGGCCGGTCGACGACCGACACTTTTTCGCAGCAGACATTCGTCTGCCTGTGGCCTCCTTATGCCTTCGAGAGGCCCTGTGTACCAGTTTGTGTTGCGTTTTGCCAATCCGACAGCCAAATGAGCCAAGTACTGTCCAAACGACTTGTGTACTTGGCACACATGCCACAAGGCGCTGTCAATTGCTCCAATGCTTGTTGTTTTGCATTGCTGAATGCCTGTGTTTCTGTTTCAAATGGAGGATTCGAACACAAATGGGGCAATTTGGGACCAAGGTGGTGAAAGTTGAAGCAAATGAGGGAGAACATGGGAGGTGGAGGGCACAAATGGGGATATGATGAGGATAATGAGGAAGGAAAGTGGTGTCTTTGCAGTTTCTGAGCTCTATGGTGGTGTGCTATGAGGCAAGTAACACACCTTAGGGGCTAGGTGCCTTCTAATTGCCACCACCTTAATTGTGTGCATTTCTACAGGTCTCATCTGGCTTGCCTCATTGTGCCCCATGGCCACCATGGGCCCACCACTGCCCAACCGACAGTAACTGCCACCGTGGCCACCCCTAAAGTGGGTAAGAGGACCGGGTTTGCACCCCTAGTTCAGAGCTTTGCCAAGGTTATGTACCTTATCTAGGGTGTTGCAAGAACTGTGGTGGCCCTTGCCTCCCCCTACTTGAAGCGCGGGCCATATCACCATATCACCATAGCACCATATCTCACACCGCACCGCATTTCGCATACCCAATACAACACACCTCATGTGCCGTACCTCATATCCGGTGCCACCTGATTCATGTCTGAAACATCATATCCCGTACTCTATGAGTGAAATTTACCCCTCCTAAACTGTCTTTACCGTGCGAATTCCCGCGCTTCAAGCACGGGCCATATCACCATATCACCATAGCACCATATCTCACATAGGGTTCGGAACCGGTTTTACTAATTAATCGGAAAAACCGGTTATCGGCAATTAATCGGAGGTTATTTTCAAGTTAGTCGGAAAACCGATTATTTTGAAATTAAGCAAAACCAATTAATCGGACGGCTGAAGAATGGTCACTAATTCTTGGGTAATAGACCATGAGGTTTTTCCTTTGCAATGAAAAAAAAAAATATCAACACACATACTCACACAGTGCGAAAGCAAACTCCTGAAGCAATGTGTACTGCTTGGATGGTATTTCTTTTCCAAAACCAGCAAAAAAGTTGATTTGAAAAGCAATAATCGGAAAAGAACCGGTTAATTGCCTTGCTTATAATCGCATTGAACCGGTTATTTTGAAAAGTATCAATCGGAATAACCGGTTATTTTGGAAAAAATAATCGAAAAAAACCGGTTATTTTCAATAAAAGAGGTTCCAAACCCTGATCTCACACCGCACCGCATTTCGCATACCCAATACAACACACCTCATGTGCCGTACCTCATATCCCGTGCCACCTGACTCATGTCTCAAACATCATATCCCGTACTCTATGAGTGAAACCTACCCCTCCTAAACTATACTCTGACACCACATTTGACACCGCGATTCGCATAATCCATATTTTCAAACACATCACCCATACCTCACACTGTGTACAACATACCGCATATCCCTCACCTCGTATATTGTACCACACTCAAACATCATATCCCGTACTCTAGGAGTCAAATTTACCCCTCCTAAACTGTACTCTGACACCACATTTGGCCCGCGATTCCCATAATCCATATTTCCAAACACATCACCCATGCCTCACACTGTGTACAACATACCGCATATCCCCTACCTCGTATCCCGTACCTCATGACTCATGTCTCAAACCTCATATCCCGTACTGTATAAGCGAGAGAATTGTCGCCACTGCTGCCTGTTGGCTAAAATCGCCAAAAGTCAACAGGCGGGTTATTCGTGCAGATACCCCGATAATCGATTGTACAGTACATTCAGATTACATGAATCCATGATTTCAGATCGACTTGTCATGCCAGAAATCAAAATCGCAAATCCGCCAGATGCCATTTGACGGGCACGCGCGCGCGCCAAGAGCAGCGTGCACAATTGGGCGGATTTTTTGGGTATGACGAAGTACGACGAACGAACGAACGAACGAACCTTACCACAATTCAATATATTAACTCACCCCGGAGATTGAGGGGATGCACAGTGCAAAAAAAAAATTCAATATATTAACTAGTGCAAATGCCCACGCTTGAAGTGCGGGCCCTATCACCATATCACCATAGTACCATATCTCACACTGCACCGCATTTCACATACCCGATACAACACACCTCACGTCCCGTACCTCATATCCCGTGCCACATGACTCATGTCTCAAACATCATATCCCGTACTCTATGAGTGAAATTTACCCCTCCTAAACTGTACTGTGACACCACATTTGACACCGCGATTCGCATAATCCATATTTCCAAACACATCACCCATACCTCACACTGTGTACAACATACCGCATATCCGGTACCTCGTATCCCGTACCTCATGACTCATGTCTCAAACCTCATATCCCGTACTCTATCAAACATCATATCCTGTACTCTATGAGTGAAATATACCCCTCCTAAAATGTACTCTGACACCACATTTGACACCGCGATTCGCATATTCCATATTTCCAAACACATCACCCATGCCTCACACTGTGTACAACATACCGCATATCCCGTACCTCGTATCCCGTACCTCATGACTCATGTCTCAAACCTCATATCCCGTACTCTATAAGTGAGAGCGCCACTGCTGCCTGTTGGCTAAAATCGCCAAAAGTCAACAGGCGGGATTATTCGTGCAGATACCCGGATAATCGATTGTGCAGTACAAAACGATTTTTGAAACACATGATTCCATGATTTCAGATCAATTTCTCGTGCCAGAAATCGAAATCGCAAATCCGCCAGATGCCATTTGACCGGCACCCATGCGCGCCAGCAGCAGCGTGCACAATTGGGAGGATTTTTGGGGTATGACGAACCACGACAAAGACGAACGACGACGAACGAACCATACCACAATTAAATATATTAAGATTAAGATATTTAATTGTGATAAGGTGCGTTCGTCGTCGTTCGTTGTCGTCGTTCGTCATACACAAAAAATCCTCCCAATTGTGCACGCTGCTGCTAGCGCGCATGCGTGCCCGTCAAATGGCATCTGGCGGATTTGCGATTTCGATTTCCGGCACGAGAAATCGATCTGAAATCATGGAATCATGTGTTTTGAAAACCTGTTTGTACTGCACAATGGATTATCCGCGTATCTGCACGAATAATCCCGCCTGTTGACTTTTGGCGATTTTAGCCAACACGCAGCAGTGGCGCTCTCGCTCATAGAGTACGGGATATGAGGTTTGAGACATGAGTCATGAGGTACGGGATACGAGGTACGGGATATGCGGTATATTGTACACAGTGTGACGCATGGGTGAGGTGTTTGGAAATATGGAATATGCGAATCGCGGTGTCAAATGTGTCGTCAGACTACAGCTTAGGGAGGGTATATTTCACTCATAGAGTACGGCATATGATGTTTGATAGAGTACGGGATATGAGGTTTGAGACATGAGTCATGAGGTACGGGATACGAGGTACCGGATATGCGGTATGTTGTACACAGCGTGAGGTATGGGTGATGTGTTTTGGAAATATCGATTATGCGAATCGCGGTGTCAAATGTGGTGTCATAGTACAGTTTAGGAGGGGTAGGTTTCACTCATAGAGTACGGGATATGATGTTTGAGACATGAGTCATGTGGCACGGGATATGACGTACGGGACATGAGGTGTGTTGTATTGGGTATAAGAAATGCGGTGCAGTGTGAGATATGGTGCTATGGTGATATGGTGATATGGCCCGCGCTTCAAGCGCGGGCATTCACACTAGTTAATATATTGAATCGTGGTAAGGTTCTTTCGTTCGTTCGTTCGTCCTAGTTCGTCATACCCAAAAAATCCGCCCAATTGTGCACGCTGCTGCTGGCGCGCGCGCGTGCCCGTCAAATGGCATTTGGCGGATTTCAGATTTCGATTTCTGGCACGACAAATCGATCTGAAATCATGGAATCCCGTGTTTTAAATATCTGTATGTACTGTACATTTGATTATCCGGGTATCTGCATGAATCATCCCGCTGGTTCACTTTTGGCGATTTTAGCCAACAGGCAGCAGTGGCGACAGTTCTCTTGCTTATAGAGTACGGGATATGAGGTTTGAGACATGAGTCATGAGGTACGGGATACCAGGTACGGGATATGCGGTATGTTGTACACAGTGTGAGGCATGGGTGATGTGTTTGGAAAAATGGATTATGCGAATCGCGGTGTCAAATGTGGTGTCAGAGTACAGTTTAGGAGGGGTAAATTTGGCTCCTAGAGTACGGGATATGATGTTTGAGTGTGGTACGGGATACGAGGTACCGGATATGCGGTATGTTGTACACAGTGTGAGGTATGGGTGATGTGTTTGGAAATATGGATTATGCGAATCGCGGTGTCAAATGTGGTGTCAGAGTACAGTTGAGGAGGGCTGGGTTTCACTCATAGAGTACGGGATATGATGTTTGAGACATGAGTCAGGTGGCACGGGATATGAGGTACGGGACATGAGGTGTGTTGTATTGGGTATGCGAAATGCGGTGCAGTGTGAGATATGGTGCTATGGTGATATGGTGATATGGCCGGCGCTTCAAGCGCGGGCATTTGCACGGTAAAGACAGTTTAGGAGGGGTAAATTTCACTCATAGAGTACGGGATATGATGTTTGAGACATGAGTCACGTGGCACGGGATATGAGGTACGGGACATGAGGTGCGTTGTATTGGGTATGCGAAATGCGGTGCGGTGTGAGATATGGTGCTATGGTGATATGGTGATATGGCCCGCGCTTCAAGTGCGGGCATTCGCACTAGTTAATATATTTAATTGTGGTATGGTTCGTCGTCGTCGTCGTCGTTGTCATCGTTCGTCATACCCAAAAAATCCTCCCAATTGTGCACGCTGCTGCTGGCGCGCGCGCGTGCCCGTCAAATGGCATCTGGCGGATTTGCGATTTCGATTTCTGGCACGACAAATCGATCTGAAATCATGGATTCATGTAATCTGTATGTACTGTACAATCGATTATCCAGAGTACAGTTTAGGAGGGGTAAATTTCACTCATAGACTACGGGATATGATGTTTGAGCGAGGTACGGGATATGCGGTAAGAAAAAGTCACTGCCATGTCTTTCTTGGAGGGCTTGATCCAGGCCAAGCCCCCCTTAAAACCCTTTTGTTGATGCTAAGACTAACTTAAGTATTTTTATCTCTCTTTTGAAGCCTAAAGTACACTTTCTCAAAGTAACCAGGGTTGTAACCCTAGCCCCCCCATGAAGTTCACCCCTACCACTCAACTGAGCGGAGGTACCTTCCTTCATGGAGGATATACCGAAATAAAATAGGTTTTCATGCTTTAGGCCTTGGAGGTTGCAAGGGTCTCAAGGCTGTTACCTAAGGTCACCTGCCCCGGCCTCTTTCACCCCCGTGCCAGGACAGTCCCTATCGCTGAACTACAGGACGTGCCTGTGACAGAGACTGAGAAAAGAGGGCTGTCAGCCCTGGCACCTCTTGCCGGCGTATCACCTTCTGGCCTAACTCCGGGGGGTGGGAAGACGGGAAGACCTATTGCCCAGGCGAACATCCAGCTGAAACTGCCGGAGTTCGACCCCAAAAATCTGCCCAAATGGGCAGAAGAATTTGCTGAGTTTCCTTTGCTGACTGGCCAATCGCATGTGGATGTGGCCACCAAATGCTCACTGTTGAAACGCTCATGCAAAAAGAAATGTTTGCAAAAACAGGTGAAACAGATTGTGAAAACCTGTTCCACCTGGGCAGAGGTACTCCAGAGGTTGGAGAAAACGTTCCCAGTGTATGAGACTGACCTCAGTGTGCGCACACAGATAGAGGAGCTACCTATGCTCCCTGAGCTTCCTTCCGCTGCGCGAATCTCTGAATACGTGTGCGACTTGGAGTACCTGTTTTCGAGGATGAACGTGGGCTCCTACGGAGCCACTGAGCCCCACCTGTTGCTCATGAGTAAGATCCCCCAATGTACGTGGGATGATTGCCGCTCTACCTCTGAAAGGAAGAGTCCGACCCACTCGTACGATGAACTGGTGGACCTCTTGATTGAGGTAGCTCTTGAGAGGGAGAATGACTCCCACATGGAGAAATTCCTCAAGAAGCACTTGGGTCGAGGGGGTACCCCTACCCCCGAACGTGGCGAAGGGAAAGGGCCTAAAAATTCCACTAACGCCAACCAGGGAGGTGGTAAAGGAAGGGGTAACCTACGTGCCATGAAGGAGGTTAAACCTGAGGCAGGTACACCCCCTTTGTTCTACTGCAAACCTGTCAATGACTTGGGGGGGCCTTGTCATGCCCGTGACTGCGATCAACGCAGTAGCTGTATGCTGCAGATGAAACGACAGCAGCATACCAAGGATGGGAAACCTGTGACCCATCAGGACCATTTCAGGTGTACCATCACCTGTGGCTATTGTGGCAAACGTCGTCACTACGAAGACGAATGTCACATAAAGAAACGCGAGAGTGATAAACTCAAGCGTCAAGAGGCCGAACGCCAGAAGACCCAAACACCCACCAAAAACCCTCAGAATGGGGATAAAGGCGGTAAAGGAGGTGGCAAGGGGGATGGCAAAAATGGACCCCCTAACTCTCAGAGGCGCTCATCAGCTCCCGTTGCTACACCCTCTCCTGCTGCTACACCCCCTCCTGCCGCAGGTGATCCCAAGAAGCGCCTCCAGGGGGATAACGCTACCCCTGAGGGCAATAACTCCAAGAAGGGGCGCTTGGCCTGGATGGCCAGGTCCCTCATAGCTGCAGGGGTGGATGTCAAGTTCCCTGATGAGGAGTAGGGGGGCGGCTCCGAAGAGGAGGACTTGGGTTTCTGGATCCTCGTGAAAATCGGGGATCAAGTTTTTCGAGCAGTGCTTGACACCGGTGCAACACTTTCCATATTGGCCCGGCGCCTGCTAAAGACTTTCAAGAAAACTAAGACCGTGGCCAGAAGAGTAGGGGATGGGCGTACCATCCATTCCTTGGGGGGGTTGATGTGACTATATGCATGGGCGACAAAACCGTGACCCAACACTGTAGAGTGCTGGACACCGAGGCAGGTAGGTAGGTGCACTCGGTCGTGGAGAGGCGCCCCCTGGTTCCCCCTGGCGTCGCCCCTGTGACGAGCAGGAAGAGGCTCCGCGCGTGAAGAGGGGAGGCGGCTTACTTCCCGCTAGACCTGACTGTTGGCCCCCAACAAAGCGGCCCCGGGCTACACCGGGAGGGCTGATCGCCGCCAGCGTGACGTGCTTGTCTCGCCGGGAGGGTGTGCCCCCGTACTTGCGCACGTCCCCTCCTTTGGGCGGAACCCTACAGGTTCACCGGACTTCCTGGCGTATCCCGTTCCCAAGGCATGCATGCACGTTCTTGGTACTAGGGTTCCGAGGCGCTTGGGTGTCGCACTCTCCGCCTCGAGTCCCAAACCAGCGCAGGCCTTAGGATGCAGCCTTACCCCCGGTCTTCGGATCTCGTTTGGCCGGGTCACCTGCATGGCACGGGCTGCCTCAGTGCCCGGGCTGTGGACACTGGGTTTCCTACTGTTTTGCGGCTTTCGTGTTTGGGTCGGTTGGCGGTTGGGTGTGGCTTTTGTTAACCCCGCCAGTCCTGGCTGGGGTCTTGGTTGGGTGTGTTTGGGCACGGTTTGTGGTATTGTCCCTCTAGTGTCGGCTGTTTGTGGTGTTCGTGGTTGGGCTTCGGTTTCGGCCTGCTCATGGGACGTGTGTGGTTTCGTGGGCGCCCCGCTTGCCCCCCGCCGTTTCCGGTTCCGGCGTGCGGTGTGGGCGTGTGTGCTGGGCCCGGGTCTCGGCTGTGCCCAGCCCTTCTTAACTGGGTTGTCGGGGTGCGTTTTTTTTTTTTGCGCTTTTTTTTTCCGGGCTTTGTGGCCCCTGTCCCCCCATCCCCTTTCTTTCGGGCTGGGCTTGTGGCTCTCTCTTTTTTTTTTTTTGTTTTTTCGTTTCGGTGTCCTTTTTCCCGGTGGGCCGCTGTTCCCGGCTTGGTGTTGCCGGTTTTGGGTGGGTGGTCCCCCTGTACCTCTTTGGGGGTCCTGTCTTTGGTGCCTTCTGGGGGGGGGTTCGGCCGCCTCTGGTGGTGTTGGCGGGCGGTTTGGCGGCTGTGGGCTGTTTTCGCGCCTTTTCCCCCTCCCCCCTCCTTTTTTTTTTTGGGGGGGGGGGCTTGCCTGTTCCTCCCTCTGCCTTCCCTGGGCTGGCGGACGCACTGGCCTGCATTCAGTGTTGTCTTCCGGGCTGCTGCTTTCAGTTGCGTTTTGTTTGGCCGCGTTCCGGCCCCATGGGTCGGGTGGGCTATGTACACGGTGGGCTCGGCGCCCCTTCTTGCCGGGTTAGGTCCTGGCTCTGCCGGCTGGGCGGCTGTGCCAGGCGGCTGCTTGTGGTTTTGGGTTAGGGGGCTGGGGTTGTTCGTGTCCTTTCCCCTCTGCGGTGCCGGCTGTAATCTTCTGGGTGGTCCGCCACCGTTGTCGCCAGGCGCGCTGTGGCCCCGTGTGTGGCCTGCGCTGCTGGTGTGTGGCGTGCTGGCACGGCGCCTTCCAGGGTGTGCGGTGGCTGGCTTCCGTTAGTCCTTCGGGTTAGGGTCAGTTGTGGTGTGTTCTGCCGCTCTGTGCCGCGTCGCGTCGCGTCGTGCTGTGGCGCGTTGCACAGTGGCGCGCTGTGGTGCGGTGTGCCGTGGTCTCGCGTGGTGCCGCGGTGGGTTAGTGGAGGTCAGCGTGGCTTGTGTCGTGGTGCGGAGTGCGGGCCGGAGTGTGGCTGGCTGGTGGCTGGGGGGTGCGGTTAGGTGTGGGTGTCTCCCTAGGTCCGTGCTGTGGGGGCCGGGGCGTGCCGCTCGGGCTGGTGGGTCGGGTAGGTCGATCGCGTGACAGTCCGTGGGGTTGCCCTCCCTGGGGGCCTGTGCCTTGGTCCCGTGTCCTCTGGGGGTTTCGGTCCCTAGTCCTAGGTGCCGCGGCCGTGCCTTCGTTCTCCTCCGGTGCCTGTGAGGTGGCCCTTGTGGTGGCCGGGGCCGTCGCCTGGCGGTGAGGGCGTGGTGGTGCGCCGTGCGGCGGCGTTCCCTGCGGCTTCTTCTGTGGGTGTGGCCCGTTCTCCCCGTGTAGGTGTGCCCACCATTCTCCGTGTGGTTTCCTGTGGCCGCTGGGTGTGCGCTGGTGTGATCCGCATGGCGTCCGATGTTTGCTTCGGTGGTGTGTGTTGGGGGGTGCGCCCCCGGGTGTCGTGGGGTGTCTGGTGGGGGTGGGGCGGCGCTGGTCCCCCCGTCGTGGTGTGCCCTTCCTGGGTGTGGGTCGTGGTGCCTGCCGTGGTGCCCTTTTCCTCCGTGTCTTGGTCCCCGCTCCCGCCCCTTCCTGGTTCTTGGGTGGTTTCCTGCCCCCATGTGGTGTCGCTTCCGGCGTCCTGTCTCTGCGAGTGCCTGCCCTCAGTTGGGGCCCCTCCGTGCCCTCTTGCCTGAGTGCTCCTTGGTGCCCCTTGCCCTTCCCTTGCCCTTGTCCTGCCCCTTCCTTGTGTGGTGGTGGCGGGAGGGGCGGGGTGGGGAGGGGGCGCCGGCGGCCCAGGCCTGGGGTAGGGTGGCCTGGAGCCACTGGCGGAGGGCTTGGGGGGTGTAGGGGGGGCGGAGGCCCTGGACCGCATCGCGAAGGAGGGCCTCCCATGCCGCTTGCGGCATGATGGCCTCCGGGACGGCCTCGTTGGGGTTTGCGGGGGTGCGGGTGCGCACCTCCTCGAAGGTATGCACCATGTGCACCCCTTCGTGCCTTCCCGCTCCCCCGGCCCACTTCACCCAGCGGCGGAACTCCTGCAGAGCGGGGGGAGACCACCAGGCGAGGTGGGCGGGGGCCCGGGATGGGGGAGGGGTTCGTGCCCGGGGTCCTGGAGCGGCGGGGGGAGGACGTGGACCTGTGGTGGCGGCGGGGGTGGCGGTGCCTGGGGGAGCGGGAGCGGCGGTGGCGGGGGCTGGGGGTGGAGGACGGGTACGGGCGGAGGGGGGAGCAGGAGGGGGAGGTGGACATGGGGCGGCGGTGGCGCGCTCGGTGGCGTCCGGGGGAGCGGGAGTGGTGGTGGCGGGGGCTGGGGGTGGTGGATGGGTACGGGCGGCGGGGGGAACGGGGAGCCCGGTGGGGCGTGTGGAGGGAGGGGGAGGTGGACGTGGGGCGGCGGTGGCGTGCCTGGCTGCGTCGGGGGGAGCGGGAGTGGTGGTGGCGGGGGCTGGGGGTCGGGGTCTTGTATGGCCGGTGGGGGGAGGGGGAGGCGGACATGGGGCGGCGGTGGCGTTCGTGGTGGCGCCCGGGGGAGCGGGAGCGACGGGAGCGGGGTCCCGGGGGGTCGTGGTAGCACCTGGGGGAGAGGAAGCGGCGCGAGTGGGTGGTTGAGGCGCGGTGGGATTGTGGGCGCCGTGGGCGAGTGTGCCGTGCGGGGGGGGGAGCGGGAGCGCCGCCGTTTGCGGGACCAGGCCTCATCGCTCGAGTGGGGCCAGTCCGGAGGCGTCGGCGGCCCCTGGGGGGCCTCGCGCGGTGTCGCCTGGTACTGGCGGGGGGGGGGAGGTCCCCCGTCGTCCATGGATCCGCCACGTAGTGGTGTGGTGGCGGCAGCGGCTGTGGTTGTCCTTGGCGGGGTTGGGCCCGGGGGGCCGGTTCGGCGTGGACGTGGTGGCCGGGGGGGTACGGATACGGTTCCTGGTACGGGGGGGGTGGCTGGTACGGGGGGGGTGGCCCCTGGCAGTAGGTGGGGTATGCGGGTGGAGCGCTCGGTGGCTGCCATCCCATCCGCTGGTGCTGTTCGTGCACGGGGGGTTGAGGCCCGGTGGGGTAGGGCGGTGGGCAGTGGTAGTGGTGGGGGTGGTGTTGGTAGTGGTGGTGGTCGGGCCGCTGGTGGTGGTGGTGCCGGTAGTGGTGGGGTTGGACCCCTTGTGGGTTTTCCGGTCCCCCTTGTGGGGGTGGCGGGTTGGGCATCGCGGGTGGTCCCCGGGGCTGCACTATGTGGTGGGCAGGGGGGGCGGGTTGGGGGCCGGGCTTGACGGTGACGGTGGTCGAGGGGTCCCACGTCCCTGGGTCCGTTTGGCCGGCGGTGGTGGTGGTTTGTGGGGGATGGATGACAGGGCGCTTGGTGGCGGGGATGCGGACGAGGGCTTGGACGGGGTCGTGCTGGGTGGCCGCCTCTGCGGTGGTGGTGGGTGCCGGCGGGACGGGGGCGCGGGTTGCGGTGGGTGGGGGGTCCTGGCTTGGGCGAGGGTCCGGGCGGGGGTGGTGTCGGGTGGGTTTGTGTCGATGCGTTTGTGGTGTTGTGTGTGCTCGCGTGGGCGCCGGCTTGGGTTTGGGGTCGGGTTTTGGGGTTGGGGTCCGGTTCCAGGTTGAGGAGTACCTCTGTCCGGAGGTGTGAGGGCGCCGATGTCGGGTCGGGAGGCGTTCTGGTGCGTTGCCGGGGTGCCCGAGTCGCCTGTGTGGGGGTTGGGGGGTCGGTGTGTGCGGCCCCGGCCTTGGCTTTTGCTGTGGCCTTGAGGATGAGGGCGGCGGGGAGGGGGGGTCGGAGGATGAGGTGGAGGAGGTGGACGAGGCCGAGGATGAGGAGGAGGTGGTGGACGTGGGTTGGACCGTGATGCGGGCGGGCTTGTGGGCGGCGGCTTCTGCTGCAGCCACGGCGGGGAGGATGGAGGGCATGTCCTCGGGCTGTAGGTTGGGGGCGGGCGGCTTGGGGGGGCCCGGTCGTGACCTGGCGGCCCGGCGGGCCGATCTGGTCGGCAGCGGCGGGGGAGGGAGGCGCTGGGCTGTGGCCTTCTCCTTCTGGGCTTGGCTGGGCCCGGGTCCTGCAATGTGCGAGGTCGTGTGGGTTGGCGTCCGCGGGGGGGAACAGTTCGCGTGGGCTGCATTCAGGGGCCGGGGGGGGTGGGCCTGGGTCCTCTGGGGTGTGTGCGGGGGGCTTGGGCGGGCCACTAGGTGGGGTGGGCGTGCCGCGGCGCGCCAGGGTCCTCTCGGCGGGTGTGTGTGGGTTGTCGAGTGTGGGGGGCGGCGAAGGGTGTCCGGCGGGTGGGTGTGTGGCGGGCGTGCGCTGGTGTTCGGGCGGGTGGGGGAGGCCCGTGTCGCGGGGCCCGGGGGTGCGCGCGATGCTGGGCGTGTGTGGGTCTCCGGTTGAGCAGCGAGAGGGGAGGGGCATGGGCGGGGATTGTGCGGTGGGGTGTGCTGTGTCGGTGTATGTGTCCGCTTGCCGCGGCGCGCTTGTGTGGGCAGTTTTAGGCCGGGTGGTTTGGAGGAGAAGCTTGTCGTCTTCTGCTGCCGTGGCAAAAATTTCGCAGACGAGGTTGCGTATCTGGTGGACCTCTTGGTCAGTGGTGGGAAGGGGGTATGCTAGCTTTGGGCTAAGACCCGCAGAAGAATTTGCTGAGTTTCTTTTGCTGACTGGCCAATCCCATGTGGATGTGGCCACCAAATGCTCACTGTTGAAACGCTCATGCAAAAAGAAATGTTTGCAAAAACAGGTGAAACAGATTGTGAAAACCTGTTCCACCTGGGCAGAGGTACTCCAGAGGTTGGAGAAAACGTTCCCAGTCTATGAGACTGACCTCAGTGTGCGCACACAGATAGAGGAGCTACCTATGCTCCCTGAGTTTCCTTCCGCTGCGCGAATCTCTGAATACGTGTGCGACTTGGAGTACCTGTTTTCGAGGATGAACGTGGGCTCCTACGGAGCCACTGAGCCCCACCTGTTGCTCATGAGTAAGATCCCCCAACGTACGTGGGATGATTGCCGCTCTACCTCTGAAAGGAAGAGTCCGACCCACTCGTACGATGAACGGTGGACTTCTTGATTGAGGTAGCTCTTGAGAGGGAGAATGACTCCCACATGGAGAAATTCCTCAAGAAGCACTTGGGTCGAGGGGGAACCCCCACCCCGAACGTGGCGAAGGGAAATGGCCTAAAAAGTCCACTAACGCCAACCAGGGAGGTGGTAAAGGCAGGGGTAACCTACGTGCCATAAATGAGGTTAAACCTGAGGCAGGTACACCCCCTTTGTTCTACTGCAAACCTGTCAATGACATGGGGGGGCCTTGTCATGCCCCTGACTGCGATCAGCGCAGTGGCTGTATGCTCCAGATGAAACGACAGCAGCATACCAGGGATGGGAAACCTGTGACCCATCAGGACCATTTCAGGTGTACCATCACCTGTGGCTATTGTGGCAAACGTCGTCACTACGAAGACGAATGTCACATAAAGAAACGCGAGAGTGATAACCTCAAGCGTCAAGAGGCCGAACGCCAGAAGACCCAAACACCCACCAAAAACCCTCAGAATGGGGATAAAGGCGGTAAAGGAGGTGGCAAGGGGGATGGCAAAAATGGACCCCCTAACGCTCAGAGGCGCTCATCAGCTCCCGTGGCTACACCCTCTCCTGCTGCTACACCCCCTCCTGCCGCAGGTGATCCCAAGAAGCGCCTCCAGGGGGATAACGCTACCCCTGAGGGGAGTAACTCCAAGAAGAGGCACTTGGCCTGGATGGCCAGGTCCCTCATAGCTGCAGGGGTGGATGTCAAGTTCCCTGATGAGGAGTAGGGGGGCGGCTCCGAAGAGGAGGACTTGGTTTTCTGGATCCTCGTGAAAATCGGGGATCAATTTTTTCGAGCGGTGCTTGATACCGGTGCAACACTTTCCATATTGGCCCGGCGCGTGCTAAAGACTTTCAAGAAAACTAAGACCGTGGCCATAAGAGTAGGGGATGGGCGTACCATCCATTCCTTGGGGGGGTTGATGTGACTATATGCATGGGCGACAAAACCGTGACCCAACACTGTAGAGTGCTGGACACCGACGCCTTTGACATCGTCATTGGTACAGACTTCCTACGAAGAAACCCCCAGGTAAAAATGCTGTCTCTCCAGCGCCCCCATTCTTTGCACTGCGACTTTGGCAGTGGGCTGTTCTCCGTACCTTTGGAGCTGTCAGGACGAAAAGAGTCTGGGTTGCGCTACGCATCCAAGACTAACTATCGTACTGAAATCTACCCATTGGCCCGTCACGTTCTTGAAAATGGACTGGCGGCCCTTCAGGTAAACCTGGATGAGATCCAGGTGGAATTGTTTGCGAGCCAACAACAACACATCATGCAGTTGTACTGCTCGAAACAATTGAACAATGCTTTCCGTTTCTTCTTGAAAGCAATGGGCCTAGCGTATGCTAACCCTCCCTTCTCCCTGCTCGCGAACGGTCTAACCGAAATCGCTTATGAGGGAGGAAGGGTTGTTATGTGCACCCCTGACTGGGGCTGCTCTGGTGAACATGCTTACTGGCGCCGTATGCTAGATCGAATGACCGTGGGAAGAGTGCAACTCCCCGACGGCCCCATCTATGTGCCTGAGGACTCAGACACAGCTATGCAGGCCCCTGAGTGGGCCAGTCTCCTGTCCATCGTGGATGGATCTCTCAATCCTGTACCCCTGTGTGACCTAGACCAGGTGCTACTGAAAGAGGTCATGGCCGAAAATCGTGGCCTGACCCTTTCTGATCTCAAAAAACGATCTCCTGAGCACCTATCTGCCACACTTACAGGGTGTGAGTCTCCCGATGACTATCTGGAACCTGCAGCTGTAAAAGAGGATGCTGACGACCAGCTGTCTGAGATCGCCAGCACTATCCCTCCTGTTGATTCCAGCTGTGTTGACCTAAAACACAGTGCCTTCCTAGCCCAGCTGTTGCTAGAGGAGGTAGATCTAGAGTCAACCCCTGAGCCCGCTTCCCCTGTTGGGAAGCCAGTGCTACACATGCAGCCTATGCACACAGGTGAACCCGTGGCCCGGAGTGCTGATGCTCTGGCGCGGCCTGCTTCTAATAACATGCCATTGTCTGAGCATGACACTCAGGAACTCCAGCGGCTGTTGTACCTGAAGGCCGAAGGTATTGCGCGCCAAGAGCGGCTGCAATACCTCAGACAGACCTGGAAATCCTCCATCTGGTCTGAGGAGGACGATGATTCCTATACGCTGCCTGATCCTGAGATACCGGTAGTGTATTCTCTGCACTATGGGCAGCAATGTTCCCCTGAGTGGGACGATGGTTCTGTGCCTGCTGAAACTGCTGATCGGCAGAAAAAGAAAGAACATGGAAAGAGCAACATCCATGCTGAGGAGGATTTCCTGCAGAAACTCGAGAGTCTTAACCTTGACCCCCGACTGAAGAAACTGCTGATAACCTATGAGGAGGTGTTCGGCGCCTTGCCGCCTCCCCTCTCTTGTAAAAAACTGGTCCAGATGGACCAGAAACTGAAACGTGAATTTGAAAAGACGTGAGTGAGGCGTCGTCCCTATCCCGCTCCACAGGAACAGGTTGAAGAAATCGAGCGCCAGATCCAGGAATGTATAGATGCTGGCCTCGTTGAAGAATATAAGAAGGGAGACTGAAGCGGTAGCGGCAGGGTCTCCCTACCGCTACCCGCTGTGGCTCGCACGTGCGCTGAACAGCGCAATTTATGACGTAAAATGGGATTACGAAGGCTACAGAGCAATAGCTAAAATTGCCGATTTTTATGTTAAAATAGCAGTTTTTATAATAAATTTATGCTGTTGTGCCCCATTTTGTAATAATACGTGAGATTTCATTGTTTTTCCGTGTTTTCACAGGCATCTATGTAGATTCGAAGGCCTGTGGCTAACGCCTTAGAACAGTTTAAGCAACTTAAACCGACTCACGAAATGTTCGATTCTTGCAGAAATTGCGGTGCTTTGCAGGAGGGTCACGAAAACGCTTCAAAACTGGTCTAACAACCCTGAACAGGGACAGCCGCCGGCCGCAGCGCATCGCAGCGCCGAGGAGCGGCGCTAACACGCGCTGGAACCAGAAGGCGCTGGGCGCAGCGCCAAGCAGCACCGCAACGTGGCCGTCAGCCGCAGCACGCCGCCAGAGGAGAGGCAGCAAGTGCCTCCGCAGCGTCCCGGATGAGCAGCAGCGACAGCAGCGGCGTCAGGACGTGGGGACCGCAATATGGCGGCTACAACCTGGACAGGATGAGCGACGCGTCAGACTGGAGTCCCAGTCCAAGGCCAAGTTCGAGCCGCAGTCCCGCGTTCGAGCAACCGAGGTATGGCCCTTCCAGCCGTCAACCTTATGGCCGTGGGAACCAGCACGGCAGCAGCGTCGGCCGTCCCAAGAGCGGCAGTACCAGCCGCGATCCGGAATACCGTGACGGCCAACCAGCCGTCGAAAGAGAGCTCTTCCGCAAGCCGGACCATCGTCAAGCAGCGTGGGATCGCCAACCAGCGTCCTGGAGAACGCCGGAGCGCCAATCAGCGCACCACCGAAGACAAGGTCCAAGCCGTGGTCACGCAGACCGTGGTCAAGCGTCAAGGGAGCGCCAGACAGCGCCCCAGAAAGCGCCGGAGTACCGATCAGTACCCCAACGTGGAGGAGCGTTCGCCGGAAATCCACGCAACCCCAGTCCCAGCCGGTTAAGTTCGGAGATCGCCATCCTACCAACCGAGACGGTGGAGTTGAAGGCCTGGGCCGTGGAGATGGCAGCGTGGGCGAGGAGTGCAGCAGCGGAGATCCGGACCCTGAAGTCGGAGCAGGAGAGTCTGCAAGAGCGAGTCCGTCGCCTGGAGAAGACGTCCAAGACGAAGTCCGCTACGGGCGAAGCGAAGAAGAAGGTGGAAGTCGCCTTCCGGACGCCGAAAAAGACCGCCACGACCAGCGAAGCGACCAACCAAGACAGTGGGACGCAGACGCCCGGCAGTGGCAGCCGTCGTTGGAGACGGTAATAATTTAAAATTCCGTTTGTTGGAACACCTGTTGGCAGGTCCAGTCTTGTCAGACTTGCCGTGGTGAGAGCCCAGTCTTGTCAGGCTCCACCAACCGGGTGTATATGTGGGTCTTAAAACCCATGTATATATGGGGCGGATCAGCCCCTGGCACACGCACCCGCACTTGTACAGTACAGTGCACGGTGCCTGGGTAAGGCACGAACTGACGCAGCAACGTTGATTTGATGCTGAGTTGTAGTGCTGTGTGTATGCCTGTCCTGTTGTTTGGTTTTTGAAAGCATGGAGGTTTTCGGGAAACTGAAAACTTTTTCAGGTTTTCGAAACAAACGGGGCAGGCCACCCAAGGCCTTTTTCTTTTTATTTTCCTAGAGTGGCAAAGCAGGTTTTTGCCTGAGGGTAGTATTGGTGCTCCCCACCGGACACCTAGGAAAAGGCTACCTCTGGGGTTTGTTTTTCCTCTTGGGGGATAAACAAACCTTTAAGAAGGGGGGTGAAGCGGTAGCGGCAGGGTCTCCCTACCGCTACCCGCTGTGGCTCGCACGTGCGCTGAACAGCGCAATTTATGACGTAAAATGGGATTACGAAGGCTACAGAGCAATAGCTAAAATTGCCGAGTTTTATGTTAAAATAGCAGTTTTTATAATAAATTTATGCTGTTGTGCCCCATTTTGTAATTATACGTGAGATTTCACTGTTTTTCCGTGTTTTCACAGGCATCTATGTAGATTCGAAGGCCTGTGGCTAACGCCTTAGAACAGTTTAAGCAACTTAAACCGACTCACGAAATGTTCGATTCTTGCAGAAATTGCGGTGCTTTGCAGGAGGGTCACAAAAACGCTTCAAGACTACCCCCATCACTGCAGTCCCTGTTTCCTGGTTGCCAAACCGGGGTCGACTGCCCTACGACTGGTTGTAGACTATTGTGAGGTCGACAAGAAAACCCAGAACCACTCAGGGAGTATTCCTAACATGGAAAATACCCTGGAGCGTGTTGCCAAATGCAGGTACAGAACCAAAATGGACAAACGCTCTGGTTTCTGGCAGGTGGACCTAACCGCCGCAGCTCAGGAGCTGCTGGCTTTTATAACCCCTAAGGGCCGTGTCTTTAAGTGGAAGGTTATGCCTTTCGGGGTGGCTAATGCCCCAGCGCTCTTCGAGGAGCTAATGAACAAAATTTTGTACATACTGAGGCGCAGGCCTCTAGTACAGGAGTTGATTTCTCGGGGTGCAGAAATGGTGGCTCACATCGACGACGTGAGTTTGGGTACTAATACCCAAGAGGACCATGTCCTTCTCCTCCGTGAATTTTTCACTGTCTGTCAAGAAAACCATCTCCGAATCAAACTCGAAAAATGTGAGTTTATGAAAGAGGAGATGGAATATTTGGGTTTCGATGTGGGGTATGGTTGGTGGAAACCAGCCGCGTCTAAGATGCAGCCCCTACAGGACATGCAGATTCGCGATGACCCTAAGAAGGGTCTACACGACGTGAGGGGTTTTGTGGGCGCCTGTAATTTCTATCAACGTCACATCCACCGTTTTACTTACTCCTCTGCCCCCCACACTGACCTAATCAAGAAAACTACTCCCTGGAGGGGGATCGCCAGAGAGGAAGAGTGTTTCCAGGAGTTGAAGAAGAAGATTGCCTCCTCCAACTGCCTGGGAGTACCCCGTCCTAAGGGGGAGATAGTCCTGATCACTGATGCCAGTGATGTAGGGGGGGGTGGTACGATCTACCAATGGCAGGAGCTTAACCCCGCTGAACTAACCCACTGCCATTATCGTACTAGTGGACTGAACCGTGATGGTTTGTTGAAACATGACTATCCTACCAGTGAGTGGCGACTGGTGCCACTGGGACACTGGAATTGGAAATGGAACCAAGCGCGTTCCAATTACAGCACCTATGACCAGGAACTCCTGGCCGGTATGTTGGTGCTTTCGTCAAAATCCCGACTCCTGGGATCTAACCCTATTGTCTGGCTGTGTGACCAGGAAACTGTGAGGTCTTTTCAGAAGGGCCCACCACCAGAGAAAGCAAAGCTAAAGCGGTGGTGGACTTACCTGAGCCAGTTCGGCTGACAGTGCATCATATCCCCGGAATAAAGAATGAACTGTCTGACTATATATCGCGCACCAACTTCGATGCGCTTAGAGGTGAGAGCTCTGAGGCGCTCGCCAGAGAGGCTTTCCAGCGTATGGATGTCCAGCTTGACCTGTCCATGCGCACTGCTGGAATCCTGGAGGGTTGGAGTCTAACCGACTATCAGTCAGAGTACAAAGAAATTCTCCAAACCCTCAGCACTGGTCGCGAACCCCGTGTCATTGACGGGCTCCAGTGGTATAAAAACAATCAGTACCTCTTCTACGAGGACCGAATTGTGGTGCCTGAGGCACCACTGGATGGGTGCCTACAATGGTCTCATCTCAGTTCTGGTCACAATGGCGCTAATCGCTCAGTGTTTCATGGTTCGGCCGCTTTGGTGCAATGCTTTGGGCGGGGGACCGCCATGCCTCAAAACAAAATCGCTCAGTTGACTTCTTCCGTGGGTGTTTCTACTCTAGTCTAACCCTGACTGAACTGAGGTCGCGTATGCAGACCATTGTGGATGCTTGTGGGTGTCATGCCAGCAAGCAGAGTGACAGTAGGGATAGGGGCCTGATCTCGAGCTTACCCATACCCTATTGTGCTAACTGTCTTCTCTACGTGGATTTCATCCAGGGCCTACCACGCTTCGGCGGCTATGATAGTTGCCTAGTGGTCAACTGTGGCCTATTCCGCTTCACCCGTGTGTTCCCTTGCAATAAGAAAATCACAGGTGAGCAGACTGTGAAAATGTTGGTCGAACAATGGTTCGAAGCCTATGGAGCACCTAAGCAGGTGCACTCTGATGAGGATGTACGCATCCGCAGTGACATTGGGTGGTACAAAGGAGTGCTAAATGCCCTCAACGTGGAGGTAACCACAGGTGTGCCCTATACCCACACGTCTAATCCTCTCTGTGAGAGACAGAACCGTGTGGTGGAGCAAAACTTAAGAATCCGGATGAAACAGGAGCGCACCAAGGACTTGGTACGCCTAGTGCCCTGGGCAGTGCTGACCATGAACTCACAGCGGAGCTCCTCTACGGGTTTCACCCCCCACGAACTGTTCCATGGGGGACGACCTGCTTGGTTCTTCAAAACCCCCTTTCCTGAGGACTTCAAGAGCCCTGTGGGAGATTGGCTGGAACACAAGCAGTCTCTGGATAACCAGGCTGGGACTAACCTAAGACACATTCGTGACCGTGAACTGAGCCGACGGAACCGCCTACGGCGACCTGCCAGCTTCAAGGTTGGTAACCTTGTTTTGGTACACCATTCACGCCTACCCTCCTGGCCACGTAACTGCCTACAGGACCCTTATTTTGGGCCCTATCGTATCATCAGGATGGATGGATCCAGGATCCATGTCAGGTGCAGTCCACGTCTAGGTGGTGAACTGCTGTGTGCACCTAAACAGTTGAGGCACTATCACTCCCCTGACAATTCGTCTTGGGATGAGTGGCGCCTCAGCGACAGTGAGGTCGAGCGTATAGACCTAGAGGGCGCTGCCAGTCCAGAGGAGGGAGACGAAGTCGAAGAGATGACTGCCGATGAGATGGCAGTCGATGGTTACTACGTGGTTGCAGGTATTGCTCGCCACGAGTATAAACAGGGCTGGGAATTCCTAACCCTGTGGGATGGCTATGGGTTATCTGAGGCGACGTGGGAACCTATGTCAGCCTTCATACAACCTGACAGGAGTATCAACCCCATCTTCCGCACCTACCTCGTTGAGAACAACGAGGGGCAGCTCCTAACCCGTGCTGAGACCATGTCCCAGCGTAAAAAGCGAAACTAATTTCCCTGTGTCAGTCTACTGACAGGTGCAGTGAGCACTCTTCTGCAGACGTGCCTGTGTATGGGTGTAAGAGCAATTGTCACAGTTGCCCCGCATTGCATCGCAGGACAGGACCGTTAGCCCCCCGTGACAACCAGTCCCTGGCAAAAGGCCATTGGTTTTTCACAGACTATTGCTTGCTGAGCACTGCAGTGACCCTGTCTGTGCCCTGCAGACCCATGCCTATGGTTTCCAGCGTGGGCCAGGTGGCCGCTTATCAGGATTGCAGCCACCCAGCGAATGTATGCCTTGTTGACCATGTGTTGCATGGGGACTGCCCTGATATAATGACCTTGGGGAGCCAAAGAAGAACGGTGGCTTAATACACCAGGGGGGAATGACAAGCAAGGTGTTATGAGGCAAGGTGTGTCTTCCCTCCTTAGGGACAAGCGAGCCCAGAGTTAGGACCCCTGACTGGTCCAGGCCCATGGGGTTCTACCCTTCCTTACAGGGTTTACCATACCCCTATGTGTGCTACGTATGTCTGTGTGTGTCTCACTTCTCTCCCCGGCGTGGCTCCCGGAGACCGGGCTTCGCTGACGTCCGACCGAAGGTCCTAATCAGGTACTATCACCACTCCTATGGCGCCCAATTTCTGTGCTGGCGCCTATCCTTGGGGGAAGACGGCAAAAGCCCTACCTACTAGAGGGGAGGGGTGGCCAAGTGTGCTAAGGGCATACAAAACACCCATTTTTGCTAAGGGCCAAAAGCTAACGCACTCCCCTGCCCACGAGGAAAAGCACGCGGGACAGGAGACACCACTACACTACACTCACTAACGCCAGCACCGGCCTTCGAAGGCAGGGTGAGCACTCATCAATTGCACTCAACTCCTGCCAGGCCTGCTGACCCTAACCCCTACACACGCTACTGGGTGTTGCTGTCAAAGATGTCTCGGGTCCTAATGACCCTCCTGTGAAGAAGACAAGAGAACACAGCGCTGCTAAGCAACTGTGGCCTAACAGGGACGACACAACACGTTTCCCTGCTAGGGCTTGGAGGGAAGGGGTGCTCTTGTTGCGTGCACAGCGCGGATGTCGATGGAGTCGAACTGCCCACGCCACTCCTGGCTGAGGCGCAGTCAATTGATTGTGTGATCAGCGCCCCTGTTTAGCTGGGGCAGAAAAATGGGATAGCCGCCGAAGGCAGCTGCTGCGTGCACCAATCACCCTGAACCTACCCCACCTGTACAACAAAGGCCAATGAAGGGGTGTTTGCGGCTGAGGAACCAAGCCAAACTCCAAGTATTATACGCTTCCCAGTGTGACCTATAATACACTGTCCTCAAACACCCCTGTCAAGCAAGCAAGCGTTAAGAGACTCCTCAGGTTCTCTTAAAGAACGTACCGAGGAGCCCCTGGGTAACCTAAACAAGGTTTGCCGTGCGCATTTCGCGTGGCCTACCCTTTAATGCATCGTGTGCACGCATGCAGGGAAGGGAGGCGGAACCATGACCAGACTGACTCAACCAGGAGGTGAGGTCCTCCTAGGCTTACCTACCTTACTCACCATGCATCGTGTGAATGCCGAAGTGAAGCGAACGCAAAACAAACCTATTGCGAGTTATAAACAAGCCTAAGCGTTTTAAGCAACCCTACTTTAACGCTACGGCTACACACGAGCAAACACTTTCTTTCTTAACCTGTGAAGAGAGAACAAGGATGAATTGGGGTACAGGGAAAGCGTCACAGCGTGTGAATGCCTCAATTAGGCACATGCATCGCGAGCACAGCGCATATTCTAACCCTACGTGCGCGCTGCGCGCTCCATTCGCATCGCATACCTTTCATTCCTGTTTTGACCTGTGCAGAGCAAAGGAGATGAGCGCCCGAACCCCCAACGAACACAGCGTTGACAACCCTAACGTTTTAACGAAGCAACCAATACGAACGCAATGCATGCGTGTGAGATGACACTGGCATTCCTGAGAGGTGGGTTGCCCACCTGCTCTGTGGTGTGGGTTGAGTTTGAATACCTTTCCCTAAAATTTATAAAAATTTTGACGCAACTGTGCGAAAATTTCCTTTAGAACTTTAAAAACTACGGCTCATACCTTCTTTTTCAAAAGCCGTTTACGCTTGCGCAACCTTGTTTTTGAAGTCCGCTTCCTTTGCGCTTGTCTGCGACTTTGAGTTTGGTGTAAAAATGACGATTTCTGGCGTGATTTCGTCAATTTTTAGCGATTTGACTTGTCAAATCGCTACCCCTTTTGCTAAACCGCAG
Source organism: Eutreptiella sp. 'Long Island Sound 2002' (assembly GCA_964036045.1). Taxonomy (NCBI): domain Eukaryota; phylum Euglenozoa; class Euglenophyceae; order Eutreptiales; family Eutreptiaceae; genus Eutreptiella; species Eutreptiella sp. 'Long Island Sound 2002'. Next base: position 175,567,836 of record OZ038381.1, read on the forward strand.
GAATCACTCCCTGTTGGTTGCATTTTCTATTTTTTTCAGCTCCTGGAGATTTGTGTCCTCCATTGGGAGTATTGCTCCGCCCTGGCCCTTGGTCAGGACGTTTATTGAAAGGCTGTTTATACAGCGATGGCCGTCCGCATTAGAGCCGTCGACTGTACCCTAGTGGGCAAGCACATGTGCTCTAGGGAGGGAGTCCTGGGTTCGAAACCCACTACCCCCAAATTTTTACCAAAAGGCTTCGTCGCACGCCGGCAACTTTTGAGGAATGCCCCATCGAAGGGACATCATTCACGGTACATTACACTGTTTTTCGAGGGTACCTACAGTGTGATAGGCTTCTATGAACTGATGAGGATGTGTTTGGTAAGTTTCATGCATTTTCTGAGGTAATCTTGGGAATATTTGAGCCTTTTTCCTTGGTCCTACTAGCTTAGCTAACTAGTACTCCAGGGGGGGTAAGAAAAAGTCACTGCCATGTCTTTCTTGGAGGGCTTGATCCAGGCCAAGCCCCCCTTAAAACCCTTTTGTTGATGCTAAGACTAACTTAAGTATTTTTATCTCTCTTTTGAAGCCTAAAGTACACTTTCTCAAAGTAACTAGGGTTGTAACCCTAGCCCCCCCATGAAGTTCACCCCTGCCACTCAACTGAGCGGAGGTACCTTCCTTCATGGAGGATATACCGAAATAAAATAGGCATTTCATCCTTTACGCCTTGGAGGTTAAGCCTAGTGGTCTCCCACCCCAAGACCCCTATACTCAATTGTTTCTACCACTTATTTTGGTTCTACTTTTTAACTGTTTCTGAATTCAGTTGCTTGGCCAAGTCATTTTCTGTGTTGGCCTGACATCTATGCCCCACATTCCTAACCAGCACCATTTCACCCAAAAGAGTGCACATGAAGTGCCTGATGCTATCTTGGAGGCCAGAGTCAGTCCAGGTTTCATATAAAAACTTTTGTATTATCCATTTGTGATTGAATCTTTGTGTTTATATCTGCATTGTCTATCTGCAGCCCTTCTGTGTTACACTGGATTTCAAAACTATTCATTGATTGGATCCACATCCTGTTCTTGCTCTACTTGCTGCTTTGGTTTGGGTTTTCAACTTCAAAACCTGCAGGATTCCATCAAAATATCTAGGGCATTAATCAAGGACATCTTTCTTTGTACACAGTGTGAGGTATGGGTGATGTGTTTGGAAATATGGATTATGCGAATCGTGGTGTCCAATGTGCTGTCAGAGTACAGTTTAGGAGGGGTAAGTTTCACTTATAGAGTACGGGATATGATGTTTGAGACATGACTCAGGTGGCACGGGATATGAGGTACGGGACATGAGGTGTGTTGTATTGAATATGTGAAAAGCGGTGCGGTGGGAGATATGGTGCTATGGTGATTTGGTGATATGGCCCGCGCTTCAAGCGCGGGCATTCGCACTGGTCTCAATATATTTAATTGTGGTATGGTCGTCGTCGTCGTCGTCGTCGTTCGTCATACCCAAAAAATCCTCTTAATTGTGCACGCTGCTGCTGGCGCGCACGCATGCCCTTCAAATGGCGTCTGGCGGATTTGCGATTTCAATTTCTGGCATGACAAATTGATCTGAAATCATGGATTCATGTAACCTGTATGTACTGTACAATCGATTATCCGGGTATCTGCACGAATGATCCCGCCTGTTGACTTTCGGCGATTTTAGCCAACAGGCAGCAGTGGCGACAGTTCTCTCGCTTATACAGTATGGGATATGAGGTTTGAGACATGAGTCATGAGGTACGGGATACGAGGTACGGGATATGCGGTATGTTGTACACAGTGTGAGGCATGGCTGATGTGTTTGGAAATATGGATTATGCGAATCGCGGTGTCAAATGTGGTGTCAGAGTACAGTTTAGGAGGGGTAAATTTGACTCCTAGAGTACGGGATATGATGTTTGAGTGTGGTACGGGATACGAGGTACGGGATATGCGGTATGTTGTACACAGTGTGAGGTGTGGGTGATGTGTTTGGAAATATGGTTTATGCGAATTGCGGTGTCAAATGTGGTGTCAGAGTACAGTTTAGGAGGGGTAGGTGTCACTCATAGAGTGCGGGATATGATGTTTGAGACATGAGTCAGGTGGCACGGGATATGAGGTATGAGACATGAGTTGTGTTGCATTGGGTATGCTAAATGCGGTGCGGTGTGAGATATGGTGCTATGGTGATATGGTGATATGGCCCGCGCTTCAAGGGCGGGCATTCGCACGGTAAATACAAGTTAGGAGGGGTAAATTCATTCATAGAGTACGGGATATGATGTTTGAGACATGAGTCAGGTGGCACGGGATATATGAGGTACGGCACATGAGGTGTGTTGTATTGGGTATGCAAAATGCGGTGCGGTGTGAGATATGGTGCTATGGTGATATGGTGATATGGCCCGCGCTTCAAGCGCGGGCATTCACACTATTCACACATCCGCCCAATTGTGCGCGCTGCTCCTGGCGCGCGCGCGTGCCCATCAAATGGCATCTCGCCGATTTGCGATTTGGATTTCTGGCACGACCAATCAATCTGAAATCATGGAATCATGTGTTTTAAAAATCTGTATGTACTGTACAATCGATTATTTGGGTATCTGCATGAATATTCCCGCCTGTTGACTTTTGGCGATTTTAGGCAACAGGCAGCAGTGGCGACAGTTCTCTCGCTTATAGCGTACGGGATGTGAGGTTTGAGACAAGAGTCATGAGGTACGGGATACGAGGTACGGGACATGCGGTATGTTGTACACAGTGTGAGGTATTGGTGATGTGTTTGGAAATATGGATTACGCGAATCGCGGTGTCAAATGTGGTGTCAGTGTACAGTTTAGGAGGGGTAAATTTGACTCCTAGAGTACGGGATATGATGTTTGAGTGAGGTACGGGATACGAGGTACGGGATATGCGGTATGTATGCTGTACACAGTGTGAGGTATGGGTGATGTGTTTGGAAATATGGATTATGCGAATTGCGGTGTCAAATGTGCTGTCAGAGTACAGTTTAGGAGGGGTAAATTTCATCTATAGAGTACGGGATATGATGTTTGAGACATGAGTCATGTGGCACGGGATATGAGGTACGGCACATGCGGTGTGTTGTATTGGGTTTGCAAAATGCGGTGCGGTGTGAGATATGGTGCTATGGTGATATGGTGATATGGCCCGCGCTTCAAGCGCGGGCATTCGCACTAGTTTCTCCTATTTTCAGACTGGTCGTCGTGTCCAGGCGTGGGCCCGGCGGCGGTGCGCGTGTGCGCAAGGCAGAAAAAATTTATGCTACAAGCGAGGATTTTTTCTTTTGATTGCACAGATGAATGCGCATTTTTGAGGCGCATCGAGCGGTGTGCAGTACGGTTGCATTTTCGCCGATTTTGGCTGTCCAGTTGGCGACGCCGGCGCTAACCGCCTGTAACTACTGCCAGAACCACCTGTTAACGCTATCTGTCGATGTTATCGGGGGCGCCAGCGCCGGCGCTGCACGGCACGACACGTGTGTGTGTGTCAGTCAAATTCTGCAAATTCCCTGAAGTTTTCCTCCATGTACCAGTATTGGCTGGGAGGGAACTTCCTGCCGGCATTGCATCACTGATGCAATACCCCCCTGTCTGGTGCACCCATTGCTCTTTGTAGGTACTCATGTCTGCAACTGGCTTCAACCCCTTTAGCTGTAGCCCATACAGCGAGGTGGGTCCATTCACCCACCCATGGGAATGGAGGCCAAAGGAGGTTCTGTGGCATCCCATGCGGTTGCCATCAGACATCTCCCCATCTCCGCGCTCCCCGGCACCTCCGTTGCCGTTCCCCGCATCAGGGGCACCTGTTGGGGCCCTTGCAGCACTTCCCACCAACCCCAAGACCTTCGATCGCGAAAAGTTGGCTAAGGCTCGTGCATGCCGCGAAGCTCTTCATGAGGCCCAACTCCAAGCCCAAGCCCGAGACCCCTCCCCCCCGCGACGCCTAACAAAGGCTGAGCCTCGAGGACCACGACCCTTAACCGCAAAGCAGAAGGTTCGGAAGCTCCTCAAGTCGCGCAAGACCCCTAAACGTAAGGAACGCTAACCCATCTCTAACCAAAAAAAAAAAAAAAAAAAGAGGTTGCACCTCACATTGCTCTATGTTCTGAGTATACCAGGGCCAACCTGGCCGTAGCCGTGCGTGGCTTTGTTCAGAAAGTGGCACATGTAGCCATGAGTGAGGGCAGCTATGAGTGTAAAAGTTTCTCTACATCAAAGACGTTTGACTAACTTCCTTGCATCATTGGTGCGGTACACCTGTGTTGCACACAACATGTGATATTGACCACGTCAACCTAAAGCAAGAATGCAAAGTTGGGAAGCCAAACCTTAAAGCGAGCATGTAAAAGCTATCATGTATCATTCAAATTTTAGTAAAGCGTATGCGGTAACTGTATCCGTAAAAGTAATTGTATTTGCAACCACTGTGGCAAAATGTAGCCATGGGTGAGTGTAGCCATGAAGGTAGAATGTGGCACCGAGCGTGGCCATGAGTGTAAAATGTAGCCATGAGTGTAGGCGTTGGTGTGAAATGTAGCCCTACGTGTAGCCCTATGTGTAAATGCTATCCTGTAAAAGGTATCATGTAGAGGGTATGCTGTAAAAGTAATTGTTAAAGTAACTGTACCTACCACCATGAGTGCAAAATGTACCCATGGGTGAGTGTAGCCATGAGTGTAATATGTAGCACTCAGTGTAGCCATGAGCGTAAAATGTAACCATGACCTAAGGCATAAGTGGGCGTAGGCATGAGTGTAAGATGTAGCCATGACTGTAGCCATGAGTGCAAAATGTAGCCGTATGTGTAACCAGGTGTAAAATGGAGCCATGAGCGTAAAATGTAGCCATGGGTGTAGCCATGAGTTTTGAATGTAACCTTGAGAGTAGCGGTGCGCATAAAATGTAGCCCGGAGTGTGGCCATGAGAGGAAAAGGTAGCCATGAGTATAGCCGTGAGTGTAAAATGTTGCCATCAGTGTACCATTAGTGTAGAATTTAAATTCAAATCTAACTGTAGCCATGAACTCGAACGCTGAAGCCAACAACATCTATCTGAAAAAATTGGATGCTAGCACCAAATTTTCTACCCACGCATTTGCGCGGGCTAAAGGCTAGTTTCTATTATTTTCAGACTGGTCGTCGTGTCCAGGCGCAGGTCTGGCGCCGGCGCGCGTGTGCGCATCGCAGAAAAGAATTTATGCTACAAGGCGGCATTTTTTTTTCAAATTTCACAGATGTATGCGCATTTTTGAGGCGCATCGATCGGTGTGCAGTACGGTTGCATCTTCGCCGATTCTGGCTGTTCAGTTGGCCGAGCGGGCGCTAACCGCCTGTACCTACTCCCAGAACCACCTGTTAGCGCTATCCGTTGATGTTATCGGAAGCGCCAGCGCCGGCGCTGCACAGCACGGCACATGTGTCAGTGAATTTCTGCAAATCCCCTGGGGTTTCCTCTATGTACCCGTAGTGGCTTAGAGCGAACTTCCTGCCGGCATTGCATCACTGGTGCAATACCCCCCACTCCCAATCCACTCCCTTTACCTACCCACATGGTACAAAGTGGCGATAATTGTTGCAGTTTGGTTGATGCTATCTTTTCAGCAGGGCAAGCATCTCATGACCGTTGTATCTTGACCCCCAAAAACGAAACGGCGGACACAATTCATGCTGTTATTCTGGAATCATTGCCCGGTGATTTACATTTTTATGAGTCAGCTGATTATTTTGGTGAAGATTCTAAAGCCCAATCCAACATTTACCCAAACGAGTTCTTAAACACTTTACTGCCATCAGGAATGCCACAACATCGCATCAATCTTAGGGTTGGAGCACCAACAATACTCATCCGCAACCTGAATCGTGCTGCTGGCCTTATAAATGGCACCCGATTGAGTGTTACTTCGTGTCTTCGCTACACAATCCAAGCAACGGTGCTAACAGGAACACACAAAGGAAACTCCGTTTGCATACCCCGGATTAATCTCACTGTATCTGATGATGATGATCTCCCTATCATATCCATTCGTCGCCAATTTCCTGTAACGTTAGCCTTCTGTATGACCATTAACAAAAGCCAAGGTCAGACGTTTTCCAAAGTGGGTCTCTTATTGGCAACCCGACCATTTCCACATGGTCAAGTTTATGTTGCTCTATCGCGCTGCGGAAATTCAAGCGCTATCAAAGTATGGACAGCAGCGGACTTGCAGGTTGACGCAAACAACTATGGAGTCATTGAAAACATTGTTTGGCCGGAAATATTGGACTGAGATCTTCCACAGCTCAGAACGTACATGCCATCCAACTTCAACGTCTCATACCGTGAGGGATGGGCCGACAACAAGATCAATGCGGAGCCTCTGCCATCCCTACCCATGGGACCAGTGCGAACCCTGATAGGATCACCGCGTAGGCTGGATACCAAACTGTGAGGACGCGGCCCTATCACTCTATAAATTTTGTTTGCAACCCGCGCATTTGCGCGGGCCGATTGCTAGTTTACATTAACATTATCCAGATGATGTGTGCGCGCTCTGCCGAGAGGGAGTACCCTAGCGGCCAGCAGGCTCGGGTACGACTTGCCAGACATTGGTTCGATTCCTGGTACTTGCACGGTAAGTAGGGCCGTTATGCACTTTTTTTTAAAATTTTCAGCAGTGATCGCCCATCGGCGCCCATTTTCAGCAGCGATCGGCGCAGCGGCCTGCAGGTATCGTAGCGATCGCAGAGCAGAGTTCTGCGCAGCAACAGACTTCAATTTGCGAATTTTCTGTTTTGGACTATTATTACATTGGGAATGGTATTTCTTGTTTTTTAGTTTTTTAAAGAATTTCACAATGATGAGTTTGGGTTCATATTGAAAATAAATCTCCCTCACAGGATGAACCAAGGAATGAACCAATGGAAGAAGATGAGGAATTGTTCAATGTGGGTGTACAAGAAGAAAAAAAGAAGCCCAAGCAATTGCTTCTCCATTCCCTCCTTGCGCGTCTCCCCAAACCAAGGATACCCACTCCAAGCAAAGTTCGTGAAATTACGAAGGCTAATGACCGTGAGAGAGTTGAGAGGCAAAAGAGAGAGGCCCAATTTTTGAATCGTTGTGGAGAGCTTGCTTTGAAGTGGGGTTTGCCATGGGGTAAGGATGTTGAATACAAGGTTTCTTCTAATCCAATTAGAAAGGGAGCTTTTGGCCGCAAGTCTTTCATTTCGAAGCATGAAGGTGAAGATGACCTTTATCAAGCTATTCGAGCGATTGCTTTAGGTGAGAGTCAGGAGCCGGAGTCCACCCCTTTCTTAACCCCAAGTCCTACAGTTGTTGTTCCCATTGTATCTACCATTGATTTGGCCACCTCTTCTTCATCTTCATCTTCCGTTTCAAATTCTTGGAATGCAAATTCGTTGCCTACCAACGAGGTTGACGAGGCAAATGAGACCGAAACGGCAACACGGTATCAACAACCGCTTTCCGTGATGAAGCTCTTTTTTCAGTTGCAAAAGGAAATGAAGATGAAGCAATCCGAATGTGTGGCATATTGTAACAAGCATTTGCGCCTCCTTTTTTGCCCGCTTCAGATTGATTTGAAGTATCAAACGGTGCACACTTGGAGGTTCAAAACCATCCCAGCCAAGGAAAAGAAATTGTTAGAGGAGGCGGCCAAACCCAGACCCAAGAAAGGTAGGGCAAAACGGACACATGCCATCGGAGACTTCACCCGTCATCCCAATTGCCGTGGGTCGCGCGGTACGCTTCTTCAAATTGCGTCAATGGTTGTGAGTCACTCCCAAGCGGGCCTCCCCTTGACACGTGCCATCATTCAGCAATTGGTGGTGGGGGTTGATGGCCATTCGGGATGTTGTGCAGCGGCCTACCCTGTTCAATGAAGCTTCAGACCGTGAGGTATGGTTGCCACAGCATCAATGGTCTTACGTTACGTTACGTTGCACTTCGTGGAACATTTTTTGATGGTGTGACTGCTCCCTTAGGCCGCGGGAACACTATTCCGAGTGGCTGGTGGTCGGTCGAAGGATTTTGCCGTCTCGGGTGGCGGCATGAATCAGATTATCGAGAATGCACCGCGACAACGGTGTCGTCGCCATGGTGCGGTTGAAGACTTGGGCTCCGACTCCGAAGAAACGGAGGCGGATGAGGCGGAGTGGGAAGACATTTTGGCTACCATCGGAGATGGGAGGGTGACGGGGTAGAGGTAACGAATGATGAAAGGGACACTGTTTTGCCGGATCCTCTGGTCGCGTGCTTCCCTCGGTCAGGGATGCGCGTCAAGCGACCCAAGAGGGACTAGCACGGTGACAATGCTTTAGTCATACTTCAGATCAGTGTAGCTTTGGTATACTGCTTGTCTTATGTGCCTTCCAGAGGGTGAGAGGGAGTCCACAAAAAAAAGAAGAAAAAATGAAAAAAAAAAGATAAAAAAAAAGAATAAAAAAAAACGGAGGAAGTCCACATGGGGCGCCGAAGGCGCCGCAGCAAAAATTCAGAAAAATATCCAAATACATTATCCGAGACGCCCGTCCATTAAAAAATAACATTTTACATTTTCCATTTTTTGGCCATATTATTCTTTTTTAACATTTACATTTTACATTTTCATTTTTGGTAAACGTTATTATACTGTAAATCACTTTGTAACCACAGTAACAATGAAATGACATCTTCATAAGAATCCCCATAAATCTAAAACATTGGTTCTCATTTTCTTTACATATATCCACCTATATAAAAAACCATGTACTATTTTGTCTCACTTGTTGTCCTCCACAAGCCTGTCGCTCTCCTGTCGCATCCCTGTCGCCTTCCTGTCGCCTTCCTGTTGCCTTCCTGTCGCCTTCCTGTCGCAAAAAAACACCCTGCCGCTCTCCCGTCGCTCTCCTGTTGCTCTCCTGTCGCTCTCCTGTCGCTTTCTCCTGTCGCTTCCCTGTTGCCTCCCTGTCGCCGCTGGCCCTATCGCCCTCCTGTTGTCTTCCTTTCGCTTTCCTGTCCCTTATCCTGTCGCTCCGTCTTGTTTCCTGTTGCTTCCCTGTCCTCTCCCTGTCGCCACCCTGTTGCCGCCCTGTCGCTTCCCTGTTGCCCTCCTATCGCACCTCCCCTGTCGCAGCGGAGAGAATACGACAATAAGACGCCCCGGATTGGAGCATCCGGGGCGGAGTGGAGCACGGTTCAAGCCCCCGGACTGGATCGTCCGGGGGAGTACCCGCTGCCACGGACTGGAGCGTCCGAGGCAACGGAGAGAATGCGACAGAACGACGCCCCGGATTGGAGCATCCGGGGCGGAGTGGAGCACGGCACAAGCACCCGGACTGGATCGTCCCGGGGGGCACCCGGGGCCACGAACTGGAACATCCGAGGCAACGGAGAGAATACGGCAAAAAGACGCCCCGGATTGGAGCATTCGGGTTGGACAGGAGCAAGGCCCAAACCCCCGGACTGGATCGTCCGGGGGTGCACCCGGTACCGCGGACTGGATCATCCGGGGACGCAACGCACCCGGACCGGAACGTCCGGGGACGAAGCGGCCCGGGAATGGAATGTCCGGGGCAGCAAACAAGGAGAAGGAGACGGCGGCGGAGAGACACGGAGAGGAGAACAAGAACAGGAGGAAGGAACGGATGGGGGAGGACAAGAAGGAGAGAAGACGCGAAGCGGGAGGAGCAAGAGGAGAAGGTGAAGCAGCCAAACACATGGAGCCCGGATGGCAACAGCCGGGGAAGCAACGCAACCAGTCAGGATCAACCCGGAGCGGGGCGGCACAGGAGATCGTCAGGCAAGAGCGGCCGAGGCTCCGTGAGGAAGGAGCAGCGGCGGAGGCAAGAACCGAAAAGGAGTGCATGAACTGGAGTCAGGAAAGGTGGAGAGAGAGGACGAGAAAAACGAGAAACGGGAAGGGGGAGGAGAAGGGCAGGCAGGCGCACGGAACCCGGACTGGAACATCCGGGGAAACAATACGCTCGGACTGGAACATCCGGGGGGTGGAAGCCCTGGACTGGAACGTCCGGGGAGGCAACGGCCCGGGAGTGAAACGTCCGGGACCTCAGAAGGAGGAAGAAATGGCGGCGGAAAGAAGCGACGAGGAGCACATGAACAGCATGGACCAGCATGGACCAGATGGGGAAGGACAAGACGGACGAGAGAAGGGAAGTGGGAGGAGAAGGAGCAAAAGGAAAAGCGGCCAACCACGTGGAACCCGGACGAGGACAACCGGGGGAGCCGCGCACCACGGTAGGTACATCCGGGGGCGAGGCGGCCATGGAAAGGAGCGTCCGGAGCTCCAGGAGGAAGAAAAGGCGGCGGCGGCAAGAATCGACAAGGGGTAAGGGGTGCGTGCACGAGAGTCAGGGTCGGTGGAGATAGAGGACGAGAAGAGCGAGAGAAGGGAAGAGGGAGGAGAAGGAGAAGCAAACACGTGGAACCCGGACTGGAACATCTGGGGAAGCAAAACACCCGGACTGGAACATCCGGAGGGCGAAGGCCCGGGACTGGAGCATCCGGGGAAGCAGCGGCCTGGGATTGGAACGTCCGGGGCTGCGAAAGGAGGGGGAAACGGTAGTGGAGAACAACGGCGAGGAGCACATGAACAAGGGCAAGGACCAGATGAAGAAGGATACGACGAAAGAGAGTCAGGAAGCGGGAGGGGAAGGAGCAGATGGAAAAGGGGCCAAACACGTGGAACCCGGACGGGAACAACCAGGGAAGCAGCGCACCAGGACTGGAACATCCGGGGGCGAGGCGGCCCTGGATGGGAGCGTCCGGGGCTCCAGGAGGAAGATGAAGCGGCGGCGGCAAGAAACGGCAAGGAGAGCAAGTACAAGAACCGGGGAAGGGGGAGAACGAGGACAAGAAGAGCAAGGTGCGGGAAGCGAGAGGGGAAGGAGAAGAATGGAAGGCGGATGGGCACATGGAACCCGGACCCGTGTGGCTAGGGCCACGCGACGGCCCCAGGGGACTAGGACAGCATGGGAGGCGGCACAGGAGAGAGGGGCGGGGGCGGGAGGGGAGCGACCCGTGCTAGGCGCACAAAACGGTCCCCGGATGGATGAGGATCCAGTGGGCCCGCGCCACAGGGCTGCTGGCAGCCCGGTGGGGTAGGAACACGGGATGATGGATGGGATGGGGCCGCACAACAGCCCAGGGGATTGGGCCGGGGCCGCGGCACAGGGGAAAAGGGCGCGAAGGCAGCGACCCGTGCTAGGCGCACGAAACGGTTCCCGGACGGATGAGGATCCAGTGGGCCCGCGCCACAGGGTTCCTGGCGGCCCAGTGGGGTATAAACACGGGATGAGGGATGGGATGGGGCCGCACAACAGCCCAGGGGATTAGGCCGGGGCCGCGGCACAGGGGAAAGGGACGGGGGCGGGAAGGGAGCGACCCGTGCTAGGCGCACGAAGCGGTCCCCGGATGGAAGAGGATCCAATGGGCCCGCGTAACAGGGTTGCTGGCGACCTGCCGGCTTATAAACACGGGATGATGGGACAAGGGGACGGGGCGGGGAAGGGCGTGTGGCTAGGGCCGCATAACGGCCCGACGGGGTAGGAAGTCCATGGGACGCTGGGAACGGGCCGTTGCCGGGATGAGGCAAAGTGGAATGGGACATGGGATGGGCAGGGAGACCGAAACCGCCAAGCAACAGCCCCTCGGGATTGGGAAACCAGTCGCCATGGAGTGGTGAACCATGGGCCAACCATGGGGAACCTGACCACGGGAAGTCGGGAAAACTGCCCTGAACTCCGGGACGGCCGTGAGGTGTCCGCAGGGGTGAGGGTTGACCTTCAGATCCCCGGGTCAATGGCCTGAGTACACGTAGGTTCACGCGTGAGCGGGACCAGGGGGAACGTGGAAAGGGTCGCCCCCTGGCCTCCAGCCGTGGATGGACGACAGCCAAGTGCATCTGGGAGCCGAGTGGGTACTCCAACGCGTGAGGGATGGGGAGTGGTGGAATGTGGTTGACAGAGAGAAATGCTCCGCTGTCGGCGAGGGCTATCCACAGGAAACCCGCCTGCAGGCGCCCAATAGGCTGTGCGAGGGGGGGAAGGCCGGGGGATCCTTCAAAGGGTGACCGGAAGGAGATGAAACCGTGAGGGCAGCGACTGAAGGGAGCCTACCGCCGGTCATGCCCCAAGGGAACCTGGTTGAAGTTCTCGGCTGTGAGGTGAGACAGGGGTCGCCAGGGGAACTGATGGTGGAGAGCTCTCCTTCCCGCCAGAGGCGGCCACCATGTAAAACAAACAAGGAGATGTCAGATGAGGCTGCGGACGCAGCCGCCCTTACTTACTTACTTACTTACTTACTTACTTACTTACTTATTTACTCAAATTCTTTGAATGCAAATTCGTTGCCTACCAACGAGGTTGATGAGGCAAATGAGACCGAAACGGCAACGCGGTATCAACAACCGCTTTCCGTGATGAAAGCTCTTTTTTCAGTTGCAAAAGGAAATGAAGATGAAGCAATCCGAATGTGTGGCTTATTGTAACAAGCATTTGCGCCTCCTTTTTTGCCCGCTTGGGAATGATTTGAAGTATCAAACGGTGCAAATTTGGAGGTTGAAAACCATCCCAGCCAAGGAAAAGAAATTGTTAGAGGAGGCGGCCAAACCCAGACGCAAGAAAGGTAGGGTAAAACGGACACATGCCATCGGAGACTTCACCTGTCATCCCAGGTAGGTAGGTAGATGCACCCGGTCGTGGAGAGGCGCCCCATGGTTCCCCCTGGCGTCGCCCCTGTGATGAACAGGAAGAGGCTCCGCGCGTGAAGAGGGGAGGCGGCTTACATCCCGCTAGACCTGACTGTTGGCCCCCAACAAAGCGGCCCCGGGCAACACCGGGAGGGCTGATCGCTGCCAGCGTGACGTGCATGTCTCGCCAGGAGGGTGTGCCCCCCTGCTTGCGCACGTCCCCTCCTTTGGGCGGAACCCTAGAGGTTCACCGGACTTCCTGGCGTATCCCAATCCCAAGGCATGCATGCACGTTCTTGGTGCTAGGGTTCCGAGGCGCTTGGGTGTCGCGCGCTCCGCCTCGAGTCCCAAAGCAGCGCAGGCCTTAGGATGCAGCCTTACCCCCGGTCTCCGGATCTCGTTTGGCCGGGTCACCTGCATGGCACGGGCTGCCTCAGTGCCCGGGCTGTGGGCACTGGGCTTCCTACTGTTGTGCGGCGTTTGTGTTTGGGTTCGGTTTGCGGTTGGGTGTGGGTTTTGTTAACCCCGCCAGTTCTGGCTGGGGTCTTGGGTGGGTGTGTTTGGCCCCGTTTTTGGTGTTGTCCCTCTAGTGCCGGCTGTTTGTGGTGTTCGTGGTTGGGCTTAGATTTCGGCTTGCTTATGGGACGTGTGTGGTTTCGTGCGCGCTCCGCTTGCCCCCCGCCGTTTCCGGTTCCGGTGTGCGGTGGGGGTGTGTGTGCTGGGCCCAGGTCTCGGCTGTGCCCCGCCCTTCTTGGCTGGGTTGTCGGGGTGTGTTTTTTGCGCTTTTTTTTTGTGTCGGTTGCTGGGTGTCCCTGTCCCGGGCCTTGTGGTCCCTTTCCCCCCATCCCCTTTCTTTCGGGCTGGGCTGCTGGCTCTTTTTTTTTTTTCGTGGTGTGTGTCTGCATGTTTCGGTGTCCCTTTTCCCGGTGGGCCCCTGTTCCTGGCTTGGTGTTGCCGGTTTTGGCTGGGTGGTCCCCCTTTGCCTCTTTGCGGGTTCTGTCTTCGGTGCCTTCTGGGGGGGGGTTTGGCCGCCTCTGGTGGTGTTGGCGGGCGGTTTGGTGGCTGTGGGCTGTCTTCGCGCCCCCCCCCTCCCCCCTCTGTTGTTTTATTTTTGGGGGGGGGGGGCTGCCTGTTCCTCCCTCTGCCTTCCCTGGGCTGGCGCACGCACTGGCCCGCTTTCAGTGTTGTCTTCCGGGCTGCTGTTGGCGGTTGCGTTCTGTTTGGCCGTGTTCCGGCCCCATGGGTTGGGTGGGCTATGTACACGTTGGGCTCGGCGCCCCTTCTTGCCGGGTTAGGTCCTGGCCCTGCCGGCTGGGTGGCTGCGCCAGGCGGCTGCGTGTGGCTCTGGGTTAGGGGGCTGGGGTTGTTTGTGTCCTTTCCCCTCTGCGGTGCCGGTTTTAACCTTCTGGGTGGTCCGCCACCGTTGTTGCTGGGCGCGCGGTGGCCCCGTGTGTGGCCTGCGGTGCCGGTGTGTGGCGTACTGGTGCGGCGCCTTCCGGGGTGTGCGGTGGCTTGCTTCGGTTAGTCCTTCAGGTTAGGGTCAGTCGTGCCGTGTTGTGCCGCTCTGTGCCGCATCGCGTCGCGTCGTGCTGTGGCGCTTTGCACTGTGGCGCGCTGTGGTGCGGTGTGCCGTGGTCTCGCGTTGTGCCGCGGTGGGTCAGTGGAGGTCAGCCTGGCCTGTGTTGTGGTGCGGAGTGCGGGCCGGAGTGTGGCTGGCTGGTGGCTGGGGGGTGCGGTTAAGTGTGGGTGTCTCCCTAGGTCCGTGCTGTGGGGGCCTGGGCGTGCCGCTCAGGCTGGTGCGTCGTGTAGGCGTCCGTGGGGTTGCCCTCCCTGGGGGCCTGTGCGTTGGTCCCGTGTCCTCTGGGGGTTTCGGTGCCTAGCCCTGGTTGCTGTGGCTGTGCCTTCGTCCTCTTCCGGTGCCTGTGAGGTGGCCCTTGTGGCGGCCAGGGTCGTTGGCTGGCGGTGAGGGCGTGGTGGTGCGCCGTGCGGCGGCGTTCCCTGCGGCTTGCTCTGTGGCTGTGGCCCGTTCTCCCCATGTAGGTGTCCCATCCATTCCCCGTGTGGTTTCCGGTGGCTGGTGGGTGTGCGCTAGTGTGATCCATACGGCATCCGATGCTTGCTTCGGGTGGGCGTGTTGGGGGGTGCGCCCCCGGGAGTCCTGGGGCGTTCGGTGGGGGTCGGGCGGCGCTGGTCCCCGCGTCGTGGTATGCCCTTCCTGGGTGTGGGTCGTGGCCATTGTCGTGGTGCCCTTTTCGTCCGCGCCTTGGTCCCCGCTTCTGCCCCTTCCTGGTTCTTGGGTGGTTTCCTGCCCGCATGTGGTGTCTCTTCCGGCGCCCTGTCCCTATGGGTGCCTGCCCTCACTTGGGGCCCCTCGGTGCCCACTGCCTGAGTGCTCCTTGGTGTCCCTTGCCCTCCCCTTGCCCTTGTCCTTCCCCTTCCTGGTGTGGTGGTGCCGGGAGGGGCGGGGTGGGGAGGGGGCGCCGACGGCCCAGGCCTGGGGCTGGGTGGCCTGGAGCCATTGGCGGAGGGATTAGGGGGGTGTAGGGGGGGCGGAGGCCCTGGACCGCATCGCGGAGGAGGGCCTCCCATGCCGCTTGTGGCATGATGGCCTCCGGGGCGTCCTCGTTGGGGTCCGCGGGGGTGCGGCGGCGTATCTCCTCGAAGGTATGCAGCATGTGCAGCCCATCGTGCCTTCCCGCTCCCCCGGCCCACTTCACCCAGCGGCGGAGCTCCTGCAAAGCGGGGGCAGACCACCAGGCGAGGTTGGCGGGGTCCCGGGGGGGGGAGGGGTCCGTGCCTGGGGTCCTGGAGCGGCGGGGGGAGGACGTTGACCTGTGGTGGTGGTTGGAGTGGCGGTGCCTGGGGGAGCGGGAGCGGCGATGGCGGGGGTTGGGGGTGGAGGACAGGTACGGGCGGAGGGGGGAACGGGAGGGGGAGGTGGACATGGGGCGGCGGTGGCGCGCTTGGTGGCGTCCGGGGGAGCGGGAGTGGTGGTGGCGGGGGCTGGGGGTGGTGGATGGGTATGGGCGGCGGGGGGAACGGGGAGCTCGGCGGGGCCTGTGGGGGGAGGGGAAGGTGGACATGGGGCGGCGGTGGCGTGCCTGGTGGCGTCGGGGGGAGCGGGAGCGGTGTTGGCAAGGGCTGGGGGTGGGGGTCTTGTATGGCGGGAGGGGGAAGGGGGAGGTGGACATGGGGCGGCGGTGGCGCTCGTGGTGGCGCCCAGGGGAGCGGGAGTGGCAGGAGCGGGGTCCCGGGGGGTCGTGGTGGCCCCTGGGGGAGCGGGAGCGGCGCGAGTGGGTGGTTGAGGCGCGGTGGCGGTGTGGGGAGTGTGGGCGCCGGGGGCGAGTGTGCCGTGCGGGGGGGGGAGCGAGAGCGCCGCCGTTTGCGGGACCGGGCCTCATCGCTCGAGTCGGGCCAGTCAGGAGGCGTCGGCGGGTCCTGGGGGGCTTCGCGTGGTGCCGCCTGGTACTGGTGGGGGGGGGGGAGGTCCCCCATCGTCCATTGATCCGCCACGTAGGGGTGTGGTGGCGGCAGCGGCTGGTGGTATGGATCGAGTGACTGTCCTTGGCGTGGTTGGGCCAGGGGGGCCCCTTTGGCGTGGACGTGGTGGCTTGGGGGATACGGTTCCTGGTACGGGGGGGGTGGCTGGTACGGGGGGGGTGGCCCCTGGTGGTAGGTGGGGTATGCGGGTGGAGCGCTCGGTGGCTGCCATCCCATTCGCTGGTGCTGTTCGTGCAGGGGGGGGGTGTGGCCCGGTGGGGTAGGGTGGTGGGCAGTGGTAGTGGTGGGGGTGGTGTTTGTAGTGGTGGTGGTGGGGCTGTTGGTGGTGGTGGTGTTGGTAGTGGTGGGGTTGGTGTTGCGGGTATGGCCTTTGGACCCCTTGTGGGTTTTCGGGTCCCCCTTGTGGGGGTGGGGGGTCGGGCATCGTGCGCAGCAATTGGGGCTGTACTATGTGGTGGGCAGGGGGGGCGGGTCGGGGGCCGGGCTTGACGGTGATGGTGGTCAAGGGGTCCCACGTCCCTGGGTTGGTTTGGCTGGCGGTGGTGGTGGTTTGTGGGGGATGGATGACGGGGCGCTTGGTGACGGGGATGTGGACGAGGGTTTGGACGGGGTCGTGTTGGGTTGCCGCCTCTGTGGTGGTGGTGGCTGCTGGTGAGAGGGGGGTGTGGGTTGTGGTGGGTGGGGGGTCCTGGCTTGGCTGAGGGTCCGGGTTGGGGCGGTGTCGGTTGGGTTTGTGTCGTTGCGTTTGTGGAGTTGTGTGTGCTCGCATGGGCGCCGGCTTGGGTTTGGGGTCGGGTTTGGGATTGGTGTCCGGTTTCCAGGTTGAGGAGGACCTCTGTCCGGAGGTGTGAGGGCGCCGATGTCGGGTCCGGGGTCTTCCCGATGCGTTGCCGGGGTGCCCGAGTTGCCTGTGTGGGGGTCGCGGGGTCGGTGCGTGCGGCCGCGGCTTTGACTTTTGCCGTGGCCTTGAGGATGAGGGCGGCGGGGAGGGGGGGGTCGGAGGATGAGGTGGAGGAGGTGGATGAGGCTGAGGATGAGGAGGAGGTGGTGGAACCGTGTTGGGCTGTGATGCAGGCGGGCTTGCGGGCGGCGGCCTCTGCTGCGGCCACGGCAGGGAGGATGGAGGGCATGTCCTCGGGCTGTAGGTTGGGGGCGGGCGGCTGGGGGGGCCCGGTTGTGACCTGGCGGCCCGGCGGGCCGATCTGGTCGGCAGCGGCGGGGGAGGGAGGCGCGGGGCTCTGGCCTCCTCCTTCTGGGCTTGGCTGGGCCGGGGTCCTGCAATGTGTGAGGTTGTGTGGGTTGGCGTCCGCGGGGGGGAACAGTTCGCGTGGGCTGCATTCAGGGGCCGGGGGGGCTGGGTCTTCTGGGGTGTGTGCGGGGGGCGTGGGCGGGCCACTGGGTGGGGTGGCCGTGCCGCGGGGCGCGGGGCTCCTCTCGGCGGGTGTGTGTGGGTCGTCGAGTGTGAGGGGTGGTGAGGGGTGCCCGGCGGGTGGGTGTGTGGCGGGCGTGTGCTGGTGTTTGGGCGGGTGGGGGTGGTGTGCCGGGTAGAGGAGTGCGCTGAGTGGGTAAGGTGTTCCCTTCCGTCGGCCGAGGGCGGTGTTGAACCGGCGGCAAGTGATTCGGAGGTAGGCCGCTATCTCCTCTGGTGCCGTGTCGGCCCACACTTCTGGCGTCAGGGCTGCTGCTTGGGGGGCCGGGAGTTGTGGGTCTGGGAGGTGTAGGTCACGGTGGTGGAGGTATAGGGCTAGGAGGATGTGGCGGGCCGCCACGTTCAAGCCGCCTCCGCTGTGGCGTAGGGGTGGGCTGTGGGGGGGCAGGGGTGTGCTGCCCGTGGCCACGGCTATGGTCCATGCGTGGTCCGCCGCGTCCGCCACGTAGTACCCTCCCAGGTGGTCCCGGAGGGTGTCGGTGAGGAACCCGAAGAAGCTGGGCTGGCTGGCGGGGGGGGGGTGCGGCTGGGGCCGCGGGCCACTCGCGGTGGTGGGGGTTGAGGTCCCCGCAGTGGGGGCAGTGGGTGAGGCGGTGCGCGGCTCCCAGGCAGACCCAGTGGTCTGGGTTGCAGGGCAGGGCTGTCTGTGGTAGCCGCTGGCGTACGCAGATGGGACATGCGGTGGCTGGCGGTTGGTAGTACCTGTGGACGGACGGCGGCGTGGGGGGATGGGGGCTGGTGGCGCGCGCATGCTGGTGGGAGTGTGTGCGGTGCCTGTGCTGCCCGTGTGTGCTGTGCCAGTGCTGTGCTCGGTGCACGTTGTGTAGACGTGGTGGGGGTTCCGTGTTGGTATGTCACGGGGTAGGTTCTCATGGTTGGTAGAACAGGAGTTTGAGGAGGTGGGCTTGGTCTGTTTGGGGCAGTGTTGCTGCATGCTGCAGGTATTTGTGGGTGCGGTATGTGAGCTGCTCCGCCGTCTTGGCAACGGCCGTCCGCTGCATGTGCGCCGCCGTGGCCTGGGGGTCCTCCGCGTGGGTGCGTAGCAAGGTGTAGACGGCAGTGGGGACGAGTCCCCTGCGGACCGCCTCGAGTACCTCTGTCTGCTTGAGGACGGTGCTGAGTTGCTCGGTCGCCGGGGACTGCGTCAGCCATCCGGCGTGCTGTGCGATGGTGTGGGTTGGGTTCCAGTCTGTGAGGGTGTCCAGTCCCGAGGTGCACTACCCCGTCCGGGAGTTCGCAACTCTAGCGGGGGGCGACTGGGTCCATCGCATACCCCGGGCCCTGGCCGCCCTGGGAGTGGGGCTGTACAACCCCATCACGTGCCCCAGGGCAGCCGATGTCCAACTACAGTCCCCGCCGGGCAACATCGTCACGTTGCGCACCGCCAAGCTGCGACACCGCGACACGTGCCGCCTGACGGTGCCACACAGAACGCCGTGGCATGGGCACCACGGGCCACGCCACCCCTTCCCCGACAACGACGACCCGTGGCCGACGGCGGTGCGGTAGTGCCTCAACCAATGCGCCGATGAACACCTCCACTATTGCCGCCGTGAGCAGGAGCCCACCAACCACCCCGGGTGGCGCGACGCCTTGGTCCACCTCTTCCACACCACCGGCACGCGGGACCCCCGCCTGAGACTCGTCCACCCCACGAGGGCTAAGCAGGACGCCCACACCGGTCCACGGGTGACCCCGGACGGCCTGCACCTCCACGTCGGGGGCTACCGCCGCCGGGACAGCCTATCCCCCCCCACGCGGGGGGCGGCGTACCACCCGCCGGCAGCCCTCATGTACATCCTCCGCGACGTACTTGCGGAAAGCGAGCACCAAGAGCCTAACGCGGACGTGGCATGGCCCGAGCCCCTGCGCCCCCGGCCCCACGCGCCGACGCCGTTGTGGTTGGTGACCACGGACGACCAATGCACCCAAGCGACGGGGCAGGCGCAGCTCCTGGCCGAGTGGGTAATAGTGCAGGTGGGGGCGGGCCAACCCGAACCCCATGGGCTCCCCCGTGGCACCGCCCTGCTGGTAGCTACGGGGGTGCCGCACGACCCACACATGGCGGTGCACGCGTTGGAGGACCAGCCGGAGGACACGGGACACCTGGTGGTGCACCGGCGCGGGGGCCCGGCGTGGCTCAAGGAACATGTGTCGGCACTTCGGTCCTGGGCAAGCACGATCACCGAAGCGGAGATCCGGCTGCACGACCACCCGGCGATCAGCCCAGGCGACACCAGGGCGCTGAGCGTGGACCAACTGACCCCCAGCCACCCCGACGTCCGGTGGCACTCCGCCGACCTCAACGCGGGGTGGCTCAGCCCCACCGGATACTACTGGATCCCGGAGGCCTGCAGCCACACCTCTTCCGACGGTCACGACGGATTACCGTGATCGTGCGCGAGGAATGGGCGCACGAGTGGAGCCGGTGGTGCGCCGCCGCGCGCGCCCCGGAGACCCCTGCGCAACGATACGCCGCCATCCCGCTCAAGGGATGGGGGCCGGACACCCGGCCGAGACCCACCGCGATCCGCGGGGCGGGACCTGACCACCCGTGGGACGCGGCGACGGGGGAATGGCTGCAGGCGGCCCCGGGGCCGCAAACGGGATGGACTGGGGACGTGTCCTCACTCGTCAGGACACCCGTCCCGCCTCGCATCGTCCTTCACGCCGCCAACGTACTCCGGGCTACGGAGATACGCACGTGGGGACACGCCGCGGCCACCGTCCGGTGGCACCCCCCAGAGGACGGGGCCGCCCAGCTCGCCGTGGCGCACTTCAAAGCTGGGGGGCCGGTATGAAACGACGCCCTGTCCCGGCTGGGCGACACCCAGGGGCCCTTGCTCCTCATGCTCCCCAGCGGCATTGCAGCCGCGCTGCGCCAGGAGCTAGACGGCTGCGAAGGGCTGCGAGTGGGATGGGAGGCAGTCGCGCACGGCACCCTGCTGGCCCTCCTCCACCGAGACACCGCGAACGGGTGCCGATGGGATGCGCTGACGCCCCACCTCACCGGGCGCCACGTGAAAATGGCAAGCCCCCCCCGGGGGCAACCCCGCCCGGCGTGGGACGACCTCATCGCCGCCTTCCACTACCACGGAATCCTCCCCGACGACACGTGGCAGGAGGTCCAGCGGAAGACGCTTGGCAAGGACTACCGGCGCCGCATCCGCGCCCGCCTGCTGGAGATCCGGGACCCCCTCCGACAGAGGTGGGACGACCTCTGGCTCCGCCATCTCGACCCTTGGTTGCCGCCCTCCCACCTCCCACACACCTGCCGACTCTGCGGGGAATGTGACACGGTGTCCTCCGCAGCGTCGACAGGCGCCAACAGGTGCGCGCGGTGCGCCCAGGTGGCCGCGTGCCCCTGGCCCGAACCTCCCGGAGGCCCGCGCAGGCGCACAGAAAAGGAGGCCCTGCACCGGCGCATCGAGGGGGCACACACCCCCTAACACGAACGAGCGGGCCCCGCGGGCGCTGCCCTTCTGTGGATCCACGTGCACCTGCGGGACCCCACATCTGGTGCGCACCTGTCGCACGTGTTCGCGCCCTAACCTCCACACGCCGCCGCCCTTTGCAGAGCCCGCAGCACCATGCCACGCCGAATGGGGGGATGGGCCGGGACACACCAGGGCCCGCCGCAAAGCCCAGGAGGCGGCCGTCCGGGGCCTGGTGGCGGACGCGGTGGCGGAGGCACACGAAGCGCACGCTGCCGCACGGTGTGACCTGACGGGCAGTGCGAGGGCTTTCCTCAACGAGACCGCCCTCCCGGCCGTTCGCGCCCTGAACGGAGCGGGGGCCCCTACGCTGCTCCCCGCAATGCACCGGATCGTGAACGCCGTCCAGCCGGGGCTCATCAGCCCGGAGGCGGCCCTCTACGGGCACTGGATGGAGTGGCGCGAGTCCAATCGGTCGGGCCGGCCCCTGTCCATGGGGGACACCCTGCGGCTGACGGGAGCATTGTCTGCCAGGTCACTCCGCAGCAGCGCCCCAGCCCTGCTGCACGCCCTCAGGACGCTTTACCCCGGGGACGCGGCCCCGTACCTGAACCAGGCGCGGACCACGTACCCGGGGGGAGTGTTGGAGCTGGATGCGGCGCTCCACCTTCTACACCCACCGGACGAGGACCTGGAGGTGGGCGAGATCACGGTGTTCGTGGAAGGCGCGGACGAGGCGTCCGCCCGCCCCCGGCCGACCAACCCAGTGTACGACGGCACCAGGCCTACCCCCCCGTACGCCATCGTATGCGAGGCGTTCCCCAGGGAGCCCACTTAGTGCCCCGCCCTCCCGCCGGCGACGCACGCGCCCCGCGGCTGGGCTAACCCAGACCTGCCCCCCCCCCTCTCCAGAACCAGGGGTGCCCACCACAGGGGGCAGGCCCTCTGGCAAGAGTGCCCTGGCACCCCCCTGCTCCTCCTCGTCGTCGCGACCCGCGGGAACCCGGGGCGGATCCTGGGGATCACCCCCACCCACCTCTATGGGGCAACACCCGTACCCCGCCGCCCCCTCCCGGCGCCCGCGGCGCGGGACGGAGTACACACCTTCCTGCGAACACAGGAGGTCACCGCCGTTACGGGGGTCCACCTGGTGCGGCTCCCCCCGACACCACTTGACAACCCCCGGGGGCCCAGGGCCCTGGGCCCCGCCCCAGACTGGGAGCTATGGCGCGACGCGTGAACCGCGTGGCTCCCCCGCCTCCCCTCCCAATGCCGGTGGATGGCCGCCGTCCCCCGGCCGTGCGGGGCTGACGCCACAGCCGGCCCCCCACCCCCTCCCCCCCTCCCCCCCGCAGAGCACCACACGGCACTGCCCACGGCACGGCACTGATGCACCAGGAGGTAGTGGGAAGGGCGCGCCTGCCACCACGCATGCCTACCAGGATAACAGTGATGGCAGACTCCGATGGCTCCCCCCAGCGGGACGACCGCCACCACCGCCGGTCCCGCTCCCGCTCCCCCGCCTCCCCGGAGTGGACGGGGGAGACCCTCGCGGAGCGCGAGGAGCGGAGGCTGGCGGAGGCGGCGGTGCTGGTCGGGCCGCCGCCGCCTGCCCGGGAGCCTGAGCCAGCCGAGATGACCGCCCCCGCCGCCCAAGCAGCAAGCCCCGCCGCCCCGCCCCGGGAGGGGGCCCCAGACGCGCAGGAAGCGGAGACCGCAGCTGCAGCGAGCCACGCCGCGGCTCCCGACCGCCGCCCCCGGCACGCCGCCGACACGTGGGGTAGCCCCGGCGCAGGAACCAGGCGCATCGCCGAGGGCTGCCGCAGCCGCAGAGGAAAGCGAGAAGGGCGCGCGAGAGGTTGCGACCGCGGCCCCGGCGGGCCGCGCCACCGCCTCAGCCCATCACGCCGCGACCCCCGGCACGCCGCGAAAGCGGGGGGCGGACCCCGCACGGGCCACGGGTGCCTCGCCGGCGGCCGCCACAGCAGCGAAGGAGAGCAAGGAGGGCGCGCGAGGGGCTGCGGCCGCAACCCCGGCGGGACGCGCCACGGCCTCGGCCGGCCACGCCGCGACCCCCAGCACGCCGCGAACGCGGGGGACGGACCCCGCACGGACCACGGGCGCCTCGCCGGCGGCCGCCACAGCAGCAGAGGAGAGCGGGGAGGGTGCGCGAGGGGTTGCGACCGCGGCCCCGGCGGGCCGCGCCACCGCCTCGGCCGGCCACGCCGCGACCCCCAGCACGCCGCGCAAGCGAGGGAAGAACCCCGCACGGGCCACGGGCGCCTCGCCGGCGGCCGCCGCAGCAGCAGCAGTGGGCAGGGAGAGCACGAAGTACCGCGCCCACGCCAACCCCACCCACACCCACACCAGCCCCCCCAAGCAGTTCCCCCCCAAGCCCTTCCCCCCGGGGCGGGAGCGGCACGTCCGCCCCCCGGCACCCGAGCGCTCGCCGCCGGGCGTCACGCTGCCGCAGCTGCAAAGACAGCGGGACGGCCGGCGCGTGATTCAGGAAGGGCGGGAGGGCGCGCAGGCAGAGCGGCGTGCCAGCCACGGGAGCGCGGAGCGGGGGGCAGGAGGCGACAGGGGAAGTGCCCAGGAGCGCGCGCAAGGAGCAGGCCAGGGCACGCGCGGCACGGAGCAAGGGCGCAGCAGCGGGGGGGAGCAGAGCGCAGGCAGCGGATGGCGCGACTCAGGGCAGGGGGCCGGGAAGGGGCCAGGGCACGGGAAGGGCGCGCAGGGGCACGGGCAGGGAGCCCAGGTGCAGGGGGCAGGGCGAGGGGAGGTGGGTGAGCGGGCGGGCCAGGGCGTGGGGGACGGGAGGCGGGACCCGCGGCACGGGCAGGGGGCTGGAAAGAGGCCCAAGGGCAAGGGCAAGGGCGCCGCGGGCCCCAAGGGACAGGCAGGACGGGGCGTGGGAGCCCAGGGGGGAGAGCGGGACGAAGGGAGGGGGGCGGAGAGCGGGGCGCCCCCGCAGCCAGACGTGCAGCCGGTGAGGTGCATCCCCCCCGGCATCTAACAGATGCCGGCGCACCACACCCAACACCACCACCACCACCACCACCACCACCTCTACAACATCGACCCTGACGGCGGCGAGCCCGTCCCCCCCCAACCCCCATGACCCCGGCACCAGCTAGCCCCCCCCGCGCCGAGGGCGGAGCCGGCGCGGATGGCCTCGGCGGAGGGGGGGCGGGGCGCGGCATCGGCGCCGCAGGCACAGGGGCAGCGAGGGGGGCCGGCGCGGGGGGCAGAGGGGGGCCGGCCATGGGACCGGGACTGGGGCGCGGTCCCGGACCCTCTGGGGGAGGAGACCCTCCCCCTGGTGGGGGAGGTGTACGGGTGGTTGTGCTGGGCCAACCAGGGGACCTCCAGGAGGTCGACATACCGGCCCTTCGATGCTGTGCTCCTCCGGAGAGACGGAGGAAACCGAGAGGTACCCCCGGGGGGTGGGCAGCCCCAGAGGACCATGAGACGGTCCTCAGGTCAGTGATCCGGGCGGTCTGGCCCGACAGGGAGCCGACGTGGCCGGCTTTCCTGGAAGGGGGAGCGGTGCTCCGCATCACGGATGCGGACGCCGACAACTGGCTCCCCCGGGCTTTGCGCAGCGCCCTTGCCCACTGGCGCTACCGCCGGCGCAACCCGCCGCCGCCACAGCCCCAGCCCCCACACAAGCGGCGGCGCAGGTGAAGGCCCCGACGGCGGATGGGAGAGAGTGGGGGGGGGAGCTGGGCCCCCCGACCCACGCCCCCCCCGCGGTACGGCACGACGCATGAGAGCGTGCCACCTCCCGCGGGAGGGAGGGCGGAGACAACGAGCGCGGGGGGGAACCTGCTGCCCCGCAGCCCGCTAACCACTGACCGCTAACCCTCACGGCCGCCCCCGGCCGGCCAGCGCCGCGCGACAACGGCCGGGGGGATGAGGGGCCCCAGCGAGGGCCTGCACGGGGGTCTGGCTCTAGGTAGAGGGGGGCGGGGGAAGGGCGCGACCCCCCAGCCGATGGCTGGCCCCTGGGGCCGGGACTGCCATGCCGCCCCCCCCCCCCCGGCGGTCAGGAGGCGTCGCCAGGGGACCAGAGGGCCCCCCCCCCTCCCCCCCCCCCTCCCACTCAGGCCCGAAAGCGGGCGGGGGGGCGGCCCCCCCACCCCCCCCCCGCACCCCCCCCAGCTGGGGAGCCACAGGCGCGGCCCTCCGCCCCCCCGGAGCCGGGGGGGGCGCCCCCCCCCCCCCAGAAGGGACGGCGACGCGGTGGGGGGAGCGGCGGCTGGACCTGCTCCCGCGAGCCCACACTGGCGTACCGGAGCAACGCGCACAATGGAACAGTATGGAGGCCGCGCCCCACATGACCCTCCCGTGACCACAGCCCACTCAGGGGGGGCAGAGGGGGGGTTCAGGTCTGCAAGGGCCCCCGGGGGAGCGGTCCACGGGCCGCCCCTCACCCCCCACCACCCCGGGGCGGCACTTCGGCCCCGACCGCACGCGCACGCCGGGAGGGAGCGCGCCGGCGACACGAAGGGGGCCAGGATTGAGTACCGCAGGCCGCCGCCCAGAAGGGGAGCAGGGAGGCCGCGGCGCGACACCCCCCCCCCCGCCCCCCCACCGGCCCGCAAGCCGCGGGGGCCCCGGCCCCCGCCCCCCGAGGCAGGGGAGATGGTCCCCCCCCCGCCCGAGAGAGGAGCCGGAGCGCGACCCGCCCCCCCGCCCAAGCCGCCGGCTCCCATGGGGGCCGCGAAGAACAAGGGAGCCCGCTTCTACGCGCCAGGACGCCGCACAGACCGTACCCAGAGAAGCCTGGTGAGCACGAACCGGAGTGGTATGGGGGGCCACGCCCCCCATGGACAGCACAACGCCAGTGACACCCGCTTTGTTCCCTGCCCAGGGAAGGCAGAGGGACGGAATGAGGCAGAGCGACCCCCCGCCCTACAGGCCCCCCCCGGCCGCACAACCGGGGGGTACGGCGCTCGCCCCCCCCCCCCCCCAGCCCGCCCCCCAGCACATGAACGCCACAGACCCGCCCCGCGGCGCGCAGCCCCCACAGGGCGTGCCGGCCGAGGGGACAGAGCAGGGCCCCCACACTCGCACGCCCGCGCCCACAACACGTGGATCGCGGACCCCGACAGCCCGCCCAGTGGGCGGGCAGTCGGGGGAGGGGGAGCGCATGACCCCAGACGCCCCTCGCAACGGTAGAAGGCACCCCCCCGGGGACGCCCTGCCGCCACCCCCACAACCCCAAGCCAAGTAGGGGGGAGCCGGGACCCCACCGCCCCCCCCCAAGCACGCCAGACGGAGCAAGGGACCGGGGCAGGACACGCGGAGGGGCACGGACCACGTGGAACGGCCCTACCAGCGCCCAGTGCCGGGACCACGCGAGGTGCGCACGCCGCACCACCCAAGGGGGGGGGGAGCGGACGCCGCGAGAGCGCGAGCGCACACACACGAAAGGGACACGCGGGGACTACCAGAAGGGCAACCGGACCGAGCGCGCGGAACGCACATACCGCGTGGAATGGCGTACCAGCGAGCGAGGGTAAGGGACACCCGGACGGGACGGCCCGCCACACGCAGCGCGGAACACGCGGGGCGGGGAGGGGAAAACGAGAGAGACACAACACCAGGTACCGGCCCGAACCCCCCGAGCCGGCCGCGAGCGCCGCGCACACACAGACGGGGCACTGCACCCGCCAAGGCAGTAGTGGCGCACAGCGCCACGCCCCAACCCCTAGGCTAGGCAGCCTCCGCGCCAGCCCAAGGGGGTCCCACTGGCGACAAGCCAGTAGCACGGGCCCGGCGGCGCCGGCGCCCCGGGCGACCACGCATTAGGGGGGCGACGCAGTGGGTAAGCGCCCGCAGCCACAGCGGCGAATTGATGCACAGACCGGGGAGTGGCGAAACGGGGAAGCCGGGGAAGGACGGGGCTCCGAGCTCTGTGAACCCGGGGGATTCCGCCCCCAGGCAGGAGGTGCGTCTTGGAGGGCCCCCCACTAGGACCCGGTGGGGAGGATATCACCTGGCCCGACCCCCGGGGCCGAAAGGCGTCTAGTACCCGCAAAATCAAACCTCAAACCTCAAACCTCAGTCTGTGAGGGTGTCCAGTCCTCTGTACAGGGGGCACACCTTGAAGTGGTCCCAGGTTCCTTCTTCCGTGTGGCTGCAGATGCATTTGGTGTATCCTGCGGAAACGTGGATCGAGCGGCGCGCATACCATCGGTTGTATCGGGTGAGGAGGGGAAGCTGTTCGAGGGCGAGTTGGAGTCGGGGTTTTTGTAGGTGTGCTGGGAGGCTATCCGGGCGCAGGGCGGAGTAGTAGAGGGGGGTGTGGACGGAGTCTTCGAGGCGTCGGAGGAGCTCGGTGTTCGCTGGGTGGCCCAGTGTGGTGGCCAGTTGCTGGATGGGTGTGGGGTAGTGGTACTGCTTGTCTCGATCCGTGTACGGCGTGTCCTCGGGCATCCATTGAGGGGGCTGTGTGGCCGGGGGTATCGGGGGCAGGTGCTGCAGGTGGCTGTGGTGTGGGGTGTCCAGTCGCACGTGTTCGAGCCCTGGAGTGTGGTTGGTGTTCTGGTGTTTGGCCTGCGTGTCTGCGCGTCCATTGCCGTATGCGTAGCGGTGTGACTCCTGTTTGACGATGTGTAGGGCGTCCTGGGGGTGCATGCCCTTGAAGGCCATCCATAGTCCCAACGCTTGTGTGGTGAGGCCGGACTCGAGTGCCTTGTGGAGGAGCAGGTCCGCAAGGCGCCTGGTGAGGTGGATGTCGACCGTGGCGTCCACGACTACCCAGATGTTGCGGGGCCGGATCGTTGTGGGTGGCGGTGTGGCGGTGACGGCGTCTGCCATGGTGCGCAGTTCGCCGTGGGAGGACGCCTCAAAGATGGTGGCCCCGGTGTGGTGTTCCACGTGGAGGCCGTCCGCGTGCCCGGTGATGTGCACGGGGGCGCAACCGACCGTGGGTATGCGTTGCTGGGTGCCGGATGCGTCAGTGAAGTAGATGATGTCGGTGTCACTGGGTATGGGTAGGCGGGCAATTGCTGTGGGGTGATAGACGTAGATGGGGTTCCCCTGGGCGATTCTGGCGGTGATTTGCGTGGGTTGCAGTAGTGGCGCTGTATAGACGCCTATCCCCTGGGTGATGATGGCTTGGTCTCTTGGGGTGAGGCGGAGGAGGCCCCTGTCTGGGCGCCCGTGGGTGATATACGCGTACATCAGGTGGAAGAGGTATCCCGTATTGGGGTGGAACTTCTGGCATGTGATGGTCTGTCGCCGCTCCTTGTCGTCTTTGTCGCCGCGGAGGGTGGGGCATTTGTGCTGTAGGGGGCGCATGGGTGCCTCCTGAGGTCCTGCGCGCTGCGGGTCGCAGCGGTCGTACTCTATGGCCACGCTGTCCGGGTCTGCCCGCTCGTTGGTGAACGTCCCTGTCGCCCTGGGTGTTCGGGTCCAGGCTACGTGCGCCGGGTGGTCTGGGGGTTTCGTGTGAAACCAGGGGGAGAGCCATGCCTGCTGGTCGGCGGTGGCGGCGGCGGTGGGGGTGAGGTAGTGGGTGGAGATGAGATGTAGCAGGCGCCAGGGAGTGTCGAGGGCTCCCGGGCCGCAGCGTCAGCACGTGCGTGGTATGCCCTGGTCACTGTGTTTGACTGGTGGTACATCGGTCTCCGGTGCATTGTGTTTGGGGATGGACCAGGGGGCATGGTGTCGCTGGACAGTGCGGGTAGCATGATTGTGGCCGTTTGGTGCTAGTAGCAGGATGGTGGGTGGTGTCCAGCCTTCGGCTGACGGGGTGGGCTCCTCCTGCGTCGTGCCGCCGTCGTTGGGGGTCTCATGCTCGCTCGGGCGGGGCCGGGGGTGCTGGCGCTGGAAGGCTGTGTATGCCGTGTCGATGTCCTTGGGCCGCGGCATGTCGCGCCCTGCCTTCGTAGCACATGCGCGGAGGTACGCTTGGAAGACGTGGCGTGCTGGCCATTGTGGGTCGGAAAGGAACGGGGCGTGGTGGGCGTCGCATTGGGCCATGATCTTCACCTGTGTTGGGGTGATATACACTATGGTGACGGTGGCCCCCACTAGGCGCAGGGTGTCCGCCTCGCCTGCCGGCCGTCGGTGGATGTCGGTGTGTGTGGCCACGAGTGGCCCCTGTTGATCGCAGTGGTGGTTTGTCAGGATGGCGTGTGTGTGGTGCGGTAGGAGGAGTTGTAGCTGGGCCCAGCTGCCAGTGCCCACGGAGGTGGAGACGCCGTGTTGCGCCAGTATCCACCGGGGGCAGGTGTTACGGGCCATTTGCGCTTCTTTTATGCGTATGGCTGCCGCCTCGCGAACTTCAGGTTGGTGGTTGTGTGTCACCCTGTGTAGGAGATGCAATGCGTGTTTGGCGTAGGCCATGTCGGCCATGGCGCCTGTATTGTCTCCGTAGTAGCGCCAGTGGGCCATCATGGCCTCCTTGGGGAAAGACGTGGGCCAGCCTCCGTGTTGCCCCCATGCCTTCGTCACTTGCTGTCGAGCGTGGCGTAGGGCGTCTTGGGGGCGCGGGAGGTGCAGGGCTTGGTACCCGATGGCCGCGTTGAGCACCGCTTCCATGAAGTACGCCAGGCCCTGCGTAGACAGGAGGTCCCCCCTGGCAATTTGGGGTAGCCGGGCAAGGCGCTCTTCCAGCTTGCTTGGGAGTGTGATGTGATGTGCCGCGTGGCCTGTGTGACTCCCAGGTGGACTGTGGTGTCCTCCAAGTGTAGGGGTTCGCCTTTCCGGATGTGGGGGGTGGGGGTCCTGGCGTCGGCCAGCCCGACCGATTTGCGGGGGTGCACTAGGAGCTGGTGGGCGTCCAGGTAGGTTGTGGTGAGTTGGAGAATGGCGCACGCTTGCTCGGTGGTCGTTGGTAGCCCTGCGTTCTCAGGGTCGCGGTGGCGGGTGGCCGTAGTTAGGAGGTTGTTGTCCGCGAAGTTGATGAGGGGGGAACGTAGCGGGTATGGGGCGTACCCCGGGTATACCCGTGCCAGCTCGAATGCCAGTGGCAGGGTGACGAGGAGGTAGAGGAAGGGGCCTTCGGCGCCTCCCTGGGGGACCCCGCTGTCTGTGCCGGTCCAGGGGGTGAGGCCTGCGGCTGTGATGACGGCGTAGAGTCGGGTCTGGATGTACCCGGTCATGAAGGATAGGAATGGGAGGCCCATGGCATCCCATACCTCCATGAGGAGCCGGTGTGGGGCGTGGGGGAACGCGCCTTGGACATCGAGGGAGGCGATAATCATCTGGTAGGGGTTCATGTCCAGTGCGGTCTCCTGGAGGAAGATGGCCTCGTGGGGGGACCTGCCGGCCATGGCTCCCCACATGCTGGCGGGAACGTGGGCGAAGACCGCCGGCGCGATGCGGCCTAGGATGAGCGTCCACACCAGCTTGACCTCGGTGGTGGCGCACACTATGGGCCTCCAGTTCCCCGGCTGCGCCCAGTCCCCCTTTTTGTAGAGGCAGTGGACCAGGTTGGCCCACTCAGGGGGGATGGACGTGGCGCCCGTGACGATGTCCCACAGGCGGGCTGCCAGGCGGCGTTTGACGGGCAGGGTGAGGCGTTGGTACGCTTCGGCCAGCAAACCGTCGACGCCGGGCACGACCCCCTTCTTCAGGCGGTCTAGGGCGCGTTGCAGTTCTGAGATGCTGAAGGGGTCGTGTTCGATGGCGCGCCGCTGTTCCCGGTGGAAGACCCTGGGCACATGCTCGCGGATGGTGTTTCTGGTGTGGGGGTCGAGCTCGGGGAGGGCGTCCCCGTGTTGTGCCTGGAACCTGTCCAGGACTGCCTGGAGGACGGCGTCGGGGTCATTGGTGAGGCCTCCTTCGGGGGTGCGCACCGCGTGGATGGTACGGCGCCCCGTGTCCTCCAGGATGCGGCTGACGTACCGTAGGGACTTGTACGGCGTGTCGTTTCTGCCGTATCTTTCGCATTCCTGGGCTGCGGCCGCTATGCGGTGGGCGTGCCATTCCTGGAGTTGGTGGCGGCGGGTGGTGAGGAGCGCACGGAGGTGGGCGTCCCGGTCTCGTGCCTCCGGTGTGCTGGGGCGTAGCAGGGTGGCGAGTTCCTCTTTCGTGGTCCAGATGTCATGGACGAGTTGTTGGAGGGTGAGGTCTGGTGGTGCTCCCGTGTGGCTGGTGTCACGCTCCATGCCGCATGCTTGTGCCGCGCGGCGCATGGCGGTGGTGAGTGTCGGTGCATCCGGGCGGCGCAGGATGGCGTGTAGGGCCCTGTTATACCTGTGCCAGGCGCCGTGGTCGTCCCCGGCTGGGAACTGCAGTGTGGGTGGGAGGGTGTCGTCTGGCACGGTGGCCGCGGGTGGGGGTAGGTTGGGGATGATGAGGTCGATGTAGAGGGGTTGGTGGCCCGTGCCTGTGGGCGGGAGGTCCCCGTAGGCTGCTTCGTGGACGCGCATCGTGGTTGGGTACCCGTAGCACGTGTCGATGCGGGATGGGTGGGTGCCGGCTTGGTGGGGGTAATGAGAGGGTGTGCCGGTGAGTCCTGCCGTGAGGTCGGTGAGGCCCAGTTGGTGCATGGCGTCCCGGACAGCTGTGTCGGTGGCTGTGGGTGGGCCGGTGCGCTGGTCGTCGGTGGGGGCGGCGTTTAGGTCGCCTATGATGATGGTGGGTGCCAGGAGGGAGAGTCGGCGGTACGCCAGGCTCAGGGTGTCCAGGAAGTCCTTGGTCTCCTCCCCGAATGGGACGTGTGTGAGTAGCACGTTTAGTTGCCATCCGGGCCCCACGCACTCGTGCGCCCCGAGGCGACCATCCACTCCGAGGTCGGGGTGGGCATGCACCGTGACCAACGTTTTGTGGTAGAGGGGCACCCCCCGTTCCCAGTGGGCGTGATATTTGTTCCCCTCCGGGTCCAGGATCGGTGCTGGTTCGGGTTGGTCCGCTCTGCGGAGGGCTTGCTCCAGGAACCCCAGGAGGTCTGCGCCTTGGGGGTGCGGCCCGGGCATGGCTTGCAGCGTGGCGGCCTTGGTGGGGTCGTAGGTGACCGCGGGCTCGTTGAGGATGTTGATGCGGGCGTGGGCTTCCGCAGGTGCCGGTTTCTGGGGACCGGTAGTTGGGGGGGCGGGCCGTGTCCGGCCCTGGCCCCGTCAGGCGTCGAGGAGGTCGATGACGCCCTGAGCTGCGGGTGCCTTGCGGTTCCGCTTCTGGGGCTGGGGTAGGGCCCATGCATTGTGGACTTCGCCCGTGTACTCGCTGCCGGTGAGGTGCTCCGTGTCGGGGCTGCACAGCTGCATGGGGACCATCTCACGACCGGTTCGGTCTCGCCAGAGTTCGATGGTGCGCCCCACCTTCTTGTCGTTGGGGGTGGCCGGGTCCCACTTGACGTGGATCTTGAACCCCTGGTGGTCCCCGGTGATGAGGTACCGGTGCTTGACCTCCCCTGCGGCCCATATCCACTTGGAGGGGCCCGCGGCCGTGGCGTACTCTAAGGGCAGCTGCACCCGGGTACCGATGTCGTATTCGGGATACAGGGCAGCGGCTTCCTCTTTGGTCCAGCTCTTCGACTTGGCTCTTGGCTTGGGCGCGGGTTTGGCCTGTGCGGCAGCCTTGCGCTTCTGCGCACCTTGGCGGCGCCGGGCAGCGGGTTCTCCCCGTTGGGGAGGTGCGCCCTGGGGCTGCTGTACGGGTGCGTGGCCCGGTGCAAACACGGGGTGTTCGCCGGCGGCTGGGACGTCCGGCTTGGACGTGGGGACGGGGTCCTTCAGCTGGAACACTTGCTTGGTCATGAGGCCAAGCAATTCCTCGGCCTCCTGCAGGGCGTCGGGCGGGTCCGTGGGCCAGGTGGGGAGCGGTTGCCCGGTGCCTGCCCCGTGGCGGCGCATGTGGGCCGTGTAGCGGGTGGCGTGGCGTGTCCACGCTGGGGTGCGTTCCGGGGGGAGGGGGCCTTCTGGCGCCCCCTGTGCCCAGTAGAGGGCGTAGTGCAGCGCTTCCCAGGCTGCCTCTGGGGCGTGGGCGATGCGTGCGGCGAGTCGCAAGCGGTCCCCTCCGCGTGGCGGGGGCGGGACTTCGTCGTCGGGGGCGTGTTCCGTTGCCCGTCTGACCTTGCCGTGGTCGTCCCATTCCACCGTCCACCAGGTGTCCCGGTGTTTGAGGATGTGGACCTCCGTGGTGGTCGGGGGGGCGTCCATGGCGTCCCAGCTGACGAGCTGGATGGGGCGGACCGCAGTGTGGGTCTTCGGGGGTGCTCGCATGTTGAGTATTTGGTGGATGTCCTCGGCGGTAGGGCCCGTGTCGGGGGCGTCCTGCGCTGCCTGGGCTAGAGGTGGGGAGGGGCGGTCCTCCCAGAGGCGGGTGGCGGACGCCGTGGCGTACATGGCTGCGATCAGGACGTGTTCCGTCAGCCCTTCCACCATGAGGTGGTTTTCCCCCTCCAGCTCTCGGGGGATGGTGGCTTCCGCCTTTAGGGTGAGGAGTGCGATGGCGTGTTTGGGTCCAGGTGTGGCGTGCGTCGTCTCATCTGGCGGGCGTCCGTCGGATGGGGTGTGGGGGGGGCGCTTCTGGAAGGGGGATGGTCCCACCGCCAGGTGCTCGACAAGGTGTAGCGGTATGGCGTGGTGGCGGTCCGCTGCGGGCAGGAGGTAGGGTTGTGGGTCCCCGGGTATCGTGCCGAGGTATATGCCCCCCATGTAGGTAGGGGTGGGCAGGGGTTGCTGCAGAGCGCCTGCGCATGGTAGCGCGCACCGAGGGTTGCACTGGGTGCATTGGGCTGTTATGGGGTGCGGTACCGCGTACACGGTGAAGGGCCCTACCGCGCGCTGGATGTGGCGGGGGATGATGGTGCGGAGGTCCGCCACCCGTGCCGTGCGGCTTTCGCCATAGTATATCCAGAGTGTGTCCTCCAGTGCCATTTTGGGGCGTAGGTTGCGGGCCAGTAGGTTCAAGGTGCTTTTGTGGGTGGCCTCGGTGACGGTGCCGGGTCCAGCGTTAATGCGTGGGAGCAGGTGGTTTTGGTGGTGTGCCGCGGCCCGTCTGCGGGCTGTGTGGAGGGCGGTGCTGTCGGCGGGAGGGGGCGCGTGGTGGGTGGGCCTTTTGCGCGGGGTCGGGGCGACGTGTAGTGGATGCTTCCATGCCGGGCGCGGGTGGTGTTGCGGTGGCTGGAGGCCAGGGTAGGTGATGAAGGTGTATATGGTGATGGGGGAGCGCTCATGCGTGGCCTGGAGGTAGTAGTGGTCGCGACCCGTGTTGTGGGTGACGATGACATTTGGCGTTGGTATGTCGTAGTGGAGTGCGGTATTGGGGAGTTGCTTGGTGATGCGTGCCATCGCGTCCCTCGTTTTGGGCACGGTGTCGTGGGGCACGAGGATGTGGACGGCCCACGCATCGTGGGCAGGGAGGTCGAGGTCCGGTAGGGTGGGATGAATGGGGCGTCCCCGGAAGTGTGCGAAAGCTGGGTTGTGGCGTGCCGCCGTTTCTTTGATGATGGACGGTGCCCATTGGGGTGGCGCCCCAACTTGCTGGGCGTTGGCGGCGACGGCGTGGGCGATCGCTGTGAGGTCTGGGCCGATGCCAGGCTGGTCTGCCGGTGGCTGCAGGCCCCCTTCTGGTGCGGGGAGGTGCCACCATAGGGTGTAGCCCTTTTGCGTGTTGTCGTGGGGGGTGTGCACGAGGCCCTGGTGGTTCGAGATGGTGGTCTTGAGGGCTTCCGCTGCCTCGCGGTGGAGGGTGCGCGTGTAGGCCCAGACTCCGGTGGGGGGGGCCGCCCCGGTGTGGGATTCAGTCTGCCTCTTGCTACCAGAAAAGTTTATAGTGATTTCAACACTGTGTTTGTGTCTCTACTGCTGCTTGCTGCTGGTGTAGGGTTTCCTGCTGCTTGTTTTTGAAGATGAAAATGTTTTGGTTACTGAAATACAATCAATCCAGGATAGCCCAAGCCAGAGGTATGCAAGTAGAAGAGAATCAGGATCAAAGCATGAAGGGCTGCAGTGTAAACAGTGAAAGATGAAAGGATATTCACAGAAACTGCAACTCAAGGCACATCTGATTGCATATTCACAAAGATAGCTGAAATGTTTTGGAAAAGAGTTGGAAAACTGCCCCATGGTTACTCAATCTCCATAGTGCCATCTCAGGAGATGTGCACTCTTTATTTTGGGTCCCATATGTGCTGAGGTGGCAGGGCATGTGGCGATGAGGTCACTGCCATGTCACATGGGATCTTCCTACTTAGCTAGGCTGACTGGGAATTGAACCCAGGACCTCTCAAAAAGAGGTGCCCAGCCCCCTAGGGTGCATACCACTAGGACAGCTAAGAATTCATGGAAAAACATAGATAAATTCATAGGCTCTGCCCTGGATATGTCAGTTCTCAATCAGCTCAGGAAAAGATGAATTGCCTCACATTGGTAGGGGATTAAGGGGTCCACTCCATATCCTGATTGGGTGTTTGGTTCCATAGGTCAAAATGTGTTATCACCACTTTTGGTTGGGCCAATACTAAGATAGAAATGCCTGTGTGCTCAGTGCATCTCTAATACAACTAGAGTATGCCTCAAAGCATTGGAAAAGCACTTTTTCTTTCTTCTTGAATGCCTTGGCCACCACGACTCGCCGCCGTGGAGAAACAGAAATGGTGGGGCCTTGGCAACGGCACGGCGGCCCCACATCGTCAACAATGACTCGGACGTACATGTGGTGATTTCCTTTGTATCTTCCTTGCTTCGCCTTTACTTGCTCGTAGTTTTGTTTGTTGTTTTAGCGGGTATGACCCTAGGAGTATTTTGAATTGAAAT
Organism: Eutreptiella sp. 'Long Island Sound 2002'; assembly: GCA_964036045.1. NCBI lineage: Eukaryota > Euglenozoa > Euglenophyceae > Eutreptiales > Eutreptiaceae > Eutreptiella > Eutreptiella sp. 'Long Island Sound 2002'. The sequence goes on from OZ038381.1 coordinate 175,603,643, forward strand.
ATTTTTATGCAAACAATCACATCAATTGTTTTAGATAAATTTTTGCTCGTGTGCAGCCCTCCCAAAAATTACATAGTTTTATGAGCCCATTTTCCAATCTTTGTTTTGTAGGTTTTGCTAACCATTGAGTAGTTGAAATATAAGCATTTTGGGGATATTCTATAGCAAGTCATACCTTACTACGGAGTCGAGTAGTTCTCTTTTTCTTTGTTCCAAAAAAAGGCACAAAATGGCACAAATGGTAAGAAAGATACTTTCTTTCGACTAATATTCTGTTTTCAAAAAACAGAGCCTGTGAAAAGCTATTTTTTTGCATGGTCCAGATTGGGTGCACTTGGTGTGATTTTGACCATGCAACTTGAGCCGCCTAAGGATTTGGCGATGCATCAGAAAAATGCTGGCATCCGAAAAAAATAGACACTCAGAAAGTGTGATTCTCGTCGTACTTCAAGACGACCCCGACCATGTCGCCACCCATAACCATGGACAGCTTTCCCTCGACGGCGGAGGAGGCATGAGTGCCCTTGAAGTCAAAGGGCACGAAAAGCTCCTCATTGTACGCAAGACGTTGGTCAAGGGGCCCTCAACGGAGGTCTTCAACGCGGCGTTCATAGTGGCCTTGAAAGTCTTCTCAGCGGTCCACACAACGAAATCCACAATGAACTCGTTGGGAATAGGCACAAGGAAGGTGACACCCTTCAGCCTGTCTTTCAACGGAGGCACCATTAGGGGGACGATCTTCTTGGCCCCCATAGAGATGTGCACAATGCTCTTGATATCCGCACCGGCACGGCGCAAGTTAGAGTGACGGCCCTCCAAGGTCATCTTGTCTCCAAAGTAGGAGCAGATGGTCGTCATGGTGCCGTACTCAATACCGCAGTTGTCCTCATCGAACGCTTCGTTGTCGATGGAGTAATAGAAAACAAGACCACACACAGGAAAACAAGACAAGCGAGGACAAAAGGGAACGAAAATTTGGGGGATAAATTTTTTCAAAATTGTTTAACTCTCTAGGGGCAACCGAGACACAAGCATACAAAACTCCTTGGGGCTTGGGGACCCCGGGGCAAGTCACAAGGTGCCCGGGTGACTCTCCAGTACTTGGCACCTCTTGGCTATGACAAGGAAGTCGTGGGACAAGCTTGGATTTCGAAGCGCCCAAGCGGAGGCGCGGCCTTGTATTTATAAAGCGCCCAAGCGGAGGCGCCGCTTTGCATTTCTAAAGCGCCAAAGCAGAGGCGCGGCTTCGCATTTCTAAGGCGCCCAAGTAGAGGCGCGGCTTTGGATTTATTAGGCGCCCAAGCGGAGGCTTGAGCGTTGACGAACAAGTCGGAGACAAAGATAAGTAACACAACGCACAAGGTAACAAAAAGATCCCTCGCTCAAAAATAGGGCATTTCCGGAGTCGGCGCAGTAAAGTCCTAAAATTTGTTGGCTTGCCACAAAATTAGGCAACTCTCTGCTACAAGTAAAAAAAAGAGAACTACTCGAGTCCGTAGTAAGTTACGAGTTGCTTTAAAATGTTCCCAAAATGCTTATATTTCAACTACTCAATGGTTAGCAAAACCTATAAAACATGATTTGGAAAACAGGCTCACAAAAATAGGTAATTTCTGGGAGGGATGCACGAGCAAAAAATTACCTAAAACGTTTCATGTGATTGTTTGCATAAAAACATTTCAATTCAAAATACTCCTAGGGTCATACCCGCAAACGTAACAAACAAACACAACTACACGCAAGTGAACCAAAGCACAAAGCAAGATTCAATTGAGGTAATGCACTCCTCATTATGGCACAAGTGCATCTTTATTCTCTATGCCATACGTCGTTGAACCTCGGCCGGGCTCACCACGGCATAGTGTCTAAGAAACAGGAAGAAGGCAATCGTATGAATACACTCATCACTCACTGTTGTGCTGTCCTACAATGCAATGCTCCCATAAGTATTATCCAGATCACTTTGCTACGGAACGTATGAAAAATGAGACACATGCATGAATGCAATGAATGCATGACGGGTGTTGCATCAACCGATGACAAACAATCAAACTATGCGTCGTGCACAACATCTACTCAAACTGACGACACAAACCACGAGCATGGCCTAATCATGCGAGTCTAGGTCACTGAGGAACAAAGTAATCCGGGCAATCGGAGATCGGAAAATAAATCAGAATATGAAAATTTGGAATATTCTGGACTGCGTAAGCACTGCCGCAGATCACAGTTCGTGGCACAATAATTCTACGGATCGCCGCCAATCGTAGATCTCAGAAAGCAAATCCAAAGACAGTTAAAGATCAGAATAAAACAGACTACCAACAGGAACAGCAACAGAAGGCGTCCCTATGGAAAAAATGATCTTTTCTTACTGGTCGGGTAGGCGTGAGGGACGTGGGTTTTTGGGAGTAGGGCGGGGGCAAAAGGGTTCAGGAGAGGGGGGGGGGGGACTCAATCTACTTGCAGTGGGTAGAGGGACGCCGAGGCTTTCAAGTGTGTCGCTAAGTTTGCCCGTTGCCGTGTTGAGGTTCGGCGACGGGCTCGGCATTCAAAGCTGCCTGCACGTTGCGGAGGATGACCGCCACCCTTCGATTTGGAGGGACCTCGGCGCCATCCACCATATCGCTCATGCGGTAAGGCACCTGGTGCTGCCAATGGTCCCGAAGCTCACCCTTGACTCAAACGGCGGAGAATCGAAGCACACGCACCTCACCACACGTCCGTTTCCCTTGCGGAACTCCATTGTAGTTTACCCCATAAGTGAAATCGAGCTGATGGTGTCCCCAAGGTCGTCAATGTCTCTATGCCATCCGATGCCCACGGCAGGCTCACAGTTGTTCACGCTGACTTGGTTGGGTTGCACCGCTAGCAGGGGCATTTCGTCCCAGCCCTTGGCATCCAGAAGCTTGTCGATGAGATTCATGAGCTCCGTGGAAAGTTCCTCCGCTTGTTCAAGGGTGCGGGATGCATCCACGTACCTCCAGCCATAATGTAGCTTGCCCCTCCGAGTGTCACTCTCCCACTCCTGCTTCTCGAGGTAAGCCATCAGGGCAGTCTCCATAGCCATGCCAATGGCGTCTTCAACGATACGTAGGCCTGGGAGGTCCTTCTCCGTAAGGTCCTCCGTTTCCCGATCTTCTAGTTGCGGAGGGCGTCGCGGCGGGTGCAAGAGTGTTTGATGCTCCTTGTAGTTAGTGATGTATCCCTTGAAGAAGTCTCCCGCGCCAATCTTGAGGCCCGCTCGCACCCTTGCTTCCGCCGGGCAATCTTCCTCAGCCACCGTGAAGTCGAGGTTATGGAGATTCACCCCTTTGGGTTTCAATACGGATGCATGCTTGCACTTTACTTTATTTTATGTAAATAGAAAGCATGCCCAAAGTATAAAGCAGACCCACAGATGCTCATAAAGCATGGTACCTTGTTCAGAAACAAGTAAAAGGTTTCAAAAAGTTTGCTCTAGAGCTTGTAAAAGAACCTGGTTGAAAACCAAAAAGGTTTCCTCTTTTCAAAAGAAATGAACCCATACAACTTGTTACATCCGAAATATGTGCCATGCCATAAACGCTTGCATAGCAAATATCGTTCAAATTGTGAATTTCATGAAACTTTCACACAACCTGTGTATTCTAATTTGTCTACAACGGGGGGGGCGGATTCTGTACGGAGATTTTTCCGCAGGGAAAAATTCCGCACCCGTCCCAAAAATCAAGTGGAAAATTCCGCACCTCCCAAATCTTCAGTGCATTGGAAGCAAAAGGGATCCTGGGATTGCGATCCCCAAAAAGTCCTGGGAGAAAGCAATGACCACCGTGCCTGAGATCACCTCTGTAGAAGGCGTGGCCCGCCATTCACAAATTGTTCGACTTCCTGCCCCCCCTTCCCTGTTGGTTGACAACAACTGCAGAAGAGCGGGAACAAAACAACTGGGAGCACGCGGCGAAGCACAAGGCATACGGTGGTACGGTGGCTTACATGGACAAAATTCCGCACGGGGAAAATTCCGCACCTCCCCTCGAAAAATGAGGGGAGAATTCCACACCAAGTTGAAATACGGAATTGTCCCCGCGGAAAAATCCCCCCGCAATCCCCTCCCCCGTGTAGATAAGTCAATTGTGTTGGTCTTTTCTGTCTGCGATTGTCTTTTTTTTCACTTCAGACCTGGGTAAGCTGGCAAAGTCCTCTTACCAGATGGTACTGGAGAGAGCTCTCGGAATCAGGAATCAGGGCAGTCCAATGCTACGATAGTCCCACAGCTCAATGTGGTAGCGGACATGACATGCAATTAAGGGTATGCTAATTGTGAAACCATGGAATGTAGCGGGAACTGCCACGCCCATGGGCATCCCAAAGTGCTGCTGGAGCACGTAGAAGACTGAGAGTCGAGAGGAATCAACAGGTTGTATTTCATACACCATTCGTATTCTCTCTGGGATTGTATTATGATGTCAAACAGTATAACTTTGGCTTTTTGTAGCTTGATAGGCCACGCTATTTGGACCCATGAACTTTTTCAAATATGCCCTGAACATTTTTTTCATTTGTTTCCTCGGGTTGTGGTGAGTACTGGTGCTCCGTTGCTGGAGTCGGAAGGATGGCAGTTGGTGTCAAACGTTGGTGCAAGCACTGGTGAATCTGTACCATGCAGCTGTGCACATCATGAAAGAAGCACAGCAAGCCCAACCACAGACCGCCATATACAAGCAGACAAACTGATAATTCCAAAACACACAATGAAATCCAGCTTCCCCAGAAATTTTGAAGCAGTTCACTCTGAATTGTGTGAAACATGAATAACAGGTGCAAACAGCAGTGACACATTCAAAGGTCATGCGCATCTTTAACTGTAAAACGTCGCTGACGGGTCACAACAAAGCATGCTTGTGTGCGAACACACACAGCAGAGAGATCATGCAACCAAGGAATGCATAGTATGGCCACCGCATATCCAATGTGGGGTCTCTTCTGCTGCAATAGGAGCAATTAAATTTCATGGCCCACAGGCTTGGGCCACAGACGCCAGCCCAAACAACTGCTATATTGTCTTCTCAGATGGCAGAAGGAATTTATTCAATCTTAAAGTACTGGGAGCTGAGCATGATAAGAAAACACCCAGAAATTTCGGCCTCCAACTGCCACCTGCCACAGTGGCTGCTGCTGCCTGGTGCTTTGTTTTATCACAGTGCTTTGTTTCATCATCGTAGTTGCAGTGCAAACAGCGGTGCTACCTCATCCTCTCCCTCATCTTGCGTGGCAGCTGAATTGCTTTTATCAGTCCAAACGTAAGGCGGGACATGGTTCCACGGCCATAAGTGGGTGACAGACCTGCCTCCAAATGCAACATTGCATGAGATGCAACAAAACAGACAAAGACTAGTGTGTCTCATCTGGGCCGCCATTCCTAACCAAACCCCAATGCCACAACTGCCCAAACAAGTGCTCAATGCAAACCCTCTACCACCCATGCACATTGTTGTACCCCTGCTACCGCGCAATCAAAATTCCATTCTTTCTTCCTATGAATAGCACAATGACATGAATCCGGCCTTTATAAGAACCGCCATGGCCCCCCACCTCAAAATCAAAGAAATCACCTTCTGTACAAGACAGCCCATACGCATCCCAAATCGAAACATGAGCAGATGTCCCAAGGGCCAAGGGACAAATCCATGCAATGTTGCCCAACATATCAACTGCAATAGTTACCTTGTAAACGTGCGACGCATACTTAGGATTCGAGGGGTCAACACTTCATATCCCACCAATAGAACTGATGGGCATGGAGTCTGTGAAATGCGGCCTCAATAACAAAAAATGGAGACAATGGTTAAGAGGATCCAACCTGTCAGCCCAGCGAATTTCTTGTACAGCATTGCTGAAGTATTTGCGAACGCGGGCAACGCTTTGACGCCGGGGCACCTCCGAACACAGAGTCAGAATCCACTTTCCAGGTGCTTTCATGGATGCATGTGGTGACCTCGGGAAGGTGACGTTGGAGCAGGTGATGCCAAAGGGGTGAGGGGTGATGGAGAACGGATATCCAAATGGATCTTCTCCAACGATGCACAGTGATGTGTTATAGTCTTCCCATCCTGCTCTCTGTGGGTTTGGAGTCCATATCCCTAACTCAAGGGGCAACACAAATTTGTGGATTCATAGGTCCATATCCCCAGGGCCACATGAATTTGTGGTATCGTGGTATCATGAGTCCATATACCCAACTCAAGGGGCCACACAAATTTGTAGTTTCAAGAGTTTGTATCCCCAACTCAAGGGACCACACAAATTCTGTGGGCTTTGAGTCCATATCCCCAACTCAAGGGGCCACACAATTTTGTGAATTCATGAGTCCACATCCCCAACTGAAGGGGCCACAAATTTTTTGTGGGTTTTGTGGGCCACTCAAATTTGTGCATTGTTTGGGGGGGGGGGGGGCAAAAGCGGTCACGGGTGGGGAATGGTCAAAAAAGTTTGCCGGGAGCACTAACGCTCCCCAGCAGCAGACAGCAGCACACGCAATGTCAGCCTCCCCTCTGTCAACTCACCATATGATGCCCACCTTGAACTGCTGACAGAGCCCAAGAGGTTGTGCCAGAGAAATCAGAAAGAGATGATGCCTAGAAACGCGGCAGCACTCAGTGGCAAGCAGTGGATTGCCAAATGCTATCTTGAACGGAATTCCCCAAACTGCCCCAACAAAAGACTGGCTGGCATCTGGATTGCCGACAGTAGACCGTGCCCTGCCAAATGGATTCAAAGCAGCTCCATGGACTGTGAAGGGTCAGTGAATTGGCAAAGCGACAACCCAATGTGTAAAGATGCACCCAAATGCAATATATCGGTCACTGAGGGAGTAAACTGAGAACAGAACGGCAGAGCAGCAGGACCATGAAAAAATTCTCCAACCAGATGTAACAGCAGAAGTGGCGTGAAGCCACATATCCCTGGCGCCGGTCCAACCTGCTCCCCCCCCCCTTGAAATCTACCCCCCTTTGACATGACAATTTCCCCCTGGGGAGGGTTGGGGGATGGTCATCATGTGACACCCCCCCAACCCCCCAACCCCGGGGAGGGGGAAGATTGCACCACAAAACGGTAGCGCTATAACAGCATGCAAAATGCCAGTAGTGTCAATCCAATTTAAACATAATGTTACTGGTGTGTGTCACAGCAAGGGCACCGTGGGGTTTGGGGACAGGGTCACATGTTTGATGGAAAGTTGTACCTCAGCTGTGACATTTGCAAGGATGAGCAGGTTCCGAAACAGCTGAAGTTGCCCTCAAGTCCAAGCCAGCCAACCCAGCTGCGAAAAGGGCTGGAAAGCAGGCTGTGCAGTCCGCTTCTGTCTCATGTTTCAATCCTTAGCCTGGCCCCTGAATTGCCCACTGAGTCAAGGTTGTTTGGACTCGTAAAAAGAAGGTTCATACAGTGCCTCTGGCAAGGGCACAAGAGTGGTACCAAACATGAGCACCTGTGGCATACATTTGTGTCTGAATGTGAAGAGGAGTCAACCTTAACAGGGGACACCTGCAGAGAAAGAACAAGAGGGCACAACACAACCACCCGTTATCAGAAGAAAAGTCAAAATGACGGTGATTACAACGGTAGTTTTGTTTCGCACCCCTGGCACAGCACTGCACTGCTCTACAAGTCATATTCATCCGACAGTCTTGTACTGCCCTTCCATGCTTAAAACAGAAAAGCTCTGAGCAAGGGTCAAAACAGAAGTTTCTTACGAAACTTTGGGTTGGGGGGGATCCCAAATTAATTCCGCCCCTTGCAGCTTAGACCAGGGTGGCTTGTGCGTGGCGCTTGAAAACATGAACAATACACGCATGCAGCCAAGAGCTCTATCAGCCATATAAACAGCATGTTGACATGGTTGAAGCAGCACTGCCCACCTTCTAGCATCTCACAGACGCTGAAAAGCAGCTTCATTTGTCTTGGCCTTTTTGGTGACAGTTTGCACAATATCCCAGTTTGCGTGATTCACTTTCATCGACACTTTGTTCCATTATGGCCAAGTGCTGGACACAAGGAGGGTTGTGTGACTCACAATACAAAGAATGGTGCCAAATGGGTGGAAGAAGGTACCGGTAGGTCACAATAGAAGCACGATGACTCAGCTACTGGTAACTTGGCCACAAACTCGACGATGGCCGTCCGCCATCTCAATACTCTCAGTGTGACTAGAAGCTTGGACCGGGGGGATTGGGGGCAATGATGACGACCTTGAACCTCGTCCCAGGCCCGAAAAATCAGAATGGCCCAACAAAAAAAAATATCACAAACACCTCCGCTGTACACACTACGGCATGCTTTTCTGCTGCAAAGATGATTGGGACTGTAATATGAACGCCGTGCAATAAAGGAACCAGGTTACACAAATTGGCATCAAAAGTTCAGAATAATCTGAGATGTGGGTGAGGTGTAAGGGACCGGATTGCACAGACTTTTGTGACAACCGTCCAAAACCGATCTGTGTAGTGGTGTCTGACCCACACATACATATGTCCGCAAATATGTCCATCCGCACATCCGCCTCTCTGTTCTGCAGCCCAATGGAAATTATCGCCAAGGAATCCTCAAAATTGGACCAGACAGACAGACGTGGAACCAGACAAGGTGTATGCAAGTTCCTCGGAGAGCCATCAGCCTGGAGCTTAGACGAGGCGTTCCACCACACAAAAGAACTTCTTCGCCAGGCTCAAATGGTCCTCTGCATGAAAGAAAGGGTAATAAGACCCACAGGGACAGACATGCATGCTGAAACAGCTCCCAGATGCACAAACCAGTCGTCCATGGCCCTACCCCACATGGTCATGTTGCACTTGGTACCGTATTGATTTGGACCCAGAGAAAAAATGACCTCTCCAGGGCCTGGGGCTTAGACAATGCGGAACAAGAGGGGGGGGGGGTTGAAACATAATTAAAGTGAGCGAAGCGAAGGTGTAGGTGGAAGGAGCCTTTGGTAGACTAACCTTGCTTAAAACAGGTCCCTACCAAGCGCTCCTAGATGCAGCCACTCAACGGCACATAACTTCAAAAAGGAGCGGGAACGAAAGATGATGCAAATTGGTGTGAGAAACGAACCGCACTGTCAGGGCGAGAACCTAAAGCATTTATGCTGTTCGGGGCGTTGTCTGCATACGGCGGAAGTGTTGCGGGTGACCAAGCTGCTCAAGGTCCTGAGGTAAAGACACCATGCATTACCGGCAAGAAGGGGGTTAGGCAGGGTCACAAGAGTTACTTGGTTAGTTGAAAAGAAAGGCTGTGTGCCTGACCATGTACGGGCATGTGGGGCATTGAAGAGAGAGAACAGGTTGGCACAACAGGGAATAACTTGCAGGGCTTGACATGTCCGGACCTGTGAACGTGGATAGCCAAATCGTCCCCCTATGCAACTAGTCTCTTGCCCAGTGCGCGTGTGCTCTTGCGCTCCTCCCTGGGGGGCAGGGGGGGGATGTTGAACACCATCCTGACGACTGTGACACAAGTGAAATCCTCAGATTACGAAGGGGCCGAGGCCAAAATTGTCGATGGGGAAATGTGAATACTCATCCTCTAATCGCCGAATGACTGCACTGTGCCGAGGGCGCCTCCCTGCGCTGACGGCCACATCATCTAGTGGTGCCTGCACCAGTTGACAGCGGCACCACCTGGTGGTGCTGACACCCACCGACATCCGCACCCCCCGGGGGGCGCTACACACGAACAACCGCCCCATCCGGTGGTTGCATACATTCTGACAGCTGCACCGCCCGGCGGCACTTCTGTTCGCAAGGACAGCGGCACCATCTAGTGGTGCTTCCACGAAGTCCTTTGTACGACATGACAGACATCACAGGACCGGGTCTCCTCCTTTGTCATTTCAGTCGGCCCAGCCTCGGCCGGCACCAATTGCCGGGCAAGGCCACCACCACCCACCAAACGGTCACCCGCCAACGGTCAGCGACGGAAGCGTGGGCACCTGAAGCATGACCTGGGTGAGCGAGACATTGGATCAACGGACTGGCCCGCCCTCCGCGGCCGGACATGGGGCGGGTCGGACCTCCTTCCAAAGCACCTCAAGGGGGGTTGTGCACGAGGGTGGACAAGAGGCTCGTGCGGCATGCGGGGCCAGCGATTGAGACTGCCTGGCTTCCTCCACTTGAAGAGCACTGCCATAGTGATCAGGTCAGTGGGTTAGTAGGTTAGGAGTTAGTTCTGCGTGCAATATGGAGCGTTGGAGGCCGCTCCTGAACCCCCCAGGAAGCGTCAAGAAGGAGGACAGGCCAAACAATCTGCACAGCAGGTCACCAAAAAAGAGAATCAAAAACATGGGATGCCGTTGTTCACGAGGCGCAGCACGAAATGCAACGGTCTGCTGACTTTTTTTGATTTTGGCCCAAACGACCCCCCCCCCCCCCCCCGCGCGCCCGTGTCCATGCCCCGCCTGTGCGTGATGGCTCCCTCACACCCCCAGGGGAACATGGCCAAAGTGATGCTTTCCCCATGCCCCCAGGGACAAATCAGAGGGCACAATGAGTACACCACCGGATGCAAGGGGGGGGGGGGGGGGCAGTAAAACGGAAAAAGCGGAAAAATGCGGAAAAAATGCGGAAAAAATGCGGGAAAATGCGGCGAAAAAAAGCGATGACCCGAACAGAACTACCTGTTGCATTGCATGTGGTTTTTCAGCAACACGGCTTCCCACTGACCAGGATCTTGGTCCCAGGCCCCAAACACATTGATGGGAAGTTTGTTTTTTAATGCACAAACAACGCCTGCCACAAGAAGACAAATGCACACAGGAATCCGATCAAAACATTGCTGGACTTCAAACATGGACCTGCAAGCGATGCAACTCTGGTGCCAGGAGAGTGTCAGGAAGTTTCAGGAGTGTCACGAGAGGGTCAAGAAGTGTTTTAAACCAAACGATCCTCAATATCATCATTGAACTGAGCCATAAACCGCATGCGCCGGATGTTGTCCGAGAGTGCATTCTGAGCTGCAGTCATGGTGCCTGTCATGGAAAAAAAGCGCTCCACGGCACCACTTGAAGTGGGGGCGAGGATCAGAAAGAGGACAGCTTCACGAAATTCTGACTCAGGACGCCCCTCCCACCATTCCACAAGTGCCTCACCATTGGCAATATCACGTTGCTCTGTACGTGTATAGATGTTCCATTCCTCTTGCACATTGGGAATGTTTTCCAATCCTAATAAAGGGTAATCTGCCAAGCTTTTGCTCATATCAGACAGATTGGCTGGGTTTAATACCCTCACGTGCCTGAAGAACTCCGGTAAACAAGCACAAACGTACAATGAATCTCCTCTTTGGTAAGCAAAGACCTGGCAGGGGGGAAAATGCGGGAAGAAATACGGAAAAATGCGGAAAAATGCGGATCGCTTTTATTCCCCCCCCCCCCTGCCGGATGTTGTGTTGAGTGTTCCCATCTGCTGTGAACTGTCGTGGACACAAATCCTGGAAGCGCGGGTTGGACCAATGAGTGGAATACTCCACACATCATGTTCTGGCGCTTCGGTCCCCCGACCCCCCAAAAAAACAAAAATGTCAAAGTAACGGTTCCCCCACACCCCCGGGGGGATTTGGGGACTGGACGTCAGCTGGGTAACGGAAATTGGCGGGGCCCACTGGCCAATTGGCACTAGAGACAGCCCTCGGAATCAGCGATCAGAGCTGTCTGGTTCCACGATTGTCCCAGTGAGCACCGTCGTGGCGGACCGAACAATGCAGTGATGGTATGTCAACGTCATGGTTGGACACAAGAGCATAAGGGCATGTTGCCTGAGTCCCAGTGCCCCTCCGCGCCGTCAGCAACGCATGTGTCTGAGAGTTGGTGGATGGTGCAGCCCTTTGATGGCAGCAGGGCCCGGTGCTGGCCGACTGCAGACAACCGTGCTTGACGAGCGATGTAAGAGAGACGAGGGAGCGCTAGAAGGGCGACGGGGTACGGGGCAACACGCCCTGAGTGTCCGGCAGGGGGGACCGAGGCTCGTGAGGACATGGCCCGTACAGTGTGCGACTCAGCAATACCCGCACCCGTTGCGACCGGCCCTCGGTAGGAAGCAGCTGCACTGGGGGAGTAGATGCGCCGCGCGCACCTTTTAAGGTGCAGGTTTGAGCACAGTTCCCGTGCCCTTGGTGCATTCCAAACCGGGGCCCAGGCCGGGGGAGGGGGGTGGCACCGCGAAACCTCCTCTGCGCCTGCCTTGTGGCTATGATACCCCCCCCCCCCCTGTACAAGCGCGGCCCACTTCAGGGAAACCGAGATCCCGTGCCTCGGCAACACTGTGCTTACGCGCGACCCCCCGTGGACAAGAGGGTCATTGGGGGGTCAAGGGTCAATGGAGGGGCCATTGACGGTAACTTTCACTGAAAGTCGCATCCGGAAGTGTGTTGCAGTCTCCAAGCGCAATGTTGTCCTGAGCAGACGCGACAGTTCACAGGCATGACCCGGCCCCTCGTTCCCACTACAACCGGCTCACACAATGTCGTCTTCTGTTCTTGACTACCGACCTGCAGTCAGAAAGCCAACGGTCAGACGGGCGTGCGCAGGGGCTGTAGGTACACTCAACGCGGAACCCCCGGTACTGTGCGTCAGAAGCGGCCACTCGCGCATCGGTGGGAGTACACGGGCGCAATCCATGCACCGACTCTCCCTCGGCGAATTACGCTCCGTGGCGGATTGGGGGGGGGGGGCGGGGGGCAGCAGGACGTATGGACATGGCGGTGACATCCACAGCCGTCCTGCCCACTGGAGACGATGATTGGGTATGGGCCTCGTGTTGCCTCGTGACGCCAACGCAGTACGTCGTAAGCGTCAACTCTGTGGCCCTGCATGGTCACGCACGAGGGCGGTTCATAGGGGGGGGGGAATGGACAGGGTCATTGGGAGGTTAAGGCCCATTCACAGCAACAGTCGCTGAAAACCGCATCACCACAAATGGAAGTGGGTGCAGTTGTCCTGAGCAGACAGCAGGGGCCGGAGGGGAGGAGTCGGGTGCGCATGTGCACCCAACGGGAGGCCCTTGAGGACGCATGCCGGCCGCTGTCGGACGTGTGAAACGCGGACATCAGGGCAATCGAAAAGGAGTGCCACAATGTATCCGCCGCCCCCGCCGCAACAGCGAACCCCAAAGTCCCCCCCCCAAAAAAGTAAACACGGTTCTACTCATATGTGGCCAAGTTGTGAAGGAGTCCAACAGTTCTGCCCGGGCCCTTGCGGACAGAGCCTTGCGCCGCCATCTCCCTCCCCCCCCGCCCAAGCGCAATGTTCGTATGTGGCCAACGTACGAGAGTCATGACACCTCCCGGAGCACAAGACACCCAGCCCCACCACAGCACAAGGTGGTCAAAGGGCTTCAAATGCGTGCAGAATTCTGGCGGTGCCATCCACCACCACCCATTCAGGCCTTCCCGCACGGGGTAATGGCAGGGGTCCTCTCTCCAGGACCCCACCAACTGAAAACCCACCCACCCACCCACCCCAGCAGGGTACCACGGCACTCAGAAAGGGCCAGTACGGGGGTCGGAGGCACGGCGCCCCTGCCCGAGGCACAGGGTGACTGGGCAATGCAGTTCCGGTGCGTCGGCAAGTCACTGTCAAACAGCGCCTTCATCCCGCGGAGCTGAACACCCCGTCGCAGCTTAGGGCCGTTCTTGGCAGGTCGGGCACGCCTCCACGGGCCAGCGGCAGTCCTGGCCCAGACTATGCACGGGGACTCATCGTCGTCAGTAGGGCATGTGCCTCCTGAGACGCAGATTGCCCATCAAAGCCCAACACCATCCCCGGAAAACACGCCGCGATGAAGGCTCGGCAAGGAGACACCAGGACTGATTGTTGGAGCCCTGCGGGTGGCAGCCCGCGCAGCTGGAGCCCGAGACCCTGGGGGGGGGATGGTAAGGATGGAGTCACGGTCGTGGTCTGGCAGCAGCCTGGTGGGTGTGCCTCAGCCACCTGCCACACCTGCCGCGTCATGACTCCCCCACAACTTTCGGCTGGCATGCCGCCACATCCTGGAATTGCGTCGACGCACGCGCGCCGTTCACATATTGGGAAGGACAACGCTGTCATGCGCACACACAAGATGCCAGGGTTGCAAGACAAACAACTCTCACTCGGTCCATGGCGTCGAGCCGGGCACAGAATGGTCCGAAACACCTTGATGCATGACCGGAGGCTTGTCGGCGGCCATCCCTGGTCCAGCAGCTTGTTCATGCTTTCTTGGGTTTGGACAGTTCTCTCCGGATATCATTCAGCATGAGAACTGCAAACCATCATTCAGAGATTGTAGGCAACCAGTCCCAGAAACACAACAATTCATGCACAGAAAAAAGGCCTCGTGGCTCTGTGTGGCTCCGTGTGGCTGTGTGTGCGGGTGTTTGTGGGTGCAATGGTGTATGTGTGTGTGTGTGTGTGGGTGGGTGGGTGGCTGTGTGTGGGGGGGGGAGGGGGCTGTGTGTTGCTGTGTGTGTGTGTGTGTGTGTGTGTGTGGCTGTCTGTGTTGGGTTGGGTCATGCCCGTGAGAGTCCTATTCAAACATGAGGCGAACATTTGCCATGGCAGGTGTCGGCAAGTGTCACGAAAATTTTTGGAAGGTGCCGAATACTTGCATGCCAGCACACAACCTGGCAGGTGTCGGCAGGTGTGAAGACAATTCTTCACAGCTGTTGGCAGGAGTCATGAAAAATTGTGGCACCTGTTAGCCTCATGCCTACATGACACACTGGTGATCGCCCTGAAACCAGGCCGAAAACGGTCCTTTTCAGACACTAAATCGGCCATAGAATGGGCCCGACGGCTCAAAATGATATACAAATTGTTTCATGTGATGCACATTTGCGCTTCCGTCATTTTGAGCTACTTTGATGCCATTTTGGAGCCACGGTGCCCACACAAATAAATTCTATTGCCTTCGGCAAGGCACCTCGAAGAGAGGCTGACGGTTAGCCAATCAGTCAGTCAGGCAGGCAAGCAGTCAGGCAGTCAGTCAGTCGGGCAAGCAGGCAGGCAGACAGGCAGGAAAAAACACACAGTTTGCCTGTTTTCAGTGGCGGTCTACAGCTACAAACAGTGGGGAGCCACAGTTCTGCAGCAATAAGCAATGGTCGAGTGGCGGAACACTCGTCGAACAACCGACCGGGCGTCGGTTTGAATCCCGGTCGACGATCGCCGGCGCCAGCCAGTCGATGTATCAGCTTTATTTTTACCCTGCCCTGGTTCAAATCCTTCTCCAGCCCAAACTTTTGACCCCCCCCCCCCGACCCCCCCCCCCACCCACTAAAATGTGGTACCCAGTTTCAGGGGGATAGAGGGCTCAAAATCAAAAAATCCACAGGGGGATCGTTTTGTCGGGCAAAATAATGATTTTACAAGGGGTTAGACATCCTATCATGCCTTGGGGTATGCTGCGCGAACGACCCCCCAAAAGGGGGGGTATATGGCGTCCGCGCCTACACTTGATCTAACAGCCTCTCTTCGAGGTGATACGTCATGCAGGCATCCTCACCGAGGGCCGTTCTTCTTCCACGGCGATTGGGCTATCAAAAATTTGCAAATGGGTGTTCAATAAGGTGTCTCTCACGCTGTAGTGCCATGCGGTGGTCCATTTTGAGGTGGAAATGAGCTGTTTTTGAACCAAATTCAAGAGAACCAAAAGGAGCCAGCTCAGTCCTAGCCGCAAGTCTTGATTACTGAGCTGCGTCTCCCAGTGGAGGTTTTGCAACTCATTTCAGGTCCAAGGGTGAGTAGTGTGCTTTAGCAGCGGCAGCAGCAAGCAGTAGTAGCAGGCGATTCAAAATTATGTGTGCAGAAGCCTGGTCCCAAATCATGATCCGAGTAGCTCTCAACAACTGCAGAGCAAATGCGCATCACTTGAAACAAGTTTCGTATTATCCCAACTCAGTAATTAGGTGTTATCCCCTTTCCATCCCCACCCCAGGGAGGGGGGGGTTTGACGCACTTCCTCCATTCTTCCGTTTTAAAAACATGTTTGGGGTGGGGGAATAATGGGCAGGGTTATTTTCGTGGCAGGGAGGGTATTTAAATTGAAACACACGCACCAGCAAAGATATGATACAGCCATTCCCAATATACATGCCACAAGGTGGGAGGGGGGGGCTCTGAAAGGCCAGGAATCCAGGGTTTGCATCAGATCAATAACGGCAGGCCCAATGTGTTCTCAATCTGTCGGTGCTCAATCCCGGCAGAGGGCCCTTTGGGGAGAGGGGGGGGGGGGCTGAGGCCAAATTAAGGTGAGCCAAGCATAGGTGTGGTTCCGCTGGGAGTTTTTGCCCCCAAAATGAGCATGATTTGGCCCATGCCAAGGGTAGGGTGCCACTCGTGGGACATACCGCAAAATACCACGGCACCGCAAAATCGGGTGCCGGTAAATGATGTCGCGCTGCAATTGATCCTCCAATTAGCCTCCAGCCTCCAATTAGGGTTAAATGGCACCCACCCAGCTGCCGCTGGGTTCCCGGGGGGCATTTAACCCTAATTAGAGGCTGGGGGATTGATTTCAGCATGCAATCATTAGATTGAGTAATCGCAACCCTAACCCTAGCACTTTCAATATTGCGGATTCCCAAGTCACCAGCCGGGGAGATGTGGAACCTTTGGCAGATGAACCTTGTTTAACACAGCCGGCTCACAAGAGCGACTGGATTGCAACCACTCAAAGGCATACAACGTCAAAAGGAGCAGGAGTGAAAGAAATTGGTGTGAGAAAATGAAAAAACACTGTGCGAGCGAGTTTATGCTGGAGGGGGGGGGGGGGGGCTGAAGGAGCACGGCAACTGGCCAGGCGGAGGGGGGGGGGGCAAAACTTTGTTGCGGCCTTTCACTTATACATTTCTGAGCACATCTAGCACACATACATCATGCGAAAAGAAGTGACTGTGAGAGTAAGAAATCAGGACTCAACTATAGGGCCCCTTTGGCGTGAGGTGAGGTTCCAGAGATCAGAGGGGCATTCTGCAGCCTACGCTTCGCCCCCCTTCATGGCAACACAGCGACGGAAAAGCCCTGGTCAATGTGTCTGAGCTGATGCGCAACAGGTCACCGACTTGTCATGCCGTGCAGCATGCACAAGGAACTCAGCCATGCACACCCACACGCATGATCACAGCGGTTTGTCTACGCATACGCCTATTCGTAAGCGCAACCTCCCGGGACTAAACGTGAGGAGACAAGTGCAAGATCGGAAACGGTTGCAGGCAAGCACCATAGCATGCAAGTCAAAGCTAGCCAGTGGTGCATGCAACATACTGAGAGCGCAGCTGAACCAGAATAACCAAAGTGCGTTGACTCTCCACGCATCAAAATGGATCCCGTTGTACCCCGTGATGTAAATGTACACAGCTGATGCAACGTGAGAGTCAAGGCGGTCCAGAAACCCTCCATGCGACGCTAGCACTGCGGAAGCATCTTTGATATCGAGGCACCTCTTCCACCCCGACTGCAAAGCATCCCCCAGGATGCCCGCCAAAAGCAATCCAAACAAATGGAACGGGGGATGGCTTGGCGCCATAAGACATGCCAGCATCCAGGCACCAATAGTTCCCCCAATGTACCCCTCCAAAGTTTTCTTTGGAGAATATCGGAATATCTTTGTTTTCCCAAACTCCTTGCCAACGAAATACTGCATTGCATCCGAAGCACCTACAACTTGAGCAACCCCAAAGGACGATGTCCAACTCAAATCCAGCAAATGCCAGAAGCAGTAGGTGCCCGCGCACAGCCACAGGAAGAAGACGACTGTCACCACTACCGAATACTGTTTGTCGCAGTGGAGATGTGTGTTATGCACCAACTCAATCGTCATTGAGATGAATAATAACGCAGTAAACAGGTGAGGGAAGCAATACGGAAAGAGTGTTCCAATGCCGACCATGATAAAAGCCATGGCATTTCTGCCAGTCAGAGTCTTCCACATGGACATGGTGAGACTCTTGGGACAAATCACGCAGCAGCACAAAAGCCGACCCAATCTGTCCCCATGCTGCATTAGACTGACTATTCCAAGAGCGCAGAAGCAGCTTTCCAACATGGTTTTGGCAGAGCACTCCCTGTCACTGAGGGCCTGGACAGCACCAAACAGCAGCAGCTATGCCACCGAACATGGGGAACCTTTGCCTACAGCATGTTGTTGCTTGGGCAGCGGGTTTCTTGGGGTTGCTAGGACAAGGAGGTAGGGCAAAGGGGAGGTATGTGTACAGCGCACGTCATCTCCAGCGGGCTTGTGCCATCATTTGGACGCTCTTCAGGGAGGTGGTCGTATCTGAGGGCGCCACCACTCCCTGCTGAGGGGCTAGCACTTGCGATTGATTGGTGAGCCCCCCCCCCTCCAGATCACGAGCACAAGCAACAGGTCAATCTCTCCAACAGGGCAGGGAGCTTTAAGGCGGTTTTGGCGAGTTGTATGGCCAAACAGCACCTTGTCCAAGTCTAACAGGCACAATGCAAACACTGTATCAATCATACCACCGCGCACTGCTTTTCTGCCCACGAACAGATTGCGTGTGTCTGTGTTTGTGCTGTCCAAATCCTCTCAGAAAACACCTTATCAGGTACGCTCACGTCTCTGCAGCAACTTTCGCCATATGCACCTGGGTGCATAGTTGATGCTGCTGTTGCCTTGTCTGTCTGTGTTGTCTGCAAAACGTCTTTACTGAGCATCCAGAGTTCGCACCATATTCCCTTCATCCCTGATGCATCCACCCCCTACAGTGTTCTTAAAAATTGGTTGCAAACACAAGCTTGTCCAAGCAGGGTATTTCTGTTGGTGGCTTGCGCAATGCCACTTAATGCGGGACCTTGAAGGCATGTGCTGTATGCACTACATACCGACTGGGTGCACACAAAGAAATTGACAGCGAAAGCGGGTTGGTGGTTTTGGTGGTTTCGGTGGATGTGGTGGTTTTGGTGGCTTTGGTGGCTTTGGTGGTTTTGGTGGTTTGGTGGCTTTGGTGGCCTTGGTGGCCTTGGTGGTTTTGGTGGCTTTGGTGGCCTTGGCGGATTTGAGGGTTTTGGTGGTTTTGGGGGGCAAAGGCAAGATGAGAGGGCGTAATGGTAACAACGAGTCAATATTTGATGGGGATGGTGGAACTCCGGCTAGTACCACTCCGAGTGGGCCCGGAGCGGTGCCATTAGGAGGGCCGCAACAGCAAAGGCCGTTGTGAGGGCCACCTCGTTCGGCACTTGCCAGAGTCCGGTGTCTCTCTAGCTGTCACTAGCACACGAATTTTGCCCGATGCGCAACAATGTGACCCTACGCATATCAACAATGCTTGCTTGCATATTGTGGATCGAGCACGCAAGCTTAGCGGCAAGCGCCGTGCTTGTGTTCCTCGGCGCCTTGAGCAAGCAACCTCGCAAAACAAAACACAACCGTACCGGAAGTAGTGTAGCAGCTCACCTGACGGATGGTCATACCCTATGTCTAGGATTTGTTTTTCAAGTTAGAACACCATTTCTCTTGGTTCCACCCCACTTGGCGCTTCTGCGGCCGAATCGTCCTATAGTAGTAGCATTGTACCATTCCGCTCAAGCCGGTCCACTTTCGGTTGAACCGAGGATGGCCAGAACCCATAACAAGACTGGGATTAGCCCCACTTCGGCTGGAGTGGGCCCCACCGGAGTTGGCAGAGTGGTGCCATTTGTTGTTGCCAAATGTTGTGCCTTTTCAAAGGCAACAATTTCCGGTGCACATTCGGAATACGAACATATCAGTGGAATATGTATCATCGCTTTCGTCCATTTCTGCCCCATGCTCTTCGAATGTGATCCGATTTCATACTCCACCTATTGGATAGCCCTCCTCCGTTGTCCGGGTGAAGATTCCGACGACTGTGACTCCGGCGTGTACCACGTGAGACCATTGAACAACCCACTTGTCTCCCCGATTGTCGTCCGCAAAGTGGTGCGTTTGCAATGGAACAATGGAGCATCCAAACGTTTTGGTGCCAACCCTCATCGCTCCATTTTCGAAATAGGTGTGCTTGGTGGAAGAGTCTTGCAAACTATTTATGCGCACTGGAATCGGCTTCGCGTTCGCCAAATCTAAACTTGGTTCCTTTTTCTTGCTCCACACGGCATTTGTCGATTAACGTCCACTGGTCTATGTACAGAGGCAGAGGGGCGGGGAGGTGGGCCGAGTCGAGTTCAGGCGCCCGTGTCCTCTTTTTTCTTGCTCCACACGGGATTCAATCAGACATTTGATAGCCGAGGTCTGTACGACGACGCCTTTCCTTTTGGAGAGGCGCCAAATCGTCTCATGGTCACATGCTTTTGTTAGCCGACCGTCTAATCGGCTTTATGGAATGTCGAAGGCGGAGACCTTTGCCCCCTTCGCAATGCTTGCTTGTGCAATCTTCGTGTGTGTGTGTGTGTGTGTGTGTGTGTGAAAACGCAATGCCACAGGCAACGAGCAAAAGATCCACAGTGTTTACAAGAACATAACCTGAAGAAGCATAATCAATGTTGCAACAAAGACATGTGTGTTTGTGGCAGTGTGTGAAGCCAAAGTGTGTGGCGAGAGCCCCATGGAACCTACCCAAGGGGCACCACCGACATTTTTTTTTGTGGCAAAAAATTGTGGAACTATGGGTTCAAAAGAAAAGCCGACGTTCGAAACCACGTGGCGAAAGTGAAAGTAAAAGCGACGAGCAAAGGTTCAGTAACGCAAGAAAGCACGGGGAGATGTAACATAACATGAAACATGTGTTCAACACCGCCTGCGTCATTTGCTTGAACCTTGTCCAACAAAATTTGAGATCATCCCTCATCCATTGTGATCATTTGGACCTCTTGAGGGCGGTAAGAGCATTTGCCAAGGGTTAAAATGGAATCTCCTTTTCCACACCCACGCACCCACCCTCACACGCACGCATCCATGCACGTAACGCAGCGCACAAACACGTGCGCGACTGACAAGACAAAAACTTTCTCTCGACCCAAGATTATGCTCCAAAAACTTCACGCGATCCTCCTCAAGTACTCAAACTATTTCATCGGCCTTGTTGCATATCCGAAGAGCACTCATCAATCAATCCTCGATAGATTATAGGCCATAACCAAGCACTAAGGGATTAACGACATCCCGGCTTGATTCGATTGGCTCCCCCTCCCTTCATCGCATCCACTCGGTCCGAGGTTCCGAGCAAAGAGAACGAAAAACTATGAGAAAAGTTGTCAATTTCGCACCCGTGCAGGCGGGCTCAAGGCCCACAAAGCACCCGAATATTCAATCAACTTCAAATGGGGAACCTTGAAGTGGACGTAATCCACAACCACCCCAAAACCCAAAAAGCCTTCATTTATAGCAACAAGGCGGAATAAGATGGCAAGATTCGAGTGCCCCTCAAGGTGAAACCCCTCCAACTTTCACTATTGTGTCGATCAAACGCCAAATTGCACATGGGAGAATGAACTCATTCACCACTAATCATGTCACGCAAAGCATGACTTGGGCCGGAACATGCTAATCGCTACCCAACACACGGCCCTTACCCCACGACTTGGTCTTTGGCGCGGTAGTTGGCTCTTGACGGGACGCGGGCATAAATCCACCACCGCTAAACCCACCGATTACCCTTTGGTCCGGCAAGTAATCGAGCAACAACTGTGGTGTTTGCAACCAATCCAAACCATGGGTCTTTGGAAGGATATCTCGCATGTAGATGTAGAAGTGCCCGGCTACGATGCCGATCACGTCCGGAATCCAACCTTGGCCGAAAAGCCAGTGCATGAGGGTCAAGACCTGCCAAAAGGTGACAAATGGCGATTTAAGGACGGTGTGGGCAAGAGGCTACAACCGACATCTCCAAATATGAGCGTTCGTAGCATACCCATGGAAATTGGAGGGCCGATACTTCGAAAATACCCATTATATTCATCCTTTGCTCGGCGTTTCTTCGGCACCACACCCATACAACGACTAGGAGAAGGCCTCTCGCCAGGACAGCGGAGCCCATGAGAAATCCACCAACGAAAAGGAGTATTGCACCCGACAACACGAACATCCAAATGTAATGTGCGCGTTTACCTAGTAGAAAAAGGTGCGAACCACGGGTGCACATGTATTGCACATTGAAGCACAACTTTGAAGCCAAAGAAGGAAATATGGATCCAACCTCGATTGTGCACAAGTGGTAAACGGGGCCTTTTTCGATTCACGAAGTGTGACACGACCAATGGGTGCGTGTGAATTGCGACAAAAGGTATGCGAGGGCGGGAATGGACGTGGTGGTTTCGTGCTCCCTCGCATACTGACCTTTGAAATCTCCTTCTTCTAAGCGTCCCGAATACATCGTAAATAAGTATATGTTGATGAGCACAGCGAATGTTTGAGGCCCAGCAAACATCCCGAAGAAGAACAAACTTGTGACCAAGCGCCACACTTGCAAACGTCGGAATGCAAGGTCGAAGTCAAGAATGAAGTACATGGGATCCAAGAAACCAAGGGTCCCTAAGAAATGAAGGGATTCACAGGGTCGTGGATGCACTAGGTGCTCCAAATCAACGGCATCTCCATAACGCACCTGTCAAACTTAACGCCATGATCAGGAGGAAACATTTCTGCGTGACTGGACCAAGTGAATTGAACCACCCCTCAATTGAATTCGCCATTTTATGATATCTGCGACACAGAATACAGTAAGTCAATCCACCAAAGATACTCCGTATGTGAGCGCATCCCCATTCCGTTTTGCGATTCGCTGCGGAACCTGTGCGCACTACGGGGCTGCTGTGGTCCAGTTGGCTTCATTTTTTTTTTTTTGACGATTACTTCTGCCAGCAATATTTTTTCAAGTAGACTGTCCCAGTATTAACGGTGGTAAATGCGTGCTGGGTTGTGCAGGCGAAATGGTGACTAGCCTCAATTATGCATGTGGTGGATAGCTCTATCACAGCGCTGCCTTTCTGGATTTTGTTGTGCCAAATTAATTTCCTGGGCGTTCATTTTCAGGGACAAGGTTGTTGTGTCACAATGATTAACGAAGAGGGAATTAATGTCGATGCCTACATCCCTAGAAAGTGGTATGCAGCTCCTCAGCGGTCATTGTTTCCTCCATACGTTTCTTTCTCAATTACGTTAGTTACATCTGCGTTCCGTGCCGCCTTGTGCTGAGACAATCGGCGACCAATTTTTGCCTCCCGTCACGTTGAACAGCTCTGCCACCAACCAATTGATCACTGCCAAGGATCATGCCTCCGTCCAGTTCAACGTGGGTTTGGTCGATGAGAACGGTGTGTACACCGGGGATTACAAGAGTGTTGCATTCGCTGGATTCCAGCGCAAGAAGGGCGCCACTGACCAGGTGTGCCACAGAATTCGGTTTCTCGTTCAGCGGTAGCGTCGTCCCTTCTGGAATCTGAAGCCTTGTTCTGTGATTCGCAGGCCTTGAACCGCATCATGCTGAAGGAAAACATCCTCAGAGAAAAGGGCATCGAAACTGAGGAATCTAAGAAGCGGGTTCGGTAAATTGCACATTCAACATGTCCCACCATTGACACCAAATCGACATTCTTGCCATGCTTTGGTCGCTCACGCCCCCCAGGGTACCATCGAGGGTCAAATTGCCCGGCTGCTGCACGACATTGCCAATTGTACACCCCTGGCCGAATTTTTTACTACTCTCGGGCAACATTTCATTTTCCATTCCTGTTTTGAACTTTCCACACCTCCAAATTCTAAATCGCAGCTGGTGACTCAAACGCTGCAAATTTGGTACAAGAAGTGGCTCCTCCACCTGATCATCTGAAACTGTAATCTGAAACTCCTCGGGCTCATCCACATCATCCAATCATGCACCCTGTAGTACTGTCGTATTCATCATGTGTCCCAAATCTCTCCACAATCCCAAGAATTGTTTCAGTCCAGTAAAATGCATTGAGGTTTGGCATGCAAGTCCCTAACCTTTTGCCACTCCCCCCATGCCAAACATCAGGGATTTTTCATTGAGGCAACGTCTTTAGTGAGCTCTCAGTTTCGAGTTCCATCCCAGTCGCCCTAGGATCCAAATTGACACATAAAAGCGTGTGCACACAAGAAACCATTAAGCCGAAATCCCACAGGGGTGCAAGCTTGTGGTGCAAACCTCCAGTGCCAAAGAGAATTGTTCATTTCAGGCCTGAATGTTACCTTTACATCACAAGTGTGAAAAATTGCAGATTTTAATTTTTTCATTTCAGGATATTGGGGTATGGATTGAATGAATGGTATGAATGAATTTCAAGTGAGTGGACATCTACATAGTTGCACCATAATGTCTCAAGCCGCGTCACCACCGAAATCATGCACTTTGGATAACAAGTTGTGATTTCAACATTTCCCTTTGGATCAGCCATGTGTCCACCCCCCCAATGGCTGTATGTTCCTTGAGGGGATCACATGAGGAGATGGCATTTTCTAGCGGCTTTTGTAAATTTCTAATCAGGCAGGCCTATTGGCGCGTTCCCACCATGGAAACGGATGGCTTCAGCATACCTACTTACAATGAATTATCCGGATGACATTGACCCCGCAAAATCAGATCCCGCACACCCAAAACATCAGCCTATACCGCATTGGGGACAACAACCAAGAAGAACAAATAGGATGTACAGCTTTCACGTCAGCCTGCATTTGGAAAACAATGTATTTTCTCTCAATCAATTACTGTACAATATTTTTCCTTAACCTGCATGAATGAGAAGGAGAAGGGCAACCAGTGTAGTTTTGTATTACATCATTTGCGAATGAAAAAACGTGTTACAAGAAAAATTCAAGTTGCGTATTCTTGCTGTCTGGTTGACTCACGTGTGAAATGACCGTGGTGCACTTTGTGTGTTTTTATCCAGGCTAAAGATTACCCAGGTCGTTTTTTTTGCTGCACAGGGGTTACAGCAAAAAAAAAAATCCATGCCGCACACAACATGAACACAACACGGTCAATCTTATTTTCTTAACACATGTGTCTAAAAAAAAAAGGTTTTGTCTTCACAAGTGTGTGCATCACATAGCACATTAGTGCTCATGGCATTCTTTTCCGTGTGTGGTGAAATGCTTTTGATAGCACAAGACACAAACCTTGTCCTCATCCTTTCCATCATCCTTTTTCAAGATCCGCATTCCACATTTCATGTGCCTCGGTGTGGTTGATTCAAGGGGTCCCAATTGTCAACGATGTGGCAAGCCATGTCATCGGATCTCATGCACATTGGTCGGGAATCAAGTTGTACTGAATCATTTGCAAGGATCTACCATGGAGCGGAAAATGTTCTATGGATATGGTAAATGGATCACTTAGTGTGCTACTGACCACTGAATGCTTGTTAAAGTAGTAACCCATGAAACACAATGTGCAAATGTTGCTATTCGTGTGATCGGGTTGCCTTTTTCTTTCCTATGGGTGTACCGGTTTTTGAAGCGATCTTTTGTTAATTGCATTTTGAATGCACACCCGAAAAAAAAGACTTATGACGGTAATGATAACTTTCCAAAAAATAGTCGCTTTGGCCAAAAAATGTAACAAAGGCTGGTCAGACTACTGTGGCAAAGCACGCTGCAGCTGG
This sequence comes from Eutreptiella sp. 'Long Island Sound 2002', assembly GCA_964036045.1. Taxonomy (NCBI): domain Eukaryota; phylum Euglenozoa; class Euglenophyceae; order Eutreptiales; family Eutreptiaceae; genus Eutreptiella; species Eutreptiella sp. 'Long Island Sound 2002'. The sequence goes on from OZ038381.1 coordinate 175,629,207, forward strand.
ATTGTGCATGTCGTGCTATGCGAGTTTTAGGGGGGCCTAACTAGCTGCCGCATTGCAAATTTTAAAATTGGACGGAGCAATGAAACCTCCATGCTTTGACCGTTGATGTAGTTTGGAAATAGAGTTACAGCTCTTTGGCCAATGTGAGCATTATCCGCCATCCCAGCGGTCTGTTTACCGTATATCAGCGGTACATGAGGATTGCATTGTATGTTTGACCCCTCTTTCGCCATTTTTACCAAAATATGTGGTCCCTTTGACGGCTACAGCCACACGTGTGTAGAGATTTTAAATTGACTGTATGTTTGGCATGTCTTGGGACTATTGGTGATCCAAACATATCTTTGAATCGGATTTTATCCCCTTTGTAGTTTAGCACTATGGTCATAGCAGCATTGATATTTCGAGTTGCATGGCCCGCGATGTATCTTGCCATTCTCACAACCGGGCCGGTTCCACACACGCCTCCATCATATGTCACACTTGAATTCATGAGTTTGAATAGGACTTCATCGGAACTTTTGATTTGGCATGAGCCATGATTACAAATGCCCAAGATGGTCAAATTCGACCCATTTTTGTTTTTGTGCGATAAGAGGCCTATTTTGGCCATGTATTGAGTCAAAGTTGAATACCACATCTGCCCGACCATTGAACCATGATTGGATGCATGGTTGCATGGTGGTAGGGCATGTACCTCATTGCTCAGAGCCTATCAATCCATTTGGACTTGGGCTCAAACGGTTGCATCCATGGCGAATTCGGGCTATTTTTGCTTTACGAACATACTTCGGGAGGATGCTATATGGACATGACATGTGGCCTCGCTGCCTTTAACAGTATCTGTGATTTTGACTGGTTTCCACTGTAAGGGTTCATTCTTCCTTGGTTTGTGTTCAATGCTTCCTTTGTGAAGGAATTACGCCGTCTACCTCCGTTGCCTCCAACTCGGTTAGACCTTGGACTACTGTGTTCGGATGTTGCGGCAAAGTACTAAGCAGCTGTAGCAGTTGTTATTGCTACTGCAGCTGGTGGAAAAGTAGGATGAATGTACACAAACTTTGTAGCCGAAATGTGTGGCCTTGTGACAAGTACTTTCTGGAAAACCTCCAACCGCGCGGAGTTGCTAATAGTTTTCATCGGTTGCTGCGTGAAATTCGCCTGGCTATATTTCTTTTTCATGGAATGTGTCTAGGTCCCCTACGGGCTTATAAATTGAATAAGAAAATAAATAGATACCCAAGAACTGAAGATGTGTGACACCTTGGCTCTTAGTGAATTTTGATGATGGGTGGCAACTTGACTCCCGTAACCTATGATGGTGTGTGCAAACTTGGTCCTATTGAATGATGGTGGTGTTTTGCAACTTGGTTGCCTTGACTTATGGTAGTGTGCGGCAAGTTCCTAAAATGTGGAGATACGTGACAGCTTGGTTGGCAGTGACTTGTGGTGGAGTGTGGCAACTTGGTGGCCTTGACTTCGGTGGTGTGTGGAAACTTGGTCGCCCTGACTTGTGGTGCTTGCAGACCAATTAGTCTTCCTAGTTGATGGTGGTGTGTGGCAACTTGGTTGCCTTGACTTCACATGTGGGTGGCAACTTGGTCGCCCCGTCTCATGGTGTAGCCGGTCCGGCTGCCCCACGACTGTCTTCGGCACAAGCCTCGTAATGGTTAGCGCCGTGTTTAATATTTCTATTTTTTCTAAATATCCTTTTGGATATTTGATTATTGTTTTTGAGCTTTGGGACAGAGGGCGCCGCAGAGTGTTAGTCTTGGTCGCTGGATTAGAGATGTAGCCGTCAGCATTGACTACAAGAGCTTATGAAGCTCAAAGATTTATAGAATAAAAAGGATTTTGAGCGCTGTGGTTAGAGTGGTAACCGGCCATACCTCCGTATACCCCAATTCCACAAGTGCACGAAGAGGATGAGTGATTATGACCCAAGATCAACAAATCTTTTGTCCGGGTCTACATCATATCTACAAAATGAGATAGTAACACACAATGCTTTTTTATAATACAATCTCTGTGAAACATGCACTAAATGTCGTAACAAATCTTGAATACTACGCACACACGCACGACCTATAATCTACAGAGTCCGCGTCCGCATGCGCTGCAACTGAATCCCATTACACTCTCCTCCTAAAACCTGACATACACCTATGGAAGGGTTTGATAATCCACGAAATTGATGGGATGAGTTCTTGTGCCATATATAAAACTGATGGGCGCCGCTTAACCCTGAGACTGAGTCATATACACCATGAGGTTAATTCTTTAGACCTACACACTCCCCTACCAAGCCTCAGGAACCCTGCCCCTAGCTCTCTAAGTTGGACCTACCTTGCTTCAGGGCCTAGCTGTCCGAACTTGTCTACAACATGCTTTAGTGACCTTAACTTTCTATAGACCAGAGTGCCATGCCTCAACCCCTAGCAGGAAGATGTCCTTGACTAGTGCCCTAGATATTTTGATGAAATCCTGTAGGTTTAGAAGTTGAAAACCCAAACCAAAGCAGCAAGTAGAGCAAGAACAGGATGTGGACCGAATCAATGAATAGTTTTGAAATCCAGTGTAACACAGAAGGGCTGCAGATAGACAAAGCAGGTATAAACACAAAGATTCAATCACAAATGGATAATACAAAAGATTTTATATGAAAACTGGTCTGACTCTTGCCTCCAAGATAGCATCAAGCACTTCATGTGCACTCTTTTGGGTGAAAGGGGGCTGGTTAGGAATGTGGGGCATAGATGTCAGGCCAACACAGAAAATGACTTGGCGATGCAACCGAATTCAGAAACAGTTAAAAAGTAGAACCACAATAAGTGGTAGAAACAATTGAGTAAAGGGGTCTTGGGGTGGGAGACCACTAGGCTTAACCTCCAAGGCCTAAAGCATGAAATGCCTATTTTATTTCGGTATATCCTCCATGAAGGAAGGTACCTCCGCTGAGTTGAGTGGCAGGGGTGAACTTCATTGGGGGGCTAGGGTTACAACCCTAGTTACTTTGAGAAAGTGTACTTTAGGCTTCAAAAGAGAGATAAAAATGCTTCAGTTAGTCTTAGCATCAACGAAAAGGGTTTTAAGGGGGGCTTGGACTGGATCAAGCCCTCCAAGAAAGACATGGCTGTGACTTTTTCTTACTCCCCCTTGGAGTACTAGTTAGCTAAGCTAGTAGGACCAAGGAAAAAGGCTCAAATATTCCCAAGATTGCCCCAGAAAATGCATTAAACTTACCAAAAACATCCTCATCAGTTCATAGAAGCCTCCCACACTGTAGGTACCCTCGAAAAACAGTGTAATGTGCCGTGAATGATGTCCTTTCGATGGCGCATTCCTCAAAAGTCGCCGGCGTGCGACGAAAACTTTTGGTAAAAATTTGGGGGGTAGTGGGGTTTGAACCCAGGACTCCGTCCCTAGAGCACATGTGCTTGCCCACTAGGGTAAAGTCGACCGCTCTGATGCGGACGGCTATCGCTGTATAAACCGCGTTTTAGTAAACGTCCCGCCCAAGGGCCAGGGCGGAGCAATACTCCCGATGGAGGACACAAATCTCCAGGAGCTTAAAAAAATAGAAAATGTAACCAACAGGGAGTGATTCCTGCAGTTTAGCGAAAGGGGTAGCGATTTAACAAGTCAAATCGCTAAAAATTGACGAAATCACGCGATAAATCGTCATTTGTACACCAAACCCAAAGTCGCAGACAAGCGCAAAGGAAGCGGACTTCAGAAACAAGGTTGCGCAAGCGTAAACGGCTTTTGAAAAAGAAGGTATGAGCCGTAGTTTTTAAAGTTCTAAAGGAAATTTTTGCACAGTTGCATCAAAATTTTTATAAACTTTAGGGAAAAGCATTCAAACTCAACCCACACCACAGAGCAGGTGGACAGCCCACCTCTCAGGTATGCCAGTGTCATCTCACACGCATGCATTGTGTTCGTGTTGGTTGCTTCGTTAAAACGTTAGGGTTGTCAACGCTGTGTTCGTTGGGGGTTCGGGCGCTCATCTCCTTTGCTCTGCACAGGTCAAAACAGGAATGAAAGGTATGCGATGGGAATGGAGCGCGCAGCGCGCACGTAGGGTTAGAATATGCGCTGTGCTCGCGATGCATGTGCCTAATTGAGGCATTCACACGCTGTGACGCTTACCTCGTACCCCAATTCATCCTTGTTCTCTCTTCACAGGTAAGAAAAGAAAGTGTTTGCTCGTGTGTAGCCGTAGCGTTAAAGTAGGGTTGCTTAAAACGCTTAGGCTTGTTTATAACTCGCAATAGGGTTGTTTTGCGTTCGCTTCACTTCGGCATTCACACGATGCATGGTGAGTAAGGTAGGGAAGCCCAGGAGGAGCTCACCTCCTGGTTGAGTTAGTGTGGTTATGGTTCCGCCTCCCTCCCCTGCATGCGTGCACACGATGCATTAAAGGGATTTGACAGTAGGCCACGCGCTGTGCACGCGGTATGCACCCTTGCCAGGTTACCCAGGGCTTCGCCCTACGTTCCATAAGGGAACGGGCGAAGTCCTTAAGCTTGCTTGCTTGCAACTGGGTTTACGAACAGTGTATTATAGGGCACACTAAGAAGCGTATAATACGTGGAGTGTGTCTTGGTTCCTCCCTCTTGAACCCAGTTCATTGGCCTCTGTTGTACAGGTGGGAGAGGTTCAGGATGATTGGTGCACGCAGCAGCTGCCTTCGGCTGCCATCCCATTTTTCTGCCTCAGCAAGGAGTGGCGTGGGCAGCTCAACTCCATCGACATCCGCGCTGTGCACGCAACAAGAGCACCCCTTCCCTCCAAGCCCTAGCAGGGAAACGTGTTATGACGTCCCTGTTAGGCCATAGTTGCTTAGCAGCGCTGTGTTCTCTTGTCTTCTTCACAGGTGGGTCATTAGGACCCGAGACTTCATTGACAGCAACACCAAGTAGTGTGTGTAGGGGTTAGGGTTAGCAGGCCTGGCAGGAGTTGAGTGCAGATGATGAGTGCTCACCCCGCCTTCGAAGGCCGGTGCTGGCGTTAGTGAGTGTAGTGTAGTGGTGTCTCCTGTTCCGCGTGCTTTTCCACGTGGGCAGGGGAGTGCGTTAGCTTTTGGCCCTTAGCAAAAATGGGCGTTTTGTATGCCCTTAGCACACTTGGCCACCCCTCCCCTCTAGTAGGTAGGGCTTTTGCCATCTTCCCCCAAGGATAGGCACCAGCACAGAAATTGGCCGCCATAGGAGTGGTAATAGTACCTGATTAGGACCTTTGGTCCGACGTCAGCGAAGCCCGGTCTCCGGGAGCCACGCCGGGGAGAGAAGTGAGACACACACAGACATACGTAGCACACATAGGGGTATGGTAAACCGTGTAAGGAAGGGTAGAACCCCATGGGCCTGGACCAGTCAGGGGTCCTAACTGTGGGCTCGCTTGTCCCGAAGGAGGGAAGACACACCTTGCCTCATAACACCTTGCTTGTCATTCCCCCCTGGTGTAGTAAGCCACCGTTCTTCGTTGGCTCCCCAAGGCCATTATATCAGGGCACTCCCCATGCAACACATGGTCAACAAGGCATACACTCGCTTGGTGGCTGCAATCCTGATAAGCGGCCACCTGGCTTACGCTGGAAACCATAGGCATGGGTCTGTAGGGCACAGACAGGGTCAGTGCACTGCTCAGTAAGCGATAGTCTGTGAAAAACCAATGGCCTTGGGCCAGCGAGTGGTTGTCACGGGGGGCTAACGGTCCTGTCCTGCGATGCAATGCGGGGCAACTGTGACAACTGCTCTTAGACCCATACACAGGCACGTCTGCAGAAGAGTGCTCACTGCACCTGTCAGTAGACTGACACAGGGTAATTAGTTTCGCTTTTTACGCTGGGACATAGTCTCAGCACGGGTTAGGAGCTGCCCTTCGTTTTTCTCAACGAGGTAGGTGCGGAAGATGGGGTTGATACTCCGCTCTGGTTGTATGAAGGCTGTCATAGGTTCCTAGGTCGCCTCAGATAACCCATAGCCATCCCGCAGGGTTAGGAATTTCCAGCCTTGTTTATACTCGTGGCGAGCAATACCTACAACCACGTAGTAACCATCGACTGCCATCTCATCGGCCGTCATCTCTTCGAGTTCGTCTGCCTCCCCTGGACTGGCAGCGTTCTCTAGGTCTATACGTTCGACCTCACTGTCGCTGAGGCGCCACTCATCCCAAGACAAATCGTCAGGGGACTGATAGTGCCTCAACTGCTTAGGTGCACACAGCAGTTCACCATCTAGACGTGGACTGCACCCGACATGGATCCTGGATCCATCTATCCTGATGATACGATAGGGTCCAAAATAAGGGTCCTTTTGGCAGTTACGTGGCCAGGAGGGTAGGCGTGAATGGTGTACCAAAACAAGGTCACCAACCTTGAAGCTGGCAGGTCGCCGTAGGCGGTTCCGTCGGCTCAGTTCAGGGTCACGAATGTGTCTCAGGTTAGTCCCAGCCTGGTTAGCCAGAGACTGCTTGTGTTCCAGCAAATCTCCCACAGGGCTCTTGAAGTCCTCAGGAAAGGGGGTTTTGAAGAACCAACCAGGTCGTCCTCCATGGAACAGTTCGTGGGGGATGAAACCCGTAGAGGAGCTCCGCTTTGAGTTCATGGTCAGCACTGCCTAGGGCACTAGGCGTACCCAGTCCTTGGTACGCTCCTGTTTCATCAAGATTCTTAAGTTTTGCTCCACCACAATGGTTCTGTTTCTCACAGAGAGGGTTAGACGTGTGGGTATAGGGCACACCTGTGGTTACCTCCACGTTGAGGGCATTTAACACTCGTTTGTACCAGCCAGTGTCACTGCGGATGCGTACATCCTCATCAGAGTGCACCTGCTTAGGTGCTCCATAGGGTTCGAACCATTGTTCGACCAACATTTTCACAGTCTGCTCACCTGTGATTTTCTTATTGCAAGGGAACACACGGGTGAAGCGAGATGGGCCACAAGTGACCACTAGGCAACTATCATAGCCGCCGAAGCGTGGTAGGCCGTGGATGAAGTCCACGTAGAGAAGAGGGATAGCACAATAGGGTATGGGTGAGCTGGAAATCAGGCCCCTATCCCTATTGTCGCTCTGCTTGCTGGCATGACACCCACAAGCATCCACAATGGTCTGCATACGCGACCTCAGTTCAGTCAGGGTTAGACTAGAGTAGAAACACTCACGGAAGAAGGCCACTGAGCGATTAGCGCCAGTGTGACCAGAACTGAGATGGGACCACTGTAGGCACCCATCCAGTCGTGCCTCAGGCACCACAATTCGGTCCTCGTAGAAGAGGTACTGGTTGTTTTTATACCACTGGTGCCCGTCAATTACACGGGGTTCGAGACCAGTGCTGAGGGTTTGGAGAATTTCTTTGTACTCTGACTGATAGTCGGTTAGACTCCAACCCTCCAGGATTCTTGCAGTGCGCATGGACAGGTCAAGCTGGACATCCATACGCCCGAAAGCCTCTCTGGCGAGCGCCTCAAAGCTCTCACCTATAAGCGCATCGAAGTTGTTGCGCGATATATAGTCAGACAGTTCATTCTTTATTCCGGGGATATGATGCACTGTCAGCCGAACTGGCTCAGGTAGGTCGACCAACGCTTTAGCTTAGCTTTCTCTGGTGGTGGGCCCTTCTAAAAAGACTTCACAGGCTCCTGGTCACACAGTCAGACAATATGGTTAGATTCCAGGAGTCGGGATTGTGACGAAAGCACCAACATACCGGCCAGGAGTTCCTGGTCATAGGTGCTGTAACTGGAACGCGCTTGGTTCCATTTCCAATTCCAGTGTCCCAGTGGCACCAGTCGCCACTCACGGGTAGGATAGTCATGTTTCAACGAACCATCACGGTTCAGTCCACTAGTACAATAATGGCAGTGGGTTAGTTCAGCGGGGCTAAGCTCCTGCCATTGGTAGATCGTACCACCTCCCCCTACATCACTGGCATCAGTGATCACGACTATCTCGCCCTTAGGGCGGGGTACTCCCAAGCAGTTGGAGGAGGCAATCTTCTTCTTCAACTCCTGGAAACACTCTTCCTCTTTGGCGGTCCACTCCCAGGGAGTAGTTTTCTTGATTAGGTCAGTGAGGGGGGCAGAGGAGTAAGTAAAATTGTGGATGTGACGCCGATAGAAATTACAGGCGCCCACAAAACTCCTCACGTGGTGTAGACCCTTCTTAGGGTCATCGCGAATCTGCATGTCCTGTAGGGGCTGCATCTTAGACGCGGCTGGTTTCCACCAACCATACCCCACGTCGAAACCCAAATATTCCATCTCCTCTTTCATAAACTCACATTTTTCGAGTTTGATTCAGAGATGGTTTTCTTGACAAACAATGAAAAATTCACGGAGGAGAAGGACATGGTCCTCTTGGGTATTAGTACCCAAACTCACGTCGTCGATGTGAGCCACCATTTCTGCACCCCGAGAAATCAACTCCTGTACTAGAGGCCTGCGCCTCAGTATGTACAAAATTTTGTTCATTAGCTCCTGGAAGAGCGCTGGGGCATTGGCCACCCCGAAAGGCATAACCTTCCAGTTAAAGACACGGCCCTTAGGGGTTTTAAAAGCCAGCAGCTCCTGAGCTGCGGCGGTTAGGTCCACCTGCCAGAAACCAGAGCGTTTGTCCATTTTGATCTTGTACCTGCATTTGGCAATACGCTCCAGGGTATTTTCCATGTTAGGAATACTCCCTGAGTGGTTCTGGGTTTTCTTGTTGACCTCACCATAGTCTACAACCAGTCGTAGGGCAGTCGACCCTGGTTTGGCAATCAGGAAACAGGGACTGCAGTGATGGGGGTAGTCTCCCTTCTTATATTCTTCAACGAGGCCAGCATCTATACATTCCTGGATCTGGCGCTCGACTTCTTCAACCTGTTCCTGTGGAGCGGGATAGGGACGACGCCTCCCTCCCGTCTTTTCAAATTCAGGTTTCAGTTTCAGGTCCATCTGGACCAGTTTTTTACGAGAGAGGGGAGGCGGCAAGGCGCCGAACACCTCCTCATAGGTTATCAGCAGTTTCTTCAGTCGGGGGTCAAGGTTAAGACTCTCGAGTTTCTGCAGGAAATCCTCCTCAGCATGGAGGTTGCTCTCCCCATGTTCTTTCGGTTTCTGCCGATCAGCAGTTTCGGCAGGCACAGAGCCATCGTCCCACTCAGGGGAACATTGCTGCCCATAGTGCAGGGAATACACTAGCGGTATCTCAGGATCAGGCAGCGTATAGGAATCATCGTCCTCCTCAGACCAGATGGAGGATTTCCAGGTCTATCTGAGGTATTGCAGCCGCTCTTGGCGCTCAATACCTTCGGCCTTCAGGTACAACAGCCGCCGGAGTTCCTGAGTGTCATGCTCAGACAATGGCATGTTATTAGAAGCAGGCCGCGCCAGAGCATCAGCACTCCGGGCCACGGGTTCACCCGTGTGCATAGGCTGCATGTGTAGCACTGGCTTCCCAACAGGGGAAGCGGGCTCAGGCGTTGACTCTAGATTTACCTCCTCTAGCAACAGCTGGGCTAGGAAGGCGCTGTGTTTTAGGTCAACACAGCTGGGATCAACAGGAGGGATAGTGCTGGCGATCTCAGACAGCTGGTCGTCAGCAGCCTCCTTTACAGCTGCAGGTTCCAGATAGTCATCGGGAGACTCACACCCTGTAAGTATGGCAGATAGGTGCTCAGGAGATCGATTTTTGAGATCAGAAAGGGTCAGGCCACGATTTTCGGCCATGACCTCTTTCAGTAGCACCTGGTCTAGGTCACACAGGGGTACAGGATTGAGAGATCCATCAACGATGGACAGGAAACTGGCCCACTCAGGGCCCTGCATAGCTGTGTCTGAGTCCTCAGGCACATAGATGGGGCCGTCGGGGAGTTGCACTCTTCCCACGGTCATTCGATCTAGCATACGGCGCCAGTAAGCATGTTCACCACAGCAGCCCCAGTCAGGGGTGCACATGACAACCCTTCCTCCCTCACAAGCGATTTTGGTTAGAACCTTCGTGATCCATTTGTGATTGAATCTTTGTGTATAAACCTGCTTTGTCTATCTGCAGCCCTCCTGTGTTACACTGGATTCCAAAACCAATCATTGATTCGATCCACATTGTGTTCTTGCTCTACTTGCTGCTTTGGTTTGGGGTTTCAACTACAAAACCTGCAGGATTTCATTAAAATATCTAGGGCATACATGAAGGACATCTTTCTAGGGGTGCACATAACAACCCTTCCTCCCTCATAAGCGATTTTGGTTAGAACCTTTGCGAGCAGGGAGAAGGGAGGGTTAGCATACGCTAGGCCCATTGCTTTCCAGAAGAAACGGAAAGCGTTGTTCAATTGTTTCGAGCAGTACAACTGCATGATGTGCTGTTGATGGCTCGCAAACAATTCCACCTGGATCTCATCCAGGTTTACCTGAAGGGCCGCCAGTCCATTTTCAAGAACGTGACGGGCCAATTGGTAGTTTTCAGTGAGATAGTTGGTCTTGGATGCGTAGCGCAGCCCAGACTCTTTTGGTCCTGACGGCTCCAAAGGTACAGAGAACAGCCCACTGCCAAAGTCGCAGTGCAAAGAATAGGGGCGCTGGAGAGACAGCATTTTCACCTGGGGGTTTCTTCGTAGGAAGTCGGTGCCAATGACGATGTCAAAGGTGTCGGTTTCCAGCACTCTGCAGTGTTGGGTCACGGTTTCGTCGCCCAGGCATGTAGTCACATCCACCCCCCCCAAGGAATGGATGGTACTGACGCGTTCCCGTGGGGGGCCGGCCACGGGACGCTGCGGTGACACGCACAGGTGAGCAGGCAGGCAAGGCACTACGCTCACAAGGGCATCAATACGCCTGTGTCATGTGACAAAGCGTTTCAGAATCCTTGCCACTCTGCAAAGAGGGAACGAAAGTATGTACAGCAACACATCAGGATATGTACACATGGGGTTAAGACTGGACTGGGGTAAGGGCATCACAGGACCATAGACACTCAGTCCCAACTCATATCCCAATCCCAGGTCCGACCCTCTCAGTGGCTGATGGGGGCGGGGGCTCAAACACAACCCATGCCCTGCTCAGTCGGACCCTGAAACCCTGCCAATAGGGGGGGTGTCCCGCCCAGCCACAAGCGAGTTCCTGGAAACCAAGGGGCTCCAAGGCCAACCGACAGTGGCTCCCCATGCTCCCCTAATGGCAGGTCCCAACTCCACTCTGAGCCAGAGATATGGCCCCGCCATTATCACCCAGGAGTTGGTAGCTGAAAATGGGCTGTTTCAGCCCAAACTGAAATTAACTCAAAAATCCCCAAAATTGACCCCTCGTCCGGACCCGCCAGAGGTAGGGACGAGGCAACTGACCCTGTGCCCTTCGAGTACGAACCCCCTGGAGCCCTCACCCAACCTGGTTCCCTCTGAGGTCCCGGCATCAGGGCAACACGGATGAGTCATGTGGGGTCATGATGCCAAAATCACCAAAATTGGCGTCATTCCCACGCATGGCTCGCCCGGCCAAGGTAAGGCCAATGGCTCACAGGGTAGGAGGCAGGACCTAGGACTTATATCTGAGTGTACAACTTGGATTTAGGTCCGGGCTCCCTCTGGGCTTAGAGAAATGGGGCCGCCAATTGACCACACGGAAGGGGGAAATTGGGGTCCCAAAATTGGGTCATTTTGGCTGCCTGAAATGAGCCAAAATTCGGTGTGCTCCCAATAGTATATCTCCACGCCGGCTTGGAGATCGGATCCGCCATTCCATGCGTGATCCATCGGGAGCCCAACGGAGACTGCCATGCCCTTGGCTCTCAAAGATCTCCATGCCACTCGGCGTGGTGACGATCCCAATTGGGCTCACAAATGCAAAAATGGCAAAATTGCCCATACTCAATTTGGCCTAGCGCCTTAACGAAGGCGGCTCCGCTTCGCCCACGTAGTGTGTGGACCATGGGGACCATTACCCATAACACCCATGTCATATATGGTCCATTGGTCCATGCGTCCGGCGTGCACGAAGGTTAGAACATGGGGCACGGCGGGCAGCAAAAGTGGAAAAATGCTCAAAATGGCCAAAAATGCGCACACTCATGGTTGGGGCAAATGAGGCACATGCCCGACTCGGACCGGAGTGTGCCATAGGATTGGTATCAAGTCATATTGGTCCAACATATCTTTTGGGCGTCGCCCAACTCCTCCGATATTGGGAATGGCAGGGTCGCTGAGTGAGCCCATGATTTGGGATAGTCCCAAATTGCCAACATGGCGGCCACGGTATGTCAAGCCTAAGAGGAGTTATTCGCCGGGTCCAAGATATGTTGGGCACCGAAGTATGTACCCTCATATCATACTTGGGTCATGATGTCAATTGAGCGCAACGTTGAGATACACGGTCGCCACTTGACATCATGACGAGCCAAAAATGGCAAAATTGGTACAATGACACACAAAAGTGCCTTGAAAGGTCTACAATTATATTATAATATCTCCGGCTTGGATCGTGCAATCACTTAATCCTTCTAAACACAATGACTTGACACCATTGACCTTCGATCCCACATATGTGCTCCACTTGGGGCGCCTTGAAAGGTTACGAGCGCTACTTCCCAAGTGGGCACATGAAAATATGGAAAATTGTAAAACACACACCTTGCTCCCAACGCATCGCTTCGGGATCACCACACAAGCTTCCCTTCACGAAGGTTAGGCATGCAATTGACCGTAGGGAGTATGGAGAAGGGGCTTGCACAATATGAGGTCCATTGGTGGGTTCAACTTGGAGCAATGGACCCGCCAAATGGGCACGCAACACAACACATGGCACATACCACATATTGCCCCAAAAGGTAGCTCCCACCACCATATGTCATGCCCCTCCAAGGGCATAACTTTGTGTCAATCGCTCATAGGAACTCAAGGAGAGTTCCTATGCCACACCAACACTTGCGCGCTACACTCGAAAGTTATCTTAACGCACGCAATATCATGGCCAAAGAGTTATAACGCAAACTCTACCCAATTGACCATGATCCATTACACTAGCGCGCACGTGTGGAAACGCAAGGCATATAATGCTTCCTAAATTACGTCGGGAGTATTGTAAATACATCCCACGTTTCCTTATCGTAATTCCTCGCAAGCAACACGAGATATGACCTTCACAAGTGGCCTCACGAATCAACTTTGTTTTGCCCATATCTTTAAGACAAATGGAGGGCAGGATAAAAGGGAAGTTGATTCGTGCATACGGAAGCACGTAGGTCCACTCGAAAGAGGTGAAATCAAGTGCGGGGATGTCGAAGTCGAAAATCCGATTTCGACATCCTGAAAAATTCGGATTAAGGTTGCGAGTATTAATTATGAAAATTGCGGAAGCATCCATGCAGTTCCTGGCGACTTTGGAGCCTTCGTGACGGATAGCGTTAAAATTTCCATTATAAACAGTTAAACTGGCGGTTACGGTAAAGTCGCGAACCAACCGCCAGCAGTCAAAACAGTGAGTATCGGAACGGAAGCGTAAAAATTGACGGAAACAATATGAAAATAAAACCCTGTTGATTCCTGATATTCTGATACACAAATCTCCGCTGGCGGTGCATCGGTTGCCGATGCGGGGCTTCACGGCACGGAACACGCCGTGCATGGGGTTAGTGGACCGGAGACCGGTTGTATGCCGTAGCCTGGCCATGGGGTTCTGGGTACCGCTTCACCCCCCTCCTTAGAGCAAACCCTGGGGGGGCTCGATAACACCCACGCATGGCAGCGGGTACCCAGGACCACTCCTGAAAGGGGGGGGGGTGTCACATCCTCACTTCAGTAAGTCACAGTAAGATAGGTATCCCACAGTGGGATAGGTACGCTGCTGTAACAGCTCGTAGCACATGTATAGTATCAAGTATCAAGTCCCGGGTCCTGGCGGCGATTGTTCGGCATCCAAGGGACCCGTTAACCCATACCAGGCGCACCGGGTGCCGGCTGCTCTGGTCACCACCACAGTGGCAGTGGCATACACGGCCAACATATGCGTCACACGACGGCCGAGGTGGCCCCACAAGTCGAGAGCGACCACAAGGTCCATCAGGCTACCCCAAGCTTCCCAAGGCCCGCCGACTGGGGAGAGTCCCCACGGGTCCTTCCTCGGGCGCACCATGTCCATATCCATACGACGCGAGTCCAGAGTGCCATAGTCGAACTCCTTACGAACCCCAAATCGTAAGGGAACTCCTCCTGAAGGGATCGGGCATCAAGGCCGTCTTTTCCCTCGCCCTACTGCCACGAAGGCCATACATGAGGGAGTCCTCATGCAGTGTGGGCGGAGGCGTCGACTCCTCAAACCACCAGTTTCCCAGGCAGACTGACCGAGGTCAGGAGCACCGGAGGCCGCCATCCGAATGCAAGTGCGTCTGCAAATCGGTAGGCTCACACTGGGACTGACAGTGGCGGACCGCTGGGAGTGTAGTCAGGCAACTGGGCTTCCCGCCTGGCGCCATCAGGATATCCACACATCACAGCGAATAGGGCAACACGGTATCACGGGCACTCAAACAGTAGAATCTGTAATCAAGTACTGGTCCAGGCTGGACCAGGCTGTAAGGATATGTACACGGCGACTCAAGGCGCCTCCGTATTCTGATTCGTGGTGAAAAACAGTCCATCCCTCAGCGATGGGCTGATGACACTTAACATACAGATGCACATATCCTGGAGGGCAGAAAAACAAGCAACAATTTGGGTAAATAGGCGTGTAAACACACTCAGAACAGAGTGCCAAACCACGCCACGGTCAGGATAAGGCAAATGCAGGAGGATGGACAGGACAACGCCTGAGTTCAGGCATATATAGTCTCGAGACACACGTCGACTGGTCTGGATTCCGCAAATGCCATGGAACCAGACCACACACCAAAAAATCGCAATGCCGATGACAGCGGCATCCGTTGCGCAACGTCGTATGGGCTTCAAGGCCCCAAGAGCTCAGAATTATGAAGGTCAGTCGCCCTACCTGGTTTCCCAAGGATTCAGCAGGGGGGGGAGTGACGAATAGAATTGAAAGAGAGGGGCCATCCTCCTCTGGATACAGCAGGGGGGGGTATATGGCCACTCTGTCACCGAAAGATGGGAGAGAGCAAGCAAGTAAGGGACGATTCGTCGGCCTCACAAGCGCTCAAAACGCATCACGGGAGAGCTCAGGGCGCTGATCAGGCACCCCTGGCTGCAATCGCCCGGGTGAGTGCTGCCAAGTCCGAAACGTGGATCTTGGTCTTGTGTTTGCGGATGTACTCCATGAAGGGAGTATTGACCCGCGGCACAAACGAGGAGACGGGTTCCCAGGTGTCGTGGGACGGCCCATAGCCTCGCCAACGAACCTTGAACTCCAGACCTCCGGGTGCCGAGGCCTTCGGACGCTGAGCCAGGATCTTCTCGACAGTATAGTCGTCCTGCTCAGCATAGTCGTCGTCCGAATCCGCCTCATGTTTGGCGTAGTCCAGGGACACATGTCGGCCACGGAGGTCGGGTTCCCGCACACGGAGTTGACTCTCGTGGCGCTCACGGAACTGTCCGTGACCCACCTTGACGCGGTAGGTGTCCTCACCAATCCTGCGGACCACCTCGCCGGGTGTGAACCAGGTCTTGGTGCGGTGGGTGCCCATGGGGCGGGGTCTGATCACCCACACCGGGTCTCCCACCCTGAACTTCTGCGCTGTCGAGCTCGGGGCGGACTTCTGACGCTCAGCATGCTCCTTCTCAAGCTGCTGGCGGATGTCCCGCGACGTTTGCTCTTGCCGCGCGAAGAACTCCTTGGCATCCATAGCCATGCCATCACCAGACAAGGGAAGTCCCCTACCCAGGGGGTCCCTGCCGAACAGAATCTGGTGAGGGGACAAACCGCGCGGAGTGGGGGTGTCATGATGGGCCTTCAGAGCAGGCCACATCTCCTCAAACCAGTTCCGCCGTGGATTGGTGATGTGGATCTTGCGCAGCTTCTCGAACAGCTGCCGTCCAGCCACTTCAGCACGGCCGTTAGACCGGCTGAGATAGGCGACGCTCTTGGCATGATGTATCCCCATCAGGGAACACATAGCCTTGAACCAGCCAACAGTAAACTGGGGCCCTCGGTCACTGCAAATGGTGCGGGGGATGTCAAAGACGGTCAGCCAATGACAAATCATCATGACTGCCACTTCCTTGGCAAGCAACCCCTTTTTGCGTGCCGGAACGGCTACAACGTAGCCGCTGTGGCGGTCCACACAGAGAACCACACAGTCAAAGGTCTCCTTGCCAATGTGCACTTCGGGCATGGAGAAGACGTCCATGGCCACGCTCTCCATGGGCTGGTCAGGAACCGGGGTCCATTGGGGTTCTCCCTTGACATTCCGGTTATCGGGATTGCAGGCCTGACAGACCGAGCAACCCTTCCTGACCTTCTTGATGGCGGTGTAGAGAACGATATGGTCGATCTCGAACCGACGCTGCATGTCAAGGGCTTGCTTCTTGACCCCTGGGTGCAGCATGTGGTGGTGCCAAGCTTCACAAAGTTCGAGCACCCGGGACTCCGGGACTAGCAGCTTACCATTCCGGTAGAGCTTGCCATCTTCCTCGGTCAGCCCCTTTGGCCACTTCTGCCCGTCGTCAGGGTCGGTCACAGCCCTATACTCGGCCGCAAAGGCCTCAGACTTGGCGTAGTCGTCGGTCCAGTCGTCCTGGAGGCAAGACTCCGGGAAGAGGTGCTTGTCGGACTCAGTTCCCACAGGGGGTGCCGGTCCGGGCCTTCCGCCCGCGGCACCCACAGGGGCGAGTACACTGACCGTTCTGCTCACCCTCGAAGCGAGGGGGGCATCTGCAGCCATGACGACGAAGCATTTAACATCCTCCACCTCCATCAGGCGCTCCATTTCAATGATCTTCTTGGCTTCAGCGGTCTCAGCCTCATCGCCATGGGCAGAGATATCCTGCATGCCCTTGCTGGCTGGATAGGCCCACCTACTGAGACAGTCCGCCACGGTGTTATCCTTTCCAGGAATGTAAACAACCGTAAGGTCGAACTTGGCCAAGGTCTCATGCCATCTTGCCCGTCGGGAGGCGGGACCTGAGGGGGTGTCCACGTGCTCCTTGTGCCACGACTGCAGACTCTGATGGTCGGTGCAGACGGTGACGGGATGGAGGGCTATGTACCCAGCCGATTTCCTGAGAGCCATGACGATGGCATACGCCTCCTTTTCACGGGGCGTCCACGTCCGTCTCTGGCCTTCCGCCAGGACTCGGCTCCAGAAGGCCACGGGCACGTGCCTCCCGTCGTCAAGCACTTGCTCCAACACAGCGCCAATGGCGTAGTCGGAAGCGTCGGTGCGTAGGACGAACCCTCGGTCGGGATCCACGAGGTGCAGACCCACTGCGGATAGCAGCGCCTGCTTCATCCCCTCAAAGGCACGGTCGGACTCAGGTGTCCAGACCAGAGCCTTCTTGGACCCCTTCTTGGTCTCCTCTCGGTTGCCCTTGAGCATGGTCGTCATGGGGGCTGCATACTCGGCATACATTTTGATATACCCCGAGTAGTAATTGCAGAACCCCAGATACGCCCGTAGCTCAGAGACCGTTTTGGGCTTTTCCCAGTGCTCAATCGCAGCCACCTTGCCAGGTATGGGCTTTCGCTGCCCGTTCCCGACTACGTGGCCAGCGAAGACCACCTCGCTTACCGCAATGGTGGCCTTGTCACTGCTGCCCGTAAGTTTGTGCCGAACCAGAAGGTCCAGCACTCGAGTGACGTCCCTCTCGTGTGCCTCCAGGAGCTCCTCGTAGCTCATGCTGGGGTCCCCGGACGCGATGATCACGTCGTCCACGAAGGGGTCCGCACAGTCGCGCACCGGCTCAAGCAGGTTCTCCAGCATCCGCTGAAAAGCCGTATTGCCGTTGGTAACGCCCATAGGCATCACCTTCCACTGGAGAGGTCCAAGTGGGGTGCTCATGGCTGTGCAGGCACGGGACTCCTCGGCGAGAGGCATCTGATGATAACCATGTTTCAGGTCAATCACCGTGAAGATCCTCCGCCGGTGTTGTTTTTGCAGCATATCCTCAATGAGGGGCAGCGTATAGCTGTCGTGCTGCGTTTGGGCGTTCAGGCCGCGGTAGTCAACCACGAGCCGCCACTCACCGGCAACCTTCTTGGGGACGACGAAGCAGGGAGAGGCCCACTCGGAGTGGCACGGCTCAAGCCAGCCTCTCTGGATGAAGTCACGGAGGATCTTCTCCATGGCCTCTTTCCTCTCGCCCCTCAGGGCAAACTCCCGGTGACGATACACACGGGGGTCCTGCTTCAGTCGTATCTTGGCCTCGCCATACGGTCCACGCACCGGTGGGGGGAACACAGGTTTTCCGCTGAAGAAGGTCTCGCCATACTTCTGCTTCAGCCTGGCCCTCAACGCCTGGATCTTGGGGCAGTCATCGGACTCCGCCTTGGCTTTTCCGGGCACTTGAACCACGGAGCTTACTTGAGGGGTAGCTACTCCGCTCGCTTTCGGCTCAGGTGGTCTTCCCAGGTGGCCCAAAGGGCCATCTCTGGTCTTGCCTCGGAACAGATCGCCGTAGGTGGGTGGGTTACCGCCAGGCGGCTCGTCTTGGCTGGACATGTGATCCAGCACCCTCTGTACGAAGGTATTCCCGTCATAGGAACCAGAGACAATTGAGTCCACTTCCCATCAGGCTTTGTCCTGGCCTTTGCCCTCACGCTGGTTTCCCCAGTCGTGAAAGGGCTGATCCATATACCCCTGAACCAGATCCCACTCCTCTTCAGTGAGGGGGTCTTCGGAGTCCGATTCTTCGATGTCAACAGGGGGAACCGCAAAGCATTGCCGCCAGGGCTCTGCTATGATGCGGTTGACACACACGAAGTCCGTGGTGTCGGCCTGATCAAGGCCCCCATCCACATAGTGGAATTCCGTTGGCCATCTCTGGGGTGGCATGGGCTGTCCCTTAGCGTCTTGATAGACACTCTCTCCAGCCGGTAGGACGACCTTGTTTAAGGTCATGTTGGTCAATGAGGCTACCCAATGTCGGGTACTTTCCTCCTTGGTGCATCCCATAGGAACAACCAGCACTGCCTTGGAGCGGTCCTTGCGAATCTTCGCTATCGCTCTTGGAATGTCCCAACGGGGGCAATGGATCCACATCAATCCCTGATGCGGACCCCAGTGCTTCTTCCACGCGGAGTCCTGTGCGCTCCAGTACTTCTCACACACCCGCAGATGGGCGGAGGTTCCTGAGGAGAACGCATCCAGGACCAGATCCGACGCTCCCAGGTCCGCGACCACTCAGTTCGCCACTTCGGGCCTTACGCCGTACTCCTGGTTTGCTGGCCCAGTGGGCTCAGTGTCCAGCGCGGCCACTTCGAGCTGATTGCGTTCGGGGTGGATCCATTGGCATTCCACATGGTGCTCAGGTGACGAAAGCCACGAGAGCTGGTCGTCCTGGTACAGGGTCATGGAGGCCTGGGCCGGGAGGACGCCGGAGTCCGTCTCCATCATGAAGTCGTACCCAACGATCATGTCCCAGTCCATCTCGGCCTCGTTGAAGCGACCGTGCAGGAGGATTCCCTTGTCGAGGTCCGGGCGGCTCAGCTCACGATGGTTCACGAACTGCAGCCCAATGGCCGCTTCCTTCGTGCCTCCCACCATGTACTGGCCGTTCGCCACCTTCAGCCTGACAGGTTTCCGACTGTCGGTCAGACACTCTGGTGGAAGTAGGCCAGCCTTGACCAAGCTGACTTGAGCTCCCGTGTCGACCAACACGTCGAAAACCTTTTCCACTTCCCCGCATAGGGCACGGACCTTAAGATGCAACTGCCGCTCGCGACCGACACGGCGCACGGCGTGCAAACTCAGGATCTCCGGCCCTTCCAGAAGCTCAACAAGCGACTGGTGCAGGTCGTGGACAATGGGCTCAGGCTGCCCATCTGCAGCATCCAGCTGCGGTCCGGGTGATCCTCCGATACTCTCGGATAGATCCTGTAGTACATCAAACACGTTCTTGGTCGCGAAGGACGGACGGGTGCAAGGGTTCGTGCCTTCACTTGCCCTCACCCCGCCTCCGCGACTGGGCGCCAGACCGGGCCTTCCGCTCGCGGCAGTCCCCTTGTGCTTATCGACCCCCGACTTGGATGGATCGGCGCTTCCCACGTCACCATCCTGCGACCGCCCTAGCTGGGGCCCTTGGCTGCAGGGGCTCCGCTAGGGGGCGTCGGTTGTGGAAGAGGGGGTGTTCTCCTCGGCCTCAACGTCGTTGATGCCCTTCTTTCTTCCCCCTTTACCTCCTCCTTTACCCTTCTTGTCCTTGTCCTTGTTCTGGTCATTCTGGTTGTTCTCCTTGTTCTTGTTGTCCGACCTGGGGACCCAGTTCCGCTTGATCTCCTGGATCTCCTTGGCCAACTCGGTTCCCACCGACGACATCAGCTTGGCCAGCTCGTCCTTGTCCACCTCCATCCTGGCTTCCCGGATACCCGCGGGCGCACGCTTCTTCGACCCGTGCGCCTTCTTGTAAGCCTCCGTGTCGGCCTTGTGGACGGGGCATGTTCGGTGGTCATGGTTGAAGCCTTTCTTCCTCCCATAACACACGAAACAGCCCTGCGGGTGAGCTCGTATGAACTCCCCAAAGGACAGCGGAGGGTCGCCAATGCGGCGAGGGTCCCTCTTCTCCTGCTTCCTCCAACCCTGCTGCAGGGGCTTCCAGTTTCCCGGCTTGCTCCCCGCGCTCAGGTTCCTGGCCACGAAGGCACAGACGGCCACTTCGGCGGGCTCATCGTCGTCGTCATCGTCGACGAGAGTCTCATCGCCGCCGGCTCCCGCTGGGTCCATGGCAGATTCCCCGCCAGGTCCCTCACCAACGTAGTTGACGTCGCGGTCGCCGGGCCTCAACCCGCGGGTGTGGTGGAGGTTTCGGTACTCCTTGAGTACTTCCTCGCCAACCCACTCCAGGATCTCGTCGCAGCTCATCCGCGCCGGGATGGGCTGCAGACGGATGGTCTGGCCGCTCAACTCACAATCGTCAAGGCGCCACATCGCGGTCCTCTCGCGATCGCCCGAGACGGTGATGAGAAGAGCGTTCCGCAGGGAGTGCCGTTTGACATCCCGGGCCACGTTCTTCTTCGCCCAAGACACAACGTCGCATGATACTCCTTGGGGAGCATCATCTTGACCGTGTGGTTGGACTTGGCCCTCTTGGATTCCTCCTTGGTGACCCTCTTGATCCATGCTTCCGGCAGCATGGAGAGCAGGCGAGCCTGCTCGTCACCCTCGTTCCAATCCTCCACATTGCGGCGGAAGAGGGTGTATTTCCCTCGGAAGTCACGCCAGTCCCGTAGGCGGATCTCCCGTCCATCATGCTCAAGCTTGATGGACTTCCAGCGCTTGGCAGCCACCTGCGGAGCGTCCACCCGCTCCTGCTCGTTGAGCCACTTCTTGGCGTCCTTGAGGGTCTTGATTTTCCCCTCCTTGGTCGCCACGAAGTATAGCTCGCCGAGCACTTCCGGCAGGCGGTACCTGAACCGTTTGAAGACATATCTCTCCGCATCCGCGGGAGGTAGGTCTTCAGTGACGGTCAGCCCCCAATCGTCCAGCTTCTCCAAGAAGCGGTCGAGGTTGAGGGGGTTGCCATCGTACATGGGGGGCTTGATGTCCTTCAAGTCTTCCCACACGGCGGCGTCCGCGGCCTTAGAGACCATGAACGCCGGCCGCGAGGTCGACCGAGGTTCCCATCGGCCTCGCCCACGGACTCCCACGGCCGCCACGTCCATCTCCTCCATGGAGTCCCTGTGGCTACGCCGCGGTTCCTCCACGTACGCTGAACCAAAATGTTCACGCCGTACTGCATCCATGTACGCATCCTCATCACGGCGCCGGCGGCTGCGTTCAGCGGCCTCCCGTCGTACACCACGCGGCGGGCTGATGTCGAACTCCTCCAGGTCCAGGTCCAGGTCCAGGTCCTCACCTTCGCCGACATCCCACTCCACGTCTCCTCTGGGGACCTCATCCCTGAGTCCACCATAACGTCCTCCAGCCCTGGGGATTGGCACCGGGGCTGCTGGCGGACGTCGGGGGCGTACAGGCGTCCGCGGTGGGGCACGGCGGTTGTGGTAGTCCGCGCTGAGCCACTCATCGCGCCATTCCTCACTGCCACTGCCGGGCGGCACGCGCTCGTTGCGGCGGCCCGCGCTGTGGTGAGAGGGGGCGGAGAGAGAGGGGGCACTGGCGCTGGGGCGACTCCTGGGGGCTCCGCCGGGGGCGTGGGGTCTGCCTGGACCTGGTCCGGGTCCCCAGCCGTCGTCCGACGAGCCAGACTCCAGGGGTGGGTGGTCGCTGCCGACGTTCCCACGGGCTTCCAGCGCGTCCAGCCTCTCCTGCAGGCCGCTGACGACGTTGGTCAGCGACTTGGTCTCGGCCCTGGCGATGTCCAGGTCCTTCTGCGCGCGCGCGGCGACCCCGGAGATGCGAGCCATCTCGACCTTGCCCGTGTCTACCTCGCACTCGAGGGCAAAGACCCTCCTGCGGAGGTAGACAATCCACCGCCAGGTGGTGTCCGGGTCGCCGTTCCCTGGTGGGTCGTCGGGGTCCCCAGGGGGTCCTCCAGGAGGGCCTCCGCCGGGTCTGCCCGGTCCAGGGGGTCCTCCCCCGCCCGGTGGTCCGCCTCCAGGGGGTCCACTCGGTGGGCGTCCTCCAGGGGGTCCAGAAGGTCCTCCGCCAGGGGGTCCCGGTGGGTCTCCGCCGGGTCGCCTCGGTGGGTCCGAGGATTGGCGCTTCCTCGCGATGCCGAACTCCATGTCGTCATCCTCGTCCATGTCGCCCCACCTGGGCGTCTCGGTCACGGAGGACTCGGAGCTCCGGTAGGGAGGAGGGGGATCCTCATCCTCACCTTCCGGTTCCATGGGGACGTCTCCGCCGCCTCCGCCCGTCCAAGCCACCACTTGGCGATGTCGACGGCCTCGTTCATCCCCGTCACTGGCGGTGAAGAAGGGGTCACTGTCGTGGGGGTGCCCACCCGCTGGCCTCCGCGGCCTCTCGGGGGTCTTCCCCTTGCCCTTCCTCCGTCGACGGGCGGTGGTGCTACCGCTCCCACTGCTGCCCGTGTCCGCCTCATCCAGCTTCATCCTGGAGGAGGCGTCCCCTTCGAAAAGCCTTCGAAGGGTCTCCACTCGCGATCCTCCCGGGGGAGTCTCGTGGCGGAGTTTGGCCTCTGCCTCCTCCATTGCGGCGGCGGTGGCTGCGGCAGCTCGCGCTTCGGCTTCTTCCCGAGCACGAGCCGCCTCGGCTTCCCGGGCCTGCAGCAGCTGCGCCTTCTGCGCCTCCAACGCCCCCAGCTCCGCCTCCGTCTTGGCCTTCTCCTCAGCGACCTTCCGTCGCGCGGCCTCGATGGCTTCCTTCTTGGCGGCGTCCTCCTGGGCCTTAGCCGTCGCTTCGGCGTGGGCCCTTTCCTCCGCCTCCTTCTTTGCCTTCCCTTGGGCAAGCGCCTCTTCCAGCGCCTTCACCTCGGCCTCCTTGCAGGCAATGGCCTCCTGCGTCAGGCGGGCTCCCTCGTCGGCTGCCGCCAACTCACCGTTGACCTGGGCAGTTGCTGCCCCATGGGCGGCTACGGCCGTGAGTCCGGCCGCAATGGCCGCCACGGTCTGAGCGTGGATGGCCATGCCATGCGCCCACTGCGCAGCCTCCTCCTGGGCGATGCCGGTGGCGCCCTCCACGGCAGCGCTGTACTGCCTGGCCCGTTGCCGGGCAACCCGACGGTTGCAGGGCACCCCACAGGCGCGCTCACATGCGCGCGCCACGTCCCTTTCGGGAGCGACGCTGCTGCTGGAGCTGGCCTGGTCGGCCGGCATCCTCCCGCGGTGGGCCGACTCCACGTCGCTGCTGGGGCCTGCTGGGGCCTGCCGGGCCCTCAGGAGCAGCGGACGGGACTTGCCCTGGGTCTGCTTGGCGACTTGGATGTAGTCTCCAAGGGTGGTGGAGCCGGGGTGGTGACCACCATTGGCCCGTGGGGGACTGGGGGCTGGGGTTCCGCCCTTGGCGCCTTGGGCGGCTTCGGCGGCCAGGGACTCCTGGTACTCCCGCCACTTCCGGTCCCTCTTCCTGTCCCCGGCGGACCGCTTCTCCGTCCCCGGAGACGCGCTGCTGCTGCCCTGCAGCCTGCGCTCGCTCCCCGGTTCCGGGAACTTCTTCTCGATCACGTCCCACAGGGAGACGTTGATCGAGGCGCCCGACGGGTAGGCGTTGGGGTCCTCGTCCTCCTCAATCCCGTCGGGGCGCAGCCCTTCGCCGGGCCTGTCCGGCCGGGTCCACGTCCTCCAGCGCTTGCGGCGGAAGCGGTACTCGTACCCTTCCGCCCGCAGCCACTCCTCCACTGCCCGCAGGCGATCCTCCCCCATGTCCTCGCGGAGCTCGAAGCTCCCGGGCATGCCGCCTTCGCACTGGGGATTAGGGTAGCGGTACTGCTGGTCCCACAGCAATCCGCGCAGCAGGCGCGCCACATGGGGGTGGGGCTGCGGCCACCTCCGACCCGCTTCTTGCCAATTCACCATGGCAGCGGGGGCGTAGTTGATCTTGAGGTCCTTGACGTGCACTCGTTCAACTCAACGAACTGGTTGTGGTTGTTGAGGAGGGTGCTGTAGCACTGAATTGGGCGTGCGGCTGGTGCTGGTCAGCCGGTGGTTGTGGAGGTGGTTGACGCGGCCTTGCTGGTCGGCCGATGGGACTCCGGGTCGGCCGATGGGGCTGATGCAGGAGTCCTGGTCTGTGCACCTCTTTCACGGCTGCTGCGCGGTCAGGGCGAAGCTCTGGACGGCGCTGCTGGCTCCGTGACGAACTCGGCGCTGTCGCTGAGTGGCGCTGCGAGCTGCTGCGCTGCGCTGCGAGACGCTGCGCTGTGCTGCGAGCTGCGAGCTGCGCCGCGCTGCTGCGACGCGCTGCTCGGGGTTGGTGGCCCCGAGTGGCACGCGAGGGTTGGGTAACCCCGCGGCGGTGAAACGCTTTTGACGCGTTCCCGTGGGGGGCCGGCCACGGGACGCTGCGGTGACACGCACAGGTGAGCAGGCAGGCAAGGCACTACGCTCACAAGGGCATCAATACGCCTGTGTCATGTGACAAAGCGTTTCAGAATCCTTGCCACTCTGCAAAGAGGGAACGAAAGTATGTACAGCAACACATCAGGATATGTACACATGGGGTTAAGACTGGACTGGGGTAAGGGCATCACAGGACCGTAGACACTCAGTCCCAACTCATATCCCAATCCCAGGTCCGACCCTCTCAGTGGCTGATGGGGGCGGGGGCTCAAACACAACCCATGCCCTGCTCAGTCCGGACCCTGAAACCCTGCCAAAAGGGGGGGTGTACCGCCCAGCCACAGGCGAGTTCCTGGGAACCAAGGGGCTCCAAGGCCAACCGACAGTGGCTCCCCATGCTCCCCTAATGGCAGGTCCCAACTCCACTCTGAGCCAGAGATATGGCCCCGCCATTATCACCCAGGAGTTGGTAGCTGAAAATGGGCTGTTTCAGCCCAAACTGAAATTAACTCAAAAATCCCCAAAATTGACCCCTCGTCCGGACCCGCCAGAGGTAGGGACGAGGCAACTGACCCTGTGCCCTTCGAGTACGAACCCCCTGGAGCCCTCACCGAACCTGGTTCCCTCTGAGGTCCCGGCATCAGGGCAACACGGATGAGTCATGTGGGGTCATGATGCCAAAATCACCAAAATTGGCGTCATTCCCACGCGTGGCTCGCCCGGCCAAGGTAAGGCCAATGGCTCACAGGGTAGGAGGCAGGACCTAGGACTTATATCTGAGTGTACAACTTGGATTTAGGTCCGGGCTCCCTCTGGGCTTAGAGAAATGGGGCCGCCAATTGACCACACGGAAGGGGGAAATTGGGGTCCCAAAATTGGGTCATTTTGGCTGCCTGAAATGAGCCAAAATTCGGTGTGCTCCCAATAGTATATCTCCACGCCGGCTTGGAGATCGGATCCGCCATTCCATGCGTGATCCATCAGGAGCCCAACGGAGACTGCCATGCTCTTGGCTCCCAAAGATCTCCATGCCACTCGGCGTGGTGACGATCCCAATTGGGCCCACAAATGCAAAAATGGCAAAATTGCCCATACTCAATTTGGCCTAGCGCCTTAACGAAGGCGGCTCCGCTTCGCCCACGTAGTGTGTGGACCATGGGGACCATTACCCATAACACCCATGTCATATATGGTCCATTGGTCCATGCGTCCGGCGTGCACGAAGGTTAGAACATGGGGCACGGCGGGCAGCAAAAGTGGAAAAATGCTCAAAATGGCCAAAAATGCGCACACTCATGGTTGGGGCAAATGAGGCACATGCCCGACTCGGACCGGAGTGTGCCATAGGATTGATATCAAGTCATATTGGTCCAACATATCTTTTGGGCGTCGCCCAACTCCTCCGATATTGGGAATGGCAGGGTCGCCGAGTGAGCCCATGATTTGGGATAGTCCCAAATCGCCAACATGGCGGCCACGGTATGTCAAGCCTAAGAGGAGTTATTCGCCGGGTCCAAGATATGTTGGGCACCGAAGTATGTACCCTCATATCATACTTGGGTCATGATGTCAATTGAGCGCAACGTTGAGATACACGGTCGCCACTTGACATCATGACGAGCCAAAAATGGCAAAATTGGTACAATGACACACAAAAGTGCCTTGAAAGGTCTACAATTATATTATAATATCTCCGGCTTGGATCGTGCAATCACTTAATCCTTCTAAACACAATGACTTGACACCATTGACCTTCGATCCCACATATGTGCTCCACTTGGGGCGCCTTGAAAGGTTACGAGCGCTACTTCCCAAGTGGGCACATGAAAATATGGAAAATTGTAAAACACACACCTTGCTCCCAACGCATCGCTTCGGGATCACCACACAAGCTTCCCTTCACGAAGGTTAGGCATGCAATTGACCGTAGGGAGTATGGAGAAGGGGCTTGCACAATATGAGGTCCATTGGTGGGTTCGACTTGGAGCAATGGACCCGCCAAATGGGCACGCAACACAACACATGGCACATACCACATATTGCCCCAAAAGGTAGCTCCCACCACCATATGTCATGCCCCTCCAAGGGCATAACTTTGTGTCAATCGCTCATAGGAACTCAAGGAGAGTTCCTATGCCACACCAACACTTGCGCGCTACACTCGAAAGTTATCTTAACGCACGCAATATCATGGCCAAAGAGTTATAACGCAAACTCTACCCAATTGACCATGATCCATTACAGTAGCGCGCACGTGTGGAAACGCAAGGCATATAATGCTTCCTAAATTACGTCGGGAGTATTGTAAATACATCCCACGTTTCCTTATCGTAATTCCTCGCAAGCAACACGAGATATGACCTTCACAAGTGGCCTCACGAATCAACTTTGTTTTGCCCAATATCTTTAAGACAAATGGAGGGCAGGATAAAAGGGAAGTTGATTCGTGCATACGGAAGCACGTAGGTCCACTCGAAAGAGGTCAAATCAAGTGCGGGGATGTCGAAGTCGAAAATCCGATTTCGACATCCTGAAAAATTCGGATTAAGGTTGCGAGTATTAATTATGAAAATTGCGGAAGCATCCATGCAGTTCCTGGCGACTTTGGAGCCTTCGTGACGGATAGCGTTAAAATTTCCATTATAAACAGTTAAACTGGCGGTTACGGTAAAGTCGCGAACCAACCGCCAGCAGTCAAAACAGTGAGTATCGGAACGGAAGCGTAAAAACCGACGGAAACAATATGAAAATAAAACCCTGCTGATTCCTGATATTCTGATACACAAATCTCCGCTGGCGGTGCATCGGTTGCCGATGCGGGGCTTCACGGCACGGAACACGCCGTGCATGGGGTTAGTGGACCGGAGACCGGTTGTATGCCGTAACCTGGCCATGGGGTTCTGGGTACCGCTTCAGTACGCCCATCCCCTACTCTTATGGCCACGGTCTTAGTTTTCTTGAAAGTCTTTAGCAGGCGCCGGGCCACTATGGAAAGTGTTGCACCGGTGTCAAGCACCATCGAAAAACTTGAACCCCAATTTTCACGAGGATCAAGAAAACCAAGTCCTCCTCTTCAGAGCCGCCCCCCTACTCCTCATCAGGGAACTTGACATCCACCCCTGCAGCTATGAGGGACCGGGCCATCCAGGCCAAGCGCCTCTTCTTGGAGTTATTCCCCTCAGGGGTAGCGTTATCCCCCTGGGGGCGCTTCTTGGGCTTCACCTGCGGCAGGAGGGGGTGTAGCAGCAGGAGAGGGTGTAGCAACGGGCGCTGATGAGCGCCTCTGGGGGTTAGGGGGTCCATTTTTGCCACCCCCCCTGCCACCTCCTTTACCACCTTTATCCCCATTCTGAGGGTTTTTGGTGGGTGTTTGGGTCTTCTGGCGTTCGGCCTCCTGACGCTTGAGTTTATCACTCTCGCGTTTCTTGATGTGACATTCGTCTTCGTAGTGACGTTGTTTGCCACAATAGCCACAGGTGATGGTACACCTGAAATGATCCTGATGGGTCACAGGTTTCCCATCCTTTGTATGCTGCTGTCGTTTCATGTGCAGCATACAGCTACTGCGTTGATCGCAGTCAGGGGCATGACAAGGCCCCCCCTTGTCATTGACAGGTTTGCAGTAGAACAAAGGGGGTGTACCTGCCTCAGATTTAACGTCATTCATGGCACGTAGGTTACCCCTTCCTTTACCATCTCCCTGGTGGGCGTTAGTGGGATTTTTAGGCCCTTTGCCTTCGCCACGTTCGGGGGTAGGGTTACCCCCTCGACCCAAGTGCTTCTTGAGGAATTTCTCCATGTCGGAGTCATTCTCCCTCTCAAGAGCTAGCTCAATCAGGAGGTCCACCAGTTCATCGTACGAGTGGGTCCGACTCTTCCTCTCAGATGTAGAGCGGCAATCATCCCACGTACGTTGGGGGATCTTATTCATGAGCTGCAGGTGGGGCTCAGTGGCTCCGTAGGAGCCCACGTTCATCCGCGAAAACAGATACTCCAAGTCGCACACGTATTCAGAGATTCGCGCAGCGGAAGGAAACTCAGGGAGCATAGGTAGCTGATCTATCTGTGTGCGCACACTGAGATCAGTCTCATAGACTAGGAACGTTTTCTCCAACCTCTGGAGTACCTCTGCCCAGGTGGAACAGGTTTTCACAATCTGTTTCACCTGTTTTTGCAAAAATTTCATTTTCCATGAGCGTTTCAACAGTGAGCATTTGGTGGCCACATCCACATGGGATTGGCCAGTCAGCAAAAGAAACTCAGCAAATTCTTCTGCCCATTCGGGCAGATTTTTGGGGTTGAACTCCGGCAGTTTCAGCTGGATGTTCGCCTGGGCAATAGGTCTGCCCGTCTTCCCACCCCCCGGAGTTAGGCCACAAGGTGATACGCCGGCAAGAGGTGCCACGGCTGACAGCCCTCTTTTCTCAGTCTCTGTCACAGCCACGTCCTGTAGTTCAGCGATAGGGACTGTCCTGGCACGGGGGTGAAAGGGGCTGGGGCAGGTGACCTTAGGTAACAGCCTTGAGACCCTTGATCTCTTAAGATCATCGGCCAGGGTACTCAGCTCGGGGGAGGGGGAGGACAACTCTGGCTTGGGTAAGGGTTCTGCAATACCCAGTTTTGCCTTAATGGCCTCCGATAGGGCCGTCACATCTGGATCTTCTGATCCAGACAGAAGTTTGGCCAGCAGTTCGGCCGTATGATCCAGGGCACCGTAGGTTGGCCTTGGATGATGTTGTCCCTCGACCCGAGTCAGGCCTACTTCGGGAGCCCTCGGGGTTGGACAACATGCTCTTGGATACTCGGGTCTTGGTCGTCTTGGCAGGGATGCTGTCTCGGCTCTGTTGGACGACGGGCCAGAGTGCGTGTAGGACCCTAGGTCTGTACGTGGTCTAGATCCGTGTAATGCCAATGGCTCCTCCCCGTCTTCTCCACGAATGCATTTGTAGTACTCCTCATGGAGGATGTATTCATCCATTTTCTTCCTCAGTTCCTCGTATTCCTCAGGGCCTCCAATCGCTGTTGAGGATGATGCCGGACAGGCGGATCGGCAGACTGAGGCTGCTACGCGTCTGTGGAGATGATGCAGGCTGTCTCCGGCGTGGGCCGCTAGGACCTCGGTGGTAAGGATTGTATTTTCTTCCGCCCTTCTGCGATCTGGATCTCCTTGAGACCCAGATGTGACACTGAGATGTGGAGCTCGGTAAGGTGGTTCACTCATAGGGTGGGCCATGCTGCCCATTTGTACTTGGACAGTTCTTATGGGCCAGGTCCTGACGCTTGGCGTGGACATGATGAACTTGTTGTTGAGCTTTGTGTGCTGCACTTCTTCTCAGGGTCGGTTCAAAAGGTCACAAGGGACTGTCTCTGCTACCGGAAAGATGTCCTTGATTAGTGCCCTAGGTATTTTGATGAAATCCTGCAGGTTTTGAAGTTGAAAACCCAAACCAAAGCAGCAAGTAGAGCAAGAACAGGATGTGGATCGAATCCATGAATAGTTCTGAAATCCAGTGTAACACAGAAGGGCTGCAGATAGACAAAGCAGGTATAAACACAAAGATTCAATCACAAATGGATAATACAAAAGATTTTATATGAAAACTGGTCTGACTCTTGTCTCCAAGATAGCATCAAGCACTTCATGTGCACTCTTTTGGGTGAAATGGTGCTGGTTAGGAATGTGGGGCATAGATGTCAGGCCAACACAGAAAATGACTTGGCCAAGCAACTGAATTCAGAAACAGTTAAAAAGTAGAACCACAATAAGTGGTAGAAACAATTGAGTAAAGGGGTCTTGGGGTGGGAGACCACTAGGCTTAACCTCCAAGGCCTAAAGCATGAAATGCCTATTTTATTTCGGTATATCCTCCATGAAGGAAGGTACCTCCGCTGAGTTGAGTGGCAGGGGTGAACTTCATGGGGGGGCTAGGCTTACAACCCTAGTTACTTTGAGAAAGTGTACTTTAGGCTTCAAAAGAGAGATAAAAATACTTAAGTTAGTCTTAGCATCAACAAAAGGGTTTTAAGGGGGGCTTGGCCTGGATCAAGCCCTCCAAGAAAGACATGGCTGTGACTTTTTCTTACTCTAGCTGTCTGGTCATGACGATGTATCATACAATAATTGTTAAGTTAGACTGAGAATTGGTGTTGAATTGTACAAAAAACTGGCAGCCCATATGGCACAATAAAATAAAGTACAAATACAGTGGGGGCTTTTGTATGTTTCCAGTGGCTTGGTATTTCCTGCTGCACCTGCACAAAATATTTTGCTCCAAAAGCCCACGGCTTGATTTTTTCCACACAGTTTTCACAAAAAAGCACCAGCAGTGGCATGGGTACTCAAATGCAATGACAATGGTCCTCTGGGCGCACCTCCAGAGACCCAAACTGTTTCCAGGACTCGTAAAGACAGTTTCCATTCTCCACGCGAAAAGGGCAGAGTGGCCTCGGCTGCAACCGGCGCCACTGTCAAAACCAAATCCCTGCAACCTTGCAAGGACAAAACACAAAAAAAAAGCAAACATCTTCCACACAAGCAGTGCAGAATTCCAAAGCTGGGCAAACACGCCAGCGCAAGAACTCACCAGAGTCCACTGAGTGTCTCTCCAAAAGAAGACACCCCACAAAATTAGCCGCAAAGCCAAAAACAATGCCTGAAGTCAGGAGGGTCAGCGCCAAGGGCAACTGCAGTGGCAGCGCCATCGCTTATATATATAAGCCACTGAAAAAACTCGAACTCCAAAACAGCCCAGATGCCACAAATGCACACCAGGGCACTGTCTCAAAGAAGTAAGGCAATCCTGATAATATGTATGCCCCAACAAGTGCAAAACACTTGGCGACTAGGGCTGCCGGCGCCTCAGTGATATACCTGTTTTTGTCATCAACTCGTTTGCACTCAGATTCACCTGACAAAAGGGAGCACCCCTGGGAGCTGAGGGTGCAGGCACACAGGATGCGCACGCACATCTACCACACACCTACACCCATTCGTGGACGCGCCTGCACATCAACACACACTCCCAGTGAGCATGTACCCTGTCCTGGAGCCTGTAGGTATTGTGTCACACTCACGCGTGGACGTGCACGCACATCAACAGAAGTGTGCAAGAGCATTTAAACCTTCTTTCTCAAGGGCTGTGTCCTTTTTCCTCTGACCTTGGTCAGCTCACTGGCCATCGTGACCTCCATCGCCTCCAGCGAGGTCAGAAATTTGTCCGAAACTCTTGTGTTCCTTCGGTACCCTGCGACGTGGCTCCACGTCGCAGGGTCCTTGCCAACTTCTCCATACCAACGTAACGAAAAAACATATAGTTCTCAGCGCTTTTGTATTCTCCCCTGTAATGCTGCTCGGCGGCGACAAGTTCATACAGCGCGCACAAGTCCACCAGAACTTTGGAGTTGAAATCTCGAAATAGGACGCTTTCTTTCCTTTCACGCACGCGTCCCCTCGTGTCAACGTGCTCATCGACGCATTCAAGCAAGTCAAAGGAGTAAAACCCATACTTTGCGTGCCTCGTGCAAACCTTTCCACGTTTTTTGTCATCCGGCAGCAACTCGGTTAGAGCTGGTAAGCGTGTCTCCCATACATCAAACCCGAGACTGTCGTCACCAACCCAGTGATTGTCCGGCAGCTCTTGTCGTATCAAGCGAACCAACACCTCGCCAACACCACATTGCTCCACAAAATGAGCCCTGTCGTTGCAAGCTGCTGCAAAAGTGTCCATGGTGGCGTAGCAGAGAACGACGCCGCAGGAGCGCTCTGCGGTTGTCCGGACCGTAGTTGTCGATCTTGTAACCGGCCATACCTCCGTATACCCCAATTCCACAAGTACACGAAGAGGATGACTGATTATGACCCCAGATCGACAAATCTTTTGTCCGGGTCTACATCATATCTACAAAATGAGATAGTAACACACAATGCTTTTTTATGATACAATCTCTGTGAAACATGCACTAAATGTCGTAACAAAACTTGAATACTACGCACACGCCGACGACAACCGCACCGGCCCACCCACAGCCACCGACATAGCTGTCCGGGACGCCATGCACCAACTGGGCCTCACCGACCTCACGGCAGGACTCACCGGCACACCCTCCCATTACCCCCACCAAGCTGGCACCCACCCATCCCGCATCGACACGTGCTACGGGGACCCAACCACGGTGCGCGTCCACGAAGCAGCCTCCGGGGCAGGGTTAGTACAATACAGTACGTGTAATGTATCGTATCGTTGCGATACAGTACTGTAATGTAACGTATCGTATCGTTTCCTGACAAAGTACTGTTTGGTCACAGAAGTTATGTTCCTAGAACTTGCAGCTATTCTGTTTTAGTGTACAACCTGCAATGGTTTCCAAAAATAATTTTTTGTCTTAATTTTTTGTTTTCTTTCTGGATACCTTGTGTTCTATATTTGTTTAACCTGGTTGATGACATCATCAGTGATGTCAATGATGATGTCATCAGTGACACCACTGATGATGTCATCATGCATGACGTCATCAGTGATGTGTCCCATCACACAGCACCAAAAACAAACATTTCACATCCACATCCTCAGGGCCAGGCCACCCAGATCCAGACTGCTGTCCACACTCGGTGGCTTAGCAAAGTCACCTGTAGGTGGCATGCCACCAGGGGAGGTCCGGTCGGGTTTTCTAGACACCCCTCAGATGTTATTCTCCTCCTGAACTTTTGCAGATTTCAACACTGGCACCACATGGCACTGGCCTGCTTGAGCAGCATTTCACACTTAACCTTGCTACAAAAACCAGTAAAACTGGGCATGACTACAACTGCAATTATTGTATTTTTTTGGGCAAGGGCTGGCAAGGACCTGCAAGAGCTCGTGCCCATTTGTCTGGGGAAAAGGGATATGGTGTTGCTGCCTGCCCCAATGTGCCGAAGGATGTCAAAGAGAAACTGTTGAAGGAGGCTGAGGAAAAGCTGAAGCAAAAAGAACATCAACAAAACAAAAAGAGGATTTTCCTGAGCCAACAAAATCCTGATGCCGCTGCAGAGCCATCTCCAAAGAAGCAGGCAACACTAGACAACTTGCAGGAAATTCTGAAAACAGAACTTGATGTTTCCTTTGCTGAGTTCATGTACCACGCTGGTATACCATTTCATATCTCTGAAGATGTGATGCTGCGTCGCTACATTGACAAACTGATCAAATGTGTGAAGGCTGGTCTACCAGGTTCTCAGTTGTATCCTCCCAACAGGCACAAGCTTGCTGATGGTTTGCTGGACACAGTTTACGACAACATTTCAAAAGAGATTGGCCCTGTCTTTGCTGCAGATCATCAAACAGGGTTGGCAACAGATGGGTACTAGAATATCCGCAGGCAATCTGTCATCAATTACAATCTGATTGGGCGCCTTGGCTCAGTTTTTGTGAAGGCAGACTACCCTGGCAAACAAGTGAAAAATGCAGACCACATCGCACAAGGCATTCACGATGCTTTGGAGGTGGTTCGTCAGTTGCAGCTGCCCTGCCCCACCTCAACAGTGGTGGCAGATAATGCAGCTGTGATGCAGGCTGCCCTGAACGTGTTGGATCAGTCTGAGAAATTTGAGATTGATCATTTTTTGACAAAGATTGGATGTACCATTCATGGCTACAATCTGCTGTTCAAGGATCTCTGTGCACTCCCCACTGTTAAAGATGTCCTCACCAAGTGCCGGACAGTTCTCAGTTTTTTCCGAAACAGATTCAGAGCCTCTGGGATTCTGAAGGACGAGCAGAAGAAACACAAGGAAAAAGATGCACAGCAGGATATGACGGAGCCTCCACTGCCTGGCGACACACGGTTCGCAACCAATTACCCATGTCTTAAGTTCATGGTGAAGAACAAGGGGCCACTTCAGAGTTCGGTTGTCTCACCGGACTGGTCCAACACCAAGTGGTCGTACGCCACCAGCGACAGCACCAAAGCCGAAGTCATCGCTGAGATCGTCCTTTCCACAACCTTCTGGAAGCTGTTGTTGAGTTGTCGAACATTGCTGCAGCCACTGGTGCGTATGATCAGGAAAGCTGACACAGAAGGGTCCACTTATAATAGTCTGGTGTACTACGAGATGCTTTTGTTCCAACAGCACGTTGCTGAGCATCAGGGACTTCCCAAACCTGAACACAAACAGGCACAGAGTCTTGTACTCGAAAGGTGGAAGTTTGTGCACCACCCTGTGCATTCAGCCAGCTATGTGCTTAATCCTGCTTTAATGACTCGTGAGGAAGACCCACTGAAGGACAGTGAGATCAGGAATGATGTTGCTCAGGTTTTTGAATCCTTTGGTGGCAAGGAGCATGCTCAAACAGCCAAACTGCAACTGCAACAGTTCCTTACGAGGTGTGGAGAGTTCGCAGATGAACGCCTTTGGACCAAAGAAAGTCTTGCCCTTGGCGGCCTCAATTGGTTCCAAGCTTTCTGCTATGAAAATTCAGTGCTGAGGGACATTGCGCTGCGCGTACATTCAACCCCTACAGTGGCCTCTGCTGCAGAGCGCAACTGGAGTGTGTTTGGTTTTGTGCACTCAAACAGTAGGAACCGTCTGTATGGCCACAAGGTGGAGAAGCTTGTTTATATTTATCAGAACATGAGGCTACTGCGAAAGATTAGGGACCCAGCTTTCAAAGAGCCCTGTGTGTTGCCTGACCATATGTTTGACGAAGATGAGGAGGAGGAGGAATAGGAACTCAAACCCGCACCCCCGCAAACCCCAACGAGGCCACCCCGGAGGCCATCATGCCGCAAGCGGCATGGGAGGCCCTCCTCCGCGATGCGGTCCAGGGCCTCCGCCCCCCCTACACCCCCCAAGCCCTCGGCCAGTGGCTCCAGGCCACCCACCCCCAGGCCTGGGCCGCCAGCGCCCCCTCCCCACCCCGCCCCTCCCGCCACCACCACACCAGGAAGGGGCAGGACAAGGGCAAGGGAAGGGCAAGGGGCACCAAGGAGCACTCAGGCAAGACGGCACGGAAGGGCCCCAAGTGAGGGCAGGCACTCGCAGGGACAGGACGCCGGAAGCGACACCACATGGGGGCAGGAAACCACCCAAGAACCAGGAAGGGGCGGGAGCGGGGACCAAGACACGGAGGAAAAGGGCACCACGGCAGGCACCACGACCCACACCCAGGAAGGGCACACCACGACGGGGGGAGCAGCGCCGCCCCAGCCCCACCAAACACCCCAACACACAGCACACCGAAGCAAACATCGGACGCCATGCGGATCACACCAGCGCACGCCCACCGGCCACCGGAAACCACACGGAGAACGGAGGCCACACCTACACGGGGAGAACAGGCCACACCCACAGAAGAAGCCGCAGGGAACGCCGCCGCACGGCGCACCACCACGCCCTTACCGCCAGGCGACGACCTCGGCCACCACAAAGGCCACCTCACAGGCACCGGAAGAGGACGAAGGCACGGCCGCGGCACCCACGACTAGGGACCGAAACCCCCAGAGGACACGGGACCAAGGCACAGGCCCCCAGGGAGGGAAACCCCACGGACCGTCACGCGACCACGCTTTTGGCTATGAGGGCCGGGCTGCGTTACCGTCGCGGTTCGACGCAGAGTATTGCTATGCACTTGGATTGACGGCCGGGGGCTTGATCTCAGCTGGTCTCACGTCCGTGATGGCGTCCATCACCAACCTGTTGCGTCCAGTGGAGGAATGGCACTGCGGCGGCACGCCGATCTCGTCCATGATGAATTTCGAGCGCCGCAAGGGGAAGTGAAAGGCTGTGATCGCGAAGGCGTTGGTGCTGCTGGACGGTGCCCCCTTGAAGGCCTTCTCCGAGCGCCGTGAAGACTGGGAGTGCCAAGATTACTACCGGTGCCCCGGACCCCTGCAGTTCAGCACCGGAGATATGGACATCCCCCTGACCCTGAAGTATGAGCTCATGCCTGCCGGCGGCACCGACCCGGACCCTCATGTCCCTGCCAGCGCAGCCGAGCTGCAGTGCAAGCCTTTCGCCACTCAAACGGCCTTCGGAAGCCACCTCCACCGTCCGACTGCTGATTTCTGTTTGTCTGCCTTGGAGAAGGAACGCCTTTCCTACACCCCGAGTACGCCTGCCTGTCTGCGAGGCCCGGTGACGAATGAGTCCATGGGTGAGAGTCCGTGTGCACGCCCCGAGGACACCGTGATCATTCAGCGGAATTTCCCGAAGACCTAACCGACCCACCAGCCCGAACGGCACGCCCAAGCCCCCACAGCACGGACCCAGCGAGCCACCCACACCTAACCGCACCCCCCA
This sequence comes from Eutreptiella sp. 'Long Island Sound 2002', assembly GCA_964036045.1. NCBI lineage: Eukaryota > Euglenozoa > Euglenophyceae > Eutreptiales > Eutreptiaceae > Eutreptiella > Eutreptiella sp. 'Long Island Sound 2002'. The sequence continues at coordinate 175,666,482 of OZ038381.1, forward strand.
ACCACCAGCCGGCCACACTCCGGCCCGCACTCCGCACCAGGACACAGGCCAGGCAGACCTCCACTGACCCAACGCGGCACCACGCGAGACCACGGCACACCGCACCACAGCGCGCCACAGTGCAACGCACCACAGCACGACGCGACGCGACGCGGCACAGAGCGGCACAGCACGACACAACTGACCCTAACCTGAGGGACTAACCGAAGCCAGCCACCGCACACCCTGGAAGGCGCCGCGCCAGCACGCCACAGACCACCACCGCAGGCCACACACGGGGCCACAGCGCGCCAGGCGACAACGGTGGCGGACCACCCAGAAGATTACAGCCGGCACCGCAGAGGGGAAAGGACACGAACAACCCCAGCCCCCTAACCCAAAACCACAAGCACCCGCCTGGCGCAGCCGCCCAGCCGGCAGAGCCAGGACCAAACCCGGCAAGAAGGGGCGCCGAGCCCACCGTGTACATAGCCCAGCCGACCCATGGGGCCGGAACGCGGCCACACAGAACGCACCTGAAGACAGCAGCCCGGAAGACAACACTGAAAGCGGGCCAGTGCGTGCGCCAGCCCAGGGAAGGCAGAGGGAGGAACAGGCAAGCCCCCCCCCCCAAAAAAAAAAAGGAGGGGGGAGGGGGAAAAGGCACCAAAACAGCCCACAGCCGCCAAACCGCCCGCCAACACCACCACAGGCGGCCAACCCCCCCCCCCAGAAGGCACCGAAGACAGGACCCCCACAGAGGCACAGGGGGACCACCCACCCAAAACCGGCAACACCAAGCCAGTAACAGCGGCCCACGGGGAAAAGGGACACCGAAACGGGAAAACAAAAAAAGGAGACCCACCAGCCCAGCCCGAAAGAAAGGGGATGGAGGGACAGGGGCCACACAGCCCGGAAAAAAAAACAAAAGAAAAAACAAAAGCGCAAAAAACACACCCCGACAACCCAGCCAAGAAGGGCTGGGCACAGCCGAGACCCGGGCCAAACACACACGCCCACACCGCACGCCGGAACCGGAAACAGCGGGGGGCAAGCGGGGCGCCCCCGCAACCACACACGTCCCAAAAGCAGGCCGAAACCGAAGCCCAACCACGAACACCACAAACAGCCGACACTAGAGGGACAACGCCACAAACCGTGCCCAAACACACCCACCCAAAACCCCAGCCAGGAGTGGCGGGGTTAACAAAACCCACACCCTACCGCCAACCGGACCCAAACACAAACGCCGCACAACAGTAGGACACCCAGTGCCCACAGCCCGGGCACTGAGGCAGCCCGTGCCATGCAGGTGACCCGGCCAAACGAGATCCGGAGATCGGGGGTAAGGCTGCATCCTAAGGCCTGCGCTGCTTTGGGACTCGAGGCTGAGCATGCGACACCCAGGCACCTCGGAACCCTAGTACCAAGAACGTGCATGCATGCCTTGGGAACGGGATACGCCAGGAAGTCCGGTGAACCCCTAGGGTTCCGCCCAAAGGAGGGGACGTGCGCAAGCACGGGGGCACACCCTCCCGGCGAGACAAGCATGTCACGCTGGCGGCGATCAGCCCTCCCGGCGTTGCCCGGGGCCGCTTTGTTGGGGGCCAACAGTCAGGTCTAGCGGGAAGTAAGCCGCCTCCCCTCTTCACGCGCGGAGCCTCTTCCTGTTCGTCACAGGGGCGACGCCAGGGGGAACCATGAGGCGCCTCTCCACGACCGAATGCACCTACCTACCCACCTACCTTTGATGACTCGTGAGGAATACCCACTGAAGGACAGTGAGATCAGGAATGATGTTGCTCAGGTTTTTGAATCCTTTGGTGGCAAGGAGCATGCTCAAACAGCCAAACTGCAACTGCAACAGTTCCTTACGAGGTGTGGAGAGTTCGCAGATGAACGCCTTTGGACCAAAGAAAGTCTTGCCCTTGGCGGCCTCAATCGGTTCCAAGCTTTCTGCTATGAAAATTCAGTGCTGAGGGACATTGCGCTGCGCGTACATTCAACCCCTACAGTGGCCTCTGCTGCAGAGCGCAACTGGAGTGTGTTTGGTTTTGTGCACTCAAAAAGTAGGAACCGTCTGTATGGCCACAAGGTGGAGAAGCTTGTTTATATTTATCAGAACATGAGGCTACTGCGAAAGAGAAGGGACCCAGCTTTCAGAGAGCCCTGTGTGTTGCCTGACCATATGTTTGACGAAGATGAGGAGGAGGAGGAATAGGAACTCAAACCTGTTCAGGCGCACTGTTTCTCCTGCTCTGTGATCCACCAGTTCTTCAGCTCCTGCTCGCTATCCCAGAGCATCTTCAGTCGCGACCAGTCAGCGTAGGACATGGGCTGCCGGCTCTCTCTTTGTTGTCTCCAACAATACGACTCGTACTGGTGTCTCTGCCATTGCTCTGCAAACACGTGGTCCCATTCATTCCATTCATCGCACTCATCAGAACCTGTCTCATCTGCGTCGGCGTTCTGAGCGAGACAGTTGGCTTTCGTGTCGTTTGCTTGCATACCTTCTGACTCTTGTATGCTGCTCGTAGCGTTTGCTTCACTGCACGCAGATGTTGTTTGTGGCATTCTACATCTCTGCACGCAAAGTTCGCGACGGCTTTTTCTCGGCGCGCAAGTGTTTTTAAACGACGACAAGCATACCGCACGATGCGCAATGGCAGTGGGGACAAAGCGGTGCTATTGGTTCAGAAAAACACGTCTTAAATTGGAACTCGGTTTTTATGTCGCAACTACTTTAAAGCAATATGTCGGGGATCAACAGTTAAAATTTTGGTGCATCCAAAATGTCGGCAGCCTGCAGAAACATGAAAATCTCGCGTTTTGTTAGTTTTTAACCTCATTCTCTGCGGCGGCACGCGCGTCTGGCGCCAGTCGGTGGCCCCCCCAGCAGACGCGTACTGTATTGTATTTTCGCGATACGGTACGCGTATATATACCTTACGCGTATATATACGCCGTCTTTTCCAACCCTGCTACGGGGACCTCCCGCCCACAGGCACGGGCCACCGACCCCTCTACATCCACCTCATCATCCCCAACCTACCCCCACCCGCAGCCACCCTGCCGGACGACACCCTCCCACCCACACTGCAGTTCCCGGCCGAGGACGACCACGGCGCCTGGCACAGGTATAACATGGCCCTACACGCCATCCTGCGCCGCCCGGATGCACCGACACTCACCACCGCCATGCGCCGGGCGGCACAAGCATGCGGCATGGAGCGTGACACCAGCCACACGGGAGCACCACCAGACCTCACCCTCCAACAACTCGTCCATGACATCTGGACCACGAAAGAGGAACTCGCCACCCTGCTATGCCCCAGCACACCGGAGGCACGAGACTGGGCTGCCCACCTCCGTGCGCTCCTCACCACCCGCCGCCACCAACTCCAGGAATGCCACGCCCACCGCATAGCGGCTGCAGCCCAGGAACGCGAAAGATACGGCAGAAACGACACGCTGACAAGTCCCTGCGGTACGTCAGGCGCATCCTGGAGGACACGGGGCGCCGTACCATCCACGCGGTGCGCACCCCCGAAGGAGGCCTCACCAATGACCCCGACGCCGTCCTCCAGGCAGTCCTGGACAGCTTCCAGGCACAACACGGAGACGCCCTCCCCGAGCTCGACCCCCACACCAGAAACACCATCTGCGAGCATGTGCCCAGGGTCTTCAACCGGAAACAGCGGCGCGCCATCGAACACGACCCCTTCAGCATCTCAGAACTGCAACGCGCCCTAGACCGCCTGAAGAAGGGGGTGGTGCCCGGCGTCAACGGTTTGCCGGCCGAAGCGTACCAACGCCTCACCCTGCCCGTCAAACGCCGCCTAGCAGCCCGCCTGTGGGACATCGTCACGGGCGCCACGCCCATCCCCCCTGAGTGGGCCAACCTGGTCCACCCCCTCTACAAAAAGGGGGACTGGGCGCAGCCGGGGAACTGGCGGCCCATAGTCTGCGCCACCACCGAGGTCAAGCTGGTGTGGACGCTCATCCTAGGCCGCATCGCGCCGGCGGTCTTCGCCCACGTGCCCGCCAGCATGTGGGGAGCCATGGTCGGCAGGCCCCCCCACGAGGCCATCTTCCTCCAGGACACCGCACTGGACATGAACCCCTACGAGATGATTATCGCCTCCCTCGATGTCCAAGGCGCGTTCCGCCACTCCCCACACCGGCTCCTCACAGAGGTATGGGATGCCATGGGCCTCCCATTCCTATCCTTCATGACCGGGTACATCCAGACCCGACTCTACGCCGTCATCACAGCCGCAGGCCTCACCCCCTGGACCGGCACAGACAGCGGGGTCCCCCAGGGAGGCGCCGAAGGCCCCTTCCTCTACCTCCTCGTCACCCTACCACTGGCATTCGAGCTAGCACGGGTATACCCGGGGTACGCCCCATACCCGCTACGGTCCCCCCTCATCAACTTCGCGGACAACAACCTCCTAACTACGGCCACCCGCCACCGCGACCCTGAGAACGCAGGGCTACCAACGACCACCGAGCAAGCGTCCGCCATTCTCCAACTCACCACAACTTACCTGGACGCCCACCAGCTCCTATTGCACCCCCGCAAATCGGTCGGGCTGGCTGACGCCAGGACCCCCACCCCCCACATCCGGAAAGGCGAACCCCTACACTTGGAAGACACCACAGTCCACCTGGGAGTCACACAGGCCACCCGGCACCACCACATCACACCCCCAAGCAAGCTGGAAGAGCGCCTTGCCCGGCTACCCCAAATTGCCAGGGGGGACCTCCTGTCTACGCAGGGCCTGGCGTACTTCATGGAAGCGGTGCTCAACGCGGCCATCGGGTACCAAGCCCTGCACCTCCCGCGCCCCCAAGACGCCCTACGCAACGCTCGACAGCAAGTGACGAAGGCATGGGCGCCTCACGGAGGCTGGCCCACGTCTTTCCCCAAGGAGGCCATGATGGCCCACTGGCGCTACTACGAAGACAATACAGGCGCCCTGGTCGAAATGGCCTATGCCACGCACCTCCTACACAGGGTGACACACAACCACCAACCTGAAGTTCGCGAGGCGGCAGCCATACGCATAAAAGAAGCGCAAATGGCCCGTAACACCTGCCCCCGGTGGATACTGGCGCAACACGGCGTCTCCACCTCCGTGGGCACTGGCATCCGGGCCCAGCTACAACTCCTCCTACCGCACCACACACACGCCATCCTGACAAACCACCACTGCGATCAACAGGGGCAACTCGTGGCCACGCACACCGACATCCACCGACACCCGGCAGGCGAGGTGGACACCCTGCGCCTCGCTGAGGCCACCGTCACCATAGCGTATATCACCCCAACACAGATGAGGATCATGGCCCAATGCGACGCCCACCACGCCCCGTTCCTTTCCGACCCACAATGGCCAGCACGCTACGTCTTCCAAGCGTACCTCCGGGCATGTGCTACGAAGGCAGGGCGCGACATGCCGGGGCCCCAAGGACATCGACACGGCGTACACAGCCATCCAGCGCCAGCACCCCCGGCCCCGCCCGAGCGAGCACGAGACCCCCAACGACGGCGGCACGACGCAGGAGGAGCCCGGACCCGTCAGCCGAAGGCTGGACACCACCCACCATCCTGCTACTAGCACCAAACGGCCACAAACATGCTACCCGCACTGTCCAGCGACACCATGCCCCCTGGTCCATCCCCAAACACAATGCACCGGAGACCGATGTACCACCAGTCAGACACAGTGACCAGGGCATACCACGCACGTGCTGGCACTGCGGCCCGTCAGCCCTCGACACTCCGTGGCCCCTGCTACACCTCATCTCCACCCACTACCACACCCCCACCGCCGCCGCCACCGCCGACCAGCAGGCATGGCTCTCCCCCTGGTTTCACACGGTACCCCCAGACCACCCGGCGCACGTAGCCTGGACCCGAACACCCATGGCGACATGGACGTTCACCAACGAGCGGGCAGATCCGGACAGCGTGGCCATAGAGTACGACCGCTGCGACCCGCACCGCGCAGGACCTCAGGTGGCACCCATGCGCTCCCTACAGCACAAATGCCCCACCCTCCGCGGCGACAAAGACGACAAGGAGCGGCGACAGACCATCACGTGCCAGAAGTTCCGTCCCAATACGGGATACCTCTTCCACCTGATGTACGCGTATATCACCCAGGAGCGCCCAGACAGGGCCCTCCTCCGCCTCACCCCACGAGCCCAGGCCATCATCACCTGGGGGATAGGCGTCTATGCAGCGCACTACTACAACCCACGCAAATCACCGCCAGAACCGCCCAGGGAAACCCGATCTACGTCTATCACCCCACAGCAATTGCCCGCCTACCCATACCCAGCGACACCGACATCATCTACTTCACTGACGCATCCGGCACCCAGCAACGTACCGCCACGGTCGGTTGCGCCTCCGTGCCCATCACCCGGCACGCGGACGGCCTCCACGTGGAACACCACACCGGGGCCACCATCTTTGGGGCGTCCTCCCACGGCGAACTGCGCACCATGGCAGACGCCGTCACCGCCACACCGCCACCCACAACGATCCGGCCCCGCAACATCTGAGTAGTCGTGGACGCCACGGTCGACATCCACCTCACCAGGCGCCTTGCGGACCTGCCCCTCCACAAGGCACTCGAGTCCGGCCTCACCACAGAAGCGTTGGGACTATGGATGGCCTTCAGGGGCATGCACCCCCAGGACGCCCTACACATCGTCAAACAGGAGTCACACCGCTACGCATACGGCAATGGACGCGCAGACACGCAGGCCAAACACCAGAACACCAGCCACGGGCCAGGGCTCGAACACGTGCGACTGGACACCCCACACCACAGCCACCTGCAGCACCTGCCCCCGATACCCCCGGCCACACAGCCCCCCCAATGGATGCCCGAGGACACGCCGTACACAGATCGAGACAAGCAGTACCACTACCCCACACCCATGCAGCAACTGGCCACCACACTGGGCCACCCAGCGAACACCCAACTCCTCCGACGCCTCGAAGACTCCGTCCACACCCCCCTCTACTACTGCGCCTGCGCCCGGATAGCCTCCCAGCACACCTACAAAAACCCTGACTCCAACTCGCCCTCGAACAGCTTCCCCTCCTCACCCGATACAACCGATGGTATGCGCGCCGCTCGATCCACGTCCCCGCAGGATACACCAAATGCATCTGCAGCCACACGGAAGAAGAAACCTGGGACCACTTCAAGGTGTGCCCCCTGTACAGAGGACTGGACACCCTCACAGACTGGAACTCAACCCACATCATCGCACAGCACGCCGGATGGCTGACGCAGTCCCCGGCGACCCAGCAACTCACCACCGTCCTCAAGCAGACGGAGGTACTCGAGGCCGTTCGCAGGGGACTCGTCCCCAATGCCGTCTACACCTTGCTACGCACCCACACGGAGGACCCCCAGGCCACGGCGGCGCACATGCAGCGGACGGCCGTTGCCAAGACGGCGGAGCAGCTCACATACCGCACCCAAAAATACCTGCAGCATGCAGCAACCCTGCCCCAAACAGACCAAGCCCACCTCCTCAAACTCCTGTTCTACCAATCATGAGAACCTACCCCGTGACATACCAACACGGAACCCCCACCACGTCTACACACCGTACTGAAGCCGGTTCGGACCCCCGTGGCCATCTTGGGGTCACTTGGGGTGTGTATCTATGTGCCGGCAAGCCGCCATTGGCTGATATCATACTCTCCCATCCACCTGAACTAACCCGATGTGATAGTGTGATAGGTTTGGCCATTCCGGCTATGAGCGGCCATATTCAGAACCGAGGCACCGCCAGCGGAGATTTATATAGCAGAATATCAGGAATCAACAGGGTTTTATTATCATAATGTTTCCGTAATTTTTCAGCCTTTCGTTCTGATAGTCAATGTATCGGCGACTGTCAGTTGGCTCGCGATTTTGCGTTAACCGATTGGTTAACTGTTATTTCCAGATATTTTGGCGGAAACGTTTCTGAAGGGTCAGATTTCATCTGTAAAGGGTTCGTTGCTTCCGCAATTTTCTAAATAAGCACTCGAAAATTTAATCGGAATTTTTCGTGATGTCGAAATCGGATTTTCGACTTCGACATCGCCGCACTTGATTTGGACTTCTTCGAGTGGTCATACTCCTTCCCCTATGCCCGAATCAGGTTTCCCTTATACTTGCCACCCATTTGACTTGGAGATATAAGGGAAACAAAATCGAATCGTGGGATCACTTTGAAGAGCCATATCTACGCGCGAGTGTGAGGAATAAGAATAAGGAAGGTTGGGTTGGAACTGCCTTGGTCTCAACTTAATTTAGGAAGCATCAAACGCCTTTGGTGCGCACACATGCCCGGTGTAGCAAGGGAAAAGGGTCAAGAGGGTATAAAGTGATGTATAACTCTTGGACCGTGCAACCGAATATTTTAATGCGACTTTCGAGTGTGCCGCATGAGTGTTGGGGTTGCATAGCAACTTTCCTGGGGTTCCTACGTATTTTTAACGTGAAGTTATGCCAATGGAGGGACATGGCATATCATGGTGGGAGCCACTTTTGAGGGTATATTTTATATGTATGATATGTGTCTTGATTTGCTCACGCCCATGTTATATATCTTCGTGTGGCCGAAGAGATGAGGAGCCATACGTGACAAGGGCTTTGCCCATGTCCCAATTGTGGGATTCAAAGCGCTAGACCAAGTCTACCGCGTATGTATTGCTCATGGTATGTTTGACAAAGAGATCCATGGGTGCACTCCCATTTTCATGGGGCATGTAGATATTAGTGGCGAAGGTATCTCCATGCGACCGATTGGGGATCCAAGTGGGGGAATTGTTCGCAAATGGTCTCAATCATTTGTGTATTGAATCATGAGCGGATATCATGGGTGAGCATAGAGATATACTATCATGACAACTTTGTATTTGGTCATATTTTCATGTTTTTGACCTCAATTGTTGCTCATTTTTGCGTTTTGTGTACTCACCTGGTCAGCTAACAGCAAGAAGCCTATGGGGAGTCGAACCATGGTATGTTGTTCATATGTTGGCATATGCTTCGGAGTTGAACACCACCATATGCCGAATCGTGTACTCCATTTGGCTTGGCGCACGAAGGATTTCAAGAATTGGTCTCAAGATCATGGGCTGACTTGGGCAGTGCGTGGCGCCCATATCCGAAAGGGTTTCGAGGGTAAAATGGGGATGTACCTGGGCATTGGCCTTTGGTCTCTATCCTCCATGAATACTAGACTTCGATTCCATGCATGCTTTCAGCCTTCGGATAAGTAGTAACTTCAATTTTGAGCACATTTTTGATATATGGCCAATATGATGTGAATTGGCAGTTTTTTGGCATGTTATGAGTTCAAACTCATAGGTCATTTCTCTAAGCCCATTCGACTCCAAGTCCAACCAAGGTTATGTCAGGGTAGGGCGTGGTCCTGAGTGCCACTGTAGGCCATGACACGCCACCTTCCCTATTGGGCTAGGATTTAGAGACTTGGGAGTGAACACATTTTTGGGGTTTATGTAGTGACTTTTGATATATGGCATTTAACCATCTTATTGGACTGGGTTCAGGGCATCAGGTTGGTGAGTCAAGGGAAGGTCTTGAGTCCAGGGAATGATGGGTCTACGGCTGTGATTGTGCAAGTTTCCATCTCTCCCCAACTTGGCTTTATTTGTGTTCATATGCCAATTTCAGGGCTTTCTTCCTTGGTGCACTTCTTGTACATGCCCGCCACCGTGGGAATACCGGTGTGCTGAACGAAAGCCCGCAGCCTGATTTGGATTGTGAATTGGGTTATTGTTGGATTTGTGGGATCTGGTTGCCATTCAGGGTTGAAGTAGGATTGTATTTTCTATTTTCTATATTTTTGGTTTTGGACACTGGATTTTGATAAATGCAAGCATTGATCCGGAGCAAGTCAGCGGGGATTACAGGCGGAAGGGGCACAGCGGGGGCCGGTCCTGGTAGGGACCTTCTTTATGGTAGCAGAGGCTTACCTGCTGCCCCTACCAACCGCCGACCCGGGAACTTGGGCCCTCATGAGCCCTGCCCAAGTACGCCCCGGGTGCGTATTGTGGACTCGGTGGAGACCACGCCAGAGATTAGAGCCATGGAAGGACCGAGACGTTCAAGAGCATGGCGAACTCCGGAATTTGAAGCCCGAAGAGAAGAACGACACTCGGGAAGAGGAGGACGTGACATGGAGGACCTCGTCCCCATGTGTGAGCGTCGCTGCCAAAAGGCATGCAACCTCCGCTCAGCCGCGGAGGACTCGGATGAGGCATGCCATTCAGGCAGCAGTGGAGGACGGGCCCGGCGCTACCGGAAGCGCGGGTCACCCAAGTCCGCGGCAAGGGACGCCGGGGCTATGGACACGGACCCCAGCCCGGTCAGGCTGTGGGAATCCGAGGGGCACTCCGAGGGCTATCGGACAGCCCACGAGCCACCTTCGGAGCCGGAGATGTCCGTGCCAATCGCCAGGGCGCATACGGCCCCCGAGCCCGCCCTGCAGCACGACGCCCAGGGCTTGGAGAGGCCAGCCAGGGCCCGGACGGCACCTGTGCCCCGGCACACGGGCCCAGAGACGGACGCCATAGGCGATACGCCTATGGGCGATGAGTCTGAGGTGCCGGGAACCGCGGGATGCGCTGAATCTGGCGGAAAGCACGCTACGTGCCACTGCGAGCACGTGTCCTTTCTCATGGGCAAGTACCCGAAGATGGGGATGGACGCCATCGTGAATCATCTTGACCGCCTGGACAACGCCAAGGATGCTCTAGAGGAGGACGTCGCGGGGATTCTGGATGACCAGTCGGCCGCGGAGAACCACATGGAGGAGTTGCGAGCGGATCAGGCCCGGTATCGGGAGAATCTGGAGCTGGCCCTGCAGAAGCAGCAGCAAGTGGTGGACAGCCTCCTCCACTTAGTGGAGGACATGTCGGGACGCCTGAGAAGGCTAGAGGAGCGACAGCCCCTCGCCTCGGGTCCGGAGCTCCCGGCAAAGCCGGCCGCGGTAGAGCTGGTGGAGCGGGTTAAGACCCTCAGGAGCGCCATGGAGAAACCCATGGGCGGCCCTGCAGAGGCACCCTACGCGCCTCCGCGTGTTGACCCGGGTGCGCTGCCGTATGTTCCCCTGTTCAGCGAGTCAACAATGCTCGGGGAACACACGGCACCGGCTGGGTCCAGGCGGGAAGGGCACGTAGCCACGGACCCGAGGGCCCTGACAGTGCAGATGTCCCATGCCGCCCAGGATCTACCGCCAAGTACGACTACCTATGCAGTTTATGCGGAAGAGGAGATCCAGAACCAGACCATGCAGGGACGAACCGTGGGAAGCGCCGACGGACATAGTCGAGGGCATCCAAGCGGAAATCTGTGGGCGAAGGACCCCAATACGGGGATATGGATGGTCGATGGAAGAAGTCCTTCCCGCATTCCAAACCCCATGGGTTCAGGCCCAACTGGACCGCACTCCATGGAGGAGAGGGATGTACGGGGAGTGTACTCAAACCCCCCGGCCACAGGTGGTATCCGTCTCGGTGGAGTGGTGGCTGGAGACGTCGGAGACGCCATCAGGATCGACGACCTCAGGGGAATCAAAATCCCCTATTATGACGGGAACCCGTCAAACCTGGATGACTTCATCCTTGACTGGGAGGACTTCGCCGAGGAAGTCGTCGGCGAGATGCGGGGAGCGCCGCGGGACAAGTGGGTATGCCGGACATTCCCACACCGGCTGGCGCAGGACCTCAAGGAGGAGCTGCGGGATCAGATCCGGGAAGGATTGATCCGCACGGAGCAGGCCTGCCTCCAGTGGCTGGAGGATGAGGAGCGGGTGGACGCTCCTAACCAGAAACTGGAGGACCTGTGGTCCATTCCACTGCCGCTGGACCGCGGTGAGTTGCGGGTCCGGGAGTGGAACCGGTATCTGCGGAAGTACCGCAGATGCGTCAAGTTGGTGGAAGACTGGAACGAGGCCAGTGAGATCCGCCACTTGCTGAAGGACGTCCTCCCCGGCAGCTGGAAGAGGAGAGTGGAGGACGAGGAGAAGAAGCGCGCCAAGCGACGGGTGGCGGTGAGGATTATGGCGGCGGAGGATACCCATGCGGGTATCATGGAGTTCTTCAGGAGGAACCTGGGCGAACCCGACCGGATGTTGGGCCTGAAGAACGCCGTGTACGTGGAGGTATTCGAGGAATCCATGGGGCAAAGGTTGTTGCGCCTCAACAACGTGGAGTGGAGGCGCGGGGAGCCGCTGAAGATGCAAGTCATCTTCGCTCGCATGAGCCTGGACGAGATCGTGAAGTACATCACGGTGGAGTTGAAGCTCAATGCGAAGAACGAGGCCCACGTGCAGGATCGGCATGGTCATGGACAACGAGGACACCGAGACGACCGCCATCATCGGGAGATCCAGGAGGACACGGCCAACTCCGCGGAGGATGGAAGTGGAAGTGGCCAAGACCACCGGTCCCGGGAGGATCACGAGGAGGCCCATTTCTTCGCGTTTTTGGCGCACAACGTGAAGATCCATGGGCAGGATCGGTCCAGATGGAGCCAGGTGGGACCCAGGAAGAACAGAGAAGGACCAAGGAGGATCGGGAACCCACCGCTCTCGTTCCGAGAGTACAGGTCTCAGCACGATGGGTGCTGGGTCTGTTATGGCAAGGGACACAACCATGCACACGACCACCGTCAGTGCAAGGTGTATGAGGCGGACAAGAAGGCCTACTTCGCCGCTCACCCCGAGAAGAAGCCCAAGGAGCAGCGGATTTCCGACTGGAAGGCGAAGGGCGGAGACGGGGGAAAAGGCCAAGGCAAAGGCCAAGGAAAAGGCGGAGGAAGAGGCTATGGTGGTGGACCTGGCCAAGACCGACGAGTGAGGTCGATCGAGGAAGTTGCTGAGGACATGTTGAGGACGTTGGCGGAACTCAAAGCCCAGCAAAGTGGAGGACAAAGTCCTGGCGGATCGCAGCCGGAAGGGGCTGCGGGAAGCCAAGTCTAGAGGAGCCCCCACGGGAGTGGGACCTCGGAGGTCTCTCCTCCGAAAATCAGTGGAATCCCTGAGAAGGCGAAGGCACATCGGGTGCCGAAGAAGGCTCCGGAAGAGCCAAAACCACTGAGTTTCGCCACTCCCAACCCCTGGAGCGCCCTGCCAAGGTAAGTACATGTGGGTACGGGACATGGCAAGAAGGAAGGAGCGACCACGGAGAGCTCCGTGGACGGGCAGGACCAACCCAAGATCTACACCATCCGTGACCATACCCTTGAAGTCCTGATGCACCCGGACGTGCTAGAGTTGCATGCCGTGAGAGTCGTCCATACACCTCATGGCGACGAGCGGCAGTTGCACTTGAAAGTGCGAGTACGGTGCGGACGAGAGGAGAAGGTGGTGGATGTGTTGGTGGATACGGGTGCCCAGGTGAGCCTGGTCCGGAGAGGGTTGTTCAAGGAGGAATTCCTGCAGCCCAGCCGGAGACCGGTCCGCCTGAAGGTCGCCAACGGAGAGATTATGGGTGGTGGCACCCATGAGGCCACTATCAGTATGGAATTCTGGGAGCATGAGCGCTTGAACCGCCCTGACCAGGCGAAGAGAAGCACTCTATCCGGGAACTTCTATGTGGCCGACATTACTGATTGGGATATGATCATGGGGTACGACTTCATGGTGGTCAACGCCATTGGAGCCCTTCCCCATCGCGCAACGCTGGTCCGGGAGGACGATGAATGCCTCACATGGCTGTCCACGGATTATGCGTGCGGGTCATCCCAATGGAACGCTGAGGAAGAGGATCGGATCGTCCGAGCGGTGCAAGCTGTGGGTGTCAAGTCCAGAGGAGACCGTGGAGTTCAGCTCACGGAGTATGGAATGGCGCCGCAAGTGTACACCAGGATGATTCAGACGCTGGGAGCTGAAGTGCCCGAGACGGACGTCTTCGCTTCCCGGGATGCCCCACTTCTGCGGAAGTGTAGGAGGCATTGGCATCGAGGAGACTCAGCCTGGGACAGGCATTGGGGTTGGAAGGAGTGGGGACCCATGTATTGGCATGGCTCCCTGGATATCACCAGACGTACGGTGGAGAAGATCATCGCGGATAGGGCGAAGGGAATCCTGGTCATAACCGGCATAGGATCCACCCCATGTCCGCTGGAGGGTCTCAAGTCGACGCTGGACTCCATCACCCTGAACGAGATGTCATTCGGGCCAGAGGAGGAGTTGTTCATCGACGCCAAGGGTGTATCAATGCCCTCCCCGGGTCAAGCGTGGGGTACCAAGGCTTTCCTGGTGGATGGGGCGCAAGCCCAGCCCACGGGTGATGAAGCATTCATCCGTAGGGTGGAGGCGGTGCCCATGAAGGTCATGTTTGAGCCCAAGGAGGGGACGGATCAGCCTATTGATGGCATTGACATCCTGTCCCACTCCGAGATCGACGACGTCGTCAACTACATGCGAATGGGGATGCACGACCGTGTGGCAGCCAAGAAGAGGCGGGCCATGGTCACATCTCCGCATTGGTGGGATGACAAGATGTTGGTCACCGGCAAGTACGAGAAGGATGAGTTCGTGGCGAGGGTCATGGACCACATCGCGGACCAATACGATGGTCCGGTTGGGTCGGACCCACCAACATGGGACTTTCCAAGAATGGGTGCCGATAGCGACAGTCACCAGCCCGAGGCCGCAAATTTTCTGAAGGTTATCGGTGGGAAGAGCTCCCAACGACGATGAAGACGGCATATCGGACGAGGAGAAGTCGGAATCGGACCCAGAAGAGGCCTATACCGCAGTGCGGTCGGTTGTATCCATACCGAAGCAAGCGGCTGAAGAGGCCCAGGAGAACCCGAAGGTCGCCGAGCTGAAGGAGAGGCTGATCAGGGCCTATCCGCGGCTATTCAGTGGCGTCGCCAACAAGAACCCTCCAGATCGTGGGAGGTTTGGTACAGCGAAGACCAAGCTGAAGCCGAACCCGAAGATCTATCGTCATCGGGAGTACCAACTTCAGGGCGATCGGGCCGAGGCCATGAAGAAGCTGTTGGCCGAGTTCATTGAGCGGGGATGGATCGAACCCTCCGACAGTGAGTGGGCCAGCCCAGCCTTCATCGTGCCCAAGAAGGAGAAGGGCGAGTGGAGGTTGGTGGTTGATTACAGAGGTTTGAACGAGCAGACCGAGCACGACTCGTACTCGCTCCCCCTGATCGACTCCATCCTCCAAAAGCAACAGAAAAAGCGGATCTTCACGGTGTTGGACCTGAAACACGGTTACCACCAGATGCCGCTACACCCGGACTCCAGGCCCTGCACAGCGATGTCGACGCCGCTTGGGCCCATGCAGTGGAAAGTGGTGCCTATGGGTGCCAAGAATGGCAACGCCGTTTTCCAGCGCATGATGGAGGACCTACTCGGTCCTGTCCGGGACTGTGCCGATCCCTTCGTGGATGACATCATCATCGGGTCCGGCACGGAGAACATGACTGAGGACGAGCTCATCGACGCGCATGAGAAGGATCTGCGCCGAGTGCTCAGCGAGTTGGACAAACACAACATGGTGTGCAAGCCCACCAAAGCCTCACTATTCGTGAAGGAAGTGGAGTTCGCGGGTCACGTGGTTGGTCACGGGCAACGCCGTCCCATGCCTGGGAAGCTGGCGTCCCTGCACCACTGGGAGAAGCCCCAGACCATCAGCGAACTCCGGTTCTTCATGGGGTTCTGCAACTACTATTCGGGCTATGTCCGGATGTATGCAGAACTGTCGGGGCCGCTGCACAAGATGCTGCAAGTGGGCAAATTCGATGGCCGGAAGGGGAGCAAGAAGAAGCTTGCCTGGACCCCTGAGGCTGAGGATGCGTTCAACCGCCTGAAGGAGCGACTCCTGGGGCAGTTGGGGCTATTCCTGGTGGACCCGGACAAGGGATTCGTGCTACGGACAGACGCCTCGGACTATGCCGTGGGGGCAGTCCTCGAGCAAGTCCGGGACGACGGGACTCATGTTCCCGTGGCGTTTTGGAGCAGGATCCTGGCCGAGGGCCAACGCCGAACATGGACCGCGAGGGAGAAGGAGACATACGCCATTGTATGTGCGCTCAGGAAGTGGTCTGGCCACATCGGACTGCAGCCGGTGGTGCTTTGCACGGACCACCAGTCCCTACAGGGCTGGCACAAGGAGCATGTCGACACCCCCTCAGGACCAGCGGCTAGGAGGGCCCGATGACACGAGACGTTCGCCAAGTTCGACCTCAGCGTCGTGTATATCCCGGGGAAGGACAACACTGTGGCAGATTGCCTCAGTCGCTGGGCCTACCCCGCGGGCAAGGCGTGGATGGACATATCCGGTCATGGGGACGCTGAGGAAACCGAGGAGGCCAAGCGCATCATCGAGATGGAGAAGGTCATGGAGCAAGAGGGGGTCAAGTGCTTTGTGGTGATGGCAAACCGTACGGACCTGGCCAAGTTCCGGGGTGCCCGCGTCCAAGCTATTCGAGAGGAAACCCTCGAGCAATGGATGGTGGCCCCTGTAGAGCTAGTCAGGTCGGTGCTCACAGAGGACTGGTCGGATGACTACGCGGCATCCGAGCACTGGAGCAAGTACTGGAATGCCGTGAGCGCCCCGTCGGACGACGAATGGCCTGAGGGCTTGACCGAGGATGGCGACAAGTTGTTCCTCAAGGACAAGCTGCTGGTGCCCGAGAACCGAGTGGAGCAGCTCATTGACCATTGGCACAACGCCCAGCTCATGCATCCGGGACGAGACAAGATGCAGCAGGACCTGGAGTGGCGTTTCAAGTTCCCTCCGGGGTACTACGCCGTCCTGGACAGGTACTGCAGCGACTGTGCCGTGTGTCGGGCCACGAAGAGCCCCAACCACTCCACAGCGGGCAACCTGGTGTATACGGCTATACCGGAGGCCCCTATGCGGTCCGTGGCCATGGATGTATTCGCCATGCCTGAGGTCACCGTAGACGGAGAGACCTACGACTGTGTCATCCTGGCGGTGGACAGGCACAGCGGGTATATCGTGGCAGTCCCGGGCAAGAAGTCCAAGAAGAAGGACAAGAAGGACAAGCATGGAGTGGGGCTGCAGGCCAAGACCGTCGCTAATGCCATGATCAGGCATTGGCTGACGATTTTCGATATCCCAGCTGTCATCTGCAGCGATAGGGGCAGTCAATTCGTGGGGACGTGGTTCAAGACGATGTGTAAGCACATGGGGATTCGGCACGCCAAGACCGTGGCTTACCACAGCCGGTCGAATGGCCGTGCTGAAGTGGCCGGGCGACAGATGTTCGAGAAGTTCCGCCAGCTGCATATTGACGAACCGGGCCGGAACTGGTATAACTCGCTGTGGAGAGTGCTCCAGGCGTATCACGACCTTCCGGGACCCACTGGACTGTCGCCCCATCGCATCCTGTTCCTACGGGATCGAGTGTCACGCACTCTCCCGTGGATGAACCACGGCAAGGTGGCCCGGGATGCGAACGCAATGATGGCTGAGGCGGACGACACGGCGGCCAAGGTGTGCAAGGCACTTCAGGACGAGCATGACAAGAGGGCCAAGTACTTCAAGCAGGGAAAAGTCCAGAAGTATGCTCTCCAAGACACCGTGTGGGTGGAGCGGCACCACAAGGATGTCCTGTCCAGGCATCGGCAGGCATCTTGGTATGTGCCGGGGGTAATCGTGCGGAAGGTCGGACAGGATGTGTATGCGGTTCGTGTGGGGGATAACAAGATCCTGGACCGCGACCATACCCAGCTTCGTCCCCGAGCACCAGACCCCAGCGGACGTCCCGTCACCTTCGAGTTCACGGCCGGCGATGTGGACTCGGACGATGAGGGTGAGGACGACAATTTCACCGCGGAGAGGATCCTGGCGGACAAGCCTGACCCGGGGACGCCTGGGGGGAGGCTTTATAAAGTCCGATGGAAGGGATTCGCCGCGTCCAGGGACTCGTGGGAACCTCCGAGCAGTTTCGTGCCGAGGTATACCACGGTCTGGATGGACTACCTAAAGAAAAAGGGCATTTCTTTGGATGTCAAGGACGTATTGGTCCATTTGGTTGCTGCTGTAGCACCGTAATGGATCCCCCCTTGGCATTTTGTTTGTTTCTGTGAATGGGGAGACAAGTGAGGGCGTTCATCCGGGGATGTTTCGGCCTTGATCGGCCATATACCCCCTTCACTCGATCTCCACATATATATTGCATTGTGGTATACTTATTTAGGTCGACCGACGACGTTTTTCTATCTTTGATCCCCTTGGTCCATGTTGTAGATC
Organism: Eutreptiella sp. 'Long Island Sound 2002'; assembly: GCA_964036045.1. NCBI lineage: Eukaryota > Euglenozoa > Euglenophyceae > Eutreptiales > Eutreptiaceae > Eutreptiella > Eutreptiella sp. 'Long Island Sound 2002'. The sequence continues at coordinate 175,684,759 of OZ038381.1, forward strand.
AAGAGGAGACCGGATATGGCGTAGGGCGCTGATTATCAGTGTCCTCACCCCTCCCTTGGGGCATGGGGGACGCCTACGACGTGTGTGGGGCCTTCATGTGTCCTTGGGACATGGAGGGGGGGTTTGGAGCCCATTGGGGTCCTCCCGTCCTCTCTTCATTGGTTTCCGAGCGGATACAACGCTCTGAGAAGGGGGGTGAAGCCGGTTCGGACCCCCGTGGCCATCTTGGGGTCACTTGGGGTGTGTATCTATGTGCCGGCAAGCCGCCATTGGCTGATATCATACTCTCCCATCCACCTGAACTAACCCGATGTGATAGTGTGATAGGTTTGGCCATTCCGGCTATGAGCGGCCATATTCAGAACCGAGGCACCGCCAGCGGAGATTTATATAGCAGAATATCAGGAATCAACAGGGTTTTATTATCATAATGTTTCCGTAATTTTTCAGCCTTTCGTTCTGATAGTCAATGTATCGGCGACTGTCAGTTGGCTCGCGATTTTGCGTTAACCGATTGGTTAACTGTTATTTCCAGATATTTTGGCGGAAACGTTTCTGAAGGGTCAGATTTCATCTGTAAAGGGTTCGTTGCTTCCGCAATTTTCTAAATAAGCACTCGAAAATTTAATCGGAATTTTTCGTGATGTCGAAATCGGATTTTCGACTTCGACATCGCCGCACTTGATTTGGACTTCTTCGAGTGGTCATACTCCTTCCCCTATGCCCGAATCAGGTTTCCCTTATACTTGCCACCCATTTGACTTGGAGATATAAGGGAAACAAAATCGAATCGTGGGATCACTTTGAAGAGCCATATCTACGCGCGAGTGACAGGAATAAGAATAAGGAAGGTTGGGTTGGAACTGCCTTGGTCTCAACTTAATTTTAGAAGCATTATACGCCTTTGGTGCGCACACATGCCCGGTGTAGCAAGGGAAAAGGGTCAAGAGGGTATAAAGTGATGTATAACTCTTGGACCGTGCAACCGAATATTTTAATGCGACTTTCGAGTGTGCCGCATGAGTGTTGGGGTTGCATAGCAACTTTCCTGGGGTTCCTACGTATTTTTAACGTGAAGTTATGTCAATGGAGGGACATGGCATATCATGGTGGGAGCCACTTTTGAGGGTATATTTTATATGTATGATATGTGTCTTGATTTGCTCACGCCCATGTTATATATCTTCGTGTGGCCGAAGAGATGAGGAGCCATACGTGACAAGGGCTTTGCCCATGTCCCAATTGTGGGATTCAAAGCGCTAGACCAAGTCTACCGCGTATGTATTGCTCATGGTATGTTTGACAAAGAGATCCATGGGTGCACTCCCATTTTCATGGGGCATGTAGATATTAGTGGCGAAGGTATCTCCATGCGACCGATTGGGGATCCAAGTGGGGGAATTGTTTGCAAATGGTCTCAATCATTTGTGTATTGAATCATGAGCGGATATCATGGGTGAGCATAGAGATATACTATCATGACAACTTTGTATTTGGTCATATTTTCATGTTTTTGACCTCAATTTTTGCTCATTTTTGCGTTTTGTGTACTCACCTGGTCAGCTAACAGCAAGAAGCCTATGGGGAGTCGAACCATGGTATGTTGTTCATATGTTGGCATATGCTTCGGAGTTGAACACCACCATATGCCGGATCGTGTACTCCATTTGGCTTGGCGCACGAAGGATTTCAAGAATTGGTCTCAAGATCATGGGCTGACTTGGGCAGTGCGTGGCGCCCATATCCGAAAGGGTTTCGAGGGTAAAATGGGGATGTACCTGGGCATTGGCCTTTGGTCTCTATCCTCCATGAATACTAGACTTCGATTCCATGCATGCTTTGAGCCTTCGGATAAGTAGTAACTTCAATTTTGAGCATATTTTTGATATATGGCCAATATGATGTGAATTGGCAGTTTTTTGGCATGTTATGAGTTCAAACTCATAGGTCATTTCTCTAAGCCCATTCGACTCCAAGTCCAACCAAGGTTATGTCAGGGTAGGGCGTGGTCCTGAGTGCCACTCTAGGCCATGACACGCCACCTTCCCCATTGGGCTAGGATTTAGAGACTTGGGAGTGAACACATTTTTGGGGTTTATGTAGTGACTTTTGATATATGGCATTTAACCATCTTATTGGACTGGGTTCAGGGCATCAGGTTGGTGAGTCAAGGGAAGGTCTTGAGTCCAGGGAATGATGGGTCTACGGCTGTGATTGTGCAAGTTTCCATCTCTCCCCAACTTGGCTTTAATTGTGTTCATATGCCAATTTCAGGGCTTTCTTCCTTGGTGCACTTCTTGTACATGCCCGCCACCGTGGGAATACCGGTGTGCTGAACGAAAGCCCGCAGCCTGATTTGGATTGTGAATTGGGTTATTGTTGGATTTGTGGGATCTGGTTGCCATTCAGGGTTGAAGTAGGATTGTATTTTCTATTTTCTATATTTTTGGTTTTGGACCCTGGATTTTGATAAATGCAAGCATTGATCCGGAGCAAGTCAGCGGGGATTACAGGCGGAAGGGGCACAGCGGGGGCCCGTCCTGGTAGGGACCTTCTTTAGTACATTGAGCACAACACTGGCACGGCACACACGGGCACCACAGGCACCGCACACACTCCCACCAGCATGCGCGCGCCACCAGCCCCCATCCCCCCACGCCGTCTTTCGTCCACAGGTACCACCAACCGCCAGTCACCGCATGTCCCCTCTGCGTACGCCAGCGGCTACCATAGACAGCCCTGCCCTGCAACCCAGACCACTGGGTTTGCCTGGGAGCCGAGCACCGCCTCACCCACTGCCCCCACTGCGGGGACCTCAAGCCCCACCACCGCGAGCGGCCCCCGGCCCCAGCCGCACCCCCCCCCGCCAGCCACCGCAGCTTCTCCGGGTTCCTCACCGACACCCTCCGGGACCACCTGGGAGGGTACTACGTGGCGGACGCGGCGGACCACGCATGGACCATAGCCATGGCCAAGGGCAGCACACCCCTGCCCCCCCACAGCCCACCCCTACGCCACAGCGGAGGCGGCTTGAACGTGGCGGCCCGCTACATCCTCCTCGCCCTATACCTCCACCACCGTGACCTACACCTCCCAGACCCACAACTCCCGGCCCCCCAAGCAGCAGCCCTGACGCCAGAAGTGTGGGCCGACACCGCACCAGAGGAGGTAGCAGCCTACCTCCGAATCACTTGCCGCCGGTTCAGCACCGCCCTCGGCCGACGAAAGGGAACACCTTACCCACTCAGCGCACTCCTCTACCCGGCACGGCAACCCCCACCCCGCACAACAGAAGCCCCTGGAGGGCTGGGCGTCTTTTCGGGACGCCCACCTGGCCGCCCCCGACGAGGCCACCGCCACAAGGATGGGCCTCACAGACCAGGAAACCTACGTCAGAGGCCTCAAGACGAGCCTCCAGGAGGCACACCGCTGGCACGGCCGCTCCCCGTCGCCCCCACGGGGACAGGGGGGTTCACCCGCCCCCGACACCCACCAGGCCAAGAAGACCAAGACCGGTCAGGGGGCCCGCCAGCGCGCCCGCCAGCAGGGCGCGACGCCCCGACCAGGGCCCGGGTCCAGCCACACCGTACCACCCCACGCCCTGACCCCCGGGGCACACCAACAACACCGCCCCCGCCACCCCACCACCACCACCGTACCGCAGCACCCAAACCCTGCAGCCCAGTCAGCCACCACCGTGCACACACGTCCACACCATGCCAGGACCACCATACGCGCACAGCCAGGGGACATGGCACCGGCAACACCACCACCACGCCCCCGTCCCTCCGAACCCCTACCCCCTAATGCCCCCATGCTACAGCCACCCCCACCAGCTACATCGCCACCACGCCCGAGCACAACCAGGCCCCACGAACCACCCACCCCACATAGCACACATCACCGCACCACACCATCACGTATTCCACCACCACCAGCCCCTACCACCACACCCACCAACGCCGGGGTACCACACACAACGAGCACACCCTCAACACCACCACCACGCGGTCCAGCACCACCCGCCGCCCCCGCTACACAGGCCCACGACACACGAGCCACGGTACACCCCCATGGACCAGCGGGGAGCCGCGCACGCACACCAGCAAAACCAGGGCCTGGTAGGAGCGCCCAAACACCACCAGCAGCCCCCCCACCCACACCCCATACCAGGCAAGCACCATCCACCAGCAGCCACCCATTACATACTAAAGAAGGTCCCTACCAGGACCGGCCCCCGCTGTGCCCCTTCCGCCAGTAACCCCTGCTGACTTGCTCCTGATCAACGATTGCATTTATCAAAATCCAAGGTTCCAAATCCAAAAATATAGAAAATGTAATCCTCCTTCAACCCTGAACAGCAACCAGATCCCACAAGTATAGCAATAACCCAATTCACAATCCAAATCAGGCTGCGGGCTTTCGTTCAGCACACCGGTATTCCCACGGTGGCGGGCATGTACAAGAATTGCACCAAGGAAGAAAGCCCTGAAATTGGCATATGAACACAAATAAAGCAAAGTTGGGGAGAGATGAAAACTTGCACAATCACAGCCATAGACCCATCATTCCCTGGACTCAAGACCTTCCCTTGACTCACCAACATGATGCCCTGAACCCAGTCCAATAAGATGGTTAAATGCCATATATCAAAAGTCACTACATAAACCCCAAAAATGTGTTCACTCCCCAGCCTCTAAATCCTAGCCCAATAGGGAAGGTGGCGTGTCATGGCCTAGAGTGGCACTCAGGACCATACCCTACCCTGACATAACCTTGGTTGGACTTGGAGTCGAATGGGCTTAGAGAAATGACCTATGAGTTTGAACTCATAACATGCCAAAAAACTGCCAATTCACACCATATTGGCCATATATCACATATATGCTCAAAATTGAAGTTACTACTTATCCGGAAGCTCCAAGCATGCATGGAATCGAAGTCTACTATTCATGGAGGATAGAGACCAAAGGCCAATGCCCATGCACATCTCCATTTTACCCTCGAAACCCTTTCGGATATGGGCGCCATGCACTGCCCAAATCAGCCCATGATCTTGAGACCAATTCTTGAAATCCTTCGTGCGCCAAGCCAAATGGAGTACACGATCCGGCATATGGTGGTGTTCAACTCCAAAGCATATGCCAACATATGAACAACATACCATGGTTCGACTCTCCATAGGCTTCTTGCTGTTAGCTGACCAGGTGAGTACACAAAACGCAAAAATGAGCAAAAATTGAGGTCAAAAACATGAAAATATGACCAAATACAAAGTTGTCATGATAGTATATCTCTATGCTCACCCATGATATCCGCTCATGGTTCAATACACAAATGATTGGAACCATTTGCGAACAATTCCCCCACTTGGATCCCCAATCGGGCGCATGGAGATACCTTTGCCACTAATATCTACATGCCCCATGAAAATGGGAGTGCACCCATGGATCTCTTTATCAAACATACCATGAGCAATACATACGCGGTAGACTTGGTCTAGCGCTTTGAATTCCACAATTGGGACATGGGCAAAGCCCTTGTCACGTATGGCTCCCCATCTCTTCGGCCACACGAAGATATATAACATGTGCGTGAGCATATCAAACATATACCATGCATATAACAAATACCCTCAAAATGTGGCTCCCACCATGATATGCCATGTCCCTCCATTGACATAACTTCACGTTAAAAATGCGGGGGAACCCAAGGAAAGTTGCTATGCAACCCCAACACTCATGCGGCACACTCGAAAGTCGCATTAAAATATTCGGTTGCACGGTCCAAGAGTTACATATCACTTTATTCCCTCTTGACCCTTTTCCCTTGCTACGGCGGGCATGTGTGTGCACCAAAGGCGTATGATGCTTCCTAAATCAAGTTGAGACCAAGGCAGTTCCAACCCAACCTTCCTTGTTCTCTTTCCTCACACTCGCTCGTAGATATGGCTCTTCAAAGTGATCCCACGATTCGCTTTTGTTTCCCTTATATCTCCAAGTCAAATGGGTGGCAAGTATAAGGGAAACCTGATTCGGGCATAGGGAAAGGAGTATGACCAATCGAAGAAGTCCAAATCAAGTGCGGCGATGTCGAAGTCGAAAATCCGATTTCGACATCGCGAAAAATTCTGATAAAAATTTCGAGTGCTTATTTAGAGAAGTGCGGAAGCAACGAAGCCTTTGCTGATGAAATCTGACCCTTCAACGAAATATCCGCCAAAATATCTGGAAATAACAGTTAACCAATCAGTTAACGCAAAATCGCGAGCCAACTGACAGTCGCCGATACATTGACCATCAGAACGAAAGGCTGAAAAATTACGGAAACATTATGATAATAAAACCCTGTTGATTCCTGATATTCCGATATATAAATCTCCGCTGGCGGTGCCTCGGTTCTGAATATGGCCGCTCATAGCTGGAATGGCCAAACCTATCATACTATCACATCGGGTTAGATCAGGTGGATGGGAGAGTATGATATCAGCCAATGGCGGCTTGCCGGCACATAGATACACACCCCAAGTGACCCCAAGATGGCCACCGGGGTCCGAACCGGCTTCACCCCCCTTCTCAGAGCGTTGTATCCGCTCGGAAACCAATGAAGAGAGGACGGGAGGACCCCAATGGGCTCCAACCCCCCCCTCCATGTCCCAAGGACACATGGAGGCCCCACACACGTCGTAGGCGTCCCCCATACCCCAAGGGAGGGGTGAGGACACTGATACTCAGCGCCCTACGCCATATCCGGTCTCCTCTTGATCTACAACATGGACCAAGGGGATCAAAGATAGAAAAACGTCGTCGGTCGACCTAAATAAGTATACCACAATGCAATATATATGTGGAGATCGAGTGAAGGGGGTATATGGCCGATCAAGGCCGAAAAATCCCCGGATGAACGCCCTCACTTGTCTCCCCATTCACAGAAACAAACAAAATGCCAAGGGGGATCCATTATGGTGCTACAGCAGCTACCAAGTGGACCAATACGTCCTTGACATCCAAAGAAATACCCTTTTTCTTTAGGTAGTCCATCCAGACCGTGGTGTACCTCGGCACGAAACTGCTCGGAGGTTCCCACGAGTCCCTGGATGCGGCGAATCCCTTCCAACGGACTTTGTAAAGCCTACCCCCAGGCGTCCCTGGGTCCGGCTTGTCCGCCAGGATCTTCTCAGCGGTGAAGTCGTCGTCCTCACCCTCGTCGTCCGAGTCCACATCGCCGGCCGTGAACTCGAAGGTGACGGGACGTCCGCTGGGGTCTGGTGCTCGGGGACGAAGCTGGGTATGGTCGCGGTCCAGGATCTTGTTATCCCCCACACGAACCGCATACACATCCTGCCCGACCTTCCGCACGATTACCCCCGGCACATACCAAGATGCCTGCCGATGCCTGGACAGGACATCCTTGTGGTGCCGCTCCACCCACACGGTGTCTTGGAGAGCATACTTTTGGACTTTTCCCTGCTTGAAGTACTTGGCCCGCTTGTCATGCTCGTCCTGAAGTGCCTTGCACACCTTGGCCGCCGTGTCGTCCGCCTCAGCCATCATGGCGTTCGCATCCCGGGCCACTTTGCCATGGTTCAGCCACGGGAGAGTGCGTGACACTCGATCCCGTAGGAACAGGATGCGATGGGGCGACAGTCCAGTGGGCCCCGAAAGGTCGTGATACGCTTGGAGCACTCTCCACAGCGAGTTATACCAGTTCCGGCCCGGTTCGTCAACGTGCAGCTGGCGGAACTTCTCGAACATCTGACGCCCGGCCACCTCAGCACGGCCATTCGACCGGCTGTGGTATGCCACGGTCTTGGCATGCCGAATCCCCATATGCTTGCACATCGTCTTGAACCACGTCCCCACGAATTGACTGCCCCGATCGCTGCAGATGACAGCTGGGATATTGAAAATCGTCAGCCAATGCCTGATCATGGCATTAGCGACGGTCTTGGCCTGCAGCCCCACTCCATGCTTGTCCTTCTTGTCCTTCTTCTTGGACTTCTTGCCCGGGACTGCCACGATATACCCGCTGTGCCTGTCCACCGCCAGGATGACACAGTCGTATGTCTCTCCTTCCACGGTGACCTCCGGCATGGCGAACACATCCATGGCCACGGACCGCATAGGGGCTTCCCGTATAGCCGTATACACCGGGTTGCCCGCTGTGGAGTGGTTGGGGCTCTTCGTGGCCCGACACACGGCACAGTCGCTGCAGTACCTATCGAGGATGGCGTAGTACCCCGGAGGGAACTTGAAACGCCACTCCAGGTCCTGCTGCATCTTGTCTCGGCCAGGGTGCATGAGCTGGGCGTTGTGCCAATGGTCAATGAGCTCCTCCACTCGGTTCTCGGGCACCAGCAGCTTGTCCTTGAGGAACAACTTGTCGCCATCCTCGGTCAAGCCCTCGGGCCATTCGTCGTCCGACGGGGCGTTCACGGCATTCCAGTACTTGCTCCAGTGCTCGGATGCCGCATAGTCATCCGACCAGTCCTCTGTGAGCACCGACCTGACTAGCTCTACAGGGGCCACCATCCATTGCTCGAGGGTTTCCTCTCGAATAGCTTGGACGCGGGCACCCCGGAACTTGGCCAGGTCCGTACGGTTCGCCATCACCACAAAGCACTTGACCCCCTCTTGCTCCATGACCTTCTCCATCTCGATGATGCGCATGGCCTCCTCGGTTTCCTCGGCATCCCCATGGCTGGATATGTCCATCCAAGCCTTGCCCGCGGGGTAGGCCCATCGACTGAGGCAATCCGCCACAGTATTGTCCTTCCCCGGGACGTATACGACGCTGAGGTCGAACTTGGCGAACGTCTCGTGCCACCGGGCCCTCCTTGCCGCCGGTCCCGAGGGGTTGTCGACGTGCTCCTTGTGCCAGCTCTGCAAGGACTGATGGTCTGTACAAACCACCACCGGTTGCAATCCGATGTGGCCAGACCACTTCCTGAGCGCACAAACAATGGCGTACGTCTCTTTCTCCCTCGCGGTCCATGTGCGGCGTTGGCCCTCGGCCAGGATCCGACTCCAAAACGCTACGGGTACGTGTGACCCGTCATCCCGGACTTGCTCGAGGACTGCCCCCACGGCATAGTCCGAGGCGTCCGTCCGTAGCACGAATCCCTTGTCCGGGTCCACCAGGAATAGCCCCAACTGCCCCAGGAGTCGCTCCTTCAGGCGGTTGAACGCATCCTCAGCCTCAGGGGTCCAGGCAAGCTTCTTCTTGCTCCCCTTCCGGCCATCGAACTTGCCCACTTGCAGCATCTTGTGCAGCGGCCCCGACAGTTCTGCATACATCCGGACATAGCCCGAATAGTAGTTGCAGAACCCCATGAAGGACCGGAGTTCGCTGATGGTCTGGGGCTTCTCCCAGTGGTGCAGGGACGCCAGCTTCCCAGGCATGGGACGGCGTTGCCCGTGACCAACCACGTGACCCGCGAACTCCACTTCCTTCACGAAGAGTGAGGCTTTGGTGGGCTTGCACACCATGTTGTGCTTGTCCAACTCGCTGAGCACTCGGCGCAGATCCTTCTCATGCGCGTCGATTAGCTCGTCCTCAGTCATGTTCTCCGTGCCGGACCCGATGATGACGTCATCCACGAAGGGATCGGCACAGTCCCGGACAGGACCGAGTAAGTCCTCCATCATGCGCTGGAAAGCAGCGTTGCCATTCTTGGCGCCCATAGGCACCACTTTCCACTGCATGGGCCCCAGCGGCGTCGACATCGCTGTGCAGGGCCTGGAGTCCGGGTGTAGCGGCATCTGGTGTTAACCGTGTTTCAGGTCCAACACCGTGAAAATCCGCTTCTTCTGTTGCTTTTGGAGGATGGAGTCGATCAGGGGAAGCGAGTACGAGTCGTGCTCGGTCTGCTCGTTCAAACCTCTGTAATCAACCACCAACCTCCACTCGCCCTTCTCCTTCTTGGGCACGATGAAGGCTGGACTGGCCCACTCACTGTCGGAGGGTTCGATCCATCCCCGCTCAATGAACTCGGCCAACAGCTTCTTCATGGCCTCGGCTCGATCGCCCTGAAGTTGGTACTCCCGATGACGATAGATCTTGGGGTTCGGCTTCAGCTTGATCCTCGCTGTGCCAAACTTCCCACGATCTGGAGGGTTCTTGTTGGCGACGCCACTGAATAGCCGCGGATAGGCCTTGATCAGCCTCTCCTTCAGCTCGGCGACCTTCGGGTTCTCCTGGGCTTCGTCAGCCGCTTGCTTCGGTATCGATACAACCGACCGCACTGCGGTATAGGCCTCTTCTGGGTCCGAGTCCGACTTCTCCTCGTCCGATATGCCGTCTTCATCGTCGTGGGGTGCACTTCCCACCGATAATCTTCGAAAATTTGCGGCCTCGGGCTGGTGAATGTCGCTATCGACACCCATTCTTGGAAAATCCCATGTTGGTGGGTCCGACCCAACCGGACCATCGTATTGGTCCGCGATGTGATCCATGACCCTCGCCACGAACTCATCCTTCTCGTACTTGCCGGTGACCAACATCTTGTCATCCCACCAATGCGGAGATGTGTCCATGGCCCGCCTCTTCTTGGCTGCCACACGGTCGTGCATCCCATTCGCATGTAGTTGACGACGTCGTCGATCTCGGAGTGGGACAGGATGTCAATGCCATCCACTGGCTGATCCGTCCCCTCCTTGGGCTCAAACATGACCTTCATGGGCACCGCCTCCACCCTACGGATGAGTGCTTCATCACCCGTGGGCTGGGCTTGCGCCCCATCCACCAGGAAAGCCTTGGTACCCCACGCTTGACCCGGGGAGGGCATTGATACACCCTTGGCGTCGATGAACAACTCCTCCTCTGGCCCGAATGACATCTCGTTCAGGGTGATGGAGTCCAGCGTCGACTTGAGACCCTCCAGCGGACATGGGGTGGATCCTATGCCGGTTATGACCAGGATTTCCTTCGCCCTATCCGCGATGATCTTCTCCACCGTACGTCTGGTATTGTCCAGGGATCCATGCCAATACATGGGTCCCCACTCCTTCAAACCCCAATGCCTGTGCCAGGCTGAGTCTCCTCGATGCCAATGCCTCCTACACTTCCGCAGAAGTGGGGCATCCCGGGAAGCGAAGACGTCCGTCTCGGGCACTTCAGCTCCCAGCGTCTGAATCATCCTGGTGTACACTTGTGGCGCCATTCCATACTCCGTGAGCTGAACTCCACGGTCTCCTCTGGACTTGGCACCCACAGCTTGCACCGCTCGGACGATCCGATCCTCTTCCTCAGCATTCCATTGGGATGACCCGCACGAATAATCCGTGGACAGCCATGTGAGGCATTCGTCGTCCTCCCGGACCAGCGTTGCGCGATGGGGAAGGGCTCCAATGGCGTTGGCCACCATGAAGTCATACCCCATGATCATATCCCAATCAGTAATGTCGGCCACGTAGAAGTTCCCGGATAGAGTGCTTCTCTTCGCCTGATCAGGGCGGTTCAAGCGCTCATGTTCCCAGAATTCCATACTGATAGTGGCCTCATGGGTGCCACCACCCATGATCTCCCCATTGGCGACCTTCAGGCGGACCGGTCTCCGGCTGGGCTGCAGGAATTCCTCCTTGAACAACCCTCTCCGGACCAGACTCACCTGGGCACCCGTATCCACCAACACATCCACCACCTTCTCCTCTCGTCCGCACCGTACTCGCACTTTCAAGTGCAACTGCCGCTCGTCGCCATGAGGTGTATGGACGACTCTCACGGCATGCAACTCTAGCACGTCCGGGTGCATCAGGACTTCAAGGGTATGGTCACGGATGGTGTAGATCTTGGGTTGGTCCTGCCCGTCCAAGGGGCTCTCCGTGGTCGCTCCTTCCTTCTTGCCATGTCCCGTTCCCACATGTACTTCCCTTGGCAGGGCGCTCCAGGGGTTGGGAGTGGCGAAGCTCAGTGGTTTTGGCTCTTCCGGAGCCTTCTTCGGCACCCGATGTGCCTTCGCCTTCTCAGGGATTCCACTGATTTTCGGAGGAGAGACCTCCGAGGTCCCACTCCCGTGGGGGCTCCTCTAGACTTGGCTTCCCGCAGCCCCTTCCGGCTGCGATCCGCCAGGACTTTGTCCTCCACTTTGCTGGGCTTTGAGTTCCGCCAACGTCCTCAACATGTCCTCAGCAACTTCCTCGATCGACCCCACTCGTCGGTCTTGACCAGGTCCACCACCATAGCCTCTTCCTCCGCCTTTTCCTTGGCCTTTGCCTTGGCCTTTTCCCCCGTCTCCGCCCTTCGCTTTCCAATCGGAAATCCGCTGCTCCTTGGGCTTCTTCTCGGGATGAGCGGCGAAGTAGGCCTTCTTGTCCGCCTCATACACCTTGCACTGACGGTGGTCGTGTGCATGGTTGTTTCCCTTGCCATAACAGACCCAGCACCCGTCGTGCTGATACCTGTACTCCCGGAACGAGAGCGGTGGGTTCCCGATCCTCCTTGGCTCTTTGCCCTTCTTGGGTCCCATCTGGCTCCATCTGGACCGATCCTGTCCATGGTTCTTCACGTTATGCGCCAAAAACGCGAAGAAATGGGCCTCCTCGTGATCCTCCCGGGACCAGTGGTCTTGGCCACTTCCACTACCATCCTCCGCGGAGTTGGCCGTGTCCTCCTGGATCTCCCGATGATGGCGGTCTTCTCGGTGTCCTCGTTGTCCATGACCAAGCCGATCCTGCACGTGGGCCTCGTTCTTCGCATTGAGCTTCAACTCCACCGTGATGTACTTCACGATCTCGTCCAGGCTCATGCGAGCGAAGATGACTTGCATCTTCAGCGGCTCCCCGCGCCTCCGGTCCACGTTGTTGAGGCGCAGCAACCTTTGCCCCATGGAGTCCCCGAATACCTCCACGTACACGGCGTTCTTCAGGCCCAACATCCGGTCGGGTTCGCCCAGGTTCCTCCTGAAGAACTCCATGATACCCGCATGGGTATCCTCCGCCGCCATAATCCTCACCGCCACCCGTCGCTTGGCGCGCCTCTTCTCCTCGTCCTCCACTCTCCTCTTCCAGCTGCCGGGGAGGACGTCCTTCAGCAAGTGGCGGATCTCACTGGCCTCGTTCCAGTTTTCCACCAACTTGAGGCATCTGCGGTACTTCCGCAGATACCGGTTCCACTCCCGGACCCGCAACTCACCGCGGTCCAGCGGCAGTGGAATGGACCACAGGTCCTCCAGCTTCTGGTTAGGAGCGTCCACCCGCTCCTCATCCTCCAGCCACTGGAGGCAGGCCTGCTCCGTGCGGATCAATCCTTCCCGGATCTGATCCCGCAGCTCCTCCTTGAGGTCCTGCGCCAGCCGGTGTGGGAATGTCCGGCATACCCACTTGTCCCGCGGCGCTCCCCGCATCTCGCCGACGACCTCCTCGGCGAAGTCCTCCCAGTCCAGGATGAAGTCATCCAGGTTGGACGGGTTCCCGTCATAATAGGGGATTTTGATTCCCCTGAGGTCGTCGATCCTGATGGCGTCTCCGACGTCTCCAGCCACCACTCCACCGAGACGGATACCACCTGTGGCCGGGGGGTTTGAGTACACTCCCCGTACATCCCTCTCCTCCATGGAGTGCGGTCCAGTTGAGCCTGAACCCATGGGGTTTGGAATGCGGGAAGGACTTGCTCCATCGACCATCCATATTCACGTATTGGGGTCCTTCGCCCACATGTTTCCGCTTGGATGGCCTCGACCATGTCCGTCGGCGCTTCCCATGGTTCGCCCCTGCATGGTCTGGTTCTGGATCTCGATCTTCTCTTCCGCATAGACTGCCATATTCGTCGTGAGCGGTACATCCTGGGCGGCGTGGGACATCTGCACTGTCAGGCTCCTCGGGTCCGTGGCTACGTGCCCTTCCCGCCTGGACCCAGCCGGTGCCGTGTGTTCCCCGAGCATTGTTGACTCGCTGAACAGGGGAACATACGGCAGCGCACCCGGGTCAACACGCGGAGGCGCGTAGGGTGCCTCTGCAGGGCGGCCCATGGGTTTCTCCATGGCGCTCCTGAGGGTCTTAACCCGCTCCACCAGCTCCACCGCGGCCGGCTTTGCCGGGAGCTCCGGACCCGAGGCGAGGGGCTGTTGCTCCTCTAGCCTTCTCAGGCGTCCCGACATGTCCTCCACTAAGTGGAGGAGGCTGTCCACCACTTGCTGCTGCTTCTGCAGGGCCAGCTCCAGATTCTCCCGGTACGGGGCCTGATCCGCTCGCAGCTCCTCCATGTGGTTCTCCGCAGCCGACTGGTCGTCCAGGATCCCCGCGACGTCCTCCTCTAGAGCATCCTTGGCGTTGTCCAGGCGGTCAAGATGATTCACGATGGCGTCCATCCCCATCTTCGGGTACTTGCCCATGAGGAAGGACACGTGCTCGCAGTGGCACGCAGCGTGCTTTCCGCCGGATTCAGCACATCCCGCGGTTCCCGGCACCTCAGACTCGTCGCCCATGGGCGTATCGCCGATGGCGTCCGTCTCTGGTCCCGTGTGCCGGGGAACAGGTGCCGTCCGGGCCCTGACTGGCCTCTCCAAGCCCTGGGCGTCGTGCTGCAGGGCGGGCTCGGGGGCCGTATGCGCCCTGGCGATCGGCGCGGACATCTCCGGCTCCGAAGGTGGCTCGTGGGCTGTCCGATAGCCCTCGGAGTGCCCCTCGGATTCCCACAGCCTGACCGGGCTGGGGTCCGTGTCCATAGCCCCGGCGTCCCTTGCCGCGGACTTGGGTGACCCGCGCTCCGGTAGCGCCGGGCCCGTCCTCCACTGCTACCTGAATGGCAAGCCTCATCAGAGTCCTCCGCGGCGGAGCGGAGGTTGCATGCCTTTCGGCAGCGACGCTCACACATGGAGACCAGGTCCTCCATGTCACGTCCTCCTCTTCCCGAGTGTCGTTCTTCTCTTCGGGCTTCAAATTCCGGAGTTCGCCATGCTCTTGAACGTCTCGGTCCTTCTATGGCTCTAATCTCCGGCGTGGTCTCCACCGAGTCCACAATACGCACCCGGGGCGTACTTGGGCAGGGCTCATGAGGGCCCAAGTCCCCGGGTCGGCGGTTGGTAGGGGCAGCAGGTAAGCCTCTGCTACCATAAAGAAGGTCCCTACCAGGACCGGCCCCCGCTGTGCCCCTTCCGCCAGTAACCCCTGCTGACTTGCTCCTGATCAACGATTGCATTTATCAAAATCCAAGGTTCCAAATCCAAAAATATAGAAAATGTAATCCTCCTTCAACCCTGAACAGCAACCAGATCCCACAAGTATAGCAAAAACCCAATTCACAATCCAAATCAGGCTGCGGGCTTTCGTTCAGCACACCGGTATTCCCACGGTGGCGGGCATGTACAAGAATTGCACCAAGGAAGAAAGCCCTGAAATTGGCATATGAACACAAATAAAGCAAAGTTGGGGAGAGATGGAAACTTGCACAATCACAGCCATAGACCCATCATTCCCTGGACTCAAGACCTTCCCTTGACTCACCAACATGATGCCCTGAACCCAGTCCAATAAGATGGTTAAATGCCATATATCAAAAGTCACTACATAAACCCCAAAAATGTGTTCACTCCCCAGCCTCTAAATCCTAGCCCAATAGGGAAGGTGGCGTGTCATGGCCTAGAGTGGCACTCAGGACCATACCCTACCCTGACATAACCTTGGTTGGACTTGGAGTCGAATGGGCTTAGAGAAATGACCTATGAGTTTGAACTCATAACATGCCAAAAAACTGCCAATTCACACCATATTGGCCATATATCACATATATGCTCAAAATTGAAGTTACTACTTATCCGGAAGCTCCAAGCATGCATGGAATCGAAGTCTACCATTCATGGAGGATAGAGACCAAAGGCCAATGCCCATGCACATCCCCATTTTACCCTCGAAACCCTTTCGGATATGGGCGCCATGCACTGCCCAAGTCAGCCCATGATCTTGAGACCAATTCTGGAAATCCTTCGTGCGCCAAGCCAAATGGAGTACACGATCCGGCATATGGTGGTGTTCAACTCCAAAGCATATGCCAACATATGAACAACATACCATGGTTCGACTCTCCATAGGCTTCTTGCTGTTAGCTGACCAGGTGAGTACACAAAACGCAAAAATGAGCAAAAATTGAGGTCAAAAACATGAAAATATGACCAAATACAAAGTTGTCATGATAGTATATCTCTATGCTCACCCATGATATCCGCTCATGGTTCAATACACAAATGATTGGAACCATTTGCGAACAATTCCCCCACTTGGATCCCCAATCGGGCGCATGGAGATACCTTTGCCACTAATATCTACATGCCCCATGAAAATGGGAGTGCACCCATGGATCTCTTTATCAAACATACCATGAGCAATACATACGCGGTAGACTTGGTCTAGCGCTTTGAATTCCACAATTGGGACATGGGCAAAGCCCTTGTCACGTATGGCTCCCCATCTCTTCGGCCACACGAAGATATATAACATGTGCGTGAGCATATCAAACATATACCATGCATATAACAAATACCCTCAAAATGTGGCTCCCACCATGATATGCCATGTCCCTCCATTGACATAACTTCACGTTAAAAATGCGTAGGAACCCAAGGAAAGTTGCTATGCAACCCCAACACTCATGCGGCACACTCGAAAGTCGCATTAAAATATTCGGTTGCACGGTCCAAGAGTTATATATCACTTTATACCCTCTTGACCCTTTTCCCTTGCTACACCGGGCATGTGTGTGCACCAAAGGCGTATGATGCTTCCTAAATCAAGTTGAGACCAAGGCAGTTCCAACCCAACCTTCCTTCTTCTCTTTCCTCACACTCGCTCGTAGATATGGCTCTTCAAAGTGATCCCACGATTCGCTTTTGTTTCCCTTATATCTCCAAGTCAAATGGGTGGCAAGTATAAGGGAAACCTGATTCGGGCATAGGGAAAGGAGTATGACCAATCGAAGAAGTCCAAATCAAGTGCGGCGATGTCGAAGTCGAAAATCCGATTTCGACATCGCGAAAAATTCTGATAAAAATTTCCAGTGCTTATTTAGAGAAGTGCGGAAGCAACGAAGCCTTTGCTGATGAAATCTGACCCTTCAACGAAATATCCGCCAAAATATCTGGAAATAACAGTTAACCAATCGGTTAACGCAAAATCGCGAGCCAACTGACAGTCGCCGATACATTGACCATCAGAACGAAAGGCTGAAAAATTACGGAAACATTATGATAATAAAACCCTGTTGATTCCTGATATTCCGATATATAAATCTCCGCTGGCGGTGCCTCGGTTCTGAATATGGCCGCTCATAGCTGGAATGGCCAAACCTATCACACTATCACATCGGGTTAGATCAGGTGGATGGGAGAGTATGATATCAGCCAATGGCGGCTTGCCGGCACATAGATACACACCCCAAGTGACCCCAAGATGGCCACGGGGGTCCGAACCGGCTTCAATACGGACCACAGCCCCACCCGGACGCCCATGTGGCCGCCTCCCACCCACACCCCGGCACCACAACCAGTCAAGAACCGCAAGGGCCTCACGGCGCACACACGCAACACCGACAAGACCTACAGGGACGCCCAGACCCCAAGCCAGCACAACACCAACCCCCGCCCCCCCCACCACCAACAGCGCCACCCCACCACCACCCCCCCCCCGCCCCCCCCCCGAGACCAGGCCATGGACGCAAAACGCGGCAGCCAGCACCAGCCAATTGACGTCGATGCCCCCGCCAACACACGCCACCGCGAATCCCCCCTCCCGCGACCGCCACAAGAGACCCCATCACCAGACCCCACACGCGACAATGACGACCACCCCCCCCAACCCACACCACCCCCCCCATCACACCCCGCACCACCAGCCGCCGCACCGGCCGAACCCTACGCCCTACACAACCCCGCAGCGGTACGGCAGCACCTCCGGGGACTCGGGGAACAGGACGTGCTGTGCCTCCGGACCTCTGGCACCAGCACCCGCATCCGGGCGGCCACCCTGGTCCAGGCGGCCACCCTGGGGGAAGGCGTCCGAGACTTCCTCTTCGACGCCTTCCTCCAGGTCGTCCGACACGACCGCCCCCCACGCGCCACCCCAGACAGCGAGAGCCCGCCCCCCACGGGGAGCTGGATCTGGGTGCCCCCCATCGACTGGGGGCGACACCTAGTCGGACACCCCGTGCCGGAGCGGGACAGCACCCAGGGCCGCACCCGCTACCGCGAGCCCAACATGGCCCACCCCCCACCCGGCGCCACCCCCGACAACACCAAAGAGTGGGAGCGGGAAACATGGGTAGCCCGGATGGCCTCCCTGAGCAACTTCCGGCACCACGTCCCGGGGGACATCCCCACCCCCGACGAGCGGCAGCCAGCCCCCTCCACGTACATGACCCTCATGTACAATCTGCACTACACCCTCTCCACCACCCACTACCACGCACCCACTGACCACTGGGTGGTACACGGCACCGACTCCATCCTCCCTGCCGACTACGCCCCCCCCCACACAACCCAGGCCTCGACACGTACGCCAGGGGGGACGACCCGGACGACCCCCACACCTGGGGCATGTGGGAACGCAAATCCCTGGACACGCTGCTCTCCATCCGCAGCGGGGTCGCAAAATTTAGGACACTCACCAAAAAAGACGGACAATAGAGTCGCGACGGCGAAGAAGCTGAGCGTTGCTTGCCCCAAACCACCTAGCAAAGTGCGTGCCCTAGGCGCTAGGGACTTGTGCGCGCCCCAAAACAAACCACACATAGACAACAACAACGCCACCGGCCGCCGACAACCAAGTATGTTATATGCCGCGCAACGCTAGAAACCAACGAAACAAGCACAACGCGGTAAGAGGAACACAAGGAGAGAACAAGTATCCAACGAACCGCACCACGGTGGAGATATACCACAAGTATACGACCAAGCAATGCAAGCCCACTCGCATAGGGAATACCACGACGCCGTAACACGCGAAGGAGATTACAACAAAAAAAAAAGAAGCCGCAAAGATATGTTGCATGTCATGCATGAATAACACACACAAGCGGCAACAACGCCACCGGCCGCCGAAAAACAAGTATGTTACGCCATGCATATAGCCGTAGCGCATATCGCCATGCATAACGCCGTAACAAACACAAAACAAGGAAGTTACGTGTCAAGCAACGCCAAAGTGCGCCGCCACGAAAAGCGCAACGAAAACCGCACCGGCAAGGAAAACCAAAAAAAGGTGACACCGAATGAATGCCTATACCCACCCCCGCACACATAGGGAAAGAAAGGTATGCCCGTACGTGCGTGCCCGGATCGCCGCAAGGTCATCACCGCCACGGACGAGCAAAATGGTATGAAGGGACACGACGGGGGAACAAAAAACCAACAAAGGAGAGAAGAACGCATGAAGGAGGCCACACACCACCGAGGTGAAGCACAACACACATAAAAGCACACAAACAAAAAAGAAAACATACACAACATGCACACGTGGCTAGTTGGATCCAAGTATGTTACATGCCATGCTACGCTACGCAACGAACACGAGATAAGAACGGCAACCACGCCAACAAAAGCAAAAGGTGACCACGAGGCGTAACCGAGATGTGCCCACCCCCCACCCGCACGCCCGCTTACGTAGGAAGCGAAAGGGAGCGAAAGGGGACAAAAGGTATGCCGCCGCATGCAAACAAATAGTAGGCAACGGGGGAGCCGCACACCACCACCAAGAACGCAAGTATGTTACCATGTCGTACCACGCCGCCAACCGCCCGGTTCGCGCCACCAACCGAAACGGGAAAAACGAAATGGCCTTCGGCCAGGGAGTGGTTGTCACGGGGGGCTAACGGTCCTGCCCTGCGGTGCAATGCGGGGCGACCGTGACAACTGCTCTTACAGCACAACCACCCTTTTTGTTGCGCTGATTAGAACATGGACACATATAGCATAGCGCCGTGTGCCGGATTCCGACAAACACACGTTGCCACGCTTCCTTGTGCATGCACCCACGTTCCCTTCCCCTCACAGGTCCCAAGGAGAAGTGTATGCTCGTGCTTGCGTCGTTTGGGCGTTAAAGTAGGGTTGTCTTGGACGCTTAGGCATGTTTTGCGTCGTGCCGTCGTCTCTCATTCGCGAACGCCCGGCCCGCGCGATACACACGCAGGCAAGGCGAGAGGACTAGGACACATTAAGGTAGTGGGGAAAGAAACAAGTATGTTGCATGTCACGCCGCGCGCGCGGAACGGACAACGAGCAAAGGTAGCGACCAAAGAGGTGTGTGGAGCCAAGACGAGAGCAAGTAGGAAATAAACCTACGCACACGCATGTCGCACACGCATGTTGCATGACGTACCAGCCAGCTCGAGGTGCCGTGTCGCGACAAAATTCCCGCCGCCGCACGCCCGTTTACACCCTCTCTCTACGCAGGTTCAAAGGAGAAAGCCCGACGAGAAAGCATGGCGAGCCGGCAAGGAAAAAGACCGAGACACGCAACAAAGCGGAGGCAGAAAAAAGTGCATGTCAGGGAGAAGGGTAGAGGAAAGGGTAAAGAGCAACGAAGCCACGAAAGGAACGAGGGGTAGCCAGCGGCCGAGCAAGGGGCGCGCACAGGGAAGGGGGCACGGCAGGCACACGGCGAGCACAACACCGCACCGAGACACCGGAGAGGGGAGCACCAGAGGAACAAGGGAAGAGCGGCACCACGAGCCACGACACGCACGGCACAGACACCACACACACCGCACACACCCAACGAGCCCCGGCAGCCCACCCAGTGGGCGGGCAGTCGAGGGAGGGACAGCGCCTGACCTCAGACGCCCCTCACAATGGTGGAAGGCACACCCCCCGGGGACGCCCTTCCGCCACCCCCACAGCGAGCAACGCCGGCCCGCAGGGGCGCACGCTGTGGGGCCGGTGCTGGGTCCCCACGCCCGCACCGACCACACCCAGGACACACGGGACGCGGAACCCTGGCTGCCCGCTCCAGAGGACGGGCGGCCGGGGGAGGGACAGCGCCTGACACCAGGCGCCCCTCACAACGGTGGAAGGCACCCCCCCCAGGGACGCCCTTCCGCCACCCCCACAGCGAGCAACGCCAGCCCGCAAGGGCGCACGCCGTCGGGCCGGTGCTGGGTCCGCACGCCCGCATCGACCGCACCCGAGACACACGGGTCGCGGAACCCAGGCTGCCCGCTCCAGAGGACAGGCGGCCGGGGGAGGGACAGCGCCTGACACCAGGCGCCCCTCACAACGGTGGAAAGCACCCCCCCCGGGGACGCCCTTCCGCCACCCCCACAGCGAGCAACGCCATCCCGCAAGGGCGCACGCCGTGGGGCCGGTGCTGGGTCCCCACGCCCGCACCGACCGCACCCGGGACACACGGGACGCGGAACCCTGGCTGCCCGCTCCAGAGGACGGGCAGCTGGGGCAGGGACAGCGCCGGACACCAGGCGCCCCTCACAACGGTGGAAAGCACCCCCCCCGGGGACGCCCTTCCGCCACCCCCACAGCGAGCAACGCCAGCCCGCAAGGGCGCACGCCGTGGGGCTGTTGCTGGGTCTCCACGCTCGCATCAACAGCACCCGAGACACACGGGTCGCAGAACCCAGGCTGCCCGCTCCAGAGGACGGCCAGCCGGGGGAGGGACAGCGCCTGACCCTAGACGCCCCTCACAACGGTGGAAGGCACCCCCCCAAGGGAACGCCCTTCCGCCACCTCCACAGCGAGCAACGCCATCCCGCAAGGGAGCACGCTGTGGGGCCGGTGCTGGGTCCCCACGCCCGCACCGACCGCACCCAGGACACACGGGACGCGGCACCCTGGCTGCCCGCTCCAGAGGACGGGCGGCCGGGGGAGGGACAGCGCCTGACACCAGGCGCCCCTCACAACGGTGGAAAGCACCCCCCCCGGGGACGCCCTTCCGCCACCCCCACAGCGAGCAACGCCAGCCGGCAAGGGCGCACGCCGTGGGGCCGGTGCTGGGTCCCCACGCCCGCATCGACTGCACCCGGGACACACGGGTCGCGGAACCCAGGCTGCCTGCTCCAGAGGACGGGCGGCCGGGGGAGGGACAGCGCCTGACAAAAGGCGCCCCTCACAACGGTGGAAAGCACCCCCCCCGGGGACGCCCTTCCGCCACCCCCACAGCGAGCAACGCCATCCCGCAAGGGCGCACGCTGTGGGGCTGGTGCTGGGTCCCCAGGCCCGCGCCGACCGCACCCGGGACACACGGGACGCGGAACCCTGGCCGCCCGCTCCAGAGGACGGGCGGCCGGGGGAGGGACAGCGCCTGACACCAGGCGCCCCTCACAACGGTGGCAGGTCAACCCCCCCGGGGACGGCCCCCCACCACCCCCGCGGCACGCAGCCCCCACAGGGCATGCAGGCCAAGGGGACAGTGTTGGGCCCCCACACCCACACACCCGCGCCCACAGCACGTGGGTGGCGGACCCAAACAGCCCGCCCAATGGGCGGGGAGTCGGCGGAGGGACAGCGCCTGACCCCAGACGCCCCTCACAAAGGTTGAAGGCACCCCCCCAGGGGACACCCTTCCGCCACCCCAACAGCGAGCAACGCCAGCCCGCAAGGGAGCACGCTGTGGGGCCGGTGCTGGGTCCCCACGCCCGTACCGACCGCACCCGGGACACACGGGATGCGGAACCCTGGCTGCCTGCTCCAAAGGACGGGCGGCCAGGGGAGGGACAGCGCCTGACACCAGGCGCCCCTCACAACGGTGGCAGGCCACCCCCCCGGGGACGGCCCCCCACCACCCCCGCGGCATGCAGCCCTCACAGGGCATGCAGGCCAAGGGGACAGTGTTGGGCCCCCACAACAACACACCCGCGTCCACAGCACGTGGGTGGCGGACCCCAACAGCCCGCCCAGAGGGCGGGCAGTCGGGGGAGGGACAGCGCCTGACCTCAGACGCCCCTCCCAATGGTGGAACGCACCCCCCCCGGGGACGCCCTTCCGCCACCCCCACAGCGAGCAACGCCGGCCCCCAAGGGCGCACGCTGTGGGGCCGGTGCTGGGTCCCCACGCCCCCATCGACTGCACCCGGGACACACGGGTCGCGGAACCCAGGCTGCCCGCTCCAGGGGACGGGCGGCCCGGGGAGGGACAGCGCCTGACACCAGGCGCCCCTCACAACGGTGGCGGGCCACCCATCGGGGACGGCCCCCCACCACCCCCGCGGCATGCAGCCCTCACAGGGCATGCAGGCCAAGGGGACAGTGTTGGACCCCCACACCCACACACCCGCGCCCACAGCACGTGGGTGGCGGACCCCAACAGCCCGCCCAGAGGGCGGGCAGTCGGGGGAGGGACAGCGCCTGACCCCAGACGCCCCTCACAATGGTGGAATGCACCCTTCTCGGGGACGCCCGTCCGCCATCCCCACAGCGAGCAACGCCGGCCCGCAGAGGCGCGCGCTGTGGGGCCGGTGCTGGGTCCCCACGCCCGTGCCGACCGCACCCGGGACACACGGGACGCGGAACCCTGGCTGCCCGCTCCAGAGGACGGGCGGCCGGGGGAGGGACAGCGCCTGACACCAGGCGCCCCTCACAACGATGGCAGGCCATCCCCCCGGGGACGGCCCCCCACCACCCCCGCGGCATGCAGCCCCCACAGGGCATGCAGGCCGCGGGGACGGTGTTGGGCTCCCACACCCACACACCCGCGACCACAGCACGTGGGTGGTGGACCCCAACAGCCCGCCCAGTGGGCGGGCAGTCGGGAGAGGGACGGCGCCTGACCCCAGACACCCCTCACAATGGTGGAAGGCACCCCCCCCGGGGATACCCTTCCGCCACCCCCACAGCGAGCAACGCCGGCCCGCAAGGGCGCACGCTGTGGGGCCGGTGCTGGGTCCCCATGCCCGCGCCGACCGCACCCGGGACACACGGATTGCGGAACCCTGGCCGCCCGCTCCAGAGGACGTGCGGCCGGGGGAGGGACAGCGCCTGACACCAGGCGCCCCTCACAACGGTGGCAGGCCACCCCCCCCGGGGATGGCCCCCCGCCACCCCCGCGGCATGCAGCCCCCACAGGGCATGCAGGCCAAGGGGACAGTGTTGGGCCCCCACACCCACACACCTGCACCCACAGCACGTGGGTGGCGGACCCCAACAGCCCGCCCAGTGGGCGAGCAGTTGGGGGAGGGACAGCGCCTGACCCCAGACGCCCCTCACAATGGTGGAAGGCTCCTCCCCCGGGGACGCCCTTCCGCCAGCCCCACAGCGAGCAACGCCGGCCCGCAAGGGCGCACGCTGCCAGGCTGGTGCTGGGTCCCCACGCCCGCACCGACCGCACCCGGGACACACGGGACGCGGAACCCTGGCCGCCCGCTCCAGAGGACGGGCGGCCGGGGGAGGGACAGCGCCTGACACCAGGCGCCCCTCACAACGGTGGCAGGTCAACCCCCCCGGGGACGGCCCCCCACCACCCCCGCGGCACGCAGCCCCCACAGGGTATGCAGGCCAAGGGGACAGTGTTGGGCCCCCACACCCACACACCCGCGCCCACAGCACGTGGGTGGCGGACCCCAACAGCCCGCCCAATGGGCGGGGAGTCGGCGGAGGGACAGCGCCTGACCCCAGACGCCCCTCACAATGGTTGAAGGCACCCCCCCAGGGGACACCCTTCCGCCACCCCAACAGCGAGCAACGGCAGCCCGCAAGGGAGCACGCTGTCGGGCCGGTGCTGGGTCCCCACGCCCGTACCGACCGCACCCGGGACACACGGGACGCGGAACCCTGGCTGCCTGCTCCAAAGGACGGGCGGCCAGGGGAGGGACAGCGCCTGACACCAGGCGCCCCTCACAACGGTGGCAGGCCACCCCCCCGGGGACGGCCCCCCACCACCCCCGCGGCATGCAGCCCTCACAGGGCATGCAGGCCAAGGGGACAGTGTTGGGCCCCCACAACAACACACCCGCGTCCACAGCACGTGGGTGGCGGACCCCAACAGCCCGCCCAGAGGGCGGGCAGTCGGGGGAGGGACAGCGCCTGACCTCAGACGCCCCTCCCAATGGTGGAACGCACCCCCCCCGGGGACGCCCTTCCGCCACCCCCACAGCGAGCAACGCCGGCCTCCAAGGGCGCACGCTGTGGGGCCGGTGCTGGGTCCCCACGCCCCCATCGACTGCACCCGGGCCACCCGGGTCGCGGAACCCAGGCTGCCCGCTCCAGGGGACGGGCGGCCCGGGGAGGGACAGCGCCTGACACCAGGCGCCCCTCACAACGGTGGCAGGCCACCCCCCCGTGGACGGCCCCCCACCACCCCCGCGGCATGCAGCCCTCACAGGGCATGCAGGCCAAGGGGACAGTGTTGGGCCCCCACACCGACACACCCGCGCCCACAGCACGTGGGTGGCGGACCCCAACAGCCCGCCCAGAGGGCGGGCAGTCGGGGGAGGGACAGCGCCTGACCCCAGACGCCCCTCACAATGGTGGAAGGCACCCTTCTCGGGGACGCCCGTCCGCCATCCCCACAGCGAGCAACGCCGGCCCGCAAGGGCGCGCGCTGTGGGGCCGGTGCTGGGTCCCCACGCCCGTGCCGACCGCACCCGGGACACACGGGACGCGGAACCCTGGCTGCCCGCTCCAGAGGACGGGCGGCCGGGGGAGGGACAGCGCCTGACACCAGGCGCCCCTCACAACGATGGCAGGCCACCCCCCCGGGGACGGCCCCCCACCACCCCCGCGGCATGCAGCCCCCACAGGGCATGCAGGCCGCGGGGACGGTGTTCGGCTCCCACACCCACACACCCGCGACCACAGCACGTGGGTGGCGGACCCCGACAGCCCGCCCAGTGGGCGGGCAGTAGGGAGAGGGACGGCGCCTGACCCCAGACGCCCCTCACAATGGTGGAAGGCACCCCCCCCGGGGATACCCTTCCGCCACCCCCACAGCGAGCAACGCCGGCCCGCAAGGGCGCACGCTGTGGGGCCGGTGCTGGGTCCCCATGCCCGCGCCGACCGCACCCGGGACACACGGATTGCGGAACCCTGGCCGCCCGCTCCAGAGGACGTGCGGCCGGGGGAGGGACAGCGCCTGACACCAGGCGCCCCTCACAACGGTGGCAGGCCACCCCCCCCGGGGATGGCCCCCCGCCACCCCCGCGGCACGCAGCCCCCACAGGGCATGCAGGCCAAGGGGACAGTGTTGGGCCCCCACACCCACACACCTGCACCCACAGCACGTGGGTGGCGGACCCCAACAGCCCGCCCAGTGGGCGAGCAGTTGGGGGAGGGACAGCGCCTGACCCCAGACGCCCCTCACAATGGTGGAAGGCACCTCCCCCGGGGACGCCCTTCCGCCACCCCCACAGCGAGCAACGCCGACCCGCAAGGGCGCACGCTGCCGGGCTGGTGCTGGGTCCCCACGCCCGCACCGACCGCACCCGGGACACACGGGACGCGGAACCCTGGCTGCCCTTTCCAGAGGACGGGCGGCCGGGGGAGGGACAGCACCTGACACCAGGCGCCCCTCACAACGGTGGCAGGCCACCCCCCCCGGGCACGGCCCCCCACCACCCCCGCGGCATGCAGCCCCCACAGGGCACGCAGGCCAAGGGGACAGTGTTGGGCCCCCACACCCACAAGCGCCTGACCCCAGACGCCCCTCGCAACAGTAGAAGGCACCTCCCCCGAGGACGCCTTACCGCCACCCCCACAACCCCAAGCCAAGTAGGGGGGAACCGGAACCGGACCGCCCCCCCCCAAGCACGCCAGACGGAGCAAGGGACCGGGGCAGGACACGCGGAGGGGCACGGACCACGTGGAACGGCTCTACCAGCGCCCAGTGCCGGGACCACGCGAGGTGCGCACGCCACACCACCCAGGGGGGCGGGGAGCGGACGCCGCGGGAGCGCGAGCGCACACACACGAAAGGGACACGCGGGGACTACCAGAAGGGCAACCGGACCGAGCGCGCGGAACGCACAGACCACGTGGAATGGCGTAGCAGCGAGCGAGGGTAAGGGACATCCGGACGGGACGGCCCGCCACACGCAGCGCGGAACACGCGGGAGGGGGGGGGGGGGAAACGAGAGAGACACAACACCAGGTACCGGCCCGAACCCCCCGAACGGGCCGCGAGCGCCGCACACACACAGACGGGGAACTGCACCCGCCAAGGCAGTAGTGGCGCACAGCGCCACGCCCCAACCCCTAGGCTAGGCAGCCTCCGCGCCAGCCCAAGGGGGTCCCACTGGCGACAAGCCAGTAGCACGGGCCCGGCGGCGCCGGCGCCCCGTGCGACCACGCATTAGGGGGGCGACGCAGTGGGTAAGCGCCCGCAGCCACGGCTGCGAATTGATGCACAGACCGGGGAGTGGCGAAACGGGGAAGCGGGGGAAGGACGGGGCTCCGAGCTCTGTGAACCCGGGGGACTCCGCCACCAGGCAGGAAATGCGTCTTGGAGGGCCCCCCACTAGGACCCGGTGGGGAGGATATCACCTGGCCCGACCAGGTGGCCCCCCGGGGCCGAAAGGCGTCTAGTACCCGCAAAATCAAACCTCAAACCTCAAACCTCTCCATCCGCAGCGGCAGCCAGGGCCTTGGTAGGGCGATGTATTGCCTCGCCAAGTGGACCCAACGGACCTCGGGGATCCCCACGGACCCTGGGTGTGGGTGGTCACGCTGCACCTCCAGCAGAGGGAAGCCCCCCCAGACCGCAGGGGAACCACCCCCCCACGCCCCACCACTCTACAGCTCTGCCCATACATGGTGGCAGCCCGCCTCATGGCGCTGCTGTGGCCGGGCCCAGACACCCCCACCCAAAACTACCCCCACCTCACAGAGGAGGACATGCCCGGCATCCAGTGATGCTTCTTCCGCACCCTCAACTACCTCCAGCAAACACACCCGCACGTCCTGGAGCAGATATGACCGGCCCCCGGGTAACCCACGTGCCCGCGCAACCAAGACAACGCCGCCACACCAGAACCAGCACGCACGGATCACCAGGAAAACCGTGCGCACACACCCGGTGCCCGAACCCGCACCCTCGTTCTCGCTACTTGCAGGACCCAGCATCATACGCCCGCCCCTGAAGCCCAGGACCCTCCGCCGTCTCCCACAGCCCTCTCCTCCGCCTCCGACTCCACAACCTCCACCACCACGACCACCTCATCCACCACCACCACCACGTCCTCATCCAGCACTCCACCCCCCAGGCCGCGGGGGACACCTCCCAAACGGGACCTCAAACACCCCCACCGCGAGCAACCCCGCCGCCGCCAAGGCCCACGCCCCGACGAGGCCCACAGCCCCGATCCAGCCGAAACCCAAGACCGCCGCCATAAGGCCACCCAAACCCGTCAGCACGCCACGACCGCAACCCGCAGCCAAGCCCAAACCCAAGTCCAAACCCGGCGCCACGACGGCAGCGCGAGCCCGGCCCCCCAAGGACGTCCTCTATGACATTCAGCCCCAGCCGTTCCAGGCCCGGAGGCAGCAGCGCCCAGCACGCCGCCCTCCCACCGTCACCGACGCCGCCGCCACCACCTTCATAGCGGAGCGCGCCACGGCCGAGGCACGACGCACCTGGTCCCGCCACCTCTCAAAGCCCGCACCCCAGGCCCACGGACCGCCCCCGACCAGGCCAGAACGACGCCAGGGTCCGCCAGCAGCGTCCCCGCCCCCCTACCAACCCTCGATGACAGCCCACATACAGCGCATGTCCCACTACCGCCGCCGCCGCGAGTCCCCGCCCAACCCCGGGGCGGAGACCGTGCGCGCACACCCGCGGGTCCACATCCGCGCGCGCCCCCACTCCCCGCGCGCCCCCACGAAACAGGACTACGAGGAATCCCCCAGGCCCGCCACCGCCACCGGTCCCCACGACCCCGTCACAACCACCCACGCCCACTCCTCCGCCCAAGACCGCAGGCCCGCCCAGGGACAGTGCTGGCAGCGCTGGACCCAGACGCAGCTCTGAGAGCTGCGAAAGTGGGCCCAGGGGGGAGCCCTCCCTCGAGGGCCTGTTCCATCGGCCCCGCAAGGGGTCGGTGAAGAACTGCTGCCTCCGGCCGGCGGGGGGTTGGATGCCGCAGGCCGCATGGGAAGCCATGCTGGCCGATGCGCTCCAGCCCCTGGGAGTCCACCCCCGCAACCTCCCCGCGCCCCAGGACCACCCGTATGTCCTCAGGCGCCTGCGGGAGACCCTCCAGGAGACACAGCGAGACGGCATCCGCCTGTGAGACATCACCCAAAGCCCAGCCCCGCACAAACACACCCCCTCACCACCCCACAAGCGTCGGCGCACCGACACCGGCGGCACCCACAGCACCCCAGGAGCCCTGCGCACCACACAACACGACGCGCCTGACCCCCCGGCCAGCGGCGCCGCCACCTAACCCCGTTACCCAGCAAACCACCACCACGGGGCGCCACGCCAGGCCCCGCCCAGAAGTCACCAAATGAACCGGACGCCGAAGGACGCCAACGCACACGACAACGGGCACCACTACGCCCAAAGGCACCGAACCCAGGCCCGCTACCGTCGCAACCGCCTAACCGAGCCAAAACCCAAACACAAATCAAACCCGAGCCACACCCCGAAACCGCTAACCCTTGACTCCTAACCAGGCCCGCCGAGGGAACAACGTAACCACAGC
The DNA here is from genome assembly GCA_964036045.1 of Eutreptiella sp. 'Long Island Sound 2002'. Classification (NCBI taxonomy): domain Eukaryota; phylum Euglenozoa; class Euglenophyceae; order Eutreptiales; family Eutreptiaceae; genus Eutreptiella; species Eutreptiella sp. 'Long Island Sound 2002'. Next base: position 175,714,326 of record OZ038381.1, read on the forward strand.
CCACACCCACAACCCACACAGCCGCCTAACCAGCCAGCTCCAGAAGCAAAGAGACACCTCACCAAACCCACCCTGGCCAAAGCCCGTGTACATCAGGACGCGCGAGCCGCACCCCTGGGGCGCGACCGCCGACACAGCCCCGATGACACACGCCAGAGGACACAACACTATTGCATCGCCGCACCAGCTGCCCATGCCTGTGCCTGCAGTGTACGCGCGCCCCTGTTCTTCTTTTCTTTCCATCAAAAAAAACGAAAATTAGGGGGGGAGGAAGAGGGACACAACCACCCATGGCACACGCGCACCGCACACAGCGCGCACACCGGCGAACGGGAGGCAAGTGGCCCAGGACACCGCACACGCAACACAACACACCGAGCGAGCATACCGGTGAACAGGAGCCAAGTGGCCCAGGACACCGCAGACGCAACACAGCAAACCGCGCGGGCACACCGGTGAACAGGAGCCAAGCGGCCCAGGACACTGCACACACGTAGGGCGGCCGAGGGACAGGAAAGGGCCAATACGCCATGGGTCGGACGCACTGGGGCGACCCAGCCGACCCACCGGGCCAGTGGCAGGAGTGGTACTCCAAGGCCACTGGTCTGAGCCCGGCCAGGCTGCATCGGGGACCATGGCAAACGTCACCCGGAGCCATGGAAGCAACTGGTGACAGGCGAGCCGGTACACAGTCCAGGAGGGGCCACCTGCCAAGCAGAGTGGCCCCGCAACTCAAGCCACAAGGGTGAGGCGGTCGTACCGTAGACTAGCGGGAGCAATACCCCTTGTGGTGAGAGATACTCCACACGGCTGGGCAGCCCCCAGAGCTGCCGCCCAAAGGAGGGGGCATGTGGCCCTACCCATGGGCACATGTGGGGACACCCTGCCACCTGGGACACATGGACCGGGTGGCCGCGACAATGCCTTCCCAAGCACATGCGGGAGCGGCTCAAGAGGCACCTGACATAGGGCAGTGGGAGGGACAGGGCGTCCCCTTGGTAAGACCTTCTTCCTGCAATGTCAAAGGAGGCATCCCGAGCTCCCGAAGATACCTACCTACCTACCTCCAAAGCTGGGCAAACACGCCAGCGCAAGAACTCACCAGAGTCCACTGAGTGTCTCTCCAAAAGAAGACAGCCCACAAAATTAGGTGCAAAGCCAAAAACAATGCCTGAAGTCAGGAGGGTCAGCGCCAAGGGCAACTGCAGTGGCAGCGCCATCGCTGATATATATAAGCCACTGAAAAAACTCGAACTCCAAAACAGCCCAGATGCCACAAATGCACACCAGGGCACTGTCTCAAAGAAGTAAGGCAATCCTGATAATATGTATGCCCCAACAAGTGCAAAACACTTGGCGACTGAGGCTGCCAGCGCCTCAGTGATATACATGTTTTTGTCATCAACTCATTTGCACTCAGATTCACCTGACAAAAGGGAGCACCCCTGGGAGCTGAGGGTGCAGGCACACAGGATGCGCACGCACATCTACCACACACCTACACCCATTCGTGGACGCGCCTGCACATCAACACACACTCCCAGTGAGCATGTACCCTGTCCTGGAGCCTGTAGGTATAGTGTGACACTCACGCGTGGACGTGCACGCACATCAACAGAAGTGTGCAAGAACATTTAAACCTTCTTTCTCAAGCGCTGTGTCCTTTTTCCTCTGACCTTAGTCAGCTCACTGGCCATCGTGACCTCCATCGCCTCCAGCGAGGTCAGAAATTTGTCCGAAACTCTTGTGTTTCTTCGGTACCCTGCGACGTGGCTCCACGTCGCAGGGTTCTTGCCAACTTCTCCATACCAACGTAACGAAGAAACATATAGTTCTCAGCGCTTTCTTACTCTCCCCTGTAATGCTGCTCGGCGGCGACAAGTTCATACAGCGCGCACAAGTCCACCAGAACTTTGGAGTTGAAATCTCGAACTAGGACGCTTTCTTTCCTTTCACGCACGCGTCCCCTCGTGTCAACGTGCTCATCGACGCATTCAAGCAAGTTAAAGGAGTAAAACCCATACTTCGCGTGCCTCGTGCAAACCTTTCCACGATTTTTGTCATCCGGCAGCAACCCGGTTAGAGCTCGTAAGCGTGTCTCCCATGCATCAAACCCGAGACTGTCGTAACCAACCCAGTGATTGTCCGGCAGCTCTCGTCGTATCAAGCAAACCGACACCTCGCCAACACCACATTGCTCCACAAAATGAGCCCTGTCGTTGCAAGCTGCTGCAAAAGTGACCATGGTGGCGTAGCAGAGGACGACGCCGCAGGAGCGCTGTGCGGTTGTCCGGACCGTAGTTGTCGATCTTGTAACCAGCCATACCTCCGTATACCCCAATTCCACAAGTACACGAAGAGAATGACTGATTATGACCCCAGATCGACAAATCTTTTGTCCGGGTCTACATCATATCTACAAAATGAGATAGTAACACACAATGCTTTTTTATGATACAATCTCTGTGAAACATGCACTAAATGTCGTAACAAAACTTGAATACTACGCACACGCGGGCGACCTATAATCTACAAAGTCCGGGTCCGCATGTGCTGCAACTCAATCCCATTACAAAATTATTGTGAATGCCCGAATTTATAAAGACGAATCTCGAATGTTGTAGAGCATATCATTGTGTGTTACATGTCTACAGGTATGTGCCGCTGGTGAGGCCCGGCAAGGGTCTATGAATCTTTCGTACAATGGGTATGGATGAACCACTTGCACAAGGATGCAATAGACGACATGAAATGTGTTGAGCTTGCATGCCACTAACAGGGTTCAGGTGTTGTTTGCAGCATTTTTGGATAAAAGCATGGCTTTTCCAAAAAAGCAGGCAGAGATCAGCGGAACAAACATGGAGTGAACAATTCCACGTGGGAGAGGAACAATCAAGTTCAACCCAAACGGGTCCCAAAGGAAAATGGGTAGGTATCGAACCTCAACAGTGGAGAGACGGAACCCTCAAGGAGGTGCCGGACAACTCCAGCTTCCAAGAACTGGCTGCCAAACACCAAGAAAAGGAGAACCCAAGTGGCGAGGTCTCTGGCCCTATTACAGAAAGATTCATATTTGGTCTTGCATATCTTGCACCCTACTTGCCCAGGCCACACCACATGTTAGAGGATGACATGCGACGTTCATTCTCCACTGCCCAGCTGAGGATCGCGTGCAGCGACTCCATCATGGCGTAGCAAGTGGGAGTCACGCAGCGCCGCAAGTATTGCTGATGCGCTGAGCAACGGCGATAGAAGTCAAGACCACTTCAGCTATGTGCTGTATTGGCACCAGTCTGACGACAGCGCAGCCGAAAGAGATTCCTAGTGGAAGTATTTGGATGAAGCAACGCTGCAGGAGCTCTTCAAAACCGGTCCAAGGGAGTCCATGGAGATTCGCGCGGCGAGTGAAGCAGGATCAGCAAGTTCAGACTCCGTTGCAGATGCAGCAGATGCAATGAAGCGATTATCCATGAGGGTGCCGCTGTGGGCGACTGTTGTTCAAATGGCTGAGATCCCGGAGGACCAGGAGCATACTCGTGATGCGGCGGGTCACTGCAAAATATGTGGTCCAGATCTGTTCTACATGTGCCTGTTATCAGAATGTCCGTTGAGGAAGCTTTGGTAGAGAAGGGCCGTCGCCAGTTGAGTCTTCGTGCGCCACACAGACCTAGCACAACGGCCCACGCCACAGAGAGTTCATCATCGCCGGGAAGCGAGTACTCAACTTCGACGAACGGGCGTCAACACGTGCCGGCGGCGAGGCCACGTGCAAGCGGCGATGGTTTGAATGTGCGTGAACGGCCAGTTCCAAGGCTGTCGGTTCACTTCTAAGAAGGGGGCTGAAGCCAGTCTGGCTGCTCCTAGACCGTCTTCGGCACAAGCCTCGTAATGGTTAGCGTCATGTTTAATATTTCTATTTGAACTATATACACTTTTGCATATTTCATTATTGTTTTGTAGCTTTGAGACAGAGCGCGCCGTAGAGCGCGAGTCGCGGTCGCCTGATGAGCGATGTAGCCGTTACCATTCACTACAAGAGCTTATGAAGCGCCAAAATTTATAGAAAAAAAAGGATTTTGAACGCCGCAGTTAGAATTTTTCTAAATGCCCGAATTTATAGAGACGCTTCGCGAACGTTGTAGAGTATATCGTTCACGAAAGAACCAGGTGCATGCCTTGTTCTTTGTATGTTACGTGTCTGCAGGTGAAGCCGGTTCGGACCCCCGTGGCCATCTTTGGGTCACTTGGGGTGTGTATCTATGTGCCGGCAAGCCTCCATTGGCTGATATCATACTCTCCCATCTACCTGACCTAACTGGATGTGATGGTGTGATAGGTTTGGCCATTCCGGCTATGAACGGCCATATTCAGTACCGAGGCGCCGCCAGCTGAGATTTATATATCAGAATATCAGGAATCAACAGGGTTTTTTTCATCATAATGTTTCCGTGATTTTTCAGCCTTTCGTTCTGATTGTCAATGTATCGGCGACTGTCAGTTGGCTCGCGATTTTGCGGTAACCGATTGGTTAACTGTTATTTACAGATATTTTGGCGGAAACCCCGATGAAGGGTCAGGTGTCATCAGTAAAGGGTTCGTAGCCTCCGCAATTTTCATATTATACACTCGCAAAATTTAATCCGATTTTTTCAGACTTTCAGAATCGGATTTTCGACTTCGACATCGCCGCACTCTATATGATGAATCTCGAGTGGTCATACATTTTTCCCCGATCACGAATCAACCTTCCTTTTGTTGTGCCCTTCATTTTGCTTGGAGTTATAGTCGAAACAAAAGTGATTCCTGAGACCACTTTGAAGAATCATATCTCCGGCTCACGGCGAGGAATATCAATATCAAGAATCGGGTTGGAACCGCCTTGGTCTCAACTTAATTTAGGAAGCATCAAACGCCTTTGGTGTGTACACATGCCCGGTATAGCAAGGGATAATGGTCAAGAGGGTAGAAAGTGATATATAACTCTTGGACCGTGCAACCGAATATTTTATTGCGACTTTCGAGTGTACCGCATGAGTGTTGGGGTTGCATAGCAACCAGGGTTGGAAAAGACGGCGTACATATACGCGTAACGTATATATACGCGTATCGTATCGCGAGAATACAATACAGTACGTGTCTGAGGTTTGAGGTGGGCAGCCCGGTCTCGTGCCTCCGGTGTGCTGGGGCGTAGCAGGGTGGCGAGTTCCTCTTTCGTGGTCCAGATGTCATGGACGAGTTGTTGGAGGGTGAGGTCTGGTGGTGCTCCCGTGTGGCTGGTGTCACGCTCCATGCCGCATGCTTATGCCGCCCGGCGCATGGCGGTGGTGAGTGTCGGTGCATCCGGGCGGCGCAGGATGGCGTGTAGGGCCATGTTATACCTATGCCAGGCGCCGTGGTCGTCCTCAGCCGGGAACTGCAGTGTGGGTGGGAGGGTGTTGTCCGGCAGGGTGGCTGCGGGTGGGGGTAGGTTGGGGATGATGAGGTGGATGTAGAGGGGTCGGTGGCCCGTGCCTGTGGGCGGGAGGTCCCCGTAGCAGGGTTGGAAAAGACGGCGTATATATACGCGTAACGTATATATACGCGTACCGTATCGCGAGAATACAATACAGTACGCGTCTGCTGGGGGGGCCACCGACTGGCGCCAGACGCGCGTGCTGCCGCAGAGAATGAGGTTAAAAACTAACAAAACGCGAGATTTTCATGTTTCTGCAGGCTGCCGACATTTTGGATGCACCAAAATTTTAACTGTTGATCCCCGACATATTGCTTTAAAGTAGTTGCGACATAAAAACCGAGTTCCAATTTAAGACGTGTTTTTTTCGAACCAATAGCACCGCTGTGTCCCCACTGCCATTGCGCATCGTGCGGTATGCTTGTCGTCCTTTGAAAACACTTGCGCGCCGAGAAAAAGCCGTCGCCAACTTTGTGTGCAGAGATGTAGAATGCCACAAACAACATCTCTGTGCAGTGAAGCAAACGCTACGAGCAGCATACAAGAGTCAGAAGGTATGCAAGCAAACGACACGAAAGCCAACTGTCTCGCTCAGAACGCCAACGCAGATGACACAGGTTCTGATGAGTGCGATGAATGGGATGAATGGGACCACGTGTTTGCAGAGCAATGGCAGAGACACCAGTGTTGGAGACAACAAAGAGGAAGCAGGCAGCCCATGTCCTACGCTGACTGGTCGCGACTGAAGATGCTCTGGGAGAGCGAGCAGGAGCTGAAGAACTGGTGGATCACAGAGCAGGAGAAACAGTGCGCCTGAACAGGTTTGAGTTCCTATTCCTCCTCCTCCTCATCTTCGTCAAACATATGGTCAGGCAACACACAGGGCTCTTTGAAAGCTGGGTCCCTAATCTTTCGCAGTAGCCTCATGTTCTAATAAATATAAACAAGCTTCTCCACCTTGTGGCCATACAGACGGTTCCTACTTTTTGAGTGCACAAGACCAAACACACTCCAGTTGCGCTCTGCAGCAGAGGCCACTGTAGGGGTTGAATGTACGCGCAGCGCAATGTCCCTCAGCACTGAATTTTCATAGCAGAAAGCTTCGAACCAATTGAGGGCGCCAAGGGCAAGACTTTCTTTGGTCCAAAGGCGTTCATCTGCGAACTCTCCACACCTTGTAAGGAACTGTTGCAGTTGCAGTTTGGCTGATGAAGCATGCTCCTTGCCACCAAAGGATTCAAAAACCTGAGCAACATCATTCCTGATCTCACTGTCCTTCAGTGGGTCTTCCTCACGAGTCATCAAAGCAGGATTAAGCACATAGCTGGCTGAATGCACAGGGTGGTGCAAAAACTTCCACCTTTCGAGTACAAGACTCTGTGCCTGTTTGTGTTCAGGTTTGGGAAGTCCCTGATGCTCAGCAACGTGCTGTTGGAACAAAAGCATCTCGTAGTACACCAGACTATTATAAGTGGACCCTTCTGTGTCAGCTTTCCTGATCATACGCGCCAGTGGCTGCAGCAATGTTCAACAACTCAACAACAGCTTCCAGAAGGTTGTGGAAAGGACGATCTCAGCGATGACTTCGGCTTCGGTGCTGTCGCTGGTGGCGTACGACCACTTGGTGTTGGACCAGTCCGGTGAGACAACCGAACTCTGAAGTGGCCCCTTGTTCTTCACCATGAACTTACGACATGGGTAATTGGTTGCGAACCGTGTGTCGCCAGGCAGTGGAGGCTCCGTCATATCCTGCTGTGCATCTTTTTCCTTGTGTATCTTCTGCTCGTCCTTCAGAATCCCAGAGGCTCTGAATCTGTTTCGGAAAAAACTGAGAACTGTCCGGCACTTGGTGATGACATCTTTAACAGTGGGGAGTGCACAGAGATCCTTGAACAGCAGATTGTAGCCATGAATGGTACATCCAATCTTTGTCAAAAAATGATCAACCTCAAATTTCTCAGACTGATCCAACACGTTGAGGGCAGCCTGCATCACAGCTGCATTATCTGCCACCACTGTTGAGGTGGGGCAGGGCAGCTGCAACTGACGAACCACCTCCAAAGCATCGTGAATGCCCTGTGCGATGTGGTCTGCATTTTTCACTTGTTTGCCAGGGTAGTCTGCCTTCACAAAAACTGAGCCACGGCGCCCAATCAGATTGTAATTGATGACAGATTGCCTGCGGATATTCGAGTACCCATCTGTTGCCAACCCTGTGTGATGATCTGCAGCAAAGACAGGGCCAATCTCTTTTGCAATGTTGTCGTAAACTGTGTCCAGCAAACCATCACAAGCTTGTGCCTGTTGGGAGGATACAACTGAGAACCTGGTAGACCAGCCTTCACACATTTGATCAGTTTGTCAATGTAGGGACGCAGCATCACATCTTCAGACATATGAAATGGTATACCAGCGTGGTACATGAACTCAGCAAAGGAAACATCAAGTTCTGTCTTCAGAACTTCCTGCAAGTTGTCTAGTGTTGCCTGCTTCTTTGGAGATGGTTCTGCAGCGGCATCAGGATTTTGTTGGCTCAGGAAAATCCTCTTTTTGTTTTGTTGATGTTCTTTTTGCTTCAGCTTTTCCTCAGCCTCCTTCAACAGTTTCTCTTTGACATCCTTCGGCACATTGGGGCAGGCAGCAACACCATGTCCCTTTTCCCCAGACAAATGGGCACAAGCTCTTGCAGGTCCTTGCCAGCCCTTGCCCAAAAAACCACAATAATTGCAGTTGTAGTCATGCCCAGTTTTACTGGTTTTTGTAGCAAGGTTAAGTGTGAAATGCTGCTCAAGCAGGCCAGTGCAACGTGGTGCCATTTTTGAAATCTGCAAAAGTTCAGGAGGAGAATAACATCTGAGGGGTGTCTAGAAAACCCGACCGGACCTCCCCTGGTGGCATGCCACCTACAGGTGAGTTTGCTAAGCCACCGAGTGTGGACAGCAGTCTGGATCTGGGTGGCCTGGCCCTGAGGACGTGGATGTGAAATGTTTGTTTTTGGTGCTGTGTGATGGGACACATCACTGATGACGTCATGCATGATGACATCATGAGTGATGTCACTGATGACATCATCATTGACATCACTGATGATGTCATCAACCAGGTTAAACAAATAAAAGAACACAAGGTATCCAGAAAAAAAACAAAAAATTCAGACAAAAAATCATTTTTGAAAACAATTGCAGGTTGTACACTAAAACAGAATAGCTGCAAGTTCTAGGAACATAACTTCTGTGACCAAACAGTACTTTGTCAGGAAACGATACGATACATTACATTACAGTACTGTATCGGAACGATACGATACATTACACGTACTGTATTGTACCAACCCTGATAGCAACTTTCCTTGGGTTCCTACGTATTTTTAACGTGAAGTTATGTCCATGGAGGGGCATGGCATATCATGGTGGGAGCTACGTTTTGAGAGTATGTGTTATATGCATGGTATGTGCTTCGATATGCTCACGCCCATGTTATATATCTCCGTTTGTAGGAAGACATATGGAGTCATACGTGTTAAGGGCTTCGCCCATGTCCCAATAGTGAACTCCATAGCGCTAGACTAAGTCTACCGCTCATATAGTGCATGTGGGAGGGCTTACGGAGCGACCCACAAGCGCCATTATCAATTTTCCCATTTTCGTGGTGCGTGTTGGGAGGAGGTGCGAAGGTGTCCTTATGCGTCCAGGTGGGGATCCAAGTGGGGGGATTGTTTGCAAATGGTCCCAAGTAATTGTGTTTTGAATCATATGTTGATACCATGGGTGAGCGAAGTTATATACTATTGTAATTATCTTGAACTTGGCATTATTTGCATGTTTTTGACCTCATTTTATGCTCATTTTTGTGTTTTATGTGCTCAACTGGTCGGCTAACAGTAAAGTGCCTAGAGATCTGTGAACTATGGTATGCTACTTATATGTTGGCATATGCTTCGACGTTGTACCTCACCATATGCCGGATCACGTGGTCACTTTGGCTTGGCACACAAGGCCTCACAAAATTAGGTCTCAAATTCATGAGTTGACTTGTGAAGCATGTCATGTACATAACTGAAGGGGTTTCGGAGCCAATGATGGGATATTCTTGGGCATGGACGTTTTCGTCTATATCACCCTTGTATACTACCTTCCGGTTTGACACATGCATGGAGCATTTGGATATTTGCCGTATGCATCTTTGAGAATAGAATTGACCTTTGGCCATAATGGTGTGATTTGCCTGATTTTGCCATGTTGTGAGGTCATCTTCATGGGGCAGTTCTCCAAGCCCCATCCACTCCAAGTCCAACCAAGGTTATATCAGGGTAGGGTATGGTCCTGAGTGCCGCTCCAGGCCATGACACGCCACCTCCCCTATTTGGCTAGGATTTAGAGGCTTGGGAGTGAACACAATTGTGGGGTTTGTGTAGTGACTTTTGACACATGGCATTTAGCCAACTTATTGGACTGGGTTCAGGGCATCATGTTGGTGAGTCAGGGGAAGGTCTTGAGTCCAGGGAATGAGGGGTCTATGGCTGAGTCTGTTTATGTTTACCTCTTTCCCCAACTCTGCTTTATTTGTGTTCATATGCCATTTTCAGGGCTTTCTTCTTTGGTGCAATTCTTGTACATGCCCGCCACCGTGGGACGACCAGTGTGCTGAACGGAAGCCCGCAGTGTGGATTGGAATCCAGATTGGGTTATTGCTGTATTTGTGGGATCTGGTTGCTGTTCAGGGTTGAAGGAGGATTTTATTTTCTATATTTTTGGATTTTGGACCCTGGATTTTGAGGAATGCAATCGCTGATCAGTAGCAAGTCAGTAGGGGTGACAGGCGGAAGGGGCACAGCAGGGGCCGGTCCTGGTAGGGACCTTCTTTATGATAGCAGAGGCGTACCTGCTGCCCCTACCTACCGCCGACCCGGGGACTTGGGCCCCTATGAGCCCTGCCCAAGTACGCCCCGGGTGCGTATTGTGGACTCAGTGGAGACCACGCCGGAGATTGGAGCCAGAGAAGAGCCGAGACGCTCAGGAGCATGGCGAACTCGGGAAGTTGAAGCCCGAAGAGAAATACGACGTTCAGGAAGAGGAGGACTTGACATGGAGGACCTGGTCTCCATGTGTGAGCGTCGCTGCCGAAAAGCATGCAACCTCCGCTCTGCCGCGGAGGACTCTGAGGAGACCTGCCATTCAGGCAGCCGTGGAGGACGGGCCCGGCGCTACCGGAAGCGCGGGTCACCCAAGCCCGCGGCAGGCGCCGCCGGGGCCATGGATACGGACCCCAGCCCGGTCAGGCTGTTGGATTCCGAGGGGCACTCCGAGGGCTATCGGACAGCTTATGAGCAACCTTCGGAGTCGGAGGAGACGGCCAGACCGCCCACAAGGGCGAACACGGCCCCAGAACCCAGCCTGGAGCATGACGCTGAGGCGTTGGAGAGGCCCGCCAGAGCCAGAACGGCGCCTGTGGCCCGGCACACGGAGCCAACGCGGGATAGCATGGGCGACACACCCATGGCGGAGGAGTCCGAGGCGCCGGGAACCGCGGGATGCGCCGGATCAGGAGGAAAGCACGCTGAGTGCCACTGCGAGCACGTGTCCTTCCTCATGGGCAAGTACCCAAAGAAGGGGATGGACGCCATCGTGCATCGCCTCGACCGCCTGGAGAACGCGAAGGACGGCCTAGAGGAGGACGTCGCCGGGATCCTGGATGACCAGTCGGCCGCGGAGAGAGACATGGCGGAGCTGCGAGCGGAACGGGACCGGTACCGGGAGAATCTGGAGCTGGCCCTGCAGAAGCAGCAGCGAGTGGTGGATAGCCTCCTCCACCTAGTGGAGGACATGTCGGGTCGCCTGAGAAGGCTAGTGGAGCGACAGCCCCTCACCTCGGGTCCGGAGCTCCCGGCAAAGCCAGCAGCGGCAGAGCTGGTGGAGCGTGTTAAGACCCTCCGGAGGGCCATGGATAAACCCATGGGCGGCCCGGCAGAGGCACCGTACGCGCCTCCGCGTGTTGAGCTGGGTGCGCTGCCGTTTGTTCCCATGTTCAGCGAATCCCCAATGCTCGGAGAACACACGGCACCGGCCGGGTCCATGCGGGAAGGGCACGCAACCACGGACCCGAGGAGCCTGACGGTACAGATGTCCCATGCCGCCCAGGATCCACCTACCACTACGGCTGCCCATGCAGTTTATGCGGAAGAGGAGATCCAGAGCCAGACCTTGCGGGGGCGAACCATGGGAAGCGCCGACGGACATGGTCGAGGTCATCCAGGAGGAAGCCTGTGGGCGAAGGACCCCAATACGGGGATATGGAGGGCCGGTGGAGCAAATCCTTCCCGCATTCCAAACCCCATGGGTTCAGGCCCAACTGGACCGCACTCCATGGAGGAGAGGGATGTACGGGGAGTGTACTCACACGCCCCGGCCACAGGTGGTATCCGTCTCGGTGGACTGGTGGCTGCGGACGTCGGAGACGCCATCAGGATTGACGACCTCAGGGGAATCAAAATCCCCTACTATGATGGCAACCCCTCCAACCTGGACGACTTCATCCTGGATTTGGAGGACTTCGCCGAGGAGGTCGTCGGCGAGATGAGGGGAGCGCCAAGGGACAAGTGGGTATGTCGGACATTCCCACACAGGGTGGCGCAGGAACTGAAGGAGGAGCTCAGGGATCAGATCCGCGAAGGATTGATCCAGACGGAGCAGGCCTGCCTCCAGTGGCTGGAGGACGAGGAGCGAGTGGATGCCCCCAACCAGAAGTTGGAGGATTTGTGGTCCATTCCGCTGCCGCTGGATCGCGATGAGCTGCGGGTCCGGGAATGGAATCGGTACATCCGCAAGTACCGAAGAAGCCTCAAGCTGGTGGAGGACTGGAACGAGGCCAGCGAAATCCGACACTTGCTGAAGGACGTCCTCCCCGGCAACTGGAAGAGGAGAGTGGAGGACGAGGAAAAGAAGAGAGCGAAAAAGCGCGTGCCCGTACGGATCATGGCATCGGAGGACACCCACGCCGGAATAATGGAGTTTTTCCGGCGAAACCTCGGCGAGCCCAGCCGAATGTTGGGGTTGAAGAACGCCGTCTATGTGGAGGTATTCGGCGACACCATGGGGCAAAGGCTGATGCGCCTCAACAAAGTGGAGCGGAGGCGCGGAGAGCCGCTGAGGATGCAGGTCATCTTCGCCCGCATGAGCCTGGACGAGATCCTGAAGTACATCACGGTTGAGCTGAAGCTCAACGCCAAGAACGAGGCCCACGTGCAGGATCGACAAGGCCATGGACAACGAGGCCACCGAGAAGACCGCCATCATCGGGAGATCCAGGAGGACAAGGCCAACTCCGCGGAGGATGGTAGTGGAAATGGCCAAGACCACTGGACCGGGTCCCGGGAGGATCACGAGGAGGCCCATTTCTTCGCCTTTGGGGCGCACAACGTGAGGGGCCATGGGCAGGATCGGTCCGGATGGAACCGGGTGGGACCCAAGAAGGGCAAAGAGCCAAGGAGGATCGGGAACCCACCGCTCTCGTTCCGGGAGTACAGGTCTCAGCACGACGGGTGCTGGGTCTGTTATGGCAAGGGAAACAACCATGCACATGACCACCGTCAGTGCAAGGTGTATGAGGCGGACAAGAAGGCCTACTTCCCCGCCAACCCCGAGATAAACCCCAAGGAGCAGCGGATTGCCGATTGGAAGGCGAAGGGCGGAGACGGGGGAAAAGGCCAAGGCAAAGGCCAAGGGAAAGGCGGAGGAAGAGGCTATGGTGGTGGACCTGGCCAAGACCGACGAGTGAGGTCGATTCAGGAAGTTGCTGAGGACATGTTGAGGACATTGGAGGAACTCAAAGCCCAGCAACGTGGTGGACAAAGTCTGAGCGGATCGCAGCAGGAGGGTGCTGCGGCAGGCCATGTCTGGAGGAGCCCCCACGGGAGTGGGACCTCGGAGGTCTCTCCTCCGAAAATCAGTGGAATCCCAGAGATAGCGAAGGCACATCGGGTGCCGAAGAAGGCTCCAGAAGAGCCAAAACCACTGAGTTTTGCCACTCCCAACCCCTGGAGCGCCCTGCCAAGGGAAGTGTATGTGGGCAAGGGACGTGGCAAGAAGGAAGGAGCGACCACGGAGAGCCCCGTGGACGGGCAAGACCAGCCCAAGATCTACACCATCCGTGACCATACCCTCGAAGTCCTGATGCACCCGGATGTGCTAGAGTTGCATGCCGTGAGAGTGGTCCATACACCGCATGGTGACCAGCGGCAGTTGCACTTGAAGGTGCGTGTACGGCGCGGACAAGAGGAGTTGGTGGCGGATGTTTTGGTGGATACGGGTGCCCAGGTGAGCCTGGTCCGGAGAGGTTTGAGGTTTGAGGTTTGATTTTGCGGGTACTAGACGCCTTTCGGCCCCGGGGGGCCACCTGGTCGGGCCAGGTGATATCCTCCCCACCGGGCCCTAGTGGGGGGCCCTCCAAGACGCACCTCCTGCCTGGTGGCGGAGTCCCCCGGGTTCACAGAGCTCGGAGCCCCGTCCTTCCCCGGCGTCCCCGTTTCGCCACTCCCCGGTCAGTGCATCAATTCGCAGCCGTGGCCGCGGGCGCTTACCCACTGCGTCGCCCCCCTAATGCGTGGTCGCCCGGGGCACCGGCGCCGCCGGGCCCGTGCTACTGGCTTGTCGCCAGTGGGACCCCCTTGGGCCGGCGCGGAGGCTGCCTAGCCTAGGGGTTGGGGCGTGGCGCTGTGCGCCACTACTGCCTTGGCGGGTGCAGTGTTCCGTCTGTGTGTGCGCGGCGCTCGCGGCCGGCTCGGGGGGTTCGGGCCGGTACCTGGTGTTGTGTCTCCCCTTCTTCCCCCTTCCCGCCCCGCGTGTCCCGCGCTGCGTGTGGCGGGCCGTCCCGTCCGGGTGTCCCTTATCCTCGCTCGCTGGTACGCCATTCCATGCGGTCTGTGCGTTCCGCGCGCTCGGTCCGGTTGCCCTTCTGGTGGTCCCCGCGTGTCCTTTTCGTGTGTGTGCGCTCGCGCTCTCGCGGTGTCCGCTCCCCGCTGGGTGGTGTGGCGCGCGCATCTCGCGTGGTCCCGGCACTGGGCGCTGGTAGGGCCGTTCCATGTGGTCCGTGCCCCTCCGCGTGTCCTGCCCCGGTCCCGTGCTCCGTCTGGCGTGCTTGGGGGGGGGCGGTCCGGTCCCGGTTCCCCCCTACTTGGCTTGGGGTTGTGGGGGCGGCGGCAGGGCGTCCCCGGGGGGGTGCCTTCGTCCGTTGCGTGGGGCGTTCTGGGTCTTGCGCTCCTCTTCCCCCGACTGCCCGTCCACTAGGTGGGCTGTCGGGGTCTGCGTTGCGGGCGTGCGGTTGTGGGGGCCCCGCTCTGTTCTTGCGGGGGGGGAGAGAGGTGTTGACTTGGTGTCCAGGCGCCGGCCCGCCGGATTCCCATGACGAGCCTGATGCGCACGGAGCTTCGCCCTGCGGGATGCGTGGGGGGGTTGGGGTGACCGTGGCTGGAGTGGTGCACCAATGTTCCGGTTCATGGCCCAGCAGAGCACCCCTACCGCGGGCTTACTCTTAGCACAGGGGGAGGGGGTTGCGGGCGCGTTTGTTCTGTGACCCGGGTGCCAGTGTATCTCAGAAGGCAGCCGCCCCGGAGGTAGCGCACCAGGCGCGCGCCGCGAAGGAGCTGGTTCGAACCCCGGGATCGGTGGTCTCCCATCGATCCCTTCGAATTCCGGACGAGGCCTCCCATCGACCTGTTTGAGTACAGGTGACGGTGCGCACTGCTGCAGGGGTGGGTGGCTCCCATGTGTTTTGTTTTTCTTGGGTGGGGGGTAAAACGAACGAGACCTCCACCCGATCCACCGGTATCGGTGGTGGCGCGAGTTGCTGGAGGGGGGGGTGGTTCCCACGTCGCCAACTAGAGAGCTCTACGTGCAGGGATCCCAGGAGCACCAACGCCCGGGATCGAACCCCCGCACTGGACGATTGAAGACCGACGCTCTCACTACTGGGCCGCGGGAGTCTCTTACGCGACTTAGGAGTGTCGTCGGCTATGAATCCAGTCCTGAGGGTGGGGCTGTGCGTTGTGAAGCGTGTTGCGCGTGCCGGGAGGCCCCAGTCCACGTGCACGGGGTCGGGACAGGGGGGGAGGGGGCTGGGTGGGGTGGGTTGGATCGCCGACTGACGTGCACAGGGGTAAGAGGCGGGCAGTAGCACCGCCGGGTCGCCGACTGACTGTAGGGCGGGGGGTCGCTCCGCCTCTTTCCGTCCCTCTGCCTTCCCTGGGCAGGCAACAAAGCGGGTTTCACTGGTGTTGTGGTGTCCATGGGGGGCGTGGCCCCCCATACCACTCCGGTTCGTGTTCACCCAGCTTCTCCGGGTACGATCTGTGCGGCGTCCCGGTGCGCAGGCGTGGGCCCGCTTGTTCTTCGCGGCCCCCATGTGGGCCGGCGGCTGGAGCGGGGGGGCGGGTCACACTCCGGCTCCCCTCTCGGGTGGGGGGGGCCCATCCCCCTTGCCTCAGGGGGGGCGTCGCGCCGCGGCCTCCCCGCTCTCGTTCCGGGCAGCGGCCTGCGGTACCCCTTTCTGGCTCTCTTCGTGTCGCTGGCGCGCTCCCTTCCGGCGCGCGCGTGCGGTCGGGGCTGAAGTGCCGCGCCGGGGTGGGGGGGGGTGAGGGGCGGCCCGTGGACCGCTCCCCTGGGGGTCCCAGCTGACCTGCAAACCCCCCCTCTGTCCCCTCGGAGTGGGCTGTGGTTACGGGAGGGTCATGCAGGGCGCGGCCTCCTTCGTGTTCCGTTGTGCGCGTTGCTCCGGCATGCCGGTGTGGGTTCGCGGGAGCAGGTCCAGCCGCCGTTGCCCTTACCGTGTCGGCGTTCCTCCTGTGGGTGGGGGCGCCCCCCCGGCCCTGGGGGGGCGGAGGGCCGCGCCTGTGGCTCCCCAGCTGGGGTGGGTGCGGGGGGGGGGGGGGGGGGGGGGGGGGGGCGCCACCCCGCCCGCTCTCGGGCCTGTGTGGGGAGGGGGGGGGGGGGAGTGGGGGGGGGCCTTCGGTCCCCTGGCGATGCCTCCTGTCGGCCACAGGGGGGGGGGGGGGCGGCTTGGCGGTCCCGGGCCCCGGGGGCCAGCCATCGGCCAGGGGGGTCGCGCCCTTTCCCCGCCCCCCTCTACCGAGAGCCGGATCCTCACGCAGTCCCTCTCTGGGGCCCCTCATCCCCCGGCCGTTGCCGCGCGGCGCTGGCCGGCCGGGGGTGGCCGTGAGGGTCAGCGGTCAGTGGTTAGCGGGTTGCGGGGCAGCAGGTTTCCCCCCGCGCTTGTTGTCTCCACAACCCCTCCCGCGGGAGGTGGCGCGCCGCTTTCCCTGGGTAGGCAACAAAGCGGGCGTCACTTGGTGTCATGCTGTCCATGGGGGGCGTGGCCACCCATATCATTCCGGTTCGCGCCCACCCGGCTTCTCTGGGCACGATCTGCGCGGCGTCCCGGTGCGCAGGCGTGGGCCCACTTGTTCTTCGCGGCCCCCATTTGAGCCGGCGGCTGGGGCGTGGGGGCGGGTCACACTCCGGCTCCCCTCTCGGGCGGAGGGGGTCCATCCCTTCTGCCTCGGGGGGTGGGGGCCGGGGCCCCCGTGGCTGGCGGGCCGGTGGGGGGGCGGGGGGGGGGGGGGGGGGGGGGGGCGTCGCGCCGCGGCCTCCCTGCTCTCGTTCCAGGCGGCGGCCAGTGGTACTCCTTCCTGGCTCTCTCCGTGTCGCCGGTGCGCTCCCTTCCGGCGCGCGCGTGCGGTCGGGGCTGAAGTGCCGCCCCGGGGTGGGGGGGGTGAGGGGCGGCCCGTGGACCGCCCCCCTTGGGGCCCCATCTGACTTGAAACCCTCCCTCTGTCACCTCGGAGCGGGCTGTGGTTACGGGAGGGTCATGTGGGGCGCGGCCTCCTTCCTGCTCCGTTGTGCGCGTTGCTCCTGCACGCCGGTGTGGGTTCGCGGGAGCAGGCCCAGCCGCCGTTGCCCGCATCGCGCCGCCGTTCCCCCTGAGGGGGGGGGCGCCCCCCCGGCCCTGGGGGGGCGGAGGGCCGCGCCTGTGGCTTCCCTGCTGTGGTGGGTGCGGGGGATGGGGGGGGGGGGGGGGGGGTGGGGGGGCCGCCTCCCCGCCCGCCCTCGGGTCTGTGCGGGGGGGGGGGGCTGGGTTGGGGGGGGCCCTTTGGCCCCCTGGCGATGCCTCTCGTCGGCCGGGGGGGAGGGGCGGGGGCGGCATGGCGGTCCTGGTCCCGGGGGCCAGCCATCGGCCAGGGGGTCGCGCCCTTCACCCGCCCCCCCTATCGAGAGCCGGATGCTCGCGCAGGCCCTCGCCGGGGCCCTTACCCCCCCGGCCACTATCGCGCGGCGCCGGCCGGCCGGGGGTGGCCGTGGGGGTTAGCGGTCAGTGGTTAGCGGGTTGCGGGGCAGCCGGTTCCTCCCCGCGCTCGTCGCCTCCGCACTCCCTCCCGCGGGAGGTGGCGCGCCCTCGCACGTCGTGCCATACCGTGGGGGGGGCGTGGGTCAGGGGGCCCATCCCCCCCCCCGAACCCTCCCGTACCCGCCGTCTGGGCCTTCACTTGCGCCGCCGCTTGTGTGGGGGCTGGGGCTGCGGCGGCGGCGGGTTGTGCCGGCGGTAGCACCAGTGGGCGAGGGCGCTACGCAAAGCCCGGGGGAGCCAGTTGTTGGCGTCCGCATCCGTGATGCGGAGCACCGCTCCCCCTTCCAGGAAGGCCGGCCACGTCGGCTCCCTGTCGGGCCACGCCGCCCGGATCACTGACCTGAGGACCCTCTCGTGGTCCTCTGGGGCCGCCCACCCCCCCGGGGGTGCCTCTCGGTTTCCTCCGTCCCTCCGGAGGAGCACGGCATCGAAGGGCCGGTTCCGCGACCTCCTGGAGGTCCCCTGGTTGGCCCAGCACAACCACCCGTACACTTCTCCCACCAGGGGGAGGGTCTCCCCCCCCAGCGGGTCCGGGATTGCGCCCCAGTCCCGGTCCCATGGCCGGCTCTCCTCCGCCCCCCGTGCCGGCCCCCCTCGCTGCTCCTGCGCCTGCGGCGCCGATGCCGCGCCCCGTCCCCCCTCCGCCGAGGCCATCCGCGCCGGCTCCGCCCTCGGCGCGGGGGGGGGCTTGCTGGTGCTGGTGTCGTGGGGGTTGGGGGGGGACGAGCTCGCCGGCGTCAGGGTCGATGTTGTAGAGGTGGTGGTGGTGGTGGTGGTGGTGGTGGTGGGTGTGGTGTGCCGGCATCTGTTGGATGCCGGGGGGGATGCACCTCACCGGCTGCACGTCCGGCTGCGGGGGCGCTCCGCCCTCTGCCCCCCTCCCTTCGCCCCGCCCTCCTCCCTGGGCTCCCATGCCCCGTCCCTCCTGTCCCTTGGGACCCTTGCCCTTGCCCTTGCCCTTGCCCTTGGGCCCCTTTCCAGTCCCGCGCCCGTGTCGCGGGTCCCGCCTCTCGTCCCCCACGCCCTGGCCCGCTCGCTCTCCCATCCCCCCTTGTCCTGCCCCCTGCACCTGGGTACCCTTCCCGCGCCCCTGAGCACCCTTCCCGTGCCCTGGCCCCTCCCCGACCCCCTGCCCGTGTCGCGGGTCCCGCCTCTCGTCCACCACGCCCCGGCCCGCTCGCTCTCCCACCTCCCCCCGCCCCGCCCCCTGCACCTGGGCTCCCTGCCCGCGCCCCTGCGCGCCCTTCCCGTGCCCTGACCCCTCCCCTGCCCCCTGCCTGTCACGCCGTCCGCTGCTCCCCTCCCCCCCGCCGCTGCGCCCTTCCTGGACCACTCGCCGGGCGTCCCGCTGCCTTTGCAGTTGCGGCAGCGTAACGCCCGGCGGCGAGCGCTCGCGCGTCGGGGGGCGGACGTGCCGCTCCCGCCCCGGGGGGAAGGGCTTGGGGGGGTACGGCTTGGGGGGGCTGGTGTGGGTGTGGGCGGGGTTGGCGTGGGCGCGGTACTTCGCGCTCTCCCTGCCCACTGCTGCTGCTGCGGCGGCCGCCGGCGAGGCGTCCGCGGCCCGTGCGGGGTGCTTCCCCCGCTTGCGCGGCGTGCCAGGGGCCGCAGCCCCTCGCGCGCCCTCCTCACTCTCCTTCGCTGCCGCGGCACCTGCCGACGAGGCGCCCGTGGCCGCGGTCGCGAACCCCCGCACGCCCTCCTCGTTCTCCTCTGCTGCCGCCGCGGCCGCCGGCGAGGCGCCCACGGCCCGTGCGGGGTCCGTCGCAACCCCTCGCGCGCCCTGCTTGCTCTCCTGCGCGGCTGCGGCAGCCCTCGGCGACGCGTCCGGCTCCTGCGCCGGGGCTGCCCCCCTTGTCGGCGGCGTGCCGGGGGCCGCGGCCGGGGCCGCGGCGTGGCTCGCCGCGGTCTCCGCCTCCCGCGCGTCAGGGCGGGGCGGGGCGGCCGGGCTGGTCGCTTGGGCGGCGGGGGCGGCCGTCTCGGCTGGCCCAGGTTCCCGGGCCGGCGGCGGCGGCCCGACCACCGCCGCCTCCGCCAGCCTCCGCTCCTCGCGCTCCGCGAGGGTCTCCCCCGTCCACTCTGGGGAGGAGACGGGGGAGCGGGAGCGGGACCGGCGGTGGTGGCGGTCGTCCCGCCCGAGGGACCCATCGGAGTCTGCCATCACTGTTACTCTGGTAGGCATGCGTGGTGGCAGGCGCGCCCTTCCCACTACCTCCTGGTGCATCAGTGCCGTGCCGTGGGCAGTGCCGTGTGGTGCTCTGCGGGGGGGAGGGGGGGAGGGGGTGGGGGGCCGGCTGTGGCGCCAGCCCCGCACGGCCGGGGGTCCGCGGCCATCCACCGGCATTGGGAGGGGAGGCGGCGGAGCCACGCGGCCCACGCGTCGCGCCACAGCTCCCAGTCTGGGGCGGGGCTCAGGGCCCTGGGCCCCCGGGGGTCGTCGAGCGGTGTCGGGGGCAGCCGCACCAGGTGGACCCCCGTAACGGCGGTGACCTCCTGTGTGCGCAGGAAGGTGTCTACTCCGTCCCGCGCCGCGGGCGCCGGGAGGGGGGGGCGGGGTACGGGTGTGGCTCCATAGAGTTGGGTGGGGGTGATCCCCAGGATCCGCCCCGGGCCCCCGCGGGTCGCGACGACGAGTAGGAGGAGGGGGGTGCCAGGGCACTCTTGCCAGAGGACCTGCCCCCTGTGGTGGGCACCCCTGGTCCTGGAGAGGGGGGGGGACAGGTCTGGGTTAGCCCAGCCGCGGGGCGCGTGCGTCGCCGGCGGGAGGGCGGGGCACCAAGTGGGCTCCCTGGGGAACGCCTCGTAGACGACGGCGTACGGGGGGGTAGGCCCGGTGCCGTCATACACCGGGTTGGTCGGCCGGGGGCGGGCGGACGCCTCGTCCGCGCCTTCCACGAACACCGTGACCTCGCCCACCTCCAGGTCCTCGTCCGGCGGGTGTAGAAGGCGGAGCGCCGCATCCAGCTCGGACACTCCCCCCGGGTACGTGGCCCGCGCCTGGTTCAGGTACGGGGCCGCGTCCCCGGGGTAGCGCGTCCTGAGGGCGTGCAGCAGGGCTGGGGCGCTACTGCGGAGGGACATGGCAGACCCCGCTCCCGTCAGCTTGAGGGTGTCCCCCATGGACAGGGGCCGGCCCGACCGATTGGACTCGCGCCACTCCATCCAGTGCCCGTAGAGGGCCGCTTCCGGGCTGATGAGCCCCGGCCGGACGGCGTTCACGATCCGGTGCATTGCCGGGGGCAGCGTAGGGGCCCCCGCTCCGTTCAGGGCGCGGACAGCCGGGAGGACGGTCTCGTTGAGGAATGCCCTCGCACTGCCCTCCAGGTCGCACTGTGCGGCAGCGTGCGCTTCTTTTGCCTCCGCCACCGCGTCCGCCACCAGGCCCCGGACGGCCGCCTCCTGCGCTCTGCGGCGGGCCCTGGTGTGCCCCGGCCCATCCCCCCGTCGGCGTGGCATGGTACTGCGGGCTCTGCAAAGGGCGGCGGCGGGTGGGGGTTAGGGGGCGAACACGTGCGACAGGTGCGCAACGGATGTGGGGTCCCGCAGGTGCACGTGGATCCACAGAAGGGCAGCGCCCGCGGGGCCCGCTTGTTCGTGCGAGGGGGTGTGTGCCCCCTCGATGCGCCGGCGCAAGGCCTCCTCCTCTGTGCGCCTGCGCGGGCCTGCGGGAGGTTCGGGCCAGGGGCACGCGGCTACCTGGGTGCACCGCGCGCACCTGTTGGCGCCTGTCGCTGCTGCGGAGGACACCGTGTCACACTCTCCGCAGAGTCGGCAGGTGTGTGGGAGGTGCGAGGGCGGCGACCAAGGGTCGAGATGGCGGAGCCAGAGGTCGTCCCACCTCTGTCGGAGGGGGTCCCGGATCTCCAGCAAGCGGGCGCGTACGCGGCGCCGATAGTCCTTGCCAAGCGTCTTCCGCTGGACCTCCTGCCACGTGTCGCCGGGGAGGATCCCGTGGTCGTGGAAGGCGGCGATGAGGTCGTCCCACGCCGGGCGGGGGTGCCCCTGGGGGGGGCTCGCCATGTACACGTGGCGCCCGGTGAGGTGGGGCGTCAGCGCGTCCCATTGGCACCCGCTCGCGGTGTCTCTGTGGAGGAGGGCCAGCAGGGTGCCTTCCGCGACTGCCTCCCACCCCACTCGCAGCCCTTCGCAGCCGTCTAGCTCCTGGCGCAGCGCGGCTGCGATACCGGTGGGGAGCATGAGGAGCAAGGGCCCCTGGGTGTCGCCCAGCCGGGACAGGGCGTCGTCGTATACCGGCCCCCCAGCTTTGAAGTGCGCCACGGTGAGTTGGGTGGCCCCGTCCTCTGGGGGGTGCCACCGGACGGTGGCCGCAGCGTTTCCCCGCGTGCGTATCTCCGTGGCCCGGAGCACGTTGGCGGTGTGAAGGACGATGCGGGGCGGGACGGGTGTCCTGACGAGTGAGGATACGTCCCCAGTCCATCCCGTTTGCGGCCCCGGGGCCGCCTGCAGCCATTCCCCCGTCGCCGCGTCCCACGGGTGGTCAGGCCCCGCCCCGCGGATCATGGTGGGTCTCGGCCGGGTGTCCGGCCCCCACCCCCGGAGCGGGATGGCGGCGTATCGTTGCGCAGGGGTCTCCGGGGTGCGCGTGGCGGCGCACCACCGGCCCCACTCCCGCGCCCACTCCTCCCCCACGATGCGCGCCTCCCATGCGGTCATGGAGCCGCGCCCGATGATCCACGGTGGGAAAAGGGCGTCTTGTAGGTGCCTCGAGAACCCCCCCGGCAGGTCCTGATACGGGTGGGGGCTCTCTTGGAGCAGGCACTCCAGAGTGCCATTCACAACACGGAGGGAGGCTACCAAGTCCTTGTTAGGGCGCGGGGGAGGGGGAGGGTGGTCGCCCTCCGCCGCAGTGAGCCACCGGTGCGCCCGGGCCGCCGCGCTTAGGGGCTTGTGGAGGAGTTGCTCCAGCCGGTGGTTGCGAAGCTCCCACGCGAAGTCCCCCAGCCGGAGCATGTGGTGGAGGAAATCGTCCACTGAGGTCCCTTCCGGCGGGTCGTATCGGGTTATGGCGCGGAGCTGCGCCTCCGCGTCCTCGGGCACCAGTCCGGAGCAGAACACCTCCGTCCACGTGGCGCCTGCGGAGCGCCACGAGGCCACCCACAGGGCCTTGTCCCCAGGTGGGAGGTGGCGGGCCGCCTCGTGTACCGCCTGGCGGTAGTGGGGCCAGAGGAGCCGCGAGTGGGTGCAGCCCACGTGCATGTGCACCGGGGTCTCTTCCGGGCCGCCGCAGAAAAGGCACGGTTGCGGGACGATGGCGACGCCGGAGAGCCGCTCCTTCCGGACGCGGAGCCTGCGCTGCACCGGCGTGTGGCCGTCTCGGGCCCGCAGCGCCCGGCGGTTGGTGGCCGCCGCGGTGAGGTCCCGGGCGTGGACGTAGGCCGTGGCGTGGGCCGCGCCCAAAGGTGTGTGTCCCCGGTGCGTCAGCGCATGGTCCGTCTGCGCCTGTTGCGCGACCTCGCCGAGCACCCGCATCGTGGGGGGCCGTAGATCGAGATGGCCGTCACGGCCGGCGACGATGAGTTGGGCGTGGCCAGGGTCCGGGGGCGTGTTCTGCAAGACGGTGTCCTGGGACGCCGCCCAGTCCGCCTTGTGCAGTAGGGCGTCACTGTGGTGCGAGGTGGCTCGGACGTACCAGAACGGGTGCCCGGCGTGTTGCCCCCGCGCGCACAGGCCGTCCCGGAGCCACCTCAGGGGCATCTGGTTGACCACCTTCGCTGCGCCCGCGGGGACCCCCGTTGTTCGCTCGCGATCTGCGTGCCGCAGGAGGTGGAGGATGATTTCGGCGTCCACCGTGTGGACCCATGGTCTGTGTGCACCGTAATGTAGGGGGAGGGAGGCGGCCACCCCCTCTCCGTCGGGCACCGTGCCCGAGATGGCCACTGCCCACGTGCGGGTGAGGTCGGCGGCGAGAGCGACGCTGGTGGCGTGTTTGCAGGGTCCGCCCCCGGACGCGTCAGAGGAGGTGTGTCCCCTGGCCTCCGGGATCCAGTAGTATCCGGTGGGGCTGAGCCACCCCGCGTTGAGGTCGGTGGAGTGCCACCGGACGTCGGGGTGGCTGTGGGTCAGTTGGTCCACGCTCAGCGCCCTGGTGTCGCCTGGGCTGATCGCCGGGTGGTCGTGCAGCCGGATCTCCGCTCCGGCGACCGTGCTTGCCCAGGACCGTAGCGCCGTCACATGTTCCTTGAGCCACGCCGGGCCCCCGCGCTGGTGTACCACCAGGTGTCCTGTGTCCTCCGGACGGTCCTCCAGCGCGTGCACCGCCATGTGTGGGTCGTGCGGCACCCCCGTAGCCACCAGTAGGGCGGTGCCACGGGGGAGCCCACGGGGTTCGGGCTGGCCTGCCCCCACTTGCACTATCACCCACTCGGCCCGGAGCTGCGCTTGTCCCGTCGCTTGGGTGCATTGGTCGTCTGTGGTCACCAGCCACAACGGCGTAGGCGCGTGGGGCCGGGGGCGTAAGGGCTCTGGCCACGCCACGTCCGCGTTAGGCTCTTGGTGCTCGCTTTCCGCGAGTACGTCGCGGAGGATGTACATGAGGGCCGCTGGCGGGTGGTACGCCGCCCCCCGCGTGGGGGGGGACAGGCCGTTCCGGCGGCGGTAGCCCCCGACGTGGAGGTGCAGGCCGTCCGGGGTCACCCGTGGGCCGGTGTGGGCGTCCTGCTTAGCCCTCGTGGGGTGGACGAGTCTCAGGCGGGGGTCCCGTGTGCCGGTGGTGTGGAAGAGGTGGGCCAGGGCATCGCGCCACCCGGGGTGGTTGGTGGGCCCTTGCTCACGGCGGCAATAATGGAGGTGTTCATCGGCGCATTGGTTGAGGCACTCCCGCACCGCCGTCGGCCACGGGTCGTCGTTGTCGGGGAAGGGGTGGCGTGGCCCGGGGAGGGTTGTTCAAGGAGGAATCCCTGCAGCCCAGCCGGAGACCGGTACGCCTGAAGGTGGCCAATGGAGAGATCATGGGTGGTGGCACCCATGAGGCCACTATCAGTATGGAATTCTGGGAACATGAGTGCTTGAACCGCCCTGGTCTGGCGAAGAGAAGCACTCTATCCGGGAACTTCTATGTGGGCGACATTACAGATTGGGATATGATCATGGGATATGACTTCATGGTGGCAAATGCCATTGGAGCCCTTCCCCATCGCGCAACGCTGGTCCGGGAGGATGATGAATGCCACACATGGCTGCTCACGGATAGTGCATGCGGATCATCCCAATGGAATGCTGAGGAAGAGGATCGGATCGTCCGAGGGGTCTAAGCTGTGGGTGCCAAGTCCAGAGGAGACCGTGGAGTTCAGCTCACGGAGTATGGAATGGCGCCGCAGGTGTATGCCAGGATGATCCAGACGCTGGGAGCCGAAGCGCCCGAGACGGACGTCTTTGCTTCCCGGGATGCCCCACTTCTGCGGAAGTGTAGGAGGCATTGGCATCAAGGCGACTCAGCCTGGCACAGACATTGGGGTTTGAAGGAGTGGGGGCCCATGTATTGGCATGGCTCCCTGGACAGTACCAGACGTACGGTGGAGAAGATCGTCGCGGATAGGGCGAAGGGGATCCTGGTCATAACCGGCATAGAATCCACCCCATGTCCGCTGGAGGGTCTCAAGTCGACGCTGGACTCCATCACCCTGACCGAGATGTCATTCGAGCCAGAGGAGGAGTTGTTCATTGACGCCAAGGGTGTATCAATGCCCTCCCCGGGTCAAGCGTGGGGTACCAAGGCTTTCCTGGTGGATGGGGCGGAAGCCCAGCCCACGGGTGATGAAGCATTCATCCGTAGGGTGGAGGGTGTGCCCATGAAGGTCATGTTTGAGCCCAAGGAGGGGACGGATCAGCCTATTGATGGCATTGAGGTCCTGTCCCACGCCGAGATCGACGACGTCGTCAACTACATGCGGATGGGGATGCACGACCGTGTGGCAGCCAAGAAGAGGCGGGCCATGGTCACATCTCCGCATTGGTGGGATGACAAGATGTTGGTCACCGGCAAGTACGAGAGGGATGAGTTCGTGGCGAGGGTCATGGATCAGATTGCGGACCAATACGATGGTCTGGTTGGGTCGGACCCGCCGACGTGGGATTCTCCAAGAATGGGGGCCGATAGCGACAAGAACCAGCCCGACGCCGCAAATTACCGAAGATTATCGGTGGGAAGTGCACCCCACGACGATGAAGACGGCATATCTGACGAGGAGAAGTCCGACTCGGACCCAGAAGAGGCCTATACCGCAGTGCGGTTGGTTGTATCGATACGGAAGCAAGCGGCTGAAGAGGCCCAGGAGAACCCGAAGGTCGCCCAGCTGAAGGAGAGGCTGATCAATGCCTATCCTTGGCTATTCAGTGGCGTCGCCAACAAGAACCCTCCAGATCGTGGGAGGTTTGGCACAGCGAGGATCAAGCTGAAGCCGAACCCCAAGATCTATCGTCATCGGGAGTAGCAACCCCAGGGCGATCGGGCCGAGGCCATGAAGAAGTTGTTGGCCGAGTTCATTGAGCGGGGATGGATCGAACCCTCCGACAGTGAGTGGGCCAGCCCAGCCTTTATCGTGCCCAAGAAGGAGAAGGGCGAGTAGAGGTTGGTGGTGGATTACAGGGGTTTGAACGAGCAAACCGAGCACGACTCGTACTCGCTTCCTCTAATCGACACCATTCTGCAAAAGCAACAGAAAAAGCGGATCTTCACGGTGTTAGACCTGAAATATGGCTATCACCAGATGCCGCTACACCCGGACTCCAGGCCCTGCACAGCAATGTCGACGCCACTGGGGCCCATGCAGTGGAAAGTGGTGCCTATGGGCGCCAAGAATGGCAACGCCGCTTTCCAGCGCATGATGGAGGACCTACTCGGTCCTGTTCGAGACTGTGCCGACCCCTTTGTGGATGACATCATCATCGGGTCTGGCACGGAGGACATGACTGAGGACGAGCTCATCGAAGCGCATGAGAAGGATCTGCGCCGAGTGCTCAGCGAGCTTGACAAGCACAACATGGTGTGCAAGCCCACCAAAGCCTCACTCTTCGTGAAGGAAGTGGAGTTCGCGGGTCACGTGGTTGGTCACGGGCAACGCCGTCCCATGCCTGGGAAGCTGGCGTCCCTGCACCACTGGGAGAAGCCCCAGACCATCAGCGAACTCCCATCCTTCATGGGGTTCTGCAACTACTATTCGGGCTATATCCGAATGTATGCAGAGCTGTCGGGGCCGCCGCACAAGATGCTGCAAGTGGGCAAATTTGATGGCCGGAAGGGGAGCAAGAAGAAGCTTGCCTGGACCCCTGAGGCCGAAGATGCGTTCAGCCGCCTGAAGGAGCGACTCCTGGGGCAGCTGGGGCTATTCCTGGTGGACCCGGACAAGGGATTCGTGCTACGGACGGACGCCTCGGACTATGCTGTAGGGGCAGTCCTCGAGCAAGTCCGGGACGACGGGTCGCACGTACCCGTGGCGTTCTGGAGTCGGATCCTGGCCGAGGGCCAACGTCGAACCTGGACCGCGAGGGAGAAGGAGAGGTAGGCCATTGTCTGTGCGCTCAGGAAGTTGTCTGCCAACATCCGATTGCAACCGGTGGTGGTTTGTACGGACCATCAGTCCTTGCAGAGCTGGCACAAGGAGCACGTCGACACCCCCTCGGGACCGGCGGCAAGGAGGGCCCGATGGCATGAGACGTTCGCCAAGTTCGACCTCAGCGTCGTATACGTCCCGGGGAAGGACAACACTGTGGCAGATTGCCTCAGTCGATGGGCGTACCCCGCGGGCAAGGCTTGGATGGACATATCCAGCCATGGAGTTGCCGAGGAGACTGAGGAGGCCAAACGCATCATCGAAATGGAGAAGGCCATGGAGCAAGAGGGGGTCAAGTGCTTTGTGGTGATGGCAAACCGTACTAACCTGGCCAAGTTCCGGGGCGCCCGCGTCCAAGCTATTCGAGAGGAAACCCTCGAGCAATGGATGGTGGCCCCTGTAGAGCTAGTCAGGTCGGTGCTCACAGAGGACTGGTCGGATGACTATGCGGCATCCGATCACTGGAGCAAGTACTGGAATGCCGTGAGCGCCCCGTCGGACGACGAGTGGCCTGAGGGCTTGACCGAGGATGGGGACAAACTGTTCCTCAAGGACAAGCTATTGGTCCCTGAGAACGGAATGGAGGAGCTCATTGACCACTGGCATAACGCCCAGCTCATGCATACTGGTCGGGACAAGATGCAGCAGGACCTGCAGTGGCGGTTCAAGTTTCCACCGGGGTACTACGCCCTCCTGGACAAGTACTGCAGCGACTGCGCCGTGTGTCGGGCCACGAAGAGCCCCAACCACTCCATGGCTGGCAACCCGGTGTATACGGCTATACCGGAGGCCCCTATGCGGTCCGTTGCCATGGATGTATTCGCCATGCCTGAGGTCACTGTGGAAGGAGAGACCTATGACTGTGTCATCCTTGCGGTGGATAGGCACAGCGGGTATATCGTGGCGGTCCCTGGCAAGAAGTCCAAGAAGAAAGACAAGAAGGACAAGCATGGAGTGGGGCTGCAGGCCGAGACCGTCGCTAATGCCATGATCAGGCATTGGCTGGAGATTCTTGATGTTCCAGCTGTCATCTGCAGCGATCAGGGCAGTCAATTCGTGGGGACGTGGTTCAAGAAGATGTGCAAGCACATGGGGATTCGGCACGCCAAGACCGTGGCGTACCACACCCGGTCGAATGGCCGGGCTGAGGTGGCTGGTCGGCAGATGTTCGAGAAGTTCCGCCAGCTGCACATCGACGAACCGGGCCGGAACTGGTATAATTCGCTGTGGAGAGTACTCCAGGCGTACCATGACCTTCCGGGGCCCACTGGACTGTCGCCCCATCGCATCCTGTTCCTACGGGATCGAGTGTCACGCACTCTCCCGTGGTTGAACCATGGCAAAGTGGCCCGGGATGCGAATGCTATGATGGCTGAGGCGGATGACACGGCGGCCGAGGTGTGCAAGGCACTTCAGGACGAGCATGAGAAGAGGGCCAAGTACTTCAAGCAAGGAAAAGTGCAGAAGTATGCTCTCCAAGACACCGTATGGGTGGAGCGGCACGACAAGGATGTCCTGTCCAGGCATCGGCAGGTGTCCTGGTATGTGCCGGGGGTAATGGTGCGGAAGGTCGGGGAGGATGTGTACGCAGTTCGTGTGGGGGTGGGATAGCAAGATCCTGGACCGCGACCACACCCAGCTTCGTCCCCGAGCACCAGACCCCAGCGGACGTCCCGTCACCTTCGAGTTCACGGCCGGCGGTGTGGACTCGGACTACGAGGGTGAGGGCGATGACTTCACCGCGGAGAGGATCCTGGCGGACAAGCTGGACCCAGGGACGCCCTGGGGGGAGGCTTTATAAAGTCCGCTGGAAGGGATTCGCCGCATCCAGGGATTCGTGGGAGCCTCCGGGCAGCTTTGTGCCGAGGTACACCACGGTCTGCATGGACTATCTGAAGAAGAAGAACATTTCTTTGGATGTCAAGGACGTGTTGGTCCATTTGGTGGCTGCTGTAGCACCGTAATGGATCCCCCTTGGCATTTTTGTTTGTTTTTGTGCTTGGGAGACGGGTGAGGGCGTTCATCCGGGGATTTTTGGGCCTTGATTGGCCATATACCCCCTTCACTGGATCTCCACATATATATTTCATTGTGGTGTACTTATTTAGGTCGACCGACGACGTTTCTCTATCTTTGATCCCCTTGGTCCATGTTGTAGATCAAGAGGAGACCTGATATGGCGTAGGGCACCGATTATGAGTGTCCTCACCCCTCCCTTGGGGTGTGGGGGACGCCTACGACGTGTGTGGGGCCTCCATGTGTCCTTGGGACATGGAGGGGGGGGGTTTGGAGCCCAGTGGGGTCCTCCCGTCCTCTCTTCAATGACTTCCGAGCGGTAACAACGCTCTTAGAAGGGGGGTGAAGCCGGTTCGGACCCCCGTGGCCATCTTTGGGTCACTTGGGGTGTGTATCTATGTGCCGGCAAGCTGCCATTGGCTGATATCATACTCTCCCCCCCACCTGACCTAACCCGATGTGATAGTGTGATAGGTTTGGCCATTCCGGCTATGAACGGCCATATTCAGTACCGAGGCGCCGCCAGCTGAGATTTATATATCAGAATATCAGGAATCAACAGGGTTTTCTTATCAGAATGTTTCCCTGACTTTTCAGCCTTCCGTTCTGATTGTCAATGTATCGGCGACTGTCAGTTGGCTCGCGATTTTGCGGTAACCGATTGGTTAACTGTTATTTACAGATATTCTGGCGGAAACCCCGATGAAGGGTCAGATTTCATCAGTAAAAGGTTCGTTGCCTCCGCAATTTTCATATTATACACTCGCAAAATTAATCCGATTTTTTCAGACTTTCAGAATCGGATTTTCGACTTCGACATCGCCGCACTCTATATGATGAATCTCGAGTGGTCATACATTTTTCCCCGATCACGAATCAACCTTCCTTTTGTTGTGCCCTTCATTTTGCTTGGAGTTATAGTTGAAACAAAAGTGATTCGTGAGACCACTTTGAAGGATCATATCTCCGGCTCACGGCGAGGAATATCGATATCGAGAATTGGGTTGGACCCGCCTTGGTCTCAACTTAATTTAGGGAGCATCTAACGCCTTTGG
This sequence comes from Eutreptiella sp. 'Long Island Sound 2002', assembly GCA_964036045.1. Taxonomy (NCBI): domain Eukaryota; phylum Euglenozoa; class Euglenophyceae; order Eutreptiales; family Eutreptiaceae; genus Eutreptiella; species Eutreptiella sp. 'Long Island Sound 2002'. Next base: position 175,744,808 of record OZ038381.1, read on the forward strand.
TGTGTACACATGCCCGGTAGAGCAAGTGATAATGGTCAAGAGGGTAGAAAGTGATATATAACTCTTGGACCGTGCAACCGAATATTTTATTGCGACTTTCGAGTGTACCGCATGAGTGTTGGGGTTGCATAGCAACTTTCCTTGGGTTCCTACGTATTTTTAACGTGAAGTTATGTCCATGGAGGGGCATGGCATATCATGGTGGGAGCCACGTTTTGAGGGTATGTGTTATATGCATGGTATGTGCTTCGATATGCTCACGCCCATGTTATATATCTCCGTTTGTAGGAAGATATATGGAGTCATACGTGTTAAGGGCTTCGCCCATGTCCCAATGATGAACTCCATAGCGCTAGACTAAGTCTACCGCTCATATAGTGCATGTGGGAGGGCTTACGAAGCGATCCACAAGCGCCATTATCAATTTTCCCATTTTCGTGGTGCGTGTTGGGAGGAGGTGCGAAGGTGTTCTTATGCGTCCAGTTGGGGATCCAAGTGGGGGCATTGTTTGCAAATGGTCCCAAGTAATTGTGTTTTGAATCATATGTTGATACCATGGGTGAGCGAAGTTATATACTATTGTAATTATCTTGAATTTGGCATTATTTGCATGTTTTTGACCTCATTTTATGCTCATTTTTGTGTTTTATGTGCTCAACTGGCCCGCTAACAGTAAAGTGCCTAGAGATCTGTGAACTATGGTATGTTGCTTATATGTTGGCATATGCTTCGACGTTGTACCTCACCATATGTCGGAACACGTGGTCACTTTGGCTTGGCACACAAGGCCTCACAAAATTAGGTCTCAAATTCATGAGTTGACTTGTGAAGCATGTCATGTACATAACTGAAGGGGTTTCGGAGCCAATGATGGGATATTCTTGGGCATAGACCTTTGGTCTATATCACCCTTGTATACTACTTTCCGGTTTGACACATGCATGGATCATTTGGATATTTGCCGTATGCATTTTTGAGTATATAATTGACTTTTGGGCATAATGGTGTGATTTGGCTGATTTTGCCATGTTGTGAGGTCATCTTCATGGGGCAGTTCTCCAAGCCCAATCAACTCCAAGTTCAACCAAGGTTATCTCAGGGTAGGATCTGGTCTTGAGTGCCACTCCAGGCCATGACACGCCACCTCGCCTATTGGGCTAGGATTTAAAGGCTTGGGGATGAATACATTTTTGGGGTTTGTGTAGTGACGTTTGACACATGGCATTTAGCCAACTTATTGGACTGGGTTCAGGGCATCATGTTGGTGAGTCAGGGGAAGGTCTCGAGTCCAGGGAATGAGGGGTCTATGGCTGAGTCTGTGTATGTTTACCTCTTTCCCCAATTTTGCTTGATTTGTGTTCATATGCCATTTTCAGGGCTTTCTTCTTTGGTGCAATTCTTGTACATGCCCGCCACCGTGGGACGACCGGTGTGCTGAACGGAAGCCCGCAGTGTGCATTGGATTGTGGATTGGGTTATTGCTGTATTTGTGGGATCTGGTTGCTGTTCAGGGTTGAAGGAGGATTTCTTTTTTCTATATTTTTGGATTTTGGACCCTGGATTTTGAGGAATGCAATCGCTGATCAGGAGCAAGTGAGCAGGGGTGACAGGCGGAAGGGGAACAGCAGGGGCCGGTCCTGGTAGGGACCTTCTTTACAGGTATGCGCCAGTGGTGAGGCTCGGCAAGGGTCTATGAATCTTTCGTGCAATGGTATGGATGAACCTCTTGCACAAGGATGCAAAAGACCACATGAAGTGTGTTGAGCTTGCATGTCACTGACGGGTTTCAGATGCTTTTTTGCAGGATTTTTGGATATAATCATGATTTTTCCGAAAAATCAAGCGGAGATCAGCTGAACAAACATGGAGTGAACAAGTCCACGTGGGAGAGGAACAATCAAGGTCAGCCCAAATAGGTCCCAAAGGGAAACGGGTAGGTATCAAACCTCATCAGTGGAGAGACCCAACCCTCAAAGTGGTGCCGGACAACTCCAGCTTCCAGGAAACGGCCGCAAAACACCAAGACAACGAGAACCCAAGCAGCGAGGGCTCTGGCCCTGTTGCAGAAAGATTCTTATTTGGTCTTGCATATCTTGCACACGACTTGCCCAGGCCACACCACATGTCAGAGGATGATTTGCGACGTTCATTCTCCATTGCCCAGCTGAGGATGGCGTGCAGCGACTCCATCATGGCGTAGCGGGTGGGAGTCACGCAGCGCCGCAAGTATTCCTGATGCGCTGAGCAACGGCGATAGAAGTCAAGACCGCTTCAGCTATGTGCTGTATTGGCACCAGTCCGACGACAGCGCAGCCGAAAGAGATTCCTAGTGGAAGTATTTGGATGAAGCAACGCTGCAGGAGCTCTTCAGAACCAGTCCAAGGGAGTCCATGGAGATTCGCGCGGCCAGTGAAGCAGGATCAGCGAGTTCAGACTCCGTTGCAGATGCAGCAGATGCAATGAAGTGATTATCCATGCGGGTGCCGCTGTGGGCGACTGTTGTTCAAATGGCTGAGATCCCGGAGGACCAGGAGCATACTCGTGATGCGGCGGGTCACTGCAAAATATGTGGTCCAGATCTGTTCTACATGTGCCTGCCATTGAAATGTCCGTTGAGGAAGCTTTGGTAGAGGAGGGCGGTCGCCAGTTGAGTCTTCGTGCGCCACATAGACCAAGCACAACGGCCCACGCCACAGAGAGTTCAATCATCGCCGGGAAGCGAGTACTCAACTTCGACGAAGGGGCGTCAACGCGTGCCGGCGGCGAGGCCACGTGCAAGCGGCGATGGAGTGAATGTGCGTGAACGGCCAGTTCCAAGGCTGTCGGTTCACTTCTAAGAAGGGGATTGAAGCCAGTCTGGCTGCCCCAAGACCGTCTTCGGCACAAACCTCGTATTGGTTAGTGCCGTGTGTAATATTTCTTTTTGAACTATATACACTTTTGCATGTTTCATTATCGTTTTTGAGCTTTGAGACAGAGCGCGCCGCAGAGCGCGAGTCGCGGTCGCCAGATCAGAGATGTAGCCGTCACCATTATCTACAAGAGCTTATGAAGCGCAAAGATTTATAGAAAAAAAAGGATTTTGAACGCCGTAGTTAGAATTATTGTAAATGCCCGAATTTATAAAGACGATTCTCGAACGTTGTAGAGTATATTGTTCACGAAAGGGCCAGGTGCATGCCTTGTTCTTTGTATGTTACGTGTCTGCAGGTATGCGCCAGTGGTGAGGACCGGCAAGGGTCTATGAATCTTTCGTACAATGGTATGAATGAACCTCTTGCACAAGGATGCAAAAGACCACATGAAGTGTGTTGAGCTTGCATGTCACTGACGGGGTTCAGATGTTTTTTGCAGGATTTTTGGATAAAATCATGGCTTTTCCGAAAAATCAAGCGGAGATCAGCTGAACAAACATGGAGTGAACAAGTCCACGTGGGAGAGGAACAATCAAGGTCAGCCCAAATAGGTCCCAAAGGGAAATGGATAGGTATTGAACCTCATCAGTGGAGAGACCCAACCCTCAAAGAGGTGCCGGACAACTCCAGCTTCCAGGAAACGGCTGCAAAACACCAAGACAAAGAGAACCCAAGCGGCCAGGGCTCTGGCCCTGTTACAGAAAGATTCTTATTTGGTCTTGCATATCTTGCACCCGACTTGCCCAGGCCACACCACATGTTAGAGGATGATGTGCGACGTTCATTCTCCATTGCCCAGCTGAGGATGGCGTGCAGCGACTCCATCATGGCGTAGCGGGTGGGAGTCACGCAGCGCCGCAAGTATTCCTGATGCGCTGAGCAACGGCGATAGAAGTCAAGACCACTTCAGCTATGTGCTGTATTGGCACCATTCTGACGACAGCGCAGCCGAAAGAGATTCCTAGTGGAAGGATTTGGATGAAGCAACGCCGAAGGAGCTCTTCAGAACCAGTCCAAGGGAGTCCATGGAGATTCGCGCGGCGAGTGAAGCAGGATCAGCGAGTTCAGACTCCGTTGCAGATGCAGCAGATGCAATGAAGCGATTATCCATAAGGGTGCCGCTGTGGGCGACTGTTGTTCAAATGGCTGAGATCCCGGAGGGCCAGGAGCATACTCGTGATGCGGCGGGTCACTGCAAAATATGTGGTCCAGATCTGTTCTACATGTGCCTGCCATCGAAATGTCTGTTGAGGAAGCTTTGGTAGAGGAGGGCGGTCGCCAGTTGAGTCTTCGTGCGCCACACAGACCAAGCACAACGGCCCACACCACAGAGAGTTCATCATCGCTGCGAAGCGAGTACTCAACTTCGACGAAGGGGCGTCAACGCGTGCCGGCGGCGAGGCCACGTGCAAGCGGCGATGGAGTGAATGTGCGTGAGCGGCCAGTTCCAAGGCTGTCGGTTCACTTCTAAGAAGGAAGGTGAACCCAGTCCGGCTGACCCAAGACCGTCTTCGGCACAAACCTCGTATTGGTTAGCGCCGTGTTTAATATTTCTTTTTTTTCTATATACACTTTTGCATATTTCATTATTGTTTTTGAGCTTTGAGACAGAGCGCGCCGCAGAGCGCGAGTCGCGGTCCCCAGATCAGAGATGTAGCCGTCACCATTCACTACAAGAGCTTATGAAGCTCATAGATTTATAGAATAAAAAGGATTTTGAACGCCGTAGTTAGAACTATTGTAAATGCCCGAATTTATAAAGACGATTCTCGAATGTTGTAGAATATATCGTTCACGAAAGGGCCAGGTGCATGCCTTGTTCTTTGTATGTTACGTGTCTGCAGGTATAGAAAGTTTTATAGTGTTTTCAGCACTGTGTTTTTGATGTGCCTCTCCTGCTGCTTGCTGCTGGTGTCAGGTTCCTACTGCTTGCTTTTGATGATGAAAATGTTTTGTTGTTGAAATACAATCAATCCAGGATAACCCAAGCCAGTGATAGGCAAGTAGAAGATAAACAGGATCAAAGCATGAAGGGCTGCAGTGACAAAGAGTTAGATAAAGAGAGCTTATCAACAATAGACCACAGCAATAAACATTCAATGCATCTCAGGATCAAATATTTTACATCTTTGAGAAAAACTGATTGAAAAACTGCCCCATGGGCTCACACTCTTCCATAGTGCCATCTTGGGATGTGCACTCTTTGGTTTTGGATCCCATAGGTGCTGAGGTGGCATGGCTTGTGGCGCTGAGGTCACTGCCATGTCACATGGAATATTCCTACTTAGCTAGGCTGACTGGGAATTGAACCCAGGACCTCTCAAAAAGAGGGTGCATACCACTAGGATAGCTAAGAATTCATGAGAAAAGATAGAAAATTCATAGGCTCTGCCTTCAGTATATCAGTGCCTCAGTCACCCAGGAAAAGATGTTTTAGTGGACATGTTTTGGGGATTAAGGGGTCCACACAACATCCTTATTTAATGTTTGGTTCTATAGGTGAAAATGTGTTATCATTCATTTTGGTTAGGCCAATACTAAGACAAGAATGCAGGATTGCTAAGAGCACCTCTAGTACAACTAACGTATACCCTAAAGCATTCGAAAAGCACTTTTTCTTACTCCGCCCCTGTGCTGTGGTGGCCACCACTGTCACATTTTCAGGAAAAAGGCATTTTTTTCTTGGCCTTTCCTTGGTTTCCTCACCTACTTTAAAATACCTATAGCTTCCTTAACACTGGAAAAGAGCGCTTTACCATGGCCAGCGACTCTTGCTGCATTGTTCATGACATTTTCTAACAGAAAACTCAGCGCTCTTGGCGCTACAGGGGTTCCTGTGGCTTGGTGGGGTTAGGATAGGGCATGCAAAGACCATATGCATATCGTCCACATCCAGTCCAATATTTGAAATCTCAAAATCAACCTCTCAATCCGACCTTACCGTCAATTCTTCGTCCTTGGAACCGCTCTCCAACTTTCACGTTATCCCTTGTGTCCGTCGCTACCAACATGTCACTTTTCAACTTTGGAACAAGCCGTCAAGCAAATCCAACGCACTCGGACAACTTACGCCTTCAACCGCCGTCTACTTCAAAATTGGCGACTTTTGTGGCCGCCGCAGACGAGAAAAGTGTAAAAAACGACCATGTCTACTACGAACTCAATGAAGGCAAAACGAAAGCCTTCAATAGAAAGAAGACGAGTTTACCAACGAGTGCAAGGCAGGAGTTGTACAACCTTGCCCCATGGCATGTGGGACTTGACGAGGACGACCTCCACGTATCACTTAACGAGTTGACCATCCCACCACAAGCTCCCAAGTTCACCGTCACGTTGGCTCATGACCCCATGAAACATTTAAGGGAAATAATTAAAACTCATAAGAGGTTCTATATTTTTCCAACAAATGACAAGCGCGACCAACCACCCTTTCACCTTCCTTCGCGAAAAAGGTCCCAAGCTTTAAAGCAAGTTTTTGCCGATTTAAAAAAAGGAGGATGACCAAAAGGCCTACACGGGGTGGATCACCATGGAATCATGGGAAAGGCACACCAAAGCAAAAAACCATTTGCTTTTCGCGGCCGGCCCACTTATAGACCTCAAGTGGGCCGTAGACAAGGTAATTTGCCACCACGGGACCAAGCCCCTAGTCCCCACTAGAGCATTTTCACTCAAACAAGGTTACACTCCCGAGAGGCCTTTGGTTTCCATACACATCAACACGGCACGCCAACCGTCCGACCCAATAGATTATCGTGACTTGGACTCACGTGGCCTAAGCCTTGATGCGGCTCTTTGAGCCATTAATGTCCCCAAACCCATTTCCTTGGTTGATATCACCCTTCGTTTCGATGTCCACCGAAACATCCTTTCCAAATACTACAACGATAGGTATCTTGAGGACCTTGGGAATGGGAAAAACCCGCCGGCGGTAACCGAACGTTCTCTCACGGACGTTAGGGGCTTCCAAAGATTTTTGAATCGCCAATTTGAACCCCAACAAGAAGACATTTCATTCAACTCGAAGGAAGCGGTGTAACCCTTGGGGGGCGGGGTCACACTCCGTGCACCACACGAAAGGTATCTCCGGTTTGAGTGGTCCTTGCCCACTCAAAGGGGAGAAAGACTCTTGGAGAAAATATTGTCTCATGAATGGTCCAAGGTGGGTGACATTTTTGTCGTAAAGGTTGAGGACTTAGAGGAAGGCCACCTGTACCAAATGCAGGCTTCACGCGAAATGGTGGCTTCGCACCCGGAAATGGATGGGCCTGAAACGTGGAGTGTTCTTAACCGCGGACCACGGGGCCGCCCCCCATACATGTACAATAAGGGAATGTCTGTGCGGTCAAAAATGAGCGTCTTGGCAAACTTAGACGTGAGTGGCTACCCTTGTGATAATGGTCGCAACCCGGTCCAAGGTTTCGCGTGGAATGCTTTTCACAACGATGAGATTGTCCTTCTTTACGGCCTGGAGGCTTCCTTGGTGAGATTCTGGAACACCGCTGCAACCACGGAAACAAAAGCGACGGAGGCACAATGCAAACCCATTACCCCGTCCACATGGGCTCAACCGCTGGTCGCCACATCATTTGAAGTGAGGACACCGGCCTCGGAACGTGCGCTCCACGCGCAAGTGGTGGCCGGCCTTTTTGGCCCATATAAGAATTGGCGAAGGGCGGCGGACCCCAATTTTGTAGGCAACGTATACCGCGCTGAATATGTGCAGGCACACTCCTCTATTCTTGCTCACGAATTTGCTATGCTGGGCACGGTAATCGTGAGCGCCCACCCCAACTCCATCAAACGTGATGCATTGCTTAAAGCCGAGGATCAGAGCCTCACGGAGCAAAACCGTGCGGTAATGGCAGGAACCAAATTGGGATCTACCGACTTCATTTCAGCCATTATAGCAGAGGATGAAAGGCTCATGGCACCACCCGTGAGCTCACAAAAAAGGTCGATCTCTTCAACGTGCCAAACCCTCATGAACCGCCACCCGGTGAATGCTTGGACGGAGTCCTCCAACGGTCCGCGGCAATGGACACGGACCAAGAAAAGGAGCTCATTGCCTTCGTTGATTCCATTGAGGGATGGGACACGTCCACGCGCAGGCGCCTTCGGCACTATGGATATTCCCATGAACACAGGGGCAAGAATGTGCAACCCACGGACCCCTTCCCCGTTTCGCTTCGGGCAGTGATGCAAAATTGCCAAGAATTACTCCGCATCCACGACATCGACTCTATTCTCAACCAATGCACGGTAGAAGATTACCCACCCAGTGTGGGTGTCATAGACCACGTTGAGAATTTCATGCTCGGTAAGGTGATAGTGATGGCTAACCTGCTATCCACCGTACCTATGCAATTTACGCCCACTGAACCTACGGGTGGTGATAGAGTAATTGTTCTTCTGGAACGATGGTCCCTGGTTGCCATCACAGGCAAGGCACGTTACAAGTACCAACATGGTATCACGGCAGAGGAATACAACATCATTCCAGGAGAGAACGTCCGTAGAGAAAGGCGTGTCTCTCTGATTTTCCGCAGCGTCCCCGAAGTATGCAATGAAGAATTGTGATGGCCATGTAAAAGGTGGGAACCGTGGACTGTATTCTCCTTCGGTTACCTTGTCTTTGCCATTAGTGTTTTCAATTCACCATGAAAACCTCCGACCCAGCAATGGTCCCAGTCGGCTCCGAAGGAGATCTAACGCAACCAAACCCAAAGAGAGTACATGTGCTTCGCTGTTTTTTCACGGCGAAGTATGTCTCCTCCTCTGCTTGCTTTTGTCTTGTGCGAAGTGCGGCGTTCGCCTCCCCTCACCGGTCGGCCATGACAAGCTACAAATGGGTTTTCCTTGGAGTGACATCCTTTCAAGCTTTGCACTTGCGATACCCCCTCAGGGTGGCCTCCCATATTGCTACTCTGGCGATGCCCTTCCAAGTCCTGACATGACCAATGCCAATGTTCAGCGTGGCGAGTGCTCTTTCAGTGAACATCGCAGTGCTTCGCCCACCCATGGCGAAGTATGTTCCCTGTTCTCTTTCGTGCACAACGAGTTCGCTTCTGCCTCCCTCCCACACCACACGTATCACATTCACAACTGAGTACCTAGTGTCTTCGATTCTTCGCCGTTTGAAGTTACGGTAGGCTCCGCCTACCATGAAGCCTGGGGTACACACACGCACAAACATGGCACGCGCAGTCTTTTCGTCACGAACTGCCCATTGCAGAACCATGCACATGGCTCCACGGGTACATTCTCGTTTCGTGGCCCTCACAGTAGCGTGTTACCACGCAGTGCAAAGCCTGATCTTAGAGAGTTGTCCTGGCAGCCGTGCCACATTTGTGCTGCAGGATGGATCCACCGTTACCCTGTATCATGTGCAAGACGGCTATCCACTGGAATGAGGCAAGGAGACGACGGCCCTCAGGGACGCTCTGAACCTACCTGCATTCCAGGTGTAAGCCCGACTATCCGTTACCTTGCGCAAGCCCCCTCCTACTCTGTGAGTTTACCCCCCCTGAATCAGTTCCTTTACGACGCCATGAAGGATGAACTCCAAGAACTTCTGTCTTTCATTGGCGTCGATCCTGGCCAAACTGGTCATCTGGCGGGACGAACACACGGAGCCCGGGGAGGTCCCCCTCCACGTACTGGTGAGCCGCATCACAGGTGCCCCCCCCCACCTCCCCCTAACGCCGTACACCCTCGCCCGCACGCCCAATCACTTGAGGCAGGGGCCACAACTCTTAGCACCGCTCTCAAGATCAAGTCCCACAACCTGAACAAACACAAACCAGAATCTTTCCTCCACTCTGACCTACACGAACAATGGGACATTCTTTTTTATCAGGAAATCACCTCTGAACCACTCTTTCCTTTCGGATGGCACTCCCAGCACACGTCCCCCAAAATCTACTCCTCTCTGGGAGAAGGGGGAGCAGAAGGAGCCTGTATCGCTGTAACCGATACGCTGGCCCCCTTTCTGACCTTGTACAAGTCTCCATGCTCTGGGGCACTCTGCACGGCTATCATGCACCTCCCTGGCTTTAAGCCCATTCTGTTAGTCTCTGTGTACGCACAACTGCCACGTAGAACTGAGCTCGAAAGGGCCATGAACCGCCTCTTCCAGCAGTTTCCTTTGTGGATAGCTGGGGGAGATTTCAATGCACAACTGTCAAGCCTTGATACAAACGGCAAAACGACCAATAGATGGAACTGGCTCACGGCCCTGGTTGACGACAAGAAAGAAGCCATCGACACATTCCGCACTCTCCACCAAGACACCATTGCTTACACTCGCTATAAGAATCAATTGCTTCCATGCGACACCAGAATAGACCTTATTCTTCTCTCGCAACCCCTGATTTCCACCCCCTCCCTATCGCTGACCGGTGCTTCAATTATTCAGCATGACGTGACTTCAGACCACCACCCCATTTCCGCCACTGTCAGCCTCCCTTTCACCCCTGCACACCCCACCCCCCAACCCCGCACGTTATTCAGAAGGCTAACACAGCCAGAAGAAGTAGACTTCCACAAAACCATACAACCGTTGCATCAATGGGCATCGCAGATGACCCAGCACGAGGTATCCCCTGACCTCCTGGTGCAGTACATCAATAAACTGGTACCCCAGATTGCAACCGCCTTTCACCAAATTACACGCCCGCAATTGGCTCATCGCGAAACCTCCATAGAGCGAGAATTCAAATCAGTCCTCAATCGGATGCCAAAGGCGCAGGCTGCGCGGACCCAGGCCCTGAAGCGTTTGCAATCCATCAGCGAAAAGTGCCGTGATAAGCAACGCAAGAAAGAGAAAAAGAAACTGTATTACGCCATGGTGAAAGGCTCCAAAATCAAGCGGGCCATCGATAAAACACTTCACCCGGTGCCGTCTACGGGGATACAGCTTCGCAATGCCTCCTGTGACCCACCGAGGTTGGAAACCGATCCTCATGTGATGAGAGGCATGTTCTCTGAATGCCTGGAAAACCTGGGGGGTGACCCTGACTTCCAAGTGGATGCCAGCACGCTCAGAGGCTTCATCCACAATCACCTCAAATGCTCCCCGGAGGTCGCTGACGCACCGCTGGATCTCCCTGACCTGCAGTGGCTCCAACGGATAACGCAACGAGCACAGCCTTCTAAGGCCACGGGAGAGGATGAAATAAATTATTATATTGTATCCCTCCTGTCCCCCGAGCTTCAGACTCTCCTCTTGCAGGCGGTGCACCACATACTCCTGCACGGTCCTCCCCCGGAGTGGTCCACAGCAAGGGTATGTTTATTATTCAAAAAAGGGGACCCCCACCTGCCTGGAAATTACAGGCCTATATGCCTGATTCAGACCCTAGTTAAACTGGCAGCGGTTTGGCAGTGCGCCCAACTCACCGACCTCACCCACAGGCACTCCCTCCTACACAAGTGCCAGCATGGAGGCCTCAAACATCACAGGTGCGGGGACCACATATATGATGTGGTATCCCGGATGTTGGTATCCAAGGGTAGGCTGTATCACCTGTATATTGACTTTAATAAGGCATTTAATTCTGTACCCCTTGATGCCCTTTGGGCCACTCTCCTAGGCTATGGCTTGCCCACTACGTTGGTCTTTTCTATCAAACGCATGTATCAACACGCGGTGGACCAACCCATGGTAAATGGCACAACCACAGCCGGTCACGCACAAAAAAGGGGGGTGCGCCAGGGATGTCCTCTCACCCCCCTCCTGTTCATCTTGTATCTTAACTTGATGTTTTTTCACCTCGACCAGACTGTGGACTGGGATCTTGAAAAAAGTATCCATGCATTTGTTGATGACATTTTGGTCCGGGCCCGCTCAATACAAGACATTAAAACGGTGTATGAAGCATTTGATGGGCCGGCCCGTGAACTGGGACTAGACATGAACTTAGGTAAAACTGAGTTACATGTGTTACGCGGCTCAGGGCACACAGTCGTCAGGTCTCGCTATGGGGGTGTACTGTCTACGAGAGAGGAGGATGGGTCTCCACACGAGGAGTACAAATACCTGGGAGTGTATTTTTATACTAACGACCACGCCCATCAGGTGTTACAGTATATCAAGGCCACGATTAACGCCTTCTACACTCAGTTAGCACCACTCAGTTTAACGGCATCCGAGCTCATCATGCTCACCAATAAACAACTGATCCCCACGCTGGCCTATAGACTCCTGGCAGGCCCCGTCACATCCGAGCAATTGTATACCCTGCAGCAGTCCATATGGCACAACATCAGCAAATACGGTCGGCTGCTTCGCCTCCTTTGGCGCAAGGACCGGCACACGCATCTTAAGCTGGTACCCCTCCAAACTTGTATGCATTCTCAAATCCATAATTTCTCCATGCGCCACTTAAATGGTGATCGTCCGTCCCAGACCAACTACTATGTCCATCAGGCATTAACCTCTCCAAAAACTCATTGGCTGCAGGTCGCTTCCGTAGACGCAACTAACGCCTTGGGGGGCAGGTGCCATGGGTATGGACCCTGGAATCCCTGCCCAGTGAAGAGCCTACTCCCGGGCGAGGAGATCCACGTGGAATTTAACACAGGATGGTTTACTGGGTGTGTTCTCCATTACGACGAGACAGCCAAAGCCTCCCTCATCAAATTCCACGTCGATTCAACCACTTTTCATGTCAAAGACAAGCTTCATACCTTCCCTCTCCACCCACTCCCCCAACGACTGCCAGCCTCCCCTCCGGTTTGCCAGCACATGACCCTCTCCCCTGTTCTGCTCACTGTGCCTCGTCCTCTCCCCCCCTTCCCATTCCCGTACTCTTCACAGTATGTGGATTCCAACCCGCTTGGACACATCTACCGTTATTTGGGAGATCCTCAGAGACTACAGGTCTCAGCCCTCTCTGAGTGGTGTTGTGAGAGTGTTCTGGAGGCATGGACCAACCCGCGATCGCCACACTGGCTGTGGGTTTATCTGGACGGGTCATGGGACCGCCCCTGGGCGGGATCTGCAGCCATTCTCTGCTGGCCAGACGGCACCACAACAGCCCTCGCCATCCCCTGTCCACATCACAGCAGTAAAGATTCAGAATTCTGGGCGTTTGTGCAGTGTACACGCTACCTAGAATCGGTAGAGGTCAAAGGCTCTGTCTTTTATTGCATCGATAACTCACAACTAGTTAGCTGCATCGATAACAGACTAGCGGGGGAACCCCATTACCCTTGCGAGCTCCAGTATGCAAGGCACTTGGCAGTGCTTCGTTGACGACTTAATTCACTCGGTGAGGTTTAATGTAGGTGCGGGATGGCTCAAGTCTCACGTTGGGTTTACGGGCAATGAAATTGCTGATGCCTTTGCCAAATACACGGCGTACGCATGTAGGGTGTTGCCTTCGCACCTTCAGCCTCCCCGCATGCACACGGTCACGTTTGGGGGACAGCCCTGTATACAGAAATTCGGAGGCGCAGCTCGAAAGAGACTGTACCCGGAGCACGATCACACGGGCATAGCAAAGTCAGTCAGTCTTGACTGGTCCAACAACTATTCCTGGTTCAGCTCTTTCGCTGACAAGTGGTCTCTGGGGGTAAAGGCCATGGCAGGGTCCAGCCCGTTCTGGGACCTGTCTGACCGTCAATGTCCAGTGTGCAACAGGCAACACCCCCTGGACCTAGTCTCCTCTATAGCCTTCTGCGGAGATATGTCATCTTTCCTTGAGCGAATGGCCTATTCCTGGGGTACAGCCCTAGGACCTATTGCGTGGCAGTGGGTCCAGGGACAACGCACTAAGGGGGAGCTACGCAACTTCGCCCGCACTCTCGTCCCCCTCTCCCTGTACAAATTAATGACTGAGTCTCGGTCCTGCAAAGAGGCCATGTATGCAGCTCTGTAAATCAGACGCACCTGCCTCACGTCCATTGTCAAGTCTGCATGTGAGCACCGACGCAGTCACCCCCTTCCTGACCCCCTGCCCCCACCCTCACAGACAACACCTTTTTCCAGTCCCACGGCCCGTACAGCACCACCGACCGCCCCCCCCCCCCCGTCACCTGTCCACATCTACCTCCCGCCCTCTCCCCTTCCCTTACAGGTTCAATCGAAGCCCAAACTTCATCAAAAACGAAAACGCTCCTCTGCCCACCAAATATCACCAGGTAAGCAGCCGAGACCTACGACTTCCGTTGTGCAGCCGGCTTCTGTGGCACGCCGACAACTGTCGGTCCACAAATTTTTCGCAGGCCTGTAAACGTACATCACTCCGCTCTCCTTCGCAGACCCTTCATTCGCTCAACTGATTTCCCAAGGCTACACGAAGTAATCATAAGTCAGGTCACGTTTTCCTGCAGGTTTCTGCTTCTATTCATCAACTGCGGACCACAGCTTCGTCACAGTGTTCACTTACCGCTTTGTTACTCATTGCTTGCTCAGTTGCATCGGCTGTGCCTCTTTCTACCCCCCCCCCCCACCAACAGCAGCCTGCCGGCTGGATTTCCTGATTGTTTTGTCCTTTTACTGCTCGCCCCCCCTGTCAGAGCCCCTACCCCCCTTGTATTTCCTCTGGACCATCCTGGGGGGTCCCCCCCCCCCCGCCCCATGCAGCCCCCTCCGATGCACTCACACCACAGCCCAGGTGACGTTTTCACGTACAGACTTCAGGTACATGTCCACAGTGCAGTACGTCGGTTGACGTAGATGAATGCGCTGAACTTCTCCACTCCAGGACTCAGGCAGCCACAAAGGACAGCTCAGGGCCGCACCACATTGTAGTCCGACCACCTTTGGTCATAGTGGGCCGCAGGTTTCCGCAAGTGTCCATAAGTTCCGTCCATGTAAATATGTCCCGCGATTGAACCACAGTGAACTCTGAGGATGTTGAGATGTCTTAAAAGACCATATGCATATGCATGCCTCCTTCCAAGCTGCAGCATTACACAACCCAACGCCAGACTCTCATAGGACGCTGGGTCTAAGTCTCATGGAACCTGATGGAGACACCTGTCCTGGTACTGGGATGAGGGTGCGACGATTTAATTAGAATTGCCCCTTGGAGGGGTCTTGGTTCTGGTTCAGTCTCATGCTGCTGCTTTTCGGCCCGAACAGCCGCCTACTCAGCGACGCTTTGCGAGGATATCTGTACAACAGAGGGATGAAAGGATGAGGGACGAATCCACGCAAACGCGAAGCGACAACACCTAAATCCGTCGAACGACGGCCTAGAATTTTTCTGAAAGCACATACCTGAACAGAACCCAATTGTGCATCGCATGCACTCCTTTGTAAAATTTGTGGTCATCTCCTGATGTTTTAAATCAGGAAATTCCCACGCAGAAAAAGACAGCGCGCAGGAGCGGGTCTTAGCGAAGCACCGGAAAACAAAGAATTAATAAGATTATAAACGTATGTTACGTATAATGACGAAAATGAAGTAACACACATAAATAAATAAACATAAAGATTGCACCCACACTGACTGAAAGACTTCAAGATCCAAGAATTCGAAAATCAACAAAAGGACTTCAATGAATCAGGTATAAACCACAGGTGTGCTCGTCTGGTATGCAGCATGCACATTGTTCGTCTCGTGTCTCCCTGAACGTGCCTTGTAGCAGCGCTAACAAACGATAGAGGGATAGATTAGAAGATTGCAGATGATTAGAGGTGACATTAGGGAAAAAACAGATGGCCTTCGACCAGGGAGTGGTTGTCACGGGGGGCTACCGGTCCTGCCCTGCGGTGCAATGCGGGGCAACCGTGACAACTGCTCTTACAGCACAACCACCCTTTTTGTTGCACTGATTAGAACATACACACCTATGCATAGCGTCGTGTCTCGCTTGTCTTTCGCTTTTTCCCTCACCTTGCTTCACGTTCCAGCGGTAGATAAGGTAGGTAAGCCCAGGTGGGGCCACCCCCTGGTAGAGTTTGTGACAATGGTGTGGATTGTTGGGAAAAAAGAAAGATGGGACCAGCTTGTTTGACAGGTTGGAAAACTCGTGCATGCTCGTGCATTCACACACGCATTAAAGGCTAAGCCACGCGTGGTGCGCACAGTACAACCCTTGTTTAGGTTACTCAGGGGCTCCACCCCACGTTCTATAAGAGAACGGGTGGAGTCCCTTAAGCTTGCTTGCTTGTGCTTGGGTTTGAGGACAGTGTGTTATAGGGCTACCTGAGAAGCGTATAATACGTGGAGGTATTCTTGGTTCCTCAGCCGCAAACCCAAGTCATCTGCCTTTGCTTTACAAGTTGGAAGGTCAGGGTGAATTGGTGCAGTCTCAAGCCGTGCTAAACTATGCGGCGCTGATCACACAAACAACAAACTGCGACTCAGCCAGGAGTGGCAAGCGCAGTCCGACTTCATCAACATTCACGCTGTGCACGCCAAAAGAGCACTCCTTCCCTCCACGACCTAGCAGAGAAACGCGTTGTGGCGTCCCTGTTAGGCCACAGATGCTTAGTAGCTGTGTGTTCTCTTTCAACCTCACAGGTGAGCCATTAGGGCTCGTGACCTCGTCCTCAACAACACCCAGTAGAGCGTGAGTGTAGGAGTGGTAGTCCTGAGTGGAGGCTTGAGCCAGTTGAGGAAGTGCTCGCCCACCGGGATGGTGCCACTGTAGGGTGTGTAGGACCTGTAGTGCGTGTGTCACTGTCCCACCCGTTTCCTGCAATTTTAGCGGGGTTGGTGGGCAGTGGCAGTGGTTAAGCTAGATTTTGGCCATCGTAGAAACAGGCGTTTTCATGCCTTCATAGCTTTTGGCTACCCCTCCCCTGTAGTAGGCAGGTAGGTAGCAAAAACAATACCCGGATTAGTATGCTGGATGTTCCCCCAAGGTTTTGCGCCAGCACGGAAACTGGGCGCTTAGGGGCGGAGAGACCCGGAGCGTACCCCGTGGCATCGGTAAGACATCCGCCAGGTTTAGCAAGCGTGCAGACTTGGGTATAATTAGGACACCATTTCTGGGGCTTGCTCTCAGGACCTTAGGAGTAGCACACTCACACATACGCTTAGGCAGGTATGGGTAAGGTTCAGTCCCTAGCTTTAGTCTTGGAGACAAGCGTTTCAACGAGCCTCAGCAACTCACCAAGGTTGTTCTGGGACACGTAGTCTACCAGAACTGAGTTTAGGCGTCCCTCAGGTAGAACATACCCTGACAAGGGCTCCCAGGTGGCCTCTTCGACTCCAAACCCTTCCCAGAGGGTGAGGAAGGACCAACCCTAGTGATAGCGGTGGCGTAGGAGGGACGTAACCAGGTAGAAGCCCTCCTTAGCCATCTCCTCGGCGTTCATGTCGGAGAGGTCCCTTTCAACTTCCATAGGGCTGGCAGCCCCCTGTAGGTCTAGGGCGGCGATCTCCTCGTTGTTCAGCTCCCACTCCTCCCCACATAGGTCTTCAGAATCATAGTAGCACTTCAGGTGTTGAGCAGCGCACACCAGGGTCCCCCCTAGACGGGGAGAACACCGCACTGTGATACGGTGTCCATCCACAGATAGAATCTTGTAGGGCCCGAAGTAGGGGTCATCGCGGGTGGAGCGTGGCCAGGCGGGTAGTCGGCTGTGATGCACCAGCACCCACCCCCCCTCTTGGTAGGTAGCTGGCACCCGGTGCTTGTTCTTGTTGTTCCACTGACGCTCCCTCACTCTCTGGAGCATAGCCTTGGCCTTGTCCACATTCGCTTGTTGCTCCCGGACCCACTCACCCACAGAAGACTGGGTATTCTCTGGATAGGGAGCATGTAGGAATTACGCCGGGCGCCCTAGGAAAAGTTCATGGGGCGGGTAGCCAGTCGCCGAACTCTCTTGGGAGTTCATCATCAAGGATATGACGGGGAGTAGTCTCACCCAGTCTCTGGTGCGTTCAGTTGTGCACCATATCCTTACATTCTCCTTGAGGACACAAATCTGTCGCTCACATAGGGGGTTGCTGGTGTGAGAGTAGGGGATCCCCGTAGGCACCTGGACATTGAGGGAACTCAGGACCCTCTTGTACCAGCTGGTATCTGAGCGTACTCGTACGTTCTCATCGGAGTTCATCTCCTTGGGCGCCACATAGACACAAAACCACTCCTCCAGGAGTATCGTGATAGTCTCCTCTCCGGTAATGTGCTTGGTACTTGGGAACACCCTGGTAAACCTGGTCAACCCACAGGTCACCACGAGGGCAAAGTCGTAGCCCCCAAACTTCGGCATCTCCGTGTAGTCTAACTGCATGGGCAACAGGGGGAGTGAGGCAGGATGGCGTACACTGTACCGGGTAGTGTGGGCTGCCATTGGAAAATGGGCGGGGTTATTGAGAGTACTGCTCGGTCTGAGTTGTTGGCAGAGTTGCAATAGTGGAGGGGGGAGGGCGCCTTGAAGCTTTGAAGGGTGGGGTGGGGAAGGGCATATTTTCTACAGAGCAGTTGAATGGCCTGAGGGTACGGTCAGCTCCCACATGACCGCTGGACTCATGGGTCCACTTCAGCAGCGCTGGCACTCTGTCACTGGGTACCACGATGCGGTCCTCGTGCCACAGGTAGCTCTTGTCCCTCTTCCACTGCCTTTGGTTGACCAGGAGGGGTTCAAGGCATTTCTCCAGACGCTTGTAGATATCCCCAAACTCCTTCAGGTATTCCGCTTGTTGACTCCATCTAGGGGGCGTATCATAGTCATGTTGAGGTCCAAGTGCACGTCCATACGGCTGAACGCCTCCTTAGCCAGCGCTTCAGACCGGGCACCAATCAGGGCGTCGAAATTGTTGCGGCCAATATAGTCTGCACACTCGTTCTTCACTCCCTGGATGTGGTGTACCCTCAGCCGTAGTTGGCTGAGGTAGGTCCACCAGCGCCGTACCTTGGCCTTCTCAGGTGGGGGACCCTTCTGGAAAGTGCGGACCGGCTCTTGGTCGCACAGCCAGACCACAGGGTTACTCCCCAACAGTCGTGCATGAGAGGATAGCACCAGCATACCCGCGAGCAACTCCTGCTCATAGGTGGAGTAGTTCCCCCTGGCCTGGTTCCATTTCTAGCCCCAGTGGCCCAGGGGTACTAGGACCCACTTGTCGTCAGGGTAGCTGTGCTTGAGAGTTCCATCTCGGTTGAGCCCTTGAGTCCCCGATTGGGAAATAGCCGAGTCGAACTCCTCCTTCTCTAGTGCTTGCCATTGGAACAACATTCCATCACCGCCCACATTGCTGGCGTCGGTCACCAGGATAATCTCACGTTGTGCTCTAGGCACGCCCAAGCACTTAGCGTTGGCTACATTGTCTTTGAGCTCGTCAAACGCTTGTTGCTCTTGTGGGCCCCAGCGCCAAGTAGTACTCTTCTTGATCAAGTCCATCAGAATGGCGCTAGTGTAGGTGAAATTCTTGATGTGGCGGCCCTAGAAGTTGCACGCCCCAATGAAACTGCGTAAATCAAGGAGTCCTTTCTAGGGGTCTTCATGTCGCACCTTAGCGTCCATCAGGGGTTTGGCCATAGAGGCCGCTGGGGTCCACCAACCATAGCCAACAACAAACCCAAGGTACTGCATGGTCTCCTGCATGAACTCACACTTCTCCAGCTTGAGTCCTGTGTGGTTCTCCTTGCAGACCGCGAAGAACTCACCCAAGAGGATTAGATGATCCTCCTGGGTATTGGTCTTGAGGCATACATCGTCGATGTGAGCTTCCATCTGGGCCCCACGGGATATTAGTTCTTGCACCTTAGGTCTTTGTCGTAGGATGGACAGGATCTTGTTCATCAGCTCTTGAAAAAGAGCGGGTGCGTTGGCCACGCCAAAGGGCATGACCTTCGGCTTGAACACCCTCCCCTGAGGGGTGATGAAGGCGAGTAGTTCCTGGGCGTTGGGCGTCAGGTCCACCTGCCAGTATCCACTTCTCTTGTCCATCTTGGTCTTGTAGCGACAGGAGGCAATCTTCTCAACGGTAGACTCCATATTAGGAATGGACCCTGAGTGGTTCAGCGTTTTCTTGTTCAGCTCTCCATAGTCCACTACCAGCCGTTTGGCTGTAGACCCAGGTGTAGCCACCAGGAAACAGGGGCTGCAGTGTTGGGGGTAGTCCCCATCCCTGTACTCCAGGACTAGGCCAGCGTCGATACACTCTTGTATCTGTCGCTCAACCTCGTCCGCCTACTCTTTGGGAGCCGGGTAGGGTCTCCTCTGGATCTTATGGCCCACGAACTCGGGTTTCAGCTTGAGGTCCATCTGTACCCTAGATTGTCGTTTTAAGGTCAAAACCGTTCTACTCAACTCAATCAAGTCTACTCAATTGAATACCATAGATTTCAATTGAACAACCACTTTCCACCATGCCTAATTCCCGTTAACTGGCACCTCATGTGGTTTCATATTTCCAAAACGATGACAAGCATTTCACAAAATGTATGTCAAACACCTACCATTGATTGTTAAACCCTTGCGCCCCTTGCATACCCTATTTTATGCATTTTTCTCACAATTGATGGAGTTGAAAATTCCATTGAACAAGAAGAGGATCAACACGCACAATACAATGGAATGAACACTGTCATAAAAAAGTGTGAAGACCATGTATTGATGAATACACTTGTCCTACACCTTGGCATTGGCCTTGTATTGCACCCTCCGGGACTCGGCCTCCTCATATGTCTTTTCACAATCAATAATTTTTACGGCCACGAGGCTAATGTCATCCTCCCCGGTAGTTGCGGGGGCGTGATGAACATTCGCCAACCCGGACGGGTGGCCTTTGTCCATTCACTCCTCGGAGCATTATCTAACTCCGAGCCACGCAAAAGCATGGCATCATACCCACAACAAACAACCCACTCCTTATTAAACTCCGAGTCCTTTTCCATTTCCAATTGCATGGGAACCCAAAATTTTTCTAGGTCTTTAAGACGTAGAGAGGCCCTTGCTGGAGGGACCCCATGTTCCTCAACTACTCTCTCTACTTCCTTGCATTCCTCTTCCTCATGCGCATCATTGGTTGCTTCCTCTTCCTCGTTTGGGTCATCCACATCATTCGTTGGTTCCTCTTCCTCTTCCTCTTCCTCCTTTTTTGCTTCCTCCTCAACGTTGCTTGCCACGGCTCCTTTCAAACTCACTTTGAGGCTCTAGAGAGAAAAGGCCACACCAACAGACAAAAGCAAAGGAAATATCCATTCACATGCATGCAATACCACATAAGCAAGTGAAAGCAATGACTCACATTGTTCAAACCAACGGGTATGCAGGGCTCCGCAATTGCGCAACATCCGCTTCCCGGCAATGCACGCGTGTAAAACACGAGTGCCACCCTCCGACCACGCCATTGCCATGGGCCATGAAATGCATGTGTATCAAAGACAACAGTATGTTGTTGGGCGTCACACAAGTACCCCTCAACGAGGGATCCATCCTCACGCGTACCCATTGTGGGGATTGCCTTTCCTTCGTGGTGGATGATCCTCCCCTCCTCCACAAAAAAAGCCCCCCCATGGCAATCCCCCTCCTCCCCCGTCAACACGCAAACGCCCGAAACGTGGTGCTCATCATGTTCATGGCAATGCAATTGCATTGGTGAATGGCCATAACCATGAACTACGGCTATGGCATTCCAATGGAAGGGGTGTGCGCGAAATTCTACTCGGGCATATTGGTTCAATCTGCTTAACAAAGTTGAATAATCTTCCGTGCGACCGGTCATTTTTTTTTTTAAATGCGGGAAATTCCACCGTTGCTTCAAAGATTGCCTTGCGGAACTTGGCACCATACCGCCGCTTGTAGAACCACTTCATCTTCATGATGTCTTGGAATAGCCCTTGTCGACAAATCTCACGAGAGGAAGTACAAACCTTTCGTTGCACTATCTCCTTGCTCCTTGAGGTCCATTCGACAATCTCATCCTTCGTTTCTACCGCGGGCTTCGGTGTTGCCTTCTTGGGAGCATCCTTCCCCTTCGGCTTGTTCGGAGCACCCATGGCCTTCTTGTCTCCCTTCTTGGGCACCTCCTTGGGTTGTAAGGCGGCCAAATTCTTCAAGGCCTTCTTGCTCAAGCGCGCACCTACGAGCGAACGAACTGGATGTGCACCAAGTGGATGCTCCCTTGTTCAATTGAAGTAAATTCCATTCTACTTGTTCAATTGGCCATGTTGAAAGTCAATTGAACATACCTGGGATCTCTTCGGCGGTGTCTTGTGCATGCTTTGGCTTTTTTGGTTTCTTCTCGACCGCCTCATCTTCTTCATTGCGGTGACGCTTCTTCCCCTCTTTGTGCAACGTGCGATTGGAGGGGTAGTTGGAGTGTGGGGCTTGGGGCATGCTGGACTCCGGATCTTGCGGCTTGATAGACACCGGATCGATGGGGAGTGGTTGGACATCACCCAAGGGCCTCTACCATCCACTCTTCACAAGGGGTTGCTTGTTGCGTTTTTCGCATTGGCTCACTCCCACTTTCCGGTCTTTGATGTGTTCCGCCAATGCCGCAAGAATGCGTAGTCCCCAACTTGGCTTCGACAATAGTGTTGCTTCGAGATCACCAAGGTCCACGACGGTTGCCGCTTCACGAGGGTGCTCAAGGAGGATTTGCACGCCGCTCGGCGAAACCGCCAAATCTGACACCACCCAATGCGGGTCCGTGGCATCCTGAAGGGCGGCGGCGGCGCTCCTATAGGTCTCCTGCGGGGAGGCCGCGTACGCTGCCTTTGGGCTTGGGGCTCCATGACCTCCATGACCCCCACGTGGTGTTCTCAAATGCGGGGCCAACGTAACACCTTGGATGCGGCCTTGGTACCGGTGTGCGCACTCGTCTTGGTACCACGTTCGCGGCGCACTCGCAAATTCAAAACTCCCAGGGCTTCGTGGCCCGTGGCTGCCTGCAGGTGTGTGTTTCTCGAGGCTATAGTGGTCCCAAGCGCGATATATGGCGCACCATACATCAACGCCTGGGTTTTTGTACCCGTTGAGTGTAAATATTTTTTTGAGGGAGGCTTCCTTCTCTTCAAGTGGGGGCCACGTTGGCCCCCACGATCCGTAGGCGTTCACCATTTCTTGATAACATCGCTGGTAGACGAGGAGAAGCGTGAGATGCGAGCCATGTGGTACATGGACAATTGTGGTGTTCGGATGCGGCCATTGGGCCTGCCGCATTGCACTTGTGAGTGGGAAGGCAAAGGGTGGCTCACCCATGAGTTTCGGTTGCGGCGGTGGTGGTAGTTGCGGCGCGTGCGCTTGTGCTAGTTGTGTAGGGTCTGGCACGCAATCCGTTGATTTCATTTCATGCTCTCCCTTGACTTCACCAAGGCCCGTTTCAAATGCATCCCCGAAGACGATTGCATTTTCCGGGTCGTAGGTTGCTTGCGCTCCCTCATCTTGTGGTTCCGATTCCGGTTGCGAAAATTGAGGTTGCGGGAAACCTTCGTCGTGGCCCATGGGGGAAGGGCGGGAGCTTTGAGAGGCTTGACTGTGGGGTGGTGATTGGAGGGCACGGATTGCTTCCGACGACTAAAGACATACAACAACAATGAGACAAAATACACAGACCAAATCCACCACGAAAATGCAACGCACCGGCACCGTAGTGTTCAATTGACAAAATTGAAACTCGTTCGTTCACTTGAACGTTCAATTGACTATATTGAAGTTTCAATTGAACAGAGCGATAACCAAACCGCTACACACATGCTTGCCTGCATTGCGTCATGAAATTTTGGGCCTTATGCACACGCATGAAACATCGCCATACGTACGGACACGCACGAAACATTGCCATACCCACATGCATGAAACATCGCAATACACACACACACGAAATATCCCTACACACCTGCTGCCGTTGTGGAGACTCCGCGGACCCCAATAGTGCTTGGGCTAGCACTTGCCGAAGCACGTCCATCATGCCCCTTCGAAGAGAGAACGCAATAGCTTAAAGTGTATATCCTACACCCACTCACTCCTCCACTTCCCCCTCCCATTCACTATTATCTGCTTCAAACCGCGCATATACAGCATCCACAATTTTTTGGTTCGTGCATTGTGCCCATCGCGTCTCGTTGCGTGCAAAAATCGGAACGAAAAAATAGAGAAATATATATTGAAGAGTTTGCTTCATTGCCAAACTCTCTCTATGAAAACCATCCGCTACACCAGGAGGGACTGTAGTATCAACTTGCGTTGAGCCTCCGCGGCTTGTTGTGGTTCGAAAAATGCTTTTCAAAAGGTGGTTAAGGGACTCGGCACTATCTTGACAAAATATGCCAAGCCCAAACTTACCTAGTTTAGGGAGTAGTGTGGGGCACACAAACTCAAAAAAATACAAATAGTGCGATGCACTTGTAGGAGCAATATGGGTTCGAAAGTTAGCAACCACACGTTGACAATGATGAATGGCTTCATCATTTTTCCATGTGCTATATACGTGGCATAGGAGCCAACACATGTCCTCAACACTCTTGTCGGCACGAGTGCCAACTATACCAAGCCATTGTGCAATAGGAGGCCATGCATGTAGCATGAGCCTCCATGTACACTCACGATTTGGCTTGGGGGTCTTGCCTAAGGACCACCGTACTCTACACGTTTTGAAAGTTTTGTTGATAGCAATGCCCTTACTATCATGATAGTTCTCAACGGAATCCTCTATATATGTACAGATTAAACGACCTATGGCCATGAGGCCATGGAGGATACACTGTACAAATGGCCAACGGTCCAAACGAATGAGTGGTGGCCTCATACAACCACGTCGTTGCATACAAGGACCACCACCCGTTCGGTATGTGGCTCCCGCGGCATTGGTACGCCAAATGGCATCGGTGATGAACTTATGTTCGGCCCTTTGCCAAATGACAAATGCATATATACTAGCGATCTCCCAATATTCTGATAATCCCAACCATCGCCGCAACCACAGCTTGTCACCCCCGAACCAGACTTCGCAATGCTCCTTCTTCCCGAACCACTCAAGTGTTGCACCGTCAATGAGAGCTTGCAACAACTAGAAAGAGAGGAAGGTGCATTGTAAGTTGTAATATTCAATTAAACGAGTTGAAAGTTCAATTTGTCAATTGAAAAATCGGATGTGAATAACCACGAAGGACGCATCGTAACACATACCTTGATATTTGTTTCCCCAAGGTTGGCAAGGATTGTAGCATCCTTGTCATCGCAATATGCCACACAAATGATGAATTGGTGTGACAAGTTCCGGGCCAATTACCCCCAATTAGCAAATGTTGTGCATAATTGGGACCATTGAGTGCCCGCAACAGGGAATGCGTCCCCACGGACAATAAGGGTCAAAGGCATGGAAGTATCCCATGCACTATGTAACACCTTATGTGGTTGTATAAATTTGACGACCTCTAGGATACTCCATGATATCCCAATAGCTCCGTCTTGTGTAGTAAGTTTTGGAGGCTCTAGCCGCATTTCACTACACAATTCCCTCCACTTATCGTTGACGGACTTCAACGAAGGTAAGCGTGGAGACCATTGTACACGGAGCTTTTGGGTAAATTTGTGACCCAAGTCACTTATGAACTCTTGTAGGATAGGATACCTCATACGTGGCATCCTTAAATCCACAATGAGCTCTACCGCACGTATAGGTGTGCAAATAAGCGTACCATGGTCGTTCAACGCTTCTTGTGTACAACGTTGAACGATATTACCACCATGGGCCGTATCACACACCTTCTTTAGAAGGTCGTGGTATTGTGGTGTTTGTATGAAAACGTTCGCAAGCACGTCAACAACGTCATCATGAAAGATGGAAGTTGCACGTGGTGCATTTAATAGGAAATCATGGAGTCCATGAGGGTCATAGATGTTGCGAGAGGCCATTATCTACACATAAAAAATGAACATGAGTAGCGCGCACCACGGTCAATAGTGCGCACAGCAATTTCGGGGAACACACAATTAACCTACATGAACAGGATTGTATTTTATCACCACACACTGTGAAATCCTCAACTTTTATGAGCTTTAAAGCTGTTTGTGTCTCTACATGACGTCTATTTGCGTCTTTTTGACTGAGCGCGCGAGCGCAAAATGTCGGCGCGCTCTGTGTTCAATTTGGTCAATGGTCAATTTTATTCAATTCTGTTCAATTGACAGATTGAATAGGGTTGAGTTGAGTAGAACGGCTTTGACCTTAAGATGATAATCTAGGGACCAGCTTGTCACATGAGGCTGGGGTGGTAGTTCCCCGAACACCTCCAGATAGGTACTTATAAGCTTCTGAACCCGCGGGTCCAATAGCTTGATCTTGTCCTGCATGTCCTTGTCAGAGTGTATTTTGCTTGCCCCCTGAGTAATAGACGCCGGGAGGTGATCCTCCACCGACTCTTCGCCCTTGGTAGTATCCTTCAACCCTTGGTAGGTATATAGTAGGTCTCGTTCAACCATCTCCGGTTGACGATGGCAACATAGGCACGCTGGAGGGGGTTCACATACCCATTCCTCCGAGAGCTCATCCTCCTCTGGGGTCCTCACATGGGCACCCCACACGCTCTTCATGAGCTTAAGATCTACCTCCCTTTGCCAGGTGGTGATCTTCTGTTTGAGGTCCTCCTTCAATTGGGATAGATCTCCCACACGTCCCTGCTTCAGTGGCCATGAGCTGCGGGTATGCTTAGCATAGCATACCTTTTTCAACACCAACCTCCTCTTGGAGTCCACATACTCCCTTAGCCTGGATCGGGGTCCCAGCTCCTCGTCCACGGGGTCTGCCACCCTCATGGAGAGTAGGGGCTTCAGTGTGGCGGCGTACTCGGCGTTCTCCACTTCCTCCACGATGTCTGCACGAAGAAGGCGTCATGCTCAGTTTCGTCATCAGAGTGGATAGAGCTGGGGAGCTCGGATAGTCCACACTCCGAGACTCCATCAGGAACTGCCACATGACAGGGAGAGTTTGGGGCATTGGTGTTAGTCACCACGTATTCATCTCCCCCGGGTATAGTCTCAATAGCATCTTGAGGTCGTAGTCGATCTTTCAAGTCGCCCAGGGTAAGTCCATCGCTTTCTCGTTGTATAGCCTGGACCAGAGTCGAGTCCAGGTCCTCCCAGGGGATGGAGGTAAGACCTCCGTCCACCACGCTGAGCATACTTCCCCATCCGGGCTTCCCGATGGGCGTCTTGCGCCCCAGAGGCACGTAGATGGCCTCATCAGGTAACCGAACAGAGCTGATAGTCAGCCTGTCCAGGAGGGTTCGCCAGTACTCGTTGCCCCCGGGCGCTCCCCAATCGGGGGAACACAGGACCATACAGGAAGGTTCCAGGGCCACCTTGGTCAAGACCTACCCCTGTTTACTGAACCTGGGGTTCCCGTAGGCCATCCTGAAAGAGGGCCAGTAAAATTTGTAGCAGCAGTTTTTCCGCTTGCTGCAGTAGAGATCCAAAACATGTTGCTTGTCGCTGGCGAACAACTCCACACTTAGGTCTTCCCGGGAGTAACCCAACTGCTTCAGACCTTGGTCTAGGACTTCCCCGGATAGTTGATAGTCCTCAGTTTTGGAGGCCGCCATCATGTTCCAGGGTTCATCCTTTGATACCCTCAGGTAGCTCGAGGTGTGCTCCGACTGCTCCAGTGGCACGGACTCTCTGCCACTGCCGTGGTCCACGTAGAGGGGGTAGGGCGCTTGCAGCGTCAGGGATTGTATCTGGGAGTGCTGCACGAAGAAGTAAGTCCCCAATACAAAGTCGAAGGCCTCAGTGTCCATCACATAGAACCGATGGGCGATACTTCGGGAGCCCATTGGTACCTCCACTTCACAGTCCCCGCAGCTGTGCACCACATGTCCACGAGGCCACCGCCACACAGATGGGCCTCACGGACCAGAGCACCTACGTCAGAGGCCTCAAGACGAGCCTCCAAGAGGCACACCGCTGGCACGCCCGGTTCCCGTTGCCCCCACGGGGACAGGGGGGTTCACCCGCCCCCGACACCCACCAGGCCAAGAAGACCAAGACAGGTCATGGGGCCCGCCAGCGCGCCCGCCAGCAGGGCGCCACGCCCCGACCAGGGCCCGGGTCCAGCCACACCGCACCACCCCACGCCCAGACCCCCGGGGCACACCAACAACACCGCCCCCGCGAGCTCCCACCACCACCACCGTACCGCAGCGCCCAAACCCTGCAGCCCAGTCAGCCACCACCGCCCTCACACGTCCACACAATTCCAGGACCACCATACGCGCAGAGCCAGGGGATATGGCACCACCAACACCACCACCACGCCCCCGTCCCTCCCAACCCCTACCCCCTAATGCCCCCATGCTACAGCGACCTCCACCAGCTGCATCCCCACCACGCCCCAGCACAACCAGGCCCCAAGAACCACCCACCCCACATGGCACACATCACCGCACCACACCATCACGTATTCCACCACCACCAGCCCTTACCACCACACCCACCAACGCCGGGGTACGACACACAACCAGCACACCCTCAACACCACCACCACGCGGTCCAGCACCACCCGCCGCCCCCGCTACATGGGCCCACGACACACGAGCCACGGTACACCCCCATAGACCCGTGGGGAGCCTCGCATACACACCAGCAACACCAGGACCTAGTAGGAGCGCCCCACCACCACCAGCAGCCCCCCCACCCACACCCCATACCAGCGAGCACCATCCACCAGCAGCCACCCATTACATACGGACCACAGCCCCACCCGGACGCCCATGCGGCCGCCTCCCACCCGCACCCCGGCACCACAACCAGTCAAGAACCGCAAGGACCGCACAGCGCACACACGCAACACCGGCAAGACCCACAGGGACGCCCAGACCCCCAGCCAGCACAACACCCACCCACGCCCCCCCCACCACCAACAGCGCCACCCCCACACCACCCCCCCCCGCCCCCCCCCCGAGACCAGGCCACGGACGCAACACCTGGCAGCCAGCACCAGCCAATTGACGTCCATGCCCCCGCCGACACACGCCACCGCGACTCGCCCCTCCCGCGACCGCCACAAGAGACCCCTTCACCGGACCCCACACGCGACAACGACGACCACCCCCCCCAAACCCACACCACCCCCCCCAATCACACTCCGCACCACCAGCCGCCGCACCAGCCGAACCCTACGCCCTACACAACCCCGCAGTGGTACGGCAGCACCTCCGGGGACTCGGGGAACAGGACGCGCGTTGCCTCCGCACCTCTGGCACCAGCACCCGCATCCGGGCGGCCACCCTGGTCCAGGCGGCCACCCTGGGGGAAGGCGTCCGAGACTTCCTCTTCGACGCCTTCCTCCACGTCGCCCGACACGACCGCCCCCCACGCGCCACCCCAGACGGCGAGAGCCCGCCCCCCACAAGGAGCCGGATCTGGGTGCCCCCCATCGACTGGGGGCGACACCTAGTCGGACACCCCGTGCCGGAGCGGGACAGCACCCAGGGCTCCACCCGCTACCGCGAGCCCAACATGGCCCACCCCCGACCTGGCGCCACCCCCGACAACACCAAAGAGTGGGAGCGGGAAACATGGGTAGCCCGGATGGCCTCCCTGAGAAACTTCCAGCACCACGTCTCGGGGGACATCCCCACCCCCAAACGAGCGGCAGCCAACCCCCTCCACGTACATGACCCTCATGTACAATCTGCACTACACCCTCTCCACCTCCCACTACCACGCACCCACTGACCACTGGGTGGTACACGGCACCGACTCCCTCCTCCCCGCCGACTACGCCCCCCCCCGACACAACCCAGGCCTCGACACGTATGCTGGGGGGGACGACCCAGACGACCCCCACATCTGGGGCACGTGGGAACGCAAATCCCTGGACATGCTGCTCTCCATCCGCAGCGGCAGCCAGGGCCTTGGTAGGGCGATGTATTGCCTCGCCAAGTGGACCCAACGGACCTGGGGCATCCCCACGGACCGGTGGGTGTGGGTGGTCACGCTGCGCCCCCAGCAGAGGGAAGCCCCCCGAAACCGCAGGGGACCCACCCCCCCACGCCCCACCACCCTACAGCTCTGCCCATACATGATGGCAACCCGCCTCATGGCGCTGCTGTGGCCGGGCCCAGACACCCCCACCCAGAGCTACCCCCACCTCACAGAGGAGGACATGCCCGGCATCCAACGATGCTTCTTCCGCACCCTCAACTACCTCCAGCAAACACACCCGCACGTCCTGGAGCAGATATGGCCGGCCCCGGGGTAACCCACGTGCCCGCGCAGCCGAGACAACGCCGCCACACCAGCACCAACACGCACGGATCACCAGGGACAACGCGCGCACACGCCCGGTTCCCGAACCTACACCCTCGTTCTCGCTACTTGCAGGACCCAGCATCCTACGCCCGCCCCTGAAGCCCGGGACCCTCCGCCGTCTCCCACAGCCCTCTCCTCCGCCTCCGACTCCACAACCTCAACCACCACGACCACCTCATCTACGACCACCACCACGTCCTCATCCAGCACTCCACCCCCCAGGCCGCAGGGGACACCTCCCAAACGGGCCCCCAAACCCGCCCCCACCGCGAGCAACCCCGCCGCCGCCATGGCCCACGCCCCAACGAGGCCCACACCCGCGACCCAGCCGAAACCCAAGACCGCCGCCAAACAGCCACCCAAACCTGTCAGCGCGCCATGACCGCAACCCGCAGCCAAGCCCAAACCCAAGTCCAAACCCGGCGCCACGACGGCAGCGCGAGCCCGGCCCCCCGAGGATGTCCTCTATGACATTCGGCCCCAGCCGTCCCAGGCCCGGAGGCAGCAGCGCCCAACACGGCGCCCCCCCACCGTCACTGACGTCGCCGCCACCACCTTCATAGCGGAGCGCGCCGCGGCCGAAGCACGACGCACCTCGTCCCGCCACCTCTCAAAGCCCGCACCCCAGGCCCACGGACCGCCCCCGACCAGGCCAGAACAACGCCAGGGTCCGCCAGCAGCGTCCCCGCCCCCCTACCAACCCTCGATGACAGCCCACATACAGCGCATGCCCCGCTACATCCGCCGCCGCAAGTCCCCGCCCAACCCCGAGGCGGAGACCGTGCGCGCACACCCGCGGGTCCACATCCGCGCGCGCCCCCACTCCCCGCGCACCCCCACGGAACAGGACTACGAGGAATCCCCGAGGCCCGCCACCGCCACCGGTCCTCCCGACCCCGTCACACCCACCCACGCCCACTCCTCCGCCCAAGACCGCAGGCCCGCCCAGGGACAGTGGTGGAGGCGCTGGACCCGCACGCAGCTCTGGGAGCTGCGAAAGTGGGCCCGGGGAGAGCCCTCCCTCGAGGGCCTGGTCCATCGGCCCCGCAAGGGGTTGGTGGAGAACTGCCGCCTCCAGCCGGCAGGGGGGGTGGATGCCGCAGGCCGCATGGGAAGCCATGCTGGCCGATGCGCTCCACCCCCTGGGAGTCCGACCCAGCAACCCCCCCGCGCCCCAGGATCACCCGTATGTCGTCAGGCGCCTGCAGGAGACCCTCCAGGAGACACAGCGAGACGGCATCCGCCTGTGGGACATCACCCAAAACCCAGCCCCGCACACACATACCCCCTCACCACCCCACAAGCGTCGGCGCACCGACACCGGCGGCACCCACAGCACCCCAGGAGCCCTGTGCACCACACAACACGACGCGCCTGACCCCTGGCCAGCGGCGCCGCCACCTAACCCCGTTACCCAGCAAACCACCACCACGGGGCGCCACGCCAGGCCCCGCCCAGAAGTCACCAAACGAACCGGACGCCGAAGGACGCCAACGCACACGACAACGGGCACCACTACGCCCAAAGGCACTGAACCCAGGCCCGCTACCGTCGCAACCGCCTAACCGAGCCAAAACCCAAACACAAATCAAACCCGAGCCACACCCCGAAACCGCTAACCCTTGACTCCTAACCAGGCCCGCCGAGGGAACAAGGTAACCACAGCCCACACCCACAGCCCACACAGCCGCCTAACCAGCCAGCTCCAGAAGCAAAGAGACACCTAACCAAACCCACCCTGGCCCAAGCCCGTGTACATCAGGATGCGCGAGCCGCACCCCTGGGGCGCGACCGCCGCCACAGCACCGACGACGCACGCCAGAGGACACAACACTATTGCACCGCCGCACCAGCTGCCCGTGCCTGTGCCTGCAGTGTACGCGCGCCCCTGTCTTTCTTTTTTTTTCCATCAAAAAAAAAGAAAAAAATTAGGGGGGGAGGAAGAGGGACACAACCACCCATGGCACACGCGCACCGCACACAGCGCGCACACCGGTGAACGGGAGCCAAGTGGCCCAGGACACCGCACACGCAACACAACACACCCAGCGAGCACACCGGTGAACAGGGGCCAAGTGGCCCAGGACACCGCAGACGCAACAAAGCAAACCGCGCGGGCACACCGGTGAACAGGAGCCAAGCGGCCCAGGACACTGCACACACGTAGGGCGGCCGAGGGACAGGAAAGAACCAACACCCCATGGGTCGGACGCACTGGGGCGACCCAGCCGACCCACCGGGCCAGTGGCAGGAGCGGTACTCCAAGGCCACTGGTCCGAGCCCGGCCAGGCTGCATCGGGGACCATGGCAAACGTCACCCGGAGCCATGGAAGCAACCGGTGACAGACGAGCCGGTACACAGTCCAGGAGGGGGTCGCCTGCCAAGCAGAGCGGCCCCGCAACTCAAGCCACAAGGGTGAGGCGGTCGTACCGTAGACTAGCGGGAGCAATACCCCTTGTGGTGAGAGATACTCCACAGGGCTGGGCAGCCCCCAGAGCTGCCGCCCAAAGGAGGGGGCATCTGGCCCTACCCATGGACACATGTGGGGACACCCTCCCACCTGGGACACATGGACCGGGTGGCCGCGACAATGCCTTCCCAAGCACATGCGGGAGCGGCTCAAGAGGCACCTGACATAGGGCAGTGGGATAGACAGGACGTCCCCTTGGTAAGACCTTCTTCCTGCACTGTCAAAGGAGGCATCCCGAGCACCCGAAGATACCTACCTACCTACCTACCTTTGTGTTCAATTTGGTCAATGTTCAATTTTATTCAATTCTGTTCAATTGACAGATTGAATAGGGTTGAGTTGAGTAGAACGGCTTTGACCTTAAGATGATAATCTAGGGACCAGCTTGTCACATGAGGCTGGAGTGGTAGTTCGCCCAACACCTCCAGATAGGTACGTATAAGCTTCTGAACCCGCGGGTCTAATAGCTTGATCTTGTCCTGCATGTCCTCGTCAGAGCGTAATTTGCTTGCCCCCTGAGTAATAGACGCCGGGAGGTGATCCTCCACCGACTCTTCGCCCTTGGTAGTATCCTTCAACCCTTGGTAGGCATATAGTAGGTCTCGCTCAACCATCTCCGGTGGACGATGGCAACATAGGCACGCTGGAGGGGGTTCACATACCCATTCCTCCGAGAGCCCGTCCTCCTCTGGGGTCCTCACATGGGCACCCCACACGCTCTTCATGAGCTTAAGATCTACCTCCCTTTGCCAGGTGGTGATCTTCTGTTTGAGGTCCTCCTTCAATTGAGATAGATCTCCCACACGTCCTTGCTTCAGTGGCCATGAGCTGCGGGTATGCTTAGCATAGCATAGCTTTTTCGCCACCAACCTCCTCTTGGAGTCCACATACTCCCTTAGCCTGGATCGGGGGTCCAGCTCGTCGTCCAGGGGGGCTGCCACCCTCATGGAGAGTAGGGGCTTCAGTGTGGCGGCGTACTCGGCGTTCTCCACTTCCTCCAGGATGTCTGCACGAAGAAGGCGTCATGCTCAGTTTCGTCATCAGAGTGGATAGAGGCAGGTAGGTAGGTATCTTCGGGTGCTCGGGATGCCTCCTTTGACAATGCAGGAAGAAGGTCTTACCAAGGGGACGTCCTGTCCCTCCCACTGCCCTATGTCAGGTGCCTCTTGAGCCGCTCCCGCATGTGCTTGGGAAGGCATTGTCGCGGCCAACGGGTCCATGTGTCCCAGGTGGGAGGGTGTCCCCACATGTGTCCATGGGTAGGGCCACATGCCCCCTCCTTTGGGCGGCAGCTCTGGGGGCTGCCCAACCGTGTGGAGTATCTCTCACCACAAGGGGTATTGCTCCCGCTAGTCTACGGTACGACCGCCTCACCCTTGTGGTTTGAGTTGCGGGGCCATTCTGCTTGGCAGGTGACCCCCTCCTGGACTGTGTACCGGCTCGCCTGTCACCGGTTGCTTCCATGGCTCCGGGTGACGTTTGCCATGGTCCCCGATGCAGCCTGGCCGGGCTCGGACCAGTGGCCTTCGAGTACCGCTCCTGCCACTGGCCCGGTGGGTCACCTGGGTCGCCCCAGTGCGTCCGACCCATGGGGTATTGGTTCTTTCCTGTCCCTCGGCCGCCCTACGTGTGTGCAGTGTCCTGCGCCGCTTGGCTCCTGTTCACCGGTGTGCCCGCGCGGTTTGCTGTGTTGCGTCTGCGGTGTCCTGGGCCACTTGGCTCCTGTTCACCGGTGTGCTCGCTCGGTATGTTGTGTTGCGTGTGCGGTGTCCTGGGCCACTTGGCTCCTGTTCACCGGTGTGCGCGCTGTGTGCGGTGCGCGTGTGCCATGGGTGGTTGTGTCCCTCTTCCTCCCCCCCTGTTTTTCGTTTTTTTTATGGAAGAAAAAGAAAAACAGGGGCGCGCGTACACTGCAGGCACAGGCACGGGCAGCTGGTGCGGCGGTGCAATAGTGTTGTGTCCTCTGGCGTGTGTGGTTGGTGCTGTGGCGGCGGTCGCGCCCCAGGGGTGCGGCTCGCGCGTCCTGATGTACACGGGCTTTGGCCAGGGTGGGTTTGGTGAGGTGTCTCTGTGCTTCTGGAGCTGGCTGGTTAGGCGGCTGTGTGGGCTGTGGGTGTGGGCTGTGGTTACGCTGTTCCCTCGGCGGGCCTGGTTAGGAGTCAAGGGATAGCGGTTTCGGGGTGTGGCTCGGGTTTGATTTGTGTTTGGGTTTTGGCTCGGTTAGGCGGTTGCGACGGTAGCGGGCCTGGGTTCGGTGCCTTTGGGCGTAGTGGTGCCCGTTGTCGTGTGCGTTGGCGTTCTTCGGCGTCCGGTTCGTTTGGTGACTTCTGGGCGGGGCCTGGCGTGGCGCCCCGTGGTGGTGATTTGCTGGGTAACGGGGTTAGGTGGCAGCGCCGCTGGCCGGGGGGTCAGGCACGTGGTGTTGTGTGGTGCGCAGGGCTCCTAGGGTGCTGTGGGTGCCGCCGGTGTCGGTGCGCCGACGCTTGTGGGGTGGTGAGGGGCTGTGTTTGTGCGGGGCTGGGCTTTGGGTGATGTCCCACAGGCGGATGCCGTCTCGCTGTGTCTCCTGGAGGGTCTCCCGCAGGCGCCTGAGGACATACGGGTGGTCCTGGGGCGCGGGGAGGTTGCGTGGGTGGACTCCCAGGTGGGGGAGCGCATCGGCCAGCATGGCTTCCCATGCGGCCTGCGGCATCCACCCCCCCTGCCGGCTGGAGGCGGCAGTTCTCCACCGACCCCTTGTGGGGCCGATGGACCAGGCCCTCGAGGGAGGGCTCTCCCCGGGCCCACTTTCGCAGCTCCCAGAGCTGGGTGCGGGTCCAGCGCCTCCACCACTGTCCCTGGGAGGGCCTGCGGTCTTGCGCGGAGGAGTGGGCGTGGGTGGGTGTGACGGGGTCGGGGGGACCGGTGGCGGTGGCGGGCCTGGGGGATTCCTCGTAGTCCTGTTCCGTGGGGGTGCGCGGGGAGTGGGGGCGCGCGCGGATGTGGACCCGCGGGTGTGCGCGCACGGTCTCCGCCTCGGGGTTGGGCGGGGACTCGCGGCGGCGGCGGTAGTGGGGCATGCGCTGTATGTGGGCTGTCACCGAGGATTGGTAGGGGGGCGGGGACGCTGCTGGCGGACCCTGGCGTTGTTCTGGCCTGGTCGGGGGCGGTCCGTGGGCCTGGGGTGCGGGCTTTGAGAGGTGGCGGGACGAGGTGCGTCGTGCTTCGGCCGCGGCGCGTTCCGCTATGAAGGTGGTGGCGTTGGCGTCGGTGATGGTGGGGGGGCGCTGTGCTGGGCGCTGCTGCCTCCGGGCCTGGGACAGCTGGGGCCGAATGTCATAGAGGACGTCCTTTGGGGGCCGCGCTCGCGCTGCCGTCGTGGCGCCCGGTTTGGACTTGGATTTTGGCTTGGCTGCGGGTTGCGGTCGTGGCGCGCTGACGGGTTTTGGTGGCTGTTTGGCGGCGGTCTTGGGTTTCGGCTGGGTCGCGGGTGTGGGCCTCGTCGGGGCGTGGGCCTTGGCGGCGGCGGGGTTGCTCGGGGTGGGGGCGGGTTTGAGGGCCCGTTTGTGAGGTGTCCCCCGCGGCCTGGGGGGTGGAGTGCTTGATGAGGACGTGGTGGTGGTGGTGGATGAGGTGGTCGTGGTGGTGGAGGTTGTGGAGTCGGAGGCGGAGGAGAGGGCTGTGGGAGACGGCAGAGGGTCCTGGGCTTCGGGGGCGGGCGTATGATGCCCGGTCCTGTAAGTAGCGAGAACGAGGCTGCGGGCTCGGGCACCGGGCGTGTGCGCGCGTTTTCCCTGGTGATCCGTGCGTGCTGGTGCTGGTGTGGCGGCGTTGTCTTGGCTGCGCGGGCACGTGGGTTACCCGGGGGGTGGCCATATCTGCTCCAGGACGTGCGGGTGTGTTTGCTGGAGGTAGTCGAGGGTGCGGAAGAAGCATCGCTGGATGCCGGGCATGTCCTCCTCTGTGAGGTGGGGGTAGTTTTGGGTGGGGGAGTCTGGCCCCGCCCACAGCAGCGCCATGAGGCGGGTTGCCACCATGTATGGGCAGAGCTGTAGGGTGGTGGGGCGTGGGGGGGTGGGTCCCCTGCGGTTTGGGGGGGCTTCCCTCTGCTGGGGGCGCAGCGTGACCACCCACACCCACCGGTCCGTGGGGATCCCCCAGGTCCGTTGGGTCCACCTGGCGAGGCAATACATCGCCCTACCAAGGCCCTGGCTGCCGCTGCGGATGGAGAGCAGCGTGTCCAGGGATTTGCGTTCCCACGTGCCCCAGATGTGGGGGTCGTCCGGGTCGTCCCCCCTGGCGTACATGTCGGGGCCTCAGTTGTGTGGGGGGGGGGGGCGTAGTTGGCAGGGAGGAGGGAGTCGGTGCCGTGTACCACCCAGTGGTCAGTGGGTGCGTGGTAGTGGGTGGTGGAGAGGGTGTAGTGCAGATTGTACATGAGGGTCATGTACGTGGAGGGGGCTGGCTGCCGCTCGTTGGGGGCTGGGGATGTCCCCCGGGACGTGGTGCCGGAAGTTGCTCAGGGAGGCCATCCGGGCTACCCATGTTTCCCGCTCCCACTCTTTCGTGTTGTCGGGGGTGGCGCCGGGTGGGGGGTGGGCCATGTTGGGCTCGCCGTAGCGGGTGCGGCCCTGGGTGCTGTCCCGCTCCGGCACGGGGTGTCCGACTAGGTGTCGCCCCCAGTCGATGGGGGGCACCCAGATCCGGCTCCTTGTGGGGGGCGGGCTCTCGCCGTCTGGGGTGGCGCGTGGGGGGCGGTCGTGTCGGGCGACGTGGAGGAAGGCGTCCAAGAGGAAGTCTCGGACGCCTTCCCCCAGGGTGGCTGCCTGGACCAGGGTGGCCGCCCGGATGCGGGTACTGGTGCTGGAGGTGCGGAGGCACAGCACGACGTCCTGTTCCCCGAGTCCTCGGAGGTGCTGCCGTACCACTGCGGGGTCGTGTAGGGCGTAGGGTTCGGCCGGTGCGGCGGCTGGTGGTGCGGAGTGTGATTTGGGGGGGTGGTGTGGGTTGGGGGGGCTGGTCGTCATTGTCGCTTGTGGGGTCCGGTGATGGGGTCTCTTGTGGCGGTCGCGGGAGGGGGGATTCGCGGTGGCGTGTGTCGGCGGGGGCATCGACGTCAATTGGCTGGTGCTGGCTGCCGCGTGTTGCGTTCTCGGCCTGGTCTCGGGGGGGGGCGGGGGGGGGGCTGGTGTGGGGGTGGCGCTGTTGGTGGTGGGGGGGGCGGGGGTGGGTGTTGTGCTGGCTGAAGGTCTGGGCGTCCCTGTGGGTCGTGTGGGTGTTGCGTGTGTGTGCCCTGCGGCCCTTGCGGTTCTTGACTGGTTGTGGTGCCGGGGTGTGGGTGGGAGGCGGCCGCATGAGCGTCTGGGTGGGGCTGTGGTCCGTATGTAATGGGTGGCTGCTGGTGGATGGTGCTCACTGGTATGGGGTGTGGGTGGGTGGGCTGCTGGTGGTGGTGGGGGGCTTCTACTAGGCCCTGGTGTTGCTGGTGTGTGTGCGCGGCTCCCCGCGGGTCCATGGGGGTGTACCGTGGCTCGTGTGTCGTGGGCCCATGTAGCGGGGGCGGCGGGTGGTGCTGGACCGTGTGGTGGTGGTGTTGAGGGTGTGCTGGTTGTGTGTGGTACCCCGGCGTTGGTGGGTGTGGTGGTAGGGGCTGGTGGTGGTGGAATACGTGATGGTGTGGTGCGGTGATGTGCGCTATGTGGGGTGGGTGGTTCGTGGGGCCTGGTTGTGCTCGGGCGTGGTGGGGATGTAGCTGGTGGGGGTCGCTGTAGCATGGGGGCATTAGGGGGTAGGGGTTGAGAGGGACGGGGGCGTGGTGGTGGTGTTGGTGGTGCCATGTCCCCTGGCTCTGCGCGTATGGTGGTCCTGGCATGGTGTGGACGTGTGTGGGCGGTGGTGGCTGACTGGGCTGCAGGGTTTGGGTGCTGCAGTACGCTGGTGGTGGTGGGCGCTGGCAGGGGCGGTGTTGTTGGTGTGCCCCGGGGGTCTGGGCGTGGGGTGGTGCGGTGTGGCTGGACCCGGGCCCTGGTCGGGGCGTCGCGCCCTGCTGGCGGGTGCGCTGGCGGGCCCCCTGACCTGTATTGGTCTTCTTGGCCTGGTGGGTCTCGGGGGCGGGTGAACCCCCCTGTCCCCGGGGGGGCGACGGGGAGCGGGCGTGCCAGCGGTGTGCCTCTTGGAGGCTCGCCTTGAGGCCTCTGACGTAGGTTTCCTGGTCCGTGAGGCCCATCTGTGTGGTGGTGGCCTCTTCGGGGGCGGCCAGGTGGGCGTCCCAAAAAGACGCCCAGCCCTCCGGGGGCTTCTGTTGTGCGGGGTGGGGCTGGTGTGCCGGGTAGAGGAGTGCGCTGAGTGGGTAAGGTGTTCCCTTCCGTCGGCCGAGGGCGGTGTTGAACCGGCGGCAAGTGATTCGGAGGTAGGCTGCTATCTCCTCTGGTGCCGTGTCGGCCCACGCTTCTGGCGTCAGGGCTGCTGCTTTGGGGGCCGGGAGTTGTGGGTCTGGGAGGTGTAGGTCACGGTGGTGGAGGTACAGGGCGAGGAGGAT
Organism: Eutreptiella sp. 'Long Island Sound 2002'; assembly: GCA_964036045.1. Taxonomy (NCBI): domain Eukaryota; phylum Euglenozoa; class Euglenophyceae; order Eutreptiales; family Eutreptiaceae; genus Eutreptiella; species Eutreptiella sp. 'Long Island Sound 2002'. Next base: position 175,783,877 of record OZ038381.1, read on the forward strand.
GTGGCGGGCCGCCACGTACAAGCTGCCTCCGCTGTGGCGTAGGGGTGGGCTGTGGGGGGGCAGGGGTGTGCTGCCCGTGGCCACAGCTATGGTCCATGCGTGGTCCGCTGCGTCCGCCACGTAGTACCCTCCCAGGTGGTCCCGGACGGTGTCGGTGAGGAACCCGAAGAAGCTGGGGTGGCTGGCGGGGGGGGGGTGCGGCTGGGGCCGCGGGCCGCTCGCGGTGGTGGGGGTTGAGGTCCCCGCAGTGGGGGCAGTGGGTGAGGCGGTGCGCGGCTTCCAGGCAGACCCAGTGGTCTGGGTTGCAGGGCAGGGCTGTCTGTGGTAGCCGCTGGTGTACGCAGAGGGGACGTGCGGTGGCTGGCGGTTGGTGGTACCTGTGGACGGACGGCGGCGTGGGGGGATGGGGGCTGGTGGCGCGCGCATGCTGGTGGGAGTGTGTGCGGTGCCTGTGGTGCCCGTGTGTGCTTTGCCAGTGCTGTACTCGGTGGACGGTGTGTAGACGTGCTGGGGGTTCCGTGTTGGTATCTCATGGGGTAGGTTCTCATGGTTGGTAGAACAGGAGGTTGAGGAGGTGGGCTTGGTCTGTTTGGGGCAGGGTTGCTGCATGCTGCAGGTATTTGTGGGTGCGGTATGTGAGCTGCTCCGCCGTCTTGGCAACGGCCGTCCGCTGCATGTGCGCCGCCGTGGCCTGGGGGTCCTCCGCGTGGGTGCGTAGCAAGGTGTAGACGGCAGTGGGGACGAGTCCCCTGCGGACCGCCTCGAGTACCTCCGTCTGCTTGAGGACGGTGGTGAGTTGCTGGGTCGCCGGGGACTGAGTCAGCCATCCGGCGTGCTGTGCGATGGTGTGGGTTGGGTTCCAGTCTGTGAGGGTGTCCAGTCCTCTGTACAGGGGGAACACCTTGAAGTGGTCCCAGGTTTCTTCTTCCGTTTGGCTGCAGATGCATTTGGTGTATCCTGCGGGGACGTGGATCGAAGGGCGCGCATACCATCGGTTGTATCGGGTGAGGAGGGGAAGCTGTTCGAGGGCGAGTTGGAGTCGGGGTTTTTGTAGGTGTGCTGGGAGGCTATCCGGGCGCAGGGCCGAGTAGTAGAGGGGTGTGTGGACGGAGTCTTCGAGGCGTCGGAGGAGTTCGGTGTTCGCTGGGTGGCCCAGTGTGGTGGCCAGTTGCTGGATGGGTGTGGGGTAGTGGTACTGCTTGTCTCGATCTGTGTACGGCGTGTCCTCGGGCATCCATTGGGGGGGCTGTGTGGCCGGGGGTATCGGGGGCAGGTGCTGCAGGTGGCTGTGGTGTGGGGTGTCCAGTCGCACGTGTTCGAGCCCTGGGGTGTGGTTGGTGTTCTGGTGTTTGGCCTGCGTGTCTGCGCGTCCATTGCCGTATGCGTAGCGGTGTGACTCCTGATTGACGATGTGTAGGGCGTCCTGGGGGTGCATGCCCCTGAAGGCCATCCATAGTCCCAACGCTTCTGTGGTGAGGCCGGACTCGAGTGCCTTTCGGAGGGGCAGGTCCGCAAGGCGCCTGGTGAGGTGGATGTCGACCGTGGCGTCCACGACTAGCAAGATGTTGCGGGCCCGGATCGTTGTGGGTGGCGGTGTGGCGGTGACGGCGTCTGCCATGGTGCGCAGCTCGCCGTGGGAGGACGCCCCAAAGATGGTTGCCCCGGTGTGGTGTTCCACGTGGAGGCCGCAACCGACCATGGGGGTGCGTTGCTGGGTGCCGGATGCGTCAGTGAAGTAGATGATGTCGGTGTCGCTGGGTATGGGTAGGCGGGCAATTGCTGTGGGGTGACAGAGGTAGATGGGGTTCCCCTGGGCGGTTCTGGCGGTGATTTGCGTGGGCTCTAGTAGTGGCGCTGCATAGACGCCTATCCCCTGGGTGATGATGGCCTGAGCTCGTGGGGTGAGGCGGAGGAGGCCCCTGTCTGGGCGCCCCTGGGTGATATACGCGTACATCAGGTGGAAGAGGTATCCCGTATTGGGGTGGAACTTCTGGCACGTGATGGTCTGTCGCCGCTCCTTGTCGTCTTTGTCGCCGCGGAGGGTGGGACATTTGTGCTGTAGGGGGCGCATGGGTGCCTCCTGAGGTCCTGCGCGGTGCAGGTCGCAGCGGTCGTACTCTATGGCCACGCTGTCAGGGTCTGCCCGCTCGCTGGTGAACGTCCATGTCGCCTTGGGTGTTCGGGTCCAGGCTACGTGCGCCGGGTGGTCTGGGGGTACGGTGTGAAACCAGGGGGAGAGCCATGCCTGCTGGTCAGCGGTGGCGGCGGCTGTGGGGGTGTGGTATTGGGCGGAGATGAGGTGTAGCAGGGGCCACGGAGTGTCGAGGGCTGCCGGGCCGCAGTGCCAGCACGTGCGTGGTATGCCCTGGTCACTGTGTCTGACTGGTGGTACATCGGTCTCCGGTGCATTGTGTTTGGGGATGGACCAGGGGGCATGGTGTCGCTGGACAGTGCGGGTAGCATGTTTGTGGACGTTTGGTGCTAGTAGCAGGATGGTGGGTGGTGTCCAGCCTTCGGCTGACGAGGTGGGCTCCTCCTGCGTCCTGCCGCCGTCATTGGGGGTCTCGTGCTCGCTCGGGCGGGCCCGGGGGTGCTGGCTCTGAAAGGCTGTGTACGCCGTGTCGATGTCCTTGGGCCCCGGCATGTCGCGCCCTGCCTTCGTAGCACATGCCCGGAGGTACGCTTGGAAGACGTGGCGTGCTGGCCATTGTGGGTCGGAAGGGAACGGGGCGTGGTGGGCGTTGCATTGGGCCATCATCTGTGTTGGGGTGATATACACTATGGTGACGGTGGCCCCCACGAGGCGCAGGGTGTCCAACTCGCCTGCCGGTTGTCGGTGGATGTCGGTGTGCGTGCCCACGAGTGGCCCCTGTTGATCGCAGTGGTGGTTTGTCAGGATGGCGTCTGTGTGGTGCGGTAGGAGGAGTTGTAGCTGGGCCCAGATGCCAGTGCCCACGGAGGTGGAGACGCCGTGTTGCGCCAGTATCCACCGGGGGCAGGTGTTGCGAGCCATTTGCGCTTCTTTTATGCGTATGGCTGCCGCCTCGCGAAATTCAGGTTGGTGGTTGTGTGTCACCCTGTGTAGGAGGTGCGCTGCGTGTTTGGCATAAGCCATGTCCACCAGGGCGCCTGTATTGTCTCCGTAGTAGCGCCAGTGGGCCATCATGGCCTCCTTGGGGAAAGACGACGGCCAGCCTCCGTGTTGCGCCCATGCCCTCGTCACTTGCTGTGGAGCGTGGCGTAGGGCGTCTTGGGGGCGCGGGAGGTGCAGGGCTTGGTACCCGATGGCCGCGTTGAGCACCGCTTCCATGAAGTACGCCAGGCCCTGCGTAGACAGGAGGTCCCCCCTGGCAATTTGGGGTAGCCGGGCGAGGCGCTCTTCCAGCTTGCTTGGGAGTGTGATGTGGTGGTGCCGCGTGGCCTGTGTGACTCCCAGGTGGACTGTGGTGTCTTCCAGGTGTAGGGGTTCGCCTTTCCGGATGTGGGGGGCGGGGGTCCTGGCGTCGGCCAGCCCGACCGATTTGCGAGGGTGCACTAGGAGCTGGTGGGCGTCCAGGTAGGTTGTGGTGAGTTGGAGAATGGCGGACGCTTGCTCGGTGGTCGTTGGTAGCCCTGCGTTCTCAGGGTCGCGGTGGCGGGTGGCCGTAGTTGGGAGGTTGTCGTCCGCGAAGTTGATGAGGGGGGACCGTAGCGGGTATGGGGCGTACCCCGGGTATACCCGTGCTAGCTCGAATGCCAGTGGCAGGGTGACGAGGAGGTAGAGGAAGGGGCCTTCGGCGCCACTCTGGGGGACCTCGCTGTCTGTGCCGGTCCAGGGGGTGAGGCCTGCGGCTGTGATGACGGCGTAGAGTCGGGTCTGGATGTACCGGGTCATGAAGGATAGGAATGGGAGGCCCATGGCATCCCATACCTCCGTGAGGAGCCGGTGTGGGGTGTGGGGGAACGCGCCTTGGACATCGAGGGAGGCGATAATCATCTCGTAGGGGTTCATGTCCAGTGCGGTGTCCTGGAGGAAGATGGCCTCGTGGGGGGACCTGCCGGCCATGGCTCCCCACATGCTGGCGGGCACGTGGGCGAAGACCGCCGGCGCGATGCGGCCTAGGATGAGCGTCCACACCAGCTTGACCTCGGTGGTGGCGCAGACTATGGGCCTCCAGTTCCCTGGCTGCGCCCAGTCCCCCTTTTTGTAGAGGGGGTGGACCAGGTTGGCCCACTCAGGGGGGATGGGTGTGGCGCCCGTGACGATGTCCCACAGGCGGGCTGCCAGGTGGCGTTTGACGGGCAGGGTGAGGCGTTGGTACGCTTCGGCCGGCAAAACGTCGACGCCGGGCACTACCCCCTTCTTCAGGCGGGCTAGGGCGCGTTGCAGTTCTGAGATGCTGAAGGGGTCGAGTTCGATGGCGCGCCGCTGTTCCCGGTTGAAGACCCTGGGCACATGCTCGCGGATGGTGTTTCTGGTGTGGGGGTCGAGCCCGGGGAGGGCGTCCCCGTGTTGTGCCTGGAAGCTGTCCAGGACTGCCTGGAGGACGGCGTCGGGGTCATTGCTGAAGCCTCCTTCGGGAGTGCGCACCGCGTGGATGGTACGGCGACCCTTGTCCTCCAGGATGCGGCTGACATACCGCAGGGACTTGTACGGCGTGTCGTTTCTGCCGTATCTTTCGCGTTCCTGGGCTGCGGCCGCTATGCGGTGGGCGTGCCATTCCTGGAGTTGGTGGCGGCGGGTGGTGAGGAGCGCACGGAGGTGGGCGTCCCGGTCTCGTGCCTCCGGTGTGCTGGGGCGTAGCAGGGTGGCGAGTTCCTCTTTCGTGGTCCGGATGTCATGGACGAGTTGTTGGAGGGTGAGGTCTGGTGGTGCTCCCGTGTGGCTGGTGTCACGCTCCATGCCGCATGCTTGTGCCGCCCGGCGCATGGCAGTGGTGAGTGTCGGTGCATCCGGGCGGCGCAGGATGGCGTGTAGGGCCCTGTTATACCTGTGCCAGGCGCCGTGGTCGTCCTCGGCCGGGAACTGCAGTGTGGGTTGGAGGGTGTCGTCTGGCAGGGTGGCCGCGGGTGGGGGTAGGTTGGGGATGATGAGGTCGATGTAGAGGGGTCGGTGGCCCGTGCCTGTGGGCGGGAGGTCTCCGTAGGCTGCTTCGTGGACGCGCATCGTGGTTGGGTCCCCGTAGCATGTGTCGATGCGGGATGGGTGGGTGCCGGCTTGGTGGGGGTAATGAGAGGGTGTGCCGGTGAGTCCTGCAGTGAGGTCGGTGAGGCCCAGTTGGTGCATGGCGTCCCAGACAGCTGTTTCGGTGTCTGTGGGTGGGCCGGTGCGGTCGTCGTCGGTGGGGGCGGCGTTTAGGTCGCCTATGATGATGGTGGGTGCCAGGAGGGAGAGTCGGCGGTACGCCAGGCTCAGGGTGTCCAGGAAGTCCTTGGTCTCCTCCCCGAATGGGACGTGCGTGAGTAGCACGTTTAGCTGCCATCCGGGCCCCACGCACTCGTACGCCCCGAGGCGACCATCCACTCCGAGGTCGGGGTGGGCATGCACCGTGACCGACGGAGTCCACATACTCCCTTAGCCTGGATCCGGGGTCCAGCACCTAGTCCAGGGGGTCTGCCACCCTCATGGAGAGTAGGGGTTTCAGTGTGGCCGCGTACTCGGCGTTCTCCACTTCCTCCACGATGTCTGCACGAAGAAGGCGTCATGCTCAGTTTCGTCATCAGAGTGGATAGAGCTGGGGAGCTCGGATAGTCCACACTCCGAGACTCCATCAGGAACTGGTACATGACAGGGAGAGTTGGGGGCATTGGTGTTAGTCACCACGTATTCATCTCCCCCGGGTATAGTCTCAATAGCATCTTGAGGTCGTAGTCGATCTTTCAAGTCGCCCAGGGTAAGTCCATGCCTTTCTCGTTGTATAGCCTGGACCAGAGTCGAGTCCAGGTCCTCCCAGGGGATGGAGGTAAGACCTCCGTCCACCACGCTGAGCATACTTCCCCATCCGGGTTTCCCGATGGGCGTCTTGCGCCCCAGAGGCACGTAGATGGCCTCATCAGGTAACCGAACAGAGCTGATAGTCAGCCTGTCCAGGAGGGTTCGCCAGCACTCGTTGCCCCCGTGCGCTCCCCAATCGGGGGAACACAGGACCATACAGGAAGGTTCCAGGGCCACCTTGGTCAAGACCTTCCCCTGTTTACTGAACCTGGGGTTCCCGTAGGCCATCCCGAAAGAGGGCCAGTAAAATTTGTAGCAGCAGTTTTTCCGCTTGCTGCAGTAGAGATCCAAAACATGTTGCTTGTCGCTGGCGAACAACTCCACACTTAGGTCTTCCCTAGAGTAACCCAACTGCTTCAGACCTTGGTCTAGGACTTCCCCCAATAGTTGATAGTCCTCAGTTTTGGAGGCTGCCATCATGTTCCAGGGTTCATCCTTCGATACCCTCAGGTAGCTCGAGGTGTGCTCCGACTGCTCCAGTGGCACGGACTCTCTGCCACTGCCGTGGTCCATGTAGAGGGGGTAGGGCGCTTGCAGCGTCAGGGATTGTATCTGGGAGTGCTGCACGAAGAATTAAGTCCCCAATACAAAGTCGAAGGCCTCAGTGTCCATCACATAGAACCGATGGGCGATACTTCGGGAGCCCATTGGTACCTCCACTTCACAGTCCCCGCAGCTGTGCACCACATGTCCATCCCCCATTCGTATAGCCGCGGTGGTCATGGTGTTCTTCAGGCTCCCACAAGGTAAAGCTTTCTTGGCCACTATAGATATGGTGGCTCCAGTATCCAGTACCTCCAGGTATTCACGTTCCCCCAGTCCGATACGTACCCAGAACACCAGGTCCAGGGCGCCACCGGAGCGTCCCCGTCAGAACTCCGCGGGACAGGTCAGCTGGAACCCCTTGTTCCGCAATTTGCGGGCCATCGTCATGAAACGGCTTCTTTTCTTGGCGTTGCCGTCATGACCACCTTCATGCTCACGCTTGGCCCCTTGCTCTCGCTGGGCCTGAGTCTGCGAGCGTGTGGTAGGTCCAGACTGCTCTCCAGAGGGCTCGGAGTTCCCCCCTGGATTAGGGTTGGGGTTGCCTCCGTTCTTGTCCTGGTTCTTGTTGTCCTTGTTTGGCTGCCGATTAGCGCCTCCTCCTCGTCCACCTTTGTTCTTGTCTTGTCCTTTTGCACGACCTTTCGCCTTGCCCTTGCCGGAGGCGTCGCCGTTGCCTTTGCAACCGCTCTTACCAGAGCCTTTGCCAGGACCTTCACCCTTCAGCCTCGCCGACAGGCGCTGCTTGTGGTAGCACTCATTGTTGTGGTGCTTCCTCTTCCCACAGAAGGCACAGGTGATAGTACACCTGTAGTGATCAGGCATCCTTGGCTTGGCGCCGGTGTTGGTCTCCTGCTTCTTCCCTTGGACTACGAAGCAATCTCGCTGCTCGCAGTCAGGGGCCTGCTGCAGGTGACCATGCTCGTCTCTGGCGTCACACCAGAAGAGCTCTTGGACATTGCTCATGATACGGGCGTGCTTGGGGGTAGTCCCCTGTCCAGGTCTTGGTCCTTGGTACCCTCTGCCATGGCTCCCAGAGCCTCCTCCTCCAGGACAGTAGGCGTTCAGGTGCTGGTCGCTTTCTTTCTGCAGCGCCAGCTTTGAGAGCAGGACAGACAAATCCTCGTAGTTGAGGGCTCTCGCCTTGCGCTCTGCCGTTGACCGGCACTCGTCCCAGAGCTCCCGAGGGACCTTAGCCACCAACCAGAAGAGCAGATCGTCGCTGCTGTAGGAACCGGGCGTCAGTCGTCCCGCCCAGTGGTCCAGGTCAGCCAGTAGCTCGGAAACCCTGGCTGGTTTGGGGTTGTTGGGCAGCACGGCCAGGTTCTGGATCTCGGCCCCGATGGAGAGGTCGGTTTCGTAGGTAGGGTACTGCCTCTCCAAGGCAACCAACACGTCGGCAAAGGTGGCGGACTTAGTCACGATCTGCTTGACCTGCTTCTCCAGGTACTTGGTCTTGCAGCACTGCAGGAGCAGATCACACTTGACTCGCCCACTAGCATGGGTTTGGCCGGTCATTCGGAGGAACCGGCCAAAGTTCTCAGCGAACTCGCTGAGATCCTTGCCTGTGAAATCAGGCAAGTTCACCACAATCTTGGAGGTGGCGATTGCCTTGGCCTCCTGAGACCTGCATCCCTCAGGAAGTTAGATGGACCCACTGAGGCTGTTTCTTTTTGAGAACATGCCTATTTATATGAGCATTCAGTTATTGAGCTGAACTTTGGTAGTGAATTTCCTACTTTAATCCAGATCCAGATCCAGATCCCAGAATGTACAGCATGATGCTGCTAATCCAAGATTGTCCTGCATGAACAGTGAAGATGAACAGTAAATCGGAAGAATGATAGAAGATGATGGAGACAGGCAGATTCTCAGAGGTCTAATTGTTCATAATCAGATCATGATGCAGAAATGACATGATGGGTCATGATGGGGCACATGAATGGCTCCATGATGGCCAGTCCTACTGAGTGGGCAGTTCAAGAGATAAAGGTCAGCACTGAACTTTGGTGATAGTAAAAGGCCCCGAAACCACAGAAACATATCTCTTTCATGTATTTTATGCTCTAAAGACTTGTGCATATTTTTGGGTCATTTGTCTAGCCTTTTATGCCACTGACCTACAATCAGTGGTGTACTTTCATCAGCGAAGTTGATCCTGAATTTTTGCTTTGTGCTAGGGTGTAAGGTGAAATCTTTCTGGTAGCAGAGGCCGGAGTTGTAGCAACTCCAGGACCCTTCCTGGCGGAATTTTGAAAATTGAAAAATCTGAGATTTTAATCATCTCAATCATCATCACATTTCATCAACCCCAGGCTAGCCCTCTAGTTCCACCACTCAGCTGTTTGACATGGCCCCACCCAAAGGTTCAAAGGCAAAAAGGCAAGAAGATAAGACACTCAGAAAGGTACGTGTGCGTTCAGGGATAAGGTTAAAAGGGAGCGCCGAGCCAGAGAGAGTCAGGGCACTGAAGGCAAGGGATGCAGAGAAGTCAAGATTGAGAGATTCAGAGAGGTCAACATCGCACAGCGCTAACACTCTAACAGAAGCAAAGCCTGTACCAACTCCCTCGCAATCTTCTGGGTGCGCGCACGAAGACATTCACGCGCATCGAGAGAGGGTAAGGCTCGCGCCCCAAGCAGGTCCTGCGCGCGAGACAAGGCCTGCGCGCGAAACCAGGATACCATTCGAGACTGATCCTGCGCGCGAAGCAAGACCCATGCGTGAAGCAAAGCAGGTGCCAAAGACTGGTTATGCGAACGAAGAGTGGACCACACGCACATGCGAGGCTGGTCCTTCGCGCGCAAGTGGACCAACACGTGAAGTTGATGCGGAGTCCGATTGGTTAGAAGATCTTGCAGAACACCTGAAAACAATGGGCAAAGACCAGGTGTTGAGGGACCTGTTGGCGCGCGACGACAAGAAGGAGAGCGGCGAGTTGCACGATCTACATGAGTACGAACTACCACCTCGCGCTGAGCATGACCCTACGCTACACGACCTCTTACACAAAATGGAAACACTGACACTGGAACTGAATCAGATGAAGGGGGGCAGCAAGTTGACAGACCTGGACACCACCATCACAGGCCTGTCGTACCTAGGTGACAAGCGCTCGCCCTTTGTTCCACGACAAACCTATGGCAAGTTGACGCCCTTGTTCAAGAAGTCAGTACCAAGCAAGACGCTACACGAAGCACAACTACATGGCCTTCGAATTCTTGCGTGCTTGGTGGTGCCAACGGAGCTCGAAACTGAAGATTCTGAAGAAGAAGCAGAGCGAAGGAGAGAAAGGAAGGGTGTCGCCACAGCGAAGATCGAAACACCACTGCCTGTGTTCACTGGAAGGAACATGGTCTTCTGGGCAAAGGACTTCGCGCGCTTTCTGAGAATCACAGGTCAAACCAAGGCGTCAGACATGATCAAAGCCGACCTCGTGGTGAATGGGTGCAAAACAGACTGGTTGCGCGAACTCCTAGAAGACCTGTTGTCTGAATCTAACACCTTCCTGGAGTTTCTTTCTAAGATTGAGGAGACCTTCCCTGTGTTCGAGACTGATATGCACATTCGCCAACAACTGTTAGATCTCTCCAAGTTTAAGGAGTTCCCCAAGCTGGACGACATCAATCAGATGGAGGCAAGAATCAGAAAGCTGGTTGCAAGGCTTACGTGTGGTTACTCTGAGTCCAACAAATTGATTCTGTTGCGCAGCAAGATTCCAGCAAAGACATGGTCAGAGTGCAAAGACACGCCAGCGCGCAAGGCCCTTACCCACAGCTACTCCGATCTACTAAGACTGCTTAAAGCCCTGTATATGGAGCGAGAGTCTGATCAAGCCGCCGACCGCCACTCGCACCTCAACTACGCGCAGTACAACGCTGAGGCCGAACTGTTTACTGGCGAAGGCAAAGGAGAAGGCAAAGGCGGTGGCAAAGGAAAAGGAAAAGGTCGAGGAGGAGGCGGCAGCAAAGGCAAAGGTGGAAGAGGCTGGCAATGGACGCCAGAACATCCTCGACCTGCTTTCAAGGTTACTATCTACTGCGAATACTGTGAAGAAAGGAACCACGCAGCGTCAAACTGTTGGAAGAAGCAAAAGGATGACAAGAAACAACAAGAAGACTGGAATGCACAACAGCAAGGAGGTATATGTACGCGGAATATTTTTTTGTGGAATATTTATCTAGATAGACTAGAAATATTCCGGGTACCGGAATATAAATACCTTATAGACTAGAAATATTCCGGGGGCTGACTAAATATTCCGGGGGGGGGGCGGAATATTTAGCCCTAGAGATTAGAAATATTCCGGGGTCTGACTAAATATTCCGGGGGGGGGGGCGGAATATTATTTACTACACCCCGGAATAATAAGTCTACCACCTCCATTTTATTCCGGGGGTAAAAAAATGTTCCGCCCCCCCGGAATATTTTGACCCTATGGACTAAATATTCCGCCCCCCCCCGGAATATTTATACCCTAGAGCCGAAATATTCCGCCCCCCCCCAGAATAATTAATCCATAGCTTAGATATTCCGCCCCCAAACCCCGCTGCAGAATATTTGTTTCACAGAACCCTGTTTATGTCGATCATTGTATGCAGTTTGCAACGCCAGCGGTCAGTTTTGACTAATTCGGCAGTTATGAATTTTATCATCACCTGGATCGATGTTTACGCGTCTTCGTTAAATTTTGCCGTTAATTTGGTCGCCTTTGTGTGTGCGCGCGCCCTGCGGCTGGCGCTGTTGCTTGCGCCCGCTCTCTGTTGCTTCGTCTTGTCTTAATGCGGCCCGAGCGACTGAAAACTCCTCCCAACGGGTGCTATCAGTGTTAGATCTATCCGGTTGCAGCCACTGACACGAATCGGAGACTAAGGGGAAATCTGGCAGAGATGATAGATCCTAATGGTAAACCCTGGGTTGCCAAGTGCACCCGGCCGGCCGGCGGTGTTCCCATGTGCCTTAGTATGCCGGGGTGACGATCGGACGGGTGCACTTTGCCGCCGCAAGTGCATGGGGGCTCACGAGGCCCTTGAAGCCGGATGGAACCTTAGGGGAAGAGGAATGGAAGTGGAGGTGGCTTGAGATAGGCGCACCGGAAGGGAGGAAAGTAAGTTGCTCGTTGCGCCGCGTGTATGTTTGTTTGCACCTATCCTTGAGTCACATGCCTTTTGTGCTTATTTCTGGAGACAATTATGTTATGTACTTGATGCATGTAAATATCACATGCATAGGAAGTGCCAGAACTCTTTGCCCTTGTTGACTTGTGCTCTGCCCTCATCTGACACATTTTCTTGCATTGTCAAATTCATTCATTCCACGCATGCATGTGACTTTGGACATGTTTTGCCCAAATATGACATGATTTGTGTCCTTTGTTGATTTATCTCGTCAACCCCATGTTTGCACTGGAGGGAAGTTAATCACCGTGAGTGTGTCGGGACCAGGAGGAAGCTACTCTTAGAGTCCAGTGTGAGCGTGCACCCATGGAGCAGGTCACTCGGGTGAATCGCCCTATTGAATAAATGCAGTTGTGTCTTTTTTTCCCGCTCAACAACAATGCATGAGCCATCTTCATCATCCAAGGATTTAACAACACAATACCACACCCCACCCATCCCGGCCTTGCATGCACATCTAGCACGTCACCCACTCACCACGACACGTGTCTCACCCGAGTTAGGTGCGTCTTGGGTTGTTAATAATAATTATCACAATAAAAACCCATAATAATGATAATAATAATCGCGTTTCCCTTGCATCTAGAATGGGCTCATCCACCGTTGTGCTGCACGGAAATAGGCTGTTTCGGGGTAAACAAAATTTGTGATGGTTCACTACCGCGTGGAGTGTGACTGCTAGGGATGATTATGACTATTATTACTGTTATAATTATGACCAACGAGTACAACGGAGGGGCTGCGTATGATGCATTGTGGGCGTAGGCAGATTAGCACCATGGTGTTTAGAGCGGTTATGCAGGACATGCACTCCAGAATGGCCGCCATCAGCGGACGAGTGTGAGATTGTAGCATTCTGAAATACATGCTTCGTGTCAAGAATTTGGACACACACATGGCAATGCAACGATCCCGTGAACATACGGAATCCGGTTACGAATCAATGCCTGACCTGGCATCCGCCAGTAGTAGTGACACAGGCGCTACTGCCGGTTCACCGGACTCGGTGGCACCCACAAAAATAAAGAAGTATACCAAAAGCTCCCCGCTCAAGAAGCCCCACCACAATGTGGGGTTGTGGCGACAAATTCTGGGACAGTGGTACGAGCACATACGGGACTACTTGCTTCGATGCAGAAGCGGTCCAGATGATCTTGAAAAATATAGTGAAACCGATCTGAAGGATCTCCTCCGCGAAGTGGGTGAAATACCCACACCGGTGCGCGTAAGGTATGGTAAAAGATTCAAAATTTCGGTTGCTAGCATTATTTGACGCCGTGCATTCGTTCTAGAAGCCGGAAATTCTAGGTTACCCATCCGTTCAATTGGTTCTAGGTTGGCGGGGGACATACTTCGTTACTTCCAAAGTGGCCGAAGCCGCAGCCATGGGGTTCAGGAACAACTCCGCCCTGCCACCGTTGCAAGTCCAGTGGACCTATTAGCTGTCCCAAGCGTAGGCTCCCCCTCTCCGAGCCTTGTCAACAACCAATCCTCAAGCCCGCCCTCCCCAAGTGGGTACATAGTGACGGTTGGGGGGCAAGCAAGCCCATTGACAGAGCATGTCCCGAAGTTGCCTGGCCGTTCGACGAGCGTGCTCGGCAACACCGCTGGCACCGAGGCACCTGCCGAGGCCCTCGTTCCAAGCCTGCAGCCAGAGCCTGCACCCTCAGTGCTATCGCAGGGTCAAGGAATCTAGGCTGCCGCAGACTTCCCAAGCTCTGCGTCTATACCACCCATGGCATCCGAGGACCCCTTCGCCCAACCCGAGAGGCATGCCCCGGCCTCAGCTCCAAGCCTCTCAAGCTGTGCGTCCCGACGGCCCACCCCATCCCAGGACAGTGAATCCCAACAAATGCCAATGGCTGCAGTGAAATCCGAGATGTCGCAGGCAGAGTCACAACCCAGCGCAACTCAGCGTTTGGAGCGTGACGAGTTAGAAATGATTCAGGAGTTCCAACGGAAACACGACATCGTGGTATCCAGGGTGCAGCTTGAAGCTGTGGCTAATCTGTTGCGCGGTGTGGATGTGCTATCGATCTGGGCAACTGGCACGGGCAAAAGCCTGGTGTTCCAGCTTGTGGCCCATATACTACAAGGGCTGGTAGTGGTACTTACGCCACTTAAAGCCACCATAGTATCTCAACTCGAGGAGTGCAAGGTTTATGGCATTTCGGCTAGCAGTTGGAATGCAGGAGCATCTGCCCCGAATATGCCGCCCGGTGGGCATGTGGTATACTTGACGGCTGAAAAGATCATGATGGGGTATTGCCTCCCATATTTGCAACAGAAAGGGCCAGTGTTGTGGGTGTGTGACGAGGCGCATCAAGTTGTACGTAGTGGCGCCAGTTTTCGCGAGGTGTGGACACAGGTCAAACAGATGCGTCCAATCTCATCGGACACCCCGATGTATACTTGTACAGCCACCACCACCTCACGCGACATAGCGGGAATTTTCGAGGGCACAGGTCTGCGGCGTCCCGTAATTATGCCTGCCAGCACCAAAAAACTGCAATTTTTCCTCAAAAAAATGCAAAAAATGGCGTTTTTTTGCCCTGAAATGGTGTTTTCTGGCCCTGGATGGTCACCTGCAGCCCCCCCTACCCTATTCTGAGGGTGCGGGACTCAAAAAAGCATGTGTTTCGTCAATTAAAAGCCTCGCAACAAGCTTTTCAGGCCCGCCAGCACCAAAAAACTCCACTTTTTCCTCGCAAAAAATGCAAAAAATGGTGTTTTTTGCCCTGAAACGGTGTTTTCTGGCCCTGGGGGGTCACCTGCAGCCCCTCCTACCCTGTTTTGAGGGTGCTGGACTCAATACCGCATGTTTTTCGTCAATTCAAAGCCTCGTAACAAGCTTTTCGGACCCGCCAGCACCAAAAAACTGCAATTTTTCTTCAAAAAAAATGCAAAAAATGGTGTTTTTTTGCCCTGAAACGGTGTTTTCTGGCCCCGGGTGGTCACCTGCAGCCTCCCCTACCCTATTCTGAGGGTGCTGGACTCAAAAAAGCATGTGTTCCGTCAGGTAAACGCCTCGTAACAAGCTTTTCGGGCCCGCCAGCACCAAAAAACTCCAATTTTTCCTCAAAAAAATGCAAAAAAAAGGTGTTTTTTTGCCCTGAAATGGTGTTTTCTGGCCCTGGGTCGTCACCTGCAGCCCCCCCTACCCTATTTTGAGGGTGCTGGACTCAATACCGCATGTGTCCCGTCAATTCAAAGCCTCGTAATAAGCTTTTCGGGCCCGCCAGCACCAAAAAACTCCAATTTTTCCTCAAAAAAAATGCAAAAAATGGTGTTTTTTTTGCCCTGAAATGGTGTTTTCTGGCCCTGGGTGGTCACCTGCAGCCCCCCCTACCCTATTTTGAGGGTGCTGGACTTAAAAACGCATGTGTTTCGTCACTTAAAAGCCTCGTAACAAGTGTTTCAGACCCGCCAGCACCTAAGAACAACCATTCTTCCTAAAAAAAATGCACAAAATGGCGTTTTTTCGCAATGAAACGGTGTTTTCCGGGCCTGGGCAGTCACATGAAGGCCTCCCCACCCTATTTTGACGGTGCTAGAGTCAAAAGCACATGCATTTTACCGATTGGAACCTGTTTTGTGCACTGCCGCACAAAAAAAAACCATTTTCACTTTAAAAGTGGCTTAAATGCCGTGTTTTTTTATGCACAAAACAGTTTCTTCAATTGTTTATTTGGTAGGTACAAATATTCTGGGGGGGGATGGGGGGCGGAATATCTAGGCTATATGGTAGAAATATTCCGGGGGGGGGGCGGAATATTTCGGCTCTAGGGTATGAATATTCCGGGGGGGGCGGAATATTTAGTCCATAGGGTCAAAATATTCCGGGGGGGGGGGGGGCGGAACATTTTTTTACCCCCGGAATAAAATGGAGGTGGTAGACTTATTATTCCGGGGTGTAGTAAATAATATTCCGCCCCCCCCCCCGGAATATTTAGTCAGACCCCGGAATATTTCTAATCTTTATCGTGAAATATTCCGCCCCCCCCCCGGAATATTTAGTCAGCCCCCGGAATATTTCTAGTCTATAAGGTATTTATATTCCGGTACCCGGAATATTTCTAGTCTATCTAGATAAATATTTCACAAAAAAATATTCCGCGTACCCTATACTCAACAGCAAGCACCACAGCAAGGTCAACCTGTTAACCCCAAGCTGGCTGCGCAGCCATTTCCGAAGCCTGCGCCGAAGCCCGCACCTTCACCGAAGCCAGCACCGAATCCCGCTCCTGTGGCAGCACCTGAAGAGAAAGGAAGCAACAAAAAGAAGAGGAAGCTGTTGTCCATGGAGAAATACCTTCTCAAGCAATGCGAGAAGCACGGGATTCCACTCAAGACCCTTCAGACCGCACAGAAGTAGAGGGGTGGGACCTGGGGAAAGAGGCTCTACGCGTGCCAGGTCGCGATGGGGGAGCAAAAGTATCATGCGTTACTCGACACGAACGCCAGTAACAGCTTCGTGGCGGAGAGAGAGGTGGAGCAAGGCCAGACGCAAATGGGTGAAATTTTCGGAGTCAAGGTTGGCAACGGAGCTGTACAGCTGACAAGTGGGGAGACAGAAGGAGTTGTTCACATGGAAGAAGAGGACATCCCTTATCGTTTGCCACCTCCTGTTTGGTTTCCGTCATGCCCTGCGCCCCCCGGCCCCCCCTGTGGGGCCTGATCCCCGGTTATGGGGACACATACTCCTCTTTGTGCTGACCCCCGTGATCCCCTTACGTAGGCTATTATAGGCCCACACTATGGGATTTGACAAGGAATATCATTACCCTTCATCCCCCCTTAACCTTTCCTTTCATTGTACTTTTGACTTGAGCCTGCAGGAGGGATATCACGGAACTCGGCGTGTTTTTCCGCCGCTTTCGTATCAGTCATTAGGGAATTCATTGCCCTGTTGATACCTATGCGAATTTGCCTTAAATTCGCATAGGTACAGAAGTTAAATATTAGCAGCGGCCTGAAAGTGCTGCCCTGGGTCGTTGTGGGTGCCGGAGGGCTCGGGGCCGGCAAGACCAGTGGGGCAGGCACGCGAGGAGTCTCCCTGGATGTTGTTATTGGGGTTGGAACCGGATACACCAACACCAACGGAGGCGAGAGCAGCGACAACAGAGGCAAGGTCCATGCTGATTGTGGTCCGGCAGAAAATCCCAGTCTATGAAGAAAATTGAGGGGAATTATTCTAAATACATCTGAGTGTCCGAAACTGACTGAATGAATTTAAATAATCCATTTATGTAAAATTGTATGGCCGATCAGGCCCGCGAGCGCGCGCCAGCGGCAAATGGCGATTCCAGCTAAAATAGCGGAATGCGGCGGATTTACGGGAAATGCACCGCGGAATCAAATCCGGCATATCAGAAATATATAGGAAATATCCTGTGACTGAGCTGCGAGGCGGCAATTCCGCCGAAGCAAAGAAAATGACCAAAATGTAGCCAATCTGGGCAGAATGTCTGAAAATCTGAGCAGATGGGGCTAGCCGCACTTACACTCCCCCTCCAAAAACACACTGGGGTGTGTCGCTACGTCAACGAAGAACGTAGTGCGGGTAAGTCCCAGAAAAACATAGAAATGTAGCCTCGATGGGGCGAAATCTGCTTGATCTGACCTGGATTGGGCTGAATTGGCACTGAATCAGGCTGGATGAACCTGAAATGAGACAGAATGAGAAGTGACGAACAGTCCTCCGTGCAGTAAAACATTAGGTCATGGGCTAAAAAGCATGTAAACGTATCGAGAATCGATACCAAACCATGCATTGGTTGAGAATGAGGTAGATTATTGATGGATTGAGTGGGGGAATCAAGAATTGGAGTGACATCTCAGCGCTCTGGCACAGTTTCGCTGTCGCGGGCACGCTACGGTGTCCTCGCCGAACTCTACATCGTGTTATCCCGCTTTTCTCGTTCTGAAAAGTACAGCATGTGGCTCAGATTTGGCGCATCTGGTGGATGATCACAAGATTCAGCAAAAATGAGAATGAATTTGAGCAGAGATTGAGGGGATTAAGCAATCACAGAGAGGTTAAACAAATACACATGTAGTCTACAGACCCTAAGTGAACCACCGAAGGTAAAGATGTGTTTCCGTTCACCTAGATCTAAACAGATCTTCGAGGAATGTGAGGAGATGACAAGGAAATCAATCTAAATTGTCCTAACATGAGTAAATTCCCTGAGATGAAGGTGAAATGAAGCGGAATGTGTACAACTGAAACTACCAACACCTTCGTTTAGACTAAAGTTAATATATATTGTCGTTTATTCAGCTCAATTGTGCTTTCCGGCACGTTGGTTCGCGAGCATCTAACAGATTCTATCAAAATGTGGATCATGTGATGATGCATCATGATGGGACATGCTGGCCCTGGATCCTTGGCATGTAACGCGCCGAAGGTTCGCTGAAGGCACTTTACTGACAGTATATAACTGAGAGACACCGAATTTACAGTGGCGGTGGTGTCAATCGACTTGGACAAGGCCAATCCTTCGATGGAGTCCCACAAGACACTTGGATTCACCATTCTCGACAGTTTCTGGTCGAATTGAGCTCACATTGGCGTGTGCCAAAAATACAACGAAGCTTACGGACTTCAGAGGTTGCTGTTAGAAGTCCCTAGAGCTCCTAGATGAAGATTGTCTGAACAATTGACGTCTGGGTTTCGTACAACAGTGGCAGAATGATGGACAAACCTGAGAAATTCAAGGTAAATTTGAGGATCCTGGATCTGAATCTGGACTTTGGCGTTAGCATCACAGCAAATGAAGGTACGATCTGAGTTCCTGGCGTCGCCTCTAGGGCAGCCAGTACTACAGGGGTTGCCTGTAGGGGTGAATGTCGCTGCGCAGCGTTTTGATTATGTACATTTGCTTCCATCTGCACGAGTAGCCAAATTCCAAAGATGCACAGACCAACAGAGACAAGATTACCCCGAATCTGCCTGAATTAAGCCTGAGTTTGGTTTTTTCTGAACACGGCAGCACACTCCGTCAGCGTATCTACGCCTTGTCTGCCTAACGGAGACCAAAGAAAAGTTGATTGACGTCAAATTATCAAACATTCGCAGTTCTCCACATCATGACATAAACAGAAAGAATGAACAGTGGATTGAGCAG
Source organism: Eutreptiella sp. 'Long Island Sound 2002' (assembly GCA_964036045.1). Classification (NCBI taxonomy): domain Eukaryota; phylum Euglenozoa; class Euglenophyceae; order Eutreptiales; family Eutreptiaceae; genus Eutreptiella; species Eutreptiella sp. 'Long Island Sound 2002'. The sequence goes on from OZ038381.1 coordinate 175,802,701, forward strand.
AATGTGGTAGGATGGCTTCTCAATTCGGCCAAGCACGAATGCATGTGACCACCAACCTGTCTGGCCTGGCCCTCGTACGGCTTGGGCGCTGCAGATCTGCGGCCGAACTTGAAGCTTGGTCCTCATTTGGTTCCTGGGCTGGCCTGACCACAGGAGGGGGGATCGACGGATCAGCCCTGGAATGTGGCTGCTGAGGGCCGTAAAAGGCTGGATCTCGATTCACCACAGGTCGTTTTCCGTCGCTCTCCACTTGTCTGTCTGGTTTCGACAAACAATCTGTCAGGAGTACTCCAATTTCGGGGTGCTTCTTGAGGAAGTCTATGAACCCCTTGGTGTATCCATGGACAAAAGATTGGGCTGGTTCCCAGTTGTTGTGACTGGAATCAAAGCCCCTCCACTCACACAAAAATTCCCATTCGCCCTTGGCGTCACGTCTTGCTTCAACAATCCTCTTGAGTTCGTACTTTCCCCCTTCGATTACCCGATCGGACAAGTGTTTTGCAGTCCAAAAAAGGGGTTTAACCCGATCCTTGGGGGAGGGGATCTCTCTCTTGTGGCGATCGCCCGAAACGTCAATTTCCCTGCTGACATCCACACGGATCCTCCACCTGTTCTCCCCAAGACGCGCTGTAACAGCGAATGGCCCCACCCACAAGGGAAGAAGCTTGTCATCTCCGTCCAGGGTAGTTTCGGATTTTCGAAGCCAAACTCGATCATCGACTTCAAAATTGTGGGGGTTTTTTCGACCTTGATTTTGAACCCAAAGCCAGTCAGCTTGATGCTTCTCGATTAATTTCGACACAGATTTATCTGCTCGTTGGACTTCGTCCAAAAACAGCGAAGCATCCTTACAGGGGCGAGGATTATTCAACGGCATGTTCCACCAACACTTCTTTCGTCCGAAGACAATTTCATTTGGAGAAAGGCCATGATACAAAAGCGTGTTGTGGTAACGGCGAAGCAATGCGAAGAGAACTTCAAGCCAGTGGAAATCCTTCTCACTCGCGAGCTCCTTACGAAGCATATTTATAACAGAGCGGCCGGCTCTTTCGCCAGGCAGCGCTCGATGCGAGTGGATTTCACACCTGAGGTGGTGGATTCCAAGGCGAGCACACAATTCTCTCCACCATTCGGAGGTGTACTCTTTGCCTGAGTCCGTGACCACCTCGGATGGGACGTCCCAGCCTCCCATCCAGGTCTGCGCGCACCATTTGGCGGCAGCCTTGCCAGTCATCGACTCAATGTTGCAAGGCAACACTTGAATGTAGCCGGAATGACGGCACTGAATAAGGAGCACACCATTGACTTTTTTGTTAGTCCAATGGCACTCTTCGTCATCGAGTTCACCGAGATAGAAGAAATCACTGGTGACTCTGTTAAAGAGACGCTCCGGAATAGGATGAGGCCTCAGATGGCCGTGCTTCTTCGCGCTGGGAGGCGTCGAGACAGCACATTGGGCACATCCGGCAGCTACTTTCATGCAATGAGTGTAGAGCCTCGATCCAAACAACCTATGCTTAATCATCGACCACAGTCGACGGCCATGTGCGTGGGGGGACTCCCATTTGTGCCACCAGTTTAACACTCGGGGGGCTAGGGCGTCTGGCACACACAATTTACCCTCCATCCACAGCTTCCCCCCATCCAACGAGTACTCAGGAAAAATCCCATCCCTGTGAGCATCTTTGGATTTGAGATTTCCAAAGACCTCTTTAAACATGGGATCCTGCAGGTAATCGGACGTCCAGTCTCGGATGATAAGGGAATCCTTAGGCAGGGGTGGAGTTTTGGCCGGATCTCGGCGCTTAATGCCCTCGATCAACCGAAATCGATTTACTCGTCGGGTGTAGTCAAACCGTTTCACACTCCCTGTGGAGGGATCGGTGACATTTTCCACGACTTTCATCGTTTTGGTGCAGATCTCGTGAGCATGCGCCGGATCTGTGATGGCCGTGATGTCGTGACACGGCAATGCGTGCTGTTTGACAGCGCACTGCATGCATGCACGTCGAATGAGTTTCTTTTCTTCCTGATCCCATTCGATGATGACATGGCGGTCCTGCTCCGTACCATGGATGTTGGTACTTTGCAGCCCCTCTGAGGCGGGGTAAGCCCATCGGCTCAGAGCATCCGCTACCGTGTTGTGTTTTCCAGGCAGATACGACACATGGAGGTCAAACAGAGAGAGAAATTCGTGCCATCTGGCCCGTCGACCAGCTGGGCTCGCGACAGTATCAATGTGTTCAGTGGCCCAATACTCCAGAGATCGATGATCCGTCAGGACCTCCACTCGATTGGTGCCAACCCACGATTGGTACTTTTTTAGAGCGCAAATTATGGCATACGTTTCTTGCTCACGCGGCGACCATTGCATTTGGCGTGGGGCTAGCTTCCGTGACCAAAATGCAAGAGGGTAATGATCGCCGGTGGCTTCATCAACCTGTTCAAGGACAGCTCCGATCGCGTACCTAGATGCGTCGGTTCTAATGTAGAAGGGTCTGTCAAATTGGGGCACATGCAACGTGGCGACTTCGCAGAGGGCTGCCTTCAAGTGATGGAAGGCCTCCTCGCACTCGTCAGTCCACTTGACACGAACCTTTGAACCTGCCTTGCCTGCATCTCTCCCTACCTTCAATAATTCAGTGAGGGGGGCAGCAAATTTGGCAGTATTCGGCACAAAAGTGTGGTAAAAATTGCAACAACCCAGGAATCCTCGCAACTCCGTGATCGTCTCAGGGCGCTTCCACTTCTGAATAGCGACGAGCTTCCCTGGACTGGGTCGTCGAGTGCCATTCTCTAGGAGAGAACCACAAAATTCGACTGATTTTAAAAATAATTTTCCCTTCTTTGGCCCACAGATCAGCTGATTGGCGTCAAGAATGTCCAAAACTTGGTTCAGCTGCTTCTCATGTAGGGCCACCAGCTCGGCTTCGGTCAGTCCCTCCCCCTCCGTCGCGATGATTATGTCATCTATGTACACACTCACGAAGGCACGAAGCTCAGGATGGGTTGTGAACAGCACATCCTCCATCATTCTTTGAAAAAATGAGGGGGCGTTCTTCAATCCCATGGGCATGACGGTCCACTGGACTGGGCCACATGGCGTGCACATACAGGTAAGAGGTCTGCTGTCCTTCCTCAACGGCATTTGGTGAAAGCCGTGACGGAGATCCAGCACAGAGAACAAACGACCTCTTGCCCTCTTGGCGATTTCCTCCTCAATGAGGGGCAGGGGGTGTGAATCCGCCTTGGTTTCGGCGTTGAGATTGCGAAAATCAACAACCATTCGCCAACCATCAATGGTGTTCTGGTCTGCAGGCGGTGGCTTCGGGACTGTGAAGGGTGAACAGCACCATTCGCTGGTCATACAACCCTCAAGCCAACCAAATTCCCTGAGATTTCTCTCAATGATTTTTCTGAGAATCTCATGTTTGTGTCCATGATTTTCATAAGGGCGCTGTTTTTTTGCCTTATACCCTTCACGAAGCTCGATGAAGGCTTCACCGAACTGTCCACGGACAGGGGGATCTTTGATCAACTTCCCTGAAAGGGTCGAATCCTTCCGTTCCTCAAAAATCTTTTCTCTTGACCTCGAACACAATTCAGTGTCCACCTGGTCGCCAGGAATTACTGTCGAAAAAACTTTGGCGACTTCTTCGGCTTTGGCAGGAAGAATCTTCTTACGGATGTCCCTAAACAGGTCCGTATCCACTGCCTCTTGAAGATAGGTGGGTCTTGTGTCGAAATCCCAGAGATTTTCTTCGCGATCCAGCTCCTCGAAAGGATCCATGAAAGCTTCCACAGGGGGTTTTTCATAAAAAACTCTGAATTTGCGGCGCGATTGGAGATTTTTCCTCGCCCGTGCACTGAAGATTCTGTTCGATGTCGACCGTATTGGGGAAGAGGGAGACGAGGCGGATCCATTGGTCGTTGAATCACCTTGGGTATCTGACGAACAAAAATCAGAAAAAATAGATTCATCATCAGTACCACGCTCAACCTCAAATTCAGACCCAACACAGGAATCTGTACTAGAATCAGCAGAATTAGAGTCAGAAAGCTTTCCATCCACCAGGAATGCAAGCGAACTCCAGGACCGCTGTGGCAGGGGACCTGTGTCGTCCCTGGCATACAGCTTAATCTTCCTGGGAAGTTCGATGTAATCTACACAAATGTCCTGCAATTCCTGAAACCAAGGCTTGTCGTCCCACAAGGGCACAACTAAAATTGCCTGGGTCTTATCTTGCTTGATTTTGTGGATGACCTGCTGGATTAAGTGAAACGGAGGATTAATCCACAACCTCTTGTCCCATTTGTGGGTCCAAGCGTCGCTGAAGTGCTTATCAAAGCGCTTGTTCGTACGGTTAGCAAATGCATCATACTGTGGCCAAAAAGAATGATGTTCATGAAAGTATTCACAAATTGCATCGCGCCATTTGTCGACAACTCTGTAGGATGAAGAGTGCCAGCGCGAAGGGCGTCGTGGCTGGGAGTCCCTACGAAGACATTCTAACTCTTGGGAGTAATCGGCACTCCCACTCACCTCTGCAATGGTGACATCTTCACCAAATTTCGGTGTCACCTTTTGCTTCAAAAATTCTTCTGCACTTTTAAACCCTGCGTGCAAAAAACGAAATTCAGGACGCTCCAAGGGACCTGACTCCAGCAAAAAACAACGACGATGACCTACAGGCGCTACCCTGTTCTTACGAAGCCAAGGATGGCCTAAATAAAGGTCATACTTTATGTCAGCTCGGTAGAAGTAGTCATCCTTAAGGACAACTTCTTCCACATTTTGCTCTTCCCAAAGGTCTTGAGCGACCAAATGGGTTGATATATAACAACCGCGTTGCCCACCTGCGAGAGAGTGTCCAGAAACTCCCTCGAGGGTAACAGGATGAGGCGATTCAAACACGCAGTCGTCGGGTAAGAATGCATTGGATTGGAGATTTACCTCCGATCCATTATCACACAAACAAGTGGCGAGGTGGAAATTTCCCTTGCAATCAGAGACCCACAGCTTTGTGACAAACTGACGAGCCCTGTGCTTGGACTGTACACCAACCTCGTCCACTACAGCAGAAGGATCCGTCACCGGATCCAGGGGAGAGGAGACAAGCGACCCTACATCAAGTAATGGTCGATCAGGAATTTGGGGATCATGCCTGAAATCGCCTGGGGAGGGGCGATTTTCGTGGCTCCCCTAGGCGTTCTGACCTCCAGCTGCTGCGTTAACGTTGTGAACACAGCCTGATTCGTCGATCCATTCATCCTGGAACGGATCATCCGCTGGATTCAGAGCGTTTTCGACGTAATCTCGATCCGCATCAGACACCTGGTCTGCACCTGAGACCTGATCCACACGATGGTTGCCCTTTCCTCGCCCACGGCCACGGCCGCCGGATGATGGACCACCACCGTCGCCACGCCCTCTGCCCTTACCAGAGAAGGGGGTTCCCGAAAGATTTCCCTTACCCTTACCCTGTGATCCTGGAGCATTTCCTTTATTTGTACCGGATTGAGGGGTTTGGCCTGGATTTCGATTTCCGCCTCCGGCGTTAAAATTGGGACTTGTCTGGCCATTTGGCTGTCCACCGGAGCCGGATGGAGTCCGATTCCCTTTGCCTTGGGACCCGCCAGGGCCTCCGGTATTTTTGTTTCCACCGGAGGGGGTCGAATTACCCTTTCCCCCCTTGGCACCATGCACCTGTCTGTCATTCCTGTCTGAATTCTGAGGATTACTGACATTTTCACCAATCACCTTATGATCGTAAGCAGACCATCGGTGATTAGCAGTGGAATGCGTCTTAGCTCGGTTCGTAGAACCTAGAAGAAGACAGATGCTACAATGATCCTGAACATTCCGGGTGTCATTCACCTTTTTGTTGCCCTTTTGGGCCCCATTTTGGGTGTTTTGCTGGGTATTCCTGTTTCCCCCAAGACCCTCATGGAAATTTTGATTGGCGGCGTCAGCGAGCCTCTCAACCTCTTCCCACAGTTCTTGCGGAGTGAACGAAAACACCCAGTTCCTGGCCTTCAGGCGATTTCCGTGGTAGCTTACTCCCCTGTTGAGGACTTGGACAAACAAGTCCCGATCCTCGTGTTCATTGAACTTGATTTTCCACGTGTTTTCAGTGAATTTCACCTTGGTAAACGACGTGGGGGAGCACTTTTGAAGTGCCTCCCTGACGGTAAACCGGTTGGCCGAGGCGTCAAAGCCATCGATCTCCGCCCACCAGGTCTTGACCTTTTCTTCGGACTGTCGATTCCGAAGGGTGGCGGCGGTTTCTGAGGGGATCTTGTCAAAAATCAGATTTTTCAGCTCGGCACTAGAAAATTTTTCGCCTGAATGTTCAGATTCTTCTACGAGATTCCAGAAGCGCTGTCTCTTGTCCTGCACCTCATGCAAGATTAATCGAGAGAACGAAGGAAAATTCTTCAACATCTGGTGGTAATGGTCCTCAGGCAGCCGGGATCCACGTACCTCCAACTGTTCCCACACCTCATCAAAGGTAAGGGGGGAACTTGAATCTTCACGATCACTCCAGGTCCTGAGCCAAGTGTTGGCCGGCGTTTTTGGAATTTTTTTGGAAAGGGGAGCGCGTGCACGCGCTGAGGTATCAATTTTCTGGTTTTCAACGAATCGATCCTTTGATGGTTAAAAATGCGTGGCGCAGTTTAGCACCACGTTCTTTGTCACAGACACGTTTGTTCACTGTACCATTGGGTGGTGTGAATATTTTAGCACAGTGTCGCGCTGCTTTGTGGAATAGATTGAAAGTCATAGCCGGATTGAAGCCCCGCGTCAACGGTGATCCATGATGAACATGTGTGCGGTTTATATTCTTTGTGAACCCATTGTTGTATACCAAGATTCATGGCACCATGTCGCTTTTAGGGAAACTGATGAGGGTCTTTTGACCGAAACGCGTCTTTAGCCGCTTTCTTTTAGTGCTCCGTTGTTGCTCCCGGATTGGTGAATATTTTGAAAAACATTGAGATTTTGGACTTGAAAAGTTCTTCGCTCGGTGATCATTTATTCAAAAATTCGGGCACCGCAATTGCTCCAAACACAAGAAGGATTGACAATTGTGAGGCCGATCAAGCTAAGCACCAACTAAAACAAAGAAAATTGCCCGGAAGCAGTAGGGGTCTCTTCCTTCACAGCGCTGGACCTGTGGGTTGTGTGTTTGTCTCCATTGCGAACAGCAGTCTGGTTCAAGCCTACGAACAGAGCCATCTATATTCCCCCTGAGGCCTGTGTGCCCTGGCACATCAAGGCTGGGTTCATCAAAACTGAGTCCATTCGCTACCTTCGTTTAGCTTCGGAGCAGATTTTCTATCAGTGTGCGGTAGACCGTCTTTGTAGCCGGCTGATTTCTATTGGTTACACCATGCCTTTCATCTCTAAGCAGATCGTTTCCTGGACGGATCGTGATATCTATTTGCAGCCGCGCGCGAAGCGCCCCAGAACAGGGGAGCGCGTGCACGCGCTGAGGTATCAATTTTCTGGTTTTCAACGAATCGATCCTTTGATGGTTAAAAATGCGTGGCGCAGTTTAGCACCACGTTCTTTGTCACAGACACGTTTGTTCACTGTACCATTGGGTGGTGTGAATATTTTAGCACAGTGTCGCGCTGCTTTGTGGAATAGATTGAAAGTCATAGCCGGATTGAAGCCCCGCGTCAACGGTGATCCATGATGAACATGTGTGCGGTTTATATTCTTTGTGAACCCATTGTTGTATACCAAGATTCATGGCACCATGTCGCTTTTAGGGAAACTGATGAGGGTCTTTTGACCGAAACGCGTCTTTAGCCGCTTTCTTTTAGTGCTCCGTTGTTGCTCCCGGATTGGTGAATATTTTGAAAAACATTGAGATTTTGGACTTGAAAAGTTCTTCGCTCGGTGATCATTTATTCAAAAATTCGGGCACCGCAATTGCTCCAAACACAAGAAGGATTGACAATTGTGAGGCCGATCAAGCTAAGCACCAACTAAAACAAGGAGCCATCAGGAACTGATCATCCTGGAGTTTTTGAGTCTTAACCCACAGTTTAAATTCCCGTTGGAACTGAGGCCAACGTCTGGGGTTTCCATTATACTTCGGTTGCTTGGCAACCTGACGAAGTCGCAATGAAGTGGGATTTAGGAGTGAATCCAGCCCAACACCGGCCGTAATGGTAGACACCTTGGCGGCATCATTAGCCACACCAGCTCCGGCGAGGGTCTGGGCGAGCAACATCTGGGCAATTGCATTGGAATCAACAGCAGGAAGGGTAGTACGGGAGGCAGTTCTTTTGGCATTCTGAACCTCAGTCCTAGCCTTCGCCGATCTACTCTGTGATCGAGAGATTGTAACCCTTTCCTTTAGCTTAGTCCTGCTGATCCGTGCATCGGTGGTCTTAGAGTCCACCGAAGGAGCAATCGAAAAAATTTCTGTCGCCTCCTCCGACGGATCTGTTGCCTGATCCACCGATGATGCGCCCTCAGACCTCATGTGGGTCTTGAAAAGATCTTTAATTCCCAGAGTCTGAATGATGAGTTGCATTTGATCCTTGAGCAATTGGAGCTCAGAATCTCGCTGAGATCTGCAAGAGCAGTCGGCAGGGCAGTACATACCGTGTCCTGAAGGACCTGAGCAGGCTGTCGGACCGCTAATCTCAGTGGTTCGCAGCCAGGAGTCCACTTGGGGAGCTCCTTCAGTCCTAATTTCCAGGCTTGCCTGCCTAGCTGCCTCTAAAATTCCTTCCTCAACCGCGGCGGCTAGATCGTCGCGGATGGAAACAGAGGGATGGGGGGCGGAGGGCCCGGCAACCGGTGCCTTGGTCTTCTCCTTCGGGAAGGGGCTTGCCTCCCAGATCTGCAAGAAAATGGCAAAAGATTCATCTTCTTGAGAACACCACCACATCCTGGTCTTAATTTCTTCTTGAAGGAGGAAAAAATATTCAAATAAAAAATCAGAGGCGATTCTTTCTTGTCCTATCAGCTTAGACGTGGCTAATAGACACAGGGCCTCAAGCGCCTCAAGGTTACGGGTCACTTCCGACGACAAATGGTTGTCCCATTGTGCCCATGAGGCTGGTCGATTATAGGTAGGTACCTCACCTGGACCACCCATCTCAATGTCGTCCATGTCGGTTTCGATGGTCTCGAATGAAGGACATTGGTAAGGGATGTGGGTACCTCCCAGCTCCGTAAGGTCCACCGGAGCGTTGCCATTAGCGTAGGCTGGGAGATTCCAGCTGCTTGATGGCCAATTTCGACTGGGATCTTGATTGTAATCTGGGCCTCCACAGCTGCTGATTTGTGTCCTTCTTGGGCAATTTGGGCTAGCGCAAGGCATTCCTCTCAAGGCCTCGTTCGCACAGCACCACGGGAGCGTGATGGTTACGTCTCCGGAGGTTGCGGAGTCGTACTGAGGGGCTAGCTGTGGTTGGGACACCATAGGAACAACATTCAGGTAGCCTCTGCTACCATGAAAGTGCTGCCCTGGGTCGTTGTGGGTGCCGGAGGGCTCGGGGCCGGCAAGACCAGTGGGGCAGGCACGCGAGGAGTCTCCCTGGATGTTGTTATTGGGGTTGGAACCGGATACACGAACACCAACGGAGGCGAGAGCAGCGACAACAGAGGCAAGGTCCATGCTGATTGTGGTCCGGCAGAAAATCCCAGTCTATGAAGAAAAATGAGGGGAATTATTCTAAATACATCTGAGTGTCCGAAACTGACTGAATGAATTTAAATAATCCATTTATGTAAAATTGTATGGCCGATCAGGCCCGCGAGCGCGCGCCAGCGGCAAATGGCGATTCCAGCTAAAATAGCGGAATGCGGCGGATTTACGGGAAATGCACCGCGGAATCAAATCCGGCATATCAGAAATATATAGGAAATATCCTGTGACTGAGCTGCGAGGCGGCAATTCCGCCGAAGCAAAGAAAATGACCAAAATGTAGCCAATCTGGGCAGAATGTCTGAAAATCTGAGCAGATGGGGCTAGCCGCACTTACACGGCCTGGTGGTGAGACGGCGTCGCGCCAATTCGTGGGCGAACTGCCAGTTGGGATCTGGCGACCCAAATCGCGAGACCATGAACTGGCCTTTACGGCAACTTCATCCTGTTGACCTGAATTAATTCTGACTGCATGGTCGTAATAGTCAGTACTTGGTTTATGATAGGGAATTAAAAGTTCAGGTTCCGGCGCCACTATTTTCAAAAACCCTGAACGTCGTGGAGTAAGAAAAAGTGCTTTTCCAATGCTTTGGGGTATACTTTAGTTGTATTAGAGTTGCACTAAGCACACAGGCATTTCTATCTTAGTATTGGCCCAACCAAAAGTGGTGATAACACATTTTGACCTATGGAACCAAACACTAAATCAGGATATGGAGTGGACCCCTGAATCCCCTAACAATGTGAGGCTATTCGCCTTTTCCTGAGTTGACTGAGAACTGACATATCCAGGGCAGAGCCTATCAATTTATCTCTGTTTTCTCATGAATTCCTAGCTATCCTAGTGGTATGCACCCTAGGGGGCTGGGCAGCTCCTTTGAGAGGTCCTGGGTTCAATTCCCGGTCAGCCTGGCTAAGTAGGAAGATCCCGTGTGACATGGCAGTGACCTCATCGCCACATGCCCTGCCACCTCAGCACATATGGGACCCAAAACAAACAGTGCACATCTCCTGAGATGGCACTATGGAGATTGAGTGACCATGGGGCAGTTTTCCAACTCTTTTTCCAAAACATTTCAGCTATCTTTTTGAATATGCAATCCGAAGTGCCCTGAGTTGCAGTTTCTGTGAATATTCTTTCATCTTTCACTGTTTACACTGCAGCCCTTCATGCTTTGATCCTGATTCTCTTCTACTTGCTTATCTCTGGCTTGGGTTATCCTGGATTGGTTGTATTTCATCAAATAAAACATTTTCCTCATCAAAAACAAGCAGCAGGAAACCCTACACCAGCAGCAAGCAGCAGGAGAGGCACAACAAACTCACAGTGTTGAAATCACTATAAAACCTTCTGGTAGCAAGAGGCAGACTGTCTCTGCGTACCGGCAGCAACCCCGTGCCGTACAACCAGTGCGCCGAGATCAGTCATATATAAGCAGAAGGGCGAACGAAGATGGACACAAAGAAAGAGGACACCGACGTGAAGACAGCGCCTGAGGCACCAGCAATGCCAGCACCTGGTGAACCTGGACCTGGACCTAGCGCTGTACCTTTGGAGCCCTTACATGGGCCAGTGGACGTGGCGGAGGATTCGTTGGAAGGACTCCAGTCGGCCTTCCGGGCCCTCTCAGTCGACGAGGTGGACACCCAACCTGTGAAGAGAAAGAGAGAGAGAGAGAAGGATGCTGGAGACAAAGCAGACGAAGGAGCAGACCAAGGGCACGACCCGACGAATAATCCTACCTTCGAGGGCGCACCAAGCGCTTCTGGCCTCCACGCATCACCCTCTCCTATAACCACCACACTCCCAACTCCAGACCCAGCCGCTGCAACATCCACACCTTTAACCAACCCGCCTATGGCTGAGGGCACAGGCTTTACTGGTATGCCTACCTACCCTGCCTATGGTGAGAACCCACCTACCACTGCGTTTCCTGGGGCAATTACTACCAGTGAGCCGGTGACCTCCAGTTCTGCGCCGCGATGGTATGCGGCTGACTATGACCATCCTCTACCCGCTACGGGAGCCTATGTGGATGTTCCTGGGTATGCAACCCTGAGTGGGTTGAGGAGAGGACCTGAGTCTCTTGGAGGTAGGAGTAAAGGATCGGGGAGATCCTCCAACAGGTCCCTGACGCGGTCGGAGATCAACGAGGTGCTCCGAGGAGCCATCTCTAAAATTGTTGGCGACCTCACTCAAGAGATTCGAGAGAAACCGGAGCCCCTGATGATACCGCCCCAAGCGTCACCTACCACGGTGGAAGTGTCACCCCATCCAGTACAGGCCAAAAACCTGGTGGCAGGGCTGACAAACCCCCTGGAGAGCCTGAGGAGCCGACCGATGCCGACCCCTGCAGCGATACCGAGAAGCCCTTTCGTACCGAGAACGGCCCAGCCGCCCTACAGCCACGTGACGAATTCCACGAGAGCCGAGCTGGACCGGCTGGGGCTGACAGCCTTGAGGGCAATGGTTGACGTGGAGCCCTATGGCTCTAGTGATCTAGGCGGAGACCCCTCCGATGATGAACCGCCGTCGATCAGTTCTGCTTCGCCCTCGGAGGACGACGACCCTGAGGACCCCGAGCACCCAAGTGGGAAGAAGAAGAAGAAGAAGAAGAAGAAGACCCGACGCCCTGAGGGACGCAGGTCTCAGGAGGCTAAGGCTATTGCCACCTCCAAGATCGTGGTGAACCTGCCTGAGTTCAAAGGCAAGGACCTCAGCGAGTTCGCTGAGAATTTTGGCCGGTTTCTCCAATTGACCGGCCAAACCCACGCTAGTGGACGGGTCAAGTGTGATCTGCTCCTGCAGTGCTGCAAGACCAAGTACCCGGAGAAGCAGGTCAGACAGATCCTGACTAATTCCGCCACCTTTGCCGATGTGTTGGTTGCCTTGGAGAGGCAGTACCTGACCTATGAAACCGACCTCTCCATCTGGGCCGAGATCCAGAACCTGGCCGTGCTGCCCAACAACCCCAAACCTGGCAGGGTCTCTGGGCTGTTGGCTGACCTCGATCACTGGGCTGGACGATTGACGCCCGGTTCCCACAGCAGCGACGACCTGCTTTTCTCGTTGGTGGCTAAGCTCCGTCGAGAGCTGTGGGACGAGTGCCGTTCAACGGCAGAGCGCAAGGCTAGATCCCTCCGCTACGAGGATCTATGTGTACTACTCCTGGAGCTGGCGCTGGAGAAAGAAAGCGACCAGCACCTGGACAACTACCGTCCTGGAGGTGGAGGCCCTGGAGGCCATGGCAAAGGGTACCAAGAATCCAGACCTGGGCAGGGGACTACCCCCAAACACGCCCACGCCCGTATCATGGAAAACGTCAAGGAGCTCCTCTGGTGTGATGCCAGAGACGAGCAGGGCCACCTGCGGCACGTCCCTGACTGCGAGCAGCGAAACTGCTTCGTAGTCCAAGGGAAGCAGCAGGAGAAGAACACCGGCGCCAAGGCGAAGCTGCCGGATCATTACAGGTGCACCATCACGTGTGCCTTCTGTGGGAAGAGGAAGCACTAGGAGGATGAGTGCTACCACCAGCAGCGCCTGTCGGCGAAGCCGAAGGGTGAAGATCCTGGCAAAGGCTCAGGCAAGGGTGGAGGCAAAGGCAAAGGCGACGACTCCGGCAAGGGCAAGTCGAAAGGACGTGGACAAGGGCAAGACAAGAGTCAAGGTGCACGAGGAGGAGGCGCTAACCGACAGCCAGACAAGGACAACAAGAACCAGGACAAGAACGGAGGCAACCCCAACCCTAATCCAGGGGGGAACTCCGAGCCCTCTGGACGGCAGTCTGGTCCAACCACACGCTCAGAAACGCAGGCCCAGCAAGCACAAGGGGCCAAGCGGGAGCACAAAGGTGGTGATGACGGCAACGCTAAGAAGAGAAGCCATTTCATGAGGATGGCCCGCAAGCTGCGGAACAAGGGGTTTGGGGTGACCTGTCCCGCGGAGTTCTGACGGGGACGCTCCGGTGGCACCCAAGACCTGGTGTTTTGGGTACGTATCCGACTAGGGGGACGTGAATACCTGGGGGTATTGGATACTGGCGCCACCATATCTATAGTGGCCAAGAAAGTTTTACCTTGTGGGAGCCTGAAGAACACCATGACCACCGCGGCTATACAAATGGGGGATGGACATGTGCTGCACAGCTGCGGGGACTGTGAAGTGGAGGTACCTATGGGCTCCCGGACTATCGTCCATCGGTTCTATGTGATGGACACTGAGGCCTTCGACTTTGTATTGGGGACTGACTTCTTCGTGCAGCAGTCCCAGATACAATCCCTGACGCTGCAAGCGCCCTACCTCCTCTGCGTGGACCACGGCAGTGGCAGAGAGTCTGTGCCACTGGAGCAGTCGGAACATACCTCGAGCTACCTGAGGCTATCGAAGGAGGAGCCCTCGAACATGATGGCGGCCTCCAAAACTGAGGACTATCAACTATTGGGGGAAGTCCTAGACCAAGGTCTGAAGGAGTTGGGTTACTCTAGAGAAGACCTGAATGTGGAGTTGTTCGCCAGCGACAAGCAGCATGTACTGGACCTTTCCTGCAGCAAGGGGAAGAACTGCAGCTACAAATTTTACTGGCCCTCTTTCGGGATGGCCTACGGGAACCCCAGGTTCAATGAACTGGGGAAGGTCCTGACCAAGGTGGCCATGGAACGTTCCCGTATGGTCCTTTGTTCCCCCGATTAGGGAGCCCATGGGGGCAACGAGTACTGGCGGAACCTCCTGCACAGGCTGACTATCAGCTCTGTTTGGTTACCTGATGAGGCCATCGACGTGCCTCTGGGGAGTAAGACGCCTATTGGGAAACCCGGATGGGGGAGTATGCTCAGCGTGGTGGACGGAGGTCTTACCTCCATCCCCTGGGAGGATCTGGACCCAACTCTGGTCCAGGCTATACAACGAGAAAGCCATGGACTTACCCTGGGCGACTTGAAGGATCGACTAGGACCTCAATATGCTATTGAGACTATGCCCGGCGGAGATGAGTACGTCGTGACTGACACCAACGCCCCCAACTCACCCTGCCATGTACCTGTTCCTGATGGAGTCTCTGAGTGTGGACTATCCGAGCTACCTAGCTCTATCCACTCAGATGACAAAACTGAGCACGACGCCTTCTTCGTGCAGACCTGTGTGGAGGAAGTGGATAACGCCGAAGACGTCGCCCCACTGAAACCCCTACTCTCCATGAGGGTGGAAGACCCCGAGGACGAAGAGCTGGACCCTCGATCCAGGCTAAGGGAGTATGTGGACTCCAAGAGGAAGGTGGTGGCGAAAAAGCTATGCGACGCTAAGCCTACCCGCAGCTCATGGCCACTGAAGCAAGGACGTATGGGAGATCTATCCCAATTGAAGGAGGACCTCGAACAGAAGATCACCACCTGGCAAAGGGAGGTAGATCTTAAGCTCATGAAGAGCGTGTGGGGCACCCATGTGAGGACCCCAGAGGAGGACGACCTCTCGGAGCAATGTGTATGTGAACCCCCTCGGGCGTGCCTATGTTGCCATCGTCCATCAGAGATGGTTGAACAAGACCTCCTATATGCCTACCAGGGGTTGAAGGACACTACCAAGGGCGAAGAGTCGGTGGAGGACCACTCCCGACGTCCATTACTCAGGGGGCAAGCAACTTACACTCTGACAAGGACATGGAGGACAAAATCAAGCTATTGGACCCGCGGGTGCAGAAGCTTATAAGGACCTATCTGGAGGTGTTCGGAGAACTACCCGCTCCAGCCTCATGTGACAAGCTGGTACAGATGGACCTCAAGCTGAAACCCGAGTTCGTGGGTCACAAGATCCGGAGGAGACCCTATCCAGCTCCTAAAGAGCAGGCCGACGAGATTGAGCGACAGATACAAGAATGTATCGACGCTGGCCTAGTCATGGAGTACAAGGACGGGGACTACCCCCTACACTGCAGCCCCTGTTTCCTGGTGGCTAAACCTGGGTCTACAGCCAAACGGCTGGTAGTGGACTACGGAGAGCTGAACAAGAAAACGTTGAACCACTCAGGGTCCATTCCCAATATGGAGTCTACCCTGGAGAAGATAGGCTCCTGTCGCTACAAGACCAAGATGGACAAGAGGAGCGGATTCTGGCAAGTGGACCTGACGCCCAACGCTCAGGAGCTACTGGCCTTCATCACCCCTCAGGGGAGGGTGTTCAAGTGGAAGGTCATGCCATTTGGCGTGGCCAACGCACCCGCTCTATTCCAAGAGCTGATGAACAAGATCTTGTCCATCCTACGAAGGAGACCTAAGGTGCAGGAGCTTATATCCTGTGGGGCCCAGATGGAAGCTCACATGGACGATGTATGCCTCGGGACCAATAGCCAGGAGGACCACCTAATCCTCTTGGGTGAGTTCTTTGCAGTCTGCCAGGAGAACTACACACGACTCAAGCTGGAGAAGTGTGAGTTCATGCAGGAGACCATGCAGTACCTGGGGTTTGACGTTGGCTATGGGTGGTAGACCCCAGCAGCCTCTAAGGCCAAACCCCTGATGGATGCTAAGGTAGGACACGAAGACCCCAAGAAAGGACTTCATGATGTACGCAGTTTCATTGGGGCGTGCAACTTCTGTCGCCGCCATATCAAAAACTTCACCTACACCAGCGCCATTCTGACGCACTTGATCAAGAAGAGTACTACTTGGCGCTGGGGCCCACAAGAGCAACAAGCGTTTGACGAGCTCAAAGACAAGGTGGCCAACGCTAAGTGCTTGGGCGTGCCTAGGTCACAAGGGGGGATTATCCTGGTAACCGACGCCAGCAATGTGGGCGGTGGTGGAACGTTGTTCCAATGGCAAGCACTAGAGAAGGAGGAGTTCGACTCGGCCATTTCCCAATCGGGGACGGAAGGTCTAAACCGAGATGGACCCATCAAGCACAGCTACCCTGACGACAAGTGGGTCCTAGTACCTCTGGGCCACTGGAACTGGAAATGGAACCAGGCCAGGGGGAACTACTCCACTTATGAGCAGGCGGGCAGAGAGACGCAGTTGGAGGCGCGGGCGGGCGACATGCGTGATCCAGTCACCAAGCGGCAGGAGATGGCGTTGATCAGGTACAACCCAAATATCACGGAGATGGAAGTACGGAGGCGGCCAGATTGGCGGCCAAGGCGGTCAGGGGGAGAGACGGGAATGGAGGACAGAGAGGGAGACGAGCAGAGGGACCGCCTGATGGCACGCAGACGAAAGAGAATCCGGCAGGTATGGGGGCAGGACGGGTGTACGGTTTCACCGCGCAGGGGGACGTCAGGAAGGGGACCGGAGGGAAAGGGACAGCAGAAGCGCCCGTCGCATGGACTGGAGCATCCGGGACTGGGCACGCAGACTCGTAGGGCGGAGCAAGAAGCGGGGAAAGCGAAGCGGGGACGAGGACGGCAACAGTGCAGACAACGGCAGAGAGAGTACGACTTTGGGGCATCCGAGGAGGAATGAAGCACGGCGCTAGCCACCGGACTGGATTGTCCGGGGGTGAACCCGGTGCCACGGACTGGAGCGTCCGAGGCAACGGAGAGAATACAATAAAAAAGGCGCCCCGGATTGGGGCATCCGGGGCCGAAAGAAGCACGGCACTAGCCCCAGGACGGGCCCGTCCGGGGGTGAACCCGGTGCCTCGGACTGGAGCGTCCGAGGCAGCGGAGAGAATATGACAGAGCACCCCACACGTAGGGCGCGCGAACAGCGGGGGTAAAGGGCGGGGGAGGTGGGGGAAAACAGCGACGGGGCGCAGGGCTCAGGCGTGATCCCATGTGCAGCGCAATGTCACACATGCCTGACCCACAGCCCAGCCAGCCACCGACAGTGCGGGCAGAAGTGGCCCGCATGCAGGCGGGCGCAGCCCCGCGGCCCCCCTCGCCGGCGTCCTCGGCGACGTCTGCGGACGTGTCGTCGCCCTCGTCTCCGGAGAGCCCGGAGACGGTCAGGGAGGAAGGGCCGGGGGCTACAGGGCAACAGAGGGGGGAAGGAGCCGTGGTGGGGAAGGGAGAGGGGAGGGAAAAGGGAGGACAGGCGGAGGCGGGGAAGGGCGGGGCATAGGGGGCGGCGGCAGGGGCTGAAGGGCAAGGGGAGGGGCAGGGGCAAAGGGTGGCGGAAGGGCCAGGCGCGGACCCGTTCAACGTCGTGGATGTGAGGGCAGGCATGGATATGAGGAGGAGGGAGTGGAGGAGTCAGAGGGCGTCGGTAATCGCCGACATCCTCGAGGTGACGGAGGATGAGGGGGAGGGGGCGGGGAGGATGACGGTGGAGGGAGGCCCAGGACAGTCGTCGGCGCCCAATGTGCCGGCGGCTGCCATGAAGTCCATCCTCCCGGAGGTGCGGAGGCAGGAGGAAGGCAAGGGCGGCCGAGGGCAGCTAGAGGCGGGAGCGGCGGGGAGCAGAGACAGCAGCGTAAGCACCGGAGGGAGAGGGCGGACGGGCAAGGGAGGGAAAGGGCAGGCAGGGACGTCGGGGGCTGTACACGCGAAGGGACACCTGGCAGGAAAGGGGGGAAAAGGGAGTGGACGGGGGCGACAGTGGCCGCAGCCCCAACGCTCGTTCAGGCTGCCGCCGCCGAGGTCGCCCCCACGGGTCAGTGCGGCGGTAAGGGTGGAGGACGAGAGGGAGGCGCGCCGCCAGCAGGCGGCGCGGTATGAGGCGCTGGCGCACGTGGAGCACCAGCGCCGTCGCCGCCAGCCCCCAAAGCAGGGGCCGGACACCATCTACCAGTTGGAGATGGAGCAGGGGAGGACGGGGGTGAGGGGGGGGCAGGCGGAGCAGTGCAGCGCAGCGGTGCAGGGCAGTGGTGCGGAACAGGTAGAGGCCGGCAGGGGCAAGCAGGGGAAAGGAGCGGGGCAACAAGGACTACAGTGGAAGGGACAGGGGAGGGCGGGACTCCACGGAGTAGGCGGCAAGGGACGCGGGGCGATGGGGCGACAAGGCAAGGGGCAGGGGAAGGGGGGTGGCCTTGGGTACATGGGCTCGCCGGTGTTCCCAGGGAAGGGATTGGGATGGTGGGGAGGTGTAGTCCCGCCAGCCGTCCCACCAATCATCCCACCATTCCCGCCGCCGCCATACCCGGCAATGGGGATGATGTACCCGCCCCTGCCGGCGTACCCGGGCATGCAGCCACAGGCGCACATGCAGCAGCACCAGCAGGCCGGTGGGACAGCGTGGGGAGCGCAGGAAGGAGAGGGAGAAGAGCACAGGAGGGGGTGGGAGAGGTTAGGGGAGGCAGAGAGGAGCATGCGGGAGAGGGAGGCCAGGGTCAAGGGTGAGGTGGGCGGGGCGGAGGAGCGGAGGACGGAGGGGACCAACAGGCCGCAGGGAGGGGAAACACAGGCAGTGGAGGAGCTGCAGAGGGCGTGGGCGGACCTTCGGAGAAGGCAGGAGGGGGTTGAGAGGGCGGAAAGGGAGGGAGGACGACGAGAGGAGGGTAGGGGGCGGGAGGATACCCCGCTGGTGCCGTTCCGGCAGCCGGCTATCCCACCGGAGCAGGAGGGAGAGATGCAGGAGAGGGCATGGAGGCGGATCAGGGGGGAGGCGGCGAGGCTGGCGGACAGGGACAGGGAGGTGGCGGCGCGGGAGCGCAGGGTGCGGGAGGAGGAGGAGGCGGTGGCCCGGTGGGCCCAACGGGTCCTCCCGGATCCGGAAGGGGACACCCCCTCCACGGATGTGGAGGGGCGGTCGCTGTCAGGGAAAAGGGCCAGGGAGGAGGATGAGGAAGCAGGGCAGGAAATGGGGAAGCGGCGCAGGGGGGGGGACCGAGGGGCAAGGGAGGCGCAGGGGGCACCGCGGCCGGCCAGCCCCAGTCCAGAGCCGACGCCGACGGACTGGGACTCGGAGTCCCCGCCGCCGCGGCAGTGTGCGCCGCCGCCGGTGCGGAGGGGACCCGGGACGGTCGCGGGGTGGACGGAGGGGGACGTGGCGGAGCTGGCCCGCTACGTGAAGTGGGCAGGGAAGACGAGGGGAAGGTGGGAGAAGAGGGGGGCACGCCCCTTCAGTGACCTGGTCGGCAGGGCGGGGAGGCCCAGGGAAAGGGGGCCGGAGATGGAAGAGTGGCGGTGGAGGAGGATGCTGGGGGCGGCGCTCCCCGGGGTGCGCCTGGACTGTCCCCAGGAGAGGGGGAAGAAGCCCAGGGTTCAGATGCTGCGAGAGCTGTTGCAGCGAGAGGGGCGGTACGACGGCGACGCGTAGGGCCGGGCAGGAGCAGGAACGGGGAGCGCTAGGGGCAGGGGGCCAGGGGCGTGCGGAGGGACGGGCCCATAGGATGCGGGGAGGCGGACGCGGGGGGTCGGCGGAGGTGGAGGAGGGTGAGGAGGGGATGTGGAGGACACGAGGAGAGGAGGAGGGGAGCAGAGAGATGCAGGTGCGCAGAGGAGGGCAGGGACACGGCTGAAAGTGGAGGGGGATGGGGTGATGGCGGACGCGGACGAGAACCCCAAGCCGAGAGCACAGGACCAGCGGCGGGGGAGAGGGGAGATGGGGCGGCAGAGTACGGGGGCGCAGGCGAGTGCGGAGGAAGCAACCGGGCAGTGGGACGCGAGACGTATCGTGGGTACGGCGAGCAGTGTGGGGCAGAACGAGCAGCAGACGGGAACCAGTGTCGGAATGTGGTACAGTGACGGAGCAGAGCGCGAGGTCGTGACTGGCGAGAACGGACGGCGAAGGCGAGGAGCAGCGCTGTGCCCTTCGGGTGTGGCACGGCGCCAGGGCTCTGACTTGCAGGAGAGGCAAACGGGCAGACACATCCAATATTCCAACAAGTTGGTGCCAGGGTCTTGGCTAATGATGTGATCGGAGGGATTGCTGGGATGGGCAGGTGGCAGTGCAGGTGTACTCGAATCTGGTGCAGTGGAGCCACATCACGGTGGCGCCCCAGTGGACTGGCACCCGGGGTGTGCGGGCTATCCGCCGACTTGGTTCATGGCGGCAAAGCTCTCTGCGTGGCAGGAAGGTGCTGCATTGAAAACATTGAGCTTACGTGCGCCATGCTCAGAGGGGTTGACCTCGCCAGGCCTTGGTGGCCGGGCTCCACAATGCACATGCAGCGGCGGGAATTCGACAAGCGTCTCCGGCGCATGGTGGGTACAGGGCCACAGTCCAGACCACAGATACACCCCCCCCCCCCACACAAGGCGCCAGGCAGCCTGGATGGGGTGAGAGGCGGGGACCGAGGGAGCACCCAGGGGAAAGGGTAGGGGCGAGGGGGAGGGGCGGGGGAAGAGAACGCGAGTGGCACACACGAGTGACAGCGCGGCACGGACAGGGCGGGCAGACGTGCAGACAGGGTCGACAGCGAGAAGGAGAATGGGAGGGGAGACAGGCGAGAGAGGGGGCGCAGGACAGCGGGACCAGGGTAGCACGGAGAAGAGCAGAGGGCACACGCAGGGCGCGCCAGAGCAGCAAGGAACGCGAGCACAGAACCAAAAAAAAACAAAAACAACAGCAGGACAGGCGGACACACAGGAAGGGCACATAGAGGAGGCGGGGCGCGGGAGGTGGGGGGAACAGGGGGCCAGCGAGGGCGCAAAGGAACACAATGTCTCACAGAGAAGCACCATGCCGATGACCCGCATAGAGCCGTACCGGCCGCCCCGCCCGACCATCAGGAAACTGATGGGGGGGCGGCCGGCGGGAGAGGACGACGGGGGAGTCCCCCCGAAGGGGTGTCTGGGGAGGCCGCCCAGGTCGGCCTACAGGTCGGAAGACAGGGCGGAGGCCCTGAGGCGCGTGAGGGCGCGCGACATACAAGCATGGCGCGGAGACGACCAGCGGCGAGCACACGGAGCAGGAGAACAACACTAAGAGGGCGGGCAGGAGACAGGGGGGAGGGGAGGGTAGAGAGGAGAGAGAGCAGATACATGTACAGCAATGCGGGCTAAATGGCTGGGTCGCCCGGCATGGCCGGGGACCGCCAAGGGCAACGCCACAGGATGGCGGAGGGACTGGACGTGAGCACCGAACAGAACCGAGACAGATGGCGATGCAGTGTTGTTGTGCGTGCATGCAGGGAGGAGGGAACCAGGCGAAAAAAAGCACGGCAAAAAAAAAACAAAAAAAAGGAAACAAACGCGGACAACACCCCGCAGCACCACAAGGAGGCGGGACAGAAAAGGACGAGTGGCTAGGGCCACGCGACGGCCCCAGGTGACTGGGACAGCTAGGGAGACGGCACAGGAGAGAGGGGCGGGGGCGGGAGGGGAGCGACCCGTGCTAGGCGCACAAAACGATCCCCGGATGGATGAGGATCCAGTGGGCCCGCGCCACAGGGTTGCTGGCGGCCCGGTGGGGTATAAACACGGGAAGAGGGGTGGGATGGGGCCGCACGACAACCCAGGGGAATAGGCCGGGGCCGCGGCACGGGGGAAGGGGGCGAGAAGGGAGCGACCCGTGCTAGGCGCACGAAACGGTCCCCGGATGGAGGAGGATCCAGTGAGCCCGCGCCACGGGGTTTCTGGCGGCCCGGTGGGGTATAAACACGGGATGAGGGATGGGATGGGGCCGCGAGACAGCCCAGGGGATTAGGCCCGGGCCGCGGCACAGGGGAAAGGGACGGGGGCGGGAAGGGAGCGACCCGTGCTAAGCGCGCGAAGCGGTCCCTGGAAGGAAGAGGCCCCAGTGGGCCAGCGCCACAGGGTAGCAGGCGACCCGGTGGGGTATAAACACGGGACGCAGGGACAAGGGGACGGGGCGGGGAAGGGCGTGTGGCTAGGGCCGCACAACGGCCCGGCGGGGTAGGGAGTCCATGGGACGCCGGGAACGGGCCGGTGCCAGGAAGAGGCAAAGGAGAATGGGACATGGGAAGGGCAGGGAGGCCGAAAGTGCCAAGCAAAAGCCCCATGGGATTGGGAAACCAGTCGCCATGGAGTGGTGAACCATGGGCCAACCATGGGGAACCTGGCGACGGGAAGTCGGGAAAATACCCTGAACTCCGGGACGGCTGTGAGGTGTCCGCAGGGGTGAGGGTTGACCTTGAGATCCCCGGGTCAATGGCCTGAGTACACGTAGGTTCACGCGTGAGCGGGACCAGGGGGAACGTGGAAAGGGTCGCCCCCTGGCCTCCGGCCGTGGATGGACGACAACCAAGTGCATCCAGGAGCCGAGTGGGTACTCCAGCCCGTGAGGGATGGGGAGAGGTGGAATGTGGTTGACAGAGAGAAATGCTCCGCTGTCGGCGAGGACTTTCCACAGGAAACCCGCCTGCAGGCGCCCAATAGGCTGTGCTAGGGGGGGAAGGCCGGGGGATCCTTCAAAGGATGACCGGAAGGAGCTGAAACCGTGAGGGCAGCGACTGAAGGGAGCCTACCACCGGTCATGCCCCAAGGGAACCTGGTTGAAGTTCTCGGCCGTGAGGTGAGCCAGGGGTCGCCAGGGGAACTGATGGTGGAGAGCACTCCTTCCCGCCAGAGGCGGCCACCATGTAAAACAAACAAGGAGGAGTCAGATGAGGCTGCGGATGCGGCCGCCCTTACTTACTTACTTACTTCATGTGACAAGCTGGTACAGATGGACCTCAAGCTGAAACCCGAGTTCGTGGGTCACAAGATCCGGAGGAGACCCTATCCAGCTCCTAAAGAGGAGGCCGACGAGATTGAGCGACAGATACAAGAATGTATCGACGCTGGCCTAGTCATGGAGTACAAGGACGGGGACTACCCCCTACACTGCAGCCCCTGTCTCCTGGTGGCTAAACCTGGGTCTACAGCCAAACGGCTGGTAGTGGACTACGGAGAGCTGAACAAGAAAACGTTGAACCACTCAGGGTCCATTCCTAATATGGAGTCTACCCTGGAGAAGATAGCCTCCTGTCGCTACAAGACCAAGATGGACAAGAGGAGCGGATTCTGGCAATTTGACCTGACGCCCAACGCTCAGGAGCTACTGGCCTTCATCACCCCTCAGGGGAGGGTGTTCAAGTGGAAGGTCATGCCATTTGGCGTGGCCAACGCACCCGCTCTATTCCAAGAGCTGATGAACAAGATCTTGTCCATCCTACGAAGGAGACCTAAGGTGCAGGAGCTTATATCCCGTGGGGCCCAGATGGAAGCTCACATGGACGATGTATGCCTCGGGACCAATAGCCAGGAGGACCACCTAATCCTCTTGGGTGAGTTCTTTGCAGTCTGCCAGGAGAACCACACACGACTCAAGCTGGCGAAGTGTGAGTTCATGCAGGAGACCATGCAGTACCTGGGGTTTGACGTTGGCTATGGGTGGTGGACCCCAGCGGCCTCTAAGGCCAGACCCCTGATGGATGCTAAGGTAGGACACGAAGACCCGAAGAAAGGACTTCATGATGTACGCAGTTTCATTGGGGCGTGCAACTTCTATCGCCGCCATATCAAAAACTTCACCTACACCAGCGCCATTCTGATGGACTTGATCAAGAAGAGTACTACTTGGCGCTGGGGCCCACAAGAGCAACAAGCGTTTGACGAGCTCAAAGACAAGGTGGCCAGCGCTAAGTGCTTGGGCGTGCCTAGGGCACAAGGGGAGATTATCTTGGTGACCGACGCCAGCAATGTGGGCGGTGGTGGAACGTTGTTCCAATGGCAAGCACTAGAGAAGGAGGAGTTCGACTCGGCTATTTCCCAATGGGGGACGGAAGGTCTCAACCGAGATGGACCCATCAAGCACAGCTACCCTGACGACAAGTGGGTCCTAGTACCTCTGGGCCACTGGAACTGGAAATGGAACCAGGCCAGGGGGAACTACTCCACCTATGAGCAGGAATTGCTCGCGGGTATGCTAGTGCTATCCTCACAAGCACGACTGTTGGGCAGTAACCCTGTCGTCTGGCTGTGCGACCAAGAACCGGTCCGCAGTTTCCAGAAGGGCCCCCCACCTGAGAAGGCCAAGCTATGGCGCTGGTGGACCTACCTCAGTCAACTACGGCTGACGGTACACCATATCCAGGGAGGGAAGAACAAGTATGCAGACTACATCAGCCGCAACAACTTCGACGCCCTGATTGGTGCCCGGTCTGAAGCGCTGGCTAAGGAGGCGTTCAGCCGTATGGACGTCCACTTGGACCTGAACATGACTATGATACGCCCCCTAGATGGACTCCAACAATCGGAGTACCTGAAGGAGTTTGGGGATATCTACAAGCGCCTGGAGAAACGCCTTGAACCCCTCCTGGTCAACCAAGATCAGTGGAAGAGGGACAAGAGCTACCTCTGGCACGAGAACCGCATCGTGGTGCCTAGTGACAGAGTCCCAGCGCTGCTGAAGTGGACCCATGAGTCCAGCGGTCATGTGGGTGCTGACCGTACCCTGAGGCTGTTCAAGCAGTGGTTCCACACTACGTGGACTGACTACCAACTGCGGAAAACCCTCCAGCCTATCGTGGACAAGTGCCCGTGCAGGTCCTGCAAACCAGGGGATATCAGGGACAGAGGTCTCTACTCGACCCTGCCCATACCTCACTGTGCTAACAGTGTTCTATACGTGGACTACACGGAGATGCCGAAGTTCGGGGGCTATGACTTCGCCCTCGTTGTAACCTGTGGGTTGACCAGGTTTACCAGGGTGTTCCCATGTACCAAGCACATTACCGGGGAGGAGACTATCAAGATACTCCTGGAGGAGTGGTTTTGAGTCTATGGGGCGCCCAAGGAGATCCACTCCGATGAGGACGTACGAGTACGCTCAGATACCGGTTGGTACAAGAGGGTCCTGAGATCCCTCAATGTGCAGGTGTCTACGGGCATCCCCTACTCGCACACGAGCAACACCCTATGTGAGCGACAGATTCGTGTCCTCAAGGAGAATGTAAGGATATGGTGCAAAACTGAACGCACCAGAGACTGGGTGAGACTACTCCCCGTCATATCCTTGATGATGAACTCTCAAGAGAGTTCAGCTACTGGCTACTCGCCCCATGAGCTATTCCTAGGGCGCCCGGCGTGGTTCCTACATGCCCCCTATCCAGAGGACACCCATTCTTCTGTGGGTGAATGGGTACAAGAGCAACAAGCGAAGGTGGACAAGGCCAAGGCTATGCTCCAGAGAGTGAGGGAGCGTCAGTGGAACAAGAAGAACAAACACCGAGTACCGGCCACCTTCCAAGAGGGGAACTGGGTGCTGGTGCACCACAGTCGACTACGCGCCTGGCCACGCTCTACCAGCGATGACCCATACTTCGCGCCGTACAAGATTCTATCAGTGGATGGACACCGTGTCACCGTGCGGTGTTCTCCCCGTCTAGGGGGGACCCTGGTGTGCGCTGCTCAACACTTGAAGCGCTACTATGATCCTGAAGACCTCTGTGGGGAGGAGTGGGAGCTGAACGACGAGGAAATCGCCGCCCTAGACCTACAAGGGGCTGCCAGCCCTATGGAAGTTGAAGGGGAACTCCCCGACATGAACGCCGAGGAGATGGCTAAGGAGGGCTTCTACCTGGTGAAGTCTGTCCTACGCCACCGCTATCGCCAGGGTTGGCGCTTCCTCACCCTCTGGGAAGGGTTTGGAGTCGAAGAGGCCACCTGGGAGCCCTTCTCTGCGTTTGCTCTACCTGAGGGACGCCTAAACTCAGTTCTGGTTGACTATTTGTCCCAGAACAACCTTGGTGAGTTGCTGAGGCTCGCTGAGACGCTTTCCTCCAAGACTAAAGCTAGGGACTGAACCTTACCCCTAAGTGTGCTACGTATGTCTGTGTGTGTCTCACTTCTCTCCCGGGCGTGGCTCCCGAATCAACGGGCTTCGCTGATGTCGGACCGAAGGTCCTAGTCAGGTACTGGTACCCCTCCTATGGCGCCCAATTTCTGTGCTGGCGCCTATCCTTGGGGGAAGACGGCAAAAGCCCTACCTACTAGAGGGGAGGGGTGGCGGAGTGTGCTAAGGGCATACAAAACGCCCATTTTTGCTAAAGGCCAAAAGCTAACGCACTCCCCTGCCCACGAGAAAAAGCACGCGGGACAGGAGACACCACTACTCTACACACCCTACCTACAGTGGCACCATCCTGGTGGGCGAGCACTTCTGCAACTGGCTCCAGCCCCCACTCAGGAGTACCACTCCTACACTCACGCTCTACTGGGTGTTGTTGGAGGTCAAGTCGTGAGTCCTAATGACCCTCCTGTGAAGAAGACAAGAGAACACAGCGCTGCTAAGCAGCTGTGGCCTCACAGGGACGGCACAACGCGTTTCCCTGCTAGGGCTTGGAGGGAAGGGGTGCTCTTGTTGCGTGCACAGCGTGGATGTCGATGGAGTCGAACGGCCCTCGCCACTCCTGGCTGAGGTGCAGTCAATTGTTTGTGTGATCAGCGCCCTTGTTTAGCAGGGCAAGAAAAAAATGGGACGCTGCTGCACAAATCACCCTGCCTGCCCAGCTGTAAAGCAAAGGCCAATGAAGGGGTGTTTGCGGCTGAGGAACCAAGCCAGACTCCACGTATTATACGCTTCTCAGTGTGACCTATAATACGCTGTCCTCAAACACGCCCTGTCAAGCAAGCAAGCGTTAAGAGACTCCTCAGGTTCTCTTAAAGAATGTACCGAGGAGCCCCTAGGTAACCTAAACAAGGTTTACCGTGCGCATTTCGCGTGGCCTACCGTTTAATGCGTGTGTGAATGCACGAGCATGCACGAGTGGACGGACTGCCTTTGGCACACCTACCAATCTGACCCACCATCACGAACTCTACCAGGGGGTGGCCCCACCTGGGCTTACCTACCTTACTCACCGCTGGAGAGAGAGAGCAAGGTGGAGTGCTGATCGAAACGGAAGCGTGCAAATCGAAACACAAGCACGCAAATCGTTTATGCATCAGTGTGTATGTTCTAATCAGTGCAACAAAAAGGGCGGTGGGGCTGTAAGAGCAGTTGCCAGGGTTGCCCCGCATTGCACCGCAGGGCAGGACCGGTAGCCCCCCGTGACAACCACTCCCTGGCCGAAGGCCATCTGTTTTTTCCCTAATCTCACCTCTAATCATCTGCAATCTTTCTAATCTAGCGCTCTATCGTTTGTTAGCGCAGCTACAAGACTCGTTCACGGAGTCACGAGACGAGCAATGTGCATGCTGCATACAAGACGAGCACACCTGTGGTTTATACCTGATTCATTGAAGTCTTTTCGTTGATTTTCGAATTCTTGGATTTTTGATTCTTACTGTCAGTGTGGGTGGAATCTGTATGTTTATTCATTAATGTGTGTCTCGTCATTTTCCTGTCTACGTGAGACATACGTTTATAATCACATTATTTCTGTATTTTCCGGCGCTTCGCTAGGAGCCGCTCCTGCGCGCCGCCTTTTCCTGCGTAAGAATTTCTTGATTTAAAAAATCGAGAGATGACTACAATTTTTATAAAAATGTGCATCTGATGCACAATTGGATTCTGCTCAGGTGTGTTGTCTTAGAAAAATTCTAGGCTGTCATTTGACGGGTTTAGGTGTTGTCGCTTCGCGCTTGCGTGTATTCGTCCATAATTCTCCCATTCCTGCCTCTGCAGATATCCTCGCGAAAGCGTCGCTAAGTAGGCCACTTTCTGGGCCGGAAAGCAGGAGCCAGGAGACTGAGCAGAACCCAACACCCCACCAAGGGGCAATTTAATTTCTTGATGACTCCTCTTGCCCTAAGATCAGGACAGCAGGTCGCCAGCAGGTTTTAACAACCGGAGCGGATGTCCATACAGAGTCTGGCGTTGGGTAGGGTAAGGTAGGGAGTCCAAGTTGCTACGCAGCACCATAGGTCAGTGCGACCCAATTGCCACACACCACCATAAGTTAGGAAGACGAATTTGCGGCACATCATCACAAATTTAGGCAGCCGTAATTGCTACACACCTCCATGAATTAGAGGGACTAAGGTGCTGGCGACCACCATAGATCAGGAGACTCAAGTTGCAACACAGCACCATATAGTAGGGGGACCAAGTTGTCACCGATCTCCATAGTTAGGGAGAGCAAGGTGCCCAGCACTTTTCCTGAAAATCACCCAACTTCCTTATTTCACACGGCCCTGCCACCGCTGCATCAGGGCATGGGACGTTGATTGTGGAATTCTCCATATCCAAAATAAGTGTGCACCAACTTTTGAACGAAATCGCTACCTACCTCGGGGAGGCAATCCAAAGAAGGCTAAAAAAACTCCGACTTTGCGTCAAAACAGCTGTTATCAGCCCCCCCCCCCCCCGACTCCGGTGAAACACGAGAAACATATGTATATATTTTGCTCATGGCAATTGGAATGTACAATTTACCAAAATGGTGTGTTGATTGTATTGCATGCTGCGGAATTGGTGCCTCCAGAGAAAATTGCCACCACAGTTTGTCTGTTTTTTGTCTGTTTTTTGACCCCATTGAGGACGCTTCTCTGGTAACCTAAAAGAATTAATTGGTAGTTGGTCGGATCAATTTAGCATACCCATTTCTTCAAGTGGGCCGGCTGGCTACATAACCCTAGCTACCTAGGGCATCCGCAATGCACAAGACGGGGGACAAAGTCAGAGGTGGCCCACAAGTGGGGCAGGATGGCTACACAGCTTTTGCCGCTCGATGGGTCCCGAACACTTCAGAGTGGGAGACAAAATTAGCAGTGGCCCAAAAGTGGGGCGGTCGGCTACATGCATGTATTTTCAATAAAATTGGAAATCTTTTGTTTGCAACAAGGTCATGTAACTTTTTTTTGCTGTAAATGTGTGTCAAAACAATCGTCACTTTGTGCAATCGTTTTGCGGTAAACCTCTTTACAAAAATCGTCACGCCGTGTAATTTTTCTTCCGGCAAAATGTATGTACAAAATAGTTGTCCGGCCGTGTATTTTTTTGTGTGGTCATCACGCGTACAAAAAAATTGTGACTCCGTGTAAAAAAATTGTCAAGTCATGTAATTTTACTTTTCTGCTAATGTGAGTATAAGTTTGCACAACTAACCGCACAAAAAAATACACGACGTGACGATTTTTTTGTCACACACATTTACCGCAAACAAAATTACACGTATCGCAACATACACCACATTGAGAACCTGAGTCATGTCCATTGGCTGTAGCATCCTCCTCAACTACGAAGTCGCTTCTCTTCGGTAGTCGGTGCTGGCTCTTTTGGCCTTGGGTGGTCCAATGGGGAGACTTAGGTGCTTTTTGAACTCAATTCTTTTGGCCTCAATGTTGTGTAGGTCAATGTAGCGCCGTCCAGTGTCATGGACCAAGCCCGCCAATGCATTGCGGAGGATCTTGAATGTCGGTAGTGGCTGCCCTGGTACACAAGGAAGCACAGCTGCAAATACACGAGCAAATGGTTGTCATGAAGTCTCTTCCAAGAGTGTTGGGATGGTTAGATGGCTCGCCACGCCATCCAGTGGTCATTTGCCTTGGCTAGGCAAATTTTCAACCGGGGGTGCGGGGGGTGAATAGGGCCCCTTGGCTAGATCCCTCACACAAAAAAAGGGCTCAATTGACGCTCCCCAAAAAAATTCTACTGAGGTGAACCCTGGGCCCCAATTCGGCAAAAAAGGAAAATGCCGTTGCTTATTTTTTTGTCTTCCAGGGTTTGCAGAGGCATGGTTCTTGGAGATTGTGCTTTGTCGGATAAAGAACTGGTGCGCTGGGTCGAAGTCTACACAATACATGCACTCCTCTTGTGGGGGCATGCAATTTTGTTCCGGATCCCTCGGGAGAATGCTCTTGGAATGCGGGTACTTTGGATACAAGATGAGTCGTCTGTGCCCTGTTGTGAGGTTGTACGGTTCCACGACGCACATAGTTATCGGTGCTTATTTTACGCTACGCCACACCATTTCCGAAACACGTTTCTTGGTGCTTATAGGCACATTGCATGCCTTTGAGGCGCAACCACGACACCCAATGAATCTCTGGGAAATCTCCGTACAACCAATATTGTAAAATCCATCTTTTGGCTGCTGGTGGTGCTAAGCTTCTGCCCACCAAGATAGCACATGGTGTGGTCATCTGGGTTGCCTTTAGCAAAAAGTGCCTTGCTGCAATTTTGGCAACCTTGTCCACTTCATGGTTTCGTTTTGATGTCTGCCTTCTGCTTTGTTGTGTGGGAAGCTCTCATGGTTTGGTGTCCTGCAATCCAGTGAAGAAGGATTGGTACAGCTTCGAACTTTTTTGCCAGTTGTGTGCAGAGGTTGATATTGGTGCATTGGGGAAGTTCACGGACACCTTTTTCGAGAATTCACCATCCGGGCTGCCAATCAAATAATACACCCACCCAGCCACCCACCCACCCTAAGACTTGCAACATGACCTTCTATCGCTTTGAGTTTGGTGCTACTTGCAGCTCCATGCTGCTCTTTTAAGAGCACTACAAATCCACGCCGAAGGAACATTGCCACACTAGGTGTGCACCGCTTTGGGACCCCGATTTGGCAGGGTTTGTACAGCCAACAACTCTCCAAGCTTTGGCGCCAAAATGGGCCTGCTCGGGCCAAGCTGCAAACCTCCATGGCCAATATTGCTCACATGTGAGCACCAACATCACGCACAAATGTATGCTGAGTACTACGCAATGTGCACGTGGTGCAGAAATCAAACTGCGACGGACCCCGGAGAGACACCAATTTCATGGTTTTGTGCAGAATTGGGTGTGCATCCATTGTTTGTGTCATATGTGGGGCCCGGCCGAATGCTTCTTGGGTTTTTGCGACCTAGATGAGCTAAGTGAGCACATTGGAGGGTGTGTGCTAGAGCACGTTGTGTTTGTGTTTGGCCGTTATGTGCCTGCTTGTGGGGCTGCTTAAATCAGAAAAATTGTGTCGTTGTGCGGTGAGCACTATGTAGGAGAAAGCAGGGGAGGTGCTTAATGGGCTGCTTCAAAATGAGGAGCGGAGGGGGCAGGTACTGATCCTCAAAGCAGCCGCATGCTATTGCCTCATCGCACACCTATATAGTTGAAAACGGCGGCCGTCTTCACACCCCAAAGCCCCTCCACAGATTGTGTGGTGCGGGCAGCCTTGTGCATCCACATTGGACTGCACGCCACCTACTCCTGCCGGGCGGTGTGCGTTCCTCCTGGCCACCAAGGGGTGGTCGCCTCCTCCTGTCTCAACACTAAGATTTCGGTGGATCCTTGTAGAGGGCTCTCTGCCTCCAGGAGAGGCCTTGGTGCTTTGTGGAGGTTGCGGTCCGGTTGCTCCCCGGTTTTGGGATGTGCACACATCCTTGCTACTTTGCGTTTATCGCGCTTTGTGATGGTGCATAATAATCGTCACCTTCTGAAATTGATGTGAGTTGTTAATCACCGCACTCAGGTCTCCTTGCATGAGCACCATCGGTGGCTTGGACGGCAATGCACTAGTGCCGTGGGGCCGAGCCTGCTTGTGAAGTGGTTCCCCTCAAGTCGCCTGCAGATACCGGCACTTTGGAGTAGCACCAGGGTGGCCACACTGCCAAAGGGCATGGGGACAAAAGCCGCTCTCTTGGGGTCGTTCCGCCCCGCCCCGCCCCGCCCCGCCCCGCCCCGCCATACTCGGCATCTGTGCTAGAAATTCTCTTTTATGAGGAAAGCCTAATGTCGGGAGTGTTGTGATTGTGACAGTACGGTTGTGCCCCCCCCCCCCCCCTGCCGTGCGCAAGAAACAGGAAAATCAGGAAAGTGACGGTCAGAGCGGGTCCTGGTGCTTGGACAAGGCGGTGCTAGCGTGTGACGCGCGGTACCAAAAGAACATGTCCCAAAAACCTGCCCATACCTCACCCTAAGCACAACAGTCACAACAGGGCACTAGAACATAATGTGTAGGCTAGATTCAGCACGTTCTGGAGGTCCTCACTGCCCATCAGGGGCATCAGGAGCTGTGGAATAGAAGCCCTTTCCAACCTTGCGCCTCTTCATCTTGAACAATTGCACATGCTTGCCCGTTGGGGCAAGCTTTGGGGCAGGCTTGGCAGCAGGCTTTGGAATGGGTTTAGGCTTCCTATTCCTTGGCACAAAACTGTCATCCACAACATCTTTGGTGGTCAAAAGGGGCATGATGATCAAGCTCATGCCCATTCCTCGTGTACTTCAAAAGAATGAACTCTTCCCCATGAGTAGAACAACTGATAATAGTGGGAGGCGCCTGCTCACTGGTGTACCAGATGTACGTGACAGCCAAGCCAGGAGTAACGACATTAGTCATGGCTGCAAATCACACAAACAAAGAGCAGTGGGTGCAGTACCAAGCAGAATATTTATATGAGCAGGAGGACTCATCACAAGCATGACACAGCCCCTCTTTCCCTCTACCATCGGCACACAATCACGCTTTGCCTAGTTTCCGACCATAAAAACCGTGGTCAGAAAATTTGGTAAAAAGTGACAGTCAGAGTGCAAAGCCAGCAGCACGTAAGACAGATGCTCGTGAGTGGCCAATAAAAGACCATAGGCACCTTTCTGCCAACAAGATAGAGGCGGCTGGGTGCCCGGTATCTGTTCACCGCTGAGGACACGAAGCTGCGCCGAACAAGACACCAAACTTTCACCACGTTTCTAGAGCCGCCTGGGGAGCCACGTGCAATTGGGGCGAGGGGTCGCGGAAAGCAGAGAGCACTCTGGGTAGGACGCACCGGAGCGTTCAGAGGATGGCATGCGGGCAACTCACTGAGGGCTCTTGCAGAGCTGGGCTACGTAGCCGACGGTGAGGGCACACTGGATGGCGCAGACCACACATCGGCGGTCTGCACTGCCTCATTGGCGAGGTAACGCTCCTTTCTGAGGGGAACGTGCCAGAGGACATGAAGGGGGACGCATGGGGACCGGTGGGCACAGCAGTCAGGGCGGAGGGAGTGCAAGCGGAAATGGCACCACAGGACCTGAGGCACGGCCGGCAGGGCCCGGAGATCGTCGGGCCAACCTCGGCGGTAACACACCAGTGAAACAGCACAGGACACCCCCATCGCCGGTAAGACGCAGGGGACATGGGCGCTAAGCCCATCAACCTGAATCCCCACTCTCCACCAAAACGGTACCACGACCGGCGAACAAACAACGAGGTCGGACTTGGTGGACTCAGACAAAGGACGTTTGCGTGACGGAGGCATGTGGAGTCGGGAAGGCATCCTCTGGCCACGACAATGCACGCACGTGCGGCGGCGCGACCGGCGTAAAAGACACTATCCGTCTGTCCGCAGCAAAACACCGGGACCTCGGGCTACAGCAGAGCGCGTGACGTCATGGCTTCGCCGACTGCTGCGACCGGGAGTAGAACAAAAAAGGCGTGTACCTTTGGAGTACCACCGAAACGGCCTTGTGCATTGTCGTGGCGTTGGCTGAATGCTACACCGTCTGCTATTCCGCGACATGAGGCTCTAGAGGACATTGGACATAGCCCTTCCCCAAAGGAATTGGATGCCATTCCCAAATACTAGAGCCTCCCGACAACACGCTGACCTACACTGCAACCCTTGCAGCGGCCGCAGTAGCACGTGGCACAGGGTGGCGGCCAGCACAGACCAGAGGCAACTTCCTGCTGCCCTCGGGATGCAACCTGCGAGTGAATCCTCCATCTCCAAACATTCCCGAGGTAGCACCGCATGAACGCCTGTACTACTTCCAGACAATGGCATGGGGACCCTTGGGCGAGGCCACCCTGCCAGCAAACACGGGGACGAAAGCCCGTCTGTTTGGTTCGCTCCGTTGCTCCACCGCATTCGGAATTGGTGCTGGACGCCTGGAACATAACTGACATGTGTATTGGTTTTCCTGCGAGCATACCGCCGTGATGGGCTTGTGCCCACCGCGACGGCAGGGTGCGTTGGATTCATTGTTCCGCGAACACGGACGTACATATCACCCGCAGCTGGAACATAACTGTGAGGGGGAGGGGGGGGGGGAGCTGGGAGTGTCCGCCCTACGCACGAGGGACAGGCGTCGCGAGGACCCTCGCAATGCACTGGGCCAATGTGCCGCACAACGTCGCCAGTCTGAGACATATATACTCACGTAGGGTAGACCAGGTATTCAATCGTGGCTTGGAAAGCGCAGGAACATGCGCATGCACACATGTAGACCAACAGTGAGACACGCACACCGGCAGCCCCCCCACCCCCCGCCACACACACTTCGTGAGGGAAACCAGAACCAAAACCGTAGAACTGCACAGTGAGGACACACACACAGGCACACACACGCACACACACAGACACACCCACACAAACACGGCAGGACAAAAGCACCGCAACAGTGTGCTGCAACAAGGAATCAATTGCCTCATCGGTGCTTTTCATGGACAGCCCGAGGGATTCTTCTTTGCGGGGGGTGCAGGGGCTGTCCGTCAGAGTAGATGCCGTGGCCCTCCCTTCATTGATCACCCGTCCCTTCAATCCCCTCTCACACCGTCCCCACTCCCGCATGGATCAGGCAGCAGGACACCTGCCACCCACAACCACAATCAAGGGCGGCATCAGCATATGCCTCTAGCGACCGGGACAGGGCATCTGTATGCCCCAAGCCAACCAGACATGAAGAGAGGGGGGCGGACGTCAGAGCACCGTTTGATCGTTTGGTTTCACATAAGACCCTGCGGGCTCAGGATCGGTTTTGCACAAGCCCCACAAGATGAGGCTCGCATGTTACAAAGGTAAGCGGTCCCCCCCCCCCCCCCCCACACGCCGAAGGCTGGCCGAGGTTCAGCACGGCGACTGTACCACAGGGGGCCGGTGCTGACACGCACAACAGCGGTGCGGTATGGAGGGCCCGGGTCGCGGCGCTGATATCAGATGCTGATGCTCCCCTTTGGCATGGACTGGGGCCATGGAATGAGAAACACATTGAAATGTGAAGAGGGGGGGGGGCAAGCGGGGACCTTCAGTGCAGTCCTCAGAACGGGGGGCTGGCGGTGCAATGGGTGGGACCGTACCGTCCCACGCGCGTGGGTGTCCCTAACCCGACGGGACGCGATGGATGAATGGCTGCATTGCACTGGCGTCCGGACATTGCCCAGGCACCCTCACAGCACGTCATTCACAGCACGTGGTGGGCAGTCGGGGCGCTTCAACCCGCCGGGCCCCGTGCGCCTGCAACGGGGGTACCCGCGACTGGTCCCCCAAATGCACGGAGGGCGCTGCCATCACGTTCCCCGCCTCCAGCGCATTCTTGGGTTCCAACAGACGCCAGGACAACGGGGCATCTGCGGGTTGGTTTAGCCCAGTGAAGGGGCTGGAGACAAACTCTTGCACATACCATTGTACCTCGCCTTCTACGTAGTCCCAGGGCTGTACAAGTGGCTCGACTCCCCGTGCTGCCGGCCGTCGTAGGACTGTCGTAGGACCGGAGGCCCCGGGGCTGGCGGTGCCATTACCAGAACGGGGGGCTGGCGGTGGAGTGCGCAGGAACGCAGCGTATGAGGCACGTGGGTGTTCCGGACTTCGCGAGTTGGACGGGGCGATGGGATGGACAACGGGCAGCATCGCACTGGCGCCCGACGGTCCCGGGACACCCCCTCACCCATTGGCCCTGGACCCCCGTCAGCACGTGATGGGCAGTCGGGGCACTTCCACCCACCGGCAGCACGGGTAGTCGAGCCACTTGTGCAGCCATGGGACGTAGGCCTGAACCGCCCAGCGGTCCGTCCCATGCGCCTCCTTCGTGACCACTACCACGCCCCCCACCAACCAGCCGTCGGTGGAGTGCGCCCTGCAGCACGCGGCGTAGCCCTCGCCAAGCCGCAGCCCGCTGATCTGGTTGTTCTGGAGCCGGGAGGAGAAAGCGTACGCCCTCCACTTCCCCCGGGCCATCCCCCGGGCCAAGTCCAGCCGCCCTGGGGCCACCCCCAATGCCTTGGGGACGACGGTGAAGTGGAACTGGTCGTTGGAGTTCGCATACTTCCGATCGGCCGTCTCCGCCAGCAGCCACCCGTGACCGTACCGGCTCATGGCTGTGCAGACCAGACCTCGGCTCACCATCGGGGGGTAGTAGTACTCGGCAGACGGGAAGTCAAGCCACTGCTCACGCCCGGAGTCCTCCTTCACTACGATCATCTGGAAGGAACCTGTCGAAAAGGCACCCAAGAGAAACAGAAGGGCCCGTGGTCCAACTTGGGGGAGGGGGGCCCTTTGAGCCTGTTTCCCAAGGCCCCCGCCTCCCCTAATTAGGCCCCAGGGAATAGGCCTACCAAAAGCATCACAGGACGTCTGAAATTGTTCAAAAAAGTGATTTGGTACAAAATTCAGGCAAATCGGGTCCATCCCCGTTCTTTGCTACAAACCTGTTCTGAAACAATACCAAGGGAGAAAATGAGGTCTGGGCCTGTCGAGCCTGTGTTCCAGGACCCCCCTGTGTGCCATTCTGTCTGGTTGCTGTTTCTTTACGGGGGCCCTGGACAGTCACCTGTTCTTCCCTTCGCGTGCTGCGTCGCGGTGTTCCGGTGGCCGCTGTGGCCTGTGTGCGTGCTGGTGTTGTTTCCGCATCAGCGGAGCCCCGTAGTTGGCACACCGGGGGTGTGCTGGTTGGTGCGGGGGTCGTTTTACGGTCTCTGCTGCCCACTCCCCTCCGCACTCAGGTCGTCCACCCCATGCCTCCCGCGTTTCCGCGTGCGTGCGGCCCAACACGTCCACCCCTCCATCCGGCGTCCTGGTGGTCCACAATGTGCCTCACAGCCACAGTGGCATGTGCGTGGGGTGCAAGGCCCCCCACCACTCCGTGGGTCGCGCGTCTGCATGGCGCGCTCCTTGATGGTTGGGGGTGGCATGCGCTACGCCGGTGGCGTGCGCTCCTTTGTGGTTGACGCAGGTGGCCTGCGTGGTGTCCCGGGTGGTGTACGCCGCACAGTGGCCGCGCCGTTGTCCTTGGTCCAGCCCACCCCGGTGTACTCAAGGGTTCCTTACCTTTCCTCCACCATCCTGGCGGTCCAAACTGCACTGCACGGGTCCCTTCAGTGGCCCAAAGAGCGCGGTATCCGAGCGCGCACAAACAATGGAGTGGGCGGGCTTCGACAGCGATGCAGGGGTCCCTCCGGTGAGCTGAAGGGCACGGCATCCCCTGCGCGCACCACTCACAAACCAGATAGATGCCTTAGGAGCCCCAGCGGTGGCCCGCTGGGTGCAGGATCTCCTGGGCATGTTCGAAACCACTTAGGACCCCCGGCTATCGCGGTCAGTTCCGTGGCCGGATACCTGCGCGGGTCTGGTGTGTGTTGCTGATGTTGCAGATGACGTTTCTGCCTGGAGAGCGTGAGCATACGAAAGGGGCACGCGCCGGGGGGGAGGGGGGGCGAGCGTCTTGGGCACCCGGGGGAGGCTTGCTGTTGTCAATGTGGGTTTGGGTTGCCCGTTCCAACCCCCAACCCCTCCCTCCTGGTATGGCAAATTCTATTGCCTTCGGCAGTGCACCTCGAAGAGAGGTTGACAGTCAGCCAATCAGTCCCTGAGCCAGCAAGCAGGCAGTCAGACAGATACACACAGTTTGGGTTTTTTGTCAGTGGCAGATGCGGCCCCAAGCAGCAGGGAGACCCTTCGCCGCAATCCAAGTATTGGCCGAGTGGTAAAGCAGCCGATACCAGGTGTGTAGGCGTCGATTCGAACCCCAGTCTGCTCACTTTGCCGCCGCTGGCGGCGGCGCTAAAAGTCAGTAGTTCAGGAATCGAACTGACGTCTGCACACCTGGTACCGGCTGCGTTACCATTGGACCGCTGGCCCTGTTACCAGCACCGTGCGTCCCCACTGCTGGTAGCCTATTAAGCAAAAACTTTTGACCCCCCCCCACCCCCCCCACCCCCCCCCTCAAAAAAATGATATCCAGTTTTAGGGGGTAGAGGCCTCAAAATCAAAAAATCCATTGGGGGATGCTCTTATTGGGCAAAATAATGATTTTACAAGGGGTTGGACATCCAATATCATGCCTTGGGGTATGCTACGCGAATGACCCCAAAAAAGGGGGGTATATGACGCCCGCGCTTGCGCTTGATCTAACAACCTCTCTTCGAGGTGATTTTTTGCACATGTTGGCAGGTGTTCCAAGAGGTTATTTTTTTTTTGCTCTGAGGAGACCCAGGCTGTGTCAGATGGCAAGTGCATGACCCATCCTAGTCCAAAGCAGGTAATTGGTGAACTGGTGTCTCAGTGCAGTCACATTGTTCTTTCTTTCTCGTTTCCAAGTATATGTAATGTCAAGCAAGCATGCCTACCGGGGGGGGGGGGGGGCAGAGAGTCAAAATGTCATCAATTTTTTATGGAAACTTTCGTGTCGCCATGGTCTGGCCTGTGCACCTGCTTGAAGTATCGATTGGACATGCCCAGCTGGGCTGCGGGAGGCACCCCCCCACCTGATGCCAGTTGAGGGTAGCGATGGGGCTGGCTGACCAGGCAACCCCCTGTGTTGTCGCCTCCCATGCGCACAATCCCCTCCTCCTCTTCCTGGTTCCCTGTTTCCCCCGCTGTCCTTGCTGCCTCCCCTGCCTCGCTGTCCCCCTCTCTTCCTTGTCCGCTGCACTCTCTCCGGTCCCTCCTGGTGTGGCTCCGGCGTCCTGTCTTCTCTTCCTTTCCGTTGGCGCTCGCAGATGGCGCCCGTGCGCTCCTGCTCCTGCCCCGTCCGCCTGTACCCCCACCCAAGGATTCCCGCACAACGTGGACTGTCCCGTGCGCGGTGGGCTAGTCACGGCCCTCCTGCCACCCCTGTGGCGGGCGCCCCCCTGCGCGTGGGGTTCAGCCGCTGACGTTGAGTTCGCGGGCACCTCGCGGAGGGAATAGCCCCCCCGAAATGGTGACTTGTGAGCTGTCACGTGTGTGTTGGTTGAGACGAGATCAGCACAACAGGCAGCAGATGCAGTCCCAAGAAGGAGAGAAAAGCTTGTGAAGAGCCGAAAACGGCCCTAGGCGCCTTTCACAAAAGGTCTGTCCCCCCCCCCTTCCCCAATTCACGCTGCCTCGAAGCGCCCCCTCCCCCGGAGTTGCAATGAACCGCGGGCCAAGACCAAAACTCGTTGTAGGCACCCGATCGCTCGCTTGTTTGGTGTGCACACGCGCTGCGTCGGTGGCGCCTGGCATGGCGGCACTGCAGGCTTGTGGCCGCCCAGTATCGCCACCCTCTGCTATGTCCCATGCATGCGTGCTTTCTTGGTGACTGCGGGGTGGGGAGCGCGACCGCCTTCATACTGCATGGGTGCGCATGAGGGGG
This sequence comes from Eutreptiella sp. 'Long Island Sound 2002', assembly GCA_964036045.1. NCBI lineage: Eukaryota > Euglenozoa > Euglenophyceae > Eutreptiales > Eutreptiaceae > Eutreptiella > Eutreptiella sp. 'Long Island Sound 2002'. The sequence goes on from OZ038381.1 coordinate 175,842,417, forward strand.
TGTGGGTGATCATTCTGTGGTCCTCCTTCGGTGACGTGGCCTTCCCCTTCAGGGTCAGTGTCCACCTGAAATACATCATATGATTTGTAGAGGCTCAGCCGAAGCCTTTGACCCACATGTGCCTGATCTGTGGGAGCTGGTGTCACACGATGGAAAAGGCCGTGACAGCGAAGAGGGCAACTCAATCGGCCCCTTGAAGGGGCGGAGGGCGAGAATGGGGTGGTCGAACATGTGTGCGCGTGTGCAAAAAGGTGGGAAGGCAATGGAGAGCTTAGCTTGCATGCAGCCAGAACAATTGCCGTTGCATGCAGACACTAGAACCTCCTATCAGGCGGAACATCCGCCACGAAGACGCATTAGCACATGGAAATGGTGCAAGCAGCCAATTAACAATATGGTCCCTACAGCTTAGACAAGGCATGCCTTGAACAAGGGGAGGGCTGGGTATCGGACCCAACCGACCTGCCTTCCCTATAGACCAGCCCCCCCTCCCATGGCACTTTGAGTATGCACACGGAGGGTGAAAAAACATTTGTACCCCTGCCGTACATCTTCAAAAAATTTCAGCGCCTTCGGCACCCAGGCTCCCAGCCAAAGTCTGAAATTGCCGAAACTCGGGCCCGAGAACTCTGGGGGGTCCGGAAAGGGGGGGCTGGGGGATTGGGTGTGGGTTCGGAAGCAGCGTGCCCCCCATGCCCTGAATCCTACACTGTCCTCGCAGAGTCTAAGGCTTGAGGTCGTGTGCCCATTCATATGTCGGGTTGAAAAGGGCCCCCAATCCACCCCCGGGCCTGCGTCCCAAGTACGACGCAAAGTCTCGAATGGGGCACACCGTCGTAGCAGCGGGCCCACACAAACACATGCGTAAACGCCCACCCATCGGTCCCTCTGTTCGTCAGCTCCACCCGCGTGATCTCCTCCGGCGTCACGTACAGCGGCAGCAGCGCACTCCACGACCACAGCAGCCCCTTGCCGCGGTTGATCCGCTGCGGATCCCGCAGCCTTGTGATGCCGAAGTACTGGTGGCGGTAGAAGAAGCGGAAGCCGAGGCCGGCGGAGTCGGTGGAGGCGGACCGGTGCCACCCGGTCTGCACCCACAGATAGACGTTTGTGATGTGACGTGCTTTGTGGCCCCAGCGCAGTGGGACGTACCGGGGGTAGTCGGTCCTGTTGCTGATCTCCTGCCAATCGGTGGTATTCCCGTCAAACTCCGGCGATTGCTCGTCGACGGTTTCGAAGTCGGTTCCGTTCCGAGTGAGGGCAACGGGCACAGTTACCCCCACGACCACCCCCACCAGCACCAGCAGCAGGCCACATAGCGCAAGTGCGAGTCTGCGACAGCGGCGATGGCCATCGTTCGGCGGGTCAGACCGATACTCAAAGCACTCTGGGGGGCTGGCAGAGGAATGACCCTCCGAGTGGTGACAGCGGGGCACGGGGGTGGGGAAGGGCGCGACGGGGAGCTCGACAGCATCGCGGAGGGGCCCGATGAGGGACACAGGGGATGGCGTAGGAGGCGGACCGAGTACGGGCGCGTCGTGAGAAGGGCCGTCAGCCATGGCTTTGCGGGTACGACTAAGAGCAGAAGAGAGGTACGTTGTCCTTTTGACTGTGAGCACTAATCCCCCACGCCTGAGACACAATCACGTCCCTACGTTGGTGCACACACCCTCATAGCTACCATGGGAACACGGGGTGTATGTTGCGGGCCGCAGCCGAACCCCAGTCCGGTTTGATGCGCTGCCGTTTTCTCGGCGCGATTCCACTTTTTTGCGCAATATTATTTCGGTGTGCCCCGACGCATAAGTGACTTCCCATTTCTGTTGTTTCTTGTGGATGCCTGCAAAAATGATGGGCTGGGGGTTGACAATCGTCGGGAGGGAAACTGATGGTGACTAGATCAGGCTTAGTGGATAAGGAGGGGGAGGGGTCTGGAGCCCCTGACCCCACCCCGCCACCCAAGACAAGATAAGATCCAGCGTCCACCTCTCACCATCTCCTACCATCCCACAGCACCCACGCTGGCGTACACCCTCCGTCACCCTCCACACCCAGTCCTGGGATGCCGATCCCTTGCGCCTCTTCTGCTGGCCCCGGGCCAAGCCCCTGGACATGGCCGCCTTCACCGCCGCCCTCGACCTCGCCTGGGATCGGCTTGCCCTGACCCCAGCCTTCCCGGACCAGTACGTGGCTACACACCACGGCATCGCCCACCAGGTCCTGCCCCAGCCCCCCGAGCTACCTACCCTCCTCCGCCGCCTCGCCGCCCCCACCCTCCCCCTCTCCCACGACGACATTGCCACCCAGCTTGCCACCCCGCAAGAGGCTGGAGAATTGTCTCTCGTGCAGAGACCTGGACGTCCCCGTACATCACCAGCCCCACATGCGCGGCCCTACCGCTCCCCTCCACTCCTCTCGAGCCCTTCCATGGCATTCTCCCCCAACGCCGTCCTCCCCACACCCGACGACGCTCACCTGGCCGAGGTCATGGCGTAATCACACTCATAGACCGCCCGATGACACGTCCGTGCCAACCACGAGTTCTTCCTGGTCTGCACACCCGACCTGTGGCTGCCTCTCCTTCACCTCCCCACTGATCTCCCGGTGCCTCTCCTGCGTGACCTCCTACGGGCTGGCCACCGCCCGTCCAACCCCCGCTGCGTCGCCATTGACGCCTGGTTGCTCATGGCGACCCCCCTTTTCACGCCCAACGCCGCCTTGGCAACCGCTCCCTAGCATTCTCCATCGACAAAACCACCTGTTCGTCCCTCTTTGGTGGCGGAGGCGTACCTCCTCCACATCTCCCTCCAGCTCGATGCTGGCAACCCCTCCGTCTGCAACCAGACGGTCGCTGCGACCTATACACAAAGGCAGTCCCACCCAACTGCTCCCCCCCCATCTAACCCTAACCCTAACCCGAACCCGTCTCGCACACTCCTATTGCTGCCGCCGTCTCCAGCACCATCTCTGGTGCGGGCGCTGGTTCACCACATGGTTTTGCGTTGCTGTACTCATGGACCCAACAAACGCCGTCTTTGATCACAAAGGAAAAACCACAGCCCCTCCGGACCGGGATCAACACGCCTCCTCTGCTTTGTTGGCATGGAAACCAGCTCACACCTTTTGTTGCCTGTGCCAATAACAAGGTATCTCAGCAATGGGGGGTATCAATACAGTTGATGCACCAACTTCCCCGACCGCATCCCGAAGAAATGCCGAATTGATTGTGACCGAAATTTCGGGCTGATTGCACCTTTCGAACTTCTTCTGCCCACAAATTTCCCCTCCCCTCATCGAGGCAGAGGTTGAGGTTCAGATTCCACGCCATCCCAGAATGCTTCTGCCAAAAGGAGGGGCATTTGTCAATGGGAGAGAGTCTGCACTGCGTGCGCGTACCATAACAGGAGGAAGGGAGGAACGGTCGTGCTGTGTGGCTGTTGTTCAGGATATGTAATGTAAGTAAACACCTTATCGAAGCTATGAAAATCTTTTTGCTTATGGAACACTAGCTCAAAGAGCCTCCCCTGCTCCCAGCCCCTGGGCTCCAGACTGGCCACGGTGTCCTCAAGATCAGCCATGGTGCAAGAAACACATTTCAATGTAGGAAATGTATGGGAGGTTTGACCACCCTAAAACACACAAACAGAAATCCAAGGTTCGAACCCCAACGCCAGCCACCACGCCACCCCGTGATGATGGGTCTACGGAAGCTTTGCAGATGCTTGTTGATCGTTATTGATGGTCAAATCCAGCTTACAACATGTGATTTTGAGCACCCAAGGCTGAAGGGGGTTCCTGATTTTAAGCCCAATGAGCCCCAACCTGCACCCGCCCACCCGCTCAGCCACAGGGGTCAAAATGACTGGATGCAAACCAAGCATGGAAAATCATTCATGGCCATTCCTGATGGGTGGTGGCTTGCTCAGGCCGTGTCGGATGGGCGCTTATACCGTTTTACGCCATGTTTGTAAAATGCCCGCACAACCATTGAGCGATGTAAAAGGACACGCCTCCTGTAACCCTATGACCGGGTGTGACTCCCTTGAAGGTCCCTGTAGGACAGCGTTCACCACGGGTAAAACATTGAACCTTCCAAGATGGGTAGATGTCTTATTCTGATATTGTGCCCACCAAAACACCATGAAGCTAGTGCTGTTGCACTTTGGTCCGGGGTGGGGTTGGGGGTGGGGTTGGGGGGCGCTGGGGGAACACTAGGGTTCCAACCTGGGACCCCATTTTCAGCCCAGGTTTGTAAAATCCCTAACTCTTTTGCACCTCAAAGAGAGAGACGAGAGCAGAGCCCTGGGCTTCATGGGCGTAGCGGCCACTACACGGGTCCCTATGGGAGCTTAAACACTCGTACTGTCACCAAACAACCACCTAAAACCATCCCAGGGGCAACACAAGGGTTTTGGAAAAAGTCGAATTTTCAAAATTTTTTAAGTACCACTAAATAGCTTAAGCCTGAACAAAGCAATTTCAGGGCTTTCGGGGTGCCTATGGCCCGGGCTACATGGGGCTAGCAGCCACTGTATGGGTCCTTCGGGTGCTCAAGTACCTGTATTGTCACCAAATGATCACCCAAACCCATCCTAGGGGCGACAGAAGGGTTCCGGAAAAATTCCGATTTTCGAAATTTTGCAAGTACCACTAAACACCCTACACAACAGCAATTTCGGGGCTTTTGGGGTGCCCATAGCCCGGGCTACATGGGGCTAGCAGCCACTACGCAGGTCCCGGTGGATGCTCAAGTACCCGTATTGTCACCAAAACGACCACGCAAACCCATCCAAGGGGGGACAGAAGGGTTTCGGAAAAAGTCGAATCTTCGAAAATTTTCATGTGCCACTAAATAGACTAAACAAGGCGGTGCCCATGGTCCTGGCTACATAGGCTTGGAGGCCACTACGTGGGTCCTCATGGGTGCTCAAATACCCACATTTTTTTATGAATCAGGCCTGTGCTGAGTAGCAGTAAGGCGCTTGGGCTGACCGCCCCGTCTCTACACCAATGTTGCAGGGCACTATGCAGTCACGCGATGAATCGTGTGCCCCGTGGGGAGAACATGGACCTGTGCCCGCAGGTTACTCTGGTGCATGGTAGTGCACTAGGTACCGCCACGCCAAAGCAACCCAAGATTAATCTGATGCATACCTTGCTGAGAAAACTAGATGTCACAGTTGTAGTGGAAATGTGATGTCAGATCTAGCATAAAAGGATTCGCAAAGTCAGGCAGTGTGACTAACTGGCATGTCTCCTGCACAGGTGTGGCGTCCATGCATGTGTGCTATGTGTTTCGCTTGCGTGTACAATATTGGAGGGCGGTGCTGCAGGCAGCCTCGTAGTGTTTGTGGCATTGCCGTACGCAGCTGCTCCGGCTTGCCCCCCAGTGTGTGAGTGGGTGGTGGTGTTTGAGGACTCGACAAACGTCGCCTCTACACTGGTCAAGGGCGCGCATCAGTGGGGTGCGGTGCTTAAGTAGGAGAGTCGGCGTAGGGGCAGCAGCGAGTAGCCCACGGGCTGTGGTTTTTGTGTTCATAGAGTATGGTCCGTCCAGAATTGTTTGTACCTTGTCTCCAAGATCTGCACCGGGTGGTGTACGCTGGGAGGGTTATTGTTTGTGTCGTGGCTGTCGGTAGGCGAACTTGGTTGTGCACATTTGTGTGCGTGGGGTTTGGGGTCACTTTGCGACCACGTAGCTTGCCAACCCACGGACAGATGGACGTGGAAGGCTGTGTCTGGGCGTCCGGGTCTCGCGGAGCATTTGGAGCTCGATCCGTAGGGCGGTAACTCCTAAGAGGATGTGATGTTGGAACAAGGCCACCAGGTAACGTAAATGCCGTTTAGCCTTCAGGGGTAGGGAATCAATAAAGGATGTGAGAATGCGCAATTGGGGGACGTGTTTCAAGTCCTCAGGGGTCACAGTTGCCAGCCTATGGGTGCTCAAGTACCTGTATTGTCACCAAATGATCACCCAAACCCATCCAAGGGGTGATAGAAGGGTTTCGAAGGAAGGCAAATTTTCGAAAATTTCTAGGTGCCACTAAATAGCCTAAACAGGGCAATTTCGGGGCTTTTGGGTGCCCATGGCCCGGGCTACATAGGCCCAGCAGCCACTACGTGGGTCCCTTGGGGGTGCTCAAGTACCCGTATTGTCACCAAATAATCACCCAAACCCATCCTAGGGGCGACAGAAGGGTTTCAAAAACGTCGATTTTTCGAAAAATTTCAAGTGCCACTCGCCAATGCATGCCAGCCTGAAGACGGGAAGTACTCACCGGCAAGGGCCCATATGGGGGGGGGGCGTGGGTACTCGGAGTTCAGACCCGGGATCCCTGCCATTGGTTAGGGGGTCCATGTACAAGAAAAGAGTTCTTTAGAACCAGGGTCCAAATCCACTCACAGTTGCCACAATACGCAAAGAAGTTTTGACCCCCCCACCCCCCCTCTCAACCCCCCAAATGGGGTACCCATCTACAGGGGGCGGGGGGGTCAAAATCGAAAAATTCATTGGAAGATCGCTTTCTGTCCCAAAAAGATGATTTTACGAGGGGTTAGACATACCATGCCATACCTTGGGGTATGCTACGCGAAAAATGGGGGACATATGGCATCCACGCCCGCGCTTGATCTAACAACCTCTCTTTGAGGTGATTTCTGCAGTCATCGCCTTGATATCCACAGATTTTGCACCCGACAATCTTTGTTCCTCCAAATTGGAACTCGTACTCTTCAGGTCGCAAAATGGGGAGGTCGACTGGTTGGGATACCTCATTTGGGGTGTTGCGCCTGAAAAAAAGGCTGACGGGAACTTTCGTCTCATACATGCGCGCTGTTGCGGAAAAAGAACATTGTCGATTCAGCCCAAATGGAGTTTGCTAGACAACACTCCTAGCGACGTCCATTGACCTAGAAACCTCACTTCAAGGGGAGTGTAAAATACGTTTGGTACTTGCGCTGTGTGCTGAATTTGATGTGCATTCCGATAGCACACCTGATTTAACAGTGGCCGATTGCGAAGGACCTGGAGGGTTACTGTTGGAAATCTTGGTATTGTTGGCGAATTTTAATGGGATGGCATGGCAGATTTTACATTTGTCGCTTGAGCGCACATTCCAAACCAAAGCTTCTGCACGAGGCAACACGGCACAGGGTTGCAGCCACAACAGTAAAATAGAGCCCAAGAAACCCGGGCGAAATCCCCCGGGGTTGGTGATCGTCCAAACAACCGCTTCAGATTCCAGAACCACTTTGCACGAGATGCAACGCAGGGGGCGGGGGGGGGATTGAAGCGTCTCAGGATGCAAGAGCGCCTGCAAAGTCTCTGCGGCGAAAAAAAGAAGTGGCTCGCTGACTGAGTGACAGAAAATCTCACGGCCCCTGACTTGCGCAGCACGGCCATATGTACAACAAGCGCAGGGGGGGGGGGGTCAGGCGGACGCTCTTGAGCGGGGTCAAGTGGAACAGAAAGAGGTGCATGGCCTCGGAGCTGTCGGCATCGGCCATGGGGTTTGCGCAGAGGACTCCGGACACCATCCCGAGCACAGCAACTGCACATGTAAACCTCGCCCCTGCCGTGGAGGGCGTATCCCGCCGCTGACTGGACGCCACAGGGGGGCCCTTGGGGCAGATCTTGCAGCATCCGTCTGTGTGGGATTGAGCAGTAGGCCTCACTGTAAATCCGGGGATGCCGCCCTCCCAAGACCGAGATTCTGCCTCAACCGCACGAGAGAGGCCGTAGCTTCAATCTCGCTATCTGCGCCGTCGTGTCATGTACACAGAACACGGAAACAATCACCGTTCCCTTGCCAGGGGGAAGTGCACAAAACGAGGTCGGACTGAGGCTGCGCCCTGCAATCCGGTCCCGGCGTTGAGCTGAGCTCTGGTGCCAAATGACCCGACGGTGACCCCAAACGGAGAAATGGTCCCCCACAACACGCGGGTCACTTGTAAACGCTCCCGCCTGCGTTCGAGCGGCGGAGGACGTGGGGGGTGGGGACCAATCGCAGGGGCTTCCATGGGGGACCGGGCAACGGTGCGGCGCGGTGCCGCCGCCATGGTCTTCTCCGGATGGATGAACACCATCTTTGCAGTGTCTTGCCACAGACAGAGTGCCACGGTGCGCCCCCAAACGGATATAGTACGCTGTGCATTACGAGATGTGGGGGGGCAGGTTGGCATGGGGTAAAGAGGCAATAACAACTCCGGCGACGCGGGGCCTGCGCCTGCAGGACGGTTCTCAAATAACAATAACAAAGACTGGGGCCACCTGGTCCCCAGTGCACAGGGACAGAGCATCGCCCAGATCGGTCGGCTTAAACGCCAGTGGCCGCCTTTGCGGGCCAACCGAAGGAGACTGTGGAAAAACCGACGGGGGTTGTGAGGCAACCGACAGCGGCAGTATGCCCACGAACCGCGACATACCTCCACTTCCAGGCAACGTCGGTGGTGGGCTGACCACCGGCGATTGGGAACAAATCCTACATGCCTTCAAAGCCGCCGTAGGTCTGGTCGGGGCATAAAGCAGTTATTATATTAATGCAAATACAAATTCGAGTGTCCGAACAGAGACTCCGGCCAGTCCAAGGACTACCAGTGGCATGCACATTGCCGGGGGCCGTGCCCAGGCACGGCGGATATGAAAACCGGAACAAAAAAAATCATCGCAAACTTTTTTGCTGGCATCACCAGGCCCCATGACCACCAGTGCTCACCAATGGACCACGGCGTTCCCAATGTACCGATGGGAGTGCAGCGGTGGAGTGCAACAGGGACACACCAATGATGCCAGCGATGAATGGCTTGGGACTGAGCTCTGAGTCAGAGTCATGGGTCTCAGTAGACACAAGCCATAACAGGTCGTATAACACGTCGTCTGGGTACATCGCCACTCACTTAATCTCTTCATCTCCGACTCACCGGGTTCAACCCACTCACCCCCCCCCCCCCCTCCCCCGCCGCCCCGCCCCGCCAAAGCATGTATTAGAAGAGAGGAGGGGGGAGGGGGGATGGAACCCAAAAGATTATGCACGGAAATTGGCCGGGTTTCCGCGACCCTCGGTGCGCTTGCCATTGTTTGCGCAAGGCCGGGGCCAGGGAGGTATTAGAACGGCTGACGACCATCGGAGGAGGGGGGTACACCCCCCTGGACCCCCTGCCCCCCCCGACCCAGATTTCACAGTGGGAAAAAATGAAATTTGCAAAAGGACGTATTGATTTGGCACCCGGTTTCCCCACCCCTTCGCCTTTGGCCCCTCCAGCCTCCAGCCTCCCAGCAGCTGATTCAAGAGGTGACCAATGTCTGTCCCCGCACCTACAGATCAAAGTAGAGAGGGCATGACGCCTGACCAGAGAGGGTACGAGGGTGAAGTACCGCAGGGGGATACGCAACAACGCCGATCCGTCCTCGGCGCTGGAGGTGTCCCCCCGTGACCCCCAAAGCCCTAAGGGACCAATGATGACGGTTCACTGGTGATGCTGGAGGTCGCCGGGGGTGTGTACCCACACCTCTCTCTCTCACTCGGTGTGTGTGTGTGCGTGTGTGCGTGCGTGCGGGTGGGACCGCGTTGAAGTGCCACCGCGATGTTTTCACCGCATTCCGCCTCCAATGGTGCAGTTGGCTCTCTGGGCTGGCTCAACACGTGTGCGATATGCCTTGGCTGTGCTCGTGTCAGTGTGGGCTTTCGCAGTGTGCGAGGCACGAGGGACGTATGTCATTCGAGACCCCCGCTTCCCCCGGGGGTGCGACGCGGGTGGGGGCAGGGGGGGGGCTGAGTGCTGAGCACTCGCACCCAAATGACTACAAAACCCCCTCCTCCTGCCCTGCCCACCCACCCATCCCCGGAAACATGACCTTGATCAACAAAGGCAGGTCACACACATAAAAGACGTGGTGCTGGGCGCCGCGTGTACTACACGATACACAACCAGCCTTTGTGGTGCATGCCCAAAGCAGCGCCTCAGCCGGGGCATGCTCACGATATGTGTATTGGAGTTGGATGTTCCAACGCGAGTAATTCCACCTGCGGCGCAAACTGGGCGAAGAGTGTAAAAAGCCCCACGTGGGCAGGATGATCGCAGGACTCGATTCTCGGCCTGCGTCGTGCAATCACACACGCACTCATTAATCCGCCCATCCGCTCGCTCTCCCACTCACGCACTCACTCACCAACCCACCCACCAGCCCTGGGCCCGACACGGAGTCCATTTCCCGCAGTGTTGCAGGGCCACAGCCCACTCCCACCGTCATACTATCGTTTGTGGGCCCCTTGCGAGAACAGCCGCATGCACGTGTGCAATGAGATTACGGCCAAAATCGGCGGCCAACCGACCGTTGATGGTCGTGAAGGGAACGACTCTGCCAGTGCAGAGTCCCTGCAGGAAGCTGCAGGCGGAGAGTAACAGTAAAGGTAAGGTCAGCGGGTAAGGGGAGGGGAGGGGGCCCGGCCGAACTGGGCGAAGAGGGTGGTGCACACTTGCTGAGCCACTGCCACTGCGAAATTTAGCAAGACAGGCGCAGGTGTGATATGTGTCGCCTGGAGCCCTGGATTTGCGGGGCCGATGCAACTCAGCAGCACAGGGGCGTGCACCCTCGTGGCACGCACTTTGTCTTGTACACTTCGCATCGATTGATCAGGCGAAATGCACTGTGCCCCTGGGCTCAGACAAACATTTGGTCCGGGATATGAAAGTCCACGTCGGGCTTCAGAGGTATGTCCAGGCGGCAGCACTCAGCCCTCGCGTCCTCCAGGAACAGCTCGATGGTCTCGACGACGGGCTTCAGGATGGGGACCGTGCCCCGCTCGGTCCGCAGCCCCGCGTTCACCGTGAACGAGCCCCGGTGGACGTCCCCCAGATCGATCAACACGAGGTACAGCAGCGACACCGACCCCGTGATCGTGGCGAAGAACATCCGGTAGCCCACCCACGTCAGATTGCAGGTCAGCACCAGGTACGCCACGTAGAACAGGCTGTTGAGGGCCAGCAGGACGAAGTACAGGGCACTGGGGGTCTGCGACAGCTCCCAGCTGACGCGGTCGTCCCGGCGCTCGCGGAGCGTGCGACACGTCTGGTCCACACGGTCCAGAATGCGTCCTGCGGGACGGACAGAGACAAACACGGGATTTGGGGGGGGGACGCGGCGCTCTTCCGTGATTCCTTTTTGATATTTTGAAGAGCACTTGGCGATTCACGGACTGCGACTGGCGGTTAACAGGCGGTCCACAATTCACGGGTATCTGACGTCATCGGCGGCTAGCTGCCCGCTCTTCTCTTTTTGAGGGACTCCTGGCGACACGCTGGTCCACGTTAGACCGCATCTCCAGGTACTATCAATCAATCACCAAACACTATCCAATGCTGTGCTGCAACAGTGTGAACGACAGTCTAGTCCTGCGACCGCTCTCAGGCAGTGCTGCTCCATCAACACAGCACACAGCACACAATGTCGAATGGCGTACTGCTGCATTTTGAAAGGACTGTCTCCGCACTCCAAAGACAGTGCTGCCACCATCAGAAATCAGTGTTGCTAAATTTCGCAGTGGCAGTGGCCCAGCAATTGTGCACCACCCTCTTCGCCCAGTTCGGCCGGGCCCCCTCCCCTTCCCTTACCCGCTGACCGTACCTTTACTGTTACTCTCCGCCTGCAGCTTCCTGCAGGGACTCTGCACTGGCAGAGTCGTTCCCTTCACGACCATCAACGGTCGGTTGGCCGCCGATTTGGCATTCCGCAACGGGCTCTCCCGAGCAAGAAAGCAAGTACTGCCCGCGAAAGGAACGCCTGGGTGTGATCCCATTGGTTGGGCACATGCTGGGGCTTGCCACTTTGTGAGGGCCTTGCGCTTCTGCCAGAAGCTTAGAACCACAGGACTTGGAGCCAACCAGCCACCAAAGTACGGAGAACTGGGGGCAGCATGGGGAATGGAAAGCCTTTTTTTGAGTGCCAATCGTGAACCCGGTCCGCAACCCACGGATTCAGGGAGTGGGCGATCTGGCAACTCAGGTGCGGGGGCGTAATCCACAAGGGAACGAGGGAAGGAAGGTACGGACCCCAGACACATTTTTCAAGTGCGGTTGGAGGACAATCAAATATCCTACGTAAAGCATGTTTTAGACCCTCTATATGTGTTTTTCACCGTATTTGGGTGTTGGAGGGGGGATGGGGGGCTTCTAAATGACTTTGTAACTAGCTAAGTGATTGATTGACTGTGCCCCCCCCCCTCCCTCTTCGAGGTGTCTTGCCGATAGGCAATAGAATTTTTGACACCCCCCCTCCCCCTCTGGACTCCCGTGCGCAGCCGCGGGAATCGGGCTCTAACACACAGTGTGGACTCCAGAGTACTGGACTTGTTGAACAAAGCAGCCCGCGGGAAAGCTTCAGGAAGCGGTGCGGCCTGCTGCGCTGAATTTCACAGGGGACAGCCACTTGCGCGATCCCCCCCCCCCCCCTGTGTGACATTCCGTCGGGTTGTTGCTCCTTTACGGGGCCCTGGACGGTCACCCGTTCTTCCCTTCGCATGTTGCGTCGGGTCGCTGCTTTCTGTCGGCCGCTGCGGCCGGTGCTCCTGCTGGTGTCGTTTCCGCGGTCGCGGAGCCCAGTGGTCGGTGTGCCGGGGCTGTGCTGAATGTGGCATGGTGCGCGGTTTGCGTGTCAGCGGCGCCCAATAGTTGGCGTATTGAGGATGTGCTGTGCCCCCCCCCCCCCCCCCAACACTGCACGCAGCCGCCCCCTGACCCTCAGAGCTGACCGCTCGTCTTCACCAACACCAGATACGGTACAGCAGACGGAATGCGATCAGGCCCTGCCGTGAAACAGAGGATCAGATACCTAGGTAATGGTCACAGGACCGCAACTCGCCAGAATAGGCTGCAACCTGGCGGATAAGCCGCACCAGCGGGTCGTCGAAGGGCGGCGACACCCCCGGCACGTAGATGTAATCCAAGTTCTGTTTGACGCGTCCCTGAGTGGCAGCAGGGTGCATTGCGGAGTCACGAGGCGTGGCCGAGGGCGCGTGCCGCCAGGCACCGACGAGACCGCACACCGCAACGCAATGCACATGCGACCGGAAATCGCTTGCCCGACCGCCCTTTCCAACCCCGACACACGCCCGTACGCCTTGGATGCCCTTGGGATATCACGGCCGGTTTACCAACGCGGGGACCAGCGGGTACGACATGCAACGCGGCAACCTGGTCGCTGGTGTAGTACGTGCACTTGGCGTGCTGGAGCAGGCACCGAAAGGAGGACTCGCGCTCGTCAGGCACGTCCTTGAACACGATCAGCAAATCGTTGAGCAGCAGCCCCATCTGCGCGGCCTCGTCATAGAGGGCGATGCGGATGGACTGCAGGCGGCTGAAGTTGAAGCCGAGGGTTGTGGCCAGCAAGTTCCCGAAGGTGATCCCGAAGATTGTGATGGCGAGGCCCAGAGGCTGTCCGACCTCCGCCAGGTCCAGCGTGTAGATCTCGGGGCTCAGGTGCCGGAGGTACCCCTGGAGGATGGGGTACACGGCCCACCCGGAGAAGGTGGTGACGAAGAACACGCCGGAGTAGACGAGGAAGGAGGCGAGGAAGGACCCAAGCTTTTGCCGCTGGATCCTTGCGACGTTGACGCTGTCGACGCTGTGCAAAGCGTCCAGGCGCACCTCAGCGCGCGGTGTTCCCGGTCGAAGTGCTCGATCATCGACTGCACGGAGGGGCAGAAGGGCGAGGGGTGGGCGAGCTTTCAACTCCATAACGGGGGGGGCGGGCAAAGCCTGATTAAGGTGAGGTACGCTAAGGTGTCCGCGGAACCTTCGGTACACTTACCTTGTCCAACAAAGCCCCCCACCAAGAGCTACTGCATTGGAACCGCTCATAAAGCACCCAATTCCACAGAGGAGTGGGAAGGGGGGACGATAAAAATTGGTGCGTGAAAAAGCGCACCGCCAAAACACGCTGCAAAAACGAACGAAAACGCACCGTCAGAGCGAGAACGTACTGCATATCGGCCTTTGTGGTCTGCATGTCTCCAAAAAGGCGCGCGCGGGGGGGGGTTGTTCCCTGAAGGCGGATTGCATACCGTACCATACACCCTGTGCCCCGTCCCATGGCTTCTGTGTGACCTGCTGTTGTTGATGGAGGTCCGTTCTGGGGGGAGTCCACGTGTGCGTGGGCACCCCCCGTCCACCGCGTCCAGCGAACAATAAAGTCCCAAAAAATACGGTCCGAACAAGGAGTGCTCATTGGACACGCCATTCGGTACCTAATCAATGCAGTACCTGAACCCAGTACCTACTGAAGGAGGTCCCAAAAAGGTACCATCCGAACGGAAGTGTTCGTTGGACAAGGCATTCGTTGAACACGGGGGTAGTTATGCGGGTGAGAGTGGCATGTCCGTCGCTGGCCACAAGTGCCACGGTCCTCCCCCACGGCGTCCACGGTATGAGGCATGGAACACCTCACCTCTACGCCGCAGGCATCGTGACCCCTCGTGAGACCCACCCCGCCGCCGCAGAGTGAGGGCCTGTGCCTCGTGGCACATGCCGCAGCCGCACGCTGTGCCTTGCACGTCTGTGTGTACAGATAGGGGCCGTGACGTGCCTGTGCTGCACACCGCCCCCCTCCCCCCCGCCCGCGAGCCCCTGCCCCGTGGGCCACACGCCCGGGGGGCGGGGGGGGGGCACATGAGTTTCCTGCCTTATGAACCGATTGCGTGTGGACAGGAGGTCCATAAGTCCGCCAATACAGCACTGACGACTTACTCTGCTATTCCTTCGTTGTAGCAAAGCCCCCAACCTGCGGGTAGTGAGGCAACAAAAAGTGGGGCACCTCGCCAGCGGGGGTGGGGGGGGGGTAAATCGGTTTCCCAGCGAGCCACTCACCACCGATGTGGCGGTGTGTGTGTGTGCGATGTGGCGGGGGCTTCCCGGCATATGCTTCTCAACGCGATCGCCACGTCGCACTCTTCGGCTTGTGGCATAAAGCGTTGGGTAAAACATCGTGGCACGCCCAGGGCTGTTCTTAAGGGGAAAAAAAGGACCTCCATAACGCCAACAGAAACAAACTTTCACAACGGGGACGCTCTCTGCTTCCTGGTCATGGGATCTTCTCTACTTCAAAGGTTGGCGGTTGGCGGTTGGCATTTGGCGGTTTGTGGCGGCTGGCGGGTGGCGGTTAGTGGCAGTTGGCGGCGGTTGGTGGTTGGCAGCGTTTGGTGGTTGGTGGTCCCCGGGGGCTGTCCCTAAGGGCTGTCCTTTGGAAAAAAAAATCTGGCTCCAGAAGAACAGCCCCAGGCAAAGCGTTTGTTGTGGAGTCTCAGTGACGCAAGTTCTACACTCCTGAATGCTCCTCCGTGTTTCTGTGAAATACCATTCCATTGTCCATTCCGCTGCAGTCCCACAGGAAGGCCGTCCTTCGTACAACAGCATTGCTCAAATGCCACTGCAGGTCAGGGCCGGTCCAGACAAGCCAAAGGACCGGGTACGAGGGAGAGATTCAAATTGCTGAACCAATCAATCCCAGTCACCTCAACCCTCCCACGACTGAAAACCCCAGTATTACCCACATAACCTGGGAGAGGTGATCGCCATGCGATGCCTCAGGCCACCATAGGGCCTAGTCCCTCCGGGCTCAGGGGAGAGGGTGGAGGGCAGGAGGCATCTACCCCGAGACTTGGCCATCGGCGGAGGCTTGTATCGTTTGGGCATGCTGCTCCGAAGCGGTTGGGCTGTTGGAGACGTTGCGCGATGAACCTCCACGAAGTCGTGGAGCAAGGAAGATATCATGATGCAAAAGGATGGCCTGCAAAGACGAACGAGGGATAGGACCACACCCAACCAGATCCAAGAGGATCATTCAGTATGGCAAAGCAAACGAATGGCGAATGAAGCCCATTGGGATCCAAGTGGCTAGTCAGTACCAGGGCGGTCCTTAAGGACACAGATTTTTTTTTGTTAAGGACTGCCTTTAAGGACCACCCCTCGGGGCCTTTTTCCACCAGCCCCACGCGGGCCATTTTTGTTCCCTTTTTTGGGGACCCCCGAGAAGGCAGGGGTTATGTAGCCATTCCGCCCACTCTTGGGCTAAGTGCCCTCTGCAAGGTTTGCGGCCGATGGGCCTCTATGTTCGTATATTCTTTTCCTTTGTCTCATTGGGCCCCTTTCTGGTTGGCTCTCATTTTCTCCCCTTTTCCGGGGACCCCCGAGAACGCAGGGGTTACGTAGCAATTACGCCCATTTTTGGGCCCCGAGAAAGCAAACCGAGAAGAACCGCAAGAAACGGGGAAAATTTGTGAAAGAGGTGGCGGAAGAGGTGCAAGCGCTTCAAGCTATGCAAAGGAGAGCCAACGCTGAGAGGAGGATGGCCGCCAGAGCCAGGCCCCGCCTCGTTGTGACGTTGAACCCAGGAGTATGTGTGAGATGTTGTGGGTGAGATGTAATGGAGAAGCACCAAAGGACTAGGGCCTATTTGAGGTGTTTGATGAGCTCTATAAGACCCCTTTTCGTCCACGGAAGCAGAAGCAAGGGCATGAGGTTGAGGTTGAAGATTGTGGTTTGCTTCGGTTTGCTGCTTTCGAGGATTTGCCCGTTTCTTTCCAAGAGGGTGAAGAGGAACAGGTTTTTTTGTTGGACATTCAAGATTTGTGCGTTGTCCCCAAGCGGGAAACTCGTGACAGCAATATTGAGGATGTGCATGATGTTGGGATGGAGGATGAGGTCGAGAGAAGCGAGGATGAGGATTTGGACCTAGCAAGTGAAGGTGCCAGTAGCTCCTCTTCTGACCTTCGGACCCACATGGCCCCGCCTACTCCCGTGACTGCAGCCAAATCCTCTAACTCTAATGCCTGTGCACAACGCTTGGTGTTTCGGTATGATGCTGATGAGGCGGTGTTTCACACAAGAGACAAGCAACAAAACGACGGCATGTTGTCACCTCACCCTTGGAGCCGCATAACAAAGGTTCATCGAAATCATAGAATCATTGCAGCTCTAGGCGGGTGGGTGGGACACCCTACCTGTGGCACGTGGGCGGGAGGGTGGGACTCCCAAAGCAACATGTAAAAAAGAGACCGAGATGCAATAGTAATCCCAAGGAATAAGACTGCGCAAAACCAGTGTTTCCTGCGGTACGGTAAGGAGGAGTTTCGCACAAGAGACAAGCAACACAACGATGGCATGTTATCACCTCACCTCACCCTGGTCTTTATATTCATTTGCCATGGAAAGGACGCTTGCAGAGGAAGCAAAACTTCATGCTGCTCCTAACACACTATTGTCCAAGATGCAAAAATCCCCTGATCTACATTTAGGGAAATGCAAAATCCATACAAGTGCAGGTAGCCCATCATGGGACTGTAGTGCTAGGAGTCTTCCCCTCACCAGCGGCCACAATGGAGTTCGCCATCGTTGGTGCGTGTGTGCACTGCTTTCAGGTTTCGTATTTGTAACATTGCGTGTTCACTGGCTTAAGTGAGTTGGTACGCCCTTTTTGCTTTGCTCAAGTGGCATCTTGTTGCCTCCTCCATGGTGGTGTACCACAAGGCCCATCTAGCATCCAGGTTGACGCTTGGTTGCTTGGGGGGTCATAGCTTCTGGGGTGTGGTGGACACCCTGAGAATGGTTCTGGTGAACCACTGTACCGCTTCTTTGTCGCGTGCTTGGGGGGCTTCATGTGGCCAAGTGTTGATGTCAACGAAGGTTGTTGATGCGGGGATAGACCTGGTACCTTTCTTGTTCTGCGGGAGAGGCGCGTCCACATGGTCCATTAGATTTCGCGCAATCTCCTGTGGCGGATGGGCGCGTCAACCAGAGTCGCAATACAAGTCAATCTGGTGCTGGTTCAATCAACTGTCGTTGGAGGGCTTCTACCCCTTGGATGGCTCTGAATTGGAACACACCCACCACCAAGCGGAATTGGTTGCGTTCCGTCTGGGGGAAGGCTTGGATCAGGGAGTGAGGCACTGGAAGTCGGGCGCACAGCCACTTCTCGTTGTTTGTGGCAGTGGATAGCCAGGTACGAGCCGCAGGGCTCTAGTCGTTCCACCAGGTGGTCCAAACACACCAAAAGGCTGACTAGGAAGCACAAAAGGCGAGTTTCATATGTCAAATCAGCCGTGGTGTTGGCCACAAAAGCCACGCATTGTTGGGGGGCATTCTAAGGGTGCACCAACACCCCAACATCTCACTTTGCCCCAAAGCCAGGGAAGCCAGCCAATGAAAGAACGGAAACTGACACCCCACATGAGGGGGGGCGACGGGGGCTCAGGGATTTTCCAGTTTAACGCACTTGGTTCTGTTCTGTACAGTTAGCTGCTGCAGGTGGGAATGCTGGTTCCACTGCCCATGACTGCTGCCCGTCGCCTTTCCGTGGCGTCCACTCCCATGCCTAACATAAGCTTCGCATTCAGTGCTGTCAATCCCATCTGATGCAGGAGTTGCGCCCCACGGACAGTGCTCTTGATCACGCTTCTCCATCGGCCCCAGTAAGCGAGTGCAGGCACCAAGTACAAGTGCAAGCACTAGTAGTCTGTCAGTGGGGAAATGCGCTATGGACCACGGGGAAACAGATTGTGGATGGGCCCAGTCTGTGAATGGGCCGTCAATGTCCCGGTGAAAGGGGCATATTTCGAGGCTGCTAGAACCAAGCAACCAATCAATTGTCAACGTTTTCCCCTCGCTCCACATACACGTCTTTCTTGCCCGTGGTTGCCTGGTGAGTTGAAAAAGTGGGGAATCCCTCCCTCTAGGTGCCTCGCACTTATGTTCCCAAAGGCTTCTTGCTATGACTTGCACACCCATGGCCCCGGCAGATGCATGTGCCACCCGCACTGCAACACCGGCTTGTTTGGCCCTTTGACTGAAACTGTATTGGTGCGCAAGAATCGTGTAGCTCTCCGGTAGTGGGGGAAGGGTTTTGTTTGCCAAAGCTCAGCGGGTGGCTCTTGGCCTGCGCTTTCAAGCCAAACAGCACAAAAACATTCAAAACGGGGGCAGATGAGATGACCACGCAGTCATCCATTGAGGATGAAGGCCATCCGCAACTGGTGTCATCAGCACAGAAAATAGGAAGAAGAGCTCAGCGCTGCATGCACATTTTCAGACGGTTCTATCCGAGAAGGCAAGAGTATGTCTCTGGTCATATGGACCACCTCAGGACAACGTTGCATGGCATGTAGGGCTTGTCTCAGTGGAATCCCTTTATCCAGCCACATGATTGGTGGTGCCACATAACTGCAAAAAACGGACAAAAAAACGGAGCCCTTGGAAGTGGATCATTCTTCCTCTGTAGCTTCTGTTGGTGGAGTCCAGGCTAACCCGTCAATGCCAAGGGCATGGTCTTGCACTGTGCAGAGCGGGCACTTTGTCTTCTGGCAGTCATCCGATTCCAACTTGGTGATTCGCTGCATTTACAATGTTTGAGTGCTGCCCCTTTCGGTTTCCGGCCTCAGTATGATAGTGAGTGATCAAATGGTCGTTCATAAGATTGGGCACTGGGTGATTCTCTCAGAAATGTGCAATTGAAGAAACTGTGGCAAGAAAAGAAACATGGTTCTCATGACTGGCCGCCGATAATCTAGTACATTCCCTCACTACCTTCACCCCTGTTCTCATGCTACGTAGTCACCCATCCCTGCCACGCACGAACCTAATCCCAAGGCAAACTCGGGGATGGATGCTTAAGCCTCATACGGCAGGGTAT
Source organism: Eutreptiella sp. 'Long Island Sound 2002' (assembly GCA_964036045.1). NCBI lineage: Eukaryota > Euglenozoa > Euglenophyceae > Eutreptiales > Eutreptiaceae > Eutreptiella > Eutreptiella sp. 'Long Island Sound 2002'. Next base: position 175,862,092 of record OZ038381.1, read on the forward strand.
ACCCAGCCCAAAGCCATGCACTGCCAGTGCGTGTGACCCTCATATGGTAGGGGATACCAAGCCAGAGGCAGTACAATCGCAAATTCCACGAAACGATGCACGACAACACTTGCTGTCATTCCATATCTTAATGATAACACTAACACCCAACACCAGCGTCGCTCTTCAATCAAAATACCAGGCTCATCACCTGCATCATCACCCCCCAACCCCAACAATTATGACAGAACATTCCTCTTCCCCTGCGCTGACAACAATCAAATCATCACCACACTCTGGGTCAGACATGGTGGCCAAAAGTAAACCCCCACCAAAAATACAAGCAGCAAACACTTGTGCAATTGTCATCACCTCAGCACCTGCACCGACATATGGGCAGAAAGTTGGCAACAAACGATTCACTGACCACCAGTTACGGCCTACCCACGGGGGGCGCCCAGATGTAAACCATATGCCGGTGGGGGGTTCCATAAAGGAACAAAATCTGGTGGGTTGCCGTGCAGTACAGTTGGTGTCCATTGACACGTCGTTCGTGTGACCATACTGTTTGTCGAGGTCACTTGTGGGGCAGCCGCACGGGGGGGGCGGGGGTAATTCGGTGGGCCAGAATGGAATATCTGTCAGCATTGTGCCCCCGTGGCAGCCACTCCCCTGCCAGCGCTAGGTGCTTGCTTATACGCTTCAGTAATGTATAAAAAAAAATACTTATGCAGGTCGCGCCAATCAGAACAAAAGTCAGAATCAGAGGGCAGAACGGCAAACAAGGGGCCATGGTCTTGGGACACTTCTTGCACAAGGACCCTGCTTTAGAGAAGGTCAGTTCCTCAAAATCCCACCATGTATGTGCAGCAAAGGCCATGCAGCCATTCTTTGCCTCCCCGCTTTTGGGGACCCCAATAAGGCAGGGGTGATGTAGCCACTCTACATAACCTCTGCCGTATTGGAGACCCCAAAGTGGGGAAGGAAGGAAAACAAAGGCCACATAGCCCCTGCTGTATCACCCCCCCCCCCCCCAAAAGGGTAGCAAGGAGTGCATAACCTTGCATAACCCCTGCCGCATTGGTCACCAGAGTGGGCGAATAAAGAATGGCGACATATGTGGCTACTGCCGTTGGGCCTGCCCTAAGCCCAAATTCTGTGCAGATGCTCTGCCTGCGAGGCGATGGGCAAAGGGAGGAACGACTTAATATTGGCAGCTAAAGATAGCAATACAGATGGTGGCACCAAGCCCCAAACCCCTTCAAAAAAAAATGCCCACCACAGTACCTGCGGTTTGCTGAGGGTCAGGTGCACTTGTAATACTGGGGTGGCACATGGCTTCTCGATGCACTACTACATATTTTACCAACTTAAATTTAGGTTCCAAACTAGTGCTTTGGACAGAGGTTGCTCTTGGCGGGGGTGCAGGACTCTGGCACTAACGACGATGCCGAAGCCCTGGGCAGCAGCTTTCCGATAGAAGACATATGGCAAAAAAAAATTTGAGCCTCATGGGGTGGGCGGGCTACACCTGAGTGCCTCCCGTGAACGTACTCTACTGTTCTTTGCGGAGGAGGTTTGACCGAAATGTGAAGAGGCATGCAAACAGTGCAACACACAACACAAAGCAAACGACAATCCCCATGAGCGGTTTCACAGGCACAGAGGCAGAACGCGTTTTGGCCCTTGGAAAATCCCAAAATGCCTTGAAAATGGGCCGTTTTGAGGTTAAAATGGGTCAAAAATGGGTCAAAAACGCGTTTTTCAACAACGCAAAAATGACGAAGATTCTGAGCCTGGCATGGCGCAAACCCGCCTACTCTTGGAGCCACGTGATTTTGCGTGTGTGAATTCTCCAAAGTGGGCAGCATGCATGGCTCTCTACTGCGGCCCAAAAGAATCACTGTGAAGAGATTCAACGGTCTCAGATTGCTTCTCGGGTGGTCCGACCAGGTGCAAAGGCAGTTGTGAAACAGGTAGCAGCAGTTTGAGGAATGCGACCGGGGGTCAGCGTGCCGTGTCAAAATCCGTGCACGCGTTCCTCGACGCTGTTCCGAAGCCACACGGTAAGCAGACCTTGCATCAACTCCCAAATGTACCTGTTGCCCTGTCAGCGAAGCTTGAAGCGAAGCTTGGAGAGGCCGGTTTCCATCCGCCTGTGCACCAAGGGCACTTGTGCACAACCGATTGACACATGTGGGTTTATTTCCCAGAGTTCTGTGTGCTCTATCTTGGCACTGCCTGCCGAAGGCATCTCTCCCGGAATGCCTCCAGGAATAAACCGCGTGTGTGCTCGGAGTTCATGGTCATCATTCACACAAGCGTGGCCAGCTCTGCTGGATTGGTGACTGGGCCCTGTATCAGCCCTCCACTGTTTGCAAATCCACTTCTGGATCATGTCCAATTTGTGGCACTTGTCATACAGGTCCTGACTGCATATCACAGGATGGAAGGATGAAACCTTTGCTCCTCTCATTGGAGACTGGGAGCTCGAAAAAAGCCCGGCCAACACACACAAATTTTGCATTCTGCATGATCAGCATCAAATAGCAATACAACAGCCCTTGGGACTTAGAATTGCTTTCCATCACTCAATCACATCGCAGCATGTCACACATGGGAATAGCAGGTACATTTGTCTTGCCCTCCAATATAAAAGACCAAGTATTCTCCAACACCCGAGCACTGTAGTAGGAAGGCACCGTCTCACGCATTAAGAAGCCAAAAAGCCTCACCCAAAATCGCTTGGAGCGTCGCAGGATGAGATTGCGGTCCACAACGTGCTGTAAAAAGAGAAAACAGATGATGTATGTGCGAGCACAACCTTGAATGGGTAATCCGCCGTCCACAGAGTACGCCAAACTCTTCACCTCCGAGATAATTGGGCTGACTGAGGTTTGGCTGATTGAGCCCCTTCCCTGTTCACCTGTAACCTCATGTACCGATACTTCCTCGTGCCAAACACTTTTCATTCAACAATGCAGAGCAGGCCCTGCAGGATCCACCTCGAGTCTGCAGTTTGCATGCCCTGCACCACATACAACAGACCTGAGCACAGAAATGTCGACCTTCGAAATAGGATGGCATGGGTCCAAACTCTGGAGCATAATATTTGTTCCATTGCTCAGCAACAAACGGCCAATCACCTGATGAATGGTCAAACCGCCCATGGAACCACTTGGGCGTCGTCCCTGAGAAAAGGCACGTGGGTGAGATAAAAATTCGCATGCAACGTGTCTGTCCGTGACGACTTCGGCACACCGCCCGGATCAGATGCTTCGCCTTTTCGACATCTAGAGCCCAGGCAGTGCGCGTGCAAAACATCAGCAACCGTTAAGCAGCACCAAATGCCCATGCTCTTCATCCACCACAAACCAACCGGAGCTACTGCAGTGTGTTCTGGGTGACTTTCCCGGTGATGTCGACCGTATACTTGCTGCCATGCAGGTGAAGAAGCAACTTTCCTTTACAACACGATGCCTTCAGGATTTATGTGTGTGAAATGCACATCTCTGCACATGAGATATACGAAAAGGCGTACCTTTCCGAAAGCTGTATGCCAACATGTTCAGACTCACATATGGATATTTCCCCCAAAACAAACGCTTCAAAATTTCCGTAATATCTGTATTGTGCCATGAGCGAAGGTGTGCATGAACAAAAGCGGTCCATTTGGGCATCCGGTCCCAGCACTCCAATATGAATCGAATATATGCTGAAGCCTCATATCCAAACTGCCCTGTAGCATTGGAATGAAGATTGGTTGGATATCTACAATACATGGCATCACCAGCAGCAACAGTACTATTGGACCCAAACACCTGGGAACACTAGAACTTCGAACTTCCGAACTTCCGAAAGGCAATCCACGTTCACTGACCACTGCTGCACAGACCTGGCAGTACACACCTGGCATGTAGTGATGGTCTGACTTCCCTGGCGGCACCTGCCCCCTTGAAATTACTACGTGAGGGATATCTGATAGTTCCTCCAACCAATCCACTTCCTTTGCAGGCCGACCAAAACTGGCTCTGGCCACCACCAATAGCCGCTTGAGGTCAGGCTGCACCGGACACCTTGTTATCCAGTGTCTAACATCGCATGTTCTCTCGTCTGTAAAGAATTCAGGGCTTGGGTGACTATTCTGGGGGCTCGAGATCACAGATGACACAATATTGATTTCGCAGCACCATAATAACAAAATTGACCATGTGCTCGTACCCCCCCCCCCAAAAACGGAGGGAAAACCTGGCAAACTCGATAAAAGCAAGAATCTCAACATAGCCTTCGATGTAGTGAAAGCTCAACGAGTATTGTTTGATGGGGTATTTTGCTGCTCCAGAACTGAAGAGGGAACAGATTGCATCCACTGCCTCCTTTCCTTTCTCCCTTGGGCGTACAGCTAGGTACTGCAGGAGGGCACAAAGGTCAGTCCAATCGCAAGCAAGGCACACGGGAAGGAGGTCGAAAGGAGGGCGCACAGCTCAGCATCACTGCAGAGCAGACAGCTAAGCACCATAGCTCAGTCCGGAATGAGGGAACACAGACACTGGTGCCTCTAAAGGGCCTGAGGTTTGACCAGAACAAGTGGAAGGAGCAGATTTGATGTCTAAACCCAGCCGTTGAAGACTAGAAACAAGGAATGCTATGGTGCAGCATGGCAGTCTGCTCCCCTGTCTGGGAATATACTCGTTACATCTTGCAAACCAAGCATGCCGCTGATGTGCCAATGCGTGCACCATGCCCGTGCCAATCATGCCCGAGATATGCATGCATGCATTGTTTTTTTACAGAGAGGAGCCTCTCCATCATATGCGGCCTGCTGCAAAGAGCATAGCCACAACACAAGTACCAGGAGGGTGCAGCTAAATACAGCAAGACAGCATACAGCTAAGTACCACTAAGTACCGCAGCAGCGAACAGCTAAAAGCACCCAAGCAGGGCGCAAATCTTAGTACTGCAGGAGGCTACACAGGTAAACCCTGAGGAGCACGGAAGTATTAGAAAGGGGCGCAATCATCATTCAAACTGCATCAGTTCACGTGTTCGAACCAATATGCTGTGAACAATCGAGATGAAACGCAACGCATCCATCTGTCACTGAATGTTGCATCTAAATCTACGATCAAACTCCGAAGTCTGGCGGTTTTAAAGACGTTGTCTTTAGGCAGTGGCCAAGTGCAGCCTGCATGCTACTACACTGGTTGTCCTATCCCCCACTGTTACTGCGATCAAGCACTCCTGTGGCTGTGGTCGTCCTATTCAGTGGTAAGGTGTGTTAGCTGTGTTGCATAACAGGCGGAGAGAACTCCATACGCCACTATGGGGCTCACTATATAAGATGGGGGCATTCAGGTCTGAGCGCCTGATGCGGCCTAAGGAATCAAGTTGGCCCAAGCCGTTTTCATTTCCTTGGGATTGAGACGTCAGTACTTGCGGCGGAGACAGAGCAACTTTCATCGGAAATAGTGCTTTGATTGGAATCGCTATCGAAAAGCAAGGGGCACCCATCAAGGTCGGACTCAGGTTTTGTGTGCGGACGCTACAAGTGAATTGTGAAGCAGCGGGCTGCTAACGCGACCACTCTCAGCCAGAGAGTCCGCCTCTTCATGGCCTTGTATGCCTACGTGGGAGGGACCTTGATATTAGAAAGGGGGGGCTGAAGGGGGGGGGGGGATGGAAGGGGGTTTGGCTGGGACCCCCCTCCTCCTAGGGTGTCCAATCCAAAAGAGGGGGAGATCTTTTTTTTTCTGCCAAGGGGGGAAATATTTTTCTTTGCAAAGCACACCTGCACACTGAAAATACATGACTGTTGCAATCATGTCCTGAACAGTGGCAGTTTTCACGGCCTTCTTAACAGGGGTGACGTTTGTTTGTCTCCGGTACTGTGGGTCGTTGTTTAACATGGGTTCGGGGAAGGAGTCGAGAGCACGAGGGAGGGGCGAAGGGGTTGGTTTGCCTGTATCTGCCTGACAGGGTCCCCGCGAGAAAAGTGCAAAATGACACTGACGTACGATTTTTTGGCTTGACAAATTTACCACGTTCAATTACACATTAGAAGGGGAGGAGGGGGGGGGTCCAGGGGGGGGGGTACGGCCATTGTAATACTTCCCTGCTGAGGAGGACTGCAGCAGGGCGCACAGCTCAAAAACCCTCTCTTTGACAATCCTCGTGTCTCTTCAAATAACACCAACAAAGAACAGAACGTGTTCCCATCGTTTGTACCCTCATCCGAACATATCAAGCAAGCATCGCAACACATCATATCGTCGTACAAATTGTCAAAGTCCGCCAGACCGTCTGTCATTTGAGGGTGAGAATGCAGCTGGGATCTACACGAATCCACAACGTTGAGAGAACCCCTTAAATCAGACAGACACATCAGGTTGTTCACCAGTGTCTCACCTTGGGACAAAGGCTGTGTAAAACCCTTTGCTGTTGAAGCAAGCATCTGGTATGCAGATTTGGCTGTGGCTTTGAATATTGTGTGGTGAGACCACTTGCACACACCTTTTTTTATTGATGAGAACACGATTGCAAATGGCAGTCACAGATGGCACACACCTGAATAGGGCACCAGGAGGTCAGTAAGGTTGGGTGGATGTAAAAGGCGATTTATCTGTGCCTTTCTTAACGGGCGCCGACCTTTGGAGGTGGTAACAGTAACCCTATTGACTGCAGCCCATGTCTTGATATCTGCAATGGACATCCCCTTGGCTGACTGTTCATGAATCTTGTCACACACACCTTCACCTGTGCAATACAGCGAACATTCCAACAGCAAAGCATGTCACAAGCTTGACAGCCCTGGGCCAGGTGCAAAAGAGGTGTGTGCCAAAACCTACATGGCTTGCATCTGAGAAAATGGAAATTCTAATGCACTTAAGGAGAGAGATAGGGAGAGATATCAGAGAAAGTGCATGGAGTCTTTGATCCCCAGATGCAGTGTGGCAAGGAGTGGGGGTTTGGAAAGTGTCTTCTATGTCCACCTTGTCACTGACAAAGTCATTTCATGTCATGCACCATAGAAACAGACTGATGCCTGTGTTTGCTACAGATGACGTAGCTGAAAACTTTTACAAAATATGTCTTTTCGTGGTACACACGTGAACTCAAAATCGTCAAGGTAAGGAATAATCAGAAGCCTGAACAATTTTAATATGATGTCAAGCTTTGTGGCTCATGCCCTGTTGTGCTGCCAGTGTGACAAACCACATGGCCAACTGGCACAGTTATGAAAGGGGTTGGTTTAACGGGGAAAATGCAAAAAAAAAAGAAAAGCAATATTTTAATTGTAGATTAAAATCTACAATCCCAAGATTGGAAAGTGCAACTTGATCTTTTAACACCTCTGCCAAAGGAGAGACTACAGGTGGCTCATTATGTAAAGTGTGGTAGGGTATCGCACCCTTCTACTCTGGTGTGAAGGAGGGATGACAGAGCCCCAATACTCCTCTTCACACGAAGTGGCTGCCCATGAAATGGGACTATCTGCCATCGAGCAGACATGGCATGCCAAATGGCACCTCATCATCGTTGGCCTTGACATGTAGATGGCATCGGGGGAAAGGTCGATTTGGCATCACCAGAAGTGGGGTGACAAAGAGTAGAAGAGTCAATAGACTCTGACCTATCTGTAGGGCAAGGGAAATAATGAAAGGAGCAAAACTGTGTGAAGAAGGGTGCATGTAATTGGGACGACATTAGCTGTGCCCTCAGACTGGAAAGCCAGTTTCTCTTGACCTTCACCATGGGGCCCCAACGCAAAAACAACAACAACAACAACAACGAAAAAGCTGCGAAATTTGCGAAAAATGTGAATTGCAGATTTCCCCAACCAAATATCTTGATGTGCAAGAAATTGGAAGTATGCTAACTTTGGGGGGGGGGAGTATGCTAACTTGGGGGGGGGGGGGCAAAATTATCACATTTTTAATGAAGGCACGTGCGCAACCACATGCCAGTGCGCAGACCATGGCTTATGGAACATGGTCACTTCTGTAGCTTGGCAGTATGCTTTGCATCCTCCCAAACACATGGGGACAGTTGTAGATGACTCGCAGCCAGGTGCATAGTGAGATGGACTAACCAGGTAATGAGTTCTTTCAACATTAGCATAAATGAAGGTCGGATCAAAGGGCAAATCACAACATACCAATAATGTCACATTCATAAGCCCTCTCCCACATTTCGCGCCGCCTTTGATACAGTGATCTGTTGCATACCTGAAGTAACAAATTGTGGGATGTCTCTGAATAAGCTTCTGATGCCATAATTCTTTTAAAGCAGGTTATGGATTTTGACGCAGCAAGCGGTATCACTCGGCGAGTTTGCACGTGAGGAGGCTCACATCCCCATTGCCCAATGAAGGCGGGGAGCAAAGTGCCCTGGAGAGGGGGGGGGGGGGCTATTTTCCCAACCCCTGTCACCCACCATGGGCTCCCGTGTCCGCACACCCACCTAGCCCTTGGTACGCCTTCCCGCAGACACTCACACTGACCGGGAGATGGGGGGCTCCTCAGTTTATGACACCCCTACCCAAACTAAAAGGAAACGATGCTGGCTGGGGTAGGGGTTTGGAGGTGGAGGGCCTCAGCCAGTTGGAGGAGGATGGGGTTTGGGGGGGGGGGGATGCTTGAACGACGGAGGTTCACCATTTCGGGGTTCTCACCCCTCCACACTACAAAATTCCTACAATCCAAGCAATATGCGATGGACATGCATGCATCATGGACACTTTGTGGTAGGCCGCCATAGGCAGACCTAGACATTTCCCTGCACCTGTGGACCCAAGGGCACAACAGATACGGGAGCCCCCACCATCCAGGGGCTCCCAGACCCCCCCCTTACTCCAGCAAATTCCTGTTTGCCTCATTTGCCAATGTACAGTGTGCTACAGTGCGCGCACGGTACAAGCACAGGTAGTCAATTGGCAATGCATGGAGTGTTTGTTTCGTTATCATTACCTTCAACAGTGTGTTGGCACACATGCCAAACCCATCGACACAATTACGCGCGAACCAAAGGCCAACTCCCCACCCCCACGGGTGTGCCAACAGCGCGCCAACCCCCCGTGCGCCAGCAGCGTGCCCAGGCCCCATGGCCAACAGCGCACCAACAGCCCGTAGTCCTCCATTGTTGGTCCCAACCCTAACAAGGCGCTTCTTGGGGCTTTGTACCTCAACCAGCAACCCTAAGCAACCCTAGAGTGGTACCTTCAAGGATGGGGAGTCTGTGCTCCATGTGGTAGATCTGGGCTGGTGTACCTTGGAATTTGGATGGCATCCACCAGAGATGGTAAAACCCCCCCCATACTCATTCAGCCTTTATGGCAATACCCCCCCCCCCCATGCGGCAAACGGGTCAAGCCCACGGAACCCCACCCATATCCCAGTGAGCAAAGCGTGCCTCTCTCCCCCTAGCTGGCCAAGAGACTATTGACGCCCGCCAATCCCGAAATCATGAGTGTACATTATCACGTCAGAGCAATTGAAATGGCTCACCATATGCAGGAATGAAAGAGCATGCAATCATGGAGGTAACACATACACACCTGCACTGTTTGGCAGACAGGGTGCAACACCTGCACAGCGCAATCTGGAGCATATTGCACAGAGTCGAAATGCGGGTTGTGAATATCTTGCACATTCGTTTTGTCTGTGAGTTTTCCTCCAAGCTTATCTGCTTATCTGTACATATCAATATTTCCGGTTTGGTGACACATCACAGCATTTGTTGAGGTGGGGTGCAAGGCAATCTTGTCACGGACCCCAGCACACAGAAAGAGGCTGAATACCTCATCAATGTACCCATAACTTGTGTGCTTACACAATTCAGCAGTCACTTCATGGTCTTGCACAACAGATCGCAAAGCGCTGACGCACAAATCAGTCTTTCCAGTCAAGGGTGACAGCTTCAAAGGGGCTGACGTGGCTTCCTTCTGTGGCCGCTTCACTGACCCTAGATGTGCAAATCATTTTCATAAGCCAGCGAAACACAGAAGCCAAGATCCTCTTGACCTCTACCTCACCCTCATCCACACCCCCACACTTGTTGCATGTCATCCAGCACGGGAACGTGAAGAGTTTCAAGCACACACTTTGGGGCTGCAGGGCTGCCACACATCGTGCAGAGAATTGGGACAACACAGCAAAATGGACGGGGAGGAAACGGTGACATGAGGCCAAAAGAACGACAGATTGGGGGATCTTGGTTTGCACACCCATTCACAGACAATAGGACGCCACATGAAATCACATGGCATGAAGGAAAATGGGAAACTGAAATGCTTCGACCTCATAAGTCTCTTCCATGGTGCTCATATGATTTTAGGGATGCAATCCCTGCGCAGATGTGGCCTTCCGACTTCCGAGGAATCAACGGGACTGAACTGGGGGCAGGAGGGATGAGCCCAGAGTGAATAGGTATGATGGACACCTGTAGCAAATGAATGCTCCGCATCATGGTCAGGCAACGATCCACCGATCCCAGCCAATCGAGTCCTGGGTTGACTCGGCTGCCACTGCGCACTCGGGCTGCCAATTTCATTCGTGGCAGTGCTCTCCAGCGTGGAACCATTGTGGACCGGATCATGACTGTGTTGTGCTGTTCGCTGAGGAGAGGACAACTTGTCACTGGGCCAGTCAACTGCATCGCTAACGCGGCTTTTGAAGGACTTGCCACCAGATAAAGTGTCATTGGTGGGGGCAGTGGCTGAGACATGCGATGTTGGCTGTCCAGGTGTCCAACTGGTCCAAATGAAAAATGACAGGCCGGCGGCAAGAACTATGAGCAGTTGCAACCAAGCCATCACATTGCTGCGAAAAACTCAGTCCAGCATTTGGGTGCTGTAGGACAAGACCAGCCTTGAGAGTGCCAAAGTATCACTGATGCGCCCCCCCCCCCCCCCGCCTGCAGCCACACCAGTGATCGCCCTGAGATTACTGATAACCCTTACAGCGGACGCTGGGCTCCTTATTACAGTATTGATCACAATAAGAGCATCGCTGCACTTTGTGTAACCAAGCAACCTTAAAATCACACCCCGATGCACAAAGAAACAGTGTTGACACGCATCGTGAATGAGTTTTCAGTCAAACAAGAATGAGAACAGTAAGAAACACACAGTGAGCAATATGGGGGTCAGGACTACTCAGTAATATACTACTAGATCGCTTTTTGCTTTCTGTGAAATGATATCCATTTCAACTAAGGGTGTAAGAGTTTGCCACAGCCGACACCACATTTTTCTTTCAGCAGATTTGCAAGCGCCGGGCCCAACTATGGATGGGTGCATGAAAATGTCATCCCTTTCGCAAAAAAAAATATTCCGGTGAGGCTTGTTTTTGCAGCCTGTATGATTGCATTCCTCATTTGGATGTTGCTTTTGTCCTTTGGATTAGCCACTGCTTCATTGGCAGTCACTTTTCCTTGCCTAACTCTCACACCAGCTCATGTTATGGAAATGCAGAAACCTACGGCACACGTCCTTGCACAGCCTCATACATCCTTTCACATCCTCACCAATCCTGACATGCCCAAGTACATCACCATCGTCTTGCATTTTGTAGCACATCCTGGCTCATTCTCTCACATCCTCCCAGATGACAGATCGCAAAAAAAAGTCTCATCTACAACATGCAGCCAGTGTCTACCATTAGCAGACTGCGACCACTGGTCACCGACAGTGTGTACAGAGTACAGATCGCAATCACCATGTGCATTAGTAAGTGTCATCATCGGACCCTTTGGGAAAGGGGCCTTCAGCCTCGTTAGTGATGTGGGCTGTAAGGCAGAAACTTTTTGTAGCACAGGGCACAGGGCTTTTGGGCCCAGGGCAGTGTCCACTTTGCCCTATGTGACAGCTCAACATTAAAATTGCATGTAGATGTGGTATGGTTGTTTCTGAGCATAACAATGCCGTGCGGGAGCACTTGAAGTCCCAGCAACACAAAGATCGCCGAGCAAATGCTTCATGGTGGTTGTGGGGCAGAAACGAATAAGGTGTGCAGTATCTGATTCATTCCAGTCTTCAGATAGTGTTGACCATGTTCTGGTATCTTCAAGTGATGAGGATGTCGATGAGGAAATGATACTTCAGGACACCTTAAGGATACCATTCACTCAAACCTTTGGCGGTGCACACTGTTGCTTGTATGGGCTGGTGTATGGGTTGGTGGGGGGTGCTTCTTGGGGTTCACCTCCCCCACACCACTGGGGGTGGGCCACGTGTTGTGCCCCCAGCCCACAAGTGGGTGCTTGCCCTTTTCATTTCCACACACCCCCCTCTTCCGCACCCCTGGTTGCTGAGAAAAGGCTTGGACACTATCATACAAAGAGGATCATAGACACCATACCACAAGAGTCAGTAGGGCAGCTGCACCCACTTTGACAGGGGACAAGGGTAGTCCAAGGTTGCACACTTGGTTTGGGTGTGCCTGCAACAAGTCAGCGTAGATTCTGGGGCTTTTGGGGGCTTTTTGGGGGGGCCTTTTGGGGGCGTTTCTTAGACATCCCGTGGAGTTACATGGCACCAAAGGGCTCTCTGACATGAGGAAGCCAAGCCCCACATGGAGTGTGTGAACCGTTTCCCTTCTTTTGGCTGTTTTGAACAAGATTATGGACCGTTTTGGGCAAAAAAATACTATTTTGGGCCCAAAACGGCCTGGATTTGGGAGGACACCTTCCCACTTGGCGCAACGCCCCGGGCTGCCAGCGCTGAGTTACGGGCTCAAACTCGGGATTTGGCAAGGCCATGTGTGGGTGTCTCAGCCCGTAGACTTGCCGCACCACCATGATCGAGTAATTCAGAAAACGCATCTGCGACATGCTTGTTGTTGCTTGGTGGTGCTGGATTTAAGGGGAGAGGGGTGTAGTATATATTACTACACCCCTCTCCCCTTAAATCTAGCTAACACTAAGCAACAAGCAACAATCACGTCTACATTCCGTGTTGGCCATCACTCCGTCCCAACGCTTCGGGTCCTTTGCTAATCTAGCCATCGTAGAGCCTAGGTGGTGCCCTTGCCAAATCCAAGTTTTGACCCCAAAAATCACCGGTGGTGCCCTGGGCGGGGGCGTCAAGTCGGGAGGTGCCCTCCCAAATCTGCGCTATTCAGGCCAAAAAGAGCCATTTTTTGCCCAAAACAGCCCTAGAACCCATTCAAAACCGCCAAACGAAGGGAAATGGTTGCTTGGGAAACGGTTGCTACACTGCACGCGACACTTGACTTCTTCTTACACAGAGCCTCTTGTTGCCCTCTAACTCCACAATATGTCCAATGAACGGCCAAAAAATGGCTGAAAAGGGCCCAAAATGTGCGCTGTTTGTGTCGGCCAGCCAAAAACCAAGAACGGGCCATATCGTGGGCTACAGGGCTCAAATCAAACCTCCCAGGGCACCTAATCCACCTGCAATCCTCCACTTTTTGTGGCCCCCACCCCTTAGAACCACCCAACGAGACGCCGGCCTACACCCCCGTACCATTGTTCACTTGGTAGAGCTAGAGGGTAGCCTGGGCCCAAACTGGTCGGGGCCAACATGGGTCCACCAGGGTCCCGGAGGGTGAAAAAATTAAATTTTTCCAAAGTTGTTCCAAGACCACTTGGTATGCTCAAAGAAGTGGTTTTGGCCCAATTTGAGCTTGTGGTGGCAGTTTTGCCGCCCCAAAATGCTAAAATGCCTTGAAAACAAGCCGTTTTGGGACCAAAAATGGCCCCAAAAATGGGTCAAAAATGTGTTTTTCCAAAATTGATCATGGAGCACTTTGGGCCCACAAACAAGGGAAATGAGCCCGCTTTGAGCCCGTTTTGAGCCAATTCAGCCCGCCTCAGGTCCCAAAAAGCCTTGAAAATGGGCCATTTTGGGACCAAAAACGTGTCAAAGATGGGTCAAAAACTCACTTTTCCAAAAATGTCATGGCGCCGTGTCTAGCCTTCCTCACTTGCTTCTCTTGCCCAACATACACTCCTATGTGCATGGGTACACGCCATGGCTGGTCCATGTTTCGGGGAAGGGGGCCAATATTGACGAGCAGTATTCCCCAATATTGACGAGCAGACTGCGTCTACACCCTATAGACCACCATGCCCCTATGTAGGGGTCAACAATGATAGCGGACCATTTTCTCCAAAAATGATCCTAGACCTCGTGGGATGCCAAAACGAATGGCTTTAGCTCATTTTGAGCCCGGGGTGACCCGTTTTGGTCCCCCCAAATGCCTTGAAATTGGGCCGTTTTGGGACCAAAAATGGACCAAACAGGGGTCAAAAACGGGTTTCTCCAAAAATGATGTTGGACCATTTGGGGTGCACAAACAAGTGAAGTGAGTCCATTTTGAGCCGATTTTGAGCCATTTTTGCTGCTCTAAGGTCCCAAAAAGCCTTGAAAAAGCCTTGGGCCATTTTGGGACCAAAAGTGGGTCCAAAATGGGTGAAAAGCGCATTTTTCCAAAAATGATGCGGGACCATTTTGAGCCAATTTTGAGCCCCTTTAGCCCATCTAGCCACATGAATGCACCAAGTGTACACTTGTGGCATACCCTAGAGCGGTGCTCTAGAGGCGCCTAGAGGAGGGGAGAGGGGTGTAGATTAGAGAATATATTACTACACCCCTCTCCCCTTAAATCTAGCTCACAAGCGCCAAGCAACAACAACAACAGCAACAACAAGCACACTATCAATCCGTTTTGGCCATCAATTTGTCCCAACGCTCCGGGTTCTTTGCTCATCTTGCCATCCTAGAGCCTAGGTGGTGGCCTTACCAAATCCAAGTTTTGAGCCAAAAACTCACCGGTGGCGCATTAGGGCAGGAGCGCCAAGTTGGGAGGTGCCCTCCCAAATTTGCGCAGTTTCGGGCCAAAATAGCCTTTTTTCCTTAAAAACAGTTGCAAACACCCCTCAAAGTGCAAAAACCATGCAAAATGGGGGTCACATGCCGCAACCGGCTTGCTTTGCCCCTGCCAAAGAGCCCTTCTATGACCTCTAGTGCCGCAACATGTCCGAGAAACGGCCCAAAAATGGCCCAAAATGGCCTAGAATTTGCACAGTTGGCGTGGAATAGCCTCAAAACCAAGAATGGGCTGTATCTCGGCCTAGGTGGCTCAAAAACTGATTCCGACCACACCTAGTCCACCCGCCTAGACCCTTATACCAGTGGTCACCTCAGCAGCTAGATGGCAGCCTGGGCCTAGCATGGCGGGGGCCCTACATGGGTCTGGTAGGGTCCCTGCGGTGAGGGGAAAAAATCAATTTTTCCGAAATTGTTCCTTGGCCACTTGGGATGCTCCAACAAGTGGTTTTAGCACATTTTGAGCCCAAAGTGGCCCGGTTTGGCCCTCCAAAAATGCAAAAATGCCTTGAATGCAGGTCGTTTTGGGACCAAAAATGGGTCATACATGGGTAAAAATGCACTTTCCAACAAATGATTTCGGACCATTTAGGGAGCACAACCCAAATGATCTAGGGCCATTTGGGGTGCACAAACAAGTGAAACGAGCCCATTGGAGCCCCTTTTGAGCCCTTTTGGACCCTCTAAAGTCCAAAAACACCTTGAAAGTGGCCATTTTGGGACCGAAAAAGTGTCAAAATGGGTGAAAAGCGCATTTGTCCAAAAATGGTTCGAGACCTTAAGGGTGCTCAAGTGGGGGGGAGTGCGCCCGTTTGGAGCCCATTTGGACACACTTTAGCCCATCTAGCCACATGAATGCACCAAGTTGTTCACTTGTGGCATACCCTAGAGGTCCATAGGAATGGCGGTCTGTAGTCTCTAGACATTGTGTGCCCCAAGTAGACGCAGTTAACTAATTGTAGATAGCGTTTGCATGTTGGAGACACGAAGTGCCAATATTTGGGTCCCCCTTCCCCCCAAAACGGGATGCTAACGGCGTTTACCCGTGCACATGGGAACGCATTCCAAACGGGGAAGCCCCAAGCGAGCACCGCATGCGCCTCTGGACCCCTTTGGGGGGGGGGGGGGGGCGGCAAAGCTCTCATTGGCCACACACACACACACATGGCATAAATAGTCACATAGTCAACGCCCCCACCCCTGGGGCCCCACTGACCGGGGTTGGGTTGGGGTACCGTCTCCCCCCCCAAAAAAAAATGGACAATGGCTACATAACCCTTGCTTGTCCCCAACACTCAGCGCGGGGATCAAAAATCAGAAGTGGCTACCTAATGGCTAACCCCTTCCGTCTTAGGGACGCCAAACAAGGGGGAGAAATAGGAACACGAGCTTTCACATAAACACACATATGGAAAAAGGCGTAACCCGAGTACTTTTTTTTTTTGGGTAACCTGCTTCCACTTTTTTGGTGTAACCCGCATGCTGAGAAAAAAAAGCCCAACCCATGTACTTTTTTTTTACGTCACATGCGTATGAAAAAAAGCGTAACCCACGTATTGAAAAAAAACCAAACCTGTGTACTGTTTTTTTGGTGTAACCCAGTATAAAATAAGCGGGTTGCACTTTTTTTGCGTTTACGCGGGCTACATAACAAAAAAAAAGTACAGGGGTTGCACTTTTTTCCATACACAAGTTACAGCAAAAAAAAAAAAGTACACGGGTTACAGCAGAGAAAGCACATACCACACAACATAAGCACACAACATAACACACAACTGTGAATTCCAGTTCCTCAAGACATGTGTGTCTAATAAACAGTCTTGTCCCCACAAATGCGTGGGTCAATACACTCAGCACAATAGTGCTCATTGCATTCACCACCAAGTGTGGTGGAATGCTTTTGACGGCAAAAGGCACAAACCTCAACCTCATCCCCTCCATCATCTCTCCTTATCAGCCGTGCTCCGTAGGATGGCAATACCGGTTGTGGAGGGTTCACACTTCCCCGTTCGCACAGATTCTCTCCGGTACTTCCATTGACCCCCCATGTGTGGTGGGCCGTTGCAATGAAGCAGCCCAACCCCCTGCGACCCCGAGAAGGCAGGACCTTTGGAGCGACTTTGATTTGTCCCCGTGCTGGGAACCTCGACCTGGCAGGGGTTATGTAGCCACTTATGATTGTTGCACTCCAGGCCTGAAGATGTGACGGGCAAAACGCCGCTCAGGTTGCTTGTGGCTTGCGGACCAAGAACGGATACTGAGCTACCAAATGGACACACGAGGGGGGGGGGGCAGGATCTCAAGGATTCTAGTTTAACGCACTTGGTTCTGCTATGTAGGGCGTCTCTTCTGGGTGTGTGTGGTTGTGGGGGGAGCATGTCTGGGGAGGGGCGGAATGTTGGAAATGTCTGTTCCTCTGCCCATGACTGCCTTTTTGCCTGGTGGTTTGCATGGTGTCTATTCCCATGCCAGCACTGAAAAAAGCATCACATTTTCCGCCATTCCCTGAGGTTTCGCAAGTATGGTCAATCATATCTGATGTGGGGATTGTACCCAAGGGTCGGGGGGGTTCTTGATCACGCTCTGCCATCGGCCCCAGTGGGCGAGTGCAAGCACGTTGTACAAATGCCAGCACCAGTTGTCTGGGGAATTGGCCGTCAACGTCTTGGGGGGGAGGGGGAGCAAAGGCAGCGGAACTTTAAATGGTGGGGGAACGGGGAACGGTCATCAAAGCCAAACCTGGTCAACCTTGCCGTGCTGTAGGCTGCTGTGTGCTTTGTATCACCACCGCCCGTGATGCAAACGCTATCAGAGTGTTGCATAAGAGTGTTGCACAACAGCATCGTAGACCCATGAGAATTGGGCTGGACGGCGAAAAGGGTGAAGGCAATAATTGCTGTGGACAGTCAATAGATGAGGGTGTAAAATGTTCTCAGATAGCTTGCATGGGTGAAGATGGACTACCTGAGTGTTGTCTGGAATCATGTAACCATAGAGCATCCCTCCTGTAAACTACAGGTGCATGAAGCACTGGTCTGGGTTTTGGCAGGACAGCCGAAATGGGGCCTGGGGGCAGAAGACTGAGGGCACGGACACTTCCTCACTGCAGTCTGCCTAACCGTCCTAACACACTCGCACAACAGAGGCAGCATGTGTGGAGGGCTGATGGCAGCCAGAGGACGGTGTACCCTTCGCGGGTAGGGCGATACGTACACATGAGAATATGTACTGGAACCTTTGGGGATGATCCTGGTGGGGATTAGTACAGATGAGTTTAGGTCCCTATCGCGACCGTCAAACCCAGTTCAACAATTGGATGGTAACCGAAGGCACTTGGAAGGTGACCGACAGCGACGGGGGGGGGGCTGTATGTCGTGCACGATTTTCCGGTGCTTTGTGGCACAGGTACCCAAGGGTTCTACTTCAAATGCAGGCGGATCCCCTCACGGCTGAAACCATGAGAGAGGGCTCATTTGCCCCACCTTCAGGCGTACGCATACATGTGCTCAACGCTTTCACCTTCCCAGACTCATCAGCTGGTTCTGTAGAATGGTGACGAATCCCTGCCTCTGGGCGCGTACTCACGCTCCCAAAGGCTCCCCACCTCGACTTGCACACATTCAGCCCACGGGGTCCAATCCATGGGGCTCGCTCAAGTCCAGCCCCCAGCATATGCCCCGCCCCCTTTAGATGCGCCATTGTGCTACACCATTGCGTTGTGAGTGTCACACAACACGGTACAAGCGGCACAAGCCGTGATGCCTCCGCTTCAAGCCCCTCCCCAAGCTGCCCTGCGTGCTATTACTGGCCCGTGGAGGAGGGCGCCCGGGGACGGGGGCCACGTGGTGGCCATGTCTGACGGTGGGCACCCCACACCAATGCCACAACAAGGCTCCCTGAGGGGGCTACGCGAGATCAGAGATGCCAAGGGACTTCAGGGTCTCACGGGGGCCCATGACGTAGATGCCACAGGTCAGGGCAGGAAGCACTGGCCTCCGGCGTCCAGCAATCCGCCCGAGGCGTCCATTGGCGGCACGTCCAGTCGCCCACACACGCACTGCAGCCGGCGGGGGCTGACGCATTGGGGCACGCGGAGTCCCCGTGCCTCGAGCCACCACCTGCCAGCCGTGTGGCGGACGGAGACTCTCGGACTCCTAGTCCTGACCCGGGACGGCCCGCTGACGGCGCCCCACGGCGCACGGATTCCGGGGGGCTGCCTGGATGACAGCACAAGCCACGCGACCAGAGCACTTGCACTCGGTGAACGCGACATGGGCGGCGGTGGTGAGTCCACAATCTCAATACCAATGCGCCGTACCACAAGGGCCAGGAACTTGGAGGTATGAAGGGACTTCGGGCCCTCGACACGTGGTTGTGTCTTGTCTCTGCAACATTGCACACAGACGCACACTCCTTGGGGAAACCACCATTCTTTTACACGGTGGTCCACAACCTGCGTAGGACTTTTGTGTGGGACTTTTAGTCCCACGCAAAAGTCCTACATTGGCAACACCCTGGGTAGAGGGAGACGTAGCAAACTCGGTTCATACCCAGACACCAGCGGACCATCCAAAATCCCTTGCGGCTCAGGGGTCGCCGAGCACAACCCGACGCTCAGGGAGGCCTAGCCTTACAACCGATGCCCCCATGTGGGAGGCAAACTCCGCACCGCCTGGTCAGGCGTCCTCAGCTTTGATGAGCCACGTGACATGGGCGGAGGGGAAAACGAGCCGTAAACCACACGGCGGCCGCCATCTGCGGTCCCCGATCGTCGAATTTTGAGGCAACCGGCGCCTGTATGGCAGCAACCGCCTCCCTCAGCGCCTCAGAACGGTGCTTCGATGCCTCTGGGGCCAGTGTCTGTGCGTCCCGACACACGCTTCATTCTGCTCCTCATTCCCCGTGCCAAAAGTCATGGGGTGCCCCAAAACCGTCTCTCGGGCTGCGATTGGCATTCGGCAGTCCCACAGACACGGCACGCCAAACATGCGGCAGTCGGCAGGACGTTCCCCACGTACATGGCCATGCACCGCACCTGTGCAGCCAGCCGCCAGGGGTCCTCCGTCCTCACAGCCCACCGTCGCACTTCCCTCTCGTGTACAACGTCAACAGGCACATCACCCGCACCGCGCGGGGTCATGTCCACCAGCAGGACCCTGTACCGTGCAAGTGCACGCGTCGCCTCCTTGATCACCCGGGGCAATACCTGTGGCCTCGGCCGTCCGCAGGTCTCTCTCCTCATCATCAGCCCTGCAATCGCGCACCAGCCCTGAACAGTAAATCCCACATTCAACGCCATCAGCCTCAGGGGCCTTTGGGGCACTGCACTGCCATCACGTCTCCGGGATGTGGGGCCATACATACGAGACCACCTGAGCGTTTGACAGCCGCCTGCCCAACAGTGAGCCTAGATACGTTCCGTGGCTCACGACGCCGATCACGGCCTCGGGGCGTTCGCGCAGGTGCTGTGCAAACTTCTTCAGCCGCCGATCCGCCTGCTCCGGGGAGCTGTCCCACCAGACCGCGTCGTCTCCGAACTGCTCCAGCCGGCCGAAGTCAAACTGCGACCGCTGCAGCCAGCGGCTGGCCCTGTGTTCTACGATCCCGCGGAGTTCGCGCAGGGTATGGCCTTGGGAAGTGCGTTCCCATGTGTTGACCTACAGGAGGCAGGGGGCCGAAACGGGGTTTCAGAACGGTTGCATCACTGGACGTTGGTGTTGGAAAAGCGGCTGGTGGCACTTTCGCCCAGGAAATAGCGTGTGGTGGGTGGCTGGGGTGGGATATGGAACGTTGTCGGGAAGCGATTGACACTGCACTCTGACCATCAATATTGCACTGTCCCCTCTCTCACTCAGGGAGCAGTGTATCAGAGGGTGCCTGAACATGCCCAAGGATCACCACGACACACTTGGTGCCTCCAGAATGGCTGGTTGAGTACGGTGTGTGCTGCCTGGCGTCCAGTGCCATGTCTTTTATGTGGTCCCGGCCCTCATGGCGTCCAATCCACTGCGAGCACGAGGAGGGTTCCCATGCATGCCCCATGTCCGCCAAGTTCGCAGGGTGCTCTCCGTAACACAGCGCCATGGCGTTTCGGATCACCTCTTTCGTGGTGCTACTGCGTGGGGGGAGGGGGGTAAAGCCTGATTCGGGTGACCAAGAGCTACTGGATTGCAAACACTGAAAGGCACACAACTTCACAAAGGATTGGGAAGGAGGACGCAAATTGGTGTGTCAAAACGAAGCGAGAACCTTCTGCAGATCTGCTTTTCGGCATACAGCATACTGCACGGCATCAAGAAAGGGTTGCGGGTGACCAAGCCGCTCAAAAGGCGTGTGTGTTGGGGGGAGCAGACCTATGAGGGCATTCCGTCCGGCACATTGTGGTTTCAAATGCCCGTGGCGGTCTTTGTTGCATGGCCGGGCATTGCCTGTCCCATCATCGTTGCATGCAACAGGCACTTTGCTTTTGTGCGATTGCCATGTGTCTGATGCGGGCGCGTGGGGGGGGGGGGCAGACGGGTTCATGTTCCCAGATGCTCTCCCCCCTGTGTGACATTCCGTCTGGTCGTTGCTCCTTTACGGGGCCCTGGACGGTCACCCGTTCTTCCCTTCGCATGTTGCGTCGGGTCACTACTTTCTGTCAGCCGCTGCGGCCGGTGCTCTTGCTGGTGTCGTTTCCGCGTTCGCGGAGCCCAGTAGTTGGCGTGTTGGGACTGTGCTGAATGTGGCATGGTGTGCCGTTTGCGTGTCAGCGGCGCCCAATAGTTGGCGTATTGAGGATGTGCTGGTTGTTGCCGGGGTCGTTTGACTGTTTTTGCTGTCCACGCGCCTCTGTCCACAGGCCGTCCATAGCCTGCCTCGCTGTGTTTCTGTGCGCCCAGGTGCCCTGTTCCTCCACGCGCTGTCCGGGCCGTCCACCATATGTCCTTTTCCCCCTCACGGCTGGTCTGCCCCTGATGGGCTCCCACTCCTGTTGCGCAAACAGCCCATCTGGGCTGCGGGAGACACCCCCCACCTGATGCCGGTTGAGCAGGGGTTGCCCTGGCACCCGGTAGCGACGGGGTTGGCTGGCCAAGCCATCCCCCCCCGCCCCCTCAGCCGTGCCAGCAAATAATAATAGGCGTTGCTGGGCCATAGACTGATGATGGCCATTACCCTTCGGCATCCCACCGAGAAGTTCTTCATCGCCAGAAACGCAGCGCAGCCGCGCAACGAACTGTCAGCAGAAAAGCCGCCATGCATCTGAGCGCACACCTCTTAGCATTGTTCAAGGCGCCGCCAGGCCCCCCATTGCTTACGCCCGTCTTCATGAGCCCTCTTTTGCGCTTTTTCCTTCTCTTCTACGAGTCACACGCACATCCGTGTCCGAAGGGCATCTCTGGGCCACGAATGCGACGAGGGCGACGACGACTCTCTTGGACAAGGGGAGGGGGCAGCGTCACAACACCCACACTGACAAACCTTTTCACTGCAAAGCTCGTTCAGCTCCACGACGCCCGTGTAGTTTGGGAACACGTGGTACGCAGTCTGAATTGTCCGGGTGAGCGGGGAGCTGAGCAGCACTTGGATCGAGGAGCTCAAGGCACTCGGCAGGGCCCTGCTCTGGTCCTCGGCCTGGCTGATCCCGAAACACCGCTGCTGGGGCAGATGATACACCACGCACTCCTCGGGAGAGGACAGGGGGATGTCTTTGGGGCAGTTCGCACCGAAACTGCGGCGGTTCATTTTACACCAGATGTTCCCGATGGAGAGCGCATGGCGCACGAAGATGGCCCGTTTGGCAACGCCGCAGGAAACATGGGGATCCGGGGTATCCCAGTGCTGCCCCCCACCCAGGAATTTGGGGTGCTTGAGCGGGGCTGTGGGACAGTTCTTGAAGGTGGTGTTGACGGGTCCGGTCGGCTCCATCGCCGGGGCTGGGCCCGTCACTGCAGCAGGGTCTTGCGCCAGGGCTGGGTCTGTGGGCGGGGCTGGGTCAGCGTTTTGGTTGGGATCCAGGTTGGGGCTCATCTTGGGGTTGCGGTGGAGGTTGGGCTCAGAGACATCGTGCGAGGTCAGAGTGCCAGATTTGACATCAGGATGGGATCGGTGCGATTGGAGTACGCTCTTAGCGGTCTGAGGCGGCGACCGCTTCATCAAAGGGTCGTCTGCTGGCAGGGCCACAACGAGCGGCTCTACTGCAGGGCCATTGGTTCGTGGGAGTAAGAGGATGGCCCATTCCTTCGGCCCAGGCCCCATCCACACCCACTGCATAGACAGGAGCGTCAGCATTCCCAACAGACATGCTGCACAATGGAATGTCCAACGCGGCATCTACGACGGAGGCGACAACAAGTACCTCAATTTTGTTGCAAGACGAAACCATGAGGCTGCCCGTAGTCCGACATGGCTGCACACAACGGAAGCGCGGAAATATGGGTGGGTGTTGTTGTGTTGAGAGTTTTGCGCTGAGAGTTGGGTGGCCGAAACACACTCAAATGAGGTTATGGCATGCCATGCGCCTCGGCCTCAATTTCTCTTGCCAAAAAACCGTTTTTGATTTGCTCTGGTTTAGGAATACTACAATTCTACAATTGACCTTGAGCCGTTCTTCAATCAAGGATGCATCCTGCAACAAACGGGGGGGGGGAACTATTGGCGCCATAGGCAAAGCACAACTCGATAGGGTGGCAGGGCGCGAAGTGGAGAACACAACATGAGGAGGGCACTTGACAAAACAAACGACCCACATGCTCGTGCAGACGTAATCTCCCTAGTACTTCGCAAGAAAAATCATCATCGGGTTGAGAAGCCGGGATTTTGTTCCCCCTTCTTATGAGTCCCGGGTGCTCGCATGACTTGGATCTCGAGTGCACCTCTGCCGATGGAAGTTCGCCCCAAAGTTGCCCGTGAATCCTCTCGGCACCGAGAAAATCTTTCATCTCCCAATACTGCGGAGGGCAAGTCTAAAAACACGTCCACGGACTCCCCGAAGTGGGGAAGAAGTCGCGCCTTCCGCCTCTGGAACCCCAAAGCGGAGAAACGATCAAGGTGGCTACATAATTCCTTGTGTCTTGGGGACCCTGAAGCGGGGAAGCGTCCATGCGGTCCAACGAAATGCGGAGAAATATGTGCGCCAAATGTGGATCACTTGCTCATAGCAATCACGATAGTACGGCGTCGTCCCTGGAGAGCGGTACGGTTCTAGGCAACAGCAATCCGCTAGGACGAATGGAGACAATTGCCTTGGGAGTGGGGCACACCCGAAGCGCGTCATATGGCGGCGTGAAAAGCCGAGCCATCGAATATCGGCAACATGTAGTCCCTCACACAACTTACATTAGATGCTCCAAGCACGGTCGCTTCGCATTTGGCTAGCCCCACTAGTGAATTCTTGGTCGCCATTGTGGTACATTTCCCATGTAAGAGGAAATGGGAACAACATGTGCACTATGCACGCACCACACGTACTCGAGGGCATCCTTGGACTGGCGTGCGCATTACACAATACTTTTGGAGCCTACTCCCTTGAAAAAGCCTCCGTGTTTCGTTGTTTGCTTTGCATTGTCTTAGTCGAAGGGTTGTTCACCGGTGCGTTTTATTTTAGTGTGGGGGCTTACAATGGGTCACTTGTGCGAAAGAGCACGAAGCGGAGAGGAGGTTCCCTATCTCTGGCGTTCTAGCCTTCAATAGGGCATTCACATGACGAGTATGGAAGGTACTCATGATGCGGAATGTTTCAAGACACACAAAGCTTTCTATGCTCCGTCACACAAAGGGCCCCCGGGGCCCTTGTCGAATACAGGGCATCATTATATGGGCGGCCGCTTGTGGGGGTGTCCCCTCGGTGCTGTCGCCTCCCAGCAAGGCTGGGTTAACCACCACGGGGTGCGCCCACAGGCATGACAGGGCAAGTGCGCTGTGCATACATGGGTGCTCGTGTGTATCATGGTGCCGGTGTTTGTGCTGGTGCTTGCGGTGCCTGTTTTACCATTCTGTCTGCTTGCTGTACTGTAACAGCCCCTCCCCTGGACAGTCCCTCCAACAGTCTGGATCTCCACCATGAGAGGGGGTAATTTTTCTGTACAAACTCACGTGTAATGCTTACAGCGTTTGCTAGCACATCCTGAGTGCCAGCTGCATACCGGGCGCCTTTAAGGCCGTATGCAATGGCGATGCTCGCCACTGCCATCTGTGCACCCACAGACTAGCGTGTGTGGCAATTAACATTGCACATGATTTACTGCCCACATGGGCGATACTGAAAATTGGCAAGGTGCGCCAATACTTTCGTGATGCCGAGGATGCTATGCAGCAGGTACCCCTAGGCGCAAGGGGAGTGGGGGGGGGGGACGAATCACTGCAGGCCCTCGCGGGGAGGGAAATGGGGGGGGGGGGCTAGACGCGTACGTATGCAGCCATCGGGATTAAAATTTGCCATCCACAAACGTAACAGAAAACTCGACAGAGTTGGCCCTGCATACTGTGACGAATTCCATGTCCTGTCCATGGAAGAAGTTACCCGTTATATTTTATTCGATGTACAGCACAACAATATTTTTACGGTGGGGGGAACATTTTTTAGACAAAAGCGGGCGGGGGTTGGCGATTGGGGGGCTGTGCTCGGCACAATTGGCCGAGCTCTATTGCATGTGGTGTGAATGCCAGGCACACAGAGTTGGTTCGCATAACCACCTCTGGAAGCGCCTATGTGTCTTTGCACTACCGCTCTGCCCCTATAGGTTCAAGGATAACATTGTAGGATTGGTCTGCGACGGAGTACAGCTCAGCTGCATCCAGACAGTACTTGAAAAGATGTATTGCCTGGAGTTGCAGACAGAGGGGGAAGGGCTGGTTCTACCATCTCTGGAAGCACAGATCACAGTGGACCCGAAAGATAGGAATGCAGCTAAAAGACAAAGTGGTATGGAGTGATGTGCCTGCAAAGCGCATTATTCGCTTCCCGGACCCCCCGAACACCTTGACAGGGTGTGCAAAGTGCGAGAACAATATGCGAAATTTGGTGATGTTATCCCACTCCACACTCTTATTATCAGGCTAGATGAAACTATGCGGGGGCTGGTCATCCTGGTGGGCTGGAAATACGGAGTAACGCTCTGCGGCCTCACGCAGCAACTCCATCGCTTTGTCTTCTGCCTGACTGATGGAACTACAGGTGTGGAGACATTCAAACTGCTCCTCGTCACTATGCAGTAACAGTACATACCGGTACAGTAACCGTCTGCACATTCACCATGGTTTGCCCAGGTTCTTGTCCACAGGCAGGAAGACAAATTTTTCATGCCATGCGCGTTTCCAGCGCTGTGCGCTGGACTGCCACAGCTGCCATGGTACATGGGACCGGGCTTCATTGTGGAAGCCCTCTAAGGTAAAACGCCCTAATCGAGGCCGCTGCTCTAATCGAGGGCCACTTTGGTCTTAGGTTGTCTTTTTGTGCAAAACCCTTTGAAACTCGCTACCAATGGCCCTAGCAATGTCCCAATTGTCCCTCCTAGCAAGGCAACACGTCGATCAAAGGCAAGGAAACGACTCGGAAGTGAGGCACATCATTCATTTGAAAAACCACCAAACTCAAACATGCCACATGAAATTCATGTTGTGGAGTAAAAAACCACCATTTGGGGGATCTCGTATCTTCTCTTTAATCTTCTTCTTCCATCACCTTCTTGTGTTGTTGTTTCTCCCCCTTTTGCTTTTGTTTATTGTTAAGATCAAGTGATGCGGTGCAGAAGCCATTGCTTGTTACTATTGCACCCAACCTCAATGCATTTGACGACATCTCCCTCCGATTTGACAACACCTCCCAACGCCTTTGCCACCCTCATCTCACTCGTTTGCAAAAAACCATCGCCAAAACACCCTTTCCATATTCATAGCATCCTTGTTTAAAGAATAAGAAAAAAGACCAGGCTTTGTTGGGGATCCGTGGGACCCTATACCGTTTTCTTTGGTGTTCCGCATGCCACTACATCCATGATCCAACAATTAAAAAGTGCCTGAAAATTTTGTATGTTTTTATGGATGTCTTGTGATTTGGGGCAATGTTTTACCTCAACAATGTAGGATATGGAAAGAAATCTGCAAGAAATCAAAAGCGCTGGTAAAAATCCCACGATGCAGGGTGGCCTCGATAGGAGCAGGGGGGTCTGGAGCGCCTAAAAAAGGGCGATTTCTATTTAAATTGTTCTCCACGGTCCTGCGACCAAAAACGGTTCTGTAAACGGCAATCACTGGCCCCAGCCGGCATCTGTAACCTGAAAAAAACTGGCCCTCCAGGTCTGCAGAAATCGGCCAGATTTTGCCGGACCAAAAGTGGCCCTCGATAGGGGTTTTTTACCTTACCTTGTTGACTCCCTACAGGTCGTGACAGCCGCACGGTTTCGCAATGAATGCGTTCGTTTGTTTCCACGTGCACTTAAGTCGGGTCGTACAGAGGATGTCCTTCACTTTGGGGCCGGCCTTAGAGCGCAAACAGAGGATGCGTTCATAATGGGCTTTGAGCGGTAGTGTAACCGGGGATTGTCGTATCATTCCGCGCACAGCGCGTAGCACAGTTTCTGGTCTATTGGAGGCATTCGCTGCGTATGGTATCTGTAGCTGTAGTGGAATTCTGATCCCGACCCGTTGAAGGAGGGATCATGGAGATTCGCTTATGTAGGGCATGAAAGACGGTTCTTGGCAGGTCATGGCTGGCCTGCGTGACTTGACTAGCAACCGATTTCAGTGCTTTAATGCGCTGAACGTCCTCATGCGCGAGTGCGCCCTTCAATAACCGCCAATAAAATCTGCCTAACTTGCGGGGTGGGCGGATAGCATGTAGGATGTCGTACACTTTGGTACCCATCCGTCTAATCCATCAGCGTTCACGTACGTTCATGCGTTCAGGTGTGGTTACCTCGACCGGTAGGATGAGGAAATGCTCTACTCCCAATCGCTGCTCCGGCGAGTTGGGGGCTAAGGTGTTCTGCGGCGACTTTGGGGCTTCGGGAGACCCTTGGTGGTCCCGAAACCCCACACAAGTGCATTTTGCAGCAACGACATTATTTTTCACTGCCACACAGTGTGTGATCTAGGCACAATTTCTTTGCCTCGATCACCAGGCTGAAGCGACCGTGGAGCGATTTCTGCGATCACATCTGAATATTCCCAATGTTTCGAAATGTCACACTCTCAGCTAAATGAATGAATCAAAAGCACCTGTGCCACAAAGCTCTTTCTTTGAAATTGGGGGGCCACATTTAGGCGAGTTGAACGCTTCAGCACAGGGGGGGGGGGGGGGGTCGCGGCCCGTACTCAAGTTGGGTGTCGCGCAACAGGCCGGCGACGAATTTGTGGCCAAGCAGACATTTATTTCTTTGTTTCGGAACGGTATGAATGCGTTTTTTATATCATTATGATTGGAACATACATAGTTTTCATTCTGGTACAATTATCTGCTGGATCCGGCATCATTTCGCATGGTTGCCGAAATGGTGCATTCTATGTAGAGTTGAACAAGAGTGAAAGCTGCGCACTGTTCGCTGTTGCTCCGTCTCCTTGGCCACAAAATAGCCGGTTCTGAACTAAGGTGTGTTGGTCTGTGGAGCGCATCTAAGGATTTGCTACTAGCATTTGTAATGCTTGCATTTGTACATCCCAAGTGGTAGTTTGGCCAAACCACTTGTAATGGAGTTCTAAACGGACATTCCTGCGGTTTCTGAGAAGAACAAGGTCAAAGAATTCTCCCCATGCACTCGCGCTGCAAAACCAAAGCACGATGGTAAGTGGGAGGGGCGGATCCATTTGCCGGACCACACTTGGGCACCGGAGTTGACTATTCATCCCTTCGGTATCCTTCGTGTAGAGGGTGACATGGGTGTTGAGTTTGACAAACTCAACCGACCACGCGGCAAAATACCTCGCACGGGCCCATTGACATTCTACTTGCGCTACGAGAGCAATTCTTTCTTGGACGCAAGTGACCTGCTTAAGCAAGTGAAAGAGGCAAACAAACCCGTGACTGTATGCATTGTGGATAACTGCAAACAGGATTTGGGACCCGCTGGTTTGGTTACTTTCTTTGCGTGGGCCCGTCTTTGGCTTGCCTCTCCGAGTGATGTTTTGATCGTGCTCTCCTATGCCCCCAAACAAAGCTTTAGGAATTTCGTGGAATTGTTGTTTGGTTGGGTAAGCCAAAGGCTAGCCGGTCATCGTTTTAGTGATCATAAGGATGTGGCACGCACACAGATGAAGAATGTGGTAGACGGTGTTCGCGATGCCTCCTGCGCTTGCATGCGGAATCATCCAACTTTATCGACGATGTTTGTTGCACGCATGCAACAAATGGGTGACGTGCTGCCGAGCCCAGTCCCTGACCCCGAGCACCCAGGCCACTACGCCACGTGGCAGCAAATGGCGTATGATGCCACGCTGCGGGCGAAGGCCGATGAGCACCAGCCCACGGCCATGTTGAACGGCCATGGTGCATGTGCCCAATGCCGGTGGGTGTTCACCAGCAAGGGTGACAAGGCACACCACAACAGGTTGCGGCATCCTGCAAGTGGCCAGCTCCCGGATGAGTAAACATGTCGTGTTCTTGACAAGCTCATTGGAGAATTTCTTTGCTCTTTGTTGTCTATGCATTGCATTGCAAAGGAGGGAGGAAGAGAGGTAAAGTAGACGAGAAAGAAGGTGGGGGGGGGGGGGACTTTAGCCGACGGAGGGAGGGAGGGAGCCGGGGGCAGGATGGAGGGAGCTGAGGGAGGGAGGGAGGGAGGGGGGTCCCAA
Source organism: Eutreptiella sp. 'Long Island Sound 2002' (assembly GCA_964036045.1). Lineage (NCBI taxonomy): Eukaryota > Euglenozoa > Euglenophyceae > Eutreptiales > Eutreptiaceae > Eutreptiella > Eutreptiella sp. 'Long Island Sound 2002'. The sequence goes on from OZ038381.1 coordinate 175,891,685, forward strand.
GGGGGGGGGGGGGGTCAGACCCTGTACTCAAGTTGAAGCGTTCAAGTGGCCCAAATGTGCCCCCCCATTAGTTTTTCGCCACTTGTGCAAGGTCGCGCGTGTACCGGTCGGGCGCTGGGATCTGGGGCAAACTGAGAAATTATCTTTTCCTTCCTGACCGGTATAGGCGATTTTTTATATCAGTCTGATCATCGTTTTGTACTTTATATTATTTTGTATGAAATTTTCGCCGTCTGCCGTCCGATGCTGAGCTAAGGCGTTGGTTAAAGGATTGTTTGCATGTCTTCATGTGGGAACTGATCTGAGGTGGCTCTTCTGCCTCACAGAGGCCTTTTCTTGCGGATAGGCACAAGTTGGAAGTGTCCCGTGCAATGGTGTACAAATGTTTTGTAATGATGTGGGCGGATTTCATGGGCTACAAGTGGCAAAACCAGATGGCGCTAATTGGTGGTTCTATGCGAGATTTGGACTCACGGAGGTAGACAAGTTTGTAGAAAAACACATCCAAAAATGCCCGGAAATTGGCTCCGAAGACGCGCTCGGAGACAGCCCTTTCACCATAGTGGCACAAAATTTAGGTACTAACGGAACCTGCAGCAATTTTTACGGGCTGTGTTGACTTATGTAGCCAAAATTTGGGCGGGGATCATTTGAGTCCACAAAAAGCAGCCCTTCGAACCTGCTCAAGGCCAACTGAATGTGTAGCACTGAAGGTATGGGTACTTATTTTGCGTATTGGTTGAAAGAATCTCAGAGAAAGCAGATCTGCTAGCCGCAACGGAAGCGACAGGTAGTTTTTGTGATTGGCAGAGTTTCCGCGGTTCGTGAAGACAAGGTTCATGCCCAACGCAGGCAACATAACAACAAGCGAGGTAACCTTCGCAAACAATGCTTGCCACTTGCACGTCGACGGTAATGCACCCCCTCAACGCCTCTCCGACCTATATTTTTTCGCTTTATGTGTATAACGACGCAACCAAATGGTGTTTCGGTGAAATGTAAGGTGTGGTGTATGGCAACCGTAGTAGTCGTTGGTTGGGTATGGTGTATGGTTTTTGCTCTTTGCGTAAATTCATCGCGCATTTGGTTAGTCATCTTTGATGCATGTCGCATGTCATTTGTTGAACCTTTAGCCCAATAGAGTTGAAAGCAGAAGAACAATACAGGGGAGGCAACAATTTCAAACCACTTTAATTCCAGACACCAAAATTTCGGACCCATTTTCGGGCGTAAATTTTGGGTGCAAAACCAGTCTGCCTCTGCCTACATTATAGGGGGCCAGAATAAAAGGGATGTTAAAATCAGCGCGGAAATTGACGTGAAGTGACTTTACATAAAAAACCAAAGGATGTTGTATTGTAATGCCAAAGGTGGTGTATTTCAAAACATTTTGGGAAAGAAGAAGGAAACATTGCAAGCAGTTGTGAGAAGTACCGAACATTTTCTAAAAAAGGAGAACTGCTTTGAAAAGTTTTGGTGATTTTCAAAGTATTGAGTAATATTTTTTTGTTCAAAACTGAGCTAAGAGCATTCTGATGTCCTCTCAAAAAAGAAGCCTAGTATGAAGTTTTGGTGACAAAACTAGCAGTTTGAGGGCTACTTGGTATGAAATTTTGGTGGTGAAACGGGAAAAAATGGCAAGGTGCCTAGATTTACACCGTATGAAATTGTGGCCCCCCCTATAGTCAAATGGTTGTTACTTGGACAACAGTGCCAATTTTTGCTGAACAATGTTCAAAAATTTTGTGTCTTTATGTGATACAAGTTCGGAGACGACTAGAAGAAGCCTGTAAGTAGTTTTTTTAGAGGAGTATTAATAAGAAAAAAAACCTGATACAGAAGGTAACATCGTACAAAAGCTGCCATTTCCGAGCCATAATAGGCCGATTGATGCCTAGCTCGAAGGTCCAGGGGGCCCGTCGTGTGCAGATGTCGAATAATTATGCTACGCATTATACTAACTGACAGTTACGTATATAAGAAATGTTGGCGAAACATGGGTCACAATGCCTCACGAGGTAACATCACTTTGAATCAGTTCTGGTGTGAAATACTGTCATGCAATGATACTAGCCACACTAGCGGAAATGCAGAGCCAATACTAGGACATATTGAGAAAGCTAAAACTTGATGAGTTTCTTTAGAGCAATGCGTGATGGTATCACGCAATGGTGGTGTCATGTGTGCCGTGAAACCGTACAAAGAACAAAAATGTTGTGTAGTTGTATGGTGACAGATTTCTTGGCGTAGTAGAAACCTATACGCCAAAAAAGGTAATGGATAAGGTGGTTGACCTCAACAAGGTACAAGGAGTTCTACGCTGTGTTTGAAAAAAGGTGTGGTGGGAAATGGTTGTTCCGAGCAGCAGCAGCCCTTACCTTCTGCTCGTGAGGAGCACCGACCCTCGGGTATTGCCGAATAACACCCACCCCGGCTCTTAAGGAGCTTCGACCCTGTGGCGACGATTGCAGAGCATCGACCTTGGCTCCTCGGAAGCCAAACCTCCAAAGCCGCTTGTCAGAGGCAGTCAAGGAAGGGAAAAAGCAGATTAAAAAAAAAGATGGAAAAAAAAGACATGGTGGGCGGAATTCCAATATGGAGCGGAGACCCCCTTGTCTTTTGCAGAGCGTAGTTTCCTTTCAGCCCGAAGTATTGTGGCGCAATGTTCCGCAAACTTGACCTTTATGTCATGATTATGAGTGTTTGACGCGCATTTTGTTTACTAGGGTTCCGAATTTATTCGAGTGTCCGTTCGTCAGGTTGTAATTACTCCGTTTAGAGTGCAATCGAGGTGTGGAGGATGTTGAGGAGGTGCTATGGATGGGCGGTGGTTTTTTCTAAGGGCATTAGGCTGAGTTTGATTAGAGTAAGCTAATGTCATTGATGGGATTGTTTCTAAGCCAAGTTTGAACGTCAAATAACGTTGTTACATGTAACGTACCATTAGATCCTCTAACAGCTCGTAAGCACAGGCACCAAGCCGATCACCAATTCCAAATGTCCAGCCAAGCTGATTTCGAATTCAAGACATTTGGTACCCTAAAGAATAATAAACAATCATTGTTGTGCAATAATGATAAACACTGAAGTGTATCACATCAATCATTTTTCTATGATTAATCTACAGCGCATGCGCGCGACTCGCAATACCAGCAGTGCACTGGTCTGCTGCACGCCCTCCCAAGTCAGTCCAATGGGACCTGGGGCTGGCTGACACACACAAACAGTGGCAGCCAGTGCACTGCACACCAAAACTGATGTACACAAAAAAAATAGACACTCAGAGAAACACAAAAATTTCTAAAACACCCCGGTGCCCAACGATGGCAAGCCACCTGGTGTCAGGGGCCTCCTGTGTCCCCTGCAATTAGACACTTGGAGAAACTGGCACAAAAGACATGGATGGATCTAATCACTGACCAATGCCAAAAAAAATACTGCACCAAAATTTACAAAACCCCACTGAGAAATTTGTTTCTTTAAAAAAACAAAAAACATTCCAAAAAACACCCAAACAGGCATAGCAGCAAAAGCAACACAAAAAAATCTGTTGTGGACTGACCCACAGGGTGCAACAACCCTTAAGGTAATGTACAGGGTCTTCAGGGCACTTAATGTGCCGTGCACTGAGCCTTATTCAACTTATTAGCGTTGCGGTCTAGGGGCTGGTGCAGGGCGGCGGGGCACGGACTCCGTTTGCTCTGAGGCGGGAATTGGCCTGCCTTGGTGGCTTGATGGCCCCCCTCACTGATCTGGAGACCTGCAGCAGGGAAAGAGACAAAGGAAAGGAAAACGGCACCGATAATATAATGTACGCATGCATGTGCCAGAAACACTGTTGGGCCGCAGGTCTGTCACTCACAGCAGGACCTAGCAGCACACACTGCACCCCAACCCGCGCTCAACGGTGCACTAGGCCACTCCTGTACCTGACACGTACACAACTCCTTCTAAGGGAAACACGGTTGGGGGGGCAAACACCCACATACTGCCCAACCCGGCTGCTAGGCGCCAACCCTGGCCCTACTTCACAGCCCTGGCTGCTAGGCTCTACCTCCTGGTCCTGGCCCAGCCTGTCGTGGCCTGGCCTGTGCAAGCAGCAAAATTACTGCCTACATGCCTGCACCCTGACCCCGTGCAACTCCAGCACCCCACACCCAACAACTACATGCATCAGTCACCGCACAGCTACAGGCCGGAAATGGAGAAAACCAAAAGAAAGGTGCATATCAGTGCAAACCCTTCAGCACAAAAAAAGTGCTTTCGGACCGACAGTGGCCCTGCACACAAAAATCGTTTTGACATGCAACTCATTTTGATCTAGATTCTGCTTCCGTCCAAGTCACAGAATAAACACAACAGCCTCCTACGACAAGTTAACAAATAGACAATAGGAGACGCGCCAGCAGCGCCACCAGTAGCGCAGGAAGCGAAAAAGCACATATAGTGGCCCGAGCAGGCCACAAATGAGTTAGATGCAAAAAATGACTTGACACCAACGTAGCAAACAGCAGCAAAACCACCGCCAAAACTCTCGAGTGGCATCAAAGACACCAAAACAAACTGGGCACATCGCAACGTCGCCGACACCAGTGACAGTCATACACAGCTCAACTCCGCAACACTGTCACCAGGCGAGTGCAAAAACCGCAAATGGCACAACCCAGGCAAGTGCTAAACCGCGCAAGGGCATTAGGTGCAAGATGCTGCACTCAAAACAGCCAGCTCAGGGCAGGTGACGCAGATCCACCACCAACAACAAAAGAGAAAACAAAGCAGAAAAATTACACACAGTGACATAACCTTATTCAGTCTCCTCGTCAGTCACCCGAGTGCGTCGTCGCTTTTCGACTGCTGCAGCACTACGGCGACCCCGGCGGCACTTGCGGTGCTTCGGCACGGCCGTCGTCTCAGTGGCACGTGGAACCAAACGCCCTGGGAGTTCTTGAACCTCCTCAATCTCCGATGCGGCGACTCTCTCGAGCAGAAGCTGCACCAGCGCGTCGCCGCGCCGAATCACCAGCTCACCGTCTCCATGGTTGAACAACACCACAGCGATACCCCTTCTGTCTGCATTAGCTCCAGCAATAGAAACGTGACACTGCCAAGCAAAAGCAGGGAGCGCGACAACATGGAGACGAACGTCAGAAGGCGCACACACAGCATAATCAGTCTTATTGAGAGCTTTCTGTTTGGCCGTAACCACCAGGTCATGGGCACTGCACTGCTCATATGCGCCGTCGGAAGACCGAACCGGCAGGGTAGCGTTCACGCTGAGTTTCTGCACCAGCAGCGTCAGCGCCTTTTCATTCATTCCCCGACGATTCCAACACCCAAGAGTGTCCTAAATCAGTCCTGATCGTAAATGCAGCTCCACGAACTGGACGAAATTGACGACCGGATGCCAAGAATTCGAAATTGTAACGTACCATTAGATCCTCTAACAGCTCGTAAGCACAGGCAACAAGCCGATCACCAATTCCAAATGTCCAGCCAAGCTGATTTCGAATTCAAGACATTTGTTACCCTAAACAATAATAAACAATCATTGTTGTGCAATAATGATAAACAGATGAAGTGTATCACTGAAGCCGGTTCGGACCCCCGTGGCCATCTTGGGGTCACTTGGGGTGTGTATCTATGTGCCGGCAAGCCGCCATTGGCTGATATCATACTCTCCCATCCACCTGGCCTAACCCGATGTGGTAGTGTGATAGGTTTGGCCATTCCGGCTATGAGCGGCCATATTCAGTACCGAGGCGCCCCCAGCTGACATTTATATATCAGAATATCAGGAATCAACAGGGTTTTTTTATCATAATGTTTCCGTAATTTTTCCGCCTTCCGTTCTGATTGTCAGTGTATCGGCGACTGTCAGTTGGCTCGCGATTTTGCGGTAACCGATTGGTTAACTGTTATTTACAGATATTTTGGCGGAAACCCCGCCGGAGGGTCAGATTTCATCAGTAACGGGTTCGTTGCTTCCGCAATTTTCATATTATACACTCGCAAAATTAATCCGATTTTTTCAGACTTTCAGAATGGGATTTTCGACTTCGACATTGCCGCACTTGATATGACGAATCTCGAGTGGTCCCATATCTTTCCCCGATCACGAATCAACCTTCCTTTGGTTATGCCTTTCGTTTTTCTTGGAGATAAAGGAGAAACAAAATTGATTCGTGAGGCCACTTTGAAAGGTCATATCTCCGGCTCACGCCGAGGAATACCAATATCGAGAATTGGGTTGGAACCGCCTTGGTCTCAACTTAATTTAGGAAGCATCAAACGCCTTTGATGTGTACACATGCCCGGTGTAGCAAGGGATAATGGTCAAGAGGGTAGAAAGTGATATATAACTCTTGGACCGTGCAACCGAATATTTCAATGCGACTTTCGAGTGTACCGCATGAGTGTTGGTGTTGCATAGAAACTTTCCTTGGGTTCCTACGTACTTTTAACATGAAGTTATGTCCATGGAGGGGCATGGCATATCATGGTGGGAGCCACTTATTGAGGGTATGTGTTATATGCATGGTATGTGCTTCGATATGCTCACGCCCATGTTATATATCTCCGTTTGTAGGAAGATATATGGAGCCATACGTGGCAAGGGCTTTGCCCATGTCCCCATGGTGAACTCCATAGCGCTAGACTAAGTCTACCGCTCATATAGTGCATGTGGGAGGGCTTACGGAGCGACCCACAAGCGCCACTATCAATTTTCCCATTTTCATGGTGCGTGTTGGGAGGAGGTTCGAAGGTGTCCCTATGCGTCCATGTGGGGATTTCAGTGGGGGGATTGTTTGCAAATGGTCCCAAGCAATTGTGTTTTGAATCATATGTTGATACCATGGGTGAGCGAAGTTATATACTATTGTAATTATCATGAATTTGGCATTATTTGCATGTTTTTGACCTCATTTTATGCTCATTTTTGTGTTTTATGTGCTCAACTGGTCGGCTAACAGTAAAGGGCCTAGAGATCCGTGAACTATGGTATGTTGCTTATATGTTGGCATATGCTTCGGTGTTGCACCTCACCATATGCCGGATCATGTGGTCACTTTGGCTTGGCACAAGAGGCCTCACAAAGTTAGGTCTCAAACTCATCAGCTGATTTGTGAAGCATGTCATGTACATAACCGGAGGGGTTTCGGAGCCAATGATGGGATATTCTTGGGCATGGACCTTTGGTCTATATCACCCTTGTATATTATTTTCCGGTTTGACACATGCCTGGAGCATTTGAATATTTGCCGTATGCATTTTTGAGTATATAATTGATTTTTGGGCATAATGGTGTGATTTGCCTGATTTTGCTAGATTATGAGGTCATCTTCATGGGGCAGTTCTCCAAGCCCAATCGACTCCAAGTCCAACCAAGGTTATGTCAGGGTAGGGCATGGTCCTGAGTGCTACTCTAGGCCATGACACGCCACCTCCCCTATTGGGCTAGGATTTAGAGGCTTGGGAGTGAACACATTTTTGGGGTTTGTGTACTGACTTTTGACACATGGCATTCAGCCATCTTATTTGACTGGGTTCAGGGCATCATGTTGGCGAGTCAAGGGAAGGTCTTGAGTCCAGGGAATGAGGGGTCTTTGGCTGTGATTGTGTACGTTTCCATCTTTCCCCAACTTTGCTTTATTTGTGTTCATTTGCGAATTTCAGGGCTTCCTCTTTGGTGCAATTCTTGTACATGCCCGCCACCGTGAGACAACCGGTGTGCTGAACGGAAGCCCGCAGTGTGGATTGGATTTGGATTGTGCTTGGGTATTGCAAGGGTTTGTGTGAAGGAGTTTTTTTCTATTTTTTGTGGAAATGCAGACCCTGGTGAGGAGCAAGACCCTGGGAGTGACGGGTTATGGCGGAAGGGGTACAGCAGGGGCCGGTCTTGGTAGGGACCTTCTTTATCGCATCAATCATTTATCTATGATTAATCTACAGCGCATGCGCGCGACTCGCAATACCAGCAGTGCACTGGTCTGCTGCATTTTTTTAATTTTTGCCGTTTTCCGTGCGAGGTTGAATGCACAGTTAAGTACTTGTCCCTGTTCATGGTAGAGCGTGTTTTCTGGAGGGTTGCGAAGTGTCCTTACAAACTGATACTGAATGCGGAGCCCCAAGGGGCGCGTGGTGTAACCGCTGTGCAGTGGCAGATCTTTCTTGTAACCGCGAAGCCCGTAGCCTTGATGCCCCAGGGGTCGTAACGCCCGACACTGCCCCTGTTATCTCCGAACCCGACTGAGCATCTCCAGACCCATATGCAGCCTCTAGGAGCGACATATGCAATGCACTGAGAGGGTCATTGAACTCTATGGTGGAATATGAATAGTCAGAATACCCGGTCTACAAAAATGGAGCAGACATAGAATTTCATTGTGCATTCATGGAGCATAATGATTCATTACGAAATCATTCGAAATAATTTACATAATTCTGATTGGGAAATCACGAACGACAAATGCGACTCGACACGCGCTCACGGGCGACATCTGGCGGCGAACGGAAAACCTGAAAACAAGCGGAAAATTTACTGCACTAATGTACATCTGAGAATCATTGAAATTCTGATCACATTGATGTATAAATTGAGTGCTCTCACACTGATGCCGTTACACTCGCCTCCTGAAAACATACGTCGGTATGTCAGGCTCTGTCAAGTGTAGTGAAAGAAACGGCAAAAGTGGTCAAAAACCGACTAATCTATGTCAAAATGTGGGAAGTCGAGCTGAAGTGAGCAAAATTGTGCTGAGATCTGTGCTTCGCGATGGCCATCGACTTGAATGAAACGCATAGGTACCTTGGGGCACACACAAACAGCGTCGTTCAAGCTTAAAAACTCGAAAATTGAAAGTCTGAGTGAAGAATGTACATGCATGATCAAGATCCATGATTCATGATGAGATCACGATCTGACGTTTCACTGCTAGAAAACACAAAACGCGCGTCGCCATGTCGTCGAGCGTCCAAAAAATAGGGTATCCCTCCGTGGAGTCCAAGATATATGAAACTGGTTGGTGTCATGTGCTCGCACGAGACCATTTACCAGATTATCGTACAAATTGTGACTGAATTGAGACCAAAATCAGTGAATTACACACAGATTGAAGACGGCGAAGTGTGCAACGAGCCATAATAGGTCCGATCCAATGTTGATAGATAATGTGTATTGTGCAACGGAAATCCAGTTCTCATTCATAGCCAATTCAGGTCAAATCCTCATCATGATGATGATCCCAATGATGGAAATCCAATCATGTAAAAGTAATGATAGCCAAGAAAGCCCAGTGAGTATGACCATACTGCAAGTATCGTCTCCAGGGCTTCATGTTGAATCCAGTACGAGCCACAAACGGCAACCGACTCATTGTAGTCCCAGAATGTATAAGCATCTAATGCTTGGTACCAGGAATTTTCCAAATTTGAGCTGATTCTGAGAAGGATTCCAACACAATCCACAGATGAACAGCGAGTCGACCCAAGTAAGAACACAGTCGTTGTCACTAGGTCCTTATAAGCCCTTTGACAGTGGTCGATAGGAAAACAAACCAACGGTCTCAATGTAAGAGCTGATTGAAATCACATTCTCAGCAGATTCGTCCAACACATGAACTGAATCAGACCTGGTCATGTGCCAGAATCTCCGAAATGAACACGAACTCGAGCGAGTCCTTCCCAAGGCGAGTAGAGGGGTCCAGCCTGCAGCAAAATACGAGAATGTCGTCGTGGTTGAAGATAAAGGCCTCTCGGAGCTTCCGATGAGAATCATCTCCTATGATGGACATGATTCACATGATGACCATGATGAGAATGATGGACATGATAACCAAGATGACCTCAGAATGTCCCATCATGTCTGCATTGAACCACATAGACACTGTGCCAGGACTGTCTCGTCTCAAAGCCAAGGGTATATGCAGGCCGTAACTGTTTTGGGAATTTTCGGCGATTTGAATTCTGATCAGATCTTGTCTCAAATGGGTCTCGCCACAATTGGAGCTTCTTCTTGAGCTTGTAAGTCTTCCTTGGTGACACAATCCTTGATCAGCGAAAGCTCACGGTCAACTTCAGGGTGTTTCTTCAGGAACTTGATGAAAATTTCCGTGTACCCATGAATGAAGCTTGAAGCTGGCTCCCATTTAACTTCTTCTGGACCGAATCCTTTCCATCTGCACAGAAAGTACCACTTCTTTCGAGCATCCTTCTTATAATCAAAAATCTTCTTCAACTCAAAACTGCTTGTGGCCATCTTCCTGTCGCTCAGGTACTTCGAGGTCCAATAGAGCGGCTTGTAAGAGCCGTTGGGGCAGGGTACCTCGGCCTTCAAACGGTCACGATGTACTTCTTGATGCCTGCCTGGCTCAATTTCAATGTTGAATGTAATCTCACTTAGTTGACTTTTGACTTCGAATGGGCCTTCCCAAAGCGGCAACAACTTGTTGTCGTCCTTCAGGGTCTCGTCTGACTTACGAAGCCAAACTTGTTGGCCTTTCTCCAAGGGTTTTCGTTGCGTTCTTGCCTGATTTTTGAAATTCAGCCAATCTGCTTGCCTCTCCACTTTGGCTTGGATCCACTTGGAATCTAACTCCTTGATCTTCTCAAACCATTGTGAGGCGCCGTAGCACTGCCTTGGATGGTACATCACTGGTCCAGAGCCCATCTTCTCACGACCGAAAACAAGCTCATTCGGGCTTAATGCAGTATAATTCTTGGTCCGATGGTATCTCCTCAAGACACAGCAAATTGTATCCAACCAATTGTAGTCTTTTTCAGTCGCCAGGAATTTCCTCAGAATGTTGATAAGAATTCTTCCAGCTCGTTCAGCAGGGAGAGCTCGATGATCCTAAACTCGGGCACGGACATGATGAAGTCCCAATAGAGCACACATGTTTTCCCACCAAGTCCCAATGAACTCCTTCCCACTATCCGTCAAAAGTTCACTGGGGACATCCCAGTTACTCATCCACTGACTTGCAGTCCACTTAGCAGCCATTTCAGAGGTGAGATGTCTTGTGTTGCAAGGGAGGACCTGGATGTCGCCATTGTGGCGGTCTTGAATTAACAAAACCCCATCGATTGGCTTCTTCGTGTAGAGACATTCCTCCGGGATTTGTCCCAATTCAAAGACATGCGCCGTCACCTTGTCGAACAACCTCTCAGGAATTGGTAATCCTTTCAGTAGTCCTTCGGTCTTTTGATTCTTGGGGATGCTCGACTGACATGCTTGCATTCTTTGGCAACTCGTTCACAGGCTCCCTTGAGGTCACGGGTGTACACCCCGTGTGGAAGCTCCTGCTCCAGAACACCAGAATGTGCGTGGGCTGTCTCATGCCGATGCCGGTGTTTGACATATTTGTCAATTAGACAGTCAGGTACACCAATCCGTCCTTGCGAAAATATCTTGTCGCCTTGGATCTTGAAATCAGCCGTCTCCTCAGAGTCGTAAGGCTTGTCCCCTTTCAACTTGTGGTATACAGACCCAAAGAACCTGTCATCCTTGTACATCTTTGTCCGATCCGGATAGAGGAAGGAAGTTTCCTTGTCATTCTTTCGTGGGAGGAGCTTGGATTTGGCCTTGGATCTCGTCAGAGGAAACACATTCAGGAGCGGCAGCGACGACTCAGAGTCAGAGTTAACCCTTCCAGTCTGATCTGCCTTGGAAATCTCCTTGCATTTGACCACCTCGACTTTCTTTCGATTTTTAATCGAACATTGGAGACAATGTTTTTTGATCAGTGCTAGAAAGTTTTATAGTGATTTCAACACTGTGTTGTTGTTGTGCCTCTCCTGCTGCTTGCTGCTGGTGTAGGGTTCCTGCTGCTTGTTTTTGGTGAGGAAAATGTTTTGTTGTTGAAATACAACCAATCCAGGATAACCCAAGCCAGAGATGAGCAAGTAGAAGATAAACAGCATCAAAGCATGAAGGGCTGCAGCCACAAAGAGTCAGATAAAGACAACTATCAACAATAGACCACAGCAATTGCAACTCAGGATGAAATATCTTACATGTTTGAGAAAAACACATTGAAGAACTGCCCCAAGGGCTCACTCTCATCCATAGTGCCATCTTGAGATGTGCACCCTTTGTCTTTGGGTCCCATAGGTGCTGAGGTGGGATGGCTTGTGGCGCTGAGGTCACTGCCATGTCACATGGGATAATCCTACTTAGCTAGGCTGACTGGGTATTGAACCCAGGACCTCTCAAAAAGAGGTGCCCCAGCCCCGTAGGGTGCATACCACTAGGATAGCTAAGAATTCATGAGAAAACATAGACAAATTCATAGGCTCTGCCTTCAGTATATCAGTGCCTCAGTCACCCAGGAAAAGATGTTTTAGTGCCTATAGCTTGGGGATTAAGGGGTCCACACAACATCCTGATTTAGTGTTTGGTTCCATAGGTCAAAATGTGTTATCACCCATTTTGGTTCGGCCAATACTAAGATAAAAATGCATGGGTGCTTAGAGCACCTCTAATACAACTAAAGTATACCCTAAAGCATTGGAAAAGCACTTTTTCTTACTCCCCCCTTGTGCTGTGGTGGCCACCACTGTCGCATTTTCAGGAAAAAGGGATTTTTTCTTGGCCTTTCTGTAAGGTTTTCGTGCAACCTATATTTTCGCTTTTTTCAGTGTATTTTCCTGATATATGTGTACAAGCTGAAATCGGCTATCTCAGCACTGTTTTGGACAGTGTTGGTATCAGTCAATCAGGAATTTCTGTAGTTTTACACTGATGGTGTTTTCACCATTTTTTGTACAATAAAACTGAGTTTTGGTCGGCGACGGCCAGTCCTGAGATCGCGCGCGCCGATCCAGAAATTGTCGATTTCTGACGATTTTTAAGAGAATTCAATCAGTTGTATTGATAAGATTAATTCTATCTCAGTTTTAAGTATAAGCGGATGTTACAGCACTATCGCGACGCCGTTCCGTGCCAGTTTTTTTGGCGCAAAGATGCCATGTTCACGATTTTTTATAAAATCGTAGGTAGCTCAGTTCCTGAAGTTAAGTGCACCAAATGACAGCCCATCAGTTGGGCTTTGCATGCATATGCTGATTGGGTTTCCAAACGCGTCGGTGCACCGGCACCACGCGTTGGGGGGAGACCCGTGATCATGTTGTAAATATGCATTGTTTTGTTCATATTTCATTGTAATATGTCCCCCTTTGTTCATATCTTCTTAGGACATGAAAGGGACCGTTTCGAAATCACTCCCGTGATTTCGTCGAATGTTGAGTATGTTGCCGTCGCCTTGTGTGGTCGCCTTTGGGGTACATTTTTGGGTTATTTGAAGGAAAACTTGGATAAGTTTCAAGGAAAACAAGTTCTAAGTCATTCATTTCCAAAAATGAAAAGAATTTCGAAACGTCCTCAACGACGACAACGACGACGACGACGACGTTGAAGACGACGACCACGACGACGCAAACATGGTCGACGAGATCTATGGAGCAATTGGTAAACCCCGAAATCATGTTCAAGAAGGTCCTTGGTGCCTACACCATTTGAGGACCATTTGACTACTTTGAGCCCTATTACAAGGACATTGACGACCAAGGAGACCCTCACCATCGCGCTGGGACTGCGTAGCGCTGAAGAACAAGCTGCAGCGCGATTATCCCAATGGTGGTTGCGACGTGATAGTTTTATTTTGATTACTCCAGTTGGGTGCCATGGACAAAGTGCCATGGACCTTTGGATGGTTCTCAAGATTGATTACTCCAGTTGGGTGCCATGGACAAAGTGCCATGGACCTTTGGATGGTTCTCAAGACTCTATCATGATCATTGGTGAGTTCGCAACCTCCAGCAAGGACGACAGCGCTGCCCACATCCTGCAGATTACGAAGTGGTCAAGTTGGAAGTCAAAAATATGAAGATTTCAGAAAAAAGAATTCAATGTATGGGCCAAGAAGATTGGTGACCTTAATTGTAATCATAATAACTATGGGCCATGAGAAATGGTCCTATTGGTTATTTCTGTATTATATTATATGATCAGTGGATGATTTTACAAACTATGAATTTTTCTGATTTGCTTTGTGTTGTCTTTGGTTTTAGGGTCAGGACATCTCAGAAGTGCATTTTTTTATTTTTTTTTGTTTGTTCACTATTTTTTATTTTAAATTCTGTGCAGAGGTCATTTTTTTATGATTAATTTCTGTCCAGGATTGCAGAAATTTTACTGTGATTGAGCCTGGGGGTCAGAGGACCCTATGTGTGAGGTAAAAATCTGTGTTTTTTTATTGCTCCTCGGCTTATCTTCATAGATTCAGCCACAGAAGCACCCATTTTCTGTGGGTGTTTCTGAGCTTGGGAGGGGAGTGTTAACCCGTGGAGCAATTCAGTTGCGGGGTTAACACCCGACCCAAATGCTTTGCATTTTTCCCACCCAATTTTGTTGTTGCACTGCACCTTCTTTGTGCTTTTCAGCCTGAGATGTGTCTCAGGACTTGGGAGGGGAGTGTAAGGTTTTCGTGCAACCTATATTTTCGCTTTCTTCAGTGTATTTTCCTGATATATGTGTACAAGCTGAAATCGGCTATCTCAGCACTGTTTTGGACAGTGTTGGTATCAGTCAATCAGGAATTTCTGTAGTTTTACACTGATGGTGTTTTCACCACTTTTTGTACAATAAAACTGAGTTTGGGTCGGCGACGGCCAGTCCTGAGATCGCGCGCGCCGATCCAGAAATTGTCGATTTCTGACGATTTTTAAGAGAATTCAATCAGTTGTATTGATAAGATTAATTCTATCTCAGTTTTAAGTATAAGCGGATGTTACAGCACTATCGCGACGCCGTTCCGTGCCAGTTTTTTTGGCGCAAGTATGCCATGTTCACGATTTTTTATAAAATCGTAGGTAGCTCAGTTCTTGAAGTTAAGTGCACCAAATGACAGCCCATCAGTTGGGCTTTGCATGCATATGCTGATTGGGTTTCCAAACGCGTCGGTGCACCGGCACCACGCGTTGCGGAGAGACCCGTGATCATGTTGTAAATATGCATTGTTTTGTTCATATTTCATTGTAATATGTCCCCCTTTGTTCATATCTTCTTACTACATGAAAGGGACCGTTTCGAAATCACTCCCGTGATTTCGTTGAATGTTGAGTATGTTGCCGTCGCCTTGTGTGGTCGCCTTTGGGGTACATTTTTGGGTTATTTGAAGGAAAACTTGGATAAGTTTCAAGGATAACAAGTTCTAAGTCATTCATTTCCAAAAATGAAAAGTGTTAACCCGTGGAGCAATTCAGTTGCGGGGTTAACACTTTCCTTGGTCTCCACACCTACTTGAAAATACCTATAGCTTCCCTAACACTGGAAAAGAGCGCTTTACCATGGCCAGCGACTCTTGCTGCATTGTTGATGACAATTTCCAAAAGAAAACTCAGCGCTCTTGGCGCTGCAGGGGTTTCTGTGGCTTAGTGGGGTTAGAATAGGGCATGCCAAGACCATATGCATTTGCATCCCTCCCTCCAAGCTGCAGCGTAACACAACCCAGCGCCAGACTCTCATAGGACGCTCGACCCAAGTCTCATGGAACCTGATGGAGACACCTGTCCTGGTACTGGGGCGAGGGTGTGCTGATTTAATTAGAATTGCCCCTTGGAGGGGTCTTGGTTCTGGTTCAGTCTCCTGCTGCTGCTTTTCGGCCTGAACAGCGGCCTACTGAGCGAGGCTTTGCGAGGATGTCTGTACAACAGAGGAATGGGAGGATGAGGGACAAATCCACGCAAACGCGAAGCGACAACACCTAAATCCGTCAAATGACGGCCTAGAATTTTTCTGAAAGCACATACCTGAACAGAAGGCAATTGTGCATCAAAGGCACATTTTTATACAGTTTGTAGTCATCTCTTGATTTTCTAAATCAAGAAATTCTTTTGCAGAAAGAGGCGGCGCGCAGGAGCGGCTCCTAGCGAAGCGCCGGAAAATAAAGATTTAATAAGATTATAAACGTATGTTACGCAGATTGACGAAAATGACGAAACACACATAAATAGGCAAACATAAAGATTACACCCACATTGACAGTAAGAATTCAAGATTCAAGAATTCAAAAATCAACAGAAGGACTTCAATGAGTCAGGTATAAACCACAGGTGTGCTCGTCTCGTATGCAGCATGCACATTGCTCGTCTCGTGTCTCCGTAAACGTGCCTTGTAGCAGCGCTAACAAACGACAGAGGGATAGATTAGAAAGATTGCAGATGATTAGAGGTAAGTCCAGAGTGATTAGGCATACACACATAAGCATAGCGTCGTTTCTCACTTGTGTCTCGCTTTTCCCTCACCTTGCTTCACTCTCCAGCGGTGAGTAAGGTAGGTAAGCCCAGGTGGGGCCACCCCCTGGTGGAGTTCGTGATTGTGGGTAAGATTAGGAGGAAAAACAGTGATCAAAGTTGCCAGCTTGAGAAACTCGTGCATGCTCGTGCATTCACACGCGCATTAAAGGGTAGGCCACGCGAAATGCGCTTCATAAACCTTGTTTAGGTTACCCAGGGGCTCCAACCCACATTCTATAAGAGAACGGGTGGAGTTCCTTAAGCTTGCTTGCTTGATAGGGGCGTTTGTGGACAGCGTATTATAGGGCAGACTGAGAAGCGTATAACACGTGGAGTGTGTCTTGGTTTCTCCGCTGCAAACGCTCCTGCATCCGCCTTTGTTCTTCAGGTGGGAAGGTCAGTGAAGCCGGTTCGGACCCCCGTGGCCATCTTGGGGTCACTTGGGGTGTGTATCTATGTGCCGGCAAGCCGCCATAGGCTGATATCATACTCCCCCATCCACCTGACCTAACCCGATGTGATAGTGTGATAGGTTTGGCCATTCCGGCTATGGGCGGCCATATTCAGTACCGAGGCGCCGCCAGCTGAGATTTATATATCAGAATATCAGGAATCAACAGGGTTTTTTTATCATAATGTTTTTTTCCGCCTTCCGTTCTGATGGTCAGTGTATCGGCGACTGTCAGTTGGCTCGCGATTTTGCGGTAACCGATTGGTTAACTGTTATTTACAGATATTTTGGCGGAAACCCCGATGAAGGGTCAGATTTCATCAGTAAAGGCTTCGTTGCTTCCGCAATTTTCTAAATATGCACTCGAAATTTCAATCTGAATTTTTCGCGATGTCGAAATCGGATTTTCGACTTCGACATCGCCGCACTTGATTTGGTCTTCTTCGAGTGGTCATACTCTTTTCCCTATGCCCAAATCAGGTTTTCCTTATACTTGCCACCCATTTGACTTGGAGATATAAGGGAAACAAAAGTGAATCGTGGGACCACTTTGAAGGGCCATATCTACGCGCGAGTGTGAGGAAAGAGAATAAGGAAGGTTGCGTTGGTCCAACACCTTAAGTGGTCACACACACTCGTTGTATCATAGGATCATGGTCAACATGGTAGAAACTTGTTTATAACTTGTTGACCATGTGTCCGGACTTTATATCATGACTTTCGAGTGTAGCGCATGAGTCTTGCGGTTGCATAGCATCTTTCCTTAGGTTCTCACGTCCATTTAACTCAAAGTTATGACCATGGAGGGGCATGGCATACCATGGTGGGAGCCTATTTTAAGGGCTATGTGTGATATTGGTAGTATATGTCTTGATATGCTCACGCCCATGTTATATATCTTCGTGTGGCCGAAGAGATGGAGCGCCACACGTGACAAGGGCTTTGCCCATGTCTCAATTGTGGAATTCAAAGCGCTAGACTAAGTCTACCGCGTATGTATTGCACATGGTATGTTTGGCAAAGAGATCCATGAGCGCACTCCCATTTTCATGGGGCATGTAGATATGAGTGGCGAAGGTATCTCCATGCACCCGATTGGGGATCCAAGTGGGGGAATTGTTCGCAAATGGTTCCAATCACCTGTGTATTGAACCATGAGCGGATATCATGGGTTAGCATAGAGATATACTATCATGACAACTTTGTATTGTGACATATTTTCATGTTTTTGACCTCAATTTTTGCTCATTTTTGCATTTTGTGTACTCACCTGGTCGGCAAACAGCAAGAAGCCTATGGGAAGTCGAACCATGGTATGTTGTTCATATGTTGGCATATGCTTTGGAGTTGAACACCACCATATGCCGGATAGTGTACTCCATTTGGCTTGGCGCACGAAGGATTACAAGAATTGGTCTCAAGACCATGGGCTGACTTGGGCAGTGCGTGGCGCCCATATCCGAAGGGGTTTCGAGGGTAAAGTGGGGATGTACATGGGCATTGACCTTTGGTTTCTATCCTCCATGAATACTAGACTTCGATTCCCCGCATACTTTGAGCCTTCGGATAAGTGGTAACCTCAATTTTGAGCATATATTTGATATATGGCCAATAAGGTGTGAATTGGCAGTTTTTGGCATGTTATGAGTTCAAACTCATGGGGCATATCTCTAAGCCCATTCGACTCCCAGTCCAGCCAAGTATATGTCAGGGTAGGGCATGGTCCTTAGTGCCACTCTAGGCCATGACATGCCACCTCCCCTATTGGGCTAGGATTTGGAGGCTTGAGAGTGAACACAGTTTTGGGGTTTGTGTAGTGACTTTTGACACATGGCATTTAGCCATCCTATTTGCCTGGGTTCAGGGCATCATGTTGGCGAGTCAAGGGAAGGTCTTGAGTCCAGGGAATGAGGGGTCTATGGCTGAGTATGTGTATGTTTCCATCCTTCCCCAACTTTGTTTTATTTGTGTTCATATGCCAATTTCAGGGCTTTCCTCTTTGGTGCAATTCTTGTACATGCCCGCCACCGTGAGACGACCGGTGTGCTGAACGGAAGCCCCCAGTGTGGATTGGACTGTGAATTGGGTTATTGCTGTAATTGTGGGATCTGGTTGCTGTTCAGGGTTGAAGGAGAATTTTATTTTCTATATTTTTGGATTTGGACCCTGGAATTTGAGGAATGCAATCGTTGATCCGGAGTAAATCAGCAGGGGTAACAGGCGGAAGGGGCACAGCGGGGGCCGGTCCTGGTAGGGAGCTTCTTTATGGTACCAGGGGCGTACCTGCTGCCCCTACCTACCGCCGACCCGGGGACTTGGGCCCCTATGAGCCCTGCCCAAGTACGATCCGGGTGCGTATCGTGGACTTGGTGGAGACCACGCCGAAAGTGGAAGCCCGAAGAGAAGTACGACGTTCGGGAAGAGGAGGAATTGACATGGAGGACCTGGTCTCCATGTGCGAGCGTCGCTGCCGAAAGTCATGCAACCTCCGTTCCGCCGCGGAGGACTCTGAGGAGGCATGCCATTCAGGCAGCAGTGGAGGACGGGCCCGGCGCTACCGGAAGCGCGGGTCACCCAAGCCCACGGCAGGGGACGCCGGGGCTATGGATACGGACCCCAGCCCGGTCAGGCTGTGGGAATCCGAGGGGCACTCCGATGGCTATCGGACTTGCTTCCCCTCGGAGTCGGAGGAGATGTCCGCGCCGACCGCCAGGGCGCATACGGCCCCCGAGCCCGCTCTGAAGCACGACGCCGAGGGCTTGGAGAGGCCAGCCAGGGCCAGGACGGCACCTGTGCCCCGGCACACGGGACCAGAGATGGACGCCATAGGCGATACGCCCATGGGCGATGAGTCTGAGGCGCCGGGACCCGCGGGATGCGCTGTATCAGGTGGAAAGCACGCTGAGTGCCACTGCGAGCACGTGGCCTTCCTCATGGGCAAGTACCCAAATATGGGGATGGACGCCATTGTGCATCGCCTCGACAGCCTGGATAACGCGAAGGACGGTCTAGAGGAGGACGTCGCCGGGATCCTGGATGACCAGTCGGCCGCGGAGAGAGACATGGCGGAGCTGCGAGCGGAACAGGGCCGGTACCGGGAGAATCTGGAGTTGGCCCTGGAGAAGCAGCAGCGAGTGGTGGACAGCCTCCTCCACCTGGTGGAGGACATGTCGGGACGCCTGAAAAGGCTAGAGGAGCTACAGCCCCTCACCTCGGGTCCGGAGCTCCCAGCAAAGCCGGCAGCGGCAGAGCTGGTGGAGCGGGTTAAGACCCTCCGGAGCGCCATGGATAAACCCATGGGTGGCCCGGCAGAGGCACCCTACGCGCCTCCGCGTGCTGACCCAGGTGCGCTGCCGTTTGTTCCCATGTTCAGCGAATCCACAATGCTCGGGGAACACACGGCACCGGCTGGGTCCATGCGGGAAGGGCACGTAACCACGGACCCGAGGAGCCTGACGGTACAGATGTTCCACGCCGCCCAGGATCTACCGCCAATTACGACTACCCATGCAGTTTATGCGGAAGAGGAGATCCAGAGCCAGACCATGCAGGGGCGAACCATGGGAAGCGCCGACGGACATGGTCGAGGCCACCCAGGCGGAAATCTGTGGGCGAAGGACCCCACTACGGGGATATGGACAGCCGATGGAGCAAGTCCTTCCCGCATTCCAAACCCCATGGGTTCACGCCCAACTGGACCGCACTCCATGGAGGAGAGGGATGTACGGGGAGTGTACTCACACCCCCCGGCCACAGGTGGTATCCGTCTGGGTGGAGTGGTGGCTGGGGACGTCGGAGACGCCATCAGGATTGACGATCTCAGGGGAATCAAAATCCCCTACTACGATGGCAACCCCTCCAACCTGGATGACTTCATCCTGGATTGGGAGGACTTTGCCGAGGAGGTCGTCGGCGAGATGCGGGGAGCGCCGCGGGACAAGTGGGTATGTCGGACATTCCCACAACGGCTGGCGCAGGACCTCAAGGAGGAGCTGCGGGATCAGATCCGGGAAGGATTGATCCATACGGAGCAGGCCTGCCTCCAGTGGTTGGAGGATGAGGAGCGGGTGGACGCTCCGAACCAGAAGCTGGAGGACTTGTGGTCCATCCCGCTGCAGCTGGACCGCGGTGAGTTGCGGGTCCGGGAGTGGAACCGGTACCTGCGGAAGTACCGACGGAGCCTCAAGCTGGTTGAGGACTGGAACGAGTCCAGCGAGATCCGTCACTTGCTGAAGGACGTCCTCCCCGGGCACTGGAAGAGGAGAGTGGAGGACGAGGAAAAGAAGAGAGCGAAGAAGCGCGTGGCGGTGAGGATCATGGCGGCGGAGGATACCCATGCGGGTATCATGGAGTTCTTCAGGAGGAACCTGGGCGAGCCCAACCGGATGTTGGGACTGAAGAACGCCCTGTACGTGGAGGTATTTGGAGACTCCATGGGGCAAAGGTTGCCGCGCCTCAACAACGTGGAGTGGAGGCGCGGGGTGCTGCTGAGGATGCAGGTCATCTTCGCCCGCATGAGCTTGGACGAGATCGTGAAGTACATCACGGTGGAGCTGAAGCTCAATGCGAAGAACGAGGCCCACGTGCAGGATCGACATGGTCATGGACAACGAGGCCACTGAGAAGACCGCCATCATCGGGAGATCCAGGAGGACACGGCCAACTCCGCGGAGAATGGTAGTGGAAGTGGCCAAGACCACTGGACCTGGTCCCTGGAAGATCACGAGGAGGCCCATTTCTTCGCGTTTGTGGCGCACAACGTGAGGGACCATGGGCAGGATCGGTCCAGATGGAGCCGGGTGGGACCCAAGAAGGGCAATGAGCCAAGGAGGATCGGGAACCCACCGCTCTCGTTCCGGGAGTACAGGTCTCAGCACGACGGGTGCTGCGTCTGTTATGGCAAGGGAAACAACCATGCGCACGACCACCGTCAGTGCAAGGTGTATGAGGCGGACAAGAAGGCCTACTTCGCCGCCCACCCCGAGAAGAACCCCAAGGAGCAGCGAATTGCCGATTGGAAGGCGAAGGGCGGAGACGGGGGAAAAGGCCAAGGCAAAGGCCAAGGTAAAGGCGGAGGAAGAGGCTATGGTGGTGGACCTGGCCAAGACCGACGAGTGAGGTCGATCGAGGAGATTGCTGAGGACATGTTGAGGACGTTGGAGGAACTCAAAGCCCAGCAACGTGGTGGACAAAGTCCTGGCGGATCGCAGCCGGAAGGGGCTGCGGGAAGTCAAGTCTAGAGGAGCCCCCACGGGAGTAGGACCTCGGAGGTCTCTCCTCTGAAAATCAGTGGAATCCCAGAGAAAGCAAAGGCACATCGGGTGCCGAAGAAGGCTCCAGAAGAGCCAAAACCACTGAGTTTCGCCACTCCCAACCCCTGGAGCGCCCTGCCAAGGGAAGTTTATGTGGGAGAGGGACGTGGCAAGGAGGAGGGAGCGACCACGGAGAGCCCCGTGGACGGGCAGGACCAGCCCAAGATCTACACCATCCGTGACCATACCCTCGAAGTCCTGATGCACCCGGACGTGCTAGAGTTGCATGCCGTGAGAGTCGTCCATACACCGCATGGTGACGAGCGGCAGTTGCACTTGAAGGTGCGTGTACGGTGCGGACAAGAGGAGTTGGTGGTGGATGTTTTGGAGGATACGGGTGCCCAGGTGAGCCTGGTCTGGAGAGGGTTGTTTAAGGAGGAATCCCTGCAGCCCAGCTGTAGACCGGTGCGCCTGAAGGTGGCCAATGGAGAGATTATGGGTGGTGGTACCCATGAGGCCACTATCAGTATGGAATTCTGGGAGCATGAGCGCTTGAACCGCCCTGATTTGGCGAAGAGAAGCACTCTATCCGGGAACTTCTATGTGGCCGACATTACAGATTGGGATATGATCATGGGGTATGACTTCATGGTGGCAAACGCCATTGGAGCCCTTCCCCATCGCGCAACGCTGGTCCGGGAGGATGATGAATGCCTCACATGGCTGTCCACGGACTATGCATGCGGATCATCCCAATCGAATGCTGAGGAAGAGGATCGGATCGTCCAAGCGGTGCAAGCTGTGGGTGCCAAGTCCAGAGGAGACCGCGGAGTTCAGCTCACGGAGTATGGAATGGCGCCGCAGGTGTATGCCGGGATGATCCAGATGCTGGGAGCTGAAGCGCCCGAGACGGACGTCTTCGCTTCCCGGGATGCCCCACTTTTGCGGAAGTGTAGGAGGCTTGGCATCGAGGAGACTCAGCCTGGCACAGGCATTGGGGTTTGAAGGAGTGGGGGCCCATGTATTGGCATGGCTCCCTGGACAACACCAGACCTACGTTGGAGAAGATCGTCGCGGATAGGGCGAAGGGGATCCTGGTCATCACCGGCATAGGATCCACCCCATGTCCGCTGGAAGGTCTCAAGTGGACGCTGGACTACATCACCCTGAACGAGATGTCATTCGGGCCAGAGGAGGAGCTGTTCATCGACGCCAAGGGTGTATCAATGCCCTTGCCGGGTCAAGCGTGGGGTACCAAGGCTTTGCTGGTGGATGGGGCGCAAGCCCAGCCCACGGGTGATGAAGCATTCATCCGTAGGGTGGAGGCGGTGCCCATGAAGGTCATGTTTGAGCCCAAGGAGGGGACGGATCAGCCAATTGGTGGCATTGACGTCCTGTCCCACGCCGAGATCGACAACGTCGTCAACTACATGCGGATGGGAATGCACGACCGTGTGGCAGCCAAGAAGAGGCGGGCCATGGTCACATCTCCGCATTGGTGGGATGACAAGATGTTGGTCACCGGCAAGTACGAGAAGGATGAGTTCGTGGCGAGGGTCATGGATTACATCGCGGACCAATACGATGGTCCGGTGGAGTCGGACCCGCCGACGTGGGATTTTCCAAGAATGGGGACCGATAGCGACAAGAACCAGCCTGACGCCGCAAATTTCCGAAGATGAAGACGGCATATCGGACGAGGAGAAGTCGGATTCGGACCCGGAAGAGGCCTATACCGCAGTGCGGTCGGTTGTATCCATACCGAAGCAAGCGGCTGAAGAGGCCCAGGAGAACCCGAAGGTCGCCGAGCTGAAGGAGAGGCTGATCAATGCCTATCCGCGGCTATTCAGTGGCGTCGCCAACAAGAACCCTCCAGATCGACGGAGGTTTGGTACAGCCAAGATCAAGCTGAAGCCGAACCCCAAGATCTATCGTCATCGGGAGTACCAACTTCAGGGCGATCGGGCCGAAGCCATGAAGAAGTTGTTGGCCGAGTTCATTGAGCGGGGATGGATCGAACCCTCCGACAGTGAGTGGGCCAGCCCAGCCTTTATCGTGCCCAAGAAGGAGCAGGGCGAGTGGAGGTTGGTGGTTGATTACAGAGGTTTGAACGAGCAGACCGAGCACGACTCGTACTCGCTTCCCCTGATCGACTCCATCCTCCAAAAACAACAGAAAAAGCGGATTTTCACGGCGTTAGACCTGAAACACGGCTATCACCAGATGCCGCTACACCCAGACTCCAGGCCCTGCACAGCGATGTCGACGCCGCTGGGGCCCATGCAGTGGAAAGTGGTGCCTTCCGGCGCCAAGAATGGCAACGCCGCTTTCCAGCGCATGATGGAGGACCTACTCGGTCCTGTCCGGGACTGTGCCGATCCCTTTGTGGATGACATCATCATCGGGTCCGGCACGGAGGACATGACTGAGGACGAGCTCATCGAAGCGCATGAGAAGGATCTGCGCCGAGTGCTCAGTGAGCTGGACAAGCACAACATGGTGTGCAAGCCCACCAAAGCCTCACTCTTCGTGAAGGAAGTGGAGTTCGCGGGTCACGTGGTTGGTCACGGGCAACGCCGTTCCATGCCTGGGAAGCTGGCATCCCTGCACCACTGGGAAAAGCCCCAGACCATCAGCGAACTTCGATCCTTCATGGGGTTCTGCAACTACTATTCGGCCTATGTCCGAATGTATGCAGAACTGTCGGGGCCGCTGCACAGGATGCTGCAAGTGGGCAAGTTCGATAGCCGGAAGGGGAGCAAGAAGAAGCTTGCCTGGACCCCTGAGGCCGAAGATGCGTTCAGCCGCCTGAAGGAGCGACTCCTGGGGCAGCTGGGACTATTCTTGGTGGACCCGGACAAGGGATTCGTGCTACGGATGGACGCCTCGGACTATGCTGTAGGGGCAGTCCTCGAGCAGATCCGGGACGACGGGTCACACGTACCCGTGGCGTTTTGGAGTCGGATCCTGGCCGAGGGCCAACGCCGCACCTGGACCGCGAGGGAGAAGGAGACATACGCCATTGTTTGTGCGCTCAGGAAGTGGTCTGGCCCCATCGGATTGCAACTGCTGGTGGTTTGCACGGACCATCAGTCCTTGCAGAGCTGGCACAAAGAGCACGTCGACACCCCCTCGGGACCGGCGGCAAGGAGGGCCCGATGGCATGAGACGTTCGCCAAGTTCGACCTCAGCGTCGTATACCTCCCGGGGAAGGACAACACTGTGGCAGATTGCCTCAGTCGATGGGCCTACCCCGCGGGCAAGGCTTGGATGGACATATCCAGCCATGGGGACGCCGAGGAAACCGAGGAGACCAAGCGCATCATCGAAATGGAGAAGGCCATGGAGCAAGAGGGGGTCAAGTGCTTTGTGGTGATGGCGAACCGTACGGACCTGGCATAGTTCCGGGGTGCCCGCGTCCAAGCTATTCGAGAGGAAACCCTCGAGCAATGGATGGTGGCCCCTGTAGAGCTAGTCAGGTCGGTGCTCACAGAGGACTGGTCGGATGACTACGCGGCATCGGAGCACTGGAGCAAGTACTGGAATGCCGTGAGCGCCCCGTCGGACGACGAGTGGCCTGAGGGCTTGACCGAGGATGGGGACAAACTATTCCTCAAGGACAAGCTGCTGGTGCCCGAGAACCGAGTGGAGGAGGTCATTGACCATTGGCACAACGCCCAGCTCATGCACCCTGGCCGAGACAAGATGCAGCAGGACCTGGAGTGGCGTTTCAAGTTCCCTCCGGGGTACTACGCCATCCTGGATAGGTACTGCAGCGACTGTGCCGTGTGTCGGGCCACGAAGAGCCCCAACCACTCCACAGCGGGCAACCCGGTGTATACGGCTATACCGGAGGCCCCTATGCGGTCCGTGGCCATGGATGTATTCGCCATGCCGGAGGTCACCGTGGAAGGAGAGACCTACGACTGTGTCATCCTGGCGGTGGATAGGCACAGTGGGTATATCGTGGCGGTCCCTGGCAAGAAGTCTAAGAAGAAGGACAAGAAGGACAATCATGGAGTGGGGCTGCAGGCCAAGACCGTCGCTAATGCCATGATCAGGCATTGGCTGACGATTTTCGATGTCCCAGCTGTCATCTGCAGCGATCAGGGCAGTCAATTCGTGGGGACGTGGTTCAAGACGATGTGCAAGCACATGGGCATTCGACACGCCAAGACCGTGGCGTACCACAGCCGGTCGAATGGCCGGGCTGAGGTTGCCGCTTGGCAGATGTTCGAGAAGTTCCGCCAGCTGCACATCGACGAACCGGGCCGGATCTGGTACAATTCGCTGTGGTGAGTGCTCCAAGCGTACAATGACCTTCCGGGACCCACTGGACTGTCGCCCCATCGCATCCTGTTCCTGCGGGATCGAGTGTCACGCACTCTCCCGTGGTTGAACCATGGCAAAGTGGCCCGGGATGCGAACGCTATGATGGCTGAGGCGGACGACACGGCGGCCAAGGTGTGCAAGGCACTTCAGGACGAGAATGACAAGAGGGCCAAGTACTTCAAGCAGGGAAAGGTCCAGAAGTATGCTCTCCAAGACACTGTGTTGGTGGAGCGGCACCTCAAGGATGTCCTGTCCATCCATCGGCAGGCATCTTGGTATGTGCCGGGGGTAATCGTGCGGAAGGTCGGGCAGGATGTGTATGCGGTTCGTGTGGGGGATAACAAGATCCTGGACCGCGTCCATACCCAGCTTCGTCCCCGGGCACCAGACCCCAGCGGACGTCCTGTCACCTTCGAGTTCACGGCCGGCGATGTGGACTCGGACGACGAGGGTGAGGACGACGACTTCACCGCGGAGAAGATCCTGGCGGACAAGCCGGACCCGGGGACGCCTGGGGGGAGGCTTTATAAAGTCCGTTGGAAGGGATTCGCCGCATCCAGGGATTCGTGGGAGCCTCCGAGCAGTTTCGTGCCGAGGTATACCACATTCTGGATGGACTATCTGAAGAAAAACAATATTTCTTTGGATGTCAAGGACGTGTTGGTCCATTTGGTTGCTGCTGTAGCACCGTAGTGGATGCCCCTTGGCATTTTTGTTTGTTTTTGTGCTACGGAGACGGGTGAGGGCGTTCATCCGGGGACTTTTGGGCCTTGATTGGCCATACACCCCCTTCACTCGATCTCCACATATATACTTCATTGTGGTATACTTATTTAGGTCGACCGACGACGTTTCTCTATCTTTGATCCCCTTGGTCCATGTTGTAGATCAAGAGGAGACCGGATATGGCGTAGGGCACCGATTTTCAGTGTCCTCACCCCTCCCTTGGGGCATGGGGGACGCCTACGACGTGTGTGGGGCCTCCATGTGTCCTTGGGACATGGAGGGGGGGGGTTGGAGCCCATTGGGGTCCTCCCGTCCTCTCTTCAATGACTTCCGAGCGGTAACAACGCTCTGAGAAGGGGGGTGAAGCCGGTTTGGACCCCCGTGGCCTTCTTGGGGTCACTTGGGGTGTGTATCTATGTTCCGGCAAGCCGCCATTGGCTGATATCATACTCTCCCATCCACCTGACCTAACCCGATGTGATAGTGTGATAGGTTTGGCCATTCCGGCTATGGGCGGCCATATTCAGTACCGAGGCGCCGCCAGCTGAGATTTATATATCAGAATATCAGGAATCAACAGGGTTTTTTTATCATAATGTTTCCGTAATTTTTCCGCCTTCCGTTCTGATGGGCAATGTATCGGCGACTGTCAGTTGGCTCGCGATTTTGCGGCAACCGATTGGTTAACTGTTATTTCCAGATATTTTGGCGGAAACCCCGATGAAGGGTCAGATTTCATCAGTAAAGGGTTCGTTGCTTCCGCAATTTTCTAAATATGCACTCGAAATTTTAATCTGAATTTTTCGCGATGTCGAAATCGGATTTTCGACTTCGACATCGCCGCACTTGATTTGGTCTTCTTCGAGTGGTCATACTCTTTTCCCTATGCCCAAATCAGGTTTTCCTCATACTTGCCACCCATTTGACTTGGAGATATAAGGGAAACAAAAGTAAATCGTGGGACCACTTTGAAGGGCCATATCTACGCGCGAGTGTGAGGAAAGAGAATAAGGAAGGTTGCGTTGCAAGCGCCTTAGTCTCAACTTTTTTTCAGTAGGGTCCAACACCTTAAGTCGTCACACACACTCGTTGTATCATAGGATCATGGTCAACATGGTAGAAACTTGTTAATAACTTGTTGACCCTGTGTCCGGACTTGATATTATGACTTTCCAGTGTAGCGCATGAGTCTTGCGGTTGCATAGCATCTTTTCTTTAGGTTCTCAAGTCCATTTAACTCAACGTTATGACCATGGAGGGGCATACCATGGTCGGAGCCTATTTTAAGGGCTATGTGTGATATTGGTAGTATATGTCTTGATATGCTCACGCCCATGTTATATATCTTCTTGTGGCCGAAGAGATGGAGAGCCACACGTAACAAGGGCTTTGCCCATGTCTCAATTGTGGAATTCAAAGCGCTAGACTAAGTCTACCGCGTATGTTTTGCAGATGGTATGTCACCTTTGATTTTACCGGGCACAAAATGGCCAAAACCCGGACATGGTATGTTTGGCAAAGAGATCCATGAGTGCACTCCCATTTTCATGGGGCATGTAGATATGAGTGGCGAAGGTATCTCCATGCGCCTGATTGGGGATCTAAGTGGGGGAATTGTTCGCAAATGGTTCCAATCATTTGTGTATTGAAACATGAGCGGATATCATGGGTGAGCATAGAGATATACTATCATGACAACTTTGTATTTGGACATATTTTCATGTTTTTGACCTCAATTTTTGCTCATTTTTGCATTTTGTGTACTCACCTGGTCGGCAAACAGCAAGAAGCCTATGGGGAGTCGAACCATGGTATGTTGTTCATATGTTGGCATATGCTTTGGAGTTGAACACCACCATATGCCGGATCGCGTACTCCATTTGGCCTCGCGCACGAAGGATTACAAGAATTGGTCTCAAGACCATGGGCTGACTTGGGCAGTGCGTGGCGCCCATATCCGAAGGGTTTTCGAGGGTAAAGTGGGGATGTACATGGGCATTGACCTTTGGTCTCTATCCTCCATGAATACTAGACTTCGATTCCCTGCATACTCTGAGCCTTCGGATAAGTGGTAACCTCAATTTTGAGCATATATTTGATATATGGCCAATATGGTGTGAATTGGCAGTTTTTGGCATGTTATGAGTTCAAACTCATGGGGCATATCTCTAAGCCCATTCGACACCCAGTCCAGCCAAGTATATGTCAGGGTAGGGCATGGTCCTTAGTGCCACTCTAGGCCATGACATGCCACCTCCCCTATTGGGCTAGGATTTAGAGGCTTGAGAGTGAACACAGTTTTGGGGTTTGTGTAGTGACTTTTGACACATGGCATTTAGCCATCCTATTTGCCTGGGTTCAGGGCATCATGTTGGGGAGTCAAGGGAAGGTCTTGAGTCCAGGGAATGAGGGGTCTATGGCTGAGTATGTGTATGTTTCCATCCTTCCCCAACGTTGCTTTATTTGTGTTCATATGCCAATTTCAGGGCTTTCCTCTTTGGTGCAATTCTCGTACATGCCCGCCACCGTGAGACGACCGGTGTGCTGAACGGAAGCCCGCAGTGTGGATTGGACTGTGAATTGGGTTATTGCTGCACTTCTGGGATCTGGTTGCTGTTCAGGGTTGAAGGAGGATTTTATTTTCCATATTTTTGGATTTGGACCCTGGAATTTGAGGAATGCAATCGTTGATCCGGAGTAAATCAGCAGGGGTAACAGGCGGAAGGGGCACAGCGGGGGCCGGTCCTGGTAGGGACCTTCTTTATCAGGGTGAACTAGTGCAGTCCCAAGCCGTGCTAAAAATATGCGGCGCTGATCACATCATCAAAAAGCTGCGGCTCAGCCAGGAGTGGCACGCGCAGCCCGATATCTTCAACATTCACGCTGTGCACGCCAAAAGAGCACCCCTTCCCTCCAAGCCCTAGCAGGGAAACGCGTTGTGGCGTCCCTGTTAGGCCACAGACACTTAGTAGCTCTGTGTTTTCTTGCAATCTCACAGGTGAGCCGCTAAGGCTCGTGTCCTCTTCTTCAACGCCACCCAGTAGAGCGTGCCTGTAGGAGTGGTAGTCCTGAGTGGGGGCTTGAGCCAGTTGCAGAAGTGCTCACCCACCAGGATGGTGCCACTGTAGGGTGTGTAGGACCTGTAGTGCGTGTGTCACTGTCCCACCCCTTTCCTGCAATTTTAGCAGGGTTGGTGGGCAGTGGCAGTGGTTAGGCTAGATTTTGGCCATCGTAGCAAATAGGCGTTTCCAAGCCTTCATAGCTTTTGGCCACCCCTCCCTGTAGTAGACAGATAGGTAGGGAAAACAATACCTGGATTAGTACGCTGGGTATTCCCCCAAGGTTTTGCACCAGCACAGAAATTGGGCGCTTAGGGGAGGAGAGACCCGGGGCGTACCCCGTTGCATCGGTAAGACAATGCTCCAGGTTTAGCAAGCGTGCAGACTAGGGTATAATTAGGACACCACTCCTGGGGCTTGCTCTCAGGACGTTAGGAATAGCACACTCACACATACGCTTAGGCAGGTAAGGGTAAGGTTCAGTCCCTAGCTTTAGTCTTGGAGGGAAGCGTCTCAGCGAGCCTCAGCAACTCACCAAGGTTGTTCTGGGACAAGTAGTCTACCAGAACTGAGTTTAGGCGTCCCTCAGGTAGAACATACGCTGACAAGGGCTCCCAGGTGGCCTCTTTGACCCCAAACCCTTCCCAGATGGTGAGGAAGCCGCAGCCCTGGCGATAGCGGTGGCGTAGGACAGACGTCACCAGGTAGAAGCCCTGCTTAGACATCTCCTCGGCGTTCATGTCGGGGAGTTCCGCTTCCACTTCCATAGGGCTGGCAGCCCCTTGTAGGTCTAAGGCGGCGATTTCCTCGTCGTTCAGCTCCCACTCCTCCCCACAGAGGTCTTCAGGATCATAGTAGCGCTTCAGGTGTTGAGCAGCGCACACCAGGGTCCCCCCTAGACGGGGAGAACACCGCACGGTGATACGGTGTCCATCCACAGATAGAATCTTGTAGGGCCCGAAGTATGGGTCATCGCTGGTAGAGTGTGGCCAGGCGGGTAGTCGGCTGTAATGCACCAGCACCCAGTCCCCTTCTTGGTAGGTGGCGGGTGCTCGGTGCTCATTCTTCTTGTTCCACTGACGCTCCCTCACTCTCTGGAGCATAGCCTTGGCCTTGTCCACCTTCGCTTGTTGCTCTTGGACCCACTCACCCACGGAAGAATTGGTATCTTCTGGATAGGGTGCATGTAGGAACCACACCGGGCGCCCTAGGAATAGCTCATGCGGCAGGTAGCCAGTCGCCGAACTCTCTTGGGAGTTCAGCATCAAGGATATGACGGGGAGTAGTCTCACCCAGTCTCTGGTGCGTTCAGTTTTGCACCATATCCTTACATTCTCCTTGAGGACACGAATCTGTCGCTCACATAGGGTGTTGCTGGTGTGAGAGTAGGGGATCCCCGTAGACACCTGGAAATTGAGGGATCTCGGGACCCTCTTGTACCAGCCGGTATCTGAGCGTACTCGTACCTCCTCATCGGAGTTGGTCTCTTATTGGGCGCCCCATAGACACAAAACCACTCCTCCAGGAGTATCTTGAAAGTCTCCTCCCCGGTAATGTGCTTGGTACATGGGAACACCCTGGTAAACCTGGTCAACCAACAGGTTACCACGAGGGCGAAGTCGTAGCCCCCGAACTTCGGCATCTCCCTGTAGTCCGCGTAGAGAACACTGTTAGCACAGTGAGGGATGGGCAGGGTCGAGTAGAGACCTCTGTCCCTAAAATCCCCAGGTTTGCAGGACCTACACGGGCACTTGTCCACGATAGGCTGGAGGGTCTTCCGCAGTTGGTCATCAGTCCACGTAGTGTGGAACCACTGCTTGAATAACCTCAGGGTACGGTCAACACCCACATGACCGCTGGACTCATGGGTCCATTTCAGCAGCGCTGGGACTCTGTCACTGGGTACCACGATGCGGTCCTCGTGCCAGAGGTAGCTGTTGTCCCTCTTCCACTGATCTTGGTTGACCAGGAGGGGTTCAAGACAGTTCTCCAGGCGCTTGTAGATATCCCCAAACTCGTTCAGGTACTCCGATTGTTGGAGTCCATCCAGGGGGCGTATCATAGTCATGTTGAGGTCCAAGTGCACGTCCATACGGCTGAACGCCTCCTTAGCCAGCGCTTCAGACCGGGCACCAATCAGGGCGTCGAAGTTGTTGCGGCTGATGTAGTCTGCACACTCGTTCTTCACTCCCTGGATATGGTGTACCGTCAGCCGTAGTTGACTGAGGTAGGTCCACCAGCGCCGTAGCTTGGCCTTCTCAGGTGGGGGACCCTTCTGGAAAGTGCGGACCGGCTCTTGGTCGCACAGCCAGACCACAGGGTTACTCCCCAACAGTCGTGCCTGAGAGGATAGCACCAGCATACCCGGGAGCAATTCCTGCTCATAGGTGGAGTAGTTCCCCCTGGCCTGGTTCCATTTCCAGTTCCAGTGGCCCAGGGGTACTAGGACCCACTTGTCGTCAGGGTAGCTGTGCTTGAGAGTTCCATCTCGGTTGAGACCTTCCGTCCCCCATTGGGAAATAGCCGGGTCGAACTCCTCTTTCTCTAGTGCTTGCCATTGGAACAACGTTCCACCACCGCCCACATTGCTGGCGTCGGTCACCAGGATAATCTCCCCTTGTGCCCCAGGCACGCCCAAGCACTTAGCGTTGGCCATCTTGTCTTTGAGCTCGTCGAACACTTGTTGCTCTTGTGGGCCCCAGCGCCAAGTAGTACTCTTTTTGATCAGGTCCGTCAGGATGGCGCTGGTGTAGGTGAAGTTTTTGATATGGCGGCGATAGAAGTTGCAAGCCCCAATGAAACTGCGTACATCATGAAGTCCTTTCTTGGGATCTTCGTGTGGTACCTTAGCATCCATCAGGGGTTTGGCCTTAGAGGCCGCTGGGGTCCACCACCCATAGCCAACGTCAAACCCCAGGTACTGCATGGTCTATTGCATGAACTCACACTTCTCCAGCTTGAGTCGTATGTGGTTCTCTTGGCAGACCGCAAAGAACTCACCCAAGAGGATTAGCTGATCCTCCTGGGTGTTGTTCCCGAGGCATACATCGTCGATGTGTGCTTCCATCTGGGCCCCACGGGATATGAGTTCTTGCACCTTTGGTCTTCGTCGTAGGATGGACAGGATCTTGTTCATCAGCTCTTGGAATAGAGCGGGTGCGTTGGCCACGCCAAACGGCATGACCTTCCACTTGAAGACCCTCCCCTGAGGGGTGATGAAGGCTAGTAGCTCCTGAGCGTTGGGCGTCAGGTCCACCTGCCAGAATCCACTCCTCTTGTCCATCTTGGTCTTGTAGCGACAGGAGGCTATCTTCTCAAGGGTAGACTCCATATTAGGAATGGACCCTGAGTGGTTCAGCATTTTCTTGTTCAGCTCTCCGTAGTCCACTACCAGCCGTTTGGCTGTAGACCCAGGTTTAGCCACCACGAAACAGGGGCTGCAGTGTTGGGGGTAGTCCACGTCCTTGTACTCCAGGACTAGGCCAGCGTCCATACATTCTTGTATCTGTCGCTCAATCTCGTCGGCCTGCTCTTTAGGAGCCGAATAGGGTCTCCTCCGGATCTTGTGACCGACAAACTCGGGTTTCAGCTTGAGATCCATCTGTACCAGCTTGTCACATGAGGCTGGGGTGGTAGTTCTCCGAACACCTCCAGATAGGTCCTTATAAGCTTCTGCACCCGCGGGTCCAATAGCTTGATCTTGTCCTCCATGTCCTCGTCAGAGTGTAAGTTGCTTGCCTCCTGAGTAATAGACGTCGGGAGGTGATCCTCCACCGACTCTTCGCCCTTGATAGTGTCCTTCAACCCTTGGTAGGCATAAAGTAGGTCTCGTTCAACCATCTCCGGTGGACAATGGCAACATAGGCACGCTCGAGGGGGTTCACATACACATTCCTCCGAGAGGTCGTCCTCCTCTGGGGTCCTCACATGGGCACCCCACACGCTCCTCATGAGCTTAAGATCCACCTTCGTTTGCCAGGTGGTGATCTTTTGTTCGAGGTCCTCCTTCAATTGGGATAGATCTCCCATACGTCCTTGCTTCAGTGGCCATGAGCTGCGGGTAGGCTTAGCGTAGCATAGCTTTTTCGCCACCAACCTCCTTTTGGACTCCAAGTACTCCCTTAGCCTGGATCAGGGATCCAGCTCTTCGTCCACGGGGTCTTCCACCCTCATGGAGAGTAGGGGTTTCAGTGGGGTGACGTACTCGGCGTTTTCCACTTCCTGCACACAGGTCTGCATGAAGAAGGCGCCGTGCTCAGTTTCTTCATCTGAGTGGATAGAGCTAGGGAGCTCGGATAGTCCCCACTCAGAGACTCCATCAGGAACAGGTACATGGCAGGGAGAGTTGGGGGCGTTGGTGTTAGTCACGACGTATTCATCTCCTCCGGGTATAGTCTCAATAGCATCTTGAGGTCGTAGTCGATCTTTCAAGTCACCCAAGGCGAGTCCATCGCTTTCTCGTTGTATAGCCTGGACCAGAGTGGAGTCCAGGTCCTCCCAGGGGATGGAGGTAAGACCTCCGTCCACCACGCGGAGCATGCTCCCCCATCCGGGTTTCTCGATGGGCGTCTTACGTAATGAAGGTCCCTACCAGGACCGGCCCCTGCTGTACCCCTTCCACCATTTCCTGTCACTCCTATGGTCTTGCTTCTCACCAGGTTCTGCATGATCTTGCCCTATCCTGCACAATTTCCCACAACAAATAGTAAAATATGGCTCCTTCACACAACTCCTGATCCCTTGCAACAACCAACTCCCAAGTACAATAGCTCCAATCCAAATAATCCACACTGTGGGCTTCCAAGGGCGTTTGAGGTCCCGCGTTGACACTCAACAACTCCTTTCAACATGCCGGTCGTCTCACGGTGCACTCGGAGACACGGGCGTTGGGCATGTACATAGAATTGCACCAATAGAATAATGGAAAAGAAGCCCTGAAATCGGCATATGAACACTAATCAAGCCAAATTGAGGAAAGATGGAAACATACACAAGAATAGCCATAGACCTCATTCTCTGGACTCAAGACCTTCCCTTGACTCAGCAACATGATGCCCTGAGCCAAGTCAAATACGATGGCCAAATGCCATGTGTCAAACGTCACTACACAAACCCCAAAAATTTGTTCACTCCCAAGCCTCTAAACCAGACAAAATTGGGGAGGTGGCGTGTCATGGCCTAGTGTGGCACTGAGGACCATGCCCTACCCTGACATAACCTTGGTTGGACTTGGAGTCGATTGGGCTTGGAGAATTGCCCCATGCAGATGACCTCACAACATAGCAAAATTAGGCAAATCACACCATAGTGCCCAAAATTCAATTATATACTCAAAAATGCATACGGCAAATGTTCAAATGCTCCATGCATGTATCGAACCAGAGAGTAATATACAAGGGTGATATAGACCAAAGGTCCATGCCCAAGAATATTTTAACATTGGCTCCGAAAAACCCTCCGGATATATACATGCCATGCTTCACAAGTCAACTCACAAATTTGAGACCTAATTTTGTGAGGCCTCGTGTGCCACGCCAAAGTGATCACGTGATCTGGCATATGGTGAGGTGCAACACCGAAGCATATGCCAACATATAAGCAACATACCATGGTTCACAGATCTCTGGGCACTTTACGGTTAGCCGACCAGTTAAGCACATAAAATACAAAAATGAGCATAAAATGAGGTCAAAAACATGCAAATGTTACCAAATTTAAAGTAATGGCAACAGTATATAACTTCGCTCACCCATGGTATCAACATATGGTTCCAAACACAATTACTTGGGACCATTTGCGAACAATCCCGCCACTTGGTTCCCCACATGGACGCATAGGGACACCTTCGAACCCCCTCCCGACACGCACCATGAAAATGGGAAAATTGATAGTGGCGCTTGTGGGTCGCTCCGTAAGCCTTTTCGGATGCACTATATGTGCGGTAGACTTAGTCTAGCGCTATGGAGCTCACCATTGGGACATGGGCAAAGCCCTTGCCACGTATGACTCCACATATCTTCCTACATAAGGAGACATATAACATGGGCGTGAGCATAGCGAAGCACATACCATCCATATAACACATACCCTTAAAAATGGCCCCCACCATGGTATGCCATGCCCCTCCATGGACATAACTTCACGTTCAAAATATGAGGAACCCAAGGAAAGTTTCTATGCAACACCAACACTCATGCGGTACACTCAAAAGTCGCATTAAAATATTCGGTTTTTTTTTCCCGCGGCGTTGGCCGCCACCCATAACGTCGTCATCATTGTTCCATTGTGCATGTCACACCGTCATTACCGTATGTACATTTGAGTATGTACAGTAACCCCACTTGGAGGTGGTTCTGGTGGTGGCCTGAGCTGAAAGAAATCCCAGAGGGAAGGAGAGAAGAATGGTTGAGGTGGTGGCAATGATTGTGGGCGCATGGCAGGCTGAATTAGTGGCCTGTGTGGTGTTTTTTTGCCCCTCTTTGGTGTCCTGGTAGCTGCTTTATGTGTGACCTTCGAGGGCAGGGGTTCAGGTTCATGGTACTGTGGTTTTCGCTTTGGGGCGGAAGAAAGGGATGTGCCCATTGGTGAACCTTTCATACTCCATAAATTCAGGCTGACTGCTGGAGAGAGTGGGAAGCATAATGGGTTTTCAATCAGCCAATCCTTGGCTGCTTTGACTGCCTTTGTTGTCTTGTCTCTCCTTTCTTTCAAAGCTGCCCTCAAGTGGCTGTTGAATGATTTTTTTGTTAGGCCCATGCGGGAAAATAAATGATTATATAGTGGGATTGGAAGAAGTGTTCTGATGAAATTGCGTTTGTGTCTGGCTGAGGGGGCCGTATGCCACCATTCTGACACCAAGGCCTGGAATGGTGCTGGCCATGCGTGAATAAATTCATGCTGGAGGTGAGCTGCCTTAGTGCACAGAGCTGTGACAGATATTGGGTCCATGGGGTGAGGGTGTGTGCAGGCTGGACAGGGGTGTTTTTCCATTCTGAAATGTGGGTTGTATCCCTTAGTGCAGAATATACCCGCAGACCATTTGAATGGCAAACTCCAGAACCAGGAAGTAGATTGAAACCAGTCATAGCTCTCGGGCAGCTTGATGTCTGTGTGCATGTGCTTGGGGAGGAGATGACTGTATGATTTTTGTGTAAGTTTACCAAGGACAGGCATGCCTTGCCATGTGATGCTTCCTTTTTGGGGTGGTGGAAGGATCAGTGAGGTTGGTAAAATTGCAAAACTCGCCCATTTGGCAAAAGCGTCCGCAATTTCATTTCCTTTGAATCCTGTGTGGGCCTTGATCCATCCTACCTCTACTCGCACACCCTGAGCAGAAAGCTGCACAATGGCTGACCTGAATGACTTGATCCAGTGTCCTGAAGGATGCTTGTGAAATAAATTGAAGTCTGGGTGTTTGGCAAGCCTGTAGCAATCTACCACATTCGCATTGTCGCAGAGGACAAATTGCAGTGGGTTAGGGTTTGGGTGTGTTTGCAGATGATGTAATTTCAAGTGTAAGGCCCAGAATTCTGAGCCCCCTGATGACTGTAGAGGTGAAACTGATGCAGTGACGTTGCAAGACGTTGCATTCAAACCTTCAAAAACAGCAAACGCTGACCCGAAGTGAGGAAAGGATGCAGAACCATCGAGATATGTCCAGGCAGCTGATGAGCTGAGAGGGTCCTGAAGTAGTTCCAGCGCCCCTGTGCAGTTCCAGCTTAGGAGATCTGATGGTAGGAGGACGTGATGTGTTGCAGGCAGGTGAACTGTGGCTCCCAGGCTGGACATGTTTGAAATTGCTGTGCTGAATGGTGGTGCGGGTGCAGAGGTAGAGAGGGATTGGTTGGCATTGGGAGTAGGCGAGAGTTCTGAGAGGGAGAAGTGTGAGATGGGTTTTGGGTTGCTGTGGAAGTATGAGAAGGAGAAATTGTGTTTGTCTGCAATTTCTGCTGAGTAGCCTTGGAAGTCAACCTTCGCTTTTTTCCCCTGGATTTCTGAAACCGTGCCCAAGCATGGGCCCACCACTTGGAAATCGACATATATGTTGGCCCCTGGTGATAATGCAGACAAGGGGCAGGGATTCCAGGGACCGAAACCATGGATCAGGAGGTTGAGTGCATAGCATGAATCAACCAAGGCTTCCTGAAGGAAATTAGTTTTGGGACTGAGTAGTGTGCTGCAAATCGTCTGTGTAGAACTCGCTGGTCCTTCACCGCTCAGAAAAGGTGTAGCCTGATTGACATTCTGGACATGATATGCA
The DNA here is from genome assembly GCA_964036045.1 of Eutreptiella sp. 'Long Island Sound 2002'. NCBI lineage: Eukaryota > Euglenozoa > Euglenophyceae > Eutreptiales > Eutreptiaceae > Eutreptiella > Eutreptiella sp. 'Long Island Sound 2002'. The sequence continues at coordinate 175,930,058 of OZ038381.1, forward strand.
TACAGAAAGTGCTTCAGGCCGAGACCACCCAGTGGCCTTCGCTGGTATATATCTTTTGGTGACGTCACTGACGACAAGTGTCCCAGTTGGCACAGGCGACGCCAGATCAGGGATTGGGTGGAATGCAGCTGTGTGATATGTATGTTGTGTGCCAAGAGCCTGTATTGTAATGTAGGTATTAACACAGTGTTGATCAGAGATATGTATTCGGAGTGTGTGAGGGGAAGTGACTGGAGGTTGTTGAAGTAGCTGTTTGTTTCATTGATGAGAAGTGTGTGTAGCAGTCTTGGTGAGTCTTCTGTGAATAGGTGTATGCCAAGATATTTGTAATGTTTGTGTGGTTTACCGTTTGTGTCTTTTGTTGACAGTGTTGTTGTTCGGTCTATGCGCAGTTCTATGTGTGGTATGTTATTCATGGCGTGTAGTTCTGTTTTGTCTGTGTTCATGTCTGGACCTAACTGTCTGGCTGTTGTGTGAAAAAATGTGTATGCTTTCTGGATTATGTGTGCGCTGTTTGATCGTATAAGTATGTCATCAATGTATGAATGGATGGTATCACTCTCTGTGAAGGCACAAACTTTCGGTAGGGTGTGTAATATGATATTTAGGTAGAGATTGAAGAGCAATGGGGAGAGAGGACAGCCCTGTCTCACTCCTCTGATTTGTTTGTGTTCCCCCATATGTTGGCCATTGATGAGTGGCCTCTCGTAGGGGTGTGTGTAGAAGTGTTTCAACGTGTCTATTAAGTGTGTTGGACCCAGAATTTGCAAACTCTGCCAAGACACCCGATCCCAAACCACTACAGTTTGGATCTCCGGGTATTGCACAGCGTACAAAATCCAAATCCAAACCACTCAAACAAACACCACCACATGCCTCCTCCAATCCTCCAGGACCAAGTCCTAACAAGAAAAAGGAGGCACCCAAGAAGAAATGATTCTGCACCACGAATCTTTTTTTCCCAGAGTCCCCCTCAAACTACATTCCCGACATTTGCTGCATGTTATATCAATTCACCGTCTCTATGCTGCACTTCTCATTATGAAACTTCACCAAGAACTTGCAGTCAGGTTCACACAGGAAAATGTGTTCACCGCATCGCCAGCAGTAACACATACACTCTGTGCACTCTCAGACCTGATGCATCTCTTGCTCACGCAGGGGTCCCATTTGACTGTACCGCCTACAGCAATATACTCCTCACAGGCAACAGCAATGACGTATGTTCTGATAAGTTCACATGAAGCATGCAGTCACTTTCCGAACGCACAGACGCAACTATCTACGTTTCAATTTCTTCCGAGAACTCATTTTGCTGCCCATGCAGTTCAGCTAGCACCGCCTGCACATGTTGAATTCAAATTCTCAGCACACTCTGCCTACTTCACCCTACAAGTGCCTGTGCACCGAACCCTCTCATCAGCTGTGCCAGCCACGCTGTATGTTCAAACACTATTCATGTATCTCAACCTCACACCTAACCCAATGCTCTTACTCATGGAATTGAGTCATAATTGGACGGCCTGTGTCTCTTCAATTTCTACACAGAATCCAGGAACATGCTCGGGGTCTCCCCCTCTCGTTTTTGCGCTGCCACGGCTCCCAAACCACAGGAACGATGTCATTTCGAGTTCACTCCTTGCTGCAGACCGCCTGTCACATGAATTACCTCATATTCAGCATGCTCACTTCGGCAAGTGCTTGAAGGTGCAGCTATTGCATAGATTCTCACTCTGGTACTCTGACACATGCGGCCTGAGGTTTGCATCTCACGTTCATATGAATTTCTCATTACCAGTGAACTCACGGTTGCATCTGACAGGACTGTCTGGGGTAAATGACAGTGATTTTGGCAAGTACTTGAAGCTGCGACTATTACATGGACTATCACCTTGGCACATTGACACATTCGGCCTGAAGTTTGCATTTCACGCTCATCTGAATTTCTCCCTGCCGATTCTTTCTCAGCCGCATTATTCCAGACTACGTGGAGTAAGTGGCAGTGATTCTGGCAAGCGCCTAAAGCTGCGGCTATTGCTTGGGTTCTCACCTTGGCATACTGACACATGCGGTCTGAGGTTTGCATTTCATGTTCACTTGAATTCTTCCCCACCAGTGATTTCTCAGCTGCATTCCACCAGACTGCTTGGGGCAAGTATCAGTGACTCTGGCAAGTGCCTGGAGCTGCGGCCATTGCATGGTTTCTCACCGTGGTTCACTGACATCTGTGATCTGAGTTTTTCATTTCCAGCGATTTCTCAGCCGCATCTTCCCAGACTGCTTGGAAGAAGTGACAGTGATACCAGAATAAGCTCTCACACCAACGCCTTTGGACTGCTTCACCTTGGCGCATCAAAAGTTGATGTTTTGACTACAGCGGATACAGCACCTGGCCGTTTTCTGAATTGCTTTGCTACTCGCATGAGATCCAGTCAACCAAATGCTGCCTGTTATTCTTCTCGCCAATACCACATCTTGTATCACTCTGAGCAAGTTTTGGTGCTGCGACAGCCCTTTCCCCTCAGCGCTAGCCCATCACATGAGACGCATTCCATCAGCTTCAGTAACTCACTCACGCCACACTTTGCGGTCACGTGTACTGGAAACACGCAACTCAAGCAAGGCTCTTCACTTTACTTCACATATCACATCACATCCTCACATCACATCATATTAGTTTCCCAAAAGCCGCAGCCAGCCCCACAACCCCCTCCCTATACCAGCACACTCGCTAGACCGACACTCAACACAGGCGCATACCACAGGCGATCCCTTATGTGAGAGAGCTGAACACGATATACAACATACCCCTCCCCCCTCGATCATCCCACAGCCCAGGAAAGGAATCAAACGTACGCCTCCAACGATCACCAAACTCGTTCCCACCCACCTGAACTTTAAAACACACAACTTACAGAAAAAAAAAGCACGCAAACATATTTTCTCCCACTTCACCTCAGGTACAGACATACTACTTCTTCAAGAGGTCCCAGACACACCACTCCTGCCCACTTACTATTCCAGCGGGCAACACAAAGCCAAACTACACTTCAATCTGTCTAACTGCAAAGCATGTGGATCCGCAATCGTTCTGTCAGCACGCATTGCACCATATGCAACACCACTGCCTAACCCCGACACAGAAGGCTTGATCACCGCTGTGCTACTCCATTTTCCTGGTCATCCAGCTCTTCTCATTGCATCTATCTACACACCTCCCCCCTACAGATCAACCATTGAATCCACACTGCAACCCCTGCTAGACAAATACCCCTTCCACATCCTCGGAGGCGATTTCAATGCAGTTCATCAATCTTTGATTGACAGTGTCGACATGGTCACCCCCCCCTGCTGGCCCTGGCTCAACGGTCACCTGTCAGAAACAACAGGCACACTACTTGACTGCTGGCGCACCAAACATCCGCTGGAGCGCTCTTACACAAGATATTCAACTGCATACCGCACAAGCCAGTCACGTATTGATTTCTTCCTTGCATCCCCCCTCACACTTTCTGTTTTTCCACTTTTGAGCTCTGAGATCGAATGCTGGAAGAAAACTACAGATCACCACCGAGTCAACCTCATCATGCGTTCTCCGGAACTACCAACACACTCAGAAACCCCACCAAAACCAGACCTACTGAAAAAACTGAACTCACAGGATACACAAGCACTCAAAAACAAATTGGAGCCACTGAACACTTGGTGCGCAGAGCACCTGTCACTCCTGCCTAACATGTCACCAGACACAGTCATACAATACACTGACACACTCATACACCAACTCACGTCCGCATATTACTCTTTTACAAACCCCTCTCCACACAAACCCTCAAAACTGGAACACACCTTCGCACAACTCGTCAACTCACTCCCCCCCCCCAGATGATCCCAATTTCCTGCACAAGATATCACAGCTGCATGACACATACTCCCAATGGGAAAAACAAATTTCCAAAAACAACACAACCAAGCTACACAGAGCACTAGTCAGAGGTTCACAAATCAAAAGGACACTGAATGAAGCACTGAACCCACAGTCAAAAGGAACAATGGCACTGAAAGACCCCACATCATCCGAGCCAGCAACATCAGTCCCACAGAAATGCTCCGAAATTATGTCCCACACATTATTACACCTCGGTGGTGACCCACACTTTTCCCCACCAAAACAACTGCTTGATACTCTTCTGCTCAACTCACCCCAATGCCCCAGTGAAACAAAACATTCAGCTCCCCAGCCCATGAGTTGGCAATTCTTCACACAGCTGCTTTCCTCAGCAAAGCCTACTAAGGCAGCAGGACTGGACAAGTCCAATCTGTACATTTTCCATCTCTGTCCGCAGAAAATTCAGGAGTGGCTCTGGAATGTGTGCAATCTGTTTCTGCACTCGCCACTGCCCAGACACTGGACAACAGCCCTCGTCTTCCTGCTGTACAAAAAGAAAGATGTCACAGACCCACGGAATTACAGACCAATATCACTACTCCACAGCATATATAAAATAATAGCAACACATATACGGGAACAGCTATCACACCACGTGGAGAGGCACAAAATCATGCACCACAGCCAACACAGAGGCCTGGCAGCACATCGCACGGCAGACCACATATATCACATAAAAGCACTACAAATCAAAAACAAACAAGCATATCACCTATACATCGACTTCAACAAGGCCTTCAATAGCATACCACAACAGGCACTCATCTACACACTACAATACTACATTAAAATATTCGGTTGCATGGTCCAAGAGTTATAAATCATTTTCTACCCTCTTGACCATTATTCTTGCTACACCGGGCATGTGTACACATCAAAGGCGTTTGACGCTTCCCAAAATTAAGTTGAGACCAAGGCGATTCCAGCCCATATCTGAAAATTGATATTCCTCGCAATGAGCCGCAGATATGATTCTTCAAAGTGGCCTCAGGAATCAATTTTGTTTCGCCTATATCTCCAAGAAAAATGAGGGAGACAACAAAAGAAAGGTTGATTCGTGATCCGGGAAAAATATAGGACCACTCGAAATACATCATATCAAGTGTGGCGACCTCGAAATCGAAAATCCGATCCTGAATGTCTGAAAAAATCAGATTAATTTTGCGAGTGTATAACATGAAAATTGCGGAAGCAAAGAACCCTTTTCTGATGAAAATTGACCCTTCATCGCGGTTTCCGCTAAAATATCTGGAAATAACAGTTAACCAATCGGTTACCGGAAAATGGCGAGCCAACTGACAGTGGCCGATACATTGACAATCAGAACGAAAGGCTGAAAAATTACGGAAACATTATGATAAAAAAACCCTGTTGATTCCTGATATTCTGATATATAAATCTCAGCTGGCGGCGCCTCGGTATTGAATATGGCCGCTCATAGCTGGAATGGCCAAGCCTATCACACTATCACATCAGGTTAGGTCAGGTGGATGGGAGAGCAGGATATCAGCCAATGGCGGCTTGTCGGAACATAGATACACACCCCAAGTGACCCAAAGATGGCCACGGGGGTCCGAACCAGCTTCACCCCCCTTCTCAGAGCGTTGTATCCGCTCGGAAGTCATTGAAGAGAGGACGGGAGGTCCCAAATGGGCTCCAACCCCCCCCCCCCCCCCGTGTCCCAAGGACGCATGGAGGCCCCACATACGGCGTAGGCGTCCCCCATGCCCCAAGGGAGGGGTGAGGACACTCATAATCGGTGCCCTCCGCGATATCCGGTCTCTCCTTGATCTACAACATGGACCAAGGGGATCAAAGATAGAGAAACGTCGTCGGTCGACCTAAATACGGATACCACAATGAAATATGTATGTGGAGACCGAGTGAAGGGGGTATATGGCCAATCAAGGCCCAAAAGTCCCCGGATGAACGCCCTCACCCGTCTCCCAAGCACAAAGACAAACAAAAATGCCAAGGGGGATCCATTACGGTGCTACTGCAGCCACGAAATGGACCAACACGTCCTTGACATCCAAAGAGATGTTCTTCCTCCTTAGATACTCCATCCAGACCGTGGTATACCTCGGCACAAAACTGCTCGGAGGCTCCCACCAATCCCTGGATGCGGCGAATTCCTTCCAACGGACTATATATAGCCTCCCCCAAGGCGTCCCCGGGTCTGGCTTGTCCATCAAAATCCTCTCGGCGGTGAAGTCATCGTCCTCACCCTCGTCGTCCGAGTCCACATCGCCGGCCGGGAACTCCAAGGTGACGGGACGTCCGCTGGGGTCTGGTGTTCGGGGACGAAGCTGGGTATGGTCGCGGTGCAGGATCTCGTTATCCCCCACACGAACCGCATACACATCCTGCCCGACCTTCCGAACGATTACCCCCGGCACATACCAAGACGCCTGCCGATGCCTGGACAGAACATCCTTGTGGTGCCGCTCCACCCATACGGTGTCTCTGAGAGCATATTTCTGGACTTTTCCCTGCTTGAAGTACTTGGCCCTCTTCTCATGCTCGTCCTGCAGTGCTTTGCACACCTTGGCCGCCGTGTTGTCTGCCTCAGCCATCATGGCACTCGCATCCCGGGCCACTTTGCCATGGTTCAACCACGGGAGAGTGCGTGACACTCGATCCCGTAGGAACAGGGTACAATGGGGCGACAGTCCAGTGGGCCCCGGAAGGTCGTGGTACGCCTGGAGAACTCTCCACAGCGAATTATACCAATTCCGGCCCGGTTCGTCAATGTGCAACTGGCGGAACTTCTCGAACATCTGCCGCCCGGCCACCGCAGCCCCGCCATTCGACCGGCTGTGGTACGCCACGGTCTTGGCGTGCCGAATCCCCATGTGCTTGCACATCGTCTTGAACCACGTCCCCAAAAATTGGCTGCCCCGATCGCTGCAGATGACACCTGGGACATCAAAAATCGTCAGCCAATGCCTGATCATGGCATTAGCGACGGTCTTGGCCTGCAGACCCACTCCATGCTTGTCCTTCTTGTCCTTCTTCTTAGACTTCTTGCCAGGGACCGCCACGATATACCCGCTGTGCCTATCCACCGCCAGGATGACACAGTCGTAGGTCTCTCCTTCCACGGTGACCTCCGGCATGGCAAATACATCCATGGCCACGGACCGCATAGGGGCCTCCGGTATAGCCGTATACACCAGGTTGCCAGCCGTAGAGTGGTTGGGGCTCTTCGTGGCCCGACACACGGCGCAGTCACTGCAGTACTTGTCCAGGATGGTGTGGTACCCCGGTGGGAACTTGAAGCGCCACTCCAGGTCCTGCTGCATTCTGTGCTGACCAGGATGCATGAGCTGGGCATTATGCCAGTGGTCAATGAGCTCCTCCATGCGGTTCTCAGGAACCACTAGCTTGTCCTTGAGGAATAATTTGTCCCCATCCTCGGTCAAGCCCTCAGGCCATTCGTCGTCCGACGGGGCGCTTACGGCATTCCAGTACCTGCTCCAGTGGCGGGATGCCGCATAGTCATCCGACCAGTCTTCTGTGAGCACCGACCTGACTAGCTCTACGGGGGCCACCATCCATCGCTCAAGGGTTTCCTCTCGAATGGCTTGGACTCGGGCGCCCCGGAACTTGGCCAGGTCTGTACGGTTTGCCATCACCACAAAGCACTTGACCCCCTCTTGCTCCATGGCCTTCTCCATCTCGATGATGCGCTTGGCCTCCTCGGTCTCCTTGGCGTCCCCATGGCTGGATATGTCCATCCATGCCTTGCCCGCGGGGTAGGCCCATCGACTGAGGCAATCTGCCACAGTGTTGTCCTTCCCCGGGACGTACACGACGCTGAGGTCGAACTTGGCGAACATCTCATGCCATTGGGCCCTCCTTGCCGCCGGTCCCGAGGGGGTGTCGACGTGCTCCTTGTGCGAGCTCTGTAAGGACTGATGGTCCGTACAAACCACCACCGGTTGCAATCCGATGTGGCCAGACCACTTCCTGAGCGCACAAACAATGGCGTACATCTCCTTCTCCCACGCGGTCCAGGTTCGGCGTTGGCCCTCGGCCAGGATCCGGCTCCAAAACGCCACGGGTACGTGTGACCCGTCGTCCCGGATCTGCTTGAGGACTGCCCCTACAGCATAGTCCGAGGCGTCCGTCCGTAGCACGAATCCCTTGTCCGGGTCCACCAGGAATAGCCCCAGCTGCCCCAGGAGTCGCTCCTTCAGGCGGCTGAACGCATCTTCGGCCTCAGGGGTCCAGGCAAGCTTCTTCTTGCTCCCCTTCCGGCCATCGAACTGGCCCACCTGCAGCATCTTGTGCAGCGGCCCTGATAGTTCTGCATACATTCGGACATAGCCTGAATAGTAATTGCAGAACCCGGTGAAGGACCGGAGTTCGCTGATGGTCCCGAGCTTTTCCCAGTGGTGCAGGGACGCCAGCTTCCCAGGCATGGGACGGCTTTGCCCGTGACCAACCACGTGACCCGCAAACTCCACTTCCTTCACGAAGAGCGAGGCCTTGGTGGGCTTGCACACCATGTTGTGCTTGTCCAACTCGCTGAGCACTCGGCGCAGATCCTTCTCATGCGCTTCGATGACCTCGTCCTCAGTCATGTCCTCCGTGCCGGTCCCGATGATGATGTCATCCACAAAGGGGTCGGCACAGTGCCGGACAGGACCGAGTAGGTCCTCCATCATGCGCTGGAAAGCGGCGTTGCCATTCTTGGCGCCCATAGGCACCACTGATGACGGCAACGCTAAGAAGAGGAGCCGTTTCATGAGGATGGCCCGCAAATTGCGGAACAAGGGGTTCGAGGTGACCTGTCCCGCGGAGTTCTGACGGGGACGCTCTGGTGGCACCCAAGGCCTGGTGTTTTGGGTACGTATCCGACTAGGGGGACGCGAATACCTGGGGGTATTGGACACTGGCACCACCATATCTATAGTGGCCAAGAAAATTTTACCTTGTGGGAGCCTGAAGAACACCATGACCACCGCTGCGATACGCATGGGGGATGGACATGTGGTGCACAGCTGTGGGGACTGTGAAGTGGAGGTACCTATGGGCTCCCGGACTATCGCCCATCGGTTCTATGTGATGGACACTGAGGCCTTCGACTTTGTACTGGGGACTGACTTCTTCGTACAGCACTCCCAGATAAAATCCCTGACGCTGCAAGCGCCCTACCTCCTCTACGTGGACCACGGCAGTGGCAGAGAGTCTGTGCCACTGGAGCAGTCGGAACATACCTCGAGTTACCTGAGGCTATCGAAGGAGGAGCCCTCGAACATGATGGCAGCCTCCAAAACTGAGGACTATCAACTGTTTGGGGAAGTTCTAGACCAGGGTCTGAAGGAGTTGGGTTACTCTCGAGAAGACCTGAGTGTGGAGTTGTTCGCCAGCGACAAGCAGCATGTACTGGACCTTTACTGCAGCAAGGGGAAGAACTGCAGCTACAAATTTTACTGGCCCTCTTTCGGGATGGCCTACGGGAACCCCAGGTTCAGTGAACTGGGGAAGGTGCTGACCAAGGTGGCCTTGGAACGTTCCCGTATGGTCCTGTGTTCCCCCGATTGGGGAGCCCATGGGGGCAACGAATACTGGCGAAACCTCCTGGACAGGCTGACTATCAGCTCTGTTCGTTTGCCTGATGAGGCCATCTACGTGCCTCTGGGTCGTAAGACGCCTATTGGGAAACCCGGATGGGGGAGTATGCTGAGCGTGGTGGACGGAAGTCTTACCTCCATCCCCTGGGAGGATCTGGACCAGACTCTGGTCAAGGCTATACAACGAGAAAAGGACAGACTCGCCTTGGGTGACTTGAAGGATCGCCTACGACCTCAAGATGCTATTGAGACTACACCCGGAGGAGATGAGTACGTCGTGACTGACACCAACGCCCCCAACTCTCCCTGTCATGTACCTGTTTCTGATGGAGTCTCTGAGTGTGGACTATCTGAGCTACCTAGCTCTATCCACTCAGACGACGAAACTGAGCACGACGCCTTCTTCGTGCAGACCTGTGTGGAGGAAGTGGAGAACGCCGAGTACTTCGCCCCGCTGAAACCCCTACTCTCCATGAGGGTGGAAGACCCCGTGGACGAGGAGCTGGACGCTCGATCCAGGCCCAGGGAGTATGTGGATTCCAAGAGGAAGTTGGTGGCGAAAAAGCTATGCTACGCGAAGCCTACCCGCAGCGCATGGTCACTGAAGCAAGGACGTATGGGAGACCTAATCCAATTGAAGGAGGACCTCGAACAGAAGATCACCACCTGGCAAAGGGAGGTAGATCTTAAGCTCATGAAGAGCGTGTGGGGCGCCCATGTGAGGAACCCAGAGGAGGACGACCTCTCGGAGGAATGTGTATGTGAACCCCCTCGAGCGTGCCTATGTTGCCATCGTCCACCGGAGATGGTTGAACAAGACCTTCTATATGCCTACCAAGGGCTGAAGGATGCTACCGCGGGCGAAGAGTCGGTGGAGGACCACCTCCTGACGTCTATTCAGGGGGCAAGCAACTTACACTCTGACGAGGACATGGAGGACAAGATCAAGGTATTGGACCCGCGGGTACAGAAGCTTTTAAGGACCTATCTGGAGGTGTTCGGAGAACTACCCCCTGCAGCCTCATGTGACAAGCTGGTACAGATGGACCTCGAGCTGAAACCCGAGTTCGTGGGTCACAAGATCCGGAGGAGACCCTATCCAGCTCCTAAAGAGCAGGCCGACGAGATTGAGCGACAGATACAAGAATGTATCGACGCTGGCCTAGTCCTGGAGTACAAGGACGGGGACTACCCCCTACACTGCAGCCCCTGTTTCCTGGTGGCTAAACCTGGGTCTACAGCCAAACGGCTGGTAGTGGACTACGGAGTGCTGAACAAGAAGACGCTGAACCACTCAGGGTCCATTCCCAATATGGAGTCTACCCTGGAGAAGATAGCCTCCTGTCGCTACAAGACCAAGATGGACAAGAGGAGCGGATTCTGGCAAGTGGACCTGACGCCCAATGCACAGGAACTACTGGCCTTCATCACCCCTCAGGGGAGGGTGTTCAAGTGGAAGGTCATGCCGTTTGGCGTGGCTAACGCTCCCGCTCTATTCCAAGAGCTGATGAACAAGATCTTGTCCATCCTAAGAAGGAGACCTAAGGTGCAGGAGCTCATATCCCGTGGTGCTCAGATGGAGGCTCACATCGACGATGTATGCCTCGGGACCAAAACCCAGGTGGATCACCTAATCCTCTTGGGTGAGTTCTTTGCGGTCTGCCAGGAGAACCACACACGACTCAAGCTGGAGAAGTGTGAGTTCATGCAGGAGACCATGCAGTACCTGGGGTTTGACGTTGGCTATGGATGGTGGACCCCAGCGGCCTCTAAGGCCAAACCCCTGATGGATGCCAAGGTACGACACGAAGACCCCAAGAAAGGACTTCATGATGTACGCATTTTCATTGGGGCGTGCAACTTCTATCGCCGCCACATCAAAAACTTCACCTACACCAGCGCCGTTCTGACGGACTTGATCAAGAAGAGTACTACTTGGCGCTGGGGCCCACAAGAGCAACAAGCGTTTGACGAGCTCAAAGACAAGGTAGCCAACGCTAAGTGCTTGGGCGTGCCTGGGGCACGAGGGGAGATTATCCTGGTGACCGACGCCAGCAATGTGGGCGGTGGTGGAACGTTGTTCCAATGGCAAGCACTAGAGAAGGAGGAGTTCGACTCGGGAATTTCCCAATGGGGGACGGAAGGTCTCAACCGCGATGGAACCCTCAAGCACAGCTACCCTGACGACAAGTGGGTCCTAGTACCTCTGGGCCACTGGAACTGGAAGTGGAACCAGGCCAGGGGGAACTACTCCACCTATGAGCAGGAACTGCTCGCGGGCATGCTGGTGCTATCCTCACAAGCACGACTGTTGGGGAGTAACCCTGTGGTCTGGCTGTGCGACCAAGAACCGGTCCGCAGTTTCCAGAAGGGCCCCCCACCTGAGAAGGCCAAGCTACGGCGCTGGTGGACCTACCTCAGTCAACTACGGCTGACGGTACACCATATCCAGGGAGTGAAGAACGAGTGTGCCGACTACATCAGCCGCAACAACTTCGACGCCCTGATTGGTGCCTGGTCTGAAGCGCTCGCTAAGGAGGCGTTCAGCCGTACGGACGTCCACTTGGACCTCAACATGACGATGATACGCCCAGAAAAGTTTATAGTGTTTTCAGCACTGTGTTTTTGCTTCTCCTGCTGCTTGTTGTTGCTGTAGGGTGTCCTGCTGCTGGTTTTGGATGATGAAAAGCTTTTGTTTGTTGAAATACAGTAAAGCCAACTCAATCCAGGATAGCCCAAGCCAATAGTATGCAAGGAGAAGGTAATTCAGGATCAAAGCATGAAGGGCTGCAGTGTAAACAGTGAAAGATGATTGGATATTCACAGAAACTACAGCTCAGGTCACATATGAATGCATATTCACAAAGATAGCTGAAATGCTTTAGGAAAAGAGTTAGAAAACTGCCTCAGGATCACTCTCTCTCCATAGTGCCATCTTAGGAGATGTGCACTCTTTGTTTTGGGTCCCATATGTGCTGAGGTGGCATGGTATGTGGCGATGAGGTCACTGCCATGTCACATGGGATCTTCCTACTTAGCTAGGCTGACCAGGAATTGAACCCAGGACCTCTCAAAAAGAGGTGCCTAGCCCCCTATGGTGCATACCACTAGGGCAGATAAGTATTAATGGAAAAACATAGATAAATTCATAGACTCTACCTTAGGTATGTCAGTGCTCAGTCAACTCAGGAAAAGATATTTTACTTCTGATTGAAAGGGGATTAAGGGGTCCACTCCATATCCTGATTGGGTGTTTGGTTCCATAGGTCAACATGTGTTTTCACCACTTTTGGCTGGACCAATACTAAGATAAAAATGCAGGGATGCTCAGTGCATCTCTAATACAACTAGAGTATGTCCCAAAGCAATGGAAAAGCACTTTTTCTTACTCCCCCCTTGTGCTGTGGTGGCCACCACTGTCGCATTTTAGGAAAGAGAAATTTTTCTTGGCCTTTCCTTGGTTTCCACATCTACTTTAAAATACCCACAGTCTCCCTCACACTAAAAAAATGGGCGCTCACCATGGCTGGCGTCCTTTTGCTGCTCTGATTGTACAGTTTCCTACAGAAGACTCAGCGCTCTTGGCGCTGCCGGGGCTCCTGTGGCTTGGTTGGGTTAGATTGGGAGCATGCCAAACATGTGCATATGCATCCCTCCCTCCAAGACGCAGCGTCGACACAACCCAAACGCAAGACACATTATACACACTCGCATGGGTTCTCGTAAACCTGCTGGCGACCTGTGACCTGTCTTAGGGCGAAGGGAGTCGAACGAAAATTAAATTTGCCCCTTGGTGGGGTCTTGGTTCTGCTCAGTCTCTCCAGGCACCTGCGTTTCGGCCCGAACACGGCCTACTCAGCGAGGCTGCGCGTGGGTATCTGCAGAGGCAGGAATGGGAGGAATATGGACGAATCCACGCAAAAACGAAGCGACGACACCAAAATCCGTCAAATGACGGCGTAGAATTTTTCTGAAACGACACACCTGAGCAGAATCCAATTGTGCATCAGAAGCACATTTTTTTTAGAAATTATAGTCATCTCTGGATTTTTTAAATCCAGAAATTCATACGCATAAAATGGCGGCGCGCAGGAGCGGCTCCTAGCGAAGCGCCGGAAAATGGAAAAAAAATGGAATTATAAACGTATGTATCACGTAGTCTTGAGAATGGCGAGACACACATTAATAAACAAACATACAGATTCCACCCACACTAATAGAAGCTTCAAAAATTCAAGAATTGGAAAATCAATTGAAAAGACTTCAATGAATCAGGTATAAACTACAGGTATGCTTGTCTCGCATGCCGCATACACATTGCTCGTCTCGTGTCTCCGTGAACGAGTCGTGTAGCAGCGCTAACAACGATAACCACGATAGGACGCGGTAGAGGGATTGATTAGAAAGATTGCAGATGATTAGCGGTCAGATCAGGGTGATTAGTCATACACACAAGTGCATAGCAACGTTCTTCGCGTGCGCCCCTTTTGTACTCTCACCTTGCTTCACTTCCCAGCGGTAGGTAAGGTAGGTACGCCCAGGCGGGGCCACCCCCTGGTGGAGTCAAGATTTACGCGAAGATGGGCAGGTTTGCCCAAGTTGGACGTGCATACTCGTGCATGCACACACGCATTAAAGGGTAGGCCACGCGAAGTGCGCACGGTAAACCTTGTTTAGGCTACCCAGGGGCTCCTCGGTACGTTTTTTAAGAGAACCGGAGGAGTCCCTTAACGCTTGCTTGCTTGATAAGGGTAGCTGCTCCATGCAGCGTGTTTGCGGACAGCGTATTATAGGGCACACTGAGAAGGGTATAATACCTGGAGTGTGCCTTGGTTCCTCCGCCGCAAACGCCCTTTCATTTGCCTTTGTTTTACAGGTGGGCAGGTAGGGTGAGTGGTGCAGCAGCATTTTTTTATGCCCTGCTAAACAGGGGCGCAGATCACACAAACAAGTAACTCCGCTCCGCCTGTGGCAGAGCAGGGAGTCCGCCTTCATCGACATCTGCGCCTTGCACACGTGAGCACTCCTTCCCTCCAAGCCCTTGCAGGGGAAACGCGTTGTGGCGTCCCCTGTGAGGCCACAGTTGCTTAGCAGCGCTGTGTTCTCTTGTCATTTCACAGGTGGGTCGCTAGGACCCATGAGACCATCCTCTTCGCAACGCCAAGTAGAGTGTGCGTGTAGGAGTGGTAGTCCTGCGTGGGGGCTAGAGCCAGTTGCCCAGTGCTCGCCCACCAGGATGGTGCCACTGTAGGGTGTGTAGGACCTGTAGGGGGCGTGTCACTGTCCCACCCTTTTCCCGCAATTTTAGCTGGGTTGGTGGGCTGTGACAGTGGTTAGGTCAGTGTTTTGGCCACATAGCAAACAGGCGTTTTGTATGCCTCCATAGCTTTTGGCCACCCCTCCCTGTAGTAGACAGATAGGTAGGGAAAACAATACCTGGATTAGCACGCTGGGTATTCCCCCAAGGTTTTGCGCCAGCACAGAAATTGGGCGCATAGGGGAGGGGAGACCCGGGGCGTACCCCGTGGCATCAATAAGCCAACCCTCCAGGTTTAGCAAGGGCGCAGACTTGGGTATAATTAGGACACCACTTCTGCGGCTTGCTCTCAGGACCTTAGGACTAGCACACTCACACATACGCTTTGGCAGGTAAGGGTAAGGTTCAGTCCCTAGCTTTCGTCTTGGAGGCAAGCGTCTCAGCGAGCCTCAGCAACTCACCAAGGTTGTTCTGGGACAAGTAGTCAACCAGAACTGAGTTTAGGCGTCCCTCAGGTAGAACAAATGCAGAGAAGGGCTTTCCAGGTGGCCTCTTCGACTCCAAACCCTTCCCAGAGGGTGAGGAAGCGCCAACCCTGGCGATAGCGGTGGAGTAGGACAGACTTCACCGGGTAGAAGCCCTCCTTAGCCATCTCTTCGGCGTTCATGTCGGGGAGTTCACCTTCAACTTCCATAGGGCTGGCAGCCCCTTGTAGGTCCAGAGCGGCGATTTCCTCGTCGTTCAGCTCCCACTCCTCCCCACAGAGGTCTTCAGGATCATGGTAGCGCTTCAGGTGTTGAGCGGCGCACACCAGGGTCCCCCCTAGACGGGGAGAACACCGCACGGTGATACGGTGTCCATCCACTAATAGGATCTTGTACGGCCCGAAGTATGGGTCATCGCTGGTAGAGCGTGGCCAGGCGGGTAGTCGACTGTGGTGCACCAGCACCCAGTCCCCCTCTTGGAAGGTGGCCGGTACACGGTGCTTGTTCTTCTTGTTCCACTGACGCTCCCTCACTCTCTGGAGCATAGCCTTGGCCTTGTCCACCTTCGCTTGTTGCTCTTGTACCCATTCACCCACAGGAGAATGGGTGTCCTCTGGATAGGGGGCATGTAGGAACCACGCCGGGCGCCCCATGAATAGCTCATGTGGCGAGTAGCCAGTAGCTGAACTCTCTTGGGAGTTCATCATCAAGGATATGACGGGGAGTAGTCTCACCCAGTCTCTGGTGCGTTCAGTTTTGCACCATATCCTGACGTTCTCCTTCAGGACACGAATCTGTCGCTCACATAGGGGGTTGCTCGTGTGAGAGTAGGGAATCCCCGTAGACACCTGGACATTGAGGGACCTCAGGACCCTCTTGTACCAGGCAGTATCTGAGCGTACTCGTACGTCCTCATCGGAGTTGATCTCCTTGGGCGCCCCATAGACACAAAACCACTCCTCCAGGAGTATCTTGATAGTCTCCTCTCCGGTAATGTGCTTGGTACATGGGAACACCCTGGTAAACCTGGTCAACCCACAGGTTACCACGAGGGCGAAGTCATAGCCCCCGAACTTCGGCATCTCCGTGTAGTCGACGTATAGAACACTGTTAGCACAGTGAGGGATGGGCAGGGTCGAGTAGAGACCTCTGTCCCTGATATCCCCTGGTTTACAGGACCTGCACGGGCACTTGTCCACGATAGGCAGGAGCGTCTTCCGCAGCTGGTCGTCAGTCCACGTAGTGTGGAACCACTGCTTGAACAGCCTCAGGGTACGGTCAGCACCCACATGACCACTGGACTCATGGGTCCACTTCAGCAGCGCTGGGACTCGGTCACTAGGCACCACGATGCGGTCCTCGTGCCAGAGGTAGCTCTTGTCCCGCTTCCACTGATCTTGGTTGACCAGGAGGGGTTCAAGGCGTTTCTCCAGGCGCCGGTAGATATCCCCAAACTCCTGTAGGTACTCCGATTGTTGGAGTCCATCCAGGGGGCGTATCATGGTCATGTTCAGGTCCAGGTGTACGTCCATACGGCTGAACGCCTCCTTAGCCAGCACTTCAGACCGGGCACCAATCAGGGCGTCGAAGTTGTTGCGGCTGATGTAGTCGGCACACTCGTTCTTCACTCCCTGGATGTGGTGTACCGTCAGCCGTAGTTGACTGAGGTAGGTCCACCAGCGACGTAGCTTGGCCTTCTCAGGTGGGGGACCCTTCTGGAAACTGCGGACCGGTTCTTGGTCGCATAGCCAGACCACAGGGTTACCCCCCAACAGTCGTGCTTGTGAGGATAGCACCAGCATACCCGCGAGCAGTTCCTGCTCATAGGTGGAGTAGTTCCCCCTGGCCTGGTTCCACTTCCAGTTCCAGTGGCCCAGAGGTACTAGCACCCACTTGTCGTCAGGGTAGCTGTGCTTGAGGGTTCCATCTCGGTTGAGACCTTCCGTCCCCCATTGGGAAATGGCCGAGTCGAACTCCTCCTTCTCTAGTGCTTGCCATTGGAACAACGTTCCACCACCGCCCACATTGCTGGCGTCGGTCACCAGGATAATCTCCCCTTGTGCCCTAGGCACGCCCAAGCACTTAGCGTTGGCTACCTTGTCTTTGAGCTCGTCAAACGCTTGTTGCTCTTGTGGGCCCCAGCGCCAAGTAGTACTCTTCTTGATCAAGTCAGTCAGTACAGCGCTGGTGTAGGTGAAGTTTTTGATGTGGCGGCGATAGAAGTTGCACGCCCCAATGAAACTGCGTACATCATGAAGTTCTTTCTTGGGGTCTTCGTGTCGTACCTTGGCATCCATCAGGGGTTTGGCCTTAGAGGCCGCTGGGGTCCACCACCCATAGCCAACGTCAAACCCCAAGTACTGCATGGTCTCCTGCATGAACTCACACTTCTCCAGCTTGAGTCGTGTGTGGTTCTCCTGGCAGACCGCAAAGAACTCACCCAAGAGGATTAGGTGATCCTCCTGGGTTTTGGTCCCGAGGCATACATCGTCGATGTGAGCCTCCATCTGGGCCGCACGGGATATGAGCTCCTGCACCTTAGGTCTCCTTCGTAGGATGGACAAGATCTTGTTCATCAGCTCTTGGAATAGAGCGGGTGCGTTAGCCGCGCCAAATGGCATGACTTTCCACTTGAATACCCTCCCCTGAGGGGTGATGAAGGCCAGTAGTTCCTGCGCGTTGGGCGTCAGGTCCACTTGCCAGAATCCACTTCGCTTGTCCATCTTGGTCTTGTAGCGACAGGAGGCTATCTTCTCCAGGGTAGACTCCATATTGGGAATGGACCCTGAGTGGTTCAGCGTCTTACTGTTCAGCTCTCCATAGTCCACTACCAGCCGTTTGGCTGTAGACCCAGGTTTAGCCACCAGGAAACAGGGGCTGCAGTGTAGGGGGTAGTCCCCGTCCTTGTACTCCAGGACTAGGCGAGCGTCGATACATTCTTGTATCTGTCGCTCAATCTCGTCGGCCTGCTCTTTAGCAGCTGGATAGGGTCTCCTCCGGATCTTGTGACCCACAAACTCGGGTTGCAGCTTGAGGTCCATCTGTACCAGCTTGTCGCATGAGGCTGGAGGGGGTAGTTCTCCGAACGACTCCAGATAGGTCCTTATCAGCTTTTGTACCCGCGGGTCCAGTACCTTGATCTTGTCCTCCATGTCCTCGTCGGAGTGTAAGTTGCTTGCCCCTTGAATAGACGGCGGGAGGTGGTCCTCCACCGATTCTTCGCCCGCGGTCGCATCCTTCAGCCCTTGGTAGGCATATAGAAGGTCTTGCTCGACCATCTCCGGTGGACGATGGCAACATAGGCACGCTCGAGGGGGTTCACATACACATTCCTCCGAGAGGTCGTCCTCTTCTGGGGTCCTCACATGGGCACCCCATACGCTCTTCATGAGCTTGAGATGTACCTCCCTTTGCCAGGTGGTGATCTTCTGTTCGAGGTCCTCCTTCAGTTGGGATAGGTCTCCCATACGTCCTTGCTTCAGTGGCCAGGAGCTGCGGGTAGGCTTCGCGTAGCATAGTTTTTTCGCCACCAACTTCCTCTTGGAATCCACATACTCCCTGAGCCTGGATCGAGGGTCCAGCTCTTCATCCACGGGGTCTTCCACCCTCATGGAGAGTAGGGGTTTTAGTGGGGCGACATACTCGGTGTTCTCCACTTCCTCCACCGCGGTCTGCACGAAGAAGGCGTCGTGCTCAGTTTCGTCGTCTGAGTGGATAGAGCTAGGTAGCTCAGATAGACCACACTCAGAGACTCCATCAGGAACAGGTACATGACAGGGAGAGTTGGGGGCGTTGGTGTCAGTCACGACGTACTCATCTCCTCCGGGTGTCGTTTCAACAGCATCTTGAGGTCGTAGGCGATCCTTCAAGTCACCCAAGGCGAGTCCATCGCTTTCTCGTTGTATAGCCTGGACCAGAGCAGGGTCCAGGTCTTCCCAGGGGATGGTGGTAAGACTTCCGTCCACCACGCTGAGCATACTCCCCCATCCGGGCTTCCCAATGGGCGTCTTGCGTCCGAGAGGCACGTAGATGGCCTCATCAGGTAATCGCACCGAGCTGATAGTCAGCTTGTCAAGGAGGGTTCGCCAGTACTCGTTGCCCCCATGGGCTCCCCAATCGGGGGAACACAGGACCATACGGGAACGTTCCAAGGCCACCTTGGTCAGTACCTTCCCCAGTTTACTGAATCAGGGGTTCCCGTAGGCCATCCCGAAAGAGGGCCAGTAAAATTTGTAGCTGCAGTTCTTCCCCTTGCTGCAGTATAGGTCCAGTACATGCTGCTTGTCGCTGGCGAACAGCTCCACACTTAGGTCTTCTCGAGAGTAACCCAACTCCTTCAGACCTTGGTCTAGGACTTCCCCCAATAGTTGATAGTCCTCAGTTTTGGAGGCTGCCATCATGTTCGAGGGCTCCTCCTTCGATAGTCTCAGGTAACTCGAGGTATGTTCCGACTGCTCCAGTGGCACAGACTCTCTGCCACTGCCGTGGTCCACGTACAGGAGGTAGGGCGCTTGCAGCGTCAGGGATTGTATCTGGGAGTGCTGCACGAAGAAGTCAGTACCCAGTACAAAGTCGAAGGCATCAGTGTCCATCACATAGAACCGATGGGCGATAGTCCTGGAGCCCATAGGTACCTCCACTTCACAGTCCCCGCAGCTGTGCACCACATGTCCATCCCCCATGCGTATAGCGGCGGTGGTCATGGTGTTCTTCAGGCTCCCACAAGGTAAAATTTTCTTAGCCACTATCGATATTGTGGCACCAGTATCCAGTACCCCCAGGTATTCACGTCCCCCTAGTCGGATACGTACCCAAAACACCAGATCTTGGGTGCCACCAGAGCGTCCCCGTCAGAATTCCGCGGGACAGGTCACCTCGAACCCCTTGTTCCACAATTTGCGGGCCATCCTCATGAAACAGCTTCGCTTCTTGGCGTTGCCGTCATCACCACCTTCATGCTCACGCTTGGCTCCTTGTTCTTGCTGGGCCTGCGTCGGTGAGCGTGTGGTAGGTCCAGACTGCCCTCCAGAGGGCTCGGAGTTCCCCCCTGGAGTAGGGCTGGGGTTACCTCCGTTCTTGTCCTTGTTCTTGTTGTCGTTCTGGCGGTTAGCGCCTCCTCCTCGTCCGCCTTGACCCTTGTCTTGACCACCTTGACCACGTCCTTTCGACTTGCCCTTGCCGGAGTCGTTGCCTTTGGCCTTGCCTCCACCTTTGCCTGAGCTTTTGCCAGGATCTTCCCCCTTAAGCTTCGCCGATAGGCGTTGCTTATGGTAGCACTCGTCCTCGTAGTGCTTCCGCTTACCGCAGAATGCACACGTGATGGTGCAGCGGTAATGATCCGGCAGCTTCACTTTGGCGCCGGTGATGTTCTCCTGCTGCTTCCCCTGGACGACGAAGCAGTCTCGCTGCTCGCAGTCAGAGGCGTGCTGCAGGTGGCCCTGCTCGTCTCTGGCATCACACCAGAATAGCTCCTTCACGTTCTCCATTAGGCGGGCGTGGGCGTGTTTGGGGGTAGTCCCCTGCCCAGGTCGGGACCCTTGGTACCCTTTGCCTCCAGAACCTCCACCACCAGGACGGTAGTGGTTCAGGTGCTGGTCGCTCTCCTTCTCCAGCGCCATCTCCAGGAGCAGCACGCATAGATCCTCGTAGCGGAGGGATCTAGCCTTGCGCTCAGCCGTCAGACGGCACTCGTCCCATAGCTCTCGGGGGAGCTTGGAGCACAACCAAAACAGCAGGTCGTCGCTGCTGTAGGAACCGGGCGTCAGTCGTCCAGCCCAGTGGTCCAGGTCCGCCAACAGCTCGGAGACCCTGCCGGGTTTGGGGTTGTTGGGCAGGACGGGCAGGTTCTGGATCTCGGCCCTGATGGAGAGGTCGGTCTCGTAGGTTGGGTACTGCCTCTCCAGGGCAACCAACACATCGGCAAAGGTGGCGGAGTTAGTGACGATCTGCCTGACCTGCTTCTCCAGGTACTTCGTCTTGCAGCACTGCAGGAGCAGGTCGCACTTCACTCGCCCACTCGCGTGGGTTTGGCCGGTCAGTCGTAGGAACCGGCCAAAGTTCTCAGCGAACTCGCTGAGGTCCTTGCCTGTGAATTCAGGCAGGTTCACCACTATCTTGGAGGTGGCAATAGCCTTCGCCTCCTGAGCTCGGCGTCCTTCAGGGCGTCGGGTCTTCTTCTTCTTCTTCTTCTTCTTCTTACCCTTGGGGTCCTCGGGGTCCTCAGGGTCTTCGTCATCCGATGGCGAAGAAGAAGTCATCGACGGCGGCCCATCATCGGAGGGGTCTCCGCCTAGATCACTGGAGCCATAAGGCTCCACGTCCGTCATAGCCCTTAGGGCTGTCAGCCCCAGCTGGTCCAGCTCGGCCCTCGTCGAGTTCGTCACGTGACTGTAGGGCGGCTGGGCTGTCCTCGGGACGAATGGACTTCTTGGTACCGCTGCAGGAGTCGGCATCGGTCGGCTCCTCAGGCTCCCCAGGGTATTTGTCAGCCCTGCCGCCAGGTGGTTAGCCTGTACTCGGTGGGGTGACATTCCCACCGTCGTAGGTGACGCATGGGACGGGATCATCAGGGGCTGCAGTTTCTCCCTGATCTCTTGCGTGAGGTCGCTCACGATTTGCGAAGTGGCTCCTCGGAGCACCTCATTGATCTCCGACTGCGTCAGGGACCTGTTGGAGGATCTTCCCGATCCTCTACTCCTGCCTCCCAGAGACTCTGGTCCTCTCCTCAACCCACTCAGGGGTGCATACCCAGGTGCACACCCAGGAGCATACCCAGGAACTTCCATGTAGGTTCCAGTGGCGTGGAGTGGATGGGGATGGTCAGCCGCATACCAACGCGGCGCAGAGCTGGAAGCCACCGGCTCACTGGCAGTAGTTGCCTCAAGGAGCGCAGTGGTAGGTGGGCCCATGCCATAGGCGGGGTAGTGAGGCATGCCAGTAAAGCCTGTGCCCTCTGCCATAGGCGGGTTGGTTGTGGAAGTGGATGTAGCGGCGGCTGGGAGTGTGGTGGTTATGGGAGAGGGTGATGCATGGAGGCCAGAAGCGCTTGGTGCGCCATCGAAGGTAGGGACATCCGTCGGGTCTTGCCCTTGCTCCTCTCCTTCGTCTGCTCCTTCTCCAGCATCCTTCTCGCTCTCGTTCCCTCTCTTCCTCTTCACAGGCTGAGGTTGAGAGACCACTTCCTTGACTGTCAGGTCCCCGAAGGCCGTCTGGAGGCCATCCA
The DNA here is from genome assembly GCA_964036045.1 of Eutreptiella sp. 'Long Island Sound 2002'. Taxonomy (NCBI): domain Eukaryota; phylum Euglenozoa; class Euglenophyceae; order Eutreptiales; family Eutreptiaceae; genus Eutreptiella; species Eutreptiella sp. 'Long Island Sound 2002'. The sequence goes on from OZ038381.1 coordinate 175,952,553, forward strand.
GGGAGTCCTCCGCCGTATCCACTGGCCCATGTAAGGGCTCCACCGAAGGTACAGCGTCAGGCGCCGGCCTTGCCGGTGCCTCAGGCGCTGGCGCTGTGTTCACATCGGCGTCCACTCTTCCTGGATCCATCTTAATCCGCCCTTCTGCTTATGTTTGCCTGCTCGGAGCACTGGTTGTACGGCGCGGGGTCGCTGCCGGTGCACAGAGACAGGCTGCCTCTTGCTACCAGAAAAGTTTATAGTGTTTTCGCCACTGTGTTTTTGCTTCTCCTGCTGCTTGTTGTTGCTGTAGGGTGTCCTGCTGCTGGTTTTGGATGATGAAAAGCTTTTGTTTGTTGAAATACAGTAAAGCCAACTCAATCCAGGATAGCCCAAGCCAATAGTATGCAAGGAGAAGGTAATTCAGGATCAAAGCATGAAGGGCTGCAGTGTAAACAGTGAAAGATGATTGGATATTCACAGAAACTACAGCTCAGGTCACATATGAATGCATATTCACAAAGATAGCTGAAATGTTTTGGGAAAAGAGTTAGAAAACTGCCCCAGGATCACTCTCTCTCCATAGTGCCCTCTTAGGAGATGTGCACTCTTTGTTTTGGGTCCCATATGTGCTGAGGTGGCATGGTATGTGGCGATGAGGTCACTGCCATGTCACATGGGATCTTCCTACTTAGCTAGGCTGACCAGGAATTGAACCCAGGACCTCTCAAAAAGAGGTGCCTAGCCCCCTATGGTGCATACCACTAGGGCAGATAAGTATTAATGGAAAAACATAGATAAATTCATAGACTCTACCTTAGGTATGTCAGTGCTCAGTCAACTCAGGAAAATATATTTTACTTCTGATTGAAAGGGGATTAAGGGGTCCACTCCATATCCTGATTGGGTGTTTGGTTCCATAGGTCAACATGTGTTTTCACCACTTTTGGCTGGACCAATACTAAGATAAAAATGCAGGGATGCTCAGTGCATCTCTAATACAACTAGAGTATGTCCCAAAGCAATGGAAAAGCACTTTTTCTTACTCGCCCCCTGGATGGACTCCAACAATCAGAGTACCTGAAAGAGTTTGGGGATATCTACAAGCGCCTGGAGAAACGCCTTGAACCCCTCCTGGTCAACCAAGACCAGTGGAAGAGGGACAAGAGCTACCTCTGGCACGAGGACCGCATTGTGGTACCCAGTGACAGAGTCCCAGCGCTGCTGAAATGGACCCATGAGTCCAGCGGTCATGTGGGTGCTGACCGTACCCTGAGGCTGTTCAAGCAGTGGTTCCACACTACGTGGACTGACTACCAACTGCGGAAAACCCTCCAGCCTATCGTGGACAAGTGCCCGTGCAGTTCCTGTAAACCAGGGGATATCAGGGACAGATGTCTCTACTCGACCCTGCCCATCCCTCACTGTGCTAACAGTGTTCTATACGTCGACTACACGGAGATGCCGAAGTTCGGGGGCTATGACTTCGCCCTCGTGGTAACCTGTGGGTTGACCAGGTTTACCAGGGTGTTCCCATGTACCAAGCGCATTACCGGGGAGGAGACTATCAAGATACTCCTGGAGGAGTGGTTTTGTGTCTATGGGGCGCCCAAGGAGATCAACTCCGATGAGGACGTACGAGTACGCTCAGATACCGGTTGGTACAAGAGGGTCCTGAGATCCCTCAATGTCCAGGTGTCTACGGGGATTCCCTACTCGCACACGAGCAACCCCCTATGTGAGCGACAGATCCGTGTCCTGAAGGAGAATGTACGGATATGGTGCAAAACTGAACGCACCTGAGACTGGGTGAGACTACCCCCCGTCATATCCTTGATGATGAACTCCCAAGAGAGTTCAGCTACTGTCTGCCCGCCGCATGAGCTATTCCTAGGGCGCCCGGCATGGTTCCTACATGCCCCCTATCCAGAGGACACCCATTCTTCTGTGGGTGAATGGGTCCAAGAGCAACAAGCGAAGGTGGACAAGGCCTAGGCTATGCTCCAGAGAGTGAGGGAGCGTCAGTGGAACAAGAAGAACAAGCACCGAGTACCGCCCACTTACCAAGAAGGGGACTGGGTGCTGGTGCACCACAGTCGACTACCCGCCTGGCCACGCTCTACCAGCGATGACCCATACTTCGGGCCGTACAAGATTCTATCTGTGGATGGACACCGTATCACCGTGCGGTGTTCTCCCCGTCTAGGGGGGATCCTGGTGTGCGCTGCTCAACACCTGAAGCGTTACCATGATCCTGAAGACCTCTGTGGGGAGGAGTGGGAGCTGAACGACGAGGAAATCGCCGCTCTGGACCTACAAGGGGCTGCCAGCCCTATGGAAGTTGAAGGGGAACTCCCCGACATGAACGCCGAGGACATGGCTAAGGAGGGCTTCTACCTGGTGAAGTCTGTGCTACGCCACCGCTATCGCCAGGGTTGGCGCTTCCTCACCCTCTGGGAAGGGTTTGGAGTCGAAGAGGCCACCTGGGAGCCCTTCTCTGCATTTGTTCTACCCGAGGGACACCTAAACTCAGTTCTGGTTGACTACTTGTCCCAGAACAACCTTGGTGAGTTGTTGAGGCTCGCTGAGACGCTTGCCTCCAAGACTAAAGCTAGGCACTGAACCTTACCCTTACCTGCCAAAGCGTATGTGTGAGTGTGCTATTCCTAAGGTCCTGAGAGCAAGCCGCAGAAGTGGTGTCCTAATTATACCCAAGTCTGCACGCTTGCTAAACCTGGAGGGTTGGCTTATTGATGCCACGGGGTACGCCCCGGGTCTCCCCTCCCCTAAGCGCCCAATTTCTGTGCTGGCGCAAAACCTTTGGGGAATACCCAGCGTACTAATCCAGGTATTGTTTACCCTACCTATCTGTCTACTACAGGGAGGGGTGGCCAAAAGCTATGAAGGCATGAAAACGCCGTTTTGATAAGTGGCCAAAACACTGACCTAACCACTGCCACAGCCCACCAACCCTGCTAAAATTGCAGGAAACGGGTGGGACAGTGACACACGCACTACAGGTCCTACACACCCTACAGTGGCACCATCCTGGTGGGCGAGCACTGGTGCAACTGGCTCAAGCCCCCACTCAGGACTACCACTCCTACACGCACACTCTACTGGGTGTTGCTGAAGAACATGTTTTGGGTCCTAGCGACCCTCCTGTGAAGAAGGCAAGAGAACACAGTGCTGCTAAGCAACTGTGGCCTAACAGGGGACGCCACAACGCGTTTCCTCTGCTAGGCCTTGGAGGGAAGAGGGGCTCATTTTGCGTGCACGGCGCAGATGTCGATGGAGTCGGACTCCCTGCTCTGCCACAGGCAGAGGGGAGTTATTTGTTTGTGTGATCTGCGCCCTTGTTTAGCAGGGCATGAAAAAAATGGTATGCTGCTGCACCAATCACCCTACCTGCCCACCTGTAAAGCAAAGGCAAATGAAGGGGTGTTTGCGGCGGAGGAACCAAGCCACACTCCCCGTATTATACGGTTCTCAGTGTGACCTATAATACACTGTCCGCAAACGCGCTGAAGAATCAGCTCCCCTGTCAAGCAAACAAGCTTTAAGGGACTCCTCAGGTTCTCTTAAAGAACGTACCGAGGAGCCCCTGGGTAGCCTAAACAAGGTTTACCGTGCGCACTTCGCGTGGCCTACCCTTTAATGCATCTGTGAATGCGCGAGCATGCACGAGTATTGTGGGCAAACCTGCCCAACTCAACCTCAATCACGAACTCCACCAGGGCGTGGCCCCACCTGGGCTTACTCACCTTACCTACCGCTGGAGAGAGAGTGCAAGTGGGCACGTGAGGGGCGCAGGCGAGAAACGTCACTATGCACTTGTGTGTATGTCTAATCACCCTGATCTGACCTCTAATCATCTGCAATCTTTCTAATCAATCCCTCTATTGCGTCCTATCGTTGTTAGCGCTGCTACAAGACTCGTTCACGGAGACACGAGACGAGCAATGTGTATGCGGCATACGAGACGAGCATACCTGTAGTTTATACCTGATTCATTGAAGTCTTTTCGTTGATTTTCGAATTCTTGAATTTCTGATACTTCTAATAGTGTAGGTGGAATCTGTATGTTTATTTATTAATGTGTGTCTCGTCATTTTCAAGACTACGTGAGACATACGTTTATAATGCCATTATTTCTGCATTTCCCGGCGCTTCGCTAGGTGCCGCTCCTGCGCGCCGCCTTTTTATGCGTAGGAATTTCTTGATTTGAAAAATCTAGAGATGACTATAATTTTTATAAAAATGTGCTTCTGATGCACAATTGGATTCTGCTCAGGTGTGTTGGCTTAGAAAAATTCTAGGCCGTCATTTGACGGATTTTGGTGTCGTCGCTTCGCTTTTGCGTGGATTCGTCCATAATTCTCCCATTCCTGCCTCTGCAGATACCCACGCGCAGCCTCGCTGAGTAGGCCGTGTTCGGGCCGAAACGCAGCAGCCTGGAGAGACTGAGCAGAACCCAAGACCCCACCAAGGGGCAATTTAATCTTTTCACGACTCCCTTCGCCCCAAGACAGGTCACAGGTCGCCAGCAGGTTTACGAGAACCCATGCGAGTGTGTATATTGTGTCTTGCGTTGGGTTTGTGTCGCGCTGCGTCTTGGAGGAAGGGATGCACATGCACATGTTTTGGCATGCTCCCAAACTAATCCAACCAAGCCACAGGAGCCCCGGCAGCGCCATGAGCGCTGAGTCTTCTGTAGGAAATGTTACAAACAGAGCAGCAAAAGAGCGCCAGCCATGGTGAGGGCCCATTTTTCTGTGTGAGGGAAACTATAGGTATTTTAAAGTAGATGTGGAAACCAAGGAAAGGCCAAGAAAAAATCCCTTTTTCCTAACATGCGACAGTGGTGGCCACCACAGCACAAGGGGGGAGTAAGAAAAAGTGCTTTTCCAATGCTTGGAGGCATACTCTAGTTGTATTAGGGATGCACTGAGCATCCAGGCATTTTTATCTTAGTATTGGTCCCACCAAAAGTGGTGATAACACATTTTGACGTATGGAACCAAACACCCAATCAGGATATGGAGTGGACCCCTTAATCCCCTTTCAATGTGAGGCAAATCATCTTTTCCTGAGTTGACTGAGAACTGACATATCCAGGGCAGAGCCTATGAATTTATCTATGTTTTTCCATGAATACTTAGCTGTCCTAGTGGTATGCACCCTAGGAGGCTGGGCACCTCTTTTTGAGAGGTCCTGGGTTCAATTCCTGGTCAGCCTAGCTAAGTAGGAAGATCCCATGTGACATGGCAGTGACCTCATCGCCAAATGCCCTGCCACCTCAGCACATATGGGACCCAAAACAAAGAGTGTACATCTCCTGAGGTGGCACTATGGAGATGTAGTGACCATGGGGCAGTTTTCCCAAAGCATTTCAGCTATCCTTGTGAATGTGCATTCCGATTTGACCTGAGTTGCTGTTTCTGTGAATATCCTTTCATCTTTCACTGTTTACACTGCAGCCTATCATGCTTTGATCCTGATTCTCTTCTCCTTGCACACCTCTGGCTTGGGCTATCCTGGACTTACTGTATTTCAACAAACAAAAGGTTTTCATCTCCAAAAACAAGCAGCAGGAAACCCTACACCAGCAGCAAGCAGCAGGAGAGATAACAACACAGTGTTGACACCACTATAAACTTTTCTCCTTGGGCTCAAACATGACCCGCATGGGCACCGCCTCAACTCTACGGATGAATGCTTCATCACCCGTGGGCTGGGCTTGCGTCCCATCCACCAGCAAAGCCTTGGTACCCCACGCTTGACCCGGGGGGGGGCATTGCTTGAGGCCGGTTCGGACCCCCGTGGCCATCTTTGGGTCACTTGGGGTGTGTATCTATGTGCCGGCAAGCCGCCATTGGCTGTTATCATACTCTCCCATCCACCTGACCTAACCTGATGTGATAGTGTGATAGGCTCGGCCATTCCAGCTATGAGCGGCCATATTCAATACCGAGGCGCCGCCGGCCGAGATTTATATACCAGAATATCAGGAATCAACACGTTTTTTCTGTCATAATTTTTCCGTAATTTTTCAGCCTTCCGTTCTGATTGTCAATGTATCGGCGACTGTCAGTTGGCTCGCGATTTTGCGGTAACCGATTGGATAACTGTTATTTGCAGATATTTCGGCGGAAACCCCGATGAAGGGTCAGATTTCATCAGTAACGGGTTCGTTGCTTCCGCAATTTTCATGTTATATACTCGCAAAATTAATCAGATTTTTTCAGACATTCAGAATCAGATTTTTTACTTCGAGATCGCCGCACTTGATATGATTAATCTCGAGTGGTCCTACATTTTTCCCCGATCACGAATCAACCTTCTTTTTGTGGTCTCCTTCATTTTTCTTGGAGATATAGTCGAGACAAAAGTGATTCGTGAGGCCACTTTGAAGAATCATATCTCCGGCTCACGGCAGGGAATATCAATTTTGAGAATTGGGTTGAAACCGCCTTGGTCTGAACTTCATTTGAAAAGTACCAAACGCCTTTGATGTGTACACATGCCTGGTGCAGCAAGCGATAATGCCCCAGTAGGTAGAAAGTGATTCATAACTCTTGGACCGTGCAACCGAATAGTTTAATGCAACTTTCGAGTGTACCGCATGAGTGTTGGTGTTGCATAGAAACTTTCCTTGGGTTCCTACGTATTTTTAACTTGAAGTTATGTCCATGGAGGGGCATGGTATACCATGGTGGGAGCCACTTTTTGAGGGTATGTGTTATATGCATGGTATGTGCTTCGATATGCTCACGCCCATGTTATATATCTTCGTTTGTAGGAAGATATATGGAGTCATATGTGGCAAGGGCTTTGCCCATGTCCCAATGGTGACCTCCATAGCGCTAGACTAAGTCTACCGCTCATATAGTGCATGTGGCAGGGCTTACAGAGCGACCCACAAGCGCCACTATCAATTTTCCCATTTTCATGGTGCGTGTTGGGAGGAGGTTCGAAGCTGTCCCTGTGCTTCCATGTGGGGATCCAAGTGGGGGGATTGTTTGCAAATGGTCCCAAGCAATCGTGTTTTGAATTATATGTTGATGCCATGGGTGAGCGAAGTTATATACTATTGCAATTATCTTGAATTTTGCATTATTTGCATGTTTTTGACCTCATTTTATGCTCATTTTTGTATTTTATGTGCTCAACTGGTCGGCCAACGGTAAAGTGCCTAGAGATCTGTGAACTATGGTATGTTGCGTATATGTTGGCATATGCTTCGGTGTTGCACCTCACCATATGCCGGATCACGTGGTCACTTTGGCGTGGCCCACAAGGCCTCACAAAATTAGGTCTCAAATTCATGAGTTGACTTGTGAAGCATGTCATGTACATAACCGGAGGGGTTTCGGAGCCAATGATGGGATATTCTTGGTCATGGATCTTTGGTCTATATCACCCTTGTATATTACTCTCCGGTTTGACACATGCATGGAGCATTTGAATATTTGCAGTATGCATTTTTGAGTATATAATTGAATTTTGGGCACTATGGTGTGATTAACCTGATTTTGCTAGGTTATGAGGTCATCTTCATGGGGCAGTTTTCCAAGCCCAATCGACTCCAAGTCCAACCAAGGTTATGTCAGGGTAGGGCATGGTCCTGAGTGCTACTCTAGGCCATTACACGCCACCTCCCCTATTGGGCTAGGATTTAGAGGCTTGGGAGGAAACACATTTTTTGGGTTTGTGTAGTGACGTTTGACACATGACATTCAGCCATCTTATCTGACTTGGTTCAGGGCAGCATGTTGGCAAGTCAAGGGAAGGTCCTGAGTCCAGGGAATGAGGGGTCTATGGCTGTGATTGTGTATGTTTCCATCTTTCCCCAACTTTGCCTGATATGTGTTCATATGCCAACTTCAGGGCTTCCTCTTTGGTGCAATTCTTGTACATGCCCACCGCCCGTGTCTCCGTGTGCACCGTGAGACAACCGGCGTGTTGGAAGGAAGCCCTCAGTGTGGATTGATTGGATTTGGATTGTACTTGGGAGTTGGGTATTGCAAGGGATCAGGGGCTGTGTGAAGGAGCCATATTTTTATATTTTTTGTGGGAAATTGTGCAGGATAGGGCAAGATCATGCAGACCCTGGTGAGAAGGAAGACCCTAGGAGTAACGGGATATGGTGGAAAGGGTACAGCAGGGGCCGGTCCTGGTAGGGACCTTCTTTATGGTAGCAGAGGAGTACCTGCCCCCTACCGCCGCACCGGGGACTTGGTGGGCCATGATGAGCCCTGCCCAAGGACGTCCCGGTTGCAGATCGTGGAGTCCGTCGAGTCGACGCCGGACTGGGAAGCCCGAGAAGAGCGAAGATGCTCAGAACGGAGAGCCCTTGCAGGACATGGGCTAGACATGGAGGACCTGGCCTCCATGTGTGAAAAGCAATGCCGCAAGGCTTGCAATCGCCGCTCCGCGGCGGAGGAGTTGGAGGAGACTGGCAGCAACGGCAGAGCTCGGCGTTACCGGAAGCGCGGGTCCCCAAAACCCGCAACGGAAGCCAGGGCGATGGAGACGGATCCCAGCCCTGTCAGGCTGTGGTCAGCTGCAGATTCCGAGGGGCACTCCGAGGGCTATCGGACAGCTTACCCTTCGGAGTCGGAGGAGATGGCCAGACCGCCCACAAGGGCAAACAGGGCCCCAGAACCCAGCCTGGAGCATGACGTTGAGGCGTTGGAGAGGCCTACCAGAGCCAGAACGGCGCCTGTGGCCAGGCACACGGAGCCAAAGCGGGATAGCATGGGCAACACACCCATGGCAGAGGAGTCCGAGGCGCCGGGAACCGTGGGATGCGCCGGATCAGGTGGAAAGTACGTTGAGTGCCACTGCGAGCACGTATCCTTCCTCATCGGCAGGTACCCAAAGATGGGGATGGACGCCATCGTGCAGCACCTGGACCGCCTGGACAACGCGAAGGAGGGCCTAGAGGAGGACGTCGCTGGGATCCTTGATGACCAGTCGGCAGCGGAGAGAGACATGGCGGAGCTGCGAGCGGAGCAGGACCGGTACCGGGAGAAGCTGGAGATGGCCCTGCAGAAGCAGCAGCGAGTGGTGGACAGCCTCCTCCACCTGGTGGAGGACATGTTGGGACGCCTGAAAAGGCTAGAGGAGTCACAACCTCTCGCCTCCGGTCCGGAGCTCCCAGCAAAGCCGGCAGCGGCAGAGCTGGTGGAGCGGGTTAAGACCCTCAGGAGCGCCATGGAGAAACCCATCGGCGGCCCCGCAGAGGCACCTTACGCGCCTCCGCGTGTTGACCCGGGTGCGCTGCCGTTTGTTCCCATGTTCAGCGAATCCACAATGGTTGGGGAACAAACGGCACCGGCTGGGTCCATGCGGGAAGGGCACGCAACCACGGACCTGAGGAGCCTGACGGTACAGATGTCCCATGCCGCCCAGGATCCACCGACCACTACGACTGCCCATGCAGTTTATGCGAAAGAGGAGATCCAGAGCCAGACGATGCAGGGGCGAACCATGGGAAGCGCCGACGGACATGGTCGAGGCCATCCAGGCGGAAACCTGTGGGTGAAGGACCCCACTACGGGGATATGGACAGCCGGTGGAGCAAGTCCTTCCCGCATTCCAAACCCCATGGGTTCAGGCCCAACTGGACCGCACTCCATGGAGGAGAGGGATGTACGGCGAGTGTACTCACACCCCCCGGCCACAGGTGGTATCCGTCTCTGTGGAGTAGTGGCTGCGGACGTCGGAGACGTAATCAGGATTGATGACCTCAGGGGAATCAAAATCCCCTACTACGATGGCAACCCCTCCAACCTGGATGATTTCATCCTGGATTGGGAGGACTTCGCCGAGGAGGTCGTCGGCGGGATGAGGGGAGCGCCAAGGGACAAGTGGGTATGTCGGACATTCCCACACAGGCTGGCGCAGGACCTGAAGGAGGAGCTCAGGGATCAGATCCGTGAGGGAGTGATCCAGACGGAGCAGGCCTGCCTCCAGAGGCTGGAGGACGAGGAGCGAGTGGACGCCCCCAACCAGAAGTTGGAGGACTTGTGGTCCATTCCGCTGCCGCTGGAGCCGGGGAACTGAGGGTCCGGGAATGGAATCGGTACATCCGCAAGTACCGAAGAAGCCTCAAGCTGGTGGAGGACTGCAATGAGGCCAGCGAGATCCGACACTTGCTGAAGGATGTCCTCCCCGGGCACTGGAAGAGAAGGGTGGAGGATGAGGAGAAGAAGAGAGCAAAGAAGCGCATGGCCGTACGGATCATGGCATCGGAGGACACCCACGCCGGAATAATGGAGTTTTTCCGGCGAAACCTCGGCGAGCCCAGCCGGATTTTCAGGTTGAAGAACGCCGTTCATGTGGAGGTACTCGGCGACACCATGGAGCAAAGGATGATGCGCCTCAACAACGTGGAGTGGAGGCGCGGAGAGCCGCTGAGGATGCAGGTCGTCTTCGCCCGCATGAGCCTGGACGAGATCGTGAAGTACATCACGTTGGAGCTGAAGCTCAACGCCAAGAACGAGGCCCACGTGCAGGATCGACAAGGCCAAGGACATCGAGGTCATCGAGAAGATTGCCGGCACCGAGAGGTCAAGGGGGACACGGTCGGCACCGCGGAGGAAGGAAGTGGAAGCGGTCAAGATCTCTGGACCGCGACCACCCCAGAGGATCATGAAGAAGCCCACTTCTTCGCGTTCGTAGCGCACAACATGAAGGAGAATGGGCAGGACAGGTCCAGGTGGAACCGCCTGGACCCCAGGACCAAGAACCGCAGAGAACCGCGGAGGATCGGGAACCCGCCGCTCTCGTTCCGCGAGTACAGATCACAGCACACCGGTTGCTGGGTCTGCTACGGCGAGGGGGAAAACCATGCACATGACCACCGGCATTGCAAGGTATATGAGGATGACAAGAAGACCTACTTCGCCGCCCATCCCGACAAGAAGCCCAAGGAGCAACGAATTGCCGATTGGAAGGCAAAGAGCAGAGACAGTGGAAAAGGCCAAGGAAAGGGCCAAGGGAAAGGCGGAGGAAAGGGCTATGGTGGAGGACCTGGCCCAGACCGACGCGTGAGGTCGATCGAGGAGGTTGCTGAGGACATGTTGAGGACGTTGGAGGAACTCAAAGCCAAGCAACGTGGTTGACAAAGTCTGAGCAGATCGCAGCAGGAGGGAGCTGCAGCAGGCCATGTCTAGAGGAGCCCCCACGGGAGTAGGACCTCGGAGGTCTCTCCTCCGAAAATCAGTGGAATCCTAAAGAAAGTGAAGGCACATCGGGTGCCGAAGAAGGCTCCAGAAGAGCCAAAACCACTGAGTTTCGCCACTCCCAACCCCTGGAGCGCCCTGCCAAGGAACGTTTATGTGGGCAAGGGACGTGGCAAGAAGAAAGGAGCGACCACGGAGAGCCCCGTGGACTGGCAGGACCAGCCCAAGATCTACACCATCCGTGACCATACCCTCGAAGTCCTGATGCACCCCGATGTGCTAGAGTTGCATGCCGTGAGAGTCATCCATACACCACATTGTGACGAGCGGCAGTTGCACTTGAAGGTGCGTGTACGGTGCGGACAAGGGGAGTTGGTGGTGGACGTTTTGGTGGATACGGGTGCCCAGGTGAGCCTGGTCCGGAGAGGGTTGTTCAAGGAGGAATCCCTGCAGCCCAGCCGTAGACCGGTACGCCTGAAGGTGGCCAATGGAGAGATTATGGGTGGTGGTACCCATGAGGCCACTATCAGTATGGAATTCTGGCAGCATGAGCGCTTGAACCGCCCTGATTTGGCGAAGAGAAGCACTCTATCCGGGAACTTCTATGTGGCCGACATTACTGATTGGGATATGATCATGGGGTATGACTTCATGGTGGGAAACGCCATTGGAGCCCTCCCCCATCGTGCAACGCTGGTCCGGGAGGATGATGAATGCCTTACATGGCTGTCCACGGACTATGCATGCGGATCATCCAAATGGAATGCTGAGGAAGAGGATCGGATGGTCCGAGCGGTGCAAGCTGTGGGTGCCAAGTCCAGAGGAGACCGCGGAGTTCAGCTCACGGAGTATGGTATGGCGCCGCAGGTGTATGCCAGGATGATCCAGACGCTGGGAGCCGAAGCGCCCGAGACGGACGTCTCCGCTTCCCGGGATGCCCCACTTTTGCGGAAGTGTAGGAGGCATTGGCATCGAGGAGACTCAGCCTGGCACAGGCATTGGGGTGTGAAGGAGTGGGGGCCCATGTATTGGCATGGCTCCCTGGAAAATTTCCAGACGTACGTTGGAGAAGATCGTCGCGGATAGGGCGAAGGGGATCGTGGTCATAACCGGCATAGGATCCACCCCATGTCTGCTGGAAGGTCTCAAGTCGACGCTGGACTCCATCACCCTGAACGAGATGTCATTCAGGCCAGAGGAGGAGTTGTTCATCGACGCCAAGGGTGTATCAATGCCCTTGCCGGGTCAAGCGTGGGGTACCAAGGCTTTCCTGGTGGATGGAGCGCGAGCCCAGCCCACGGGTGATGAAGCATTCATCCGTAGAGTTGAGGGGATGCCCATGCGGGTCATGTTTGAGCCCAAGAAGGGGACGGAGCAGCCAATTGATGGCATTGACGTCCTGTCCCACGCCGAGATCGACCACGTCGTCAACTACATGCGGATGGGGATGCACGATCCTGTGGCAGCCAAGAAGAGGCGGGCCATGGTCACATCTCCGGATTGGTGGGATGACAAGAGGTTGGTCACCGGCAAGTACGAGAAGGATGAGTTCGTGGCGAGGGTCATGGATCACATCGCGGTTGGGTCCGACCCGCCGACGTGGGACTCCCCAAGAATGGGTGCCGGTAGCGACAAGAACCAGACCGATGCCGCAAATTTCCGAAGATTATCGGTGGGAAGAGCTCCCCACGAAGATGAAGACGGCATATCAAACGAGGAGAAGTGGGACTCGGACCCAGAAGAGGCCTATACCGCAGTGCGGTCGGTTGTATCGATACCGAAGCAAGCGGCTGAAGAGGCCCAGGAGAACCCGAAGGTCACCGAGCTGAGGGAGTGGCTGATCAATGCCTATCCGCGGCTATTCAGCGGCGTCGCCAACAAGAACCCTCCAGAACATGGGAGGTTTGGCACAGCGAAGATCAAGCTGAAACCCAACCCCAAGATCTATCGTCATCAGGAGTACCAACTTCAGGGCGATCGGGCCGAGGCCATGAAGAAGTTGTTGGCCGAGTTTATTGAGCGGGGCTGGATCGAACCCTCCGACAGTGAATGGGCCCGCCCAGCCTTTATCGTGCCCAAGAAGGAGACGGGCGAGTGGACGTTGGTGGTGGATTACAGGGGCTTGAACGAGCAGACCGAGCACGACTCGTACTCGCTTCCTCTGATCGACACCATCCTCCAAAAGCAACAGAAAAAGCGGATCTTTACGGTGTTAGACCTGAAACACGGCTATCACCAGATGCCGCTGCACCCGGACTCCGGGCCCTGCACAGCGATGTCGACGCCGCTGGGGCCCATGCAGTGGAAAGTGGTGCCTATGGGCGCCAAGAATGGCAACGCCGCTTTCCAGCGCATGATGGAGGACCTACTCGGTCCAGTCCGGGACTGTGCCGACCCCTTTGTGGATGACATCATCATCGGGTCCGGCACGGAGGACATGACTGAGGACGAGGTCATCGAAGCGCATGAGAAGGATCTGCCGCAGGTGCTCAGCGAGCTGGACAAGCACAACATGGTGTGCAAGCCCACCAAAGCCTCACTCTTCGTGAAGGAAGTGGAGTTCGCGGGTCACGTGGTTGGTCACGTGCAACGCCGTCCCATGCATGGGAAGCTGGCTTCCCTGCACCACTGGGAAAAGCCCCAGACCATCAGCGAACTCCGATCCTTCATGGGGTTCTGTAATTACTATTCGGGCTATGTCTGGATGTATGCAGAACTGTCGGGGCCGCTGCACGAGATGCTGCAGGTGGGCAAGTTCGATGGCCGGAAGGGGAGCAAGAAGAAGCTTGCCTGGACCCCTGAGGCCGAAGATGCGTTCAGCCATCTGAAGGAGCGTCTGTCAAGAAAACCATCTCCGAATCAAACTCGAAAAATGTGAGTTTATGAAAGAGGAGATGGAGTATTAGGGTTTCGACGTAGGGTATGGCTGGTGGAAACCAGCCGCGTCTAAGATGCAGCCCCTACAGGACATGCAGATTCGCGATGACCCTAAGAAGGGCCTACACGATGTGAGGAGTTTTGTGGGCGCCTGTAATTTCTATCGGCGTCACATCCACAATTGTACTTACTCCTCTGCAGCCCTCACTGACCTAATCAAGAAAGCTACTCCCTGGAGGTGGACCGCCAGAGAGGAAGAGTGTTTCCAGGAGTTGAAGAAGAAGATTGCCTCCTCCAACTGCCTGGCGGTGTCCCACCCTGAGGGCCAGATAGTCCTGACCACTGATGTCAGTGATGTAGGGGGGGGTGGTACGATCTATCAATGGCAGGAGCTTGACCCCGCTGAACTAACCCACTGCCATCATCGTACTACTGGACTGAACCGTGATGGTTCGTTGAAACATGACTATCCTACCAGTGAGTGGCGACTGGTGCCACTGGGACACTGGAATTGGAAATGGAACCAAGCGCGTTCCAACTACAGCACCTATGACCAGGAACTCCTGGCCGGTATGTTGGTGCTATCGTCACAATCCCGACTCCTGGGATCTAACCCTATTGTCTGGCTGTTTGACCAGGAGCCTGTGATATCTTTTCGGAAGGGCCCACCACCAGAGAAAGCAAAGCTAAAACGGTGGTGGACTTACCTGAGCCAGTTCAGGCTGACAGTGCATCATATCCCCGGGATAAAGAATGAACTGTCTGACTATATATCGCGCAACAACTTCGATGCGCTTATTGGTGAGAGCTCTGAGGCGCTCGCCAGAGAGGCTTTCCAGCGTATGGATGTCCAGCTTGACCTGTCCATCCGCACTGCTGGAATCCCCGAGGGTTGGAGTCTAACCGACTATCAGTCAGAGTATGAAGAAATTCTCCAAACCCTCAGCACTGGTCTCGAACCCCGTGTCATTGACGGGCACCAGTGGTATAAAAACAATCAGTACCTCTTCTACGAGGACCGAATTGTGGTGCCTGAGGCACGACTGGATCGGTGCCTGCAGTGGTCCCATCTCAGTTCTGGTCACACTGGCGCTAATCGCTCAGTGGACTTCTTCCGTGAGTGTTTCTACTCTAGTCTACCCCTGACTGAACTGAGGTCGCGTATGCAGACCATTGTGGATGCTTGTGGCTGTCATGCCAGCAAGCAGAGCGACAGTAGGGATAGGGGCCTGATCTCCAGCTTACCCATACCCTATTGTGCTAACTCTCTTCTCTACGTGGATTTCATCCACGGCCTACTACGCTTTGGCGGCTATGATAGTTGCCTCGTGGTCACCTGTGGTCACCTGGCACCAGTCTAAAAACCCTCAGGATGGTAGCTGTGGGACAGATTGCCCACACGCACTGCCACGCTCGAAGCCAGTCGTGATACGTCTCGATTTCTCGTGCGTCTTCCCTGTGTCAGCCCGGGCCCACCCCGCCCGCCAACCGTCCAGGACCCCTCCCTGGGCCAGAGATGCAGTCCTGTGGGGGACAGATGCACATACGTGGCCTCCCCCCGACCGCCAGACGCCAACGTGGCGCCTGCCCCGACAGCTCTGCGCCGACATGGCGCGGGCTCAGTGGCAGGGCACCATCGTGGTGCCGCGAACGTACCCGTGCGCCGTCGTGGCGCGGCCTTCTGGGCAGAGCGCCGTCGTGGCGCGGCCTTCTCGGCAGAGCGCCGCCGCGGCGCCGCCCAAACAGTCCAACGCCAACGTGGCGCCACTTCAGTGACAGCACACCACCGTGGTGCAGCCAACACGCACGTGTGCCGCCGTGGCGCAGTGTTCGGGGCACGGCGCCGTCGTGGCACTGCCCGGACAGCCCTATGCCTCCAAGGCGCCAGTTCAGTGGCAGAGCGCCATTGTGGTGCCGCCAACGTACACGTGCGCCATCGTGGCGCAATCCTCAGGGCAGAACGCCACCGCGGCGCTGCCCAGCCAGCCCTGCGCCGACGTGGCGCCAGTTCAGTGACGTGGCACCACCGTGGTGCAATCAACGTGCACGTGCGCCGTCGTGGCGCAAGCTTCAGGGCAGAGCGCCACCGTGGCGCTGCCCAAACGGTTTTCGTGCGCCAGCCTCCCCATGGTGTGTCCTCCAGGCCAATACTCGAGGCACTATGGCGGGGTCTGCACCTGGCGCTCCGCCAACCCCCGTAACACCCCGTGCAGAGGTGACGTGTCGTCGGCGGTACTCACCGCCTCACGTGCCATAGATGAACGGCGCCGTCTCGCTCGGGCACCATCGTGGTGCCATTTTCTCGGTCACGTGCCGTCTCGGTACACGTATCGTGGGGCATGTCGTTTGGGCTCGGCCTTTGCGGCCGGGCGTCGTTGGTGACCTCCACGGCGGTGCACCACCGTGGTGCTATGGCCGTGACGCACGTCCCGCACTCACAGAACCCGGGGGTACCCAGGCCACCGGCGGTGCGCGTGATCGTGTAACGTGACCGTACTCGCGACGCCGGCGGTACTCAGCCCACCGGCAGTGCGCATAGTCGTGCTGGGCCGCGTTCTATTTAGCCCGGCGGCGTTTTCAAGTCGGAGGTGATGCCCCGGGAGACCCACATCTTCCGTGCCCGTTGATCTTGGAACGCTTACTCGGGTGGATCCAGGACAGTTCGGAGCGGTTGGTGGCCGGGACCGGAGAGCAGATCGAACCGTAGCGTTGTCGTACACCGACGTTGTGACCCAGACGGCCTGCTGGGAGGAGCGTTCTCAGGTGTGCGACGAGATTCGTCTTGCTCTAGCGGAGGTAAGACGGAGGACTCCCTCGGAAGAGCCTGCGTGGGGCCCCCGAGGGACGACGCCAAGGCTCACCGTACGTGGGACCGCGGCAGGCGCTCCTCCTCCTCCTCCTCCTCCTCCTCCACGCTTTGGCGGCTATGATAGTTGCCTCGTGGTCACCTGTGGTCTATCTCGCTTCACCCGTGTGTTCCCTTGCAATAAGAAAATCACAGGTGAGCAGACTGTGAAAATGTTGGTCGAACAATGGTTCGAACCCTACTGTGCACCTAAGCAGGTGCACTCTGATGAGGATGTACGCATCCGCAGTGACACTGGGAGGTACAAACGAGTGCCAAACGCCCTCAACGTGGGGGTAACCACAGGTGTGCCCTATACCCACACGTCTAACCCTCTCTGTGAGAGACAGAACCGTGTGGTGGAGCAAAACTTAAGAATCCTGATGAAACAGGAGCGCACCCAGGACTGGGTACGCCCAGTGCCCTGGGCAGTGCTGACCATGAACTCACAGCGGAGCTCTTCTACGGGTTTCACCCCCCATGAACTGTTCCATGGAGGACGACCTGCTTGGTTCTTCAAAACCCCCTTTCCTGAGGACTTCAAGAGCCCTGTGGGAGATTGGCTGGAACACAAGCAGTCTCTGGCTAACCAGGCTGGTACTAACCTGAGACACATTCGTGACCGTGAACAGAGCCGACGGAACCGCCTACAGCGACCTGCCAGCTTCAAGGTTGGTGATCTTGTTTTGGTACACCATTCACGCCTACCCTCCTGGCCACGTGGCTGCCTACAGGACCCTTACTTTGGACCCTATCGTATCATCAGGATAGATGGATCCAGGATCCATGTCAGATGCAGTCCACGTCTAGGTGGTGAACTGCTGTGGGCACCTAAGCAGTTGAGGCACTATCACTGCCCTGACGACTTGTCTTGGGATGAGTGGCGCCTCAGCGACAGTGAGGTTGAGCGTATAGACCTAGAGAACGCTGCAAGTCCAGAGGAGGCAGACGAACTCGAAGAGATGACTGCCGATGAGATGGCAGTCGATGGTTACTACGTGGTTGCAGGTATTGCTCGCCACGAGTATAAACAGGGCTGGAAATTCCTACCCCTGTGGGATGGCTATGGGTTATCTGAGGCGACTTGGGAACCTATGTCAGCCTTCATACAACCAGATGGGAGTATCAACCCCATCTTCCGCACTTACCTCGTTGAGAACAACGAGGGGCAGCTCCTAACCCGTGCTGAGACTATGTCCCAGCGTAAGAAGCGAAACTAATTTCCCTGTGTCAGTCTACTGACAGGTGCAGTGAGCACTCTTCTGCAGACGTGCCTGTGTATGGGTGTAAGAGCAGTTGTCACAGTTGCCCCGCATTGCATCGCAGGACAGGACCGTTAGCCCCCCGTGACAACCACTCCCTGGCCAAAGGCCATTGTTTTTTTCACAGACTACTGCTAACTGAGCACTGCACTGACCCTGTCTGTGCCCTGGAGACCCATGCCTATGGTTTCCAGCGTGAGCCAGGTGGCCGCTTATCAGGATTGCAGTCACCCAGCGAGTGTATGCCTTGTTGACCATGTGTTGCATGGGGACTGCCCTAATGTAATGACCTTGGAGAGCCAACGAAGAACGGTGGCTTACTACACCAGGGGGGAATGACAAGCAAGGTGTTATGAGGCAAGGTGTGTCTTCCCTCCTTGGGGACAAGCGAGCCCACAGTTAAGACCCCTGACTGGTCCAGACCCATGGGGTTCTACCCTTCCTTACAGGGTTTACCGTACCCCTATGTGTGCTACGTATGTCTGTGTGTGTCTGGCTTCTCTCCCCGGCGTGGCTCCCGGAGACCGGGCTTCGCTGACGTCGGACCGAAGGTCCTAATCAGGTACTATTACCACTCCTATGGCGCCCAACTTCTGTGCTGGCGCCTATCCTTGGGGGAAGACGGCAAAAGCCCTACCTACTAGAGGGGAGGGGTGGCCAAGTGTGCTAAGGGCATACAAAACGCCCATTTTTGCTACAGGCCAAAAGCTAACGCACTCCCCTGCCCACGAGGAAAAGCACGCGGGACAGGAGACACCACTACACTACACTCACTAACGCCAGCACCGGCCTCCGAAGGCAGGGTGAGCACTCATCACTTGCACTCAACTCTTGCCAGGCCTGCTGACCCTAACCCCTACACACGCTACTTGGGGCTGCTGTCGAAGATCACTCAGGTCCTAATGACCCTCCTGTGAAGAAGACAAAAGAACACAGCGCTGCTAAGCAACTGTGGCCTAACAGGGGACGCCACAACGCGTTTCCCCTGCTAGGGCTTGGGGGGAAGGGGTGCTCTTGTTGTGTGCACAGCGCGGATGTCGATGAAGTCGAACTGTCCTCGCCAGTCCTGGCTGAGGCACAGTCAATTGATTTGTGATCAGCGCCCCTGTTTTGCTGGGGCAGAAAAATGGATAGCCGCCGGAGGCAGCTGCTGCGTGCACCAATCACCCTGAACCTCTCCCACCTGTACAACAAAGGCAAATGAAGGGGTGTTTGCGGCGGAGGAACCAAGCCACACTCCACGTATTATACGCTTCTCAGTGTGACCTATTATACACTGTCCGCAAGAACGCTGAAGGATCAGCTCCCCTGTCAAGCAAGCAAGCGTTAAGAGACTCCTCAGGTTCTCTTAAAGAACGTACCTAGGAGCCCCTGGGTAACCTAAACAAGGTTTACCGTGCGCAATTCGCGTGCCCTACTCTTTAATGCATCATGTGCACGCAGGGGAGGGAGGCAGAACCGTTTCCACACTGACTCAACCAGGAGGTGAGCTCCTCCTAGGCTAACCTACCTTACTCACCATGCATCGTGTGAATGCCGAAGTGAAACGAACACAAAACAAGCCTAAGCGTTTTAAGCAACCCTACTTTAACGCTACGGCTACACACGAACAAACACTTTCTTTACTTACCTGTGAAGAGAAAACAAGGGGGAATTCAGGTAAAGGGAAAGCGTCACAACGTGTGAATGCCTCGATTAGGCACATGCATCGCGAGCACAACGCATATTCTAACCCTACGTGCGCACTGCGCGCTCCATTCGCATCGCATACCTTTCATTCCTGTTTTGACCTGTGCAGAGCACGAGGAAGGAACACCCGAACCCCCAACGAACACAGCGTTGACAACCCTAACGTTTTGACGAAACAACCAACACGAACGCAATGCATGCGTGTGAGATGACACTGACATACCTGAGGGGTGGGTTGTTGACCTGCTCTGTGGTGTGGGTTGAATTTGAATACTTTTCTCTGAAGTTTATAAAAATTTTGATGCAACTGTGCAAAAATTTCCTTTAAGACTCTAAAAACTACGGCTCATACCTTCTTTTTCAAAAGCCGTTTACGCTTGCGCAACCCTTTTCTTGGAGTTCGCTTCCTTTGCGCTTGTCTGCGACTTTGAGTTATGTGTAAAAATGACGATTTCCCCCGTGGTTTCGTCGATTTTTAACGATTTCACTTGCTAAATCGCAACCCCTTCCGCTAAACCGCAGGTATCACTCCCTGTTGGTTACATTTTCTTTTTTTTCCAGCTCCTGGAGGTTTGTGTCCTCCATTGGGAGTATTGCTCCGCCCTGGCCCTTGGTCAGGACGTTTACCGAAACGCTGTTCATACAGCGATAGCCGTCCGCATTAGAGCGTTCCACTGTACCCTAGTGGGCAAGCATATGTGCTCTAGGCAGGGAGTCCCCGGTTCAAACCCCACAGCCCCCAAATTTCATCCAAAAGTTTTCGTCGCACGCCGGCGACTTTTGAGGAATGCCCCATCGAAAGGACACCATTCACGGTACATTACACTGTTTTTCAAGGGTACCTACAGTGTGATAGGCTTCTATGAAGTGATGAGGATGTTTTTGGTAAGTTGAATGCATTTTTTGAGGTAACTTTGGGAATATTTGAGCCTTTTTCCTTGGTCCTACTAGCTTAGCTAACTAGTACTCCAGGGGGGAGTAAGAAAAAGTCACTGCCATGTCTTTCCCCGAGGGCTTGATCCAGGCCAAGCCCCCCTTAAAACCTTTTTGTTGATGCTAAGACTAACTTAAGTGTTTTTATCTCTCTTTTGCTGCCTAAAGTACACTTTCTCAAGGTAACTAGGGTTGTGACCCTAGCCCCCCATGAAGTTCACCCCTACCACTCAACTGAGCGGAGGTACCTTCCTTCATGGAGAATATACCGAAATGAAATAGGCATTTCATGCTTTGGGCCTTGGAGGTTAAGCCTAGTGGTCTCCCAGGCCAAGACCCCTATATCCAATTGTTTCTACCACTTATTGTGGTCCTACTTTGTAACTGTTTCTGAATTCAGTTGCTTGGCCAAGTCATTTTCTGTGTGGTCCTTGAATTATGCTCTAGATCTTTTGATGTATTCCTGCAGGTTTTGTAGTTGAAAACCCAAACCAAAGCAGCAAGTAGAGCAAGAACAGGATATGGATCGAATCAATGATTGGTTTTGGAATCCAGTGTAACACAGAAGGGCTGCAGATAGACAAAGCAGGTTTATACACATAGATTCAATCACAAATGGATAATACAAAAGATTTTATATGAAAATTGGTCTGACTCTTGCCACAGAGGTTGCATTAGGCACTTCATGTGCACTCTTTTGGGTGAAATGGTGCTGGTTAGGAATGTGGGGCATAGATGTCAGGACCACACAGAAAATGACTTGGCCAAGCACCTGAATTCAGAAACAGTTACAAGGTAGGACCACAATAAGTGGTAGAAACAATTGAGTATAGGGGTCTCCGGGTGGGAGACCACTAGGCTTAACCTCCAAGGCCTAAAGCATGAAATGCCTGATTTTTTCCGGTATATCCTCCATGAAGGAAGGTACTTCCGCTCAGTTAAGTGGTAGGGGTGAACTTCATGGGGGGCTAGGGTCACAACCCTAGTTACTTTGAGAAAGTGCACTTTAGGCAGCAAAAGAGAGATAAAAACACTTAAGTTTGTCTTAGCATCAACAAAAGGGTTTTAAGGGGGGCTTGGCCTGGATCAAGCCCTCCAAGAAAGACATGGCAGTGACTTTTTCTTACTCCCCCCTGGAGTACTAGTTAGCTAAGCTAGTAGGACCAAGGAAAAAGGCTCAAATATTCCCAAAATTACCTCAGAAAATGCATTAAACTTACCAAAAACATCCTCATCACTTCATAGAAGCCTATCACACTGTAGGTATCCTTGAAAAACAGTGTAATGTACCGTGAATGATGTCCCTTCGATGGGGCATTCCTCAAAAGTCGCCGGCGTGCGACGAAAACTTTTGGATGAAATTTGGGGGCTGTGGGGTTTGAACCCAGGACTCCCTGCCTAGAGCACATATGCTTGCCCACTAGGGTACAGTCGAACGCTCTAATGTGGACGGCTATCGCTGTATAAACAGCGTTTTGGTAAACGTCCTGACCAAGGGCCAGGGCGGAGCAATACTCCCAATGGAGGACACAAACCTCCAGGAGCTGGAAAAAATAAAAAATGTCACCAGCAGGGAGTGAGTCCTGCGGTTTAGCGGAAGGGGTTGCGATTTAGCAAGTGAAATCGTTAAAAATCGACGAAACCACGGGGGAAGTCGTCATTTTTACACATAACTCAAAGTCGCAGACAAGCGCAAAGGAAGCGGACTCCAAGAAAAGGGTTGCGCAAGCGTAAACGGCTTTTGAAAAAGAAGGTATGAGCCGTAGTTTTTAAAGTTTTAAGGGAAATTTTTGCACAGTTGCATCAAAATTTTTATAAACGTCAGAGTCAAGTACTCAAATTCAGCCCACACCACAGAGCAGGTCAACAACCCATCTCTCAGGTATGTCAGTGTCTCCACACGCATGCATTGCGTTCGTGTTGGTTGTTTCCTCAAAACGTTAGGGTTGTCAACGCTGTGCTCGTTGGGGGGTCGGGTGTCCTTCCCTCGTGCTCTGCACAGGTAAAAACAGGAATGAAAGGTATGTGATGCGAATGGAGCGCGCAGCGCGCACGTAGGGTTAGAGGATGCGCTGTGCTTGCGATGCAAGTGCCTAATCGAGGCATCCACACGCTGTGACGCTTTACCTGTACCCGAAATTCACCCTTGTCTTCTTCTTCACAGGTAAGTAAAGAAAGCGTTTGTTCGTGTGCGGCCGTGGCGTTAAAGTAGGATTTCTTAAAACGCTTAGGCTTGTTTTGTGTTCGTTTCGATTCGGCATTCACACGATGCATGGTGAGTAAGGTAGGTTAGCCCAGGAGGAGCTCACCTCCTGGTTGAGTCAGTGGTTCAGCCTCCCTTCCCTGCGTGCACATGATGCATTAAAGGATAGGCCACGCGAATTGCGCACGGTAAACCTTGTTTAGGTTACCCAGAGGCTC
The DNA here is from genome assembly GCA_964036045.1 of Eutreptiella sp. 'Long Island Sound 2002'. Lineage (NCBI taxonomy): Eukaryota > Euglenozoa > Euglenophyceae > Eutreptiales > Eutreptiaceae > Eutreptiella > Eutreptiella sp. 'Long Island Sound 2002'. The sequence goes on from OZ038381.1 coordinate 175,975,751, forward strand.
CTCGGTACGTTCTTTAAGAGAACCTGAGGAGTCTCTTAAAGCTTGCTTGCTTGAGGGGGAGCTGATCTGTCAGCGTGTTTGCGGACAGTGTATTATAGGTCACACTGAGAAGGGTATAATACCTGGAGTGTGGCTTGGTTCCTCCGCCGCAAACACCCCTTCATTTGCCTCTGTTGTACAGGTGGGAGAGGCTAAGGGTGATTGGTGCACGCAGCAGCTGCCTTCGGCGGCTATCCATTTTTCTGCCCCAGCAAAACAGGGGCGCTGATCACAAATCAAATCACTGTGCCTCAGCCAGGACTGGCGAGGGCAGTTCGACTTCAACGACATCCGCGCTGTGCACGCAACGAGAGCACCCCTTCCCTCCAAGCCCTAGCAGGGGAAACGCGTTTTGGCGTCCCCTGTTAGGCCACAGCTGCTTAGGAGCGCTGTGTTCTCTTGTCTTCTTCACAGGTGGGTCAATAGGGCCCGAGACCTCCTCGACAGCAGCCCCAAGTAGCGTGTGTAGGGGTTAGGGTCAGCAGGCCTGGCAGGAGTGGAGTGCAAGTGATGAGTGCTCATCCTGCCTTCGAAGGCCGGTGCTGGCGTTAGTGCGTGTAGTGATGTGGTGTCTCCTGTCCCGCGTGCTTTTCCTCGTGGGCAGGGGAGTGCGTTAGCTTTTGGCCTGTAGCAAAAATGGGCGTTTTGTATGCCCTTAGCACACTTGGCCACCCCTCCCCTCTAGTAGGTAGGGCTTTTGCCGTCTTCCCCCAAGGATAGGCGCCAGCACAGAAATTTGGCGCCATAGGAGTGGTAATAGTACCGGATTAGGACCTTTGGTCCGACGTCAGCGAAGCCCGGTCTCCGGGAGCCACGCCGGGGAGAGAAGTGAGACACATACAGACATACGTAGCACACTTAGGAGTATGGTAAACCCAGTAAGGAAGGGTAGAACCCCATTGGTCTGGACCACTCAGGGGTCCTAACTGTGGGCTCGCTTGTCCCCATGGAGGGCAGACACACCTTGCCTCATAAGACCTTGCTTGTCATTCCCCCCTGGTGTAGTAAGCCACCGTTCTTCGTTGGCTCTCCAAGGTCATTACATTAGGGCAGTACCCATGCAACACATGGTCAACAAGGCACACACTCGCTGGGTGGCTGCATTCATTGTAAGCGGCCACCTGGCTCACGCTGGAAACCATAGGCATGGGTCTGCAGAGCACAGACTGACACAGGGAGATTAGTTTCGCTTCTTACGCTGGGACATAGTCTCAGCACGGGTCAGGAGCTGCCCCTCGTTGTTCTCAACGAGGTAAGTGCGGAAGATGGGGTTGATACTCCCATCTGGTTGTATGAAGGCTGACATAGGTTCCCAAGTCGCCTCAGATAACCCATAGCCATCCCACAGGGGTAGGAATTTCCAGCCCTGTTTATACTCGTGGCGAGCAATACCTGCAACCACGTAGTAACCATCGACTGCCATCTCATCGGCAGTCATCTCTTCGAGTTCGTCTGCCTCCTCTGGACTGGCAGCGTTCTCTAGGTCTATACGCTCAACCTCACTGTCGCTGAGGCGCCACTCATCCCAAGACAAGTCGTCAGGGCAGTGATAGTGCCTCAACTGCTTAGGTGCCCACAGCAGTTCACCACCTAGACGTGGACTGCATCTGACATGGATCCTGGATCCATCTATCCTGATGATACGATAGGGTCCAAAGTAAGGGTCCTGTAGGCAGCCACGTGGCCAGGAGGGTAGGCGTGAATGGTGTACCAAAACAAGATCACCAACCTTGAAGCTGGCAGGTCGCTGTAGGCGGTTCCGTCGGCTCTGTTCACGGTCACCAATGTGTCTCAGGTTAGTACCAGCCTGGTTAGCCAGAGACTGCTTGTGTTCCAGCCAATCTCCCACAGGGCTCTTGAAGTCCTCAGGAAAGGGGGTTTTGAAGAACCAAGCAGGTCGTCCTCCATGGAACAGTTCATGGGGGGTGAAACCCGTAGAAGAGCTCCGCTGTGAGTTCATGGTCAGCACTGCCCAGGGCACTGGGCGTACCCAGTCCTGGGTGCGCTCCTGTTTCATCAGGATTCTTAAGTTTTGCTCCACCACACGGTTCTGTCTCTCACAGAGAGGGTTAGACGTGTGGGTATAGGGCACACCTGTGGTTACCCCCACGTTGAGGGCGTTTGGCACTCGTTTGTACCTCCCAGTGTCACTGCGGATGCGTACATCCTCATCAGAGTGCACCTGCTTAGGTGCACAGTAGGGTTCGAACCATTGTTCGACCAACATTTTCACAGTCTGCTCACCTGTGATTTTCTTATTGCAAGGGAACACACGGGTGAAGCGAGATAGACCACAGGTGACCACGAGGCAACTATCATAGCCGCCAAAGCGTGGTAGGCCGTGGATGTAATCCACGTAGAGTAGAGAGTTAGCACAATAGGGTATGGGTAAGCTGGAGATCAGGCCCCTATCCCTACTGTCGCTCTGCTTGCTGGCATGACAGCCACAAGCATCCACAATGGTCTGCATACGCGACATCAGTTCAGTCAGGGTTAGACTAGAGTAGAAACACTCACGGAAGAAGTCCACTGAGCGATTAGCGCCAGTGTGAGCAGAACTGAGATGGGACCACTGTAGGCACCCATCCAGTCGTGCCTCAGGCACCACAATTCGGTCCTCGTAGAAGAGGTACTGATTGTTTTTATACCAGTGGTGCCCGTCAATGACACGGGGTTCGAGACCAGTGCTGAGGGTTTGGAGAATTTCTTCATACTCTGACTGATAGTCGGTTAGACTCCAACCCTCCAGGATTCCAGCAGTGCGCATGGACAGGTCAAGCTGGACATCCATGTGCTGGAAAGCCTCTTTGGCGAGCGCCTCAGAGCTCTCACCAATAAGCGCATCGAAGTTGTTGCGCGATATATAGTCAGACAGTTCATTCTTAATCCCGGGGATATGATGCACTGTCAGCCTGAACTGGCTCAGGTAAGTCCACCACCGTTTTAGCTTTGCTTTTTCTGGTGGTGGGCCCTTCTGAAAAGACTTCACAGGCTCCTGGTCACACAGCCAGACAATAGGGTTAGATCCCAGGAGTCGGGATTGTGACGATAGCACCAACATACCGGCCAGGAGTTCCTGGTCATAGGTGCTGTAGTTGGAACGCGCTTGGTTCCATTTCCAATTCTAGTGTCCCAGTGGCACCAGTCGCCACTCACTGGTAGGATAGTCATGTTTCAACGAACCATCACGGTTCAGTCCAGTAGTACGATAATGGCAGTTGGTTAGTTCAGCGGGGTTAAGCTCCTGCCATTGATAGATTGTACCCCCCCCCCCCTACATCACTGGCATCAGTGATCAGGACTATCTCGCCCTCAGGGCGGGGCACTCCCAGGCAGTTGGAGGAGGCAATCTTCTTCTTCAACTCCTGGAAACACTCTTCCTCTCTGGAGGTCCACCTCCAGGGAGTAGTTTTCTTGATCAGGTCAGTGAGGGGTGCAGAACAGTAAGTAAAATTGTGGATGTGACGCCGATAGAAATTACAGGCGCCCACAAAACTCCTCACATCGTGTAGACCCTTCTTAGGGTCATCGCGAATCTGCATGTCCTGTAGGGGCTGCATCTTAGACGCGGCTGGTTTCCACCAGCCATACCCCACGTCGAAACCCAAATACTCCATCTCCTCTTTCATAAACTCACATTTCTCGAGTTTGATTCGGAGATGGTTTTCTTGACAGACAATGAAAAATTCACGGAGGAGAAGGACGTGGTCCTCTTTGGTATTAGTACCCAAACTCACGTCGTCGATGTGAGCCTCCATTTCTGCACCCCGGGAAATCAATTCTTGTACTAGAGGCCTGCGCCTCAGTATGTACAAAATTTTGTTCATAAGCTCCTGGAAGAGCGCTGGGGCATTAGCCACCCCGAAAGGCATAACCTTCCACTTGAAGACACGACCCTTAGGGGTTATAAAGGCCAACAGCTCCTGAGCTGCGGCGGTTAGGTCCACCTGCCAGAAACCAGAGCGTTTGTCCATTTTGGTCTTATACCTGCATTTGGCAATACGCTCCAGGGTGTTTTCCATGTTAGGAATACTCCCTGAGTGGTTCTGGGTTTTCTTATTGACCTCACCATAGTCTACAACAAGACGTAGGGCAGACGACCCTGGTTTAGCAACAAGGAAACAGGGACTGCAGTGATGGGGATAGTCACCGTGTTTATACTCTTCAACGAGGCCAGCATCAATGCATTCTTGGATCTGGCGCTCGATTTCTTCAACTTGTTCCTGTGGAGCGGGATAGGGACGACGCCTCACTCGCGTCTCTTCAAATTCTGGTTTCAATTTCAGGTCCATCTGGACCAGTTTTTTACAAGAAAGAGGAGGCGGCAAGGCGCCGAACACCTCCTCATAGGTTATCAGCAGTTTCTTCAGGCGGGGGTCAAGGTTAAGACTCTCGAGTTTCTGAAGGAAATCCTCCTCAGCATGGAGGTTGCTTTTTCCATGTTCTTTCTTTTTATGCCGATCAGCAGTTTCGGCAGGCACAGTACCATCGTCCCACTCAGGGGGACATTGCTGCCCATAGTGTAGAGAATACACTAGAGGTATCTCAGGATCAGGCAGCGTATAGGACTCATCGTCCTCCTCAGACCAGATGGAGTATTTCCAGGTCTGTCTGAGGTATTGCAGCCGCTCTTGGCGCTCAATACCTTCGGCCTTCAGGTACAACAGCCGCCGGAGTTCTTCAGTGTCATGCTCAGACAATGGCATGTTATTAGCAGCAGGCCGCGCCAGAGCATCAGCACTCCGGGCCACGGGTTCACCTGTGTGCACAGGCTGCATGTGTAGCACTGGCTTCCCAACAGGGGAAGCGGGTTCAGAGGTTGACTCCAGATCTACCTCCTCTAGCAACAGCTGGGCTAGGAAAGCACTATGTTTTAGGTCAACATAGCTGGGATCAACAGAGGGGATAGTGCTGGCGATCTCAGACAGTTGGTCGTCAGCATCCTCTTTTACAGCTGCAGGTTCCAGATAGTCATCAGGAGACTCACACCCTGTAAGTGTGGCAGATAGGTGCTCAGGAGATCGATTTTTGAGATCATAAAGGGTCAGGCCACGATTTTCGGCCATGACCTCCTTTAGTAGCACCTGGTCTAGGTCACACAGGGGTACAGGATTGAGAGATCCATCGACGATGGACAGGAAACTGGCCCACTCAGGGGCCTGCATAGCTGTGTCTGAGTCCTCAGGCACATAAATGGGGCCGTCGGGGAGTTGCACTCTTCCCACGGTCATTCGATCTAGCATACGGCGCCAGTAAGCATGTTCACCAGAGCAACCCCAGTCAGGGGTGCACATAACAGCCCTTCCTCCCTCATAAGCGATTTTGGTTAGAACCTTCGCGAGTAGGGAGAAGGGAGGGTTAGCATACGCTAGGCCCATTGCTTTCCAGAAGAAACGGAAAGCATTGTTCAGTTGTTTGGAGCAGTACAACTGCATGATGTGCTGTTGTTGGCTCGCAAACAATTCCACCTGGATCTCATCCAGGTTTACCTGAAGGGCCGCCAGTCCATTTTCAAGAACGTGACGGGCCAGTTGGTAGTTTTCAGTACGATAGTTCGTCTTGGCTGCGTAGCGCAGCCCAGACTCTTTTCGTCCTGACAGCTCCAAAGGAACGGAGAATAGCCCACTGCCAAAGTCGCAGTGCAAAGAGTAGGGACGCTGTAGGGACGGCATTTTTACCTGGGGGTTTCTTCGTAGAAAGTCAGTGCCAATGACGATGTCAAAGGCGTCAGTGTCCAACACTCTGCAGTGTTGGGTCACGGTTTCGTCGCCCAGACATATGGTCACATCGACCCCCCCCAGGGAATGGATGGTACGCCCATCCCCTACTCTTATGGCCACGGTCTTAGTTTTCCTGAAAGTCTTAAGCAGGCGCCGGGCCACTATGGAAAGGAACACCGCTCGAAAAACCTGATCCCCGATTTTCACGAGGATCCAGAAAACCAAGTCCTCCTCTTCGGAGCCGCCACCCTATTCCTCATCACGGAATTTCACATCCACCCCTGCAGCCATGAGGGACTTGGCCATCCAGGCCAAGCGCCTCTTCTTGGAATTATTCTCTCAGGGGTAGCGTTATCCCCTTGGGGGCGTTTCTTAGGGTCACCTGCGGCAGGAGCGGGTGTAGCAGCAGGAGTGGGTGTAGCAACGGGCGCTGTTGAGCGCCTCTGGGGGTTAGGGGGTCCAGTTTTGCCACCCCCCTTGCCACCTCCTTTACCACCTTTATCCCCGTTCGGGGGATTTCTGGCGGGTGTCTGGGTCTTCTGGCGCTCCGCCTCCTGACGCTTGAGTTTGTCACTCTCGCGTTTCTTGATATGGCATTCGTCCTCGTAGTGACGACGTTTGCCACAGTAACCACAGGTGATGGTACACCTGAAATGGTCCTGATGGGTCACATTTTTCCCATCCTTGGTATGCTGCTAACATTTCATCTGCAGCATACAGCCACTGCGGAGATCGCAGTCAGAGGCATGACAAGGTCCCCCCTTGTCATTGACAGGTCGGCAGTAAAACAGGGGGGGTGTACCTGCATCAGATTGAACCTCGTTTATGGCACGTAGGTTGCCTCTCCCTTTACCACCTCCCTGGTTGGTGTTAGTGGGATTTTTATGCCCCTTCCCTTCGCCACGTTCGGGGGTAGGGGTACCACCTCGTCCCAAATGCTTCTTGAGGAATTTCTCCATTTGGGAGTCATTCTCTATCTCAAGAGCTAGCTCAATCAAGAGATCCACCAGTTCATCGTACGAGTGGGTCCTGCTCTTCCTCTCAGAGGTGGAGCGGCAATCATCCCACGTACGCTGGGGGATCTTACTCATGAGCCACAGGTGGGGCTCAGTGGCTCCGTAGGAGCCCACGTTCATCCTCGAAAACAAGTACTCCAAGTCGCACACATACTCAGAAATTTGCGCAGCGGATGGAAACCCAGGGAGCATAGGTAGCTCCTCGATCTGTGTGCGTACGCTGAGGTCAGTCTCATAGACTGGGAATGTTTTCTCCAACCTCAGGGGTACCTCTGCCCAGGTAGAACAGGTTTTCACAATCTGTTTAACCTGTTTTTGCAAAAACTTCTTTTTGCATGAGCGTTTTAGCAGTGAACATTTGGTGGCCACATCCACATGGGATTGGCCAGTCAACAAAAGGAACTCTGCAAATTCTTCTGCCCATTCGGGCAGATTTTTGGGGTCGAACTCCGGCAGTTCCAGCTGGATGTTCGCTCCGGCAATTGGTCTGCCCGTCTTCCCGACCCCCGGAGTTAGGCCTGAAGGCGACACGCCGGCAAGAGGGGCCAGGGCTGACAGCCCTCTTCTCTCATTCTCTGTGACAGGCACGTCCTGTAGATCAGCCATAGGCACTGTCCTGGCACGGGGGTGAAAGGGGCTGGGGCAGGTGACCTTAGGCAACAGCCTTGAGACCCTTGATCTCTTGAGATCCTCGGCCAGGGTACTCAGTCCTGGAGAGAGAGAGGGCAACTCTGGCTTGGATAAGGGTTCTGCAATACCCAGTTTAGCCTTCATGGCCTCCGATAGGGCCGTCACCTCTAGATCTTCTGATCCAGACAGGAGTTTGGCCAACAGCTCCGCCGTTTGATCCAAGGCACCGTAGGTTGGCCTTGGAATATGTTGTTCTTCGACTCGAGTCGGGTCCACTTCGGGAGCCCTTGGGGTTGGACAACATGGTCTTGGATACTCAGGTCTTAGTCGTCTTGGCAGGGATGCAGTGGACGGAGGACCAGAGTGTGCGTAGGACCCTAGGTCTGTACGTGGTCTGGATCCATGTACAGCCAATGGCTCCTCTCCATCTTCCCCACGAATGGATTTATAGTACTCCTCATGTAGGATGTACTCATCCATCTTCTTCCTCAGCTCCTCATACTCCTCAGGTCCTTCAATGGCAGTTGAGGATGAAGCTGGACAATTGGATCTTGATATTGAGGCAGCTACACGTCTGTGGAGGTGACTGTAGCTGTCTCCACCGTGTGCTGCTAAGGCCTTCTGCGTTCTGGATCTCCTTGGGACTCAGATGCGCCACTGAGATGATGTGGAGCTCGGTAAGGTGGTTCACTCATTGGGTGGGCCATGCTGCCCATTTGCACTTGGACAGTTCGGATGGGCCAGGTCCTGACGCTTGGCGTGGACATGATGAACTTGTTGTTGAGCTTTTGTGCTGCACTTCTTCTCAGGGTCGGTTCAAAAGGTCACAAGGGACTGTCTCTGCTACCGGAAAGATGTCCTTGAATTATGCCCTAGATTTTTTGATGTATTCCTGCAGGTTTTGTAGTTGAAAACCCAAACCAAAGCAGCAAGTAGAGCAAGAACAGGATATGGATCGAATCAATGATTGGTTTTGGAATCCAGTGTAACACAGAAGGGCTGCAGATAGACAAAGCAGGTTTATACACATAGATTCAATCACAAATGGATAATACAAAAGATTTTATATGAAAATTGGTCTGACTCTTGCCTCAGAGGTTGCATTAGGCACTTCATGTGCACTCTTTTGGGTGAAATGGTGCTGGTTAGGAATGTGGGGCATAGATGTCAGGACCACACAGAAAATGAGTTGGCCAAGCAACTGAATTCAGAAACAGTTACAAAGTAGGACCACAATAAGTGGTAGAAACAATTGAGTATAGGGGTCTTGGGGTGGGAGACCACTAGGCTTAACCTCCAAGGCCTAAAGCATGAAATGCCTGATTTATTTCGGTATATCCTCCATGAAGGAAGGTACCTCCGCTCAGTTGAGTGGTAGGGCTGAACTTCATGGGGGGCTAGGGTCACAACCCTAGTTACTTTGAGAAAGTGCACTTTAGGCAACAAAAGAGAGATAAAAACACTTAAGTTTGTCTTAGCATCAACAAAAGGGTTTTAAGGGGGGCTTGGCCTGGATCAAGCCCTCCAAGAAAGACATGGCAGTGACTTTTTCTTACTGGGCCTTATGGCCTGAATAGTGACTGTAGCATCGTGCAACATCCAGTTAATATAAGGTGATCTTATTGCTGGACAAACCCACCTCTGCAAAGCCTGGGCGACCTCTGGAGCCTTCAATGCACCCTCTTCAAACATTGTGCCATACATGGCCCCCAGTAGTATGTACATGGCAGCCACTGCTGTGTGCATCCTCATGTCACCCCCAAGGAGGGGGGCCAGGTCCTCCAAATCCTTTAGAAGGCACGAAGTCTCTTCCCCGTCTGGCTCTGTCGTCCCCTGTAGTGCTATGTGACAACCAGACCTGTGAAGAATAGCCTGAACAGAGACCCTAGTACTGGGACGCACAGACTTGGCCAATCTGCGTACCAGGACAGTGACCTACCTCCCTACAAAAATCAGAAGGTGCAGAACACATGGTATAAGGTGACGCCGCCTCAGAGGCACCTTCAACAACCTGCTCTGGACAACAGCAAATATATCCATGGGCCTGCACTTGGCCCCAGGTGCAATGAGCCCTAGCAACTGCTCATCTCGCTCGGTGGTTCTATCCACTTCCTGTTGCAACCACGTTGCACTGGACTTGCACCACGTCATGTAACTGAACAGACTACCTGCCATCCAATGTGTAGTGACACCCGACAACCGACGCAGCAAAGGGCTATCCCCACCGCAGAAAATCCTGCAGCGTCTGGATGCATTCCGGATGGGAACCACACCACTGTCAAGGGCACTCTGCAGAAGAGCAAGATTGTTAGCCCAGACCTGGGACAACACAGAGGTGGACTTCTCACCACAAAGGGCGACGTTAACAGTCCAGTGGTAGGACAACGTCCTTGCCAACTGACCATGGTTGGCAAAGGAAATGGACATCTGGCACCACCATTCCCCCCCACCAGGCAACCCATCCCCCCCCACTATGATCCACAGCTCTGCTTGGCACTCCATGGGGTATTGGAGGTTGGAAAGAATGGAATCAAAGGAAAATATATAGTCAAAAAAGTGCTGCAGGGGCCACTGCGAAAAGACTGTGACCCCATCTGTGTGCACGGCAACCTGTAAATGCTGCCTACTTGCAAGCTGGTTCCATTCTGTGGCGAGACTAGCACAGGACGGGAGAGAAAAAAGGTGTGTGGGGACCTTACTTCTCGTCCAAGTAATCAAATCTTTGTACCTGAGTAAAATAGCGCGCGCAACATGAGGACGTAGCGCGCGCAGAAGTCAATGAAGCGCGTGCTATGAGAGGAAGTGCGCGCAATGTCACATGCAAAGCGCGCGCAATAATACCTTCTTCTTGAAATCTTCAGTAGCAGGACCAAGTCCACCACCGACAGGGGTGTGACGGCGTTGGCAGCCTCGGTCCTGCGACGCTTCTTCTCTGCTTCAGACACGGGGACCTTTTTTTCCAACTTGGCTCACAAAGACCGTTGGACGGCAGACCCTGAGCAAAAAACGTCAACTAGGCCCGCCAAAAGGTCCTCGTTCTTCCACAGGGACCACCCATAGTGGGGGCCCAAAATGCTGGCAATCTTTCCTGACATTGACAGCATCACATGCAGTGCTGGAAGCATCTGGAACTTTAGAAAAATAGGCGTTTTTGCCCTGCTTATTGGGACATGGGGTTACAAACCCAAGACCCCGAGCCATAGCGCGCGCCATGCTGCGCGCTATAGTTTTGTAGTGCGCACTGAGCCACCGCGCGGCAATACCCTGTAGCGCGCACGCAGGGTTGATGCCAATGACGGGATCCAGGATACACGCCGCCTCCCATGCTGAAAGCCAGTTTTTGGGTACCCTGTACCATTGATCGTCTGATCCCTGTGATGGTGTGTCCTGTGTGATCGTGTAACAGGTATTCACAAACTCGAGAGCGTGTGCGTGTGTGACTTCGGCCCATGCCAACAGGCCTTGCGTGCGCGTGTATTTGAGCCAGAGGCGCGCGAGTGACAGAGAATAGGTGACAACATGTTTCAGGCGCATGACATCTGCGCAGACGGGTGCATCTCCCGAGCGTTTGCGTAATTCATGGATGGACTGCAGCATGTCCTGTGAGCGGCCGTCCGATGCGTCCGAGGGGTCTGACTGTACTAACGATTCCGAGGGTGCTTGGTACGGCGGTAGCGGCTCCAAGATAAACTGCATCGCCTTTTCCGTGAACGTTGCAGAGCCCAGTTGCGACGCATGCTCCAGTATCTGCACTTTGTCCTATGCCAGCTTTACATGTGCAGCAATAGACGATTCGCCCTGATCTGCTGTAGGAGGAGATGTAGCGAAGTGTGATCGGAGATCACCCAGTTTTGTGAGGTTGCCCGCGTCCCATTCGCATGATGAGGCCAATGAGGCCTGTGACCCAGGAATCCGGAAGCGCCATGCTCGCCGTGCGCTGCGTGCTTGTCGGCTGCGGCGGCGTGCGACGCGGAGATCCACTCGTAGCCGTAAGATTTTCTGTGCCCGCACTTTTCTTCATGGCTGGCGTCGCAGTCCACAGGGCTGACGTTCAGCATGTCGGGGCTGTGGCGGTGAGGGTGAGGAGGCTGATGCTCGCGGCTGCCGTTTCCCCGGCATTTTGTCGGCCCATCGCCGAGGCGGATTGCGCTGGCGTTGTGTGTAACTGCTAAGATCTGTTCACATGGATACGTACGTGTTAAAAGCCCGACACGTACGTGTTGAAATCCCAACTCGTACGCACTGATTTTCCAAACCGTACGCACTGCGTACGCGTTTGGCGCAAAATCGTACGCAGCGCGTGCGCGTTTGGTACCCAGTGCGTACAGTGTGGAAAATCAGTGCGTACGAGTTGAGATTTCAACGCGTACGTGTCCATGTGAACAAAAAAGGCCACATCTTAGCAGTTACATGTGCGCGGCGGCTGCATCAGTTGGGGCAGGATGCATTGCAGGTTGTGCAGTTTTTGCACGCTCCAATAGAGAGGCTCTAAGTGTTCTACACGAACATTCAAGGGTCGGAGGAGTTCAGCGGTGTGGTGAAAGAACCAGCGACAGCAGAACACTAGCGCGTGTGCTGAGTGTACATTCAACAGAGAGCAGATCCGCGCCCATAAGTCACGGGCACGCAAGCACACGAAAGACAAACTCGTCAGACGGAAGAATTTGGGACGCGTTTAAACGTCCCAATTGTGTGTCTCGTGTACGCGGCATGGCTACACCTTCAACTTCTTCGCGTCCCGGTGCCGCTGCAGCGCGTCGTTTGCTGCTTCCGGGTCCTCAAACACCTCGTCGGAACTTATGAAAATTGCACCCCCTGGCGTATCATCGCCTACCACTTTGTTCGTGTTCACATCCCACGTGTCCGCCGGTACTTCCGCAGCATGGTCCCGCTCACTGGGTGCCAGGATGCGCACGACAACGACCTTCGCTGATTCCCCATGTTCTCGTACCGCATGCACAATTTTGCCCGGCTCCATGAAACTCCTGATCGGTACGCGGAGTACGTCCTGTGTTGCTTCCGTTGGCAATGGGTGCAACCACGGATCACAGTGTGCTCGGTGCGGTTGCTTTTGTTGGTGCATCTCCTGCGCTCGCCGTCTTCGATCGCGTGGGGTACGGTTCCGTGCGCACCGGCAGTCTGGATGCGCGCGGTCGTATATGCCCTTTGCATTTGCCGTCGGCATTGGGTGTGTTCTCATCCACGTCGTGGACCACGACCGTGGGTGTTCCTGGTGGCTATGTGCTGGACGTGGCCGTGTCATTCGGGGGCGGCTGCGTGTTTGCTTGTACACTTTCCGGCACATTGTCCGTACTGGGGGACCTTGGCTGGTCTGCATCACGCCATGCTTGCAACTGCTCGAACATTTTCGCGAGTAGGTCATGTTGTGTGGTTTTTTTTAAACCATCTCAACAAGTTCAGCACTCTTGTGGTTCGGTTCTATGCTACATGTGGCCGTAGGGGGTGGCTGAACCGCGTTGTGACCCACTGCTCCCGACCGTGGCTGATTGTGGCTCAATCTGCCCCCTGTTGGGCGCCCGTGATGGTACAACAAGCGGGTGTGGCTCACCGTTTCTCCTACCATGGCATAAACCCTACATACAATCGCGGAAACCTGAACTATGCACAGACTGCAGAGGACCTGAGCTGTCACTCCCCTGTAGGTGATGCACCTACGGGCCTGGTTGGAGTGTGAGTTTCTGTAAAATTGAGTGGAGAACCAGAAAAAAAAACAAGAAAAGTAGAAAGAAGACAAGATGAAAAATCCACAGTATCCTAAGAGGACAGGGAAGCGTGTAAACACCTCAGCCTGAGGCCAAACCACGCTCTGGTCACTGTGAGGCTCTAACTTCCTAAAGCAGACACATCAGGAACAGGGGCAAAAACTTTCGAAAAAGAAAAAAATGGGGAACAAAGGAAAAGGGCAAAAGGTAGCCAGAAAATGGGGGATGTAGACACAGCAGGCAAGCAGAAATCGAAGCCCAGGTCACTTGCAGCCACGCAGGCAACGGTGCTGTCATCAAATTATCTCAAAACAGGCACCCTTACTGCCGTGGTGAGGGTATTTGACTCGATGGGATGGTCGTCGATTCTCGCCGCTCTGATGCATCACACCTGGGGGAATCAAGGCATGGGTGGGGGTTGACGGACGGCAGGCAGGCGATCTCGGGACATGCCACAAGGGCGGAGACGCCAGGGGGGGGGGGTCAGCTGGCAATAAATGGACTGGGCAGATCAAGGGGGGGCATCCTGTCAGGGGGAGGGGGGAAGGGGGCATGTTGCTGTAGCTCTGAGCCACTGCTGGTAGTGAGTGGAAAATGGAGGCGAAGGGTAGGAGTGGGACGAGGTGACAAGTGCGTCATAGACCTGGTAAAGACTGCAGGCAAATCCTTATAAGTGCCTGTTCTCTTCTGCATGTTCAAGATTCTTGGATTGAAATTTCCGGAAGACTAGTCATTAGCACCATAACATTCTTCCGATTTTTGACTGTTTGTATGCCTGGTCATCTGTGTAGGGTAGAACAGTGCTTGGGTTGAAGGGATGGCTCGAGAGTCATAGCCATGTGGGGGCCTACGGGTGCACACGGGTTGTAGGTTCTCCCATCTCCGACATCTAAGCCTATTTCTCCCTTTTTTACTGTATGCTGTGTCTAGTTTTTACCCCACGGCCCCCCGTGATATTGATTCGACCATCAACAGCCTTCAGGTCATGTTGTGTGGTTTGCGTGGCTTGCAACTCCTCGTGGCGCTTGTCCTGTTCTTCTGGCTGCTCCTCAATTTTTTGCAATGTTTTCCCGATGCCCGCCATATTTGTGTTTATGACGGTGCCATCCTTTTGCACTGCTGTTTCGATGTGCGAATCCACTTCTTGAAACATGCGTTCAAGCGACATAGCCGTACCTGCTGGTGAGTCCTCGTGCCTCGTTGGTACTGTGGGCGTCGATATCGATGGCGTTTCCGGCTCTAATTGTGTAATAGTGTAACCACCACCATCCAAGTCCATGGTGCCTTCCACATGTCCCACTGCTTCGTTGACCTCACCTTCGCTCGTGAACGTGAGAATCAGCGACGTACCTTCTCGGCAAATTTGCTCCTCGCTTTCGATAAGGCCCAATACGTTTTCCACTTCTTGTTCGTTCCACTCCATGGGTCCCGTAACGGATGCTTTCCAAAATCGCTTGGTTGTGATGGGCGTGCACATCATGGAGCTGCTAGAGCGTGGCGTGTGCATGTGTGGGGTCGGGGCATTGGTTTTCAAGCTTTCGGGTCCTGGCCGAATGGGGAGGAATTTGGTACCTTCATTCAACGCATTGAAGAACAATTTCGGAATCTTTCCCATGCGCCAACGTGCCAAGCGATAGGAACAATCCCAGGGCCGATGCCCTTTACCACACCAATTGAAACATGTACGCAATTAACGCATTTCTCCAGTTTTGGGATCCTCATCTTCACAATTCGCCATGTGCGGACAATCTTGTTGCAAATGATCTTTCGAGCCACACATATGACAGGTACGTGGTCCCACCTCGTGTCCACTCTTTTTCATCTTGAGCCTGTAGCATTCCGCTGTAGTATGTGAAAAATTGAATTGGTGGTAGGAGCAATATTTATCTCCGGATTTTTTCGCGGGCGACTTTTTTTTGCGTGGCGATCCTCCAATCAATTCAGGCTTGTGGGGCTTTGGTGCCATTAAGAACCGACAATGATGTGATGTGAAATCAGGATGACTTAAAAGGCATAGGGAGGTGCTCTCATACTCCATGCAACGACGACATACATCACAAGAGATACAAGGGAGAAGGTGGCGACAATGTTCAACGTGTTCATTGTCTC
Source organism: Eutreptiella sp. 'Long Island Sound 2002' (assembly GCA_964036045.1). NCBI lineage: Eukaryota > Euglenozoa > Euglenophyceae > Eutreptiales > Eutreptiaceae > Eutreptiella > Eutreptiella sp. 'Long Island Sound 2002'. The sequence continues at coordinate 175,990,988 of OZ038381.1, forward strand.
GTGCTTATGGTACTCCGACCGGTGTTCTCGTTCCCAAGCGTATTTTTTGGTTCCCCAAGCGCAAGTATTACCGTAGCACGGCGTGATGCAAGGTCCCAAGAAATTGTGCACCCGAGTAATCCTCAAATGGGCGGGCATGAAGTCACCGGGTTGGATATAGCGGGCAATGTTCGACAACACAAATAATTTTTGTGGTATATAGTTGTTCTCGGATTGGTAGTAGTTGTTCTCGGATGGGTAGTAGGTGATTGAGGTAATCACGTCGTTTTTTCTTGTAAGGACGGCGGATATGTTGATATTTCTGTGGTTGAACTTAATGTTTGCAAATAAGCCGTCACGGATCTGCGGAGCACTTGTCAATTGGGCTTACGGGCACGGCGGAGCATGCATAAGAAATTGCCAATAACAACTGTGCAACAACAAGTACGTGCGTCGCATCTCGTAAGTGACACCAATGACTGAAGCCACCACGTGCACTATGGTATACTTTTGGTTCATACACGGTTGCACAATGGGTGTTTTCGGCGCCAGCAAAAACAAAGATGTGACAGCTCAAATTGCTAAGTACGCACGTGTGGTGGTGTGTTCCCTTACAGAACCATATATGAACCATATGGATATTGGACCCCATGGTGCATGAGAAAGGGATGAACAGCCTAGAATAAAGGCAAACCATCGCTTGTCATGTAGGCTTCTACCAATGCTGATGACAATGTGTTCATATATCACCTCTCTACCACCTCTTCCAGCCCTGTAAGGCCCTCTACACGGCCTCCATAGACCCTAAAACCATGAAAAAGAGTGGTTTTTGGCTAGAAAAGTGTGAATTTCTCAAAATCTGTGCCTGCCAATCTGGATTTTTTTAGGTCAGCAGCAAGTGATTCTTTTCCCGGGACACGATCATGCCTTTACTTTGCTTCCCATTGTGAAAAAAGTGGACTTTTTGGCGATTTTGTCTTGCGCACGGCGGTCGGGAATCTGAAACTCGCGTACGCGGCAGTTGTTGACAGTTGATCTGCGGCTCCAGCTCCAGCGACGGCATAATTTTGTTAAAAATTTGAGAAAACACAAAAACAACAGTACTACTGTGTACAGTTTGATATCGCCGTTCTGAAAATGCATGACTTTGAATTTTGGCAAAAAACAGCTGCTAAAATCATAGGTGAGCCTGTTCACCAGGGGTATCCACATGCTCGGTCCTCCAGCTCTCAAGAGACTTGTGGTCAGTCAATACTTCAACACGATGACCCATGATCCGGCCCTCATAGCGCCGTAGGGCACAGAGGATGGCATAGGCTTCTTGTTCCCTTGGACTCCAATTTCGCTGTCTTGTACTAAGCTTGCGAGACCAGAAAGCCAGGAGGTGATGGTGACCTTTGTCGTCGACTTGTTTGATCGTAGCACCAATGGCGTAACGACTGGCGTCTGTACGAATATAAAAGGGTCGTCCATCGAACAGCGGAGTCTTTAATGTAACCACATTTGCCAGTGCTTCTTTGAGACCACTGAAAGCCTTTTCACATTCTGGCGTCCACTTGAGCTTGACTTGAGATCCCTTCTTTCCTTGTACTTTGCCAACCTTGAGTAACTCTGTCAAGGGACCAGAGTACTTGGTGTAGAGGGGCAGAAACTCTTGATAATAATTGCAGCAGCCTAGAAAGGCACGAAGCTGCCTGATTTTTTTAGGCCTTTCCCAGAGCTGCAAGGCAGCCATTTTGCCTGGGGCAGGTCTTGTTGTCTCATCTTCCAAGATAGAGCCACAGAATTCCACACTTTGGAGGATCCTTTTGCCCTTCTTGGGTCGACACACGAGCTTCTGTTGTCGGAAAACTTCGAGGACTTTGCGAACTTGTTCTTCGTGCTTCTTCAGGCACTCATCAAAGTTTTCTCCCAACGGCGTGGCAATCAGAAGGTCGTCGATGTAGATGCTGCAGAATTCTTGTGAACCCGGAGACTTGTGCTTCTGAAACAACACATTCTCCATCATCTTCTGGAACATCGACGGCGCATTCTTGAGACCCATAGGCATCACAGTCCACTGGACTGTGCCACAGGGCGTGCACATTGCCGTCAAATGCCTGCCCTCTTTTCGGAGTGGTATTTGATGAAAGCCATGCCGCAGATCCAGCATGGTGAAGAGCTTGCCTTCTGCCCTTTTGGCGATCCCCTCCTCTATTAAGGGAAGGGGATGCATGTCAGGCATTGTGGCGGCATTCAGGGCTCTATAATGCACCAGTAGACGCCAAGCATCTATGCTGGATTGGTCAGCCGGTGAGGGCTTTGGCACAGTAAATGGTGCTGAACACCACTCAGAGCTCATGCAACCTTTCAACCAACCGAACTCAGGGAGATTGCGCTCAATAAACTTTCGCAGGGCATCTGGTTTGGTGCCGTGGAGATAGAATGGACGTTGCTTGTCCACCTTTGACCCTTGGATTATCTCAATGTTGGCTTCCCCATGTTCAGCTCAAAATGGGCCATTTTTTCACAACTTCCCACTCAGCACGTCATTCTTATAATCCTCGAACACTGCGTCCCTTCTTGCAGCTATCTTATCTCCGTCGCCCTAGTTCCCACATTTAATCACGGACATTATGTCCACCAATTTGCGAATTGTTGGTCGTGGTCTCATGTTCTTGGCCACTTCATTCCAAACTTCCTCGTCGCATTGTTGGCGAATGAAGCTCACCTGAGCTCGCTCCTCCTTGGGGTCCCACCAATGAAGGGGGTCCACGAATGTCTTGAAGGGATGGTCGGACAAATTCAGCTGCAATCCTGTCAATTCAGGCGAGATTCTTGCAGATTTGTCATCATTTCTGCTGGAAGTCCCCACATTTTTGACTTGATTCTTGTCTGATGGAGACAAATTGGAATGTATTGAGGCGTTGTCTTGAGGGACGCCGGTAGTCCTTCCCTCCTTCCGCGACGATGTGTCGGGATTTGCTCTCGATTGACTTGATCAACCTCAATTTCGTCGATTCTTGAGGAATTTGAGATGACCTCTTCTGTTCCCATCTCACTTGCATCTTGCCAGTAATCTCCCAGATTTCCGTCAACTAAGCACGCCAACGTGCTGCACGAACGTTTTGGCAAAGTTTTGCCATTGTCTTCGCAATACAGCTTCACTCCTTTGTGAGGTAACTCGACAATGTCGATCGAAATGTCCATAATGTCCTTGAACAAAGTTTGTTGTAGCCAATTGGAACAATTAAGATCGCCTTTGCGCCAGATTGCTTCAGCTTCTGTACCACACGAGGAAAAATGTCGAAAGGCGGATTGATCCAGAGAGGTTCAGACCAGTCCTCACTCCAGGCATCGTCGTAGAACTCCGGAAATCATTTATTCTTCTTGTCTGCAGAAGCATCAACTTGAGGACAAAAATTGTGCTTCTTTTCGAAATAATCCATCAGATTGTCTCGCCATTTGTCGACGACGCGATAGCAGACGGACTTCCACATTTTGCAGTTCAGTGATTCTCCCTTGCCCTCGTCGAATTGCTCTAGATTCCTTGTCCATTCCTGCCCATCTTCCTGAATTTGAAGCTTATTTCCTTCTTTGAAGTGTTGAACACTCTTGGTGTATGGGTGCAGATAATACAGCTCGGATGGGTCGCTGGCTGACGGATCTTGGAGGAAGCACGTCCTGTGTCCCATGGGCAACACACGATTAGCGTGAAGCCAAGGTTGACCCAAGAACAAAATCGTACTTGATGGTGGCCTCATAGAACTTCCCAGAGAACCACTTCCCCTTCACCTTCTCCGTACTCAAAACCGACTGTTCCACCAATCTTACTGCCAAATCTGCTTTCCTTTCACCTCCTTCAAGGCGATGTCCACTCACTCCTTCCAGCTGGACAGGCGTCGAGGAAATCTTTGCTTCATCCTCGTGCAGAAGGCCTTTCCTCACCAGATTGACTTCTGACCCATTGTCAATCAGACATTTAGCCTGTTGATCCTTGCCATTGGCTGTGCTGACCTGGATCCAGCAGACAAACTGTCGCTGCTTGCCTCGACGGACAGCACTCAGGACGCAGGCTGGATAGAGGAGGCCGGAGGAACGCGCAAGACGGTCCCAGCACCGTCCATCCACTGCCCCAACTACCCTTATGGGTTTAGGGTTTTGCCGCTCAACCTCAATGTTGGGGTTTGGGTCAAGTTCGCCTCCCTAGTGCAATTCTTTTTCGCCATTCGGCTGTACGTCTTGTACCTGTTCTTTGTCAACCCATTCTTCTCCTGCTTCAACGGCATGGACTCCTTTTCCACGTCCATGACCACCAAATGATTTTCCACCACCACCTTTCTTACCACCTTGGCCTTTGTTGCTGGATGTGTTGGAATTAGGGTTGAATTCGTTGGATTTGCCCTTGCCACGACCTCCAGAGTCCTTGTCCTTGCCGAAGGTCCTGTTAGCTGGCGTCTCTGTGTACAGGGGGTTGCCATTCACCTTAGAATCATCTTGATTCCCGGACTTTCCTTGGCCTTGTCCACCTTTTCCACCTGATTTTCCACCGGATTCTGTCCATCTTGAGCCGCTTGGATCTCCGCCTTGCTGCGAGTGATCTTTCGGTGTCCAATCTTTGTTCTTGCCTTGAGACTGCCCTTTGCCTTCTCCCCTACAATGCTGGTCAGCATCACGTGCTCCACCTTGCTCGGGACGTTTTGGGGGGATTTCCTTTTCCATCCATTTTGTTGTGAATTGTTTTGAGATCGGACGGCTGCCACCTGTGGTCTGCCGTCGAATGAGTCAAGGCTCTGCCTTCTTTTCCCATAGACAGGCACACTGCGCATCCCTTCCGGCCGACGGCGCTGATCTTGGTGCCGAATTCTCTGGCATCCTGGGACTTCTGGCGCTCCAAGTTCGCGTACTTCTTGAGCTGGTCCTAGATCTGGTCGACCAAGTACGAGAAGATCCATGGCAGCACCTTCAACACCGTCCCCTTAAACTTCACCTTGCCGTCCACCATCTTGGAGAAGAACTCCGATCCTTCGGTGTCGTGGAAATCGACAATCCAAGGACACTCACGAAGGATAATCTCCTTCATCCCAACGGCACTGACGGAGTTCAGCACATCCCGGACTTCCATTTTCGTCATGGTCTCCGGAAATCCTCGCACTTTGACACAATTGCCAAGGACTTTCTTGTCCGCTTGGCTATCCCTGATCTTCTGCTTGGTCTCCGGCGTCAGTTTGCTCAGCAGAATCTTCTTCATTTTGCCTTCAGAAAGGTCTTCTCCAGCGCTCTCCGCTTCCTGCACCAAGAACTCCCAATCTTGCCTTGCGATTCGGATCTCTTCCAGAAATAATTTCTTGATCATTCTGAAGTTCTCGAGTCGGTCCCTGTAACGATCTTCAGGAAGTCGTGAGCCTTTCCTCTTGAGGGTTTGCCACAGTTCGTCGTACGTCAGTGGATCCCCCTGATTTTGCCTTTCCACATAGAGATTCTACGTGGATTCCCTGAGTTTGCCAGTCAAACAGTCCATCAAACCAAGAATCCAGAGGTCCTTTTCAAGTCTCTCCATCTGCAGCCAAACCAAAAATTGTCGTTCGAAGGACGTCCAGTAATTTGGGTGCCCAGAGTATTTGGGCTGCTTCATCACTGAACCTGTAAGCCTGAAATGAAGTGGATTAAGAAGGTGGTCCAGATTCAAACCTGTAGATGCACCAACGGGGTTCACAAAAACAGGTTTGACGGTGGCGGCTCCCATCGCTTGGGCTTGAGCAATTGCGGCCGCCAGCAACGTCTGGTCCACAGTAGGTTGCACAAACGGGGTTGATTGAACTTGCTGATACTTCATCTCTTTGAGTTTCTTCTGTTTCTCCTTCATTTTTGCCTCGTTTTCCTTATTTCCTTTGCCTTTCTTCTTCAAGGCTATTCATCTCTCCTTCACGCTGGTTCTTGCTTCTCCATCAATATCGCCAACGGTCCCAACAGTGAGTATAGACGTCTCTGACGAAGATTCTCCTCCTTCAGTACCCAGATTAAAACCAATAGGGCTTGTAATTCCAGTAGGGGGGACACCAGGATTTCAAGTATAAGCTGGGAATTATCCAGTAAAAGCTTGGTGTGACAGACTGTGGGGAACGCCGTAGGGCGTGGATGTAGGTGCAGCTGAGGAGGTAGGTACTGGGTGGCTTGCTGGTGCCGGCGCTGGTCCAGTGAGCCCAGTAGTGCTCAGATTTTGAAGCAAAGTAGTCAATTTTTCCAGCTTTTGCTCCATCTCCTTCCACTTGCTGTCATCATCCCGCTTCTATTCCTTGGCGGCCTTCTTCAGCTCCTTCACGTTGTCCTCCAAGGACAAAATGTGGCGCCGACAGGAGCAGTCCTTGGCGCACTCACCACAATCAATGGGAGTAAGAAAAGGTCACAGCCATGTCTTTCTTGGAGGACGTGATCCAGGCCACGCCCCCCTTAAAACCCTTTCGCTGATGCTAAGACTTACTTAAGTATTTTTATCTCTCTTTTGCAGCTTAAAGTACACTTTCTCAAAGCAACTAGGGTTATAACCCTAGCCCCCCATGACGTTCACCCCTACCACTCAACTGAGCAGAGGTATCCTCCTTCATGGAGCTTATAGCGAAACAAAGTAGGCATTTGATGCCTAAGGCCTTGGAGGTTAAGCCTAGTGGTCCCCCTCCCCAAGACCCCTATATTCAACTGCTTCTACCACACAAAGCCTCACCCCATTTTCAGTAATCCTTGACAGTTTTCCTGCAGCAGGTTTCTTGCATATGTTGTATTTTTTTTGTTTGATGCCAGTGCTCAGAGTGTATTGCATGACTATAAGCATGGCATGCATGTTCGAACCATTTTCTGGTTGATAAAGCTGGGGCGAACAAAAAACCTCAATTCATGAGGCATGGATTGCAAGTAGAAAGCTTTGTACATTGGCAAAAGCATGGGATGCAAGAACCACATGTTTGAAAGGGGTCTAATCAGGATGGGCATGGCCAATGAATGGTTTTCCTGATTATTCAGTACAAAATGGTTCCAAACTTAAGTAGAAGGCACAAAAACCATAAGTAAACGCGGCATGGAATGTAAGGTGAAAGCAGCTGTGCTTTGTCAAAAAGCATGGGCTGTAAAAAACAACATGTTTGAAAGGCTTCAGAAATAGAATTGGCATGGAATGTTTAATTGGATAATTTTCCCATTCGCGAAATGTAGGGTCAGCATGGTTTTGAACCATTCAAATTGCGGAGTGGCAAAAACAAACAAAAAAAAAAGACTAGGCATGGAATGCGAATTGAAACCTATTTTGCACTGGCAAAAGTGTGGGCTGCAAAATTAACATGTTTGAAAGCTTCCGAATAGCTTGGGTATTGAACGTATGATTGGACATTTTTTGCCTGGGCAGTGGCAGAGGTAGATTGTATGTCCAAACTGTTTTTGCATTGGTAAGATCGGGGGCGCCGGAAAAAAAGGATAAAATGACGACGTATGGAATGTAGATTGAAACCTATGTTGCATTGGCAAAAACACGGGCTGAAGAAGGCAAAATGATTGATAAGCTTCAAAAATAGAATAGGTTCTTTGGTTGGCAAAAAGATGATTTGTTCACCGAAATCAATGATTTTTGCAACAATTCAACCAGGGTTGGGGTTGGGGCTACACCCAAGTGTTAGGTTCTGGCCCCGAGCTAGATGAAGGGCAGGGTGCGTCAGGATGTCGTCAGGATGCACCAGGATGGCGTCAGGAAGGCGTTAGGATGGCGTCAGGATGGCGTCAGGAATGGTTCACGTATGCGTCAGGAAGCGTCAGGGTAGCGTCAGGATGGCGTCAGGATGGCGTCAGGAAAGTGTGAGGAAAGCGTCAGGACGGCGTCAGGATGGCGTCAGGGAACGTCAGGCTAGTCCAATCGCGTCAGGAATGCGTCAGGATGCGTCAGGATGGCGTCAGGATGGCGTCAAAATGGCGTCAGGATGCGTCAGGATGGCGTCAAGCAGGTGTCAGAGGTGTGTCAGGGTAGTGGTGTAGGCGTCAGGCGCACGTTAGGATGCGTCAGAATGCGTCAGGAAGGCATCAGGGTGGCGTCAGGAAGGCGTCAGGATAGTTCAGCGTCAGGATGGCGTCAGGATGACGTCAAACGACGCGGGGCCCGAATCAACTTATTGTGGTTCTACGTTTTAACTGTGTCTGGCCTAACTCACTTGCCCTACATTCCTAACCAACTCCATTTCATTCAAAAGAGTGCACATGAAGTGCCTGAGGCTAATTGGGAGGCAAGAGTCATGCCAGCTCTCATAGAAAAATCATTTATTTTATCCATTTGTGATTCATTCTTTGTACTTAAGCCTGCTTTGTCTATCTGCAGCCCTTCTGTGATACACTGGATTTCAAAACTATTCATTGATTCGATCCACATCCTGTTCTTGCTCTACTTGCTGCTTTGGTTTGGTTTTCCAACATCAAAACCTGCAGGATTTCATCAGCATCATTAGGGCACTAATCAAGAACATCTTTCCGGTAGCAGAGGCAACCCTTGGGAACCTTTCGAACCGACTCTGAGAAGTACACAAGCCAAAACCAGAAACAAAATGTCCACACCATCAGTACAGCTGTCCGCCAGGACCTGGCGAATTCGGAGTGTACAAGTTCAACTTGGCAACAGTGGGCCCATCTCAATGAGTGAGTCCAAGCTCAGAGCTGCATCTGGGTCTCGAGAAGATCCAGTTCACAGCAGGGCAAAACAGGAGGCGCCCAGATTAACCAATAAGGCCTAACCCCGCACGCCCACTTGGTCCCTAGTTCCATCTTAAGAAATTTATCTTCTTAAGATGAAAAATTCATCTTCAGATGAAAAGTAAGAAGAAAAGTAAGAAGAATAACCTGCTGACGTTTTTCTTTTGGGTTCCACCTTTTTGCCTACACCTTTTTGTAGTTTTACAGTTCTGGGGAATCCTGGGACTGCTGTCGATGGACCCAGCGGCAGAGCGTCGCGCCATCGCAGCAGAAGAAAAAAAAAACCGAGAAAAAGACGCACAACCAGAAAAAAAAAGCGCAAAATCGATTTTATCCGACCTCAGAAACCCCCTAAACAATTTTACGCCGCTGTTTGGCGAGGTCGCAAAGTTTAGGACACTCACAGAAAAAAAAGAACAACAGAGTCGCGACGGCGAGGAAGTTGAGCGTTGCTTGCCCCAAAACACCTAGCAAAGTGCGTGTCCTAGGCGCTAGGGACTTGTGCGCGCTCCAACAACAAAGAAGATGATTAGAGGCGAGAATAGGGCAACAACGATGGCCTTTGGCCAGGGAGTGGTTGTCATTGGGGGCTAACGGTCCTGTCCTGCGATGCAATGCGGGGCAACCATGACAACCGCTCTTACACACCAACCTCCCTTTTTGTAGCACAAAAGAGCCACAAGACGGGAAAGCGGAACGTTGCGTGCCCCAAATCACATAGCAAAGTGCATGCAGTAGGAAAAGGGGACTTGTGCGCGTGCCAACACCAATAAGAAAAACAAAACAACGAGACAACATAGGGTAGGCGCCACGTGAACATGCTGGCCGCCGAAACAAGTATGTTATACGTTATACGATACGCCACGCTGCCACACGACGAAAGGGAGCCGAGGTGCGCAACGCAAGAGGGAAAGGACACAACAGCCGCACCGCCACCAACAAAAGGGCACACCCGCTAACATCCCCCGCACGCATAGGACGAGGACGCCATGAGACAAGCAAGGACAAGGTGTGTGAAAGCATCAAGGGGAACAGACCCCCCGAACGCAAAGCGCAACACGAAAAAACAGGGAAACCATGAAACACCATGAAACACACACAAGAGGTATGCCCATGCACGCACACGCCATGAGAGCCGCCGCAAGCACACCAAGGTATAAACAACCCGCCGCCGAACAAACCAACGCCACGAGGACCGCGCCGCCGCCCAACCGCCCACGTATGCATTCTATACTCTCTTTACTGTAGACCGCCCGCACGGAAAGAAGCAGGGTATGAGGGACACCCTCACGGAACCGAAAAGAAGGGAACCACACGCCGCCGGAGAGCACACCACCGCCACCACAAACACACATACCACAAGCCCAAGGGCACACGAAGAAGAAGAGGTATACCCGCACACGCAAGGGCCCGACAGACGCCGCAAGCGCCAAAAGGTATGGGTAAAACAATTAAAAAAAAAGTACACACAAAGGGCCGCTGCTAATCGAGACGCAAGCGAACCGCGGCGCCAACGCGCCCACCGACCAAGCAACGAGGCAACCACCCCCTTCTCCTCCTATCTCACTCTATAGGCTGCCGGCGCCGAGGAAAATGTGGACACCGCCAAAGAACACACAAAGAGCAAAAGGCCGCCAACACCGCGCAACGGAACATGAGTGGTATGAGACAAATACCTAATGGGCAGCCCACGCGGAAAGAAGTGATGGTATGAAACCGGGAAACCACGAAAGCGGAAGAAGGGAGCCGCACGCTACCAGGGAGGACTTACCTACGCCACCGAACGCACAAACCACAAGCCCGAGGGCACAAAAAAGGCAAGTGGTACGCCCACACGCGCAAGCAAACACAAGCAAGGTATGGAGAGACCCGAGCCCGCCGCCGCAAACGACACAAGGAAGGAAGGGCGAAGGACAGACTAAAAAACCGAAGCGCACAACGCCGCCACGCCAGTGCACCCGCCGAACGAACAAATGTCATGAAAACCACCCTCCTCCCTCGCTCTGTAGGCCAACAACAAAAGAGGAAGCCGCCAAGGCCAAAAAGTGGACACCGCCAACGACCAAATGAAGAACAAGAGGCCGCCCCGCCGCGGAGCAAGAGTGGTATGAGGGAATACCCAGGGGCAGCCCAAACGAAAAGAAGTGAGGATGGTATGAATGGTATGGATGCCCACACGCGCAAGCATACACAAACAAGGTATGGAGGTATGGCGAAGGAGCACGAACCCGCCGCCGCAAACGCCACGAGGAAGGGAGGACCAAGGATGGACAACGAGAGCGAAGTACACAACGCAACCCTCCTCTCTCTCTCTATAGGCCATCAACGCGGGTCAAGGAGTGGGAACACAACAAACAGGTTTGTCCCTGCAAGCGCAACGCAACCGCCACCACCGCGGACAAGCACACCAGGGTATGGCACGAAGGGTGAGGAGAGTGCGCACACACGTGGACACAAGTGCAAAGACAGGTATGTTATACGCCGCGCAACGGAGAACGCAGCCGCAACGAACATGGTGCCAACGTGGGTACAGTATGTTACATGATGACCGCGCCCAGCCTCCAAAGGCCAACATACCCCCATCCTTCCTTTGTCTCACAGGGCCCAACGAGAGAGAACGACGAGCCGGCAAGGAAAAAGACGGAGACACGCACCAGAGCATAGGCAGGGAAAAACTGCATACCAGGGAGAAGGGTAGAGGAAAGGGTAAAGAGCAACGACGCCACGAAAGAAACAGGGATAGCCAGCAGCCGAGCAAGGGACGCGCGCAGGGAGGGGAAAACGGCAGGCACACGGCGAGCACAACACCGCACCGAAGCACCGGAGAGGGGAGCACCAGAGGGACAAGAGAAAAGTGGCACCGCGCACCACGACACGCACCGCACAGACACCACACACACCGCACACACCCACACCCGCGCCCACAGCACGTGACAGCGAGCCCCGGCAGCCCCCCAAGAGGGCGGGCAGCTGCGGGAGGGGGAGCGCCTGACCCCAGACGCCCCTCACAACGGCGGACGGCAACCCGCCCGGGAACGCCCTACCGCCACCCTCACGGCGCGCAACGCCGGCCCGCAAGGGCGCGCGCCGTGGGGCCGGCGCAGGGTCCCCACGCCCGCACCGACCGCACCCGGGACACACGGGTCGCGGAACGGTGGCTGCCCGCTCCAGAGGACGGGCGGCCGGGGGAGGGACAGCGCCTGACACCAGACGCCCCTTCACAACGGTGGCAGGCCATCCCCCCCGGGGACGGGCCCCCACCACCCCCGCGGCACGCAGCCCCCACAGGGCATGCAGGCCAAGGGGACAGTGTTGGGCCCCCAGACCCACACACCCGCGCCCACAGCACGTGGGCGGCGGACCCCAACAGCCCGCCCAGTGGGCGGGCAGTCAGGGCAGGGACAGCGCCTGAACTCAGACGCCCCTCACAATGGTGGAAGGCACCCCCCCCGGGGATGCCCTTCCGCCACCCCCACAGCGAGCAACGCCGGCCCGCAAGGGCGCACGCTGTGGGGCTGGTGCTGGGTCCCCACGCCCGCACCGACCGCACCCGGGACACACGGGTCGCAGAACCCTGGCTGCCTGCTCCAGAGGACGGGCGGCCGGGGGAGGGACAGCGCCTGACACCAGTAGCCCCTCACAACGGTGGCAGGCCAGCCCCCCCGGGGACGGCCCCCCACCACCCCTGCAGCACGCAGCCCCCACAGGGCATGCAGGCCAAGGGGACAGTGTTGGGCCCGCACACCCACACACCCGCGCCCACAGCACGTGGGTGGCGGACCCCAACACCCCGCCCAGTGGGCGGGCAGTTGGGGGAGGGACAGCGCCTGACCTCAGAGGCCCCTCACAATGGTGGAAGGCAGCCCCCGCGGGGACGCCCTTCCGCCACCCCCACAGCGAGCAACGCCGGCCCGCAAGGGCGCACGCTGTCGGGCCGGTGCTGGGTCCCCAGGCCTGCACCGACCGCACCAGAAACACACGGGTCGCGGAACCCTGGCTGCCCGCTTCAGAGGACGGGCGGCCGGGGGAGGAACAGCGCCTGACACCAGACGCCCCTCACGACAGTGGCAGGCCAACCCCCCCGGGGACGGCCCCCCCTCACCCCCGCGGCACGCAGCCCCCACAGGGCATGCAGGCCAAGGGGACAGTGTTGGGCCCCCACACCCACACACCCGCGCCCACAGCACGTGGGTGGCGGACCCCAACAACCCGCCTGTGAGCGGGCAGTCGGGGGAGGGACAGCGCCCGACCTCAGACGCCCCTCACAATGGTGGAAGGCAACCCCCCCGGGGACGCCCTTCCGCCACCCCCACAGCGAGCAACGCCGGCCAGCAAGGGCGCACGCTGTGGGGCTGGTGCTGGGTCCCCACGCCCGCACCGACTGCACCCGGGACACACGGGTCGCGGAACCCTGCCTGCCCGATCCAGAGGACGGGCGACCGGGGGAGGGACAGCGCCTGACACCAGATGCCCCTCACAACGGTGGCAGGCCACCCCCCCCGGGGACGGCCCCCCACCACCCCCGCGGCACGCAGCACCCACAGGGCTTGCAGGCCAAGGGGACAGTGTTGGGCCCCGAAACCCACACACCCGCGCCCACAGGTAGGTAGGTAGGGAGGGTGGGTGCAGTCTGTCATGGAGAGGCGCCCCATGGTTTCCCCTGGCGTCGCCCCTGTGACGAACAGGAAGAGGTTCCGCGCGTGAAGAGGGGAGGCGGCTTACATCCCGCTAGACCTGACTGATCGCCCCCAACAAAGCGGCCCCGGGCAACACCGGGAGGGCTGATCACCGCCAGCGTGACTGCTTGTCATGCCGGGAGGGTGGGCCCCCGTGCTTGCGCACGTCCCTTCCTTCGGGCGGAACCCTAGGGGTTCACCGGACTTTCTGGCATATCCCGTTCCCAAGGCATGCATACATGTTCTTGGTACTGGGGTTCCGAGGTGCTTGGGTGTCGCACGCTCCGCCTCGAGTCCGAAAGCAGCGCAGGCCTTGGGATGCAGCCTTAGCCCCGGTGCCCGGATCTCGTTTGGCCGGGTCACCTGCATGGCACGGGCTGCCTCAGTGCCCGGGCTATGGACACTGGGTTTCCTACTGTTGCGTGGCGCTTGTGTTTGAGTCTGGGTTGTGGTTGGGTTCGGGTTTTAGCTGCGCCCCGCCACTCCTGGCTGGGGTGTTGGGGTGTGTGTGCGCTTGTGTGTGCTTTCCGCTTGCACCCAGCCACTCCTGGCACGGGTGCGCGGTGTGGGTGTGTGTGTTTGGGCTCGGGTTTCGGCTGCGCCCCGCCACTCCTGGCTGGGGTGTTGGGCTGTGTGTGGGCTCGTGTGCGCGCTCCGCTTGCACCCCGCCACTCCTGGCTGGGGTGCGCGGTGTGAGTGTGTGTGTTTGGGCTCGGGTTTTGGCTGCGCGCCGCCACTCCTGGCTGGGGTGTTGGGGTGTGCGTGTTTGTGTGCGTCCTCCGCTTGCACCCAGCCACTCCTGGCACAGGTGCGCGGTGTGGGTGTGTGTGTTTGGGCTCGGGTTTCGGCTGCTCCCCGCCACTCCTGGCTGGGGTGTTGGGCAGTGTGTGTGCTCGTGCGCGCGCTCCGCTTGCACCCAGCCACTCCTGGCACGGGTGCGCGGTGTGGGTGTGTGTGTTTCGGCTCGGGTTTCGGCTGCGCCCCGCCACTCCTGGCGGGGGTGTTGGGCTGTGTGTGTGCTCGTGTGCGCGCTCCGCTTGCACCCAGCCACTCCTGGCACGGGTGCGCGGTGTGGGGGTGTGTGGTTAGGTTCGGGTTTCAGCTGCGCCCCGCCACTCCTGGCTGGGGTGTTGGGGTGTGTGTGCGCTTGTGTGTGCTTTCCGCTTGCACCCAGCCACTCCTGGCACGGGTGCGTGGTGTGGATGTGTGTGTTTGGGCTCAGGTTTCGGCTGCGCCCCGCCACTCCTGGCTGGGGTGTAGGGCTTTGTGTGGACTCGTGTGCGCGCTCCGCTTGCACCCCGCCACTCCTGGCTGGGGTGCGCGGTGTGAGTGTGTGTGTTTGGGCTCGGGTTTTGGCTGCGCGCCGCCACTCATGGCTGGGGTGTTGGGGTGTGCGTGTTTGTGTGCGTCCTCCGCTTGCACCCAGCCACTCCTGGCACGGGTGCGCGGTGTGGGTGTGTGTGTTTGGGCTCGGGTTTCGGCTGCGCCCCGCCACTCCTGGCTGGGGTGTTAGGCAGTGTGTGTGCTCGTGCGCGCGCTCCGCCTGCTCCCAGCCACTCCTGGCACGGGTGCGCGGTGTGGGTGTGTGTGTTTGGGCTCAGGTTTCGGCTGCGCCCCGCCACCCCTGGCTGGGGTGTTGGGCTGTGTGTGGGCTCGTGTGCGCGCTCCGCTTGCACCCCGCCACTCCTGGTACGGGTGCGCGGTGTCGGTGTGTGTGTTTGGGCTCGGGTTTCGGCTGCGCGCCGCCACTCCTGGCTGGGGTGTTGGGGTGTGCGTGTTTGTGTGCGTCCTCCGCTTGCACCCAGCCACTCCTGGCACGGGTGCGCGGTGTGGGTGTGTGTGTTTGGGATTGGGTTTCGGCTGCGCCCCGCCACTCTTGGCTTGGGTGTTGGGCTGTGTGTATGCTCGTGTGCGCGCTCCGCTTGCACCCAGCCACTCCTGGCACGGGTGCGCGGTGTGGGTGTGTGTGTTTGGGCTCAGGTTTTGGCTGCGCTCCGCCACTCTTGGCTGGGCTGTTGGGCTGTGTGTGTGCTCGTGTGCGCGCTCCGCTTGAACCCCGCCACTCCTGGCTGGGGTGCGCGGTGTGGGTGTGTGTGTTTGGGCTCAGGTTTCGGCTGCGCCCCGCCACTCCTGGCTGGGGTGTTGG
This sequence comes from Eutreptiella sp. 'Long Island Sound 2002', assembly GCA_964036045.1. Taxonomy (NCBI): domain Eukaryota; phylum Euglenozoa; class Euglenophyceae; order Eutreptiales; family Eutreptiaceae; genus Eutreptiella; species Eutreptiella sp. 'Long Island Sound 2002'. The sequence goes on from OZ038381.1 coordinate 176,006,489, forward strand.
GGTGTGCGTGTTTGTGTGCGTGCTCCGCTTGCCGCTTGCCGCGAGAGCGCGAGCGAACACACACGAAAGGGACACGCGGGGACTACCAGAAGGGCAACCGGACCGAGCGCCCGGAACGCACAGACCGCGTGGAATGGCGTACCAGCGAGCGAGGGTAAGGGACACCCGGACAGGACGGCCCGCCACACGCAGCGCGGAGCACGCGGGGCGGGGAGGGGGAAACGAGAGAGACACAACACCAGGTACCGGGCCGGACCGCCCGAACCGGCCGCGAGCGCCACGCACACACAGACGGGGCACTGCACCCGCCAAGGCAGTAGTGGCGCACAGCGCCACGCCCCAACCCCTAGGCTAGGCAGCCTCCGCGCCAGCCTAAGGGGGTCCCACTGGCGACAAGCCAGTAGCACGGGCCCGGCGGCGCCGGCGCCCCGGGCGACCACGCATTGGGGGGGCGACGCAGTGGGTAAGCGCCCGCAGCCACGGCTGCGAATTGATGCACAGACCGGGGAGTAGCGAAACGGGGAAGGCGGGGAAGGACGGGGCTCCGAGCTCTGTGAACCAAGGGGACTCCGCCACCAGGCAGGAGGTGCGTCTTGGAAGGCCCCCCACTATGACCCGGTGGGGAGGATATCACCTGGCCCGACCAGGTGGCCCCCCGGGGCCAAAAGGCGTCGAGTACCCGCAAAATATAACCTCAAACCTCAAACCGCTTGCACCCAGCCACTCCTGGCACAGGTGCGCGGTGTGGGTGGATTTTTCTTTGGGCTCGGGTTTCGGCTGCGCCCCGCCACTCCTGGCTGGGGTGTTGGGCTGTGTGTGTGCTCGTGCACGCGCTCCGCGTGCACCCAGCCACTCCTGGCACGGGTGGGCGGTGTGGGTGTGTGTGTTTGGGCTCGGGTGTCGGCTGCGCCCCGCCACTCCTGGCTGGGGTGTTGGGCTGTGTGTGTGCTCGTGTGCGCGCTCCGCTTGCACTCAGCCACTCCTGGCACGGGTGCACGGTGTGTGTGTGTGTGTTTGGGCTCAGGCTTCGGCTGCGCTCCGCAACTCCTGGCTGGGCTGTACGGATGTGTGTGGGCTCGTGTGCGCGATCCGCTTGAACCCTGCCACTCCTGGCTGGGGTGCGCGGTGTGGGTGTGTGTGTTTGGGCTCAGGTTTCGGCTGCGCCCCGCCACTCCTGGCTGGGGTGTTGGGGTGTGTGTGTTTGTGTGCGTGCTCCGCTTGCACCCAGCCACTCCTGGCACGGGTGCGCGGTGTGGGTGTGTGTGTTTGGGCTCAGGTTTCGGCTGCGCCCTGCCACTCCTGGCTGGGGTGTTGGGCTGTGTGTGTGCTCGTGCGCGCGCTCTGCTTGCACCCAGCCACTCCTGGCACGGGTGGGCGGTGTGGGTGTGTGTGTTTGGGCTCGGGTTTCGGCTGCGCCCCGCCACTCCTGGCTGGGGTGTTGGGCTGTGTGTGTGCTCGTGTGCGCGCTCCGCTTGCACCCAGCCACTCCTGGCACGGGTGCGCGGTGTGGGTGTCTGTGTTTGGGCTCAGGTTTCGGCTGCGCCCCGCCACTCCTGGCTGGGGTGTTGGGCTGTGTGTGGGCTCGTGTGCGCGCTCCGCTTGAACCCCGCCACTCCTGGCTGGGGTGCGCGGTGTGGCCGTGTGTGTTTGGGCTCGGGTTTCAGCTGCGCCCCGCCACTCCTGGCTGGGTTGTTGGGGTGTGTGTGTTTGTGTGCGTGCTCCGCTTGCACCCGGCCACTCCTGGCACGGGTGCGCGGTGTGGGTGGGTTTTTCTTTGGGCTCGGGTTTCGGCTGCGCCCCGCCACTCCTGGCTGGGGTGTTGGGCTGTGTGTGTGCTCGTGTGCGCGCTCCGCTTGCACCTAGCCACTCCTGGCACAGGTGCGCTGTATGGGTGTCTGTGTTTGGGCTCGGGTTTCGGCTGCGCCCCGCCACCCCTGGCTGGGGTGTTGGGCTATGTGTGGGCTCGTGTGCACGCTCCGCTTGCACCCCGCCACCCCTGGCTGGGGTGCGCGGTGTGGGTTTGGGTGTTTGGGTTCGGGTTTCGGCTGCGCCCCGCCACTCCTGGCTGGGGTGTTGGGCTGTGCGTGTTTGTGTGCGTCCTCCGTTTGCACCCAGCCACTCCTGGCACGGGTGCGCGGTGTGTGTGTGTGTGTTTGGGCTCGGGTTTTGGCTGCGCCCCGCCACTCCTGGCTGCGCGCTCTGCTGGCACCCAGCCACTCCTGGCACGGTCGCGCGGTGTGGGTGTGTGTGTTTGGGCTCGGGTTTCGGCTGCGCCCCGCCACCCCTGGCTGGAATGTTGGGCTATGTGTGGGCTCGTGTGCACGCTCCGCTTGCACCCCGCCACCCCTGGCTGGGGTGCGCGGTGTGGGTTTGGGTGTTTGGGTTCGGGTTTCGGCTGCGCCCCGCCACTCCTGGCTGGGGTGTTGGGCTGTGCGTGTTTGTGTGCGTCCTCCGCTTGCACCCAGCCACTCCTGGCACGGGTGCGCGGTGTGTGTGTGTGTGTTTGGGCTCGGGCTTTGGCTGCGCCCCGCCACTCCTGGCTGCGCGCTCTGCTGGCACCCAGCCACTCCTGGCACGGTCGCGCGGTGTGGGTGTGTGTGTTTCGGCTCGGGTTTCGGCCGCGCCCCGCCAGTCCTGGCTGGGGTGTTCAGCTGTGTGTGGGCTCGTGTGCGCGCTCCGCTTGCACCCCGCCACTCCTGGCTGGGGTGCGCGGTGTGGCTGTGTGTGTTTGGGCTCGGGTTTCGGCTGCGCCCCCCCACTCCTGGCTGGGGTGTTGGGGTGTGCCTGTTTGTGTGCGTGCTCTGCTTGCACCCAGCCACTCCTGGCACGGGTGCGCGGTGTGGGTGTGTGTGTTTGGGCTCGGGTTTCGGCTGCGCCCCGCCACTCCTGGCTGGGGTGTGTGTTGTGGGTGTGTGTGCTCGGGCTCGGGTTTTGGCTGCGTCCCGCCACTCCTGGCTGGGGTTTGTGGTGTTTTGGTTGGCTGTTCCCTGGCACCTGTTCGTGTGCCGTGGTTTGTTGGGTGTTGTGCGCGCTGTCCGGGTTTGTGGCACTCGGCGGCCGTCGCTGCTTGGCACCTGTCTGTGTGGCTTGGCCGTGGCCGGCAGCGTGTCTCCCTGGCGTGCCTCGTGGCCCCGCGTGGTGCGCCGCGCCTCGTCTGGTCCGGTCGCTCTCGGTGCTCCCGTCGGCTTTCCCGTCACCGTGGTGCCTTTCCCCAACCCGGGGGCTTGCGCCCCCGGCTTTACTGGGCGGCTGCGCGGGGCACGCGGAGGCCGGCCGAGAACGGGGCTCTTTGTGCCTGCCGCTGGCCCCCGCCGTGCGCCCCCGTTGTCTTTGGCTCTCCCTGGTTTCCTGCCGCGGGTGCCCTGGGCCTTGGCGCTGTGTTTTGTTTGCTTTGTGGGCCTCCCGCCTCTCGGCTCTCTGTGCGTTCTCACCTCTTTCGTGCCTCCCGTCTGGCCGTTGGCTGCTCCCCGGTGCTTGCTGCCCCCCCCCCCCCTTTTGTGTCTCGTGGTTTTTGTCGCTTCCGCACGGTGCTGTGTGCCGTGTGTTGTGCTGTGCTGTGTGTCCCGGGTTGCGGTGCTGCGCTGCGCTGCTGCGCGTTGTGTCACCCGGTGTTGTGCTGCTGTGTGCTGTGTTGTTTTGCTGCGCTCGGTTGGTGCCGCTGCTCGTCGTGCCGTGCCCTCTGGTGCTGCCCGGCGGCCTCAGGCCCTGTGCTGTGCGGCGCTCTGTTTTGCTGTGTTCACTCTTGCTGTGTGTGTTTTGTCGTTGCGTGGTGGTGTGTGCTGTTGTTCGCCGCTCTGCTTTGTGCTGGGTGTGTCCTGGGGTGCTGTGCTGGGCGTTCCCTGTCCTCTCCGCTCTGTGCGGTGCTGTGCTTCGCTGTGCTGGTGAGCTTGCGTTGTGTTGTTCGTGTGGTGCGTGCTGTTGCTGGCGCCCGGTGCTGTGGTGCGCTGCCGTGTGCTGTGCTGTTTTCTTTGGTGTGCTGTGGTGCGGTGCTGGGTCTGGTGGCCCCTGGTTGTCCGCTGGTGCCGTGCTGTGGCGCCCTGCTGTCCGTTTTCTTTTGCTGGTGGTGTTGGTTTGTGTCTTTTCCCTGTGTGTGCGGTGCTGTGGTGCGCTGCGCGTCGTGTTGTTCGGTTCCGGTTGCGTCTGCGCTGTTGTTGGTGCCTCGTGCTGTGGCGTGTCCCTGTGTGTTGTGGTGTCTCCCTTGGCGTTCTGCGGTGTGGTTGTGCCGCTCTGGCGTGTCGTGGTGTCTTGCTGTGCTGTGCGTTGTCCTGTGGTGTCCCGCGCCCTGTGCTGTGTCCTGCGGTGCTGTGCTGCCTTGCGGTGTTGTGCTGGTGGGCGGTGCCGTGCGATTGTCTGCGCTGCTGGTGTTTGTTTTTCTCTTTGTCCTCTTCTCCTTTGCTAAATACCCCTGCTGTTTTTCCAGGCCTTTGAAAACGTTCTGAAAACCAAAAATTAAAACGTTTCTCCTTGGAAAATCAAACTCTACGCAACTCACGCACGCAGGCAAGCAGCAATACCAAGGTGAAATTTCTCACTTACGTGTTGCAACACGGCCGCGAAGATAGTGGTCTTGTTTGCAAGGGGTTGACCGCTTTTCCCCCAGGGCCGGTCGCCTAAGCTGACGAAAAGGAGTGAGGGGGGGCACGAGGCAAGGGAGGTGGGTGCATGGAGAAGGAAAGAAAAGGAAGGGAAGCAGGGCGAAGGGACGCGGCGGCTCAGAAAATTGTTTTTCGAGTATGACGCGCTGCTCGCGACGCGTTTTTCTTTGCGCCCACGGCTAGTTAGACGTCCTGAGGGACGGCGTTAGGGTCCTACAGGCGTGTTGGTGTTTACGGCGCTAACTATTCACCTATTTTACATCGAGAAATTTTTCGTCGCGTTTTTACGCGTTTTGCAGCGCACTTTTTGGCCTAACCGTTTCTTATGCTAATTAGCTTTATTTTCAGCTATTCAGAAAATGTTTTCCGTCGTGTTTTACCTATGCAGGCCAAGGGGACAGTGCTGAGCCCCCACACCCACACACCTGCGCCCACAGCACGTGGGTGGCGGACCCCAACAGCCCGCCCAGTGCGCAGGCAGTCGGGGGAGGGACAGCGCCTGACCTCAGAGGCCCCTCACAATGGTGGAAGGCACCCCCCCCGGGGACGCCCTTCCACCACTCCCACAGCGAGCAACGCCGGCCCGCAAGGACGCACGCTGTGGGGCCGGTGCTGGGTCCCCACGCCCGCACTGACCGCACCCGGGACACACGGGTCGTGGAACCCTGGCTTCCCGCTCCAGAGCACGGGCGGCCGGGGGAGGGACAGCGCCTGACACCAGACGCCCCTCACAACGGTGGAAGGCCACCCCCCCCCGGGGACGGTCCCCCACCACCACCCCCGCGGCACGCAGCCCCCACAGGGCATGTAGGCCAAGGGGACAGTGTTGGGCCCCCACACCCACACACCCGCGCCCACAGCACGTGGGTGGCGGACCCCAACAGCCCGCCCAGTGGGCGGGCAGTCGGGGGGGGGACAGCGCCTGACCTCAGACGCCCCTTACAATGGTGGAAGGCAACCCCCCCGGGGACGCCCTTCCGCCAGCCCCACAGCGAGCAACGCCGACCCGCAAGGGCGCACGCTGTGGGGCCGGTGCTGGGTCCTCACGCCAGCACCGACCGCACCCGGGACACACGGGTCGCGGAACCCCGGCTACCCGCTCCAGAGGACGGACGGCCGGGCGAGGGACAGCGCCTGACACCAGACGCCCCTCACGATGGTGGAAGGCACCCTCCCCGGGGACGCCCTTCTGTCACCCCCACAGCGAGCAACACCGGCCCGCAAGGGCGCACGCTGCCGGGCTGGAGCTCGGTCCCCACGCCCGCACCGACCGCACCAGGGACACACGGGTCGCGGAACCCTGGCTGCCCGCTCCAGAGGACGGGCAGCCGGGGGAGGGACAGCGCCTGACACCAGACGCCCCTCACAACGGTGGCAGGCCAGCCCCCCCGGGGACGGCCCCCCACCACCACCCCGGCGGCACGCAGCCCCCACAGGACATGCAGGCCAAGGGGACAGTGTTGGGCCCCCACACCCACACACCCGCGCCCACAGCACGTGGGTAACGGACCCCAACAGCCCGCCCAGTGGGCGGGCAGGCTGGCAAGGGGGAGCGCCTGACCTCAGACGCCCCTCACAATGGTGGAAGGCACCCCCCCCCCGGGGACGCCCTTCCGCCACCCCCACAGCGTGCAACGCCGGCCCGCAAGGGCGCACGCTGTGGGGCCGGTGCTGGGTCCCCACGCCCGCACCGACCGCACCCGGGACACACGGGTCGCGGAACCCTGGCTGCCCGCTCCAGAGGACGGGCGGCTGGGGGAGGGACAGCGTTTGACACCAGACGCCCGTCACAACGTCGGCAGGCCGCCCCTCCGGGGACGGCCCCCCACCACCCCCATGGCACGCAGCCCCCACAGGACATGCAGGCCAAGGGGACCGTGATGGGCCCCCACAACCAGACGCCTGCGCCCGCAGCACGTGGCTGGCGGACCCCAACAGCCCGCCCAGTGGGCGGGCAGTTGGGGGAAAGGGAGCGCCTGACCTCAGACGCCCCTCATGACGGTGGAAGGCACCCCGCCAGGGACGCCCTTCCGCCACCCCCACTGCGAGCAACGCCGGCCCGCAAGGGCGCACGCTGTGGGGCCGGTGCTGGGTCCCCACGCCCGCACTGACCGCATCCGGGACACACGGTTCACGGAACCCCGGCTGCCCGCCCCAGAGGACAGGCGGCCGGGGGAGGGACAGCGCCTGACACCAGACGCCCCTCACAACGGTGGCAGGCCACCCCCCCCGGGGACGGCCCCCCACCACCTCCGCGGAGCGCGGCCCCAACAGGGCATGCAGGCGAAGGGGACAGTGTTGGGCCCCCACACCCACACACTCGCGCCCACAGCACGTGGGTGGCAGGCCCCAACAGCCCGCCCAGTAGGTGGGCAGTCGGGGGAGGGGGAGCGCCAGACCTCAGACGCCCCTCACAACGCCGGAAGGCACCCCCCCCCGGTGACGCCTTTCCGCCACCCCCACAGCGAGCAACGCCGGCCCGCAAGGGCGCAGGCTGTGGAACCGCTGCTGGGTCCCCAGACGGACCTCGCAACGGTGGCAGGCCAGCCCCCCCGGGGGCGGCCCCCCACCACCCCCTCGGCACGCAGCTCCCACAGGGCATGCAGGCCGAGGAGACAGTGCCGGGCCCCCACACCCGCATGCCCGCGCCCACAGCATGTGGGTGGCAGACCCCGACGGCCCGCCCAGAGGGCAGGCGACCGGGAGAGGAACAGCGCCTGACCCCAGACGCCCCTCGCAACGGTGGCGGGCCACCGCCCTGGGGACGGCCCCCACCACCCCCGCGGAGCGTGGCCCCCACAGGGCATGCAAGCCGAGGGGACAGCGCCGAGCCCCCATACCCGCACACCCCCGCCCACAGCAAGTGTGGATGACGGACCCCGACAGCCCGCCCAGAGGGCGGACAGTCGGGGGAGGCAGAGGGCCTGACCGCAGATGCCCCTCACAACGGACACGCAGGCCGCGAAACCCCAGCTGCCCGCCCCTGAGGAACACAGGGAATACGGGCCACGGGGTCAGCGCTGGACCCCGTACCCGCACACCCGTGCACACAGCACGTGGGCAGCAGGCCCCGACAGCCCTCGGGAGAAGGGCAGCCGGATGGGGGAGAGCGCCCGGCCTCGGACGCCCCTCGCAACGGGGCCGCCACGGATTGCGGGGGTGGAGCACCTACTGCCCACACGCACACGCGAATGCCGGCCCGCGGAACCGGCGTACGAGCTCTCCCACCCACGCCCCGCCGCGCCCACAGCACCTGCACCAGCCACGGGAAATCCGCACCCCACCCCCAGCTCTTGGGCACAGCGACACAACAATGGCGGAACCTGCGGCCCCACGCAAAACACGCCCCCGATCCCGGGCGCTAGACGCAGCACACGAGGTCATGAGGGCGCTGGGGCTCAGAGGCGGCGAAGGAGACCCCCCAAAAGAGGACGCGGGCACGGACTCCGACCTGGAGGACATACCAGAGCCCTCCACGGGAAGCACGCCCGCAGAACCTACAACGCCGGCGGGCAGCGTGCCCACCCTCTGCCCCGCCTGAAAACGGGGCCACTGCACCGGCGAAAGCTGGGGCCCCAAACAGCACCCCCAGCCCGGCACGATGACGGAGCGCCGCCCAAGGTGGGACGCGCGGCTGCACGCGCCGCCCTACGCTACGGGGTTGCGCAGGGCTGGATCCTGGATGAGACCGCACGCGGCAGCGTGAACATCCAGGAGGCCGTCGACCGAGTCACCCACGCGGGACAGGGGGCAGTGACCTTGCACACCCGGGGCCGCCACGGCGGACCCTTAGAGGGGATCATCGTGGAGCCCTCGGAAATGGTGCTGGTCCTAGCGGCGGACATGGTCCGAGGGGCGCTCCACGCATCCCGCGTGCGGCGGGCGCGCCCACTGTGGACCATCCAGGTTTACACCCCCCCACGGGCGTGGCCCTTCTCCACGTTGGCGGTGCTCGCCGTTATGTGGCACCTGGCACCGGAGGACGCCCCCACAGAGACCGCGGAAGAAATCGCCTGGGACCTCCACACCTGGCCGGCCGGCGGGAATTACCCCTGGCGCAGGCCCCGGGGCGCCCTCCAGGTGGCACCCGCGGCAGAGGGGCTCAGCCTCGCGGCAACCCTCCAACGGCACCCAGACAAGAGGGCACGCCCGCCCAGTAGGTGGGCAGTCGGGGGAGGGGGAGCGCCTGACCTCAGACGCCCCCCACAACGCCGGAAGGCACCCCCCCCCGGTGACGCCTTTCCGCCACCCCCACAGCGAGCAACGCCGGCCCGCAAGGGCGCAGGCTGTGGAACCGCTGCTGGGTCCCCAGACGGACCTCGCAACGGTGGCAGGCCAGCCCCCCCGGGGGCGGCCCCCCACCACCCCCTCGGCACGCAGCTCCCACAGGGCATGCAGGCCGAGGAGACAGTGCCGGGCCCCCACACCCGCATGCCCGCGCCCACAGCATGTGGGTGGCAGACCCTGACGGCCCGCCCAGAGGGCAGGCGACCGGGAGAGGAACAGCGCCTGACACCAGACGCCCCTCGCAACGGTGGCGGGCCACCGCCCTGGGGACGGCCCCCACCACCCCCGCGGAGCGTGGCCCCCACAGGGCATGCAAGCCGAGGGGACAGTGCCGAGCCCCCATACCCGCACACCCCCGCCCACAGCAAGTGTGGATGACGGACCCCAACAGCCCGCCCAGAGGGCGGACAGTCGGGGGAGGCAGAGGGCCTGACCGCAGATGCCCCTCACAACGGACACGCGGGCCGCGAAACCCCAGCTGCCCGCCCCTGAGGAACACAGGGAATACAGGCCAGGGGGACAGCGCTGGACCCCGTACCCGCACACCCGTGCCCACAGCACGTGGGCAGCAGGCCCCGACAGCCCTCGCAACGGGGCCGCCACGGATTGCGGGGGGGGAGCACCTACTGTTCACACGCACACACGAATGCCGGCCCGCGGAACCGGCGTACGAGCTCCCCCACCCACGCCCCGCCGCGCCCACAGCACCTGCACCAGCCACGGGAAATCCGCACCCCACCCCGAGCTCTTAGGCACAGCGACACAACAATGGCAGAACTTGCGGCCCCACGCAAAACACGCCCCCGATCTCGGGCGCTAGACGCAGCACACGAGGTCATGAGGGCGCTGGGGCTCAGAGGCGGCGAAGGAGACCCCCCAAAAGAGGACGCGGGCACGGACTCCGACCTGGAGGACATACCAGAGCCCTCCACGGGAAGCACGCCCGCAGAACCTACAACGCCGGCGGGCAGCGTGCCCACCCTCTGCCGCGCCTGAAAACGGGGCCACTGCACCGGCGAAGGCTGGGGCCCCAAACAGCACCCCCAGCCCGGCACGATGACGGAGCGCCGCCCAAGGTGGGACGCGCGGCTGCACGCGCCGCCCTACGCTACGGGGTTGCGCAGGGCTGGATCCTGGATGAGACCGCACGCGGCAGCGTGAACATCCAGGAGGCCGTCGACCAAGTCACCCACGCGGGACAGGGGGCAGTGACCTTGCACACCCGGGGCCGCCACGGCGGACCCTTCACCTATGATTTTAGCAGCTGTTTTTTCCACCTCAAATGTTCATTGTTCATCCCATTCTTATGCACATAGTATCATATTTTATGTAGTTCTTATCATTCAAATGCATACAATACCAACCCCAGCCCCAAACATGTGTGTCGACGGTGATAGGTGATCAAAACCCTACCTATGAACCATATGGATATTGGGCCCCATGGTGCATGAGAAAGGGATGAATAGCCTAGAATAAAGGCAAAGCATCGCTTGTCATGTAGGCTTCTACCAATGGTGATGACAATTTGTTCATATATCACCTCTATACCACCTCTTCCAGCCCTGTAAGGCCCTCTACATGGCCTCCATAGACCCTAAAACCATGAAAAAGAGTGGTTTTTGGCTAGAAAAGTGTGCATTTCTCAAAATCTGTGCCTGCCAATCTGGATTTTTTTAGGTCAGCAGCAAGGTATTGATCTCGGGGACACGCTCATGCCTTTACTTTGCTTCCAACTGCGAAAAAAAGTGGACTTTTTGGCGATTTTCTATTGCGCACGGCGGTCGGGAATCTGAAACTCGCGTACGCGGCAGTTGTTGACAGTTGATCTGCGGCTCCAGCTCCAGCGACAGCATGATTTTGTTAAAATTCTGAGAAAACACAAAAACAACAGTACTACTGTGTACAGTTTGGTATCTCCGTTCTGAAAATGCATGACTTTGAATTTTGGGAAAAAACAGCTGCTAAAATCATAGGTGTAGAGGGGATCATCGTGGAGCCCTCGGAAATGGTGCTGGTCCTAGCGGCGGACATGGTCCGAGGGGCGCTCCACGCATCCCGCGTGCGGCGGGCGCGCCCACTGTGGACCATCCAGGTTTACACCCTCCCACGGGCGTGGCCCTTCTCCACGTTGGCGGTGCTCGCCGTTATGTGGCACCTGGCACCGGAGGACGCCCCCACAGAGACCGCGGAAGAAATCGCCTGGGACCTCCACACCTGGCCGGCCGGCGGGGATTACCCCTGGCGCAGGCCCCGGGGCGGCCTCCCAGTGGCAGCCGCGGCAGAGGGGCTCAGCCTCGCGGCAACCCTCCAACGGCACCCAGACAAGAGGGCACGCCACTTCCTGCAGACGGGCACGGTCCCGGCCGCCCCGCCAGACTCGGAGTGGCGATGGGACGCAGGGGAGGCGCAATAGCTGCCGGGCCCCTGGGTCCTCCCGTTGTGGTATTTGCCCATGGGCACCCTGGCCCACGCCACTCAAGCCGTCAAAAGGGGGCTTTCACGCAGCCGCTCTTCCCCGGCGTGGCCCTGCTCCGCAGCCTGCAGGCAGGGGCGGCCTGGGTACGTGGAGGGAAGGGGACGGGCGCCCGAGCCCCTATTTCCCCCTGGTCCAGGGCCAGGCGCTACTCGACGCCGAGGGCATGGGAACCGTGGAATGGGGAGCGATCGTGCCCGGCAGGGCGTGCAGGTGGATCACTGCGGCCGCCCCACAGCCCATGCAATCGCTGCCAGCGTGCCACCGCCTCCTACAGGTGGTCCCCTCCTTGGCCCCCCAACACGCCCTTACGAGGGACGTATGGAGGGCCATACTGAGCCACACCAGGGAATGGCTAACGAACCCGCATGCACGGTACCCGCCGGGGCCGGTGCTCGAACAGCTCACGGCCCCAACACGCGGGGTCCGCCACGCCCTGCACAGGGCGTCGGCTCTCACGGAGCAGCTCAACGACGAGGTGCTAGACCTGGCGCTGGAGCCGCTGCCGGTGCTTTACCCACAGACCCACATCCCACCCGCGGGCACGTCCAACCGCCTGGGCCGCCTGGGTTTGCAGCGCAGCGTCGAGGCCGCGCACCCAGCAGGCGTGGTGGAACAGTGGCTCACGCTCCGCAACCCGTCCGCCGCGCAAGGCCACTGGTACCTACACCAACCCTCCTTCCTACCCCGGGCGGCCCCAGAGCAACGCCGGCAAAACCCGTACCACACGCATCCGGAGCGCGGAGGCGCGCAGAGCTTCCCGCAGCCGGTCCCGCCCGCCCTCTCGCCAGGGCAGGGCCCGGAGGCGCTGCAGCAGGGCTCCCCGCTCGACACAACCACCACGGTAGAGCAAAGGGGAAGCAGCGGCGCGGATGGCGCCGAACCGGACTGCACGAGCTGCGGAGCGGTGGCCTGGACGGCGGCCTGCAGGCACCTCGCCCGAGATACCACGGGGCTCAGGCAGTACAGGCCAGCGGACCACACGGCGCTGGCGTCCGCGGTCGCGGCCGTCACCATGGGTCCTGTGGCGGCGTGGCTGGCGCAACTGCTGCCCCACATCCCCTGCCGCAACACGCAGCCCCGCCAGCCGGCCGCAACGCACACGCCAACGGCACCCCTCACGGTGGAGCAGCTATACGTCGTCGCGGCGGCGCTGCTGGCGGACGGCGGGGAGAGCTTCGTTCACCACCACGGCCCGCCGCAGATTGCGGGAAGCATACAAGGGCCGCAGCGCGATGCACCCCTCACGTGGCACGCCACACTCCACGGGCGCACCCGCGTCTGGGATGCGGACGGCGGCGCAACCCCTCCCGGGCCTCAGCAGGGGGAGGCACTGGTGCTGCAGACGGCAGGCTACCAGGCCATCCTGCACGGCCACACCGGAGGGTACCGGTCGCACGTCCTGGCCGGGGGCTGCTGGACTGTCTGGCACAGCACCGCCAGGCTAGGGGCATTCCCGCCCCTGCCTCACGTCGACTGGCAGCAGGGGCCAACCCAGGCCTAGTATATGTCGGCGGACCCCTGGCCGCTAACAGTCCTGCTACACACCGTCAGCGCCCCCAGCAAGAGCCAGGAACCGGGATGGGTCAACCTCCCTGCACTGGTGTGGAGCCCCGACCAGGAGGAGCATCTACGGGCCGCATGGCAGGGAGACGCCATCAGGGCCACGGACGTCCCAGACCTCCACGCGGGGCCAATCACGCACGCCCGCCCGGCGGCTACCCTGGCGGTGACCCAACGGGGGCGGCAGAACCCACAGTGGGTGGTCTGCATGTTCAGCCCGGTGGACGCGCACATCGTCGTCTGCGACCCCGAGCGCCTGCCGGGGCCCGAAGCCGTGGTCTGCGTAGCAGAGTGTACCCTCATGATGGTCAAGGCGCTACGGGTGGGCGAACACCACGCCCTCCTGCTCCAGGTCCGGCTGAGGGACAACGCCCGGGCGGCGAAGCCGGGGGTGTGGCCGGCAGCGGCGCAACCCGCCGACCTAGAGCTCCAGCTGGCGGTCCCGACCACAGTGTACCACTGGCTACAAGCCTTCCACGACCTGCGATGGAGGGGCAAACCCGACCACCAAATCGGCTCCACGCACTGGCAAGCGTAGCTGCAGGCAGACGCGCAGCGCGATGCCGTCCGGAGTCTCGGGCCTGCGCCTGCAACACGAGCCCTCGATGCGGCGGCCCCGGGCCGCGCGTTGGCGCCACACAAGGTCCCACTGGCCAACCTGCCCTTCAAACCAGCAACAGAGGGCGCCATCCGGAAGTCGGTGCCGCTCCCCCCGGCGCGAGGGGCCACGGAACCTACGAAATGCCCCCTGTGTGCAGACAAGTACTACACAAGCGGGGCGATGCCGGAACACCTGGCGTGGCACGCAGTGCACACTGCAGCCCCGGTGAACGACAAGGAGGCGGCCTCCAACATCCTGCAAGGGAGGGCACGGAGGTCGTCATGGCACGCCCCGTACGCCCGGCGCCCGCCGCCCCAGGCGGCTGACCACGCAGACGGCGATGAGGAGGCACCCGGAGCGGCCCCGGGGACCGGCGGTGCGGCTCAACAAGGGTCCATCCCCGCGGGGCTGGCCCCCCTGGCCCCCCTGTGGGCCCCGCTGGGAACGGGCTCTCCGCATCCCATGGCCCCGGTGCACCCGAGAGCCCTGGCTGCACCAGCGGACCCAGCGGCGATGCCGATGCGGGATAGCTGACTCCAGGAGGACACGGCGGACGACGCCCTATGGCTCCTCTCCCCAAACCTGCGCAACGGCCTCGTACCGCCGGACCGGTCCCTCCGGGACACGCTCCGGCGCCGGGAGCCGGCGGCCTGTACCGACAAGGAGCACCTCATCAGCGGCATGCTACCACAGGAGGGGGGCTTTGCCATTATGCTCCAGGAAACAGGGATTGCCACCCGGGCGCAGGAGATGCACGTGGCCGGGGCTCTCCGGGACAGGGGGTACACCGCCCTCTTCAGCAGCCGGCTGGCGGAGACGGGAGCCACTTCCACCTCGAGATGGGGGGGCCTCCTCACCGCGGTCAGCAGCAAGTACGTGGCGGAGCACGAGGTGCTCAGTTTCACGGAAATCGTCCCCGGGAAGGCCGCAGCCCTGGATATCCGCACGGACGGGGGAGGCCTCACCCTCATCAACGTCCACGGGCCGCAAGCAGGCTGCTCCCCGTGGGGTGGACGGGCGGCGTTCTGGCCCAACATACAAATGTATGCCACGGCACGCAGCCTCGGTGGGAGACACCCGCTGGTCATCGCGGGTGACACGAACGTCTACATGGATGCCCCCTCCAACCCGGCCACGGAGCACTTCCGCGCGGGCTGGGAGGCCTGCGGTTTCCGGAGGGCCACGGCAGGCGGCGAGGAGGACATGACCCCCACGCTCCACCTGTCCCGGCAGAGGGTGGACACCTTCCTGGTCAACGAACCGCTCCTGCCGTGGTCCCTGCGGGAAAGCGTCTGGGCTCGCGGCATGGCACACCCCAAGGTGGTCGGCTCGGACCACCTCGCGGTCCGCCTGGCCTTGCAGGGCCTCCTCAACGCAGCGGGGCGCGCGGCAATGCCCACTCCCTACAACCACACGGAGGGCCGCCTCCTCCTGTATGACACCGAGGCCGCGGCTGTCCAACACTGCCTGTGGGCGGCAGTCACCGCCGCGCAGGATGAACCCTCCCTGGCGCCCTGGTTGGGGCCCGCAGAGCAGCACGCCTACGGGTCCATGCCCGCGGCCGCGGTGGACAAGGTGTTCGAACACCTCCACGCGGCGCATGACGCCCTAGCGCGTGTGGTGGGACGCCGGCAGCCGTCCCCGGCGGGGACGGACCCGGCGGAGGGGGACCCCCCGGAGAGCAGAAAGCGGCTCCAGGCGACAGTCCTCTGCTATGACACCCTGGCAGCGTGTGCACCGGCAGCGTACCAGGCTGACGCGGCACGGCATGGCATCCAGTCCGAGGCGGCGCTCTGGCACGCGGAGGACCTGCGGGGTGCGTCGCCCGGGTTCTGCCCAACCACACAGGGCCAACTACAGGAGGAGCTGGAGAGGCAAGCAGCCGCCCTCGAAGAGGACATTCGCCAACTCCGCGCACTCCTGGCGGCAGACTGCAAGCGCGCCATCAAGGACTTCTGGCGCCGCCACGCCCCCCACATCGCCCAGCGGTGGAAAGCCGTGCGGGGAGCCATAGAGGTAGAGGCCCCGGGCCTGTCAGGCCTCTGGAACGTGCGGTTCCCCAACACCTAAACGCTCCTCACGGAGGCCCACGACGTGATGTTCGCAGTTCGCGCCTTCTGGCAGTAACTGTATGACAAACGCCCGGCTGGACCCCCCAGGCTTCCAAGCAGTCCTCGGCCGCCATGTCCCCCGGGTCTGTGACGGGGCCTGGGCACAGGTCCAGCAGTACTCCATGCAGGACCTGCAGTCCGCCCTAAACAAGGCCGATGGCAAGGCCCCAGGTCCCAACAATGTGGAGGCCCGTTTCATCAAGGCCCTCCCGGCACCCGTCCAGTGGCTCCTGGTCCACTCCCACCGGGCCATCCTCCGCGGCGCCCCGCCACCGATGCACTGGAGGGACGCGCACATCTGGCTCAGCCCCAAGGTACCGGGCTCCGCCAGACTGGACGACTACCGGCCCATAGCCCTGGGCCAGCTGGACATGACGCTGCTCACAGGCCCCCTCACCCAGCGCATCACGGAAGTGCTCACACGGCACAGAGTGGTCAGCGACTGGCAGCAAGGGGCCCTCCCTGGCTCCAACACAGGCCCCCCACTGTTCATGGCGCAGCGGCAGCTCCAGCGGGGAAGGCCCAACTACGTTTTCTCCTTCGACACCCGCAAGGCCTTCGACACCGCCCCGCACGGCGCCCTCCACCGCATCCTGCGCCACCTCACCGTGCCGCCGGAGGTCATCGACCTCCTGCTCTTCCTCCACGCGTGCGCCAGGCTGCGCATCGTCACCGCACACGGGCTAACGCAGCCCGTCCACATGCTGCCCGGCGTCCGGCAGGGCAACCCGGACAGCCCCCTGCTATACGCGCTCCTCCCCCAGCCCCTGCTCAGGGCGCAGGGGCACCGCCTGCGCCCGCTGGGGGGGGCCGAGCAAGGCCTCATCCAGGCCTACATCGACGACCTGCTGGTAGTGGCCCACACGCGGCAGCATTTTGTCGAGGGCGTGGAGGCGGTGGCCGCGTACCTCGGGATGATGGGTATGGAGCTCAACCCCCGCAAGTGCGCCATGGCCACCACGGAAGGGGTCCCGGGCCTGCAGCTGCGCCTCTGTGCCCACCTGGAGAACCCATGGCACTGGGTACCAGCGGCGGACTCCGTTTCCTACCTGGGACTCCAGCTGCAGCCGGACGGGGAGTTCTCCCTGCAGCGCAAGCACCAACTGCACCTGGCGGCGGTGCAACACTGGTGCCTCAACACCCTCGCGCTACCAAAAGTCGTGCAGGACGTCATCCTGGCGATCCTCGGGGGGCTGACACAGTAAGTCGCCCCTTTCATCGCCGACGACTCCGACACCGCGCGCCACCTGGACCACATCACGGTCCAGGTCGCGAAGGACAGGGCGCGGTACGTCTTCGACGCCTCGCGGGACAGCCTGCAGGATGACCGGACCCTGGGGCTCACACGGGTACCAACGCGGTGCCAGCAGGCAGCGGTGGCCCTCGTGGGTACACTCGTCCACCACCACTCAACCTCCGTGCGCGCCGAGGTCACCAAGATGTTCGGGGAAATAGCCGGCCCGTACGGAATATTTCCCGAGGTGCACTACCCCGTCCCGGAGTTCGCAACTCTAGCGGGAGGTGACTGGGTCCACCGCATACCCCGGGCCCTGGCCGCCCTGGGAGTGGGGCTCTACAACCCCATCGCGTGCCCCAGGGCGGCCCACGTCCAACTACAGTCCCCACCCGGCAACATCGTCACGCTGCGCACCGTCAAGCTGCGACACCGTGACACATGCCGCCTGACGGTGCCGCACACGACGCCGTGGCATGGGCACCACGGGCCACGCCACCCCTTCCCCGACAACGACGACCCGTGGCCGAAGACGGTGCGGGAATGCCTCAACCAATGCGCCGATGAACACCTGCACTATTGCCGCCGCGAGCAGGAGCCAACCAACCACCCCGAGT
This sequence comes from Eutreptiella sp. 'Long Island Sound 2002', assembly GCA_964036045.1. Classification (NCBI taxonomy): domain Eukaryota; phylum Euglenozoa; class Euglenophyceae; order Eutreptiales; family Eutreptiaceae; genus Eutreptiella; species Eutreptiella sp. 'Long Island Sound 2002'. The sequence goes on from OZ038381.1 coordinate 176,023,970, forward strand.
GGGGCGACGCCTTGGTCCACCTCTTCCACACCACCGGCACACGGGACCCCCGCCTGAGACTCATCCACCCCACGAGGGCTAAGCAGGTGAGGCCGGTCCGGTGTACAATGAACGGTCTTCGCCATCCAGGCCCCACAGTTATAAAAACAATGTCAGGATTATTTTATTATTTTAGCGCGAGTCGCAGCAGATCAGCGCGCGCCGCAGACGCAAGGCGCCTGGGCATTGATTACGTGTTAAGAACTGTAGATTAGATTCTGATATTGCATGTCTTTTAGAGTTCTGGTTATCGATTATAGTATAAATATTTATTGCGGTCACATCTGCTTTGCCTTAGGAATGTGACGGCAGGAGTGCAGACCCGGCAGGGGTCAATGAACTTTTCGTCGCTGTGGACGACAGCGAACATGTACAACAGCAAGCAGCAATGGAGTTCCATGTTCGGATGTTGATTGCGTCCACTATGGTCTGGGTATCCCGCTACGCTGCAAGGAGGGTATCAAATTTGGGATTTCGAGATCACGGTTTTGTTTGCGAAAATTCTCGTAAGAAACATGGAGCCAAGGAACCAGAATCAAGGAATGAAAGCTAGAATCCAGGATCCGTTGTCAAAAACCAAACAGACCGGAAGGTAGAGTAGGGCAAGCATCGAAGAGTGAGCGGCCAACACTACCACGTGGATCCCAAGGCAGCGTGAGAACCAGATCCTGCTACAGAAAAGTTCATTCCGGCTGTGTCAAGCATGCAGCCCACCTTGCCGCATACGAGCCTGACAACATGGTGCTGGAAATCGAGCGGTGAGCACCGTGAAAACTGAGCCGTTAATGGAAGCGCCGTGAAAGAGGAACGGCAATCGTGCCGTCTGTTTGTGTTTGAGGAATGCAGTCCTTCCTTTGTGCTCACAGGCACGATGAGTCTCAGCGGCAGCGACGTTGGCACAAGAACAAGGTTTCTGTCATGCCCTGCACCCCTAGGCCCCCCCTGTGGGGCCTGATCCCCGGTTATGGGGACACATACTCCTCCTTGTGCTGACCCCCGTCATCCCTTTGTGTAGCCTATTAAGGGCCCACACTATGGGATTTGATAGGGGATACTGTTAGCCTTCATCCCCCCTTAACCTTTCCTCTCATTGGTCTTTTGACTTGAGCCTGCAGTAGGGATATCAAGGAACTCGGCGTGTTTTTCTGCCGCTTTTGTATTAGTCATTAGGGAATCGATTGCCCTGTTGATACCTATGCGAATTTGCCTTAAATTCGCATAGGTACAGAAGTTAGATATTGGCAGCGGCCTGGTGGTGAACCGGCGTAGCGCCAATTCGCGGGCGAACTGCCAGTTGGGATCTGGGGACCCAAATCGCGAGACCATGAACTGGCCTTTACGGAAAGTCCATCCTGTTGACCTGAATTAATTCTGACTGCACGGTTGTAAGAGTCAAGACTTAGTTTATGATAGGGAATCAAAAGTTCAGGTTCCGGTGCCACTATTTTCAAAAAACCCCTAACGTCATGATGCCCAGCCATTTAAAGTATAGGGATAGCTTAGGCATCGTTGCGGGCACCCTACGGTGCCTTTTTCTTTTACCCCCCATTGTTAGATTAGGCATGGCATGCATATCTTATGCATTTCATGTAGTCACTGCAACCTAACCCTAAATTGAGATTTTCCATCCATTTCTCTTGATGAGAGATGCAATGGAATGGCATGTCTCTCCTCTACAATGGTATGTTATTTGTTAGTGTGAGTTGCAAGTCAGTGTGGAGATATGACTAAATTGTTAGGATTGAATTGAGCTTTTGTTTTTGGTGAACAACCCATGGTGAGTCTCAAGCTCAAGATGATTTCGATGATTCCAGGGTGAGGCCAACATTGGTATACATTTTGGTTTCCCTTTCCTTCCCTGTGCAATGTCGAGATATGGTCGTGGTGGGTCATCACACTCCATGGTGGGACCCACTTTCATGCATAAATAGTGCATTTTTGTTGTGTTCATAATGCCACTTTGTTGAGTTCCTGTGTCAGGTGATTGTCAGGTTTTTGCGTAATTTCTTTTTGGTGTCGTAGCAACAGGTCACCACGTTTTTTATCAATTTGGTTTGAGTCCATCGGAGCCATTGGTGAATTTTGGCGTCAACTTCAGTCTCGACATTTTGAGCACTTTGTTTTCATGTGCTCAAAGTTTGCCACTATATCTCCAAAATATAGTGGCGACGGAAAAAAAGTAAGAGCTCATTTTGTTCGTGGTTGGTGAGTACAAAAAATATATGTTTGAGTTCTAGTTGCGTTTCGACGCTTTTACTATCTTTTGGTTCACAATTTCAAACTTTTTTGAGCCCATTTTGGCACATTGATTTTATGCCAAAAATCACTCATTTTTGGCCTGTCATGGGCCTACTTTTCGAGCTTGGATCTCCCAGCTCGCATCGAGTTCGAGTCTAAGTGTTAGTTGTGCGTGTTGTAGCATGTATCTACTTTCGTTAATGCACTTTGTTCGACCATGATTCATTGTACATAGGGCCACACATGAATTTCAGTTTTCGTGTCTTGAAATTTTCTTTTTTCATTTGTTCACTTGTGGTGACCATGGAGATCCACTAACATTCAGTTTTTGGTCGAACGTTCAATCATTCGTGGTCACCATTGTCCCTACTATTCATATATGGTCATCATAGGTCAAGGTCGATTTTTTTCCTCTACGCTACGTTCAATTTTCTATGTGCCATTTTGGCCTATTTCTGCTTATAGTAAATTTGGTCATGAGCACATTGCCCAAATTTACTCAGTCCATGTGTTGCCTTTCTGAACTCATATCTTCATGTACATGTTCAGTTTGAACATAAATGATGATTCTGATGTAAGAGCATGCTTCCCGCTCAACATGCATGCTTTTACTTGGTTATAACTCCTCTTGGGCTCAGCACACCATTGCAATTCCTAAACCCTTTTGGAGATTTCAAATTTTGTGTGTTGACTTCATTCACTTGGTTCATTGGGGTCCCCGGGCCAAACCTCCTTGTTTCTTGACCCTAGACCTCCCCAATGTTTCTACTTTGGGTATTTGAGCTTGTCTTGGTATGTTTTTTTACTTACCCAATCCATTGGAACCAAGTCTGCCAAGTGTATAGGATAGTGGTTTTACATGGTCCCAGAGATGTACATTATGGACCCTGAAAACCACCCTGTCATGTAGTCACTTGGCGGGTAAACAGTAACCAACCCATGAGGAGTTGGACCTTAGGGTCTTTTCCTATGTTTCAATGGTGCTCTCTACGTTGTATGGAGCATTTGTTGGAAGGTTACTAGTACACAGGTTCACTGTTTTGAATTTTGTTTGGAATTTTGTTGAAAATTCCAAATTTCATGAGGTCACTTCTGGGCCATGGGAAAGTTAGACCATCTTCTCGATTTGGGCCAGTATTTTACCCATGGCCTCTCATTAGTGTCCATTCCCAATATTTGAGGAGACTGGGTTCCTCATATTTGGGGAGTTTGGGCTATGGCCTACCCTTATGGGATCGGACCGAACCCATATGTCACCTCAATTTGGACTTCAAATCTGACCCAGGAATGTATGCATAAGCCCTTTTTGAGGTCCCGGGAAAATGACCTCAAAAAGTGGGTATTGGAGTTTGTTGCCTTGCTCCGACCTGAGGGGGAGGTAGGGGCAAACCCTTTAGGACAATCAACTCCTCTCCAGATCCTTCGTGCATGCACTTCCCTGGACCTTAGACTGACCCTATGTGGGAGTGGTTTGCATTCTTTTCTCCCTTGCTTTTCACTTACGGGGAATTTCACCAAAGTGCGCAGCCCCCAAGACTTGTGACAGTGACACGGTATCAGGGAGACAGACTCGGATATCTGGTGGGCATAATGTTTGACCGATGCCCTTTGGATGTGCCCACATGGAATCCTTCGAATCCCCTTTTGCCTTGGCGGGAGAATGTGTTGAAGTGGGTAACTTCTGATTTTTGGTTTTGCCTGTTTTTGTACCCTGCCTCCCATGCTAGGCCTCGGAGCCCGTTCGGAGTTGGGTCCTGCCCCTCTACGTGTGTCAGGGTGAAGGTCTTGGCTAGCCCCAACTACCCTTGTTTCCTTTTGGGATGTAGGATCCTGAGGTGGTATGGGTGATATACCACTTTACCCCCTTTTTCACAGAATTTCTGGGGCCTGAGTCTTATAGGCACCCGGGACCACCACCCCCCTACGGTGGTGTGATGGGGCTATCTCCTGCCCCAAGGGGACTTGAGTCCGGATATTTCGGAGGATGGTGAGTGAGTGTGTAGGCACTAGACCCCCGCCTTTGACGTCCTGTAGTGCCGGGAGTGGAGAGTGACACCCCCCCCACCAGGGTAGGCTCTGACAGCCAATGGGCCTTACCGATGTCTTGTTGTTTTTGCATGTTTTGTTCTTCCTCCTTGGGGATCCTGAATCAGGCTACCCAGGATGTGCTGAGTGGGAGAGTGGGCTCCCTTTGTCCCCCCCTCTCCTGCCTTGATGCCTCTTCCTTTGTGACTCATGTTGATTTCTGTACCTTACCCTAACCGGGACATGTTTTGGAGGTTTTACATGTTCCTATGACCTTTTGTACATGCTTTCTTTCCTTTGTTGTTTAGACCTCAAAGGGATTGCTTCGATTTTGCAATCCCGATGGATGCTCACTGAGTTCATGTGGATGTGGGTGGTCTTCTGCTTGTGCTACGCGTGCAGGGGAGAAGGCCGCATGGGCTTGGAGAAGGTCGACCCGGGGATGGTAGCCCCGGAACAGCAAATCGAAGCATCGACCAGCCCCACATCCCGAGCGCCATCGGTAAGGCGCAAATCAAGCCCCTTATCCTCGGAAAGTGTCAATCCCTCGGAGATATACTTCAAAGAGACCATGGATGCCCTCACAAAGGCCCTCATGGAGTTGGAAGAGTCCGGGAGAGAGCGCCTCACCATCCAATGCGGCATGGCGCGCCTCCCTATCTTGGAGGACTTCGTCATTGACTTGGGTCCTGCCCTGCGGGTATGCAGGCCAGCCCTGGCCATCGAGGAGCGCTTGGAGTCTATGGAGAAGAGGATCTCAGTGATGGAGGAGGCTGTCAGCGCCCCCCTACCGACCTCCTCGAGTCCACCGAACCCGGCAGCCCCAGCTCAGGACCACCCCCTGAGCCAGGCGCCTCAATCCCCCCAAGGGGAGGCCCCTATCTCAGTGGCCGCCCCCGCGCAGCCCTGGAGGCGCCCATCAGATGAAGGGCAGCCCCCAATGGTAGCTGCCAACTCAACAATAGCCAGCGCCTTCGAGTTCATCAAAGAGATCATAGGAACCGCGGACACCAACAACGGGGACGAGCACACGGCGCCGACGTCGCCGAAGAGGATGTCGAGCAGGCCGACAAGTGAAGAGCTGACGACAACGTGAAGAGCCTGAACCAGCCCCAAGGGCCCTGTCGCCGGCCCCTGATGACTCCACAATCCTGAGCGACGCCCCCGAGGTCCTGAATGACCCCCCGTGCGCCGCCAGGGTTGCGACGGGGCCACATCAACCCCTTTCAGCCCCCCCAGAGGAGCTCAAGGAGTTGACCACCGCGGCCGAACCGCAGAGCCCCGTGAATGACCCCTTGAACTTCAGGGATGTCCGCTCAGGGGTCAAGGAGGCCGAGAAGGATGCCCAATGCGCCCCCTCAGGCGCTGAGCAGGCTGAGGAGGCGACCACGAACGAGCAGGGCACTGTGGCAACCTGCCCCTGCCCTGAGGAGGTCCCTAAGACCATGCAGGACATGCTGGCGATCAGCCCCAGCCCTGTGGAGGCTCCACAGCCCGCGCCACCACGCCTGCTCAATCGCCTCCAACATTTATGGGGCATCATCGCTCCCAAGTGCTACGACCTGATCTGAAGCCCTTGGGCTCCGCCATGCGGGGGACGTGCCTGCGGTTGCACTCAGGTGCAACCGGATGACCTACGGGGAGTGGCACTACCCTGCCAAGACAAGCATTAAGTTATATGCAGGTCTGGTTTCTGGTTTTCAGCCCAGTCTGGATGTTTATAGGGGTCCCTGTGGGTAACGGGGATCCACCAGACGGGTGCAGAAACCAGCAGACCTGCAGGGTGTTACTTTTTGTGTTTGTCAGCAGGATTGATCCATGCTGGGTTCGAGCCGTCGCAACCGGTCTATGCCACTGTTGTACATAGGAATCAATGCAATGGCCGATTCTGAGTGTCTATAGGGGTATGTCAGCCTATGATGGCCAGAGCCCCAGAAAATCTGCAGCTGTGCTGATGTGGGGCCTGAGCCGTCGCAATCGCCCTGTGTCCAGTTTCATCCACTTCCTTTCTCAGTCCGTGGGTGGATAGAATTGCCCTTTAGGGGTGGACCGCGACCGGGGCAGTTCGTCGTCAAGATAGGTCACCAGTTTCAGTATCAGAACCTGCCCCCCCTTGAAGGTTAAGTGCCGCAGGCGAACACCCAGGTTGGTATGTGACCTGTACCTCATTTTTCAATGCCTCATGGGTGCCATGGACTGGGTGCCATGGACCTGCAGTTGTGAGGGGTAGGCCAGGACGCCCTACCCCTGTGGGGACCCCCCCCCCGCCAGTGCATGGGCCAGCAATGGTGCCATGGGAGTGCCAGGTCACAGAGTGGAAGGGAGCCCCACGTCCTATCACCAGTGGGACATTACTGTCACACTGAGCCGGGTGCTGTGTGGGTATTCACATGGCACTTCCCAGCCCGGAGGCTACACAGGATATGTCCGATGACCGGAGTAGTGGGCTAAGGGCGACCGGAGCGCCCATCTGCGCAAATGGGGCAACCGGACACGAAGGGACCAGGTAAACCAGGAGCACCACTGCAGGGCACAGTGCCAAGGCGGGGTGGGAGTAGCGCGAAGCGCTAGAAACCGTTTGGGAGGGGAGTGACCACAAATGGACGGGGAAGGCCTTGACCAGGGCAGCCCCACCAATACCTTGAAGGACAGTGGGTGACAGACCCTGAAGAAGGCAGAGCGTGGCGCGCTCAGCGAGGGGACCAGTTTTTCAGCTGTTTTTTATGCCAATTTTGGACCCCCCGCAAGGACAGTACCCAGGCAGCGACCTACGAGTCGCGCCGAAGGAACAGAGGTGGGTACTGCGGGATATACCCCGCATGAAGGCGGCGCCAGGGGGTTGGACCCTTCGGGGTACCAGCCCTCCATAAGGGGGGCGGTGTTGGGACACCGGAGAGACGTTACCCTGAGGTATGGCTGGATCTGGGGTCTGGGATCATGGACCCCATGCCTTAGCCCTGCTGATTGGGTACAATATGCCCAGGATGCCATGGACTGAGTGCCATGGACCTACTGATTGGGCATGAGATGGCATGGATGAGAAGGTAAGGGGTGCTCTGGCGAGACCCCTGGCTTTCAGGATGTCATGACATGCCAACCCACTCAAGACCCATTCTTTCCGCTCCTTATTGGGTCTGACTCAGGGATGCCCAGCAACAAGCTGGTGGCTACCCCGACGGTTGGACGTCAATCCCACACACACACACCTGTGAACACACAAACAGCAGGTAAGGACAGAATGGAGAGACCCCTACAGGTTTCGCAACCACCGGCAGGGACCCACTGTGAAAGTGGTCCTGATGCCACGCCCATTTGTCCAGAAATGCTGAGGAGTTTGCTGCCATTGACTCCAGCAGGAGTCACACCTGAACAGGGCTTGAGCGAAGGACTGAATGAGGTCCAAAGACTGACTGGGACTACCCCTGAGACCAGTAACCCACAGTCCCCATCCGATGAATGGGGCTATGCTAACAGCATATCAGTCCTGCTCGCCCCGTCCAGGAGTATAGCCACCCAGGCTGTGTTTTGACAGAGTTCCAGAGGGTGGATTCAATAAGATACTCCCCCTGCTTCTATGCCAGCAAAGAACGACCCACAGTAAAGAAGGTCCCTACCAGGACCGGCCCCCGCTGTGCCCCTTCTGCCTGTAATCCCTGCTGATTTGCTCCTGATCAATGCTTGCATTTCTCAAAGTCCCGGGTCCAAAATCCAAAAATATAGAAAATCGAAAATACAATCCTCCTTCAACCCTGAACAGCAATCAGATCCCACAAATGCAGCAATAACCCGATTCACAATCCAATCCACGATGCGGGCTTCCGTTCAGCACACCGGTCTTCCCACGGTGGCGGGCATGTACAAGAATTGCACCAAAGAAGAAAGCCCTGAAATTGGCATATGAACACAAATAATGCAAAGTTGGGGAAGGTGGTAAACATACACCTTCACAGCCATAAACCCCTCATTCCCTGGACTCAAGACCTTCCCCTGACTCACCAACATATTGCCCTGAACCGGGTCAAATGAGATGGCTGAATGCCATGTGTCACAAGTCACTACATAAACCCCAAAAATGTGTTCACTCCCAAACCTATAAATCCTAGCCCAATGGGGGGCGTGGCGTGTCATGGCCTAGAGTGGCACTCAAGACCATGCCCTACCCGGACATAACCTTGGTTGGACTTGGAGTCGAATGGGCTTGGAGAACTGCCCCGTGAAGATGACCTCACAACCTAACAAAATCAGGCAAAACACACCATAGTGCCCAATATTCAATTATATACTCAAAAATGCATAAGGCAAATATCCAAATGCTCCATGCATGTGTCAAACCGGAAAGTAATATACAAGGGTGATATAGACCAAAGGTCCATGCCCAAGAATATCCCATCATTGGCCCCGAAACCTCTCCGGCATGCTTCACAAGTCAACTCATGAATTTGAGACCTAATTTTGTGAGGCCTCGTGTGCCACGCCAAAGTGACCATGTGATCCGGCATATGGTGAGGTCCAACACCGAAGCATATGCCAACCTCTAAGCAACATACCATAGCTCACGGATCTCTAGGCAGTTTGCTGTTAGCCGACCAGTTGAGCACATAAAACACAAAAATGAGCATAAAATGAGGTCGAAAAAATGAAAATATGTCCAAATACAAAGTTGTCATGATAGTATATCTTTATGCTCACCCATGATATCCGCTCATGGTTCAATACACAAATGATTGGAACCATTTGCGAACGATTCCCCCACTTGGATCCCCAATCAGGCGCATGGAGATACCTTCGCCACCCATATCTACATGCCCCATGAAAATGGGAGTGCACTCATGAATCTCCTTGCCCAACATACCATGAGCAATACATACGCGGTAGACTTAGTCTAGCGCCTTGAATTCCACAATTGGGACATGGGCAAGGCCCTCGTCACGTGTGGCTCCCCATCTCTTCGGCCACACGAAGATATATAACATGGGCGTGAGCATATCGAACATATACCATGCATATAACACATACCCTCAAAATGTGGCTCCCACCATGATATGCCATGTCCCTCCATGGACATAACTTCACGTTAAAAATACGTAGGAACCCAAGGAAAGTTGCTATGCAACCCCAACACTCATGCGGCACACTCGAAAGTCGCGTTAAAATATTCGGTCGCACGGTCCAAGAGTTATGTATCACTTTATACCCTCTTGACCCCTTTTCCTTCCTACACCGGGCATGTGTGCGCACCTAAGGCGTTTGATGCTTCTCAAATTAACCTGAGAATAAGGCGCTTGCAACCCAACCTTCCTTATTCTCTTTCCTCACACTCGCGCGTAGATATGGCCCTTTAAAGTGGTCCCACGATTCACTTTTGTTTCCCTTATATCTCCAAGTCAAATGGGTGGCAAGTATAAGGGAAACTTGATGCGGGCATAGGGAAAAGCGTATGATCACTCGAAGAAGACCAAATCAAGTGCGGCGATGTCGAAGTCGAAAATCCGATTTCGACATCGCGAAAAATTCAGAATAAAATTTCGAGTGCATATTTAGAAAATTGCGGAAGCAACGAACCCTTTACTGATGAAATCTGACCCTTCATCGGGGTTTCCGCTAAAATATCTGGAAATAACAGTTAACCAATCGGTTAACGCAAAATCGCGAGCCAACTGACAGTCGCCGATTCATTGACCATCAGAACGAAAGGCTGAAAAATTACGGAAACATTATGATAATAAAACTCTGTTGATTCCTGATATTCTGATATATAAATCTCAGCTGGCGGCGCTTCGGTACTGAATATGGCCGCTCATAGCCGGAATGGCCAAACCTATCACACTATCACATCGGGTTAGGTCAGGTGGATTGGAGAGTATGATATCAGCCAATGGCGGCTTGCCGGCACATAGATACACACCCCAAGTGACCCCAAGATGGCCACGGGGGTCCGAACCGGCTTCACCCCCTTCTCAGAGCGTTGTCACCGCTCCGAAGTCATTGAAGAGAGGACGGGAGGACCCCAATGGGCTCCAAGCCCCCCCCCCATGTCCCAAGGACACATGGAGGCCCCACACACGTCGTAGGCGTCCCCCACGCCCCAAGGGAGGGGTGAGGACACTGATACTCAGCGCCCTACGCCATATCCGGTCTCCTCTTGATCTACAACATGGACCAAGGGGATCAAAGATAGAAAAACGTCGTCGGTCGACCTAAATAAGTATACCACAATGGAATATATATGTGGAGATCGAGTGAAGGGGGTATATGGCCAATCAGGGCCGGAAAATCCCCGGATGAACGCCCTCACCCGTCTCCCCAAGCACAGAAACAAACAAAATGCCAAGGGGGATCCATTACGGTGCTACAGCAGCAAGCAAATGGACCAACACGTCCTTGACATCCAAAGAAATATTCTTTTTCTTCAGGTAGTCCATCCAGACCGTGGTGTACCTCGGCACAAAACTGCTCGGAGGCTCCCACGAATCCCTGGATGCGGCGAATCGCTTGAAACGGACTTTATAAAGCGTACCCCCAGGCGTCCCCGGGTCCGGCTTGTCCGCCAGGATCTTCTCAGCGGTGAAGTCGTCGTCCTCACCCTCGTCGTCCAAGTCCACATCGCCGGCCGTGAACTCGAAGGTGACGGGACGTCCGCTGGAGTCTGGTGCTCGGGGACGAAGCTGAGTATGGTCGCGGTCCAGGATCTTGTTATCCCCCACACGAACCGCATACACATCCTGCCCGACCTTCCGAACTATTACCCCCGGCACATACCAAGATGCCTGCCGATGCCTGCACAGGACATCCTTGTGGTGCCGCTCAACCCACACGGTGTCTTGGAGAGCATACTTCTGGACTTTTCCCTGCTTGAAGTACTTGGCCCTCTTGTCATGCTCGTCATGTAGTGCCTTGCACACCTTGGCCGCCGTGTCGTCCGCCTCAGCCATCATGGCGTTCGCATCTCGGGCCACTTTGCCATGGTTCAACCACGGGAGAGTGCGTGACACTCGATCCTGTAGGAACAGGATGCGATGGGGCGACAGTCCAGTGGGCCCCGGAAGGTCGTGATACGCTTGGAGTACCCTCCACAGCGAATTGTACCAATTCCGCCCCGGTTCGTCGATGTGCAGCTGGCGGAACTTCTCGAACATCTGCCGCCCGGCCACCTCAGCCCGGCCATTCGACCGGCTGTGGTATGCCACGGTCTTGGCGTGCCGAATCCCCATGTGCTTGCACATCGTCTTTAACCACCTCCCCACGAATTGACTGCCCCGATCGCTGCAGATGACAGCTGGGACATCGAAAATCGTCAGCCAATGCCTGATCATGGCATTAGCGACGGTCTTGGCCTGCAGCCCCACTCCGTGCTTGTCCTTCTTGTCCTTCTTCTTGGACTTCTTGCCCGGGACTGCCACGATATACCCGCTGTGTCTGTCCACCGCCAGGATGACACAGTCGTAGGTCTCTCCGTCCACGGTGACCTCAGGCATGGCGAACACATCCATGGCCACGGACCGCATAGGGGCCTCCGGTATAGCCGTATACACCGGGTTGCCCGCTGTGGAGTGGTTGGGGCTCTTCGTGGCCCTACACACAGCACAGTCGCTGCAGTACCTATCCAGGATGGCGTAGTACCCAAGAGGGAACTTGAAACGCCACTCTAGGTCCTGCTGCATCTTGTCTCGGCCAGGGTGCATGAGCTGGGCGTTGTGCCAATGGTCAATGAGCTCCTCCACTCGGTTCCCGGGCACCAGCAACTTGTCCTTGAGGAATAACTTGTCCCCATCCTCGGTCAAGCCCTCCGGCCATTCGTCGTCTGACGGGGCGCTCACAGCGTTCCAGTACTTGCTCCAGCGCTCGGATGCCGCATAGTCATCCAACCAGTCTTCTGTGAGCACCGACCTGACTAGCTCTACAGGGGCCACCATCCATTGCTCGAGGGTTTTCTCTCGAATAGCCTGGACTCGGGCGCCCCGGAACTTGGCCAGGTCTGTACGGTTTGCCATTACGACAAAACACTTGACCCCCTCTTGCTCCATGGCCTTCTCCATCTCGATGATGCGCTTGGCCTCCTTGGTCTCCTCGGCGTCGCCATGGCTGGATATGTCCATCCACGCCTTGCCCGCGGGGTAGGCCCAGCGACTGAGGCAATCTGCCACAGTGTTGTTCTTCCCCAGGACGTAAACGACGCTGAGATCGAACTTGGCGAACGTCTCGTGCCATCCGGCCCTCCTAGCCGCTGGTCCTGAGGAGGTGTCGACATGCTCCTTGTGCCAGCTCTGTAGGGACTGGTGGTCCGTGCAAACCACCACCGGCTGCAGTCCGATGTGGCCAGACCACTTGCTGCGCGCACATACAATGGCGTATGTCTCCTTCTCCCTCGCGGTCCATGTTCGGCGTTGGCCCTCGGCCAGGATCCTGCTCCAAAACGCCACGGGAACATGAGTCCCGTCCTCCCGGACTTGCTCGAGTACTGCCCCCACGGCATAGTCCGAGGCGTCTGTCCGTAGCACGAATCCCTTCTCCGGGTCCACCAGGAACAGCCCCAACTGCCCCAGGAGTCGCTCCTTCAGGCGGTTGAACGCATCCTCAGCCTCAGGGGTCCAGGCAAGCTTCTTCTTGCTCCCCTTCCGGCCATCGAACTTGCTCACTTGCAGCATCTTGTGCAGCCGCCCCGACAGTTCTGCATACATTCGGACATAGCCCGAATAGTAGTTGCAGAACCCCATGAAGGATCGGAGTTCGCTGATGGTCTGGGGCTTCTCCCAGTGGTGCAGGGACGCCAGCTTCCCATGCATGGGACGGCGTTTCCCGTGACCAACCACGTGACCTGCGAACTCCACTTCCTTCACGAAGAGTGAGGCTTTGGTGGGCTTGCATACCATGTTGTGCTTGTCCAGCTCACTGAGCACTCAGCGCAGATCCTTTTCATGCGCGTCGATGAGCTCGTCCTCAGTCATGTTCTCCGTGCCGGACCCGATGATGATGTCATCTACGAAGGGATCGGCACAGTCCTGGACAGGACCGAGTAGGTCCTCGATCATGCGCTGGAAAGCGGCGTTGTCATTCTTGGCGCCCATGGGCACCACTTTCCACTGCATGGGCCCCAACGGCGTCGACATCGCTGTGCAGGGCCTGGAGTCCGGGTGTAGCGGCATCCCGTGATAACCGTGTTTCAGGTCCAACACCGTGAAAATCTGCTTTTTCTGTTGTTTTTGGAGGATGAAGTCGATCAGGGGAAGCGAGTACGAGTCGTGCTCGGTCTGCTCGTTCAAACCTCTGTAATCAACCACCAACCTCCACTCGCCCTTCTCCTTCTTGGGCACGATGAAGGCTGGGCTGGCCCACTCACTGTCGGAGGGTTCGATCCATCCCCGCTCAATGAACTCGGCCAACAGCTTCTTCATGGCCTCGGCCCGCTCGCCCTGAAGTTGGTACTCCCGATGACGATAGATCTTGGGGTTCGGCTTCAGCTTGATCCTCGCTGTGCCAAACCTCCCACGATCTGGAGGGTTCTTGTTGGCGACGCGACTGAATAGCCGCGGATAGGCATTGATCAGCCTCTCCTTCAGCTCGGCGACCTTCGGGTTCTCCTGAGCCTCTTCAGCCGCTTGCTTCGGTATCGATACAAACGACCGCACTGCGGTATAGGCCTCTTCTGGGTCCCAGTCTGACTTCTACTCGTCCGATATGCCGTCTTCATCGTCGTGGGTCGCGATTCCCACCGATAATCTTCGAAAATTTGCGGCCTCGGGCTGCTGCTCGTCGCTACCGGTTCCCACTCTTGGAAAACCCCACGTTGGTGGGTCCGACCCAACCGGACCATCGTATTGGTCCGCGATGTGATCCATGACCCTCGCCACGAACTCATCCTTCTCGTACTTGCCGGTGACCAACATCTTGTCATCCCACCAATGCGGAGATGTGACCATGGCCCGCCTCTTCTTGGCTGCCACACGGTCGTGCATCCCCAACCGCATGTAGTTGACGACGTCGTCGATCTCGGCGTTGGACAGGACGTCAATGCCATCAATTGGCTGATCCGTCCCCTCCTTGGGCTCAAACATGACCTTCATGGGCACCGCCTCCACCCTACGGATGAATGCTTCATCACCCGTGGGTTGGGCTTGCGCCCCATCCACCAGGAAAGCCTTGGTACCCCACGCTTCACCCGGGGAGGGCATGGATACACCCTTGGCGTCGATGAACAACTCCTCCTCTGGCCCAAATGACATCTCATTCAGGGTGATGGAGTCCAGCGTCGACTTGAGACCTTCCAGCGGACATGGGTTGGATCCTATGCCGGTTATGACCAAGATCCCCTTCGCCCTATCCGCGACGATCTTCTCCACCGTACGTCTGGTGTTATCCAGGGACCCATGCCAATACATGGGCCCCCACTCCTTCAAACCCCAATGCCTGTGCCAGGCTGAGTCTCCTCGATGCCAATGCCTCCTACACTTCCGCAGAAGTGGGGCATCCCGGGAGGCGAAGACGTCCGTCTCGGGCGCTTCAGCTCCCAGCGTCTGAATCATCCTGGCGTACACTTGCGGCGCCATTCCATACTCTATGAGCTGAACTCCACGGTCTCCTCTGGACTTGGCACCCACAGCTTGCACCGCTTGGACAATCCTATCCTCTTCCTCAGCATTCCATTGGGATGATCCGCATGCATAGTCCGTGGACAGCCATGTTAGGCATTCATCATCCTCCCGGACCAGCGTTGCACGATGGGGAAGGGCTCCAATGGCATTTGCCACCATGAAGTCATACCCCATGATCATATCCCAACCGGTAATGTCGGCCACATAGAAGTTCCCGGATAGAGTGCTTCTCTTCGCCTGATCAGGGCGGTTCAAGCGCTCATGCTCCCAGAATTCCATACTGATGGTGGCCTCATGGGTGCCGCCACCCATAATCTCTCCGTTGGCGACCTTCAGGCGGACCGGTCTCCAGCTGGGCTGCAGGAGTTCCTCCTTGAACAACCCTCTCCGGACCAGGCTCACCTGGGCACCCGTATCCACTAACACATCCACCACCTTCTCCTCTCGTCAGCACCGTACTCGCACTTTCAAGTGCAACTGCCGCTCGTCGCCATGTGGTGTATGGACGACTCTCACGGCATGCAACTCTAGCACGTCCGGGTGCATCAGGACTTCAAGGATATGGTCACGGATGGTGTAGATCTTGGGTTGGTCCTGCCCGTCCACGGGGCTCTCCGTGGTCGCTCCTTCCTTCTTGCCACGTCCCGTACCCACATGTACTTCCCTTGGCAGGGCGCTCCAGGGGGTGGGAGTGGCGAAACTCAGTGGTTTTGGCTCTTCTGGAGCCTTCTTCGGCACCCGATGTGCCTTCGCTTTCTCTGGGATTCCACTGATTTTCAGAGGAGAGACCTCCGAGGTCCCACTTCCGTGGGGGCTCCTCTAGACTTGACTTCCCGCAGCCCCTTCCGGCTGCGATCCGCCAGGACTTTGTCCACCACGTTGCTGGGCTTTGAGTTCTCCAACGTCCTCAACATGTCCTCAGCAACCTCCTCGATCGACCTCACTCGTCGGTCTTGGCCAGGTCCACCACCGTAGCCTCTTTTTCCGCCTTTTCCTTGGCCTTTGCCTTGGCCTTTTCCCCCGTCTCCACCCTTCGCCTTCCAATCGGAAATCCGCTGCTCCTTGGGCTTCTTCTCGGGGTGGGCGGCGAAGTAGGCAATCTTGTCCGCCTCATACACCTTGCACTGACGGTGGTCGTGTGCATGGTTGTTCCCCTTGCCATAACAGACCCAGCACCCGTCGTGCTGAGACCTGTACTCTCGGAACGAGAGCGGTGGGTTCCCGATTCTCCTTGGCTCTTTGCCCTTCTTGGGTCGCACCTGGCTCCATCTGGACCGATCCTGCCCATGGTTCTTCACGTTGTGCGCCACAAACGCGAAGAAATGGGCCTCTTCGTGATCCTCCCGGGACCAGTCGTCTTGGCCACTTCCACTACCATCCTCTGCAGAGTTGGCCATGTCCTCCTGGATCTCCCGAGTATGGCGGTCTTCTCGGTGGCCTCGTTGTCCATGACCATGTCGATCCTGCACGTGGGCCTCGTTCTTCGCATTGAGCTTCAACTCCACCGTGATGTACTTCACGATCTCGTCCAGGCTCATGCGGGCGAAGATGACCTGCATCCTCAGCGACTCCCCGCGCCTCCACTCCACGTTGTTGAGGCGCAGCAACCCTTACCCCATGGAGTCTCAGAATACCTCCACATACACGGCGTTCTTCAGTCCCAACATCCGGTTGGGCTCGCCCAGGTTCCTCCTGAAGAACTCCATGATACCCGCATGGGTATCCTCCGCCGCCATGATCCTCACCGCCACCCGCTTCTTGGCGCGCTTCTTCTCCTCGTCGTCCACTCGCCTCTTCCATTGGCCGGGGAGGACGTCCTTCAGGAGGTGGCGGATCTCGCTGGCCTCGTTCCAGTCCTCCACCAGCTTGAGGCATCTGCGGTACTTCCGCAGATACCGGTTCCACTCCCGGACCCTCAACTCACCGCGGTCCAGCGGCAGCGGGATGGACGTCAAGTCCTCCAGCTTCTGATTCGGAGCGTCCACCCGCTTCTCATCCTCCAACCACTGGAGACAGGCCTGCTCCGTCCTGATCAGTCCTTCCCGGATCTGATCCCGCAGCTCCTCCTTCAGGTCCTGCGCCAGCCGGTGTGGGAATGTCCGGCATACCCACTTATCCCGCGGCGCTCCCCGCATCTCGCCGACGACCTCCTCAGCAAAGTCCTCCCAATCCAGGATGAAGTCATCCAGGTTGGAGGGGTTGCCATCGTAGTAGGGGATTTTGATTCCTTTGAGGTCGTCAATCCTGATGGCGTCTCCGACGTCTCCAGCCACCACTCCACGGAGACGGATACCACCTGTGGCCGGGGGGTGTTAGTACACTCCCCGTACATCCCTCTCCTCCATGGAGTGCGGTCCAGTTGGGCCTGAACCCATGGGGTTTGGAATGCGGGAAGGATTTGCTCCATCGGCCGTCCATATCCCCGTATTGGGGTCCTTCGCCCACAGGCTTCCGCTTGAATGGCCTCGACCATGTCCGTCGGCGCTTCCCATGGTTCGCCCCTGCATGGTCTGGTTTTGGATCTGGATCTCCTCTTCCGCATAAACTACCATATTCGTTGTGATCGGTATGGTATTCGTAGTTGGCGGTAGATCCTGGGCGGCGTGGGACATCTGTACCGTCAGGCTCCTCGGGTCCGTGGTTACGTGCCCTTCCCGCATGGACCCAGCCGGTGCCATGTGTTCCCCGAGCATTGTGGATTCGCTGAACATGGGAACAAACGGCAGCGCACCCGGGTCAACACGCGGAGGCGCGTATGGTGCCTCTGCAGGGCCGCCCATGGGTTTATCCATGGCGCTCCTGAGGGTCTTAACCCGCCCCAACAGCTCTGCCGCGGCCGGCTTTGCCGGGAGCTCCGGACCCGAGGCGAGGGGCTGTAGCTCCTCTAGCCTTTTCAGGCGTCCCGACATGTCCTCCACAAGGTGGAGGAGGCTGTCCACCACTCGCTGCTGCTTCTCCAGGGCCAGCTCCAGATTCTCCCGGTACCGGTCCCGTTCCGCTCGCAGCTCCTCCATGTCTTTCTCCGCGGCCGACTGGTTGTCCAGGATCCCCGCGACGTCCTCCCCTAGACCGTCCTTGGCGTTGTCCAGGCGGTCAAGGCGATGCACGATGGCGTCCATCCCCATCTTCGGGTACTTGCCCATGAGGAAGGACACGTGCTCGCAGTGGCACGCAGCGTGCTTTCCGCCTGATACAGCGCATCCCGCGGTTCCCGGCACCTCAGACTCATCACCCATAGGCGTATCGCCTATGGCGTCCGTTTCTGGTCCCGTGTGCCGGGGAACAGGTGCCGTCCGGGCCCTGGCTGGCCTCTCCAAGCCCTCTGCGTCGTGCTTCAGGGCGGGCTCGGGGGCTGTATGCGCCCTGGCTATCGGCGCGGACATCTCCGACTCCGAAGGTGGCTCGTAGGCTGTCCGATAGCCCTCGGAGTGCCCCTCGGATTCCCACAGCCTGACCGGGCTGGGGTCCGTGTCCATAGCCCCGGCGTCCCTTGCCGCGGACTTGGGTGACCCGCGCTTCCGGTAGCGCCGGGCCCGTCCTCCACTGCTGCCTGAATGGCAAGCCTCATCAGAGTCCTCCGCGGCGGACCGGAGGTTGCATGCCTTTCGGCAGCGACGCTCACACATGGAGACCACGTCCTCCATGTCACGTCCTCCTCTTCCCGAATGTCGTACTTCTCTTCGGGCTTCAACTTCCGGAGTTCGCCATGCTCTTGAACGTCTCGGTTCTTCTATGGCTCCAATCTCTGGCGTGGTCTCCACCGAGTCCACAATACGCACCCGGGGCGTACTTGGGCAGGGCTCATAAGGGCCCAAGTCGCCGGGTCGGCGGTAGGTAGGGGCAGCAGGTACGCCTCTGCTACCATAAAGAAGGTCCCTACCAGGACCGGCCCCCGCTGTGCCCCTTTCGCCTGTAATCCCTGCTGATTTGCTCCTGATCAATGCTTGCATTTCTCAAAGTCCCGGGTCCAAAGTCCAAAAATACAGAAAATCGAAAATACAATCCTCCTTCAACCCTGAACAGCAATCAGATCCCACAAATGCAGCAATAACCCGATTCACAATCCAATCCACGATGCGGGCTTCCGTTCAGCACACCGGTCTTCCCACGGTGGCGGGCATGTACAAGAATTGCACCAAGGAAGAAAGCCCTGAAATTGGCATATGAACACAAATAATGCATAGTCCGGGAAAGTGGTAAACATACACCTTCACAGCCAGAAACCCCTCATTCCCTGGACTCAAGACCTTCCCTTGACTCACCAACATATTGTTCTGAACCGGGTCAAATGAGATGGCTGAATGCCATGTGTCACAAGTCACTACATAAACCCCAAACATGTGTTCACTCCCAAACCTATAAATCCTAGCCCAATAGGGGAGGTGGCGTGTCATGGCCTAGAGTGGCACTCAAGACCATGCCCTACCCTGACATAACCTTGGTTGGACTTGGAGTCGAATGTGCTTGGAGAACTGCCCCATGAAGATGACCTCACAACCTAACAAAATCAGGCAAAACACACCATAGTGCCCAACATTCAATTATTTACTCAAAAATGCATACGGCAAATATCCAAATGCTCCATGCATGTGTCAAACCGGAAAGTAATATACAAGGGTGATATAGACCAAAGATCCATGCTCAAGAATATTCCATCATTGGCCCCGAAACCCCTCCAGTTATGTACATGGCATGCTTCACAAGTCAACTCATGAATTTGTGACCTAATTTTGTGAGGCCTCGTGTGCCACGCCAAAGTGACCATGTGATCCGGCATATGGTGAGGTCCAACACCGAAGCATATGCCAACCTCTAAGCAACATACCATAGTTCACAGATCTCTAGGCACTTTGCTGTTAGCCGACCAGTTGAACACATAAAACACAAAAATGAGCATAAAATGAGGTCAAAAATATGAAAATATGTCCAAATACAAAGTTGTCATGATAGTATATCTTTATGCTCACCCATGATATCCGCTCATGGTTCAATACACAAATGATTGGAACCATTTGCGAACAATTCCCCCACTTGGATCCCCAATCAGGCGCATGGAGATACCTTCGCCACCCATATCTACATGCCCCATGAAAATGGGAGTGCACTCATGGATCTCCTTGCCCAACATACCATGAGCAATACATACGCGGTAGACTTAGTCTAGCGCCTTAAATTCCACAATTGGGACATGGGCAAGGCCCTCGTCACGTGTGGCTTCCCATCTCCTCGGCCACACGAAGATATATAACATGGGCGTGAGCATATCGAACATATACCATGCATATAACACATACCCTCAAAATGTGGCTCCCACCATGATATGCCATGTCCCTCCATGGACATAACTTCACGTTAAAAATACGTAGGAACCCAAAGAAAACTGCTATGCAACCCCAACACTCATGCGGCACACTCGAAAGTCGCATTAAAATATTCGGTTGGACGGTCCAAGAGTTATGTGTTCACTTTATACCCTCTTAACCCTTTTTCCTTGCTATACCGGGCATGTGTGCGCACCTAAGGCGTTTGATGCTTCCTAAATTAACTTGAGAATAAGGCGCTTGCAACCAAACCTTCCTTATTCTCTTTCCTCACACTCGCGCGTAGATATGGCCCTTTAAGATGTTCCCACGATTCACTTTTGTTTCCCTTATATCTCCAAGTCAAATGGGTGGCAAGTATAAGGGAAACCTGATTCGGGCATAGGGAAAAGCGTATGATCACTCGAAGAAGACCAAATCAAGTGCGGCGATGTCGAAGTCGAAAATCCGATTTCGACATCGCGAAAAATTCAGATTAAAGATTCGAGTGCATATTTAGAAAATTGCGGAAGCAACGAAGCCTTTACTGATGAAATCTGATCCTTCATCGGGGTTTCCGCCAAAATATCTGGAAATAACAGTTAACCAATCGGTTAACGCAAAATCGCGAGCCAACTGACAGTCGCCGATACATTGACCATCAGAACAAAAGGCTGAAAAATTACGGAAACATTATGATAATAAAACCCTGTTGATTCCTGATATTCTGATATATAAATCTCAGCTGGCGGCGCTTCGGTACTGAATATGGCCGCTCATAGCCGGAATGGCCAAACCTATCACACTATCACATCGGGTTAGGTCAGGTGGATGGGAGAGTATGATATCAGCCAATGGCGGCTTGCCGGCACATAGATACACACCCCAAGTGACCCCAAGATGGCCACGGGGGTCCGAACCGGCTTCAACAGCTCGTGGACGCCCTATGCATTATGACGTCCCTCTTGGCTGGATTGTGCTGTCAGGTGAAGGCACCCCAGTCTGCACAGCCAGAAAAGCCTGAAGTGCGAACGACCGGTGAGCCCTGTCGCTGCAGCGTACGGGTCCTCGCAGGCTGTGACGGACTGTGACCGGACTAAGGAGGTGATGGTCGACGACATCCCCTCTTTCTTTTTTCCTTTCCCCTTTCCTATCCAGCCAGAGCCGTCCGATTAACGTCCTGCCGCCCAGTTGCAAGTCTCTGGGGACTTGACCAAGATGATCGCGGCCTGTGCCAGGATTGGCTGTCCCTGAGCAGGATTTCGAGTCTGGCTCGGGTGATGAGGGCATGAGCGTGGTGCCATGAACGGCAGTGTCATGGACCTTAGGGACCCTCAGGACGATGTCCTGCCGTCCAGCTTAGCCCCAACCGGGGCCTCTTAGGAGACCACGGCGAAACGCCCCATCAGTCCGCTGGAACACCGCGGAATGTGTGAGTTGGTGAGTGGAGTGCGTGTGAGGAGTGTGCTTGGCAGCAGGGGGTGAACAATGTCCTCCAGATCCAGCAAGGTCTATTCTTCCCGGGTAGATGGACAATCTACCTTATGGATGCACTCACGCATCGTCAAAGAGTGCCACCACAGCCTTGTGGTTACCCTGCGAGGGTCTGGAGGACCTGCACTCAGTGGGAACCCCAAGTCAACCTTAGGGGAGTCCCCGGTCTGGGGTAGTCTTCTTACAGCGCCCCCAAGTGTAGGCCGTATGTGGACGGCTGATGCCTACCGGCCTGCCTGAGCCAAGTGTGTCTCGCTTTCGGGTGTAGTAGTGATGTGTTGACTGTGATCTGAAGTGTCCTGACATCTCACTGTGGGCGCTGCCTACCCACAGTACCAAACCAGACCGCCCAGTTGCAAGTCTCTGGGGATCTGGGAAGCAGACCGCCCAGTTGCAAGTCTCTGGGGCTCTTGGGAATGTGTAGGTTTTCTCTTTTCCCTTATATGTGCATATGTATGTCATATCTTCTGTACCCCCCTGTCCTGCAGGCAGAGGTTGGGACACCCATAGTAAATACATTCATCAGGATGTAGTTCAGCATCCAAGGGGAGCCGTTAAGCCAAAGTAGTCCATCAGACCATCAGGTCTGGACTTGAGGTGGTACGACCTCCATATCCTGGGTCCATACGCCTACACTAATCTCTCCTCCTCTACCACAGGAGATGGGCACTCAACCCATCTCCCATTGATACATATACAATCATAATTGCTGTCCGTATGGAGCTGACACGCCCAGGCCACCAACTTGGGCAGATAGGCCCCAGACTGGCAGCATCACAGGGTGGTGTCCAGCCTATGTGTGTCTGAAATTGGCTCCCAAACTGCAGCAGTCCCCTTGTTCGGGGTCGCCAACACCCAAACACAATTAGAAGGGCCAATCAAAGAAGAAACAGGTTGTTGGATTGCAAACAGCGGGACCCGCTGGGTAGTGCGGTCAGGTGCAGGCCCCCATATGCGGAGCACCCACCGTATACGTGTACTTAGGCAGCACATTTAGTGTCGGAGTGGAGTCCAGACCCCAGTACGTACAGTGCGTAGGTTGCAGCCACTGGGGCTGTGGACACCCCCGACACATGGGCTGTTAAGAGGACGTTTCTGGCCTTCTGGTGCACCACCGACACCCAGAGGCCCTCAAGACTCTGTTCTGCACTGCAGCAGTTCAATGTCTTTGAGTCAGAGCGGTCCAGAAGATCCACTGATGACCAAGTCGGGTCAGTTCTTGTACAATCCCATGGCTGGGTAACCAGGGATAGGGTCACGAGGGGAAATGGCCATGTGAACCCAGGTATCGGCCAGAAACCTGGCAGCTGCAGGGGGTTGACACTGGACCAGTCTGAGGTGCATAAAAGGTCGCAGCAACTTCCTGAAATAGTCCACAGAGCCGCCATGGCTAAGGGGGCACCTCAAAGCTTCCCCCAATGTAAGCTCTTGTGGAGGCTGTGGCTGTAAACAGCACTGCTTGTGGTATGAGTACAGGAACTTTTGGTGTCCCCGAGTGAAACTGAAGTAAGGTATGCTGAGTATTCTGACCGAAATATGTATGCTGCAAGTAGTCTGACTGAATCCAGGCACTGCAGGCGCTGGCATAGCCTCTGCAGTACCTCTACCCTGAATCCTGACTGATCCTGGATGATCAGTAGCAATCTGTACATTGTTCTTCTCTGCATTGCTGGGGTTGATGAGATCTAACGCCCACTGAAGGTATGGGTCCCAGCCCACTGAATGGACTGTCAGCTGTTTCTATTTTTTCACCCACTGTTGGCACGTGGGCCCTTCCTTCATGGAAGTGGGCAGCCATTGTCTTGATAGAACATTCAGTCTTCAATCTGGATAGGTGCTGGACAGAGGATAATGATGGCATGCCTAAACCATTTCCTCCTGTCACAGCATACCTTGAGTTTTAACTGATTGACTTTCTGTGTTGTTTGTTTTTCATTTGAATGTGTAGAACTGCAGTAGGTTGTTGTGCTAACCTGATAGTTCAGCCCAACAGAAGCACTGATGGGCAGGGGGACACCACACGGCTGAAATCGTTTTTTCCGTGTCAGTTTTCACCAGCACAATTGCTGGGCTGGGGAGGGGAGTGTAAAACAATTTGAGCCGTAGGTGAAGTTTTACACCCACCCATCCCATCCCTGTTTTTTCCTGGTTCTGGGTCACGACGTCACCACCTTTGTTTTTTCCGCTTCAACGGTGTCGTTGAGCTAGGGAGGGGAGTGTTTGGTTTCTGTCATGCCCTGCGCCCCTCGGCCCCCCCTGTGGGGCCTGATCCCCGGTTATGGGGACACATACTCCTCCTTGTGCTGACCCCCGTCATCCCTTTGTGTAGCCTATTAAAGGCCCACACTATGGGATTTGATAGGGGATACTGTTAGCCTTCATCCCCCCTTAACCTTTCCTCTCATTGGTCTTTTGACTTGAGCCTGCAGTAGGGATATCAGGGAACTCGGCGTGTTTTTCCGCCGCTTTTGTATTAGTCATTAGGGAATCAATTGCCCTGTTGATACCTATGCGAATTTGCCTTAAATTCGCATAGGTACAGAAGTTAGATATTGGCAGCGGCCTGGTGGTGAACCGGCGTCGCGCCAATTCGCGGGCGAACTGCCAGTTGGGATCTGGCGACCCAAATCGCGAGACCATGAACTGGCCTTTACGGAAGGTCCATCCTGTTGACCTGAATTAATTCTGACTGCACGGTTGTAATAGTCAAGACTTAGTTTATGACAGCGAATTAAAAGTTCAGGTTCCGGTGGCACCATTTTCAAAAAACCCCTAACGTCATGATGCCCAGCCATTTAAAGTATAGGGATAGCTTAGGCATCGTTGCCGGCGCCTTACGGTGCCTTTTTCTTTTACCCCCCATTGTTAGATTAGGCATCGCATGCATATCTTCTGCATTTCATGTAGTCACTTCAACCTAACCGTGAATTCAGATTTTCCATCTATTTCTCTTGAGGAGTGATGCAATGGAATGGCATGACTCTCCCCTACAATGTTATGTTATTTGTTTGTGTGAGTTGCAAGTCAGTTTGGAGATATGACTAAATTTTTAGGATTGAATTGAGTTTTGGTTGTGGTGAACAACCCATGGTGAGTCCCAAGCTCAAGTTGATTTTGATTATTTCTGAGGTGAAGCCAACATTGGTATACATTTTGGTTTCCCTTTCCTTTTCTGTGCAATGTCGAGATATGGTCGTGGTGTGTCACCACACTCCATGGTGGGACCCACGTTCATGCATAAATAGTGCATTTTTGTTGTGTTCATGATGCAACTTTGTCGAGTTCGTGTGTCAGGTCATTGTCGAGTATTTGCGTAATTTCTTTTGGTGTCGTAGCAGAGAGTCTCCACCTTCATTCTCATATTGTTCCGAGTCGATTTGAGCCATTGGTGATTTTTGTCGTCAATTTCAGTTTCGACATTTTGAGCACTTTTTTTTCATGTGCTCAAAGTTCGCCACTATATCTCCATTATATAGTGGCGACGGAAAAAAAGTAAGAGCTCATTTTGTTCGTAGTTGGTGAGTACAAACAATATATGTTCGAGTTTTAGTTGCGTTTCGACGCTTTCACTATCTTTTGGTTCGAAATTTCAAACTTTTTTGAGCCCATTTTGGCACTTTCATTTTTTGCCAAAAATCACTCATTTTTGGCCTGTCATGGGCCTACTTTTCGAGCTTGGATCCCCCAGCTCGCGTCGAGTTCGAGTCTAAGTGTTAGTTGTGCGTGTTGTGGCATGCATCTACTTTCATTAATGCACTTTGTTCGACCATGATTCTTTGTACATAGGGCCACACATGAATTTCAATGATTGTGTCTTGAATTTTTTTTCATGTGTTCACTTGTGGTGACCATGGAGATCCACTATCATTGAGGTTTTGGTCGAACGTTCGATCATTCGTGGTATCCATGGTCCCTACCATTTATATATGGTCATTATAGGTCGTTGGCCCCTTTTGTTTCTACGCTACCATCAATTTCCTCTGTGCCATTTTGGCCTATTTCTGCTTATAGTAAATTTGGTCATGAGCACATTGCCCAAGTTTACTCAGTCCATGTGTTAACGTTTCGAACTCATATCTTCATGTACATGTTGAGAGAACCGGAGTGATAATGCTGATTAAAGAACATGCTTTCCACTGCACGTGCATGCTTTTACTTGGTTATAACTCCTCTTGGGCTTAGCACACCATTGCAATCTCTAAGTCCATTTGGAGGTTTCAAATTTTGTGTGTTCACTTCATTCACTTGGTTCATTGGGGTCTTTGGGCCGAATCTCCTTGTGTCTTGACCCTAGACCTCCCCAATGTTTCTAGTTCAGGTATTTGAACTTGCTTTGGTATATTCTATTACTTACCCAATCCATTGGAACCAATTCTGCCAAGTGTATAGGATAGTGGTTTTACATGGTCCCGGAGATGTACATTATGGACCCTGAAAACCACCCTGTCATGTAGTCACCTGGCGGGTAAACAGTAAGGAGCCCATGGGGAGTTGGACCTTGAAGTCTTTTCCTATGTTTCAATGGTGCTCTCTACTTTGTATTGAGCATTTGTTGGAAGGTTACTGGTACACAGGTTCACTGTTTTGAATTTTCTCCCGAATTTTGTTAAAAATTCCAAATTTCATGAGGTCACTTCCGGGCCATGGGAAAGTTAGGCCATCTTCTTGATTTGGGCCAGTATTTTACCCATGGCCTCTCATTAGTGTCCATTCCCAATATTTGAGGAGACTGGGTTATGGCCTACCCTTATGGGATCCGACCAAACCCATATGTCACCTCAGTTTGGACTTCAAATCTGACTCAGGAATGTATGCATAAGCCCTTTTTGAGGTCCCCAAAAATGACCTCAAAAAGTGGGTATTGGAGTTTGTTGCCTTGCTCCAGCCTGAGGGGGAGGTAGGGGCAAACCCTTTAGGACAATGAACTCCTCCCCGGATCCTTCATGCATGCACTTCCCTGGACCTTAGGCTGACCCTATGCGGGAGTTATTTGCATTCTTCTCTCCCTCGTTTTTCACTTGAGGGGAATTTCACCAAAGTGCGCAGCCTACCAGACTTGTGACAGTGACACGGTCCTAGAGAGACAGACTCGGATATCTGGTGGGCATAATGTTTGACTGATGCCCTTCGGATGTGCCCACATGGAATCCTTCGAATCCCCTTTGCCTCGGCGGGAGAGTGTGTTGAAGTGGGTAACCTCTGATTTTTGGTTTTGCCTGTTTTTCTACCCTGCTTCCCATGCTAGGCCTCAGAGCCCGTGTGGAGTTGGGTCCTGCCCCTCTACGGGTGTCAGTATGAAGGTCTTGGCTAGCCCCAACTACCCTTGTTTCCTTTTGAGATGTAGGATCCTGAGGTGGTATGGGTGATATACCACTTTACCCCCTTTTCCACAGAATTTCTGGGGCCTGAGTCTTATAGGCACCCGGGACCACCACCCCCCTACGGTGGTGTGATGGGGCTATCTCCTGCCCCAAGGGGACTTGAGTCCGGATATTTCGGAGGATGGTGAGTGAGTGTGAGGGCACTAGACCCCCGCTTCTGAGGTCCTGTAGTGCCGGGAGTGGAGAGTGACACCCCCCCCACCAGGGTAGGCTCTGACAGCCAATGGGCCTTACCGATGTCTTGTTGTTTTTGCATGTTTTGTTCTTCCTCCTTGGGGATCCGGAAACAGGCTACCCAGGATGTGCTGAGTGGGAGAGTGGGCTCCCTTTGTCCCCCCCTCTCCTGCCTTGATGCCTCTTCCTTTGTGACTTATGTTGATTTCTGTACCTTACCCTAACCAGGACATGTTTTGGAGGTTTTACATGTTCCTATGACCTTTTGTACATGCTTTCTTTCCTTTGTTGTTTAGACCTCGAAGGGATTGCTTGGATTTCGCGATCCCGATGGATGCTCACTGAGTTCATGTGGATGTGGGTGGTCTTCTGCTTGTGCTACGCGTGCAAGCGAGGAGGCCGCATGGGCTTGGAGAGGGTCGACCCGGGGATGGTAGCCCCGGAACACCAAGTGCAAGCGTGTCCAGCAGCGCCGACGGCAGCATCCCGTCCTACCTGTACGACCTGGACGAGGAGGAGGCAGCCGAACTGTTCGGTGCGTGCACGCCACAGGTCACGGATGAGGAAGGAAGTGTGGAGTCCGCTGACCAGAGCCAGCGCCCGGCCAGAGCCGGCATCCCGTTCTGCCCGTCCGACCTGGATGACGAAGAAGCGGCCGAACGGTTCGGGGTCTGCACGCCGCGGGGTATTGATAAAGAGGGATTTTGCAAATGTGGTGGACCGAGGAGGGCACCAGCGACGCCGCCCAGGCAGTACTGGGACGCTGAAGCTACGGAGGAGTTCTCTGAGGCGAGCACAAGTTCGAGCGACAACAGTCGGTGGTATGAGAGAGCAGCGCGTGGCTTGTCGAGCGCTGGAGCACCGGGGAGACCCATTTTCATGGGTGAAGAGCCGTTGATATCGCGCTTGGAGCGATTGAAGCTGGGATGCTGGTACCTCATGGAGACCAGCGATTCGGATTAATTTTAATTGCCAGCTTTGCATTAATTTTTTATTGTTGTGACAACGTGGCACTGTAAGCACGCCACGCTCCTGTTTGTACGCCAGGCATGCACTGCCAAGTGTCGGGAGCGAAAGGAGGGTGTGATATGTATGTGGAGCAGTGGGGCAGAGTGTGGTGCATATGGTCTGTCGCAGCGATCTCACTTTGTGAGATCACTTCTGAGAGGGGGGTGAAGCTGGTCCGGTGTACGATGAACCGTCTTCGCCATCCAGGACCCACAGTTTTAAAAACAATGTCTGGATTATTTTATTATTTTAGCGCGAGTCGCAGCAGATCAGCGCGCGCCGCAGACGCAAGGCGCCTGGGCATTGATTACGTGTTAAGAACTGTAGATTAGATTCTGATATTGCATGTTTTTTAGAGTTCTGGTTATCGATTATAGTATAAATATTTATTGCGGTCACATCTGCTTTGCCTTAGGAATGTGACGGCAGGACTGCAGACCGGCAAGGGTCCATGAACTTTTCGTCGCTGTGGACGACAGCGAACATGTACAACAGCAAGCAGCAATGGAGTTCCATGTTCGGATGTTGATTGCGTCCACTATGGTCTGGGTATCGTGCTACGCTGCAAGGAGGGTATCGAATTTTGCGATCACGGTTTTGTTTGCGAAAATTCTCGTGAGAAACATGGAGCCAAGGAACCAGAATCAAGAAATGAAAGCTAGAATCCAGGATCCGTAGTCAAAAACCAAAGAGACCGGAAGGTAGAGTAGGGCAAGCATCGAAGAGTGTGCGGCCAACACTACCACGTGGATCCCAAGGCAGCGTGAGAACCCAATCCTGCTACACAGGACGTCCACACCGGCCCACGGGTGACCCCGGACGGCCTGCACCCCCACGTCGGGGGCTACCGCCGCCGGGGCGGCCTATCCCCCCCCACGCGGGGGGCGGCGTACCACCCGCCGGCGGCCCTCATGTACATCCTCCACGACATACTCGCAGAAAGCGAGCACCGAGAGCCCAACGCGGATGTGGCGTGGCCCGAGCCCCCGCGCCCCCGGCCCCACACACCGACGCCGGTGTGGTTGGTGACCACGGACGACCAATGCACCCGAGCGGCGGGGCAAGCGCAGCTCCAGGCCGAGTGGGTAATGGTGCAGGTGGGGGCAGGCCAGCCCAGGCCCCGTGGACTCCCCCGTGGCACCGCCCTGCTGGTAGCTACGGGGGTGCCGCACGACCCACACATGGCAGTGCACGCGCTGGACGACCAGCCGGGGGACACGGGACACCCGGTGGTGCACCAGCGCGGAGGCCCGGCGTGGCTCAAGGAACATGTGACGGCACTCCGGTCCTGGGCAAGCACGATCGCCGGAGCGGAAATCCGGCTGCACGACCACCCGGCGATCAGCCCCGGCAACACCAGGGCGCTGAGCGTGGACCAACTGACCCCCAGCCACCCCGACGTCCAGTGGCACTCTGCCGACCTCAACGCGGGGTGGCTCAGCCCCACCGGGTACTACTGGATCCCGGAGGCCTGGGGCCACACCTCTTCCGACGCATCGGGGGGCGGACCCTGCAAACAAGCCACCAGCGTCGCTCTCGCCGCCGACCTCACCCGCACGTGGGCGGTGGCCATCTCGGGCACGGTGCCCGACGGGGAGGGGGTGGTCCCCCTGCAATACGGCGCCAACCGACCATGGGTCCACACGGTGGACGCCGAAGTCATCCTCCACCTCCTGCGACACGCAGATCGCGAGCTGATTACGGGGGTCCCCGCGGGCGCGGCGAAGTTGGTCAACCAGATGCCCCTACGGTGGCTCGAGGACGGCCTGTGCGCGCGAGGGCGACACGCCGGGCACCCGTTCTGGTACTTCTGAGCCACCTCACATCACAGTGACGCCCTACTGCACAAGGCGAACTGGGCGGCGTCCCAGGACACCGTCCTGCAGAACACGCCCCCGGACCATGGCCACGCCAAACTCATTGTCGCCAGTCATGAAGGCCACCTCGATCTACGGCCCCCCCCGATGCGGAAGCTCGGCGAGGTCGCGCAGCGGGCGCAGACGGACCATGCGCTGACGCACCGAGGACACACACCTCTGCGCGCGGCCCACGCCACAGCCTATGTCCACGCCCGGGACCTCACCGCGACGGCCACCAACCGCCGGGCGCTGCGGGCCAGAGACGGCCACACGCCGGTGCAGCGCAGGCCCCGCGTCAGTAAGGAGCGGCTCTCCAGCGTCGCCGTCCTCCCACAGCCGTGCCTCCTATGCGGCGGCCCGGAGGAGACCCCGGTGCACATGCATGTGGGGTGCGCCCACTCACGGCTCCTCTGGCCGCACTACCGCCAGGCGGTGCACGAGGCAGCCCGCCACCTCCCACGCGGGGACAAAGCCCTGTAAGGCCCTCTACATGGCCTCCATAGACCCTAAAACCATGAAAAAGAGTGGTTTTTGGCTAGAAAAGTGTGCATTTCTCAAAATCTGTGCCTGCCAATCTGGATTTTTATAGGTCAGCAGCAAGGTATTGATCTCGGGGACACGCTCATGCCTTTACTTTGCTTCCAACTGCGAAAAAAAGTGGACGTTTTGGCGATTTTCTATTGCGCACGGCGGTCGGGAATCTGAGACTCGCGTACGCGGCAGTTGTTGACAGTTGATCTGCGGCTCCAGCTCCAGCGACAGCATAATTTTGTTAAAATTTTGAGAAAACACAAAAACAACAGTACTACTGTGTACAGTTTGGTATCTCCGTTCTGAAAATGCATGACTTTGAATTTTGGGAAAAAACAGCTGCTAAAATCATAGGTGTGTGGGTGGCCTCGTGGCGCTCCGCAGGCGCCACATGGACAGAAGTCTTCTGCTCTGGGCTGGTGCCTGAGGACGCAGAGGCGCAGCTCCGCGCCATAACCCGCTACGACCCGCCGGGAGGGACCTCTGTGGACGACTTCCTCCACCACATGATCCCGCTAGGGGACTTCGCATGGGAGCTTCGCAACCACCGGCTGGAGCAACTCCTCCGCGAGCCCCTAAGCGCGGCAGCCCGGGTGCACCGATGGCTCACCGCAACAGAGGGCAACCACCCCCCCCCCTCCTCCGCGCCCTGACAAGGACTTCGTAGCCTCCCTCCGTGTCTTGAATGGCACTCTGGAGTGCCCGCCACACGAGGGCCCCCACTGTAAGTGGCAGCAGCTCAGAGCTAGGATTTGGCAATAAGGCAGTAGGATCGGCCTGACGATTCGGCAATATTTAATAGTCAAGAAGTGTTGAGTAACACCGATTTCCGTTGTAGAATTACAAATTGCGATCTGTGAAGTGTGCAGTTATTGTTGGTTATCCCTCTGAATTACAATGATCTCTGCACAGGGTCCTTTGGAACAATGATTTAATGACCGTTCAACGCTTTTGGTGATTGTGCTGCTGCATGGGGTGAGATCCTGTTGGAGTCCATTACATCTCTGCATTTTGGGTATCTTGGCATTTCCGAAACATCTTGCATTTTGGAGATAGTTGCAATAAAGGATATTTGAGCCTTGAAGACCCATAGCATGGTAGCATCGTCTAGTTCATCCCATGGAGAATGGCTTTACAACTCGGTAGTATTCCATGTCAACAAGTAGCACGTCTACATGATCCGCCGTGTTCACCGGTTCGTGAATTTTTCGCCGGCGAGCATCCTCAACTTGAGGGCATGGACCTTGACATTCAAGCCGACCGGCGAATACACATTGAACGTGAACGGTGGGTGGATTCCGCGGGGTTACCTCATGAATTTGTGTCGTTCACATCCGAACCTGCGGCACAACTTGCTCAATTTCAACAATTAGTTCATGAAGTTCAATTGCAAGGTCACATTAATTTGGTTTTACACGGCGGTATTCAAAACATTTTTGGGAACTTGGAGACCATCACACCAGGATTGCATGATGCATATCAAGATGACTTGGCTACTCGTCACAATTTGAATATCTTGAGCTCTAATTTTAATGATCATGTCCGTGGTTTTGATTAAGTGTTGCGCCCATACCTTGCGGGCTTGGAATATTCAATACAATCTCGCGTTCATTTTGACGACTGTAATGCTCGCATTGCTTCCGTTGAGTCACGCTTGGGTCATTTTGCTTTAGTTGATCGCCAAATTTCGTGGGTTTGCCGTCATATTTATGGGATGCTTGGGGATGATCCTCCACCGTCCACGCCGTTAATTAATGACGCGAATTTTGTTCCTCTTACTCGTTCGCTTACCAACCGTCTTGATGCGTTGGAGATTGGTTCTTCGCAACTTCGTGCATCCCAATCTCTAATGGATGAGTCCTTGCAGTTGCGGTTAAACGAGTTGCGGCTCGAGTTTAGGGAACAAATTGCATTGGTGCGCACCCAAATTTCTTCCCATCCTCCCACACCCGCTTCGTGCCCCGACACTTGTTCATGTTTTGCGGTCATTTGTGCTTTGCGAGAGCAAGTTTCGGACGTAAAGGTAGAAGTCACCAAGCTCCAAGAGGCGTCGCGTCATGGGAGTGCCCATGCATGTTCGTGCTCGTGTGATGCGCGCATTCGTGAACTCTCTGATCGCCTCTCTCAGGGAGATGAGGCATTAAAGAAGTCACAATTGGGGCTTTCCTCTTTGCGGTCGACGCGCACACCTTCGGGTGTGTGTGTTTCATGTTCGGATACTTGTGCATGTTATGTGGCTCTTGCTACACGTTTTGATGAATGCACACGCAAAATAGATACTCAAACTACGGATTATGTAGCTTTTAAGGCTTCGGTGTTGCAAAAAGTAGCCGCTTTGGAGGCTTTGAAGTCTTCTCCATCGAGGAGTTGTGCATCTTTTGATGCACGTTTGATGTGTGATCGTCTCTCGGCGTTGCAAACTATTGTGGACGAAGTAGGCACACGCTTATCCGATTCTCAGGATGCGGACCATTTGCAAGAGCGAGTGGCTGCACTTGAGATTGCGATGAGCGAATGGGATGTCCACGATGGGAGCAATGCCGATTTGGAGTGTGCATCGCACGTTTTTTCCCACATTCATGGGCTCTTCATCGAATGCTCACTTGTTTCATCGTGATTGTGGGTTGAACAAGGAGCGCCTTGGCTCCCATTCTGTTGATTCTAAGTTGCGGGCGTTTGATCCGAAGAAGCGCGCTTCTTCACGGCGCTCCCGCTCTCAACCGGTCCGCTTTGGCGGTAATATGCAAGCATTACATTCAACAGGGTGTAAGGATGATTTTGATTGGGGAGATGGGACATTGAGGGCCCCCAAGGCTAGCTTGCTTCCCATGGCGTTCTCCTCGTCTGACAGAGGGGTTCGCCTGCAAACTTTCAATGTGCAAGCCCCTTCTATCTTTGGAGGACACGGTGGGCAAGAGGATTTTGAAGATGTGCCCCCTTTGCTACCTATGTACGTGGATGAGGAGGAGAGTCTCCATGAGATTTCTTTGGCGGGTGTGGGTATCTCTGCAGATTTTCCGGAGGTTGAGGATTTTTTTGGTGCGGTGCCGGAAGCCCGCCATGACTACAACCCTAAGCTTCACACCAAAGGACCCGATAAGGCGAAGCTTAGGCGAGTTTTCGGTAGAACGGGTAATGAACGACCCGACATGGAGGCACTGGATGACGACACTAGGCGAGAAGTCACAAAAATATTGACGTGCCCAAAGTGGAGTGGAGATTACAATCATTGGGTTGCTTTTGAACTGCAATGGCGCAATTTTCATAATTATTGGTATCGGCGGTGTGGCGCGGATATAATGGCGAAAATATTGCTCACTACATTGCCCGAGGCAAAAAGGGCTTTGTACACCCAACTACACATGTCACTAGGGTGGACTTACCAGAACATTTGGCTTGATTTGGCGGGCCGTGGGCGGGGGTTGCAGTCTTGAAAAGTGCTGCGTAAGCAGTGGGAAGCCAGTACCCCCCCGAAGGAGAAATCATTGGCTGCTTATGGCCTTTGGGTTCTCCAATGGTGCTTGCTGGCCCAGAAGGCCGCACCGGTTACGGCGCTGCAGGCTAAGGATGCGTACATTGAAGCCCTCCACAGACATGGTGGTTATGAGGCTGAGCTAGATGAGATATATAAATATGAACGTGTTCATGACGTTGAGCTCAGTCATGAGGGTGCGCATGAGCTGGTGGTGTACGAAATGGGTTGGCGTGAGGACAGAGATGCGGTCAAGCGTGCTGAAGAGGCCTCGCTCCGCGTGTTGCGTGGACAAGGTCAGAAATTTCAGGGTGCGTGCAATTATTGTGGCATCAAAGGTCACAAGGAGGGTGAGTGCCGCAAGAAGAAAGAAGATGTTGCGGCAGGAACCCCAAACAAGACACGTGTCCGACCCTCTGGTGGGCGAACTGGGGGGGGGGCAGGACGTGACAGGCAAAATGGCGATACAAATCGGAAGCTGGGAGATAACGTCGATCAGCAGGGTAAAGGCGCGTCCCTGTTGACAAATGCTCAGCGTCAGGGGGAGCAGTGGCGTAAGGAAGGAGCCTGTGTTCGCTGTGGCTCCAAAGACCATTGGGCGAATGACTGCCCGAAGAGTAAGGGCAAGGGCAAAGGCAAGGGTGGAGATGGAAAAGGCGGGGGCCGGGGCGGTGACCGAAACAGGAATCGTAGACATCGCCACGTAAAAGAGGAAGAGCCTGCCCAGGGGAATGCAGATCCCAACCCGTCTCCAGATGCGACTCCTGAACCTTCAGGTGGTTCGCCTTAGAGAGATGGCAGACACAGAAAAAAGCGAACACGAGGTCCGATGAGAGTGAGTCGAAAGACGGGGGCCCCTGCTCCGCCTACCACTGTGGGTGTGTCCTCCTCCCTCCAGTCAGAACCTGTGCCTACTGCTCCGGTGGCCTTGTCTCCTGCAATCGTGCCGCCGGGGCGTTCTGAATTACCTTTTACTGATGAATTGGGATTGCCAGTCACGGTGAGTCTCAGGGCTTTTTCTAGCTCCCCTGAGCGCATGCCCTTTGAGCCTCAGCGCACTGTGCGGCGGCAGAAAGTTGAGCGGGTGCGTCGGCGTCGCGCTGAATTGCCGGAAGACGCAAAAACAGAACTTCTGGTTGCAGCCAGTGTGAAGTATCGTGACTGCCAGGCCTGTGATCGACAGGCTCCCATGTTAGTGGATTTAGGTTCCATGTGTTTTGCCATTGCTCCCCCATCTTTTTTTCCGGAGGGGACATTGGTGCCTGCCACTCGTCCGCTGCGAATTTCTGCAGTGAATGGAACGCGGTTGGAGGGTGGTACCCAGGGTGCTGTGGTTGACCTGGGGATCGCAATCGAGGGTTGCGATGACGGTGTTGTGGAGGTGGTCTGTGAGGGTGCGTTCGTGTACATGGCCGAGGTACAGGAACAGCTAATCGTAGGCTATCCTTTCTGCAAGGCCTATGGCCTTATTGTGGACCCTGTCCGCGATTGTCTTATGGACGCTCTCTGTGCGTCTGAGTGTGGTTGTCCGGCACAGGTCAGGACATTGCTACAGGTGTCTGGCGCTGGTTCAGCACCGCAGAGCTCCAGTGGGTCTGTGAGTGTTGTACACTCTGGTGGTCGTCAGCGGCGCACAAAGAATTACTGTCGCCGCCTGATTGACCTTGCTTCTGATTCTGATAGCGAAGGGGAAACCGCTTCTGGTGTGCCACGCATGGCCGGGGCACCAGAGTTGATTGTTTCCTTCTTTTTTTTGTTGCCAGCAGTCACTGCGGTCACAGCCGCTTCGTTGGCTGCATCTCTCATTTCTGTGGTTAACATGATCCCTACCCTATCTTCCCTGTCTTCTCCTGCCTCTCAGGATTCATCATGTGCGATGCCGTGCAATGCTGAGATACCGACTTCGTCAGAGCAACAGTGCCATAATTCTGACAGGTTGTGTACTTGTGCTAAGGACTGCTTCTGTGTTGAAGAGTGTATGGCAAGGCGTATCGGACCCACTTGGCGTATTCCCTTGGCGCCTGGACGCACCAATTCATTTGAGTTTATCAACAATGCTG
This sequence comes from Eutreptiella sp. 'Long Island Sound 2002', assembly GCA_964036045.1. NCBI lineage: Eukaryota > Euglenozoa > Euglenophyceae > Eutreptiales > Eutreptiaceae > Eutreptiella > Eutreptiella sp. 'Long Island Sound 2002'. The sequence goes on from OZ038381.1 coordinate 176,060,140, forward strand.
AAGAGGACCATTGCTGCCCCTGTAAATTGCCATACGGGGACACTGATTCGGAGCAGGGCATCAGCGATGCAAACTCTGAGGAGGATACCCCGACACCGGCAGTGCGAACCCTTCGGGAGGCGGAGCTACCTCCTGATAGTTTTGCTGGTGACTGGGGTCGTTTCAAGCAACATACTGGGGTCTGGGATTCACAAGCAAAGGATGGGCAGTGGCGCCGCTCAGAGGGGCCCCCCCAGGTACACAGTTCAGCAGCCCCCGTATGTTCGTGTGTGGTGGATGAAGTCTGCCAGCGGTGTATATCTGTGGAATCTGAATCTGAATTGACTTCCAGGCCCCTGTTGGAGGCAGGGCTATGTCCCACGCCTTTGTTCTCACGTCGGATTCGTCAGCAATATGATAAGACTTTTCGCAAGGTTATGGCTTTTCCTCGGCATGAGCGAAAGGCCTGGATGTCTCAACGTGTTCGTCAGTCAGCTAAGTCTGTATATAACAGGGGCAAGCAGATCCTTTTGCCCAAGGTGCGTGATGCTGTCCTGAAGTGGGCAGGTCTGCAGCATCAGCCTTTTGTTGGCGCCTTCTCGTCCAGAAGGTCCCGCCTATTTCATAGCTACTGGGATGCTGAAGACAACGCCTTGCAGCAAACCTGGTCCTATGATCCTAGTTCCAAACGGAATGACAAAATGCTGTGGCTGCACCTTCCCCAGCACCTGCTTTCTGAGGTCGTGCAGAAAATTCTACTTGATGAGGCCTGCGGCATTTTGGTTGTTCCAGTGCAAAAACAATTTTCGTGGTTTTGGAGTTTGGGGAAAGCAGCACTGGACTGGTGGGACCTGGACCCCTCCGTTCCTATTTACAAAAGTGAGCAAGGGGTTGTCTATAAGCAGCCCAACTGGACCACTCGGGTTGTTTTGTTTGACGCGCAGGGTTCGGCATCCCGGGCTTCAGGGGGCAGGACTTGGGGAGACGTGGATGAGGTGAAGGGTTACTGTGATCCGGATAATAGGGAATGGGAGGACGAGGATCAGCCTGTTCGGCTGGACAATTCGCCCTCTACACATTACCCGCTTTCTGACGATCAGTATGAAGCTGATGATGAGCGTGCGGGGCGGCGGTCTCGCTGTGTGACCTGCCCTGCGCCTCTTTCTGTGCGTGAAGCACGGCTGCGCATGTTGTCTGAGGGGTCACCACAATTCAGGACGCTGCAAGATAGAAGTGTTCGTTCGGTGGTCGAGGGTGACAATGCCGACCCTCGATGTCAGCCCATTCGTGTCCGGTTACAAGAGGAATTTTCGAACGTTTTTACTTTTCCTGATGATATACGCACAGTGAATCCCGGTACACGGGGTAAGTATGGGGTGGCCTCTATTTCACTGAAATCTGGGGCTAAGCGTCAGCGGGTCACACCATAACGGGCGTTGGGGCTACGTGATGCGGCCTTTCGTGAGCTCATCTCCAAATTTGCACAACGGGGTATGCTGGAGCCCTCCAGCTCAGTTTGGGCAGCCAGAGCTTTTTGTGTGCCCAAACCGGGAGGCAAGTGGCGGCTAGTCATCGACTACCGCTACTTAAATTGACAAATTGATGACGAGCAGTTTCCACTGCCCGTCATCGATGATATGTTTTTGAAGCAGTCCAAAAATGCCATTTGGTCCATCTTCGATTTAGAAGATGGTTTTCACCAGATGCATTTGGACGAGGCCTCCCGCCCCCTGAGTGCTTTTGTCACCCCATGGGGCCTGTTCCAGTGGACAGTGCTCCCCATGGGGCTGAAAACGGCCCCCCAAATGTATCAGCGTATGGTCTCTGACTGCCTTAGTTCTTTGGGCCTAGAGCCATACATTGATGAATTATTATTGGGCACCCCTGATACTGAGGATAATCCAGATTTGGACGCACTTGTTACTGATTCCTGCCTTCGGCAGCATGAGTCTGAGCTGCGCAGATTTCTGCAGCGTATGGATGACTGTGATTTGACCATTGAGCCGTCCAAGATGCTGCTTTTTGTGCAGCGGGTGCGTTTTTGTGGTCAAATTCTGTGCAGGGGTCGGAGATGTCCTGATCCTGAAGAAACTGCATCGGTTCAGCGATGGCGTTGGCAGGACATCCACACGCCGACCCAGATTAAGGCATTTTTAGGATTTGCACAGTGGTATGCACTTTATATAGACAGGTTCGCGGACCTTGCTGCACCTTTGACGGATGCACTCCGTGGCCTGGACTTAACAAAAAAAGGCAAGAGTAAGTCGGCGCATCCGCCACTTTCTGCGAGGGCCAAGAGGGAGTTACAGGACAGACTGAGGCAGCAACATCCTGGTTTGTCTGCTGCCCAGAGAGAGCGTTTGCTGCGTCAACATGTGTGCCAGCGGGGGAACCGCATCCATTGGAGTGACCACATGGTTCGATGCTTCGAGCACCTGAAAAAAAGTCTCTGTCAGGATGCTGTGTTACACTTGCCGGATACCACCAGGCAGTTCTGGATCCGGTGCGACTCCTCCGAGTATGCAGTGGGGGGGGTATTGGAGCAGAAGGGCTGCTCCTGTGCTGAAGCTGATTGCAGTTGCCCGTTACGCGCAGTCGCATTTTTTTTCCGCAAACTGCAAGGCACGCCTGGCAAGGGCCAAAGGGCCTGGCACATCCGCGACAAGGAAACCTACGCAATTGTGGCCACTCTCTTCAAATTTCGTAGTTGGCTGCAGTCAGCACAGGTCAATTTGCGTTATCCGGTCACAGTTTTGACCGACCACCGAAACCTGGAAAGTTGGACCCGGGAGGACTTCGACACTGTGTCCGGTCCAATCGGGAGGCGAGGCCGGTGGCATCAATTTTTGGCCCGCTTCAAAATTGAAGTGGTGTACACAAAGGGGGAAAATCAGGAAGTTCCTGATGTTATGTCGCGGTGGGCCTACCCCGCCATGCATTATGCGCCAGATGTGTCGCTGCATGGTTCTGAGCAGGACCAAAGGGGATGGGACAACGATGACCAGGAGGTCCGGCAGTGGGCAGATCAGCTAGCAGAGCTGCGCTCTGTGTGCGTTAATGTGCGCTCCATTTTTTCTGATTGGTGCGCCAAGCAGCCTTCCCTGCAAGGCTGCCCTGATTTGTGGCGTCATGTCAGCGATTGTGTTTGCATGTCTCCTTGTTTGCAGGATTCAATCAGTGCTGTGGAGGAAGATGATGTACAGTTTTCACTTGCTGAACGCCGATTGAGACTGGTTTACAGCACTTCCTCACCCCTTTCCCGATCTCTTAGGAATAAAAAGTTTGGGACAGTCAGGCTTAACATCCGTCAGCATAACTGGTCTCCTGCAGCGATGGTGGCTGCCATGCAGTGTGCCCCTGGGGTCAAAGTGGCTGAGGGCGCTGATGGTGTTTCAGATCTGACGTGGGCGAGTGTCCGTGCGAACACTGTCCCGCCTGATGTTTCAGTTTTGTTTGCTGATTGGGAGCCTGAGTATCGGCAAGATCCTGAGTGGCAAGGGATTTTGGCGTCCCTGCAACAGGATGACCCGCATCTCAGGGCTCCAGGGTGCTGCATATACCGTCCCAGTCCTGGGACTTTGCGTATTCGTAGGGACGGGAAGCATGTTGTCCCTCAGAGTCTGATTACCAAGGTTATTGCAGCATGCCATACGTATATACATGGGGGGGTGGATAAGACGTATCATATCTGCCACCGCAAGTTCTCCTTTTCTGGGTTGACGGATCGCCAGCTCTGGTTGGAGGTTAAATCTTTCTGTGACTCCTGTGAGGTCTGTCAACAGACCAAGCCCAGAACGGGGATTCAACCGGGGGAGGTGGAGTTCTATCCTGTTCCAGATGAAATTTTCAGTAGCCTGGCAATCGATTTTGTCGATTTGCCTACGACAAAGGTCAATGACGTGGTCTTCGACTGCGCGATGGTGGTGGTCTGCAGGTTTACCGGCTACGTGCTGGCCATCCCCAATACCAAATTGGGGATGGACAGCAGGAAAGCAGCCACACTGTTTTTAGAAAGGGTTGTCTTTTTTATGAGATTACCCAAAGAAGTATTCAGTGATAATGCCTCTGTTATTAATTCTGATTTTTTGAATGACTTGTTCGATTTGAGCGGGATAGAACACCACACGAGTGTGGTTTACAAACCATCCACAAACGGCAGGGCGGAGGCCGCGGTCAAGAGTGTGGTCATGGCCCTCCGCAAATTTTTAAACCAGCGGCCACGTAGCTGGTACCATGCACTGCCGCTGGCACTGTCGGGGTTGAATAACCTTCCTGGGCTGATGGCCCCCTATTCCCCCCACAGATTGGTTTTTGGGAGGGATCCTGTGGGATTTGGGGAGTGTCCGCCCATTGTCCCTGGCGAGGGGGCACAAGAGGCGCAGAATTTTTCTGATCGCCTGGCCTCTGAGCGCAAGCAGGTGCATGACCATCTGGTCAAGTTGCACCACGACGCTTCAGCCAAATTGACTGCCAAATTCAGGGACATAGCCTTCCGGGAGGGGGATAGGGTGTGGGTTCGTGACCTGCCGCGCAAGGACCAGCCCAATTTCAACAAGTTGAAACGAGTTTGGCAAGGTCCCTACGAAACTTTAAGGTGGATGGGGGGGGGCAGATATTTGATACAGACCAACAGTGGACCCACAGGTCAGCAGGTGTTGCAGCGTGAGAGGCTGAAGTATTACAGGTCCCCTGATCCCAAAACCAAGGTGCCTCTCAGCTACTACTCTGACCGACAGCTTCCACCGAGTGATGACACTTATAATGTTGAGCAGGTTTTGGACCACGAGGGTTCTGGCCCCAAGAAAAATTATCGAAAGGTGGAGCTGTGTATAGCATGGATGGGACATCCTGATCGGACCTGGGAGGATATCAGGAAGTTTGTTGGTCGCAATAATGACAGGGTTGAGGATTACTGTCGCCGTCATGGCTTGATGAAATATTTGCAGTAATTATCCTGTGTTCTCCTCCTGTATGTCTGTGTGTTAGGTTTGCTGTGCTGGTTCGAGTATATGCTTCGGCATACTCTATGACCCGTAACTTCTACACCATATTGCTGAGTACAGAGGGCAGCGCGGCTCTGTCATGCCCTGTTGGGTCAGGGTGCAGTGATGGACACCGGCTGCGCCGGCACAGTGACCATTTGCCTGTTTCCCGATCTGTTTCAATTTTTTCTTGTGTGTTTGGACGGTCATTGATTGCTGAGTAGTCATTTCTTGCTGCTTTCCTTCTCAGGTTCTCGCCAAGCCGACAGCCAATCCACAGGGACAATCGTACGAGCTCAGTGTTTTCTGGGTGTCTTCTGCCATTAGTTGCTTTTAATTACTGGGCCTGTCACAACCACATGGTTTGCATGCAGGGCAGTGCTGGGTGGTGCTCTCTTTGTGAGCACACTGACTCCTCTTTCGCTGGGCTGCCACTGCAGTCCTGGATTTTTGGCCCGTTCAACCAATTTTCAGACGCTCATCACTTCCACTGATGTGCTGAGAGTCTTGGGAGGGGAGTGTAAGTGGCAGCAGCTCAGAGCTAGGATTTGGCAATAAGGCAGTAGGATCGGCCTGACGATTCGGCAATATTTAATAGTCAAGAAGTGTTGAGTAACACCGATTTCCGTTGTAGAATTACGAATTGCGATCTGTGAAGTGTGCAGTTATTTTTGGTTATCCCTCTGAATTACAATGATCTCTGCACAGGGTCCTTTGGAACAATGATTTAATGACCGTTCAACGCTTTTGGTGATTGTGCTGCTGCATGGGGTGAGATCCTGTTGGAGTCCATTACATCTCTGCATTTTGGGTATCTTGGCATTTCCGAAACATCTTGCATTTTGGAGATAGTTGCAATAAAGGATATTTGAGCCTTGAAGACCCATAGCACCGGGACCTGCCGGGGGGTTTCTTGAAGCACCTACAAGATGCCCTCTTCCCACCGTGGATCATCGGGCGCAGCTCCATGACCGCGTGGGAGGCACGCATAGTGGGTGAGGAGTGGGCGCGCGAGTGGGGCCGGTGGTGCTCCGCCACGCGCGCCCCAGAGACCCCTGCGCAACGATACGCCGCCATCCCGCTCGAGGGATGGGGGCCGGACACCCGGCTGAATCCCACCGTGATCCGCAGGGCGGGACCTGACCACCCGTGGGACGCTGCGACGGGGGAATGGCTGCAAGCGGCCCCGGGGCGGCAAATTGGATGGATTGGGGACGTCCCCTCACTCGTCAGGACGCCCGTCCCCCCCCGCATCGTCCTTCACGCCGCCAACGTACTCCGGGCTACGGAGATACGCAAATGGGGACACAACATGGCCACCGTCCGATGGCACCCCCCGGAGGACGGGGCCACCCAGCTCGGTGTGGGGCACATCAAAACAGGGGGGCCGGTATACGACGACGCCCTGTCCCGGCTGGGCGACACCCAGGGGCCCTTGCTCCTCATGCTCCCCCCGACCTTGCAGCCGCGCTGCGCCAGGAGCTGGACGGCTGCGAAGGGCTGCGAGTGGGGTGGGAGTGTAACGGCAGCAGTGACAGCACTCAATTTTTACATCAATGTGATCAGAATTTCAATGATTCTCAGATGTACATTAGTGCAGTAAATTTTCCGCTTGTTTTCATGTTTTCCGTTCGCCGCCAGATGTCGCCTGTGAGCGCGCGTCGAGTCGCATTTGTCTTTCGTGATTTCCCAATTGGATTTATTTAAATTATTTCGAATGATTACACGTTGAGTCATTATGTGCGATGGGTGCACAATGAGATTCTATGTCTGCTCCATTTTTGTAGACCGGGTTTTTCTGACTATTCATATTCCACCAAGGAGTTCAATGGACTTACAAGTGCTTGGCATATGTCGCTCCCCGAGGCTGGATATGGGTCTCAAGAGGGTCAGTTGGGTTCGGAGATATCAGGGGCAGTGTCGGGGATTACGACCCCTGGGGCATCAAGGCTACAAGCTTCGCAATTACAAGGAAGATCCGCCACTATGCAGCGGTTACATGGTAGCAGAGGAAATCATGACTCTGCTTCTGGAATCTCCACGGACACCCTGAGATCATCGGACTTTAGCGGGGCTATCACTCGTTCTGAGTCACTGCGTGTTCCCCCTGAGGTTACATTCGTGGCATCTCCCCAGCGAACCGAAGATCACCCTTCTGAGTGTCCTTACTGTGGCCATAGACATTGGCCTGGAGTTCATACTTGTGCTGATTGTTGTGTGAACGCCCCACCCAACCTTAAACCCGGTCGAGAATCTCCCTCCTCAAGTGATTCTGGTTCCAGCTCTCACGCTTTGCCTGATCTTGAAGACAGCAGCAGCGAAGGAGAGCCGTCTGATTTTTGAATGTTCTTAACCGCATCAACTTGTTCTGGGGCTGACGTCCCCCAATGAAAGTATTTACATCAACATATAAAGATATGTACACGGCTGCTCTGATGGTTAGGTTAGATGAACGCTGATTTACCCTGTGGGGAAGGGGGGGGGTTCCGGAAGGGGCGGAGGGCTGAAGGGGTCGAGAGGAGGAGACAGAAAATCGCTGGATGGGTGGAAAAAATGCCGGATGTCCCGGGAGGCGTTGGAGTGGGGGGGGGCAGGGGCAGACGGGCCTGGGCACCTAGTAAGGGTGGGCCTTGAGGGGAGAGGTAGGCGTGTTTGACGGTAGCGTGCCTTGGAGCTTGGGGGTGGGAGGGGGAGAGCAGTCTTGGCGCGCTTTGGGGGCGCCCAAACGATTGTGGCCTGGTGGGTTTGTGGTGATCGATGGCGTTCTTGTGGTGGCCGTGGGCGTGAGTGCTGAGGAGGGCGGGGAATGGACGAGGGGGGGGGGGCCGTGGTGCGGATGCGCAGCTGGACGGGCGTTTGGAATTTTTCGGCGCGCGGCGCGTGGTTAGTTGTGCTTTGGCTGACGCTGGCTTGGACGGTTTTTTTAAGGCGTGTTTAGGGAGAGGTGGGGGGTGCTGGTATACGGGGCGGGTCCGAGGGGGCATGTGGACGGAGGTACTGAACGCACCGTGCGAAACCGAGAAGGGGTTGAGAGGGTCGGAGGGGTGCGCCCAAAGTATTGGGTCCCGAGAGAGAGGATTCGAACACAGCCAATCATGTGCTTGGTGGACAGCCTTGTCCAGGTGCTTTACGCGTTCCTCCAGGGCTAGGCCAAGCATGGCCCTGTGCTCGGCGCGGGTGGAGCCCGGGATCGGCTTGGAGAGGCAGGACCATAGGGACTTTGGTACCAGAGTTCTCATGAAGTTCCTGCGGTCAGCTTTTGAGGGTCCAGAGAGCCACCAGTGCAGGACAATGGGGCTGAAAAGGGTTCCCCAGGAGGAGACGTATGCCTGGACGTGCTGGTCCAACGCTTTGCAGAAGGCCAGGCATGATAAAGGGTCGAAAGGATGGTGCTGTCCGCACCTGGAACAGTGGTAGTCGTGGAGCATATTGCTCCACTGGTACCCGTGCACATTGTAGCACCCGGACGCCGGTTCGAAAAACAGGGACGAAAACCAGGAAGTTTTGTTGTACAGGCTGAAGCTGGGGCCGACCGCTATGTTGCTATGGGAATGCCGCGGCAATAGGTGGCGGAATTGCTGTACCTTAACCTTGTGGAGGACAGGCAGGTGGTGTACCGCCACTGAGCCCAGTGGGGGGGGGGGGAGGAGATCCGGGGTAAAAATCAGGCTGTGAGCTGCCCATTTAGAAAAATGGTCGCAGATTTCGTTGCCAATAAAATTGGCGTGACCTTTAATCCACATAGCGTGGAGGGGGTTGGTAATGAGACGTAGAGCGCTGTGTACGGCGACGGTCCATGTGTCGTCTTGGAACGGGCTGGGCCTGCGGACCTGGCATTTCTGGAGGGTGGACACCACCTGTTCGTTGTCAATCAACAAACATACTTCGTATTGGGAAAGTTCCCTGTGGATCCAGCGAATGGCTGCTACCGCCCCCCAGAACTCCGAACCCAGAGAAGAGGGATGCGGTGAGGATAGGCACAGGACTCTGGTTGTACCGTCGGGTAGAGAGGCCGTGATGGCGGCCGCATGGCCGGACTCACCGGAGGAGCCATCGGAATATAGCCACACCCGCTGTAGGCCGGGGGTCGGCGGCCTGGTTAGTGCCTCTGTGGCATCGTGGCATCCCCACTCGTCGAGAGACTTCTTCTCTAGGTAGTGTTGTGCCTACAGAGCGAAGAGATGGCCGTGTTGGCTGATTCCCTGTGCGTGTGCGTTGTGCGGTGGCGCTGGGGGTTCGGGGATGGTCTCTTGAGGGCGCAAAAATTCAGGGACTAGCTGGAAGTGAGAGGGGCGGGAGTTATCCATGACGGCGTGGCATGGCATGTGCATGGTGTAGGACGTGTGGGTATCCACCGAGTAGACCCCGTCGTGGAACGAGACGTTGGCCCATTTGGAGGTGGCCTTGGTCACTCTTCCTGTGGCCTGTCCTGACTTGAACCTAACGGTTAGCTGGGTACCAGGCGTTAGATCCCGAATAGCAGTGGGTCTCCACGGGCCTATGCTGTGGAACGATAGGCCAAGGGCATGGATGGAGTCCATAAAAGAGTATTGCACCGGGTCCGAGGCCCTCTGGTTCGAGCTAAGTAAGGACTGGACGTACAGGGGGCCAACTGACTTTGGGGCAAGGCCGCACAGGGCCCGTAGTCCATAGTTCACTGTGGCAACGTGGACGCTGTGCGGTAGGAACTTCATTCCCAACCCTCCCTTTGGGCGAGCCGCGAAACGGTCTTTGGGGGAGACTAGGCGTGTGATGCTGCGAGACGCAACTCCCGCCCAGATAAGTGCCTGAAGCTTTTCGAGCTGATTGGGGGAAAGAGAGTGGGTGATTAAGCGGTAGGCGAGTGCTGGGACCAGCTGAGAGTTCGTCAGTCGGACCTTCTCACTAAGTGTAAGAGGCAAGGGAGAGAGCCGGGCAAAATAACTCTGGATCTCCACCTTGAGCATGTGAAACAGGCCCTTTGCCTGGTGGCAAGTAAAAAGAAAAACCCCCAGGTATTTATAGCATGTGTGCGGGCGACCCGTTTTTTTGTTGTACGTGTGGAACTCCGAGCCCCTGGGTGTCAGAAACTCTTCCTGGGGGGCTGTGCCATTGGCGTGGACTTCGGTCTTAGACACATTCATGTCGGGTCCCCAGTCCCTGGCTGGCCCATCGAAGTAGTTGAGGCTGTTTTTGACGTAGTTGACGTCCTCACTTCTGATCAGGATGTCGTCGATGTAGGCGTGGTGGCTAGTGCGGGCATTTGCCCGGGGGGGGGGCACAGTGGCAAAAAAATGGTGGAAGAGGGAGTTGAGATAGAGAATGAAGAGTAGGGGGGGGAGGGGACATCCTTGTCGGAGGCCCCTGGTTTGGAGGTATGCGTGGGGAGTGCGGCCATTGATGATGGGGCTGTCTTGAGGGAAGGAGTATAGTTGCTTTTGAGAGAAATTGTGGAAGCAGAAAAATTTGCCCGTTCGAGGACGGTCCAGAGTGTGCCATGAGGCACTGAATTAAAGGCTTTATTAAAATCGATGAACAGCGAGTACCTCTTCTTCGATTTTGCATAAAGGGCTTTGAGGTGATACAGATGATCAGCGCATTGGTGGCCGGGAAGGCCACCGTGCTGGTTTTTCGAAAGGATGTCGTGTGCAAAAGCCTGAGCGCGCTGGTGTTTGCAGGCAAAAGTGGCCAAGAGTTTGTAAATACAGTTTAAGAGGGCAATAGGACGGTAGTTTGAAGGGGAGAAAGGGTCCCCTTTTTTATAAAGCAAACATATTTTTGCGCATAGCCAGTGCGGCGGCAGCGGCAAGTGGAGGAAGCGGTTTAAAATGGAGTGGAAAAAGCGTTGGATGGGTTCCGGACAGAGGGCCAGGATGTAGTTGTTTGTTTTGTCCGGCCCCCCGGCTTTTGATGGCTTACTGTGCTTTAAGTGGTTCTGGAACTCCTGCCAGGTCACAGGAGGTATGTGGTCGTTCTTGGCAGAAACGGGGCATGTGGGGGAGTGGGACAGGACCTCGTCGACGAAGTCCTGGGGGGGGGCGTAATCTGGATGTCCTCCAAGATGAAGCAGGGTGTCCCCAAAAACTTTAGCTACATCCGCCGGGTCACTCAGGAGCTCTTTGGTGGCTGGATCTCTGACTACGAGAGGCTCTAGGCCTTTAGGGCAGAGGGTGCGAGCAACTGTGGTTTTCATCTGGACCCCTCGGACCAGACTACTGTGAAGCTTTCTCTTCGCTTTGGTTTCGTCCGAGGACCGTAGGGTGTTTACCACGGACTGAACTTCCGCAATGTGCTCGGGAAATGCTGGGGAAGAAGGAGGCGGGGGTGAGCGTAAAAATTTCCTGAGCTTGCCGTAGCCCTCTTGGTCCTTGCGCTGCGGCTTCGGACGCGTGATTTTGTGGTACGCAGACCCAACCTGCATAAGGAGAGAATCAGTGGCGGCGATGACCTCTTCCAATGGGGCCCTGGCAGGGGCGTCCTGGAGGTCCCGGCACCAGTCGGAGATGAGCCGTATGCTGTTGGAGAATTGTTGCTTTTCGTCACTAGAAAGCTTCCGAAAAATGCAAGGGGGGAGTGGGGGCTGAGGCAGAAGGATCGGGGAGGGGCATTGGAAGACCGCAACCACTGAATGGTGGTCAGAGATGGTGTAGTCCGTGAGGACCGACGCATCCAGAAGGGGAAAGTGCGACACTAGGCGAGGGGACGCAAAGATGTAATCCAGCCTTGCTTCGCTGTCCCAGCGGTCGCTTGCGTAGCGGGTGTACTGCCTGAGGGAGGGGTGCTCTGACCTGAAAGTGTCCACCAACCTAGCTGGGAGGTACTCCACTTCCCCCGTGAGCCAGTGCCACTCATGTAGATCGATCAAGCTGTGCTGGTCAAGTTCGGGATCCAGAACGCAGTTAGAATCACCCCCCAGGATGTGATTGGGATGATCGTTGAAATAAGAAGCAAGAACTCGCTGTATGGTGTCGCGGTACGGAGCTGGGGCCCCCGTGCGCACCGGGGGGGAGTAAGCTGAGAAGACGTGTAAGGGAGTTGCCTCCGGTAGGGATATTTTGGCACCACAGATAAGGCCGTCGCTGTCTCTGGGCGGGACACAGCTGGTATATCTCGCGATGCGCGGGCCTGCAATGACCGACACCCCGTGTCTGTGGCCGCAGACATTTGAGAAGACCTTAGCGCGGTCATTGCCGAAGGCGTACCGCTGTGGGAGGAGAGGGGGAGAGTTGAGCTCCTGAAGGAGTATAATGTCATATCCCTCGTTTAGGAAGTGCAAGATTGCCGCGGGTGTGTTCTGGCTCTTTGCCGTGTTGAAGGACACGACACGGATGGCCGGGACGGAGGGAAGAGAAGGGGGGGGGCGGCGCAAGCGTTTAGGTTTGAAGGGCTTGTGCACTTGGGGGGGAGGGGGGAAGGAGGGTGTCCGAATGGAGGAATAGCGGGCACCCAGTGGGGAGTCTGGTGTCAGAAGCGTTGGTATGTGGGCAGGGTCCTCATTCTGTATTGAGGGGTCGGGTTCGCACTGTTCTAGTGCAGAAATCCGAGAGTGAAGTGCTTGTGCGTATGCTTTGGGCGAGTGGCGTAAGGCCGTGTCACAGGCAGTGCGAAGAGAGGGGTGTATAGCCAGGTCTGTGGAGACACTTGTGTCTGGGACCAATATTCTCGGATTGATGTGTGCTTGCTCCACAGGGAGAATCTCCGCGATGCGAGAGACGGTGGCGGTGAGGGAGGCACCGTGCACGCCCACGCGGGCGAGGACCTCTTGACACCGTCTCATGTTACTACTACTGCGGTGGCACTGACGGGTGGAAGGGGGGCAGAAAGAATATGGGGACGGGTAGCATTCGGTAGACTCATCAGAGCTTCCCACAAGGGGGACCACAGAAGTTTGTGGTCTGGTACACAGTGAGCACAGATCAGCCCGGTCAGGGCATACCTGGCGGTCACAGGGGTTAAGGAATTCATGTTACGTACAAGGGGAGTGGTAGAGCGATGGCCTTGCCATGCCTGAGAACATGCAATAATGGTGATGGAGGGTATCTGGGGTCTTAAAGCGAAGACCACGTCTCGTGTGTACAGAAGGGTGACGCCGAGTGTAGGTTCCTTAATTCGTCTCATGTTGCTCTGGGTCCGGGGACTCTGAGGATGTCGTATGGAGGCCCGTTCCTACACCAGTGTGACGGAAGACAAGGGATACCCTGGAGTCTCGGGGAATGCGGCGCTTCTCCACTGTGTCATAGTCGCGAGCTGGGATTTGGTGTTTCCATTTGTCGCGGGCTTCCCCAAAAATTAGGAGGAGGCTGCGGCGCTGTAGGAAGACTTTTTGCCTTTTCCTAAAGAGGGTGGATCCGGGGAGGGGACGCGGTTCGAAAACCATTTCCGCACCTGACCCAAAGGAGCCATCCAGGACATAAGGGCCTAGATGAGGGACGTCTACGTGGCTCCTCAGGCCACTGCCAGGTTCGTATCGAGCCACTGACCACATATTGGGGCATAAGACAGAGGAGGGCAGCACCTGGGCGCAGGCAGAGAATGCCCATAGCCCAATCGCTTGAATAAACTCCGGAGGGGTCGGTTCAAGAGGTTCAACTTCTTTTGATTCTGGATTGTACCTGAATCCGAAATGAAGCATTGTACGGTGCCCCTCGGACAGCCACTGGTGATTTTCATCTGCACTGTAGGACATCACCAGGGCTTCCTCTTCTTCTGAGAAAAACTCATTGGATATGAAGGCTCCTGTTATTTTCGGGATGGGGTCGAAAACTTTCCCCGTTTGGAGGTGGAGTTGTGCGATCTTTTCTGTGAGGGAGAGAGGCTTGCTTGTGGACAAGTAATGGTCCCTCGCGAGACTTAGTTGTTCCGCGCTGCCGTAGGCAGTCGCCGCCTCGATGACTCGTGATAGGAAATCCTGGGCTTCCGAAACTAGGGGGTTGGCGGGAGCCAAAAGGTCGTCACGCGCGGCCGTGTCGGGGCACTCGGGGTGAAAGACGAGCTGGGACACAGTGAAGCCTTCTGCAAGGAGCGCGGATTCGTAATGCGCGTATTTCACTCGGTAGACTCGCACCTTAGCCATGGGGGCGCTGAACAAGGAAATGTGCCGGATTTTCCCAAGCAGGGAAACCCCGAACATTACATCAACGTCCGGCGTGGATGACGGGGCGTGTACTTCTACCAGTTCTGGATCAGGTGGTTCAGGGAGGGGGTTGAAGCAAGCCTTCACCGGGGAGGGTGGGGGAGGGGCATCTTTGTGTATTTTTCGGGGAGAGGCGGAGAGGTCCACTTTGTGTCCCGGGTGTTTGGAGCGCCAAGAGGAGTATCCTCCCCAAGAGATCATGGCTCCCGTAGTGCCCCGATACGTGACCAGGTTATTCTCTTGGAAGAGCATGTAGCTCATGGAAGTGAGGGAGTCTCGCTGGGGGAGCAGGGGGGTGTTGTGATAGTTCATGCACACGTAAAATTCGTGTTGTGTTCTAGGAATGGCTCCGAGGATACCGCACCGTCGTGCGGCTTCGCTAGTAAGGAGGGATTTCCACACGTCGATTTGTTTGAAGTCCGGCGTGGCCTGCTTGTATGCTTTTGAAGGTACAACTTTGAAAGTTTTGTCCTTCCCTAGATCGGAACCACGGATGCAAAAGACTTTGCCGAGCGTCCACAAAGGGTGTTGTAAGATGGTGGAGAGAAGCTTCTCGGCGAGGGGGGTTGGTATGGTGTAATCGAAGCGGAACATATGTTCGGAGGATGATTGTAGAGGCTGTATGCGTTCCTCCGGAAGGAAAGCATTTTTGGAGTTGACCGAGATGTCGTCGTTTTCGAAATGGAAAAGGCGGTTGACGAGGACAAAAAAATCCCAAGCGTTGCCTCGGCGCCGCCTATACTCTCCTAGTTCCCGCTTGGATTTTTTGGAAAGCTCTTTTGGAGAAGAGACGGTGAAGTTCGGGAGCAAATGCCGTGCAACTTCGAATTGTAGCGTTGTGCGCACCGCGGCCACTTGGACGGTGCCGTCTACCTTATTTATGGCCCATTGCAGGGAGGTGTGAGGGTGCATGATGTCGCCGTAGCGGATGTGTGCGTGGTGCTTGTGACGGGTGGAGATGTGAAGGTGAAAATATGGGTATTGTGGAGAGTCAAGCAAGTTGAGTCGCACGGAGCCATCGGGACTAGGTGATGGGTTGTACGTGTTGGCATCCGAAAGCCGGTCTACTCCACACACCCAGGGGGCAAGGGAGATCATGCCGGGGTTCAAGGGGTTCATGTAGAGGGTCTCTGCCGAAAGGCTGTCTTCCATTCCCGGGAGAATGAAGGAGCCTTCGTACACTACACCGGAATCAAAGGCTTCTTGCAAGGCTTCGTTGATGGCATGGGCCCACTCGGTCCATGTGTTGCCGTATTTGTATTTGGAGTTGTAGTAATCTTGTGGGTGTGGAAAAATGTAGAACTTTGGGTGGTGATGAAGGACGTCTTTGAGGTACCTAAAATTGTCATGTCCAATTGTGGAGTAGGCATTGTTGCCGGAGCAATCAATGTCATGGAAAGAGGTGCACCCGTCGCTCGCGCAAAGGTCTATTGTTGGGTGTACTTGATCTTAGATCACTTGCTTGTGGTGTTTCTCTAACACGAGTTGATTTGTATCAACTCCTAAGGTTTCATGGACATGTGTTTCTCCCCATAGTGCTTGTTGATCGTGTGTGTTGATCTCACCTTTATGTTTAACCAAGAATTTTGCAAAGACACCATCCGGGGTAAGGGAAGGGTTGAGGAAGGGTTTTCCGGAATTACCATCCGTTTCATCGGGAGTAGGGTCTTCCCCGTCTTCGGCCTTTTCGTGTGTTCCTTCGGGAGACGGAATAGCGCTTGGCGTAGATTGCTCCTCACGTGGCGTTGAGAGGGAGTTGTCGGGCTCAACCTCATTGTTTCTCCTTGCGTTGTCGTTGAGAGCGGCGTTGTTGTTCATTGCCGAATCTCCACACGGGTCTTCGCGACTTTCTTCTTGTTGTTTCGACTCTTCAGCGTCACGTGGATGGCTTCCTTCGGTGTTCTCGTGCGTGCCTTTGGGCACGGAGTCTTGCACCTTCTCGGAGTTGGTTGGCGGAGCGGGCGCTTCGGTGTTCTCATGCGTGCCTTTGGGCACGGAGTCTTGCACCTTCTCGGATTTGGTTGCCGGAGCGGGCGCTTGGATTTGATGTTGTGGTTCTTGGGCTCCTTTTCCTTTGACGGTGTGAGCCGTTGTCTCGGCGAGTGGGAAGAGTTCTTTTGCGACATCTTCGGGTTGTTCATCGTCTGAAATGACATTGGATGACGTGCCTTCTTCATGTGACTGGGAAAGGTCGAGTGAAGGGTGAAATGGGTCGTTCTCGCGTTTGGCGGGCGAAAGCGTAGGAAGAAGCCGACTTTGAGTCAGTTTGGCGTCCGCTTTAGCCTGAGTTCGAGCAATGAAACTTTTCACGGACTTTAGTTGTTTGCTTTCGGTCTTGTCCTTTGCGGAACGTTCCTTGAGCCCAACTTGCGACATTGCCAAGAAAACGGCGTTGCGAAGCTAGGCAAAGGACGGCGCTCACGATTGCGGCTTTGCGCTAGGCAAATAAATTGACGGCAAGGTTGTTGCGCTTGCCTCGGCTCCAAATTGCGGCTTTGGGACCTTTGTTGGTAATCCAGGGCTTCACGGGATCAGCCCAGAACTTGAACAGCCCAGGATTTTCGTTAATCACCGAACAGCCTGGACTGCTGGTGGATCCATCAATAAATTTCTGAGGGTCAATCGAAAAAAAAAAGACACTCAGAAAGTGTGAAAAAGCAGCGAAGGAGAGCCGTCTGATACTGGAATTAGTGGTGATTACTGGGAAAACCACTTCCAGGAAATCTGGAATCAGGAGTTCTTGCACCGCCAGAATTGGCTACTGGCGGGGGCAGGCTATCAAGGCCGTCTGAGGGACTGGTTCAGGGCGTCGTGCCAGTTCATCACGGAGAGCGGCCGCCTGTGATTCCACGCCACTTTGCAGGAACAAGAGGATTGGGAGGAGCTGATGGACCAGTTCGACCACCAGGCTGCCGTGATGGTGCAAATGGCCATCATTGCCGAGGAAAGACGCCAGAATGTGCGTCAGCACGCTAGTCCGTCGGGCGCCTGGGGTCCGAACGACGAAGAGGTCGACGAAATGAGGTGTGATTCGACACATTCTCACCTCTCCAGGGAGCAATTGTCCAAACTCCCCAGCTCTACCTCCAGTGGAAACCAAAGGAAAAGGGACAAGATGCCCGTCCTGTGGTGATTGTGCCAAGGACTGCTCCTGTCGACGCCAGATTTCGTCGGTGGAAGACAGGGTGAAGGAGCTGAAGAAGGCCGCCAAGGAGAAAAAGAGGGATGACGACAGCAAGTGGAAGGAGATGGAGCAAAAGCTGGAGAAGTTGACCAATCTGGTACAAAATCTGAGCACTACTGGGCTCACTGGACCAGCGCCTACGATGGCAAGTCACCCAGCACCTACCTCCTCAGCTGCACCTGCATCCACGCCTTACGGCCTTCCAATCCTATTGGGTTTAATCTGGGTACTGAAGGAGGAGAATCTTCGTCAGGGAGGTCTGTACTGTCCGTAAGTACTGTTGGTGATATCGATGGAAAGGCAAAGACCACCGTGAAGGAGAGATCAATGGCCCTGAAGAAGAAGGACAAAGAAAAGAAGGAAAATGAGGCCAAAACGAAGGAAAAGCAGAAGAAATTGAAGGAGATGAGGCTGCATCAAGCGCAACCAACGCCGTTTGTACAGCCTACGGTGGACCAGGCGCTGCTGGCGGCCGCAATTGCTCAAGCACAGGCAATGGGAGGCGCCGCCGTCAACCCAGTATTCGTCAATCCTGTTGGCACATCCACAGGTTTCAACGTGAACCACCTGCTGAATCCTTTGCACATGAGGCTTAGAGGTTCAGTAATGAAGCAGCCTAAGTTCTCAGGGCACCCAAATTACTGGGCGTCCTTCGAAAGGCAGTTCATGGTCTGGTTGCAGACGGAGAAGCTCGACAAGGAACTCTGGATTCTCGGGTTGATGGACTGTTTGACTGGCAAACTCAGGGAAAGTACATATAATCTTTATGTGGAAAGGCAGAATCAAGGAGATCCCCTGACTTATGAAGAGCTGTATCGAAGTCTCAAAAAGAAAGGCTCTCGACTCCCTGAAGATCATTACAGGAACCGTCTTGGGAACTTCAGAGCGATCAAGAAATTGTTTCTTGAAGAGATTCAAATAGCAAGGCAGGATTGGGAGTTTTTGGTGCAAGAGGCGGAGAACTCGGCAGAAGGCCTTTCTGAAGGCGAGATGAAGAAGATCCTCCTGAGCAAGCTCACGCCAGAGACGAAGCAGAAGATCAGGGACTCCCAGGCGGACCAAAAAGTCCTGGGCAACTGGGTTGAAGTCCGAGGATTGCCGGAGACTATGGGAAAAATGGCAGTTCGTGAGTTGCTACACTCTATCAGTGCTACGGGATTGAAAGACATCACTATTCGTGAGGGCAGATGGGGAGTTGGTTTCCATGATTCTGAACAGTCGGAGTTTTTCTGTAGCATGTGTAGCATGTGGATGGAAAAGTGAAGTATAAGGGAACAGTTTTGAAGGTTCGGCCGTGGATCTTCTCGTATGGAGTCGAGCAGATCTGGGACCAACTTGAAAAGTATGCAAACTTAGAACGCCAGAAGTCACAGGATGCAGAAGGCTTCGGAGGCAAGGTCAGTGCCATTGGTTAGAAGGGATGCTCAGTGTGCATTGCCCTTGGAAAGGAAGGTCGAGCGGCGACTCACACGACCGCAGATCACAGGTGGACGCCCTCAGATCTCAAGACAATTCAGTCAAAAATGGATGGAAAGGGAAATTCTCCCGAAAATCCCCAGCAGGATGGAGCACGAGATGCTGGCCAGCATGGAAGGGGAAAAGGTAAGGGGCAGTCCAAAGAAAAGAACAGAGATTGGACACCAGAAGATTACTCGCAGCAAGGCGGAGATCCAAGTGGCTCAAGATGGACCGAGGCTGGTGGAAAATCTGGTGGAAAATCTGGCGAAAAGAGTGGAAAGGGACAAGGAAAGTCCGGGAATCAAGAGGATTCCAAGGTGAATGGCAACCCCCTATATACGGAGACACCAGCAAACAAGACCTTCGGCAACAACAAGGATACTGGAGGTCGAGGCAAGGGCAGATCCAACGAATCCAACCCCAATTCCAACACTCTCAACAACAAAGGCCAAGGAGGTAAGAAAGGTGGTGGTGGAAAGTCATTTGGTGGTCATGGACGTGGAAAAGGAGTCAATGCCGTTGAAGCAGGAGAAGAATGGGTTAACGAAGGACAAGTACAGGACGTGCAGCCGAACGTCGAAGAAGAATGGCAATAGGGAAGCCAACTTGACCCAATTCCCAACACTGGGGTTGAGTGGCAGGAGACAAAGCCCATCAGGGTAGTTGGGGCGGTGGATGGACGCTGCTGGGATCGGCTGGCGCGTTTCTCCGGCCTGCTCTACCCTGCCTGGGTCCTCAGCGCTGTCCGGCGGGGCAAGCAGCGCCAGTTTGTCTGCTGGATCCAGGTCAGGACGACAGATGGTAAGGTGAAACTTGCCAGATGTCCGATTGACAATGGTTCAGAGGTCAATCTGGTGAGGAAAGGCTTTCTGCAGGAGGACGAGGCGAAGATGTCCTCGACACCTGGCCAGCTGGAGGGAGTGAGCGGACATCGCCTTGAAGGTGGCGACAGAGAGGCAGAATAGGCGGTCAGATTGGTGAAACAATCTGTCTGGAGCGTGGAGGAGACGGTGACAGAGGAGTGGTTCTCTGGAAACTTTTATGAGGCCACTATAAAGTATGTTTTCTTCTTGGGTCAACCATGGCTTCACGCTCACCGTGTGTCGCCCATGGGACACAGGACATGCTTCTGTTCCTCCAGGATCCGTCGACCAGCGACCCGTCCGACCTGTATTATCTGCACCCATATACCAAGAGTATGCACCAATTCAAGGAGCGAAATAAGCTGCATATTCAGCAAGATGGGCAGGAATGGACAGGGAATCAAGAAGAATTCGACGAAGGAAAGGTGGAATCATTGAACTGCAAGAAGTGGAAGTCAGTTTGCTATCGTGTGGTCGACAAATGGCGGGACATTCTGGTGGATTATTTCGAAAGGAACCACAATTTTTGTCCGCAAGTTGATGCCTTTGCAAACAAAAAGAATAAAAGATTTCCGAAGTTCTACGACGATGCCTGGAGTGAGGACTGGTCTGAACCTCTATGGATCAATCCGCCCTTTGACGTTTATCCTCGTGTGGTGCAGAAGCTGAAGCAATCCGGCGCAAAGGCGATTTTAATTGTCCCCAATTGGCCAAGACAATCTTGGTTCAAGGACATTATGGACATTTCAATCGACATTGTCGAGCTACCTCACAAGGGAGTGAAGCTGTATTGTGGAGACAATGGCAAGCCTTTGCCACAGCGTTCGTGGAGCACGTTGGCGTGCTTAGTTGACGGGAATCTGGGAGATTATTGGCAAGATGACAGTGAAATGCGAACAGAAGAGGTCATCTCCAATTCCTCAAGAATCGACCAAATTGAAGTGAATCGAGACGATCGAGAGCGGAATCCCGACGTATCGTCGCGGAAGGAGGGAAGGACACTCGGCGCCCCTCAAGAGAACGCCTCCATCCATTCCAATTCGTCCCCATCAGACAAGAATCAAGCCAAAAATGTCAAGATTTCAAGCAGGAATGATGACGAATTTCCAAGAACCTCGCCTGAATTGACAGGAATGCAGCTGAATTCGTCCGACCATCCCTTCAAGACATTCGTGGACCCCCTTAATTTCCGGGATCCCACGGAGGAGCGAGCTCAGGTGAGCTTCATCCGCCAACAATGCGACGAAGAAGTTTGGAATGAAGTGGCCAAGAATATGAGACCACGACCAACAATTCGCAAATTGGTGGACATAATGTCGGTGATTAAATGTGGGAATCAGGTCGACGGAGACAAGATATCTGCAAGAAGGGACGCAGTGTTCGAAGATTATAAAGATGACGTGCTGAGTGGGAAGTTGTGGAAAAACCCCCCAATTCGTTGTGAAAATGGGGAAGCCAAGATTGAGATAATCCAAGGCTCAAAGGTGCACAAACAACGTCCATTCTATCTACACGGCACCAAAGCAGATGCCCTGCGAAAGATTATTGAGCGCAATCTCTATGAGTTCGGTTGGTTGGAGGGCTGCATGAGTTCTGAGTGGTTTTCAGCACCATTTACTGTGCCAAAACCCCCACCTGCTGACCAATCCAGCATAGATGCTTGGCGTCTAGTGGTGGATTACAGAGCTCTGAATGCCGCCACGGTACCAGACGCGCATCCTCTTCCTTTAATCGAGAAGGAGATCGCCGCGAGAGCCAAAGGTAAGCTCTTCACTGTGCTAGATTTGCGCCATGGCTTTCATCAAATGCCACTTCGAAAGGAGGATAGGCATTTGACGGCAATGTGCACGCCTTGTGGCACTGTCCAGTGCACTGTACTGCCGATGGGTCTGAAGAATGCGCCGTCGATGTTCCAGAAGATGATGGAGACTTTTTTATTTCAGAAGCACAAGTCTCTGGATTTACAAGAATTCTGCAGCATCTACATTGACGACCTTCTGATTGCCACGCCGTTGGGAAAAAAATTTGATGAGTGCCTGAAGTTACACGAAGAACAAGTCCGCAAAGTTCTCGAAGTCCTTCGACAGGAGAAGCTCGTGTTTGGACCCAAGAAGGGCAAAATGTTCCTCCAGAGCGTGGATTTTTGTGGCTCTGTCTTGGAAGATGGGACAAGAAGAACGGCCCCAGGGAAAATGGCTGCCCTGCAGCTATGGGAAAGGCCTAAAACCATCACGCAGCTTCGTGCCTGTTTAGGCTGCTGCAATTATTACCACGAGTTCCTTCCTCTCTACGCCAAGTTCTCTGGTCCATTGACAGAGTTACTCAAGGTTGGCAAAATAGAAGGAAAGAAGGGATCTCAAGTCAAGCTGAAGTGGACGCCAGAATGTGAAGAGGCCTTTACTGGTCTGAAGGAAGCACTGGCAAATGTGGTTACATTGAAGACTCCGTGGTTGGATGGAAGACCTTTTTATATTCGTACAGACGCCAGTCGTTACGCCATTGGTGCTACGATCGAACAAGTCGAAGACGAAGGTCACCATCATCCTCTGGCTTTCTGGTCTCGCAGGCTTACAACAAGACAGCAAAATTGGAGTCCAAGGGAACAAGAAGCCTACGCAATCCTTTGTGCCTTACGGCGTTATGAAGGTTGGATCTTGGGCCATCGCGTTGAGGTATTGACTGACCACAGGTCACTGGAGAGCTGGAGGACAGAACATGTGGATACCCCTGGTGGACCAGCTGGCAGGAGAGGCCGTTGGCATGAAACTCTCAGCAGATTTGACCTCCATTTGACTTACATTCCGGGTCGCTACAATACAGTGGCGGACGCCCTGAGTCGCTGGGCCTACCCAGCCTCAGAGGCTTACTCTGAAGTGAGTTTTCATTGGACAGCTACGGATAAAGCCGAAGTGATTGAGTTTGACAAGGAGGAACAAGCACTGATCAAGAAACATTGTCTCCAATGTTCGATTAAAAATCGGATGAAGGTGGAATTGGTCAGATGCAAGGAGATTACCAAGGCAGATCAGACTGCAGGAGTTAACTCTGACTCTGAGTCGGCGCTGCCACTCCTTAATGTGTTTCCAGTGACAAGATCCAAGGCGAAATCCACGCTCCCTCCACAACAAAATGACAAGGAAACTTCCTTTCTATATGTGGATTGGACGAAGATGTACAAGGAGGACAGATTCCTTGGGTCTGTATACCACAAGCTGAAAGGGGACAAGCCTTACGACTCTGAAGAGACGTCTGATTTGAAGATCCAAGGCGAAAGGTTATTTTGGCAAGGACGGATTTGTGTTCCTGCTTGTCTAACTGACCAATATGTCAAACATTGGCATCGGAATGAGACATCCCACGGACATTCTCGTGTTCTGGAGCAGGAGCTACGACACGGAGTGTACACACGGGACCTCAAGAGTGCCTGTGAGCGAGTTGCCAAAGGACGCAAGCAATGTCAGGCGAACATCCCCAAGAATCAAAAGGCAGAAGGACTACTGAAAGGATTACCAATTCCTGAGAGGTTGTTCAACAAGGTGACGGCAGATGTCTTCGAGCTGGGACAAATCCAAGAGGAATGTCTCTACACGAGGAAGCCCATCGATGGGGTTTTGTTAATTCAAGACCGCCACAGTGGCTACATCCAGGTCCTCCCTTGCAACACGAAGCGTCTCACCTCTGAAATGGCTGCCAAGTGAACTGCAAGTCAGTGGATGAGTAACTGGGATGTTCCCAGTGAAATTCTGACTGACAGTGGGAAGGAATTCATTGGGACTTGGTGGGAGAACATGTGTGCTCTATTGGGAGTTCATCATCTTCGTGCCCGAGTCTACGACCATCGAGCTCTCCCTGCTGAACGCGCTGGAAGAATTCTTATCAACATTATGAGAAAATTCCTGGCGACTGAAAAAGACTACAATTGGTTGGAGACAATTTACTGTGTCTTGAGGAGATACCATCGGAACAAGAACTACACTGGATTAAGTCCTGATGAGCTTGTTTTTGGTCGTGAGAAGATGGGTCCAGGACCAGTGATGTATCATCCAAGGCAGTGCTACGACGCCTCACAATGGTTTGAGAGGATCAAGGATTTAGAGTCCAAGTGGATCCAAGCCAAAGTGGAGAGTCAAGCAGATTGGCTGAAATTCAAAAATCAGTCGAGAACACAAGGAAAACCCTTCGAGAAAGGCCAGCAAGTTTGGCTTCGTAAATCAAACGAGACCCTGAAGGACGACAACAAATTGTTACCTTTGTGGGACGGCCCATTCCAAGTCAGTGGTCAACTAAGTGAGACTACATTCAACATTCAGGTTGAACCGGGCAGACATCAAGAAGTACATCGTGACCGTTTGAAGGCCGAAGTACCCTGCCCCAAAGGAAAGTTCAAGCCTCTCTATTGGACTTCGAAGTACCTGAGCGACAGGAAGATGGTCACCAGCAGTTTCGAGTTGGAGAAGATCCTTGATTACAAGAAAAATGCTCGAAACAAGTGGTACTTTCTTTGCAGATGGAAAGAATTCGGTCCAGAAGAAGACAAATGGGAGCCAGCTTCAAGCTTTATCCATGGGTATACGGACACTTTCATCAAGTTCCTGAAGAAACACCCTGAGATTGACCGTGAGCTCTCGCTGATCAAAGATTGTGTCACCAAGGAAGACTTACAAGCACAAGAAGAAGCTCCAATCGTGGCAGAATCTATTCGAGACAAGATCTGATCAGAATCTAAATTGCCAAAACTTTCGAAAAGGTGTACGGTTACCATAACGGCTACCACAAAGAAGGTCCCTACCAGGACCGGCCCCCGCTGTGCCCCTTCCGCCTGTTACCCCTGCTGATTTACTCCGGATCAACGATTGCATTTCTCAAAATCTTCAAAGTCCAAGGTCCAAAACCCAAAAATATAGAAAGTGTAATCCTCCTTCAACCCTGAACAGCAACCAGATCCCACAAATACAGCAATAGCCCAATTCACAATCCAAATCAGGCTGCGGGCTTCCGTTCAGCACACCGGTCTTCCCACGGTGGCGGGCATGTACAAGAATTGCACCAAAGAGGAAAGCCCTGAAATTGGCATATGAACACAAATAGAGCAAAGTTGGGGAAAGAGGTAAACATACACATTCACAGCCATAAACCCCTCATCCCCTGGACTCAAGACCTTCCCTTGACTCACCAACATATTGCCCTGAACCAGGTCAAATGAGATGGCTGAATGCCATGTGTCAAAAGTCACTACACAAACCCCAAAAATGTGTTCACCCCCAAGCCTATAAATCCTAGTCCATTAAGGGAGGTGGCGTGTCATGGGGTAGAGCGGCACTCAGGACCATGCCCTACCCTGACATAACCTTGGTTGGACTTGGAGTCGAATGGGCTTGGAGATATGCCCCATGAGTTTGAACTCATAACATGCCAAAACACTGCCAATTCACACCATATTGGCCATATATCAAATATATGCTCAAAGTTGAGGTTACCACTTATCCGAAGGCTCAAAGCATGCATGGAATCGAAGTCTGATATTCATGGAGGATAGAGACCAAAGACCAATGCCCATGTACATCCCCACTTTACCCTCGAAAACCCTTCAGATATGGGCGCCACGCACTGCCCAAGTCAGCCCATGCTCTTGAGACCAAATCTTGTGATTCTTCGTGCGCCAAGCCAAATGGAGTACACGATCCGGCATATGGTGGTGTTCAACTCCAAAGCATATGCCAACATATGAACAACATACCATGGTTCGACTCCCCATAGGCTTCTTGCTGTTTGCCGACCAGGTAAGTACACAAAACGCAAAAATGAGCAAAAATTGAGGTCAAAGACATGAAAATATGTCCAAATACAACGTTGTCATGATAGTACATCTCTATGCTCACCCATGATATCCGCTCATGGTTCAATACACAAATGATTGGAAGCATTTACAAACAATTCCCCCACTTGGATCCCCAATCTGGCGCATGGAGATACCTTCGCCACCCATATCTACATGCCCCATGAAAATGGGAGTGCACTCATGGATCTCTTTGCCAAACACACCATGAGCAATACATACACGGTAGACTTAGTCTAGCGCTTTGAATTCCCCAATTGGGACATGGGCAAGGCCCTTGTCACGTGTGGCTCCCCATCTCTTCGGCCACACGAAGATATATAACATGGGCGTGAGCATATCAAGACATATACCATGCATATAACACATACCCTCAAAATGTGGCTCCCACCATGGTATGCCATGTCCCTCCATGGACATAACTTCACGTTAAAAATACGTGGGAACCCAATGAAAATATCTATGCAACCCCAACACTCATGCGGTACACTCGAAGGTCGCATTAAAATATTCGGTTTCACGGTCCAAGAGTTATATATCACTTTATACCCTCTTGACCATTATCCCTTGCTACACCGGGCATGTGTACACACCAAAGGCGTTTGATGCTTCCTAAATTAACTTGAGACCAAGACGCTTGCAACGCAACCTTCCTTATTCCATTTCCTCACACTCGCTCGTAGATATGGCCCTTCAAAGTGGTCCCACGATTCACGTTTGTTTCCCTTATATCTCCAAGTCAAATGGGTGGCAAGTATAAGGGAACCTGATTCGGGCATAGGGAAAAGAGTATGACCACTCGACGAAGTCCAAATCAAGTGCGGCGATGTTGAAGTCGAAAATCCGATTTCGACATCGCGAAAAATTCAGATTAAAATTTCGAGTGCATATTTAGAAAATTGCGGAAGCAACGAACCCTTTGCTGATGAAATCTGACCCTTCAACGGGCTATCCGCCAAAATCTCTGGAAATAACAGTTAACCAATCGGTTAACGCAAAATCGCGAGCCAACTGACGGTCGCCGATACATTGACCATCAGAACGAAACATCATGATAATAAAACCCTGTTGATTCCTGATATTCTGATACATAAATCTGAGCTGGCGGCGCCTCGGTACTGAATATGGCCGCTCGTAGCCGGAATGGCCAAACCTATCACACTATCACCTCGGGTTAGTTCAGGTGGACGGGAGAGTATGATATCAGCCAATGGCGGCTTGCCAGCACATAGATACACACCCCAAGTGACCCCAAGATGGCCACGGGGGTCCGAACCGGCTTCACCCCCCTTCTCAGAGCGTTGTTACCGCTCGGAAGTCATTGAAGAGAGGACGGGAGGACCCCAATGGGCTCCAACCCCCCCCCCCATGTCCCAAGGACACATGGAGGCCCCACACACGTCGTAGGCGTCCCCCATGCCCCAAGGGAGGGGTGAGGACACTGATACTCAGCGCCCTACGCCATATCCGGTCTCCTCTTGATCTACAACATGGACCAAGGGGATCAAAGATAGAGAAACGTCGTCGGTCGACCTAAATAAGTATACCACAGTGAAATATATATGTGGAGATCGAGCGAAGGGGGTATATGGCCAATCAAGGCCGAAAAATCCCCGGATGAACGCCCTCACCCGTCTCCCCAAGCACAGAAACAAACAAAATGCCAAGGGGGATCCATTACGGTGCTACAGCAGCAACCAAATGGACCAACCCGTTCTTGACATCCAAAGAAATGTTCTTTTTCTTTAGGTAGTCCATCCAGACCGTGGTGTACCTCGGCACAAAACTGCTCGGAGGCTCCCACGAATCCCTGGATGCGGCGAAACCCTTCCAACGGACTTTGTAAAGCCTACCCCCAGGCGTCCCCGGGTCCAGCTTGTCCGCCAGGTTCTTTTCAGCGGTGAAGTCGTCGTCCTCACCCTCGTCCTCCGAGTCCACATCGCCGGCCGTGAACTCGAAGGTGACGGGACGTCCGCTGGGGTCCGGTGCTCGGGGACGAAGCTTGGTGTGGTCGCGGTCCAGGATCTTGTTATCCCCCACACGAACCGCATACACATCCTGTCCGACCTTCCGCACGATCACCCCCGGCACATACCAAGATGCCTGCCGATGCCTGGACAGGACATCCTTGTGGTGCCGCTCCACCCACACGGTGTCTTGGAGAGCATACTTTTGGACCTTCCCTTGCTTGAAGTACTTGGCCCTCTTGTCATGCTCGTCCTGAAGTGCCTTGCACACCTTGGCCGCCGTGTCTTCCGCCTCAGCCATCATGGCATTCGCATCCCGGGCCACTTTGCCATGGTTCATCCACGGGAGAGTGCGTGACACTCGATCCCGTAGGAACAGGATGCGATGGGGCGACAGTCCAGTGGGCCCCGGAAGGTCGTGATACGCTTGGAGTACCCTCCACAGCGAATTGTACGAATTCCGGCCCGGCTCGTCGATGTGCAGCTGGCGGAACTTCTCGAACATCTGCCGCCCGGCCACCTCAGCCCGGCCATTCGACCGGCTGTGGTATGCCACGGTCTTGGCGTGCCGAATCCCCATGTGCTTGCACATCGTCTTGAACCACGTCCCCACGAATTGACTGCCCCGATCGCTGCAGATGACAGCTGGGACATCGAAAATCGTCAGCCAATGCCTGATCATAGCATTAGCGACGGTCTTGGCATGCAGCCCCACTCCATGCTTGTCCTTCTTGTCCTTCTTCTTGGACTTCTTGCCAGGGACCGCCACGATATACCCGCTGTGCCTGTCCACCGCCAGGATGACACAGTCGTAGGTCTCTCCGTCCACGGTGACCTCAGGCATGGCGAACACATCCATGGCCACCGACCGCATAGGGGCCTCCGGTATAGCCGTGTACACCGGGTTGCCCGCTGTGGAGTGGTTAGGGCTCTTCGTGGCCCGACACACGGCACAGTCGCTGCAGTACCTATCCAGGATGGCGTAGTACCCCGGAGGGAACTTAGAACGCCACTCGAGGTCCTGCTGCATCTTGTCTCGGCCAGGGTGCATGAGCTGGGCGTTGTGCCAATGGTCAATGAGCTCCTCCACTCGGTTTTCGGGCACCAGCAGCCTGTCCTTGAGGAACAACTTGTCGCCATCCTCGGTCAAGCCCTCGGGCCATTCGTCGTCCGACGGGGCGCTCACGGCATTCCAGTACTTGCTCCAGTGCTCGGATGCCGCGTAGTCATCCGACCAGTCCTCTGTGAGCACCGACCTGACTAGCTCTACAGGAGCCACCATCCATTGCTCGAGGGTTTCCTCTCGAATAGCTTGGACGCGGGCACCCCGGAACTTGGCCAGGTCCGTACGATTTGCCATCACAACAAAGCACTTGACCCCCTCTTGCTCCATGACCTTCTCCATCTCGATGATGCGCTTGGCCTCCTCGGTCTCCTCGGCGTCGCCATGGCTGCATATGTCCATCCATGCCTTGCCCGCGGCGTAGGCCCAGCGACTGAGGCAATCTGCCACAGTGTTGTCCTTTCCCGGGACGTACACGACGCTGAGGTCGAACTTGGCGAACGTCTCGTGCCATCGGGCCCTCCTAGCCGCTGGTCCTGAGGGGGTGTCGACATGCTCCTTGTGCCAGCTCTGTAGGGACTGGTGGTCGGTGCAAACCACCACCGGCTGCAGTCCGATGTGGCCAGACCACTTCCTCCGCGCACATACAATGGCGTATGTCTCCTTCTCCCTCGCGGTCCATGTTCGGCGTTGGCCCTCGGCCAGGATCCTGCTCCAAAACGCCACGGGAACATGAGTCCCGTCGTCCCGGACTTGCTCGAGGACTGCCCCCACGGCATAGTCTGAGGCGTCTGTCCGTAGCACGAATCCCTTGTCTGGGTCCACCAGGAACAGCCCCAACTGCCCCAGGAGTCACTCCTTCAGGCTGTTGAACGCATCCTCAGCCTCAGGGGTCCAGGCAAGCTTCTTCTTGCTCACCTTCCGGCCATCGAACTTCCCCACCTGCAGCATCTTGTGCAGCGGCCCCGAGAGTTCTGCATACATCCGGACATAGCCCGAATAGTAATTGCAGAGCCCCATGAAGGACCGGAGTTCGCTGATGGTCTGGGGCTTTTCCCAGTGGTGCAGGGACGCCAGCTTCCCAGGCATGGGACGGCGTTGCCCGTGACCAACCACGTGACCCGCGAACTCCACTTCCTTCACGAAGAGTGAGGCCTCGGTGGGTTTGCACACCATGTTGTGCTTGTCCAACTCGCTGAGCACTCGGCGCAGATCCTTCCCATGCGCGTCGATGAGCTCGTCCTCAGTCATGTTCTCCGTGCCGGACCCGATGATGATGTCATCCACGAAGGGATCGACACAGTCCCGGACAGGACCGAGTAGGTCCTCCATCATGCGCTGGAAAGCGGCGTTGCCATTCTTGGCACCCATAGGCACCACTTTCCACTGCATGGGCCCCAGCGGCGTCGACATCGCTGTGCAGGGCCTGGAGTCCGGGTGTAGCGGCATCTGGTGATAGCCATGTTTCAAGTCTAACACCGTGAAAATCCGCTTTTTCTGTTGCTTTACGAGGATGGAGTCGATCAGGGGAAGCGAGTACGAGTCGTGCTCGGTCTGCTCGTTCAAACCTCTGTAATCAACCACCAACGTCCATTCGCCCTTCTCCTTCTTGGGCACGATGAAGGCTGGGCTGGTTCATTCACTGTCGGAGGGTTCGATCCATCCCCGCTCAATGAACTCGGCCAACAGCTTCTTCATGGCCTCGGCCCGATCGCCCTGAAGTTGGTACTCCCGATGACGATAGATATTCGGGTTCGGCTTCAGCTTGATCTTCGCTGTACCAAACCTCCCACGATCTGGAGGGTTCTTGTTGGCGACGCCACTGAATAGCCGCGGATAGGCATGGATCAGCCTCTCCTTCAGCTCGGCGACCTTCGGGTTCTCCTGGGCCTCTTCAGCCGCTTGCTTCGGTATCGATACAACCGACCGCACTGCGGTATAGGCCTCTTCTGGGTCCGAGTCTGACTTCTCCTCGTCCGATATGCCGTCTTCATCGTCGTGGGTCGCGATTCCCACCGATAATCTTCGAAAATTTGCGGCTTCGGGCTGGTGCTCGTCGCTACCGGTTCCCACTCTTGGAAAACACCACGTTGGTGGGTCCGACCCAACCGGACCATCGTATTGGTCCGCGATGTGATCCATGATCCTCACCACGAACTCATCCTTCTCGTACTTGCCGGTGACCAACATCTTGTCATCCCACCAATGCGGAGATGTGACCATGGCCCGCCTCTTCTTGGCTGCCACACGGTCGTGCATCCCCATCCGCATGTAGTTGACGACGTTGTCGATCTCAGCGCGGGACAGGACGTCAATACCATCAATTCGCTGATCCGTCCCTTCCTTGGGCTCAAACATGACTTTCATGGGCACCGCCTCCACCCTACGGATGAATGCTTCATCACCCGTGGGTTGGGCTTGCGCTCCATCCACCAGGGAAACCTTGGTACCCCATGCTTGACCCGGGGAGGGCATTGATACACCCTTGGCGTCGATAAACAACTCCTCCTCTGGCCCGAATGACATCTCGTTCAGGGTGATGGAATCCAGCGTCGACTTGAGACCCTCCAGCGGACATGGGGTGGATCCTATGCCGGTTATGACCAGGATCCCCTTCGCCCTATCCGCGATCATCTTCTCCACCGTACGTCTGGTATTGTCCAGGGAGCCATGCCAATACATGGGTCCCCACTCCTTCAAACCCCAATGCCGGTGCCAGGCTGAGTCTCCTCGATGCCAGTGCCGCCTACACTTCCTCAGAAGTGGGGCATCCCGGGAAGGAAAGACGTCCGTCTCGGGCGCTTCGGCTCCCAGCGTCTGGATCATCCTGGTATACACCTGCGGCGCCATTCCATACTCCGTGAGCTGAACTCCACGGTCTCCTCTGGACTTGGCACCCACAGCTTGCACCGCTTGGACGATCCGATCCTCTTCCTCAGCATTCCATTGGGATGATCCGCATGCATAGTCCGTGGACAGCCATGTGAGGCATTCATCATCCTCCCGAACCAGCGTTGCGCGATGGGGAAGGGCTCCTATGGCGTTTGCCACCATGAAGTCATACCCCATGATCATATCCCAATCAGTAATGTCGGCCACATAGAAGTTCCCGGATAGAGTGCTTCTCTTCGCCTGATCAGGGCGGTTCAAGCGCTCATGCTCCCAGAATTCCATACTGATAGTGGCCTCATGGGTGCCACCACCCATAATCTCTCCGTTGGCGACCTTCAGGCGGACCGGTCTCCGGCTGGGCTGCAGGAATTCCTCCTTGAACAACCCTCTCCGGACCAGGCTCACCTGGGCACCCGTATCCACCAACACATCCACCACTTTCTCCTCTCGTCCGCACCGTACTCGCACTTTCAAGTGCAACTGCCGCTCGTCGCCATGAGGTGTATGGACGACTCTCACGGCATGCAACTCTAGCACGTCCGGGTGCATCAGGACTTCAAGGGTATGGTCACGGATGGTGTAGATCCTGGGTTGGTCCTGCCCGTCCACGGGGCTCTCTGTGGTCGCTCCTTCCTTCTTGCCATGTCCCGTACCCACATTTACTTCCCTTGGCAGGGCGCTCCAGGGGTTGGGAGTGGCGAAACTCAGTGGTTTTGGCTCTTCCGGAGCCTTCTTCGGCACCCGATGTGCCTCGAATTCTTCAGGGATTCCACTGATCTTCGGAGGAGAGACCTCCGAGGTCCCACACCCGTGGGGGCTCCTCTAGACTTGGCTTCCCGCAGCTCCTTCCGGCTGCGATCCGCCAGGACTTTGTCCACCACGTTGCTGGGCTTTGAGTTCCTCCAACGTGCTCAACATGTCCTCAGCAACCTCCTCGATCAACCTCACTCGTCGGTCCTGGCCAGGTCCACCACCATAGCCTCTTCCTCCGCTTTTTCGTTGGCCTTTGCCTTGGCCTTTTCCCCCGTCTCCGCCCTTCGCTTTCCAATCGGAAATCCGCTGCTCCCTGGGCTTCTTCTCGGGGTGGGCGGCGAAGTAGGCCTTCTTGTCCGCCTCGTACACCTTGCACTGACGGTGGTCGTGTGCATGGTTGTTTCCCTTGCCATAACAGACCCAGCACCCGTCGTGCTGAGACCTGTACTCTCGGAACGAGAGCGGTGGGTTCCCGATCCTCCTTGGCTCTCTGCTCTTCTGGGGTCCCGCTGGCTCCATCTGGACCGATCCTGCCCATGGTTCTTCACGTTGTGCGCCACAAACGCGAAGAAATGGGCCTCCTCGTGATCCTCCCGGGACCCGGTCCAGTGGTCTTGGCCACTTCCACTACCATCCTCCGCGGAATTGGCCGTGTCCTCCTGAATCTCCCGATGATGGCGGTCTTCTCGGTGGCCTCGTTGTCCATGACCATGTCGATCCTGCACGTGGGCCTCGTTCTTCGCATTGGGCTTCAACTCCACCGTGATGTACTTCACGATCTCGTCCAGGCTCATGCGGGCGAAGATGACTTGCATCCTCAGCGGCTCCCCGCGCCTCCACTCCACGTTGTTGAGGCGCAGCAACCTTTGCCCCATGGAGTCTCCGAATACCTCCACGTACACGGCGTTCTTCAGTCCCAACATCCGGTTGGGCTCGCCCAGGTTCCTCCTGAAGAACTCCATGATACCCGCATGGGTATCCTCCGCCGCCATGATCCTCACCGCCACCCGCTTCTTGGCGCGCTTCTTCTCCTCGTCCTCCGCTCGCCTCTTCCAGTTGCCGGGGAGGACGTCCTTCAGCAAGTGGCAGATCTCACTGGCCTCGTTCCAGTCTTCCACCAGCTTGAGGCATCTGCGGTACTTCCGCAGATACCGGTTCCACTCCCGGACCCGCAACTCACCGCGGTCCAGCGGCAGCGGGATGGACCACAAGTCCTCCAGCTTCTGGTTCGGAGCGTCCATCCGCTCCTCATCCTCCAACCACTGGAGGCAGGCCTGCTCCGTCCTGATCAGTCCTTCCCGGATCTGATCCCGCAGCTCCTCCTTCAGGTCCTGCGCCAGCCGGTGTGGGAATGTCCGGCATACCCACTTATCCCGCGGCGCTCCCCGCATCTCGCCGACGACCTCCTCGGCGAAGTCCTCCCAGTCCAGGATGAAGTCATCCAGGTTGGAGGGGTTGCCATCGTAGTAGGGGATTTTGATTCCCCTGAGGTCGTCAATCCTGATGGCGTCTCCGACGTCTCCAGCCACCACTCCACCGAGACGGATACCACCTGTGGCCAGGGGGTGTGAGTACACTCCCCGTACATCCCTCTCCTCCATGGAGTGCGGTCCAGTTGGGCCTGAACCCATGGGGTTTGGAATGCGGGAAGGATTTGCTCCATCGTCCGTCCATATCCCCGTATTGGGGTCCTTCGCCCACAGGTTTCCGCCTGGATGACCTCGACCATGTCCGTCGGCGCTTCCCATGGTTCGCCCCTGCATGGTGTGGTTCTCCATCTTCTCTTCCGCGTAAACTACCATATACGTCGTGATCGGTACATCCTGGGCGGCATGGGACATCTGTACCGTCAGGCTCCTCGGGTCCGTGGTTACGTGCCCTTCCCGCATGGACCCAGCCGGTGCCGTGTGTTCCCCGAGCATTGTGGATTCGCTGAACATGGGAACAAACGGCAGCGCACCCGGGTCAACACGCGGAGGCGCGTATGGTGCCTCTGCAGGGCCGCCCATGGGTTTCTCCATGGCGCTCCTGAGGGTCTTAACCCGCTCCACCAGCTCTACCGCGGCCGGCTTTGCCGGGAGCTCCGGACCCGAGGCGAGGGGCTGTAGCTCCTCTAGCCTTTTCAGGCGTCCCGACATGTCCTCCACCAGGTGGAGGAGGCTGTCCACCACTCGCTGCTGCTTCTCCAGGGCCAGCTCCAGATTCTCCCGGTACCGGTCTCGTTCCGCTCGCAGCTCCTCAATGTCTTTCTCCGCGGCCGACTGGTCGTCCAGGATCCCCGCGACGTCCTCCTCTAGAACATCCTTGGCGTTGTCCAGGCGGTCAAGACGATGCACGATGGCGTCCATCCCCATCTTCGGGTACTTGCCCATGAGGAAGGACAC
Source organism: Eutreptiella sp. 'Long Island Sound 2002' (assembly GCA_964036045.1). NCBI lineage: Eukaryota > Euglenozoa > Euglenophyceae > Eutreptiales > Eutreptiaceae > Eutreptiella > Eutreptiella sp. 'Long Island Sound 2002'. The sequence goes on from OZ038381.1 coordinate 176,094,613, forward strand.
GTGCTCGCAGTGGCACGCAGCGTGCTTTCCGCCGGATGCAGCACATCCCGCGGTTCCCAGCACCTCAGACTCATTGCCCATGGGCGTATCGCCTATGGCGTCCGTCTCTGGTCCCGTGTGCCGGGGCACAGGTGCCGTCCGGGCCCTGGCCGGCCTCTCCAAGCCCTCGGCGTCGTGCTTCAGGGCGGGCTCGGGGGCCGTATGCGCCCTGGCGATCGACGCGGACATCTCCGGCTCCGAAGGTGGCTCGTAGGCTGTCCGATAGCCCTCGGAGTGCCCCTCGGATTCCCACAGCCTGACCGGGCTGGGGTCCGTGTCCATAGCGCCGGCGTCCCTTGCCGCGGACTTGGGTGACCCGCGCTTCCGGTAGCGCCGGGCCCGTCCTCCACTGCTGCCTGAATGGCAAGCCTCATCAGAGTCCTCCGCGGCGGAGCGGAGGTTGCATGCCTTTCGGCAGCGACGCTCACACATGGAGACCAGGTCCTCCATGTCACGTCCTCCTCTTCCCGAATGTCGTACTTCTCTTCGGGCTTCAACTTCCGGAGTTCGCCATGCTCTTGAACGTCTCGGTTCTTCTATGGCTCCAATCTCCGGCGTGGTCTCCACCGAGTCCACAATACGCACCCGGGGCGTACTTGGGCAGGGCTCATAAGGGCCCAAGTCCCCGGGTCGGCGGTAGGTAGGGGCAGCAGGTAAGCCTCTGCTACCATAAAGAAGGTCCCTACCAGGACCGGCCCCCGCTGTGCCCCTTCCGCCTGTTACCCCTGCTGATTTACTCCGGATCAACGATTGCATTTCTCCAAATCTCCAAAGTCCAAGGTCCAAAATCCAAAAATATAGAAAGTGTAATCCTCCTTCAACCCTGAACAGCAACCAGATCCCACAAATACAGCAATAGCCCAATTCACAATCCAAATCAGGCTGCGGGCTTCCGTTCAGCAGCCTCACGGTTCAGTCGTCTCACGGTGGCGGGCATGTACAAGAATTGCACCAAAGAGGAAAGCCCTGAAATTGGCATATGAACACAAATAGAGCAAAGTTGGGGAAAGATGGAAACGTACACATTCACAGCCAAAAACCCCTCATTCCCTGGACTCAAGACCTTCCCTTGACTCACCAACATATTGCCCTGAACCAGGTCAAATGAGATGGCTGAATGCCATGTGTCAAAAGTCACTACACAAACCCCAAAAATGTGTTCACCCCCAAGCCTATAAATCCTAGTCCATTAGGGGAGGTGGCGTGTCATGGCCTAGAGTGGCACTCAGGACCATGCCCTACCCTGACATAACCTTGGTTGGACTTGTAGTCGAATGGGCTTGGAGATAAGCCCCATGAGTTTGAACTCATAACATGCCAAAACACTGCCAATTCACACCATATTGGCCATATATCAAATATATGCTCAAAATTGAGGTTACCATATATCCGAAGGCTCAAAGCATGCATGGAATCGAAGTCTAGTATTCATGGAGGATAGAGACCAAAGGCCAGTGCCCATGTACATCCCCACTTTACCCTCGAAACCCCTTCGGATATGGGCGCCACGCACTGCCCAAGTCAGCCCATGCTCTTGAGACCAAATCTTGTGATTCTTCGTGCGCCAAGCCAAATGGAGTACACGATCTGGCATATGGTGGTGTTCAACTCCAAAGCATATGCCAACATATGAACAACATACCATGGTTCGACTCCCCATAGGCTTCTTGCTGTTTGCCGACCAGGTAAGTACACAAAACGCAAAAATGAGCAAAAATTGAGGTCAAAAACATGAAAATATGTCCAAATACAAAGTTGTCATGATAGTATATCTCTATGCTCACCCATGATATCCGCTCATGGTTCAATACACAAATGATTGGAACCATTTACAAACAATTCCCCCACTTGGATCCCCAATCAGGCGCATGGAGATACCTTCGCCACCCGTATCTACATGCCCCATGAAAATGGGAGTCCACTCATGGATCTCTTTGCCAAACACACCATGAGCAATACATACGCGGTAGACTTAGTCTAGCGCTTTGAATTCCACAATTGGGACATGGGCAAGACCCTTGTCACGTGTGGCTCCCCATCTCTTCGGCCACACGAAGATATATAACATGGGCGTGAGCATATCAAGACATATACCATGCATATAACACATACCCTCAAAATGTGGCTCCAACCATGGTATGCCATGTCCCTCCATGGACATAACTTCACGTTAAAAATACGTGGGAACCCAAGGAAAGTATCTATGCAACCCCAACACTCATGCGGTACACTCGAAGGTCGCATTAAAATATTCGGTTGCACGGTCCAAGAGTTATATATCACTTTATACCCTCTTGACCATTATCCCTTGCTACACCGGGCATGTGTACACACCAAAGGCGTTTGATCCTCCCTCAATTCACTTGAGACCAAGACGCTTGCAACGCAACCTTCCTTATTCCATTTCCTCACACTCGCTCGTAGATATGGCCCTTCAAAGTGGTCCCACGATTCACTTTTGTTTCCCTTATATCTCCAAGTCAAATGGGTGCCAAGTAGAAGGGAAACCTGATTCGGGCATAGGGAAAAGAGTATGACCACTAGACGAAGTCCAAATCAACTGCGGCGATGTTGAAGTCGAAAATCCGATTTCGACATCGCGAAAAATTCAGATTAAAATTTCGAGTGCTTATTTAGAAAATTGCGGAAGCAACGAACCCTTTGCTGATGAAATCTGACCCTTCAACGGAGTATCCGCCAAAATCTCTGGAAATAACAGTTAACCAATCGGTTAACGCAAAATCGCGAGCCAACTGACGGTCGCAGATACATTGACCATCAGAACGAAAGGCTGAAAAATTACGGAAACATCATGATAATAAAACCCTGTTGATTCCTGATATTCTGATATATAAATCTCAGCTGGCGGCGCCTCGGTACTGAATATGGCCGCTCGTAGCCGGAATGGCCAAACCTATCACACTATCACCTCGGGTTAGTTCAGGTGGACGGGAGAGTATGATATCAGCCAATAGCGGCTTGCCAGCACATAGATACACACCCCAAGTGACCCCAAGATGGCCACGGGGGTCCGAACCGGCTTCAACATATACCCTTGGCATTGAGACAAAACAGTCCTGGCGCATCGTCTATGTGGTTCAATGAACAGATGATCGGACATTCTGGGATCATCCTGGTCATCATGTCCATCATTCTCATCATGGCCATCATGTGAATCATGTGCTTCATTGTAATTGATTTCCATCGGAAGTTCCGAAAGGCCTTTATCCTCAACCACGACGACACTCTCGTGTTTTGCTGTCGGCTATACCCGTCTACTCGCCTTGGGAAGGACTCGTTCGAGTTCGTGCTCATTACAGAGATTCTGGCACATGACTGAGTCTGATGCATTTAATGTGTTTGACGGATCTGCTGAGAATGTCATTTCAATCAGCTCTTACATTGAGACTGTTGGTTTGTTTTCCAATCGACCGCTGTCAAAGGGCTTATATAGACCAAGTGACAACGATGGTGTTCTTACTTGTGTCGACTCGCTGTTCATCTGTGGATTGTGTTGGAATCCCCCTCAGAATCAGCTCAGTTTTGGCACATTCCTGGTACGTAGCACTGGATGCTTATACATGCTGGGACTATAATGAGTCAATTACCCCTTCTGGCTCATACTGGATTAAACATGAAGCCCTGGAGACGATACTGACAGTGTGGTGTACACTCACTGGGTTTTCTTGGCTATCATTACTTACATGATTGAATTTCCGTCATGGGATTCATCATCATCATGAGGATTTGACCTGGACTGGCTATGAATGAGAACTTGATTTCCGTTCAGCACAACGCACAGTATCCATCGACAATGAATTGGACCTATATTGGCTTGCTGTGAACTACGCTGTCTTCAATCTGTGTGCGATTCACTGATTTTGGTCCCAATTCAGTCACATTTTGTACCATAATCTGGCATCTGGTCTCATGACTGCAAATGACACCGACCAGTTTCACATATCTTGGACTCCATGAAGGGATACCCTATTTTTTGGACGCTCGACGACATGGCGACACTCGTTTTCTGTTCTCTGGCAGTGGAATGTCAGATCCTGATTTCATCATGGATCATGGATCTTGATCATGCATGTGCATTCTTCACTCAGACTTTCAATTTTCGAATTTTCGAGCTTGAACGAAGCTTTTTCTGTGTGCCCTAAGGTACCTATGCGTTTCATTCAAGTCGATGGCCATCGCGAAACACAGATCTCAGCACAATTTTGCTCAATTTTGCTCAATTCAGCTCATTTTCTCACATTTTGCCATAGATTAGTCGGTTTTTGGTCACTTTAGCCGTTTCTTTGACTTCACTTGACCCAGCCTGACATACTGGCGTATGTTTTCAGAGAGGGAGTGTAACGGCAGCAGTGACAGCACTCAATTTATACATGAATGTGATCAGAATTTCAATGATTCTCAGATGTACATTAGTGCAGTAAATTTTCCGCTTGTTTTTATGTTTTCCGTTCGCCGCCAGATGTCGCCTGTGAGCGCGCGTCGAGTCGCATTTGTCTTTCGTGATTTCCCAATCGGATTTTTTTAAATTATTTCGAATGATTACACGTTGAGTGATTATGTGCGATGGATGCACAATGAGATTCTATGTCTGCTCCATTTTTGTAGACCGGGTTTTTCTGACTATTCATATTCCACCAAGGAGTTCAATGGACTTACAAGTGCTTCGCATATGTCGCTCCCCGAGGCTGGATATGGGTATGAAGAGGGTCAGTTGGGTTCGGAGATATCAGGGGCAGTGTCGGGCGTTACGACCCCTGGGGTATCAAGGCTACAGGCTTCGCAATTACAAGAAAGATCCGCCACTATGCAGCGGTTAAAGGGAGGCAGTCGCGGACGGCACCCTACTGGCCCTCCTCCACCGGGACGCCGCAAACGGGTGCCAATGGGATACGCTGGCGCCCCACCTCACCGGGCGCCACGTGTACATGGTGACCCCCCCCCCAAGGGCAATCCCCGCCCGGCGTGGGACGACCTCATCGCCGCCTTCCACGACGACGGGATTCTCCCCGACGACACGTGGCGGGAGGTCCAGCGGAAGACGCTCGGCAGGGACTACTGGCGCTGCGTCCGTGCCCGCCTGCAGGAGATCCGGGACCCCCTCCGACAGAGGTGGGACGATCTCTGGCTCCGCCATCTCGACCCTTGATCGCCGCCCTCCCACCTCCGGCACACCTTGCCGACTCTGCGGGGAATGCGCCACGGTGTCCTCCGCAGCGTCAACAGGCGCAAACAGGTGCGCGCGGTGCGCCCAGGTGGCCGCGTGCCCCTGGCCCGAACCTCCCGCGGGCCCGCACAGGGCAACGGAGGAGGAGGCCTTGCACCGGCGCCATCGAGGGGGCACACGCCCCCTCACACGAACGCGCGGGCCCCGCGGGCGCTGCCCTTCTGTGGATCCACGTGCACCTGCGGGACCCCACATCCGTTGCGCACCTGCCCCCGTGTTCGCGCCCTGACCCCCACCTGCCGCCACCCTTTGCAGAGCCCGCAGTACCATGCCACGCCGACAGGTGGAATGGGCCGGGACACGCCAGGGCCTGCCGCCAAGCGCAGGAGGCGACCGTCCGGGGCCTGGTAGCGGACGCGGTGGCGGAGGCGCATGAGGCGCACGCTGCTGCACGACGTGACCCCACGGGCAGTGCGAGGGCCTCCCTCAACGAGACCGCCCTCCTGGACGTCCGCGCCCTGAACGGAGCAGGGGCCCCTACGCTACTCCCGGCGATGCACCGGATCGTGAACGCCATCCAGCCAGGGCTCATCGGCCCTGAGGCGGCCCTCTACGGGCACTGGATGCAGTGGCATGAGTCCAACCGTTCGGGCCGGCCCCTGTCCATGGGGGACACCCTGCGGCTGACGGGACCGGGGTCTGCCATGTCCCTCCGCAGCAGCGCCCCAGCCCTGCTGCACGCCCTCGGGACGCGCTACCCCGGGAACACGGCCCCGTACCTGAACCAGCCGCGGGCCACATACCCGGGGGGGGTGTCCGAGCTGGATGCGGCGCTCCACCTTTTACACCCACCGGACGAGGACCTGGAGGTGGGCGAAATCACGGTGTTTGTGGGGGGCGCAGACGAGGCGCCCGCCCGCCCCCGGCCGACCAACCCGGTGTACAACGGCACCAGGCCGACCCCCCGGTACGCCATCGTGTGCGAGGCTTTCCCCAGGGAGCCCGCCTGGTGCCCCGCCCTCCCGTTGGCGACGCACGCGCCCCGCGGCTGGGCCAACCCAGACCTGTCCCCCCCCCTCTCCAGAACCAGGGGTGCCCACCACAGGGGGCAGGTCCTCTGGCAAGAGCGCCCTGGCACCACCCTGCTCCTCCTCGTCGTCGCAACCCGCGAGGACCCGGAACGGGTCCTGGGGATCACCCCCAGCCACCTCTAAGGGGCAGCACCCGTACCCCGCCCCCCCCCTCCCGGCGCCCGCGGCGCGGGACGGGGTACACACCTTCCTGCGAACACAGGAGGTCACCGCCGTTACGGGGGTCCACCTAGTGCGGCTCCCCCCTGCACCACCCGACGACCACCGGGGACCCAGGGCCCTGAGCCCCGTTCCAGACTGGGAGCTGTGGCGCGACGCGTGGGCCGCGTGGCTCCCCCGCCTCCCCTCCAAATGCCAATGGATGGCCACCGGCCCTCGCCCGTACGGGGCTGACGCCACAGCCGACCCCCCACCCCCTCCCCCCCTGCCCCCCGCAGAGCACTGCACACCACTGCCCACGGCACAACACTGATGCACTGGGAGGTAGTGCAAAGGGCGCACCTGCCACCGCGCATGCCTACCAGGATAACAGGGATGTCAGACTCCAATGGCTCCCCCCAGCGGGACGACCGCCACCACCGCCGGTCCCGCTTCCGCTCCCCCGTCTCCCCAGAGGGGGCGGGGGAGACCCCCGCGGAGCGCGAGGAGCGGTGGCTGGCGGAGGCGGCGGTGCCGTTCAGGCCGCCGGCTGGACGGCCCGGAGCGGCCTCCGCTGACACCGGGCCGTCGACCCAGGAGCCTGAGCCGGACGAGGTGACGGCCCCCGCTGCCCCAACAGCAAGCCCTGCCGCCCCGCCCCGGCAGGGGGCCCCAGACGCGCGGGGAGCGGGGACCGCAGCCCCAGCGAGCAACGCCGCGGCCCCGACCGCGGCCCCTGGCACGCCGCCGACATAGAGGGTGGCCCCAGCGCAGGAACCGGGCGCATCGCCAAGGGCTGCCGCAGCCGCAGAGGGGAGCGGGGAGGGTGCGCGAGGGGTTGCGACCGCGGCCTGGCGAGCCGCGCCACCGCCTCGGCCATCCACGCCGCGGCCCCCAGCACGCCACGAAAGCGGGGGACGGACCCTGCACGGGCCACGGGCCCCCAGCAGTGGGCAGGGAGGGCGCAAAGTACCGCGCCCACGCCAACCCCACCCACACCCACACCAGCCCCCCCAAGCCGTTCCCCCCCAGGCCCTTCCCCCCGGGGCCGACGCGGCACGTCAGCCCCCCGGCACCCGAGCGCTCGCCGCCCGGCGTCACACTGCCGCAGCTGCAAAGGCAGCGGGACGCCCGGCGCGTGATCCAGGAAGGAGGGGACGGCGCGCAGGCGGATCTGCGTGCCAGCCACGGGAGTGCGGAGCGGGGGACAGGAGGCGACAGGGGAAGTGCCCAGGGGCACACGCAGGGAGCGCGCCAGGGCACACGCGGCAAAGAGCAAGGGCGCAAACACGGACGGGGCACCGAGGCCAGCAGCAGCGGAGGGGGACAGAGCGCGGGCAGCGGACGGCGCGACACAGGGCAGGGAGCCGGGACGGGGCCGGGGCACGGGAAGGGCGCGCAGGGGCGCGGGCAGGGCGCCCAGGTGCATGGAGCGGAGCGGGGGACGGTGGGCGAGCAGGCAGGCCAGGGCGTGGGTGACAGGGGGCCGGACCCAGGGCACGGGCAGGGGGACAGAGGCGTCGGGGCCGCAAGGGGACCCAAGGGCAAGGGCAGGGGCGCCACGGGCCCCCAGGGACAGGCGGGACGGGGCATGGGAGCCCGGGGGGGAGGGCGGGTCGAAAAGAGGGGGGCGGGGGACGGGGCACCCCCGCAACCGGACGTGCAGCCGGTGAGGTGCATCCCCCCCGGCATCCAACAGATGCCGGCGCACAACACCCACCACCACCGACGGAACCACCACCACCACCACCTCTACAACATTGACCCCGACGCCGGAGAGCTAATCCCCCCCCAACCCCCACGACCCCGGCACCAGCCAGCCGCCCCCGCGCCGAGAGCGGAGCCGGCGCGGATGACCTCGGCGGGGGGGGGGGGGGGGCACCGGCGCCGCAGGCACAGGGGCCGCAGGGGGAGCCGGCGCGAGGGGCAGGGGGAGCCCGGCCCTGGGACCGGGACTGGGGCACAGTCCCGGACCCTCTGTGGGATGAGGCCCTACCCCCGGGTGGGGGAGGTGTACGGGTGGTTGAGCTGGGCCAACCAGGGGACCACCAGGGGGCTGAGGAATCGGCCTTTCCATGCCGTGATCCTCCGGAGGGACGGAGGCAACCGGGAGGTACCCCCAGGGGGGTGGGCAGCCCCAGAGGACCACCAGAGGGTCCTCAGGTCAGTGATCTGGGCAGCGTGGCCCGACAGGGGGCCAACGTGGCCGGCCGTCCTGGAAGGGGGGGCGGTGCTCCGCATCACGGACGCAGACGCCAACAACTGGCTCCCCCGGGCCTTGCGCAGCGCCCTCGCCCACTGGCGCTACCGCCGGCGCAACCCGCCACCGCCACAGCCCCAGCCCCCAAACAAGCGGCGGCTCGGGTGACGGCCCAGACGGCGGACGAGAGAGAGTAGGGGAGGGAGCTGGGCCCCCCGACCCACGCCCCCCCGGCGATACGGCGTGACAGAGGAGCGCGCGCCACCTCCCGCGGGAGGGAGGGCGGAGACAACGAGCGCGGGGGGGAACCTACTGCCCCGCAGCCTGACAAACGCTGACCGCTAACCCTCACGGCCGCCGCCGGCTGGCCAACGCCGCGCGGCGACGGCGGGGGGGACAAGGGACCCCAGCGAGGGCCTGCACGAGGGTCCGGCTCTAGGTAGAGGGGGGCGGGGGAAGAGTGCGACCCCCCAGCCGACGGCTGGCCCCCGGGGCCGGGACCGCTTGGCCGCCTCCCCTCGGCCGTCAGGGGGCGGCGCCAGGGGACCAGAGGGCCCCCCCTCCTCCCCCCCCCCTCCCCTCAGGCCCAAGAGCGGACCGAGGCAGACCGAAGAGACGGCGGCCCCGCACCCCCCCCAATGAGGCCGCTACACCCGGGGTGAGGGGGGCACCGCGGCCGCGGCAAGCGCCCCCGGTGAACCGACCACACGCTCCCGCCCTGCCCGCTGCCGACCGACGGCGGACCGGCGGCGCCCAGGACGGCGCAAACGGAGCGCCCCTACAGAGGCCGGCCTGGGGAAGGCGGGGGCGCGAACCAGGGCGGGGGGGTTCCCCCCCCCTCCCTCCCCCCCTGCCGCACTGACCCATTGGCGGCCGACCGGGCCGCGCCCGGCGCCCGCGGCCGCCCGGCAACCCCCACGGCACGAGTATACCCCGGGGGGGGCGCGCCGGAGACAACGGATGGCAGGCCAACGCCCGACGGGGCAGGGGGGCGGGGGGCGACGGAGCGGCTCCCCCTTGCCCCCCCCCCCGCTCCCCCCCCCGAGCTTGAGGGCCACAGGAGCGACCCTCCGCCCCCCCGGAGCCGAGGGGACGCCCCCCCTCCCGCAGACGGGACCGCGACGCGGGGGGGGGGGGGGATGCGGCTGGACCTGCACACCACGCGCCCCAGCACCCCCAGCCGCCTGCTCCCGCTGGGGTCGCGGTCGACGGGCGAGCCCACACCGGCACGCCGAAGCGGCGCGCGGACCAAGCCTGGGGGTGGCGCACGGCGGCGCACCTGAGCAGTATGGGGGCCGCGCCCCTTATGACCCCCCCCATGACCATTGCCCACGATGGGAGGTCAGAGGGGGGGTTCAGGTCTGAAGGGGCCCCGGGGGGAGCGGTCCACGGGCCGCCCCCCACCCCCCCCCCCTCCCGGGGCGGCCCCGCGACCCCGACCGAACGCGCACGCCGGGGGGGAGTGCGCCGACGACAAGAGGGCCGCCAGGGTAGGGAGGCCCGGCAGGACCCCCCCCCACCGCCCCCCCCACCAGCCCGCAAGCAGCAGGGGCGCCGGCCCCCACCCCCCGAGGCAGGGGGGATGGTCCCCCCTCCCCCCGCCCGAGAGAGGAGCCAGAGCACAGCCGGCCCCCCCGCCCCAGCCGCCGGCTCCCACAGGAACCGCGGGGAACAAGCGAGCCCGCGCCAACGCGCCAGAACGCAGCACAGATCGCGCCCCGAGAAGGCGGGCGAACACGAACCGGAGTGGTATGGGGACCACGCCCTTCAGGACCAGAACGACGCCAGTGACACCCGCTTTGTTGCCTGCCCAGGGAAGGCAGAGGGACGAAACGAGGCAGAGCGACCCCCCGCCCTACTGGCCCCCCCTGGCCGCACAAACGGGGGGCACGGCGCACGGGCCGCCCCCCCCCCCCCCGAAAACCCGCCCCCCGGCACACGAACGCCACGGACCCGCCCCACGGGGGGCGCACAGCCCCAAGCCAGGTGGGGGGGAACCGGGACCGGGCCGCCCCCCCCCAAGCAAGCCAGACGGAGCAAGGGACTGGGGCAGGACACGCAGAGGGGCACGGATCACGTGGAACGGCCTTACCAGCGCCCAGTGCCGGGACCGCGTGAGGTGCGCACGCCACACCACCCAGGGGGTGGGGGCGGAGCGGACGCCGCGGGAGCGCGAGCGCACACACAGAAAAAAGCACGCGGGGACTACCAGAAGGGCAGCCAGACCGAGCTCGCGGAACACACAGACCGCGTGGAATGGCGTACCAGCGCGCGAGGGTAAGGGACACCCTGACGGGACGGCCTGCCACACGCAGCGCGGGACACGCAGGGCGGGAAGGGGGAAACATGAGAGACACAACACCAGGTACCGGCCCGAACCAGCTGAACCGGCCGCAAGCGCCGCGCACACACGGACGGGGCACTGCACCCGCCAAGGCAGTAGTGGCGCACTGCGCCAGGCCCGGACCCCTAGGCTAGGCAGCCTCCGCGCCAGCCCAAGGGGGTCCCACTGGCGACAAGCCAGTAGCACGGGCCCGGCGGCGCCGGCGCCCCGGGCGACCACGCATTAGGGGGGCGACGCGGTGGGTAAGCGCCTGCAGCCACGGCTGCGAATTGATGCACTGACCTGGAGAGTGGCGAAACGGGGAGGCCGGGGGAGGGACGGGGCTCCGAGCCCTGTGAAACCGGGGGACTCCGCCACCAGGCAGGAGGTGCGTCTTGGAGGGCCCCCCACTAGGACCCGACTGGGAGGATATCACCTGGCCCGACCAGGTGGCCCCCCGGGGCCGAAAGGCATCTAGTACCCGCAAAATTAAACCTCCTAACCTCAAACCTCAAACGTCAAACCTCAGTTCTGGGGACTCTTTGCACTTTTGCAGTTGTAAACATTTACATTTATCATTGCAGCTATGAAGTTGATGGATTGCTTGATTAATCATTAGGATTTGCCCCAATCAAAAATCCACCCCCTCTTGTTGTGCACATCCGCCTTTTGTTTGCCCGTTTTTTCAGAGCGATGGAAACCGCAATTCAACAACTACAAACAGCAATCAAGAGGATAACACATCAATACTCAGCTTATGGTGACGATGCTGCCACGTTACTATCGGCTTTCTTTGATGGTTCTACTCTTGGTCGCTCCCTATTCCACCAAATCAACAAGAAAATGCAACTCACCGCAAAAAATGTTGAGCTGCACGATTTCACAAAGCTGGTGTAGTCCTATACAAGCTGTGTGCTTGATTGTGGCACTTGGCCTCTCCCGGGCAAGCAACAGGCACCTCCGGTCCTTTGCAAGTGCCAAGCAGCAGGCCTACTTCAATGCCACCGGGGTTCGTGTTCCCAATTTGTTCCCGGGTTGACGGGCTGTGGAGGACACATGAAAAAGTGTTGGTTGTTTCGTTAGAACGTTCGGGTTGTCACCGCTGTGTTCGTCAGGGGTTCGGGTGTGAACCTCCTTTGCTCTGCACCGGTCAAATCTGAGATGACACGTATGCAAAGCAAATGGAGCACGCAGCGCGCACGTAGGGTTAGTGTATGCGCTGTGCTCGCGATGCATGTGCCTAGTTCAGGCATTCACACATTGTGTTGCTTTCCCTGTGCCTCAATCCACCGTTCTCTTCTCTTCACAGGTCAGAAAAGAAAGTGCTTGCTCGTGTTTGTGTTGCCGTAGCGGTCAAATAGGGCTGCTTAAGACGCTTAGGCTTGTTTTGCGCTGTGCAGTGCGCCATTCTCTCTCCTCTATCTGCAGGGAACAAAGTAAGAAGAGCGTGCATGACACACAATGCATTAATCACTTAGGGTTGTTTACAATTCGCCGTAGGGTTGTTCAAACGCTTAGGGTTGTTTTGCGCTCGTGTTACCTTCGGCATTCACATGATGCGTGGTGAGTAAGGTAGATAAGCACAGGAGGAGCTCACCTCCTGGTTCAGTCATGTTATGATCTGCTGTGGTGGGTTAGACTAGGTGAAACAGCGTGAGATTGGTAAACCTGTGCATACCTGTGCATGCATATGGCGCATTAAACGGTAGGCCACGCGTGTTGCGCACGGCACAACCCTTGCTTAGTTTACCCAGGGGCTCCACCCTACGTTCTTTAAGAGAATGGTTGGAGTTCCTTAAGCTTGCTTGCTCGTAAAGTGGTAAGTGGACAGCGTATTATAGGGCAGCCTAAGAAGCGTATAATACGTGGAGGCTGTCTTGGTTCCTCAGCCACTTACCAGGGTCATCCGGCTTTGCTTTACAGGTGGGCAGGTGAGGGTGATTGGTGCAGTCGATGCACATCCTGTTCTTGCTCTACTTGCTACTTTGGTTTGGTTTTCCAACATCAAAACCTGCAGGATTTCATCAAAATCATTAGGGCACTAAGCAAGGACATCTTTCTATGGGCATCGGGTGCTCTTCCCCTTACTTCTTACCTCATTGACCCAAGTGTCAACACTGGAGGTATCGTTGGCGAGTTTGGACAATTGCTCTCTGGAGAGGTGAGAATGAGTCGAATCACACCTTATTTTGTCAACCTCTTCGCCGTTCGGACCCCAGGCGCTCGATGGGCCAGCATGCTGTGGGGAATTCTGGCGTCTTTTCTCGGCAATGATGGCCATTTGCACCATCACGGCAGCCTGGCGGTCGAACTGGTCCATAAGCTCCTCCCAGTCCTCTTGTTCCTGCAATGTGGCATCGAATCTCAGGCGGCCGCTCTCCTTGATGAACTGGCACCACACCCTGATCCAGTCCCTCAGGTGGCCTCGGTAGTTGGCTTCCGCCAGTAGCCAATTCTGGCGGTTCAGGAACTCCTGATTCGAAATTTCCTGGAGGTGATTTTCCCAATATTCACCAGAAATCTCACTGACTCCAGTATTCGACGGCTCTGCTTTGCTGCTGCTGTCTTCAAGATCAGGCACAGTCGGAGAGTTGGAACCAGATTCACTTGAGGAGGGAGATTCTCGACCGGGTTTAAGGTTAAATGGGTCGTTCATATAACACCCAGCACCAGTATGAACTCCAGGCCAATGTCTATGACCACAGTAAGGACACTCAGAGGGACGATCTTCGGTCCGCTGGGGAGATGCCACGAATGTAACCTCGGTGTTAACACAGAGGGACTCAGGACGGTTGATCGCCCCGCTAAAGCCCGATGATCTAAGCGTGTCCGTTAGGATTCCAGAAGCAGAGTCTTGATTTCCTCTGCTACCATGCAACCGCTGTGTAGTGGCGGATCTTTCTTGTAACTGCGAACCCTCTAGCCTTGATGCCCCAGGGGTCGTAACGCCCGTGACTGCCCCTGATATCCCCGAACCCGACTGACCATCTCCAGACCCATATCCAGCCTCTAGGAGCGACATATGCAATGCACGGAGAGGGTCATTGAACTCTATGGTGGAATATGAATAGTCAGAAAACCCGGTCTACAAAAATGGAGCAGACATAGAATTTCATTGTGCATTCATGGAACATAATGACTCATTACGAAATCATTCCAAATAATGTAAATAATTCCGATTGGGAAATCACGAACGACAAATGCGACTCAACGTGCGCTCAGGGGTGACATCTGGCGGCGAAGGGAAAACCGGAAAACACTTAGGCGGCCAAGACATGTACGCTTTTGTACTGCTCTTTTTTAAACAAACACGAAGAAATGATGTGGGTTCTTTCAGTGAATTACCCTGTTTTTTTGACCCTGATGTTTCATGCCTGTTTTTTTAGTTGAAAAAAGTACCTTTTTCGTTACGTTGCAACAAACGGGGCTCCTTTGTACTGCTGTGTAAGATGGTATCTCAACATGGAAGAACAATCCACTGTGTGTCGCACCTCGTGTCGGGTATTACGCCTCCCTTCTGCAACAGATTGCAAGGCCTCGCAATACGAGGCTTAGATTGCATTTGTTTTACCAGAATGAAACGCATGCAGAACTCGCATGAGGGTAATTACGACAAATAACATTCTTTTTCAAATGCGAGGGCTCGCATTCCATTTCGAAATATTCGCAAAAGGTATATTTTCAGGAATTGAAATGCGAGGCCTCGCACTAATGGAACAGGAAACAATAAAGTGGACAGATCCGCCCAATACACAGCATGTGCATTCCCTTTCATGCGGCGCTGCTGCATGGGCGCCCATACAGGTCCCGCTGGCATCTCTGGTTTTTATACTGTGGTCACCGCTGGCTTCACTGCCCAACAGCAATGGTGGCGGTTCGCAACTGGGTACCGCAGATGTGATAAACAAGAGAAGTGTGGGACCAGTTGACCTTTACCAGCAACCGAAAATGTGCACGCGCGGCGGATTTGCCTGCAAATATCGATATGCGCGTGTCGGGTGTGCGGCGCTGCGCTGGCAAGAAATTTTATTTAACTGTAGCATTAAAGGAGCCTGTTTTTTGTCAAATTGTATAAGAAAGGGCACATTTTTGATTCCTTGGGATGATTGTTCATGCCACGTAACATTGCGCATCGAGCGATGAGGGAGCTGGAACGGACTGTCGGGCGATTGCAAGCTTTCTGTGCAGCGGAACACGGGTATACCACTGCTGAATCACTATGGGCTGCTGTTGAAAAGAACAAGAGTGGAGCTTTTTTCTTTTTTGATTTTTCGCACTTGCTGCGAATGAACCGGGAAAAACGGCACTCACTACTGAGGTTGAAAAGCAGACCAGAGAGCCGAGCCGCCAATCACTTCAAGGAGGAGTTCTTCAACTTAGACAAAATTTTGCGCTTGCGATGCACAACCCAGCAACAGGACGAGGACGTCCCGGGTTTTGCCTCTATCGGTCGGCAGAACAGGCGCCGGTTGCGCAAGACAGGATTGCTGCGGCTCTGCGAGGAAACCATGAAGGAACAGTCCGCGGGAATGATGCTTGAGACATGGCGGGGGATGGAGAACCGGCAGGTTTGCGTCAGGATCGACAATTGTTACATTAAGCAGTATGGAACGCATCCAACGATCCAGGATCAGTCCCAAAATTGCAACCCCCTTTGCGTCGTTGAGATTCCGTGCAGGTTGCCGTATTTCAGAGGACATCAAAACATAGATGTGCTCATCGGCAGCATCGGCAGTGTGCCTGCAGCGCTTGTCAGAATGAAACGGAGCTTTCATGGGATCGTGGCAGACCTGGGCCTGCTTGCAGACAGACCTGCAGCAATACCGAGCATCAGAGCGCCCCTTGACATCATGCGAGATCCACTACCAAATCCTGGTTGGAAACCGCTGCTGCTGAGTACGCATCACGTATCCTCGTACAAGGGCCTGGTCGAGGTGTTGGACTACATTGCATCGCTGTCGAACCACACGCACCCCATTGTGCCCATCCTCGTTGATGAGAATCATACACAAAAGATGCCTGAAGTTGCTCTACTCCGAGGGAACGCAGCGGTGGAACTGGCACAAATAACTGAAGAGGACTCCTGTCTTGTAAGGCTGCTGGCATCCCTATAAATACCTTGTGACCAACGTCTGGCACCGCTTTCATTCGCTGTTTGTGTACTACCGCTTTGGCCGCTTAGGAGTGGGAAAAACAGTAGGGTCGTACCTGAAGCTCAGAGTCATGGAGAGAACTATTGCCGGCATCCTCAAGTGTGTGCCGCATTTGTTGCCGCAGTTGCGAACGAACACACGGGTCGCGGAACCCTGGCTGCCCGCCCCAGAGGACGGGCGGCCGGGGGAGGGACAGCGCCTGACACCAGGCGCCCCTCAGAACGGTGGCAGGCCACCCCCCCCGGGGACGGCCCCCCACCACCCCCGCGGCACGCAGCCCCCACAGGGCATGCAGACCAAGGGGACAGTGTTGGGCCCCCACACCCACACAGCCGCGCCCACAGCACGTGAGTGGCGGACCCCAACAGCCCGCCCAGTGGACGGGCAGTCGGGGGAGGGACAGCGCCTGACCTCAGACGCCCCTCACACGGTGGTAGAACGCACCCCCCCCGGAGACGCCCTTCCGCCATCCCCACAGCGAGCAACGCCTGTCCGCAAGGGCGCACGTTGTGGGGCCGGTGCTGGGTCCCCACGCCCACACCGACCGCACCCGGGACAGACGGGTCGCGGAACTCCGGCTGCCCGCTCCAGAGGACGGGCGGTCGGGGGAGGGACAGCGCCTGACACCAGACGCCCCTCGCAACGGTGGCAGGCCACCCCCCCCAGGAGCGGCCCCCCACCACTTCCGGGGCACGCAGCCCCCACAGGGCATGCAGGCCAGGGGGACAGTGTTGGGCCCCCACACCCACACACCCGCGCCCGCAGCACGTGGGTGGCGGGCTTCGACAGCCCGCTCAGTGGGCGGGCAGTCGGGGGAGGGACGGCACCTGACCTCAGCCGCCCCTCACAATGGTGGAAGGCACCCCCCCCGGGAGTAAGAAAAAGTCACTGCCATGTCTTTCTTGGAGGGCTTGATCCAGGCCAAGCCCCCCTTAAAACCCTTTTGTTGATGCTAAGACTAACTTAAGTATTTTTATCACTCTTTTGAACCTTTTGGTACACTTTCTCAAGGTAACTAGGGTTGTAACCCTAGCCCCCCATGAAGTTCACCCCTACCACTCAACTGAGCGGAGGTACCTTCCGTCATGGAGGATACACCGAAATAAAATAGGCATTTCATGCTTTAGGCCTTGGAGGTTAAGCCTAGTGGTCTCCCACCCCAGGACCCCTATACTCAATTGTTTCTACCACTTATTGTAGTCTTTTTTTTCAACTGTTTCTGAATTCAGTTGCTTGGCCAAGTCATTTTCTGTGTTGGCCTGACAGCTATGCCCCACATTCCTAACCAGCACCATTTCACCCAAAAAGGTGCACACGAAGTGCCTAATGCTATTTTGGAGGCCTGATTCAGTCCAATTTTCATACAAAATTTTTTGTATTATCCATTTGTGATTGAATCTTTGTGTATAAACCTGCATTGTCTATCTGCAGCCCTTCTGTGTTACACTGGATTCCAAAACCAATCATTGATTCGATCCACATCCTGTTCTTGCTCTACTCGCTGCTTTGGTTTGGGTTTTCAACTTCAAAACCTGCAGGATTTCATCAAAATATCTAGGGCATTAATCGAGGACATCTTTCCGGTAGCAGAGACAGTCCCTTGTGACCTTTTGAACCGCCCCTGAGAAGAAGTGCAGCACACAAAGCTCAACAACAAGTTCATCATGTCCACGCCAAGCGTCAGGACCTGGCCCATAAGAACTGTCCAAGTACAAATGGGCAGCATGGCCCAGCCTATGAGTGAACCACCTTACCGAGCTCCACAACATCTCAGTGGCGCATCTGGGTCCCAAAGAGATCCAGAACGCAGAAGGGCAGAAGAAAATAAAATCCTTACGACCGAGGCCTTAGCGGCCCACGGTGGAGACAGCCTGCATCATCTCCACAGGCGTGTAGCAGCCTCAGTCTCCCGATCCGCCTGTCCGGCTTCATCCTCAACAGCGATTGGAGGCCCTGAGGAATACGAGGAGCTGAGGAAGAAAATGGATGAATACATCCTCCATGAGGAGTACTACAAATCCATTCATGGAGAGGATGGGGAGGAGCCATTGGCAGTACACGGATCCAGACCACGTACAGACCTAGGGTCCTACACGCACTCTGGCCCGCCGTCCGACAGAGCCGAGACAGCATCCCTGCCAAGACGACGGAGACCCGAGTATCCAAGAGCATGTTGTCCGACCCCAAGGGCTCCCAAAGTGGGCCCGACTCGAGTTGAGGAACAACATCATCCAAGGCCAGCCTACGGTGCCCTGGATCATACGGCCGAACTGCTGGCCAAACTTCTGTCTGGATCAGAAGGTCCAGATGTGACGGCCCTATCGGAGGCCATTAAGGCGAAACTTGGTATTGCAGAACCCTTACCCAAGCCAGAGTTGCCCCCCCCCTCTCCCAGACTGAGTACCCTGGCCGAAGATCTTAAGAGATCAAGGGTTTCAAGGCTGTTGCCTAAGGTCACCTGCCCCAGCCCCTTTAACCCCCGTGCCAGGACAGGGCCAATGGCTGAACTACAGGACGTGCCTGTGACAGAGACGGAGAAAAGAAGGCTGTCTGCCCTGGCACCTCTTGCCGGCGTATCGCCTTCTGGCCTAACTCCGGGGGGTGGGAAGACGGGCAGACCTATTGCCCAGGCAAACATCCAGCTGGAACTGCCGGAGTTCGAACCCAAAAATCTGCCCGAAAGGGCAGAAGAATTTGCTGAGTTTCTTTTGCTGACTGGCCAATCCCATGTGGATGTGGCCACCAAATGCTCACTGCTGAAACGCTCATGCAAAAAGAAATTTTTGCAAAAACAGGTGAAACAGATTGTGAAAACCTGTTCCACCTGGGCAGAGGTACTCCAGAGGTTGGAGAAAACGTTCCCAGTCTATGAGACTGACCTCAGTGTGCGCACACAGATAGAAGAGCTACCTATGCTCCCTGAGTTTCCTTCCGCTGCGCGAATCTCTGAATACGTGTGCGACTTGGAGTATCTGTTTTCACGGATGAACGTGGGCTCCTAAGGAGCCACTGAGCCCCACCTGTGGCTCATGAGTAAGATCCCCCAACGTACGTGGGATGATTGCTGCTCTACCTCTGAGAGGAAGAGTCGGACCCACTCGTACGATGAACTGGTGGACCTCCTGATTGAGCTAGCTCTTGAGAGAGAGAATGACTTCCACATGAAGAAATTCCTCAAGAAGCATTTGGGTCGAGGTGGTACCCCTACCCCCGAACGTGGCGAAGGGAAAGGGTCTAAAAATCCCACTAACACCAACCAGGGAGGTGGTAAAGGGAGGGGTAACCTACGTGCCATGAATGAGGTTAAACCTGATGCAGGTACACCCCCTCTGTTCTACTGCAAACCTGTCAATGACAAGGGGGGGCCTTGTCATGTCTCTGACTGCGATCACCGCAGTAGTTGTATGCTGCAGATGAAACGACAGCAGCATACCAAGGATGGGGTACCTGTGACCCATCAGGATCATTTCAGGTGTACCATCACCTATGGGTATTGTGGCAAACATCGTCACTACGAAGACGAATGTCACATAAAGAGACGCGAGAGTGATAAACTCAAGCGTCAGGAGGCCGAACTCCAGAAGACCCAAACACCCACCAGAAATCCCCCGAATGGGGATAAAGGTGGTAAAGGAGGTGGCAAGGGGGGTGGCAAAAATGGACCCCCTAACCCCCAGAGGCGCTCATCAGCGCCCGTTGCTACACCTACTCCTGCTGCTACACCCGCTCCTGCCGCAGGTGAGCCTAAGAAGCGCCCCCAGGGGGATAACGCTACCCCTGAGGGGAATAACTCCAAGAAGAGGCCTTTGGCCTGGATGGCCAGGTCCCTCATTGCTGCAGGGGTGGATGTCAAGTTCCCTGATGAGGAGTAGGGGGGCGGCTCCGAACAGGAGGACTTGGTTTTCTGGATCCTCGTGAAAATCGGGGATCAAGTTTTTCGAGCGGTGCTTGACACCGGTGCAACACTTTCCATAGTGGCCCGGCGCCTGCTAAAGACTTTCAAGAAAACTAAGAGCGTGGCCATAAGAGTAGGGGATGGGCGTACCATCCATTCTTTGGGGGGGGTCGCTGTGACTATATGCCTGGGCGACGAAACCGTGACCTAACACTGCAGAGTGCTGGACACCGACGCCTTTGACATCGTCATTGGTACAGACTTCCTGCGAAGAAACCCCCAGGTAAAAATGCTGTCTCTCCAGCGCCCCTATTCTTTGCACTGCGACTTTGGCAGTGGGCTATTCTCCGTACCTTTGGAGCTGTCAGGACGAAAAGAGTCTAGACCGCGCTACGCATCCAAGACTAACTATTGTACTGAAAACTACCAATTGGCCCGTCACGTTCTTGAAAATGGACTGGCGGCCCTTCAGGTAAACCTGGATGAGATCCAGGTGGAATTGTTTGCGAGCCAACAACAGCACATCATGCAGTTGTACTGCTCGAAACAACTGGACAATGCTTTCCGTTTCTTCTGGAAAGCAATGGGCTTAGCGTATGCTAACCCACCCTTCTCCCTGCTCGCGAAGGTTCTAACCAAAATCGCTTATGAGGGAGGAAGGGTTGTCATGTGCACCCCTGACTGGGGCTGCTCTGGTGAACATGCTTACTGGCGCCGTATGCTAGATCGAATGACCGTGGGAAGAGTGCAACTCCCCGACGGCCCCATCTATGTGCCTGAGGACTCAGACACAGCTATGCAGGCCCCTGAGTGGGCCAGTTTCTTATCCATCGTCGATGGATCTCTCAATCCTGTACCCCTGTGTGACCTAGACCAGGTGCTACTGAAAGAGGTCATGGCCGAAAATCGTGGCCTGACCCTTTCTGGTCTCAAAAATCGATCTCCTGAGCCCCTATCTGCCACACTTACAGGGTGTGAGTCTCTCGATGACTATCTGGAACCTGCAGCTGTAAAGGAGGATGCTGACGACCTGCTGTCTGAGATCGCCAGCACTATCCCTCCTGTTGATCCCAGCTGTGTTGACCTAAAACACAGTGCCTTCCTCGCCCAGCTGTTGCTAGAGGAGGTAGATCTAGGGTCAACCCCTGAACCCGCTTCCCCTGTTGGGAAGCCAGTGCTACACATGCAGCCTATGCACACAGGTGAACCCGTGGCCCGGAGTGCTGATGCTCTGGCGCGGCCTGCTGCTAATAACATGCAATTGTCTGAGCATGACACTCAGGAACTTCGGCGGCTGTTGTACCTGAAGGCCGAAGGTATTGAGCGCCAAGAGCGGCTGCAATACCTCAGACAGACCTGGAAATCCTCCATCTGGTCTGAGGAGGACGATGATTCCTATACGCTGCCTGATCCTGAGATACCTCTAGTGTATTCTCTGCACTATGGGCAGCAATGTCCCCCTGAGTGGAACGATGGTTCTGTGCCTGCTGAAACTGCTGATCGGCAGAAAAAGAAAGAACATGGAAAGAGCAACCTCCATGCTGAGGAGGATTTCCTTCAGAAGCTCGAGAGTCTTAACCTTGACACCCGCCTGAAGAAACTGCTGATAACCTATGAGGAGGTGTTCGGCGCCTTGCCGCCTCCCCTGTCTTGTAAAAAACTGGTCCAGATGGACCTGAAACTGAAACCTGAATTTGAAAAGACGCGAGTGAGGTGTCGTCCCTATCCCGCTCCACAGGAACAGGCTGAAGAAATGGAGCGCCAGATCCAGGAATGTATTGATGCTGGCCTCGTTGAAGAGTATAAGCAGGGGGACTACCCCCATCACTGCAGTCCCTGTTTCCTGGTTGCCAAACCAGGGTCGACTGCCCTACGACTGGTTGTAGACTATGGTGAGGTCAACAAGAAATCTCAGAACCACTCAGGGAGTATTCCTAACATGGAAAATACCCTGGAGCGTATTGCCAAATGCAGGTACAAGACCAAAATGGAGAAACGCTCTGGTTTCTGGCAGGTGGACCTAACAACCGCAGCTCAGGAGCTGCTGGCTTTTATAACCCCTAAGGGCCGTGTCTTTAAGTGGAAGGTTATGCCTTTCGGAGTGGCTAATGCCCCAGCGCTCTTCCAGGAGCTAATGAACAAAATTTTGTACATACTGAGGCGCAGGGCTCTAGTACAGGAGTTGATTTCTCGGGGTGCAGAAATGGAGGCTCACATCGACGACGTGAGTTTGGGTACCAATACCAAAGAGGACCATGTCCTTCTCCTCCGTGAATTTTTCATTGTCTGTCAAGAAAACCGTCTCCGAATCAAACTCGAAAAATGTGAGTTTATGAAAGAGCAGATGGAATATTTGGGTTTCGACGTGGGGTATGGTTGCTGGAAACCAGCCGCGTCTAAGATGCAGCCCCTACAGGACATGCAGATTCGCGATGACCCTAAGGAGGGTCTACACGACGTGGCGTTTTGTGGGCGCCTGTAATTTCTATCGGCGTCACATCCACAATTTTACTTACTCCTCTGCCCCCCTCACTGACCCAATCAAGAAAACTACTCCCTGGAGGTGGCCCGCCAGAGAGGAAGAGTGTTTCCAGGAGTTGAAGAAGAAGATTGCCTCCTCCAACTGCCTGGGAGTACCCCGCCCTGAGGGCGAGTAGTCCTGATCACTGATGCCAGTGATGTAGGGGGGGGTGGTACGATCTACCAATGGCAGGAGCTTAACCCCACTGAACTAACCCACTGCCATTATCGTACTAGTGGACTGAACCGTGATGGTTCGTTGAAACATGACTATCCTACCAGTGAGTGGCGGCTGGTGCCGCTGGGACACTGGAATTGGAAATGGAACCAAGCGCGTTCCAATTACAGCACCTATGACCAGGAACTCCTGTCCGGTATGTTGGTGCTTTCGTCACAATCCCGACTCCTGGGATCTAACCCTATTGTCTGGCTGTGTGACCAGGAGCCTGTGAAGTCTTTTCAGAAGGGCCCACCACCAGAGAAAGCAAAGCTAAAACGGTGGTGGACTTACCTGAGCCAGTTCAGGCTGACAGTGCATCATATCCCTTGAATAAAGAATGAACTGTCTGACTATATGTCGCGCAACAACTTCGATGCGCTTATAGGTGAGAGCTCTGAGGCGCTCGCCAGAGAAGCTTTCCAGCGTATGGATGTCCAGCTTGACCTGTCCATGCACACTGCTGGAATCCTGGAGGGTTGGAGTCTAACCGACTATCAGTCAGAGTATGAAGAAATTCTCCAAACCCTCAGCACTGGTCTCGAACCCCGTGTCATTGACGGGCACCAGTGGTATAAAAACAATCAGTACCTCTTCTACGAGGACCGAATTGTGGTGCCCTGAGGCACGACTGGATGTGTGCCTACAGTGGTCCCATCTCAGTTCTGGTCACACTGGCGCTAATCGCTCAGTGGACGTCTTCCGTGAGTGTTTCCACTCTAGTCTAACCCTGACTGAACTGAGATCGCGTATGCAGACCATTGTGGATGCTTGTGGCTGTCATGCCAGCAAGCAGGAAAACAGTAGGGATAGGGGCCTGATCTCCAGCTTACCCATACCCTATTGTGCTAACTCTCTTTTCTACGTGGATTTCATCCACGGCCTACCACGCTTCGGCGGCTATGATAGTTGCCTAGCGGTCACCTGTGGTCCATCTTGCTTCACCTGTGTGTTCCCTTGCAATAAGAAAATCACAGGTGAGCAGACTGTGAAAATGTTGGTCAAACAATGGTTCGAACCCTATGGAGCACCTAAGCAGGTGCACTCTGATGAGGATGTACGCATCCGCGGTGACACTGGGTGGTACAAACGAGTGCTAAATGCCCTCACCGTGGAGGTAACCACAGGTGTGCCCTATACCCACAGGTCTAACCCTCTCTGTGAGAGACAGAACCGTGTGGTGGAGCAAAACCTAAGAATCCTGATGAAACAGGAGCGTACCAAGGACTGGGTACGCCCAGTGCCCTGGGCAGTGCTGACCATGAACTCACAGCGGAGCTCCTCTACGGGTTTCACCCCTCACGAACTGTTCCATGCAGGAGGACCTGCTTGGTTCTTCAACACCCCCTTTCCTGAGGACTTCAAGAGCCCTGTAAGAGACTGGCTGGAACACAAGCAGTCTCTGGCTAACCGGGCTGGGACTAACCTGAGACACATTCGTGACCGTGAACTGAGCCGACGGAACCGCCTACGGCGACCTGCCAGCTTCAAGGTTGGTGACCTTGTTTTGGTACACCATTCACGCCTACCCTCCTGGCCACGTAACTGCCTACAGGACCCTTATTTTGGACCCTATCGTATCATCAGAATAGATGGATCCAGGATCCATGTCAGGTGCAGTCCACGTCTAGGTGGTGAACTGCTTTGTCCACCTAAACAGTTGAGGCACTATCACTCCCCTGACGATTTGTCTTGGGTTGAGTGGCGCCTCAGCGACAGTGAGGTCGAGCGTATAGACCTAGAGAACGCTGCCAGTCCAGAGGAGGCAGACGAACTCGAAGAGATGACTGCCGATGAGATGGCAGTCGATGGCTACTACGTGGTTGCAGGTATTGCTCGCCACGAGTATAAACAGGGCTGGAAATTCCTAACCCTGTGGGATGGCTATGGGTTATCTGAGGCGACCTGGGAACCTATGTCAGCCTTCATACAACCAGACGGGAGTATCAACCCCATCTTCCGCACCTACCTTGTTGAGAACAACGAGGGACAGCTCCTAACCCGTGCTGAGACTTTGTCCCAGCGTAAGAAGCGAAACTAATTTTCCTGTGTCAGTCTACTGACAGGTGCTGAGCACTGCACTGACCCTGTCTGTGCCCTGCAGACCCATGCCTATGGTTTCCAGCGTGGGCCAGCACGCCGCTTATCTGGATTGCAGCCACCCAGCGAGTGTATGCCTTGTTGACCATGTGTTGCATGGGAACCGCCCTGATGTAATGACCTTGGGGAGCCAACGAAGAACGGTGGCTTACTACACCAGGGGGGAATGACAAGCAAGGTGTTATGAGGCAAGGTGTGTCTTCCCTCCTTGGGGACAAGCGAGCCCACAGTTAGGACCCCTGACTGGTCCAGACCCATGGGGTTCTACCCTTCCTTACAGGGTTTACCATACCCCTACGTGTGCTACGTATGTCTGTGTGTGTCTCACTTCTCTCCCCGGTGTGGCTCCCGGAGCCCGGGCTTCGCTGACGTTGGTCCGAAGGTCCTAATCAGGTACCATTACCACTCCTATGGCGCCCAATTTCTGTGCTGGCGCCTATCCTTGGGGGAAGACGGCAAAAGCCCTACATACTAAAGGGGAGGGGTGGCCAAGTGTGCTAAGGGCATACAAAACGCCCATTTTTGCTACAGGCCAAAAGCTAACGCACTCCCCTGCCCACGAGGAAAAGCACGCGGGACAGGAGACACCACTACACTACACTCACTAACGCCAGCACCGGCCTTCAAAGGCAGGGTGAGCACTCATCACCTGCACTCAACTCCTGCCAGGCGTGCTGACCCTAACCCCTACACACGCTACTTGGTGTTGCTGTCAATGAGGTCTCGGGTCCTAATGACCCTCCTGTGAAGAAGACAAAAGAACACAGCGCTGCTAAGCAACTGTGGCCTAACAGGGACGTCAGAACACGTTTCCCTGCTAGGGCTTGGAGGGAAGGGGTGCTCTTGTTGTGTGCACAGCGCGGATGTCGATGGAGTCGAACTGCCCTCGCCACTCCTGGCTGAGGCACAGTCAATTGATTGTGTGATCAGCGCCCCTGTTTTGCTGGGGCAGAAAAATGGGATAGCCGCCGAAGGCAGCTGCTGCGTGCACCAATCACCCTGATCCTCTCCCACCTGTACAACAGAGGCAAATGAAGGGGTGTTTGCGGCTGAGGAACCAAGCCACACTCCACGTATTATACGCTTCTCAGTGTGACCTATAATACACTGTCCTCAAACACACCCTGTCAAGCAAGCAAGCGTTAAGAGACTCCTCAGGGTCTCTTAAAGAACGTGCCGAGGAGCCCCTGGGTAACCTAAACAAGGTTTACCGTGCGCATTTCGCGTGGCCTACCCTTTAATGCATCATGTGCACGCATGCAGGGAAGGGAGGCGGAAACGTAACCACTGACTCCACCAGGAGGTGAGCTCTCCCTGGGCTAACCTACCTTACTCACCATGCATCGTGTGAATGCCGAAGTGAAGCGAACGCAAAACAACCCTGTTGCGAGTTAAAAACGAGCCTAAGCGTTTTAAGCAACCCTACTTTAACGCTACGGTTGACGCGGTTGACGCGTTCCCGTGGGGGGCCTGGCCACGGGACGCTGCGGTGGACACGCGCAAGTGAGCAGGCAGGCAAAGCACTACGCTCACAGGGGCATCAATGCGCTCATGTCATGTGACAAAGCGTTTCAGGATCCTTGCCACTCTGAAACAAGGGAACAAAAGTATGTACAGCAACACATCAGGATATGTACACATGGGGTTAAGACTGGACTGGGGTAAGGGCATCACAGGACAATAGACACTCAGTCCCAACTCATATCCCAATCCCAGGTCCGACCCTCTCAGTGGCTGGCAGGGGCGGGGGCTCAAACACAACCCATGCCCTGCTCAGTCCGGACCCTGAAACCCTGCCAATAGGGGGAATGTCCCGCCTAGCCCCAGGCGAGTTCCTGGGAACCAAGTGGCTGCAAGGTCAACGGACAGTCGCTTCCTATGCTCCCTAACGGCAGGCCCCAACTCCACTCTGAGCCAGAGATATGGCCCCGCCATTATCCCTCAGGAGTTGGTAGCTGAAAATGGGCTGTTTCAGCCCAAACTGATATTAGCTTGAAAAACTCCAAAATTGACCCCTTGTCAGGACCCGCCAGAGGTAGGAACGAGGCAACTGACCCTATGCCCTTCGAGTACGAACTCTCTGGAGCCCTCACCCAACCTGGTTCCCTCTGAGGTTCCGGCATCAGGGCAACACGGATTCGTCAAGTGGGGTCATGATGCCAAAATCACCAAAATTGGCGTCATTCCCACGCGTGGCTCGCCCGGCCAGGGCAAGGCCAATGGCTCACAGGTTAGGAGGCAGGACCTAGGACTTTTATCTGAGTGTACAACCTAAGATTAGGTCCGGGCTCCCCGTGGGCATAGAGAAATGAGGCCGCCAATTGACCACACGGGGGGTTGAAATTGGGGTCCCAAAAGGGGGTCATTTTGGCTGCTCGAAATGAGCCAAAATTTGAGGTGCTCCCAATAGTGTATCTCCACGCCGGCTTGGAGATCGGATCCGCCATTCCATACGCCATCCACCGGGAGTCCAACACAGACTCCCATGCCCTTGGCTCTCAAAGATCTGCATGCCACTTGGCGTGGTGGCGATCCCAATTGGGTCCACAAATGCCAAAGTGGCAAAATTGCCCACACTCACTTTGGGCTAGCGCCTTAACGAAGGATGCTCCGCTTCGCCCACGTGGTGTGTGAACCATGGGTACCAATATACATAACACCCATGTCATATATGGTCCATTGGTCCATGCGTCTGGCGTGCACGGGTGGGCTCAACATAGTGAATAGTGCACGGCGGGCAGAAAAAGTGGAAAATTGCTCAGAATGGCCAAACATGCGCACACTCATGGTTGGGGCAAATGAGGCACATGACCGACTTGGACCGGAGTGTGCCATAGGATTGGTATCAAGTCATATGTGTCCAACATATCTTTTGGGCGTCGCCCAACTCCTCCGGTTTTGGGAGTGGCAGGGTCGCCAAGTGAGCCCATGATTTGGGATAGTCCCAAATCGCCAACATGGCGGCCACGGTATGCCAAGCCCAAGAGGAGTTGTTCGCCGGGTCCAAGATATGTTGGGCATCGAAGTATGTACCCTCATAATATACTTGGGTCATGATGTCATTTGAACGCAACGTTGAGATACACGGTCGCCACTTGACATCATGACGGGCAAAACGGCAAAATTGGCACCAAGACACACAAAAGTGCCTTGAAAGGTGCACAAGTATATTATAGTATCTTCGGCTTGGATCGTGCAATCAACTAATCCTTCTAAGCACAATGACTTGACACCAATAACCTTCGATTCCACATATGTGCTCCACTTGGAGCGCTTTGAAAGGTTACGAGCGCTACTTCCCAAGTGGGCACATGAAAATATGGAAAATTGCAAGACACACACCTTGCTCCCAATGCATCGCTTCCGGATCACCACACAAGCTTCCCTTCACGAAGGTTAGGCTTCCAATTGATCGTAGGGAGTATGGAGAAGGGGCTTGCACAATATGAGGTCCATTGGCGGGTTTGGCTTGGAGCGATGCACCCGCCAGATGGGCACGCAACACAACACAAGGCACATACTCCATATTGCCCAAAAAGGTAGCTCCCCCCACGATATGTCATGCCCCTCCAAGGGCATAACTTTGTGTCAATCGCTCATAGGAACTCAAGGAGAGTTCCTATGCAACACCAACACTTGCGCGCTACACTCGAAAGTTATCTTAACGCACGCAATACCATGGCCAAAGAGTTATAACGCAAACTCTACCCTCTTGACCATGATCCATTACACTAGCGCGCACGTGTGGAGACGCAAGGCATATAAAGCTTCCTAAATTACGTCGGGAGTATTGTGAATACATCCCACGTTTTCTTAATGTCATTCATCGCAAGCGGCACGAGATATGACCCTTACAAGTGGCCTCACGAATCAACTTTGTTTTGCCCATATCTCTAAGACAAATGGAGGGCAAGATGAAAGGAAAGTTGACTCATGCATAGGGAAGCACGTAGGTCCACTCGAAAGAGATCAAATCAAGTGCGGGGATGTCGAAGTCGAAAATCCGATTTCGACATCCTGAAAAATTCGGATTAAGGTTGCGAGTGTAGAATGTGAAAATTGCGGATGCATCAATGCAGTTCCTGAAGACTTTAGAGCCTTCGTCACGGATAGCGCTAGAATTTCCATTAATAACAGTTAAACTGGCGGTTACGCTAAAGTCGCGAGCTAACCGCCAGCTGCCAAAACAGTGAATATCAGAACGGAGGCGTAAAAATTGACGGAAACAATATGAAAATAAAACCCTGTTGATTCCTGATATTCTGATATATAAATCTCCGCTGGCGGTGCATCGGTTGCCGATGCAGGGCTTTACGGCACGGAACACGCCACCGCTGGGCTCGCACCGGGCGTCAACGGGCGTCTTCCCTTCCGTACATGGGGTTAGTGGACCGGAGACCGGTTGTATGCCCTACCCTAGGCATGGGGTTCTGGGTACCGCTTCACCCCCCTCCTTAGAGCAAACCTTGGGGGGGGCTCGATAACACACACGCATGGCAGCGGGTACCCAGGACCATCTCCTGAAGGGGGGGGTGTCACATCCTCACTTCAGGCTGATTCCCAGGTTAGATCGCCCAAGTCCGACAGTAAAACAGGTATGATGCTTTAGTTGATAGTAACTGCAGGTATGGTATCAAGTATCAAGTCCCGGGTCCTGGCGGCGATTGTTCGGCATCCAAAGGACCCGTTAACCCATACCAGGCGCACCGGGTGCCGGCTGCTACGGTCACCACCACAGTGGCAGTGGCATACACGGCCAACATAGGCGACACACGACGACCGAGGTGGTCCCACAGGTCGAGAGCGACCACAAAGATCCATCAGGCTACCCCAACCTTCCCAAGGCCCGCCGACTGGGGAGAGTCCCCACGGGTCCTTCCTCGGGCGCACCATGTCCATATTCATACGACGCGAGTCCAGAGTGGTACAGCCGAACGAGCTCCTCCTTAAGGGATGGGGCATCAAGGCCGTCTTTTCCCTCGCCCTATTACCACGAAGGCCATACATGAGGGAGTCCTCATGCAGTGTGGGCGGAGGCGTCGACTCCTCAAACCACCAGTTTCCCAGGCAGACTGACCGAGGTCAGGAGCACCGGAGGCCGCCATCCGACTGCAAGTGCGTCTGCGAGTCGGTAGGCTCACACTGGGACTGACGGTGGCGGACCGCTGGGAGTGTAGCCAGGCAACTGGGCCTCCCGCCTGGCGCCATCAGGATCTCCACATCACAGCGAATAGGGCAGACGGTATCACGGGCACTCAAACAGTAGAATCTGTACTTAGGTACTGGTCCAAGCCGGACCCTATGTAAGAACATGTAAACGGCGACTCAGGGCGCCGTCGTAGTCGATTCGCATCCCGTCGGGGGGAAAAAAGCAGTCCATCTGTCGGTGGTGGGCTGACAATTGCAACATACAAATGCACATATCCTGGAGGGATAGAAAAGCAAAACAAGCGGGGTAAATAGGCGTGTAGACACACTCTGGACAGAGCGCCAAACCACGCCACGGTCAGGATAAGGCAAATGCAGGGGGGTGGACAGGAAAAAGCCTGAGTTCAGGCCATATATACTCTCGAGACACACGTCGACTGGTCTGGATTCCGCAAATGCCATGGAAACACACCACACACCAAAAAATCGCAATGCCGATGACAGCGGCATCCGTTGCGCAGCGTCGTATGGGCTTCAAGGCCCCAAGAGCTCAGAAATATGAAGGTCAGTCGCCCTACCTGGTTTCCCAAGGATTCAGCAGGGGGGGGGTGACGAATAGAAGAAGAGAGGGGCCATCCTCCTCTGGATTCAGCAGGGGGGGGTATATGGCCACTCTGATGGCAGATCACCGGAAGATGGAAGAGAGCAAGCAAGTAAGGGACGATCCGTCGACCTCACAAGCGCTGAAAACACATCAGGGGAGATCTCAGGGCGCTGATCAGGCACCCCTGGCTGCAATCGCCTCGGTGAGTGCTGCCAAGTCCGAAACCCGGATCTTGGTCTTGTGCTTGCGGATGTACTCCATGAAGGGAGTATTGACCCGCGGCACGAACAAGGAGACGGGTATCCAGGTGTCGTGGGACGGCCCATAGCCTCGCCAACGAACCTTGAACTCCAGACCTCCGGGTGCCGAGGCTTTCGGACGCTGAGCCAGGATCTTCTCGACAGTATAGTCGTCCTGCTCGGCATAGTCATCATCCGAATCAGCCTCATGTGCGGCATAGCTCAGGGACACATGTTGGCCACGGAGGTCGGGTTCCCGCACACGGAGTTGACTCTCGTGGCGCTCCCGGAACTGTCCGTGACCCACCTTGATGCGGTAGGTGTCCTCACCAATCCTGCCGACCACCTCTCCGGGTGTGAACCAGGTCTTGGTGCGGTGGGTGCCCATAGGGCGGGGTTTGATCACCCACACCGGGTCTCCCACCCTGAACTTCTGCGCTGTCGAGCTCGGGGCGGACTTCTGACGCTCAGCATGCTCCTTCTCGAGCTGCTGGCGGATGTCCCGCGCCGTTTGCTCTTGCCGCGCGAAGAACTCCTTGGCATCCATGGCCATGCCATCACCAGACAAGGGAAGTCCCCTACCCAGGGGGTCCCTGCCGAACAGAATCTGGTGAGGGGACAAACTGCCCGGTGTGGGGGTGTCATGATGGGCCTTCAGAGCAGGCCACATCTCCTCAAACCAGTTCCGACGTGGATTGGTGATGTGGATCTTGCGCAGCTTCTAGAACAGCTGCCGTCCAGCCACTTCAGCTCGGCCGTTAGACCGGCTGAGATAGGCGACGCTCTTGGCATGTCGTATTCCCATGAGGGAACACATAGCCTTGAACCAACCACCAGTAAACTGGGGCCCTCGGTCACTGCAAATGGTGCGGGGGATGTCAAAGACGGTCAGCCAATGACGAATCATCATGACTGCCACTTCCTTTGCAAGCAACCCCTTTTTGCGTGCCGGAACAGCTACAACGTAGCCGCTGTGGCGGTCCACACAGAGAACCACACAGTCAAAGGTCTCCTTGCCAATGTGCACTTCGGGCATGGAGAAGACGTCCATGGCCACACTCTCCATGGGCTGGTCAGGAACCGGGGTCCATTGGGCTTCCCCCTTGACGTTCCGGTTGTCGGGATTGCAGGCCTGACAGACCGAGCAACCCTTCCTGACCTTCTTGATGGCGGTGTAGAGAACGATATGGTCGATCTCGAACCGACGCTGCATGTCAAGAGCTTGCTTCTTGACCCCTGGGTGCAGCATGTGGTGGTGCCAAGCTTCACAAAGCTCGAGCACCCGGGACTCCGGTACTAGCAGCTTACCATTCCGGTAGAGCTTGCCATCTTCCTCGGTCAGCCCCTTTGGCCACTTCTGCCCGTCGTCAGGGTCGGTCACAGCCCTATACTCAGCCGCAAAGGCCTCAGACTTGGCGTAATCGTCAGTCCAGTCGTCCTGGAGGCAAGACTCTGGGAAGAGGTGCTTGTCGGACTCAGCTCCCTCAGGGGCGAGTACACTGACCGCTCTGCTCACCCTCGACGCGAGGGGGGCATCCGCAGCCATGACGACGAAGCATTTTATACCCTCCTCCTCCATCAGGCGCTCCATTTCGATGATTCTCTTGGCTTCAGCGGTCTCAGCCTCATCGCCATGGGCAGAGATATCCGTCATGCCCTTGCTGGCGGGATAGGTCCACCTGCTGAGACAGTCCGCCACGGTGTTATCCTTTCCAGGAATATACACAACCGTGAGGTCCAACTTGGCCAAGGTCTCATGCCATCTTGCCCGTCGGGAGGCGGGACCTGAGGGGGTGTCCAGGTGCTCCTTGTGCCACGACTGCAGACTCTGATGGTCGGTGCAGACGGTGACGGGATGGAGGGCTATGCACCCGGCCCATTTCCTGAGAGCCATGACGATGGCATACGCCTCCTTTTCGCGGGGCGTCCACGTCCGTCTCTGGCCTTCCGCCAGGACTCGGCTCCAGAAGGCCATGGGCACGTGCCTCCCATCGTCAAGCACTTGCTCCAACACAGCGCCAACAGCGTAGTCGGAGGCGTCGGTGCGCAGGACGAACCCTCGGTCGGGATCCACGAGGTGCACACCCACCGCGGATAGCAGCGCCTGCTTCATTCCCTCAAAGGCACGGTTGGAATCAGCATCCCAGACCAGAGCCTTCTTGGACCCCTTCTTGGTCTCATCTCGGTTGCCCTTGAGCATGGTTGTCATGGGGGCTGCATACTCGGCATACATCTTGATATACCCCTGTAAGTACTGCCGTGGCAGCACTGCAGCAAAGACCCCACAGACCCCACAACCACAGCAGGCAAAGACCCAACAGACCCCACAACCACAGCAGAGCCGCAGAATGTTCACTTGATCCCTTTTCTCACCCGCATATACCGACATTTTTTCGCACATTCTTTCTGTCCTCCAGCCATGTATCTGTGTGCCAGCTTCAGGCGCCACTGTCGCTTATGGTTGCACGACGTGTCGCACGCGCATGCAGTATATTGACTTGGGTTGCACGATACACTGAAATTATGAGATGAACCATTGCTTTGACGCAGTGATATGCATACATGCCTGCATGCTTGGGTATTACGCTTAGCATCCCTACCCTTTGCCCCTCAGGGGTGTTGTAGGCCCATGTATTGCCTGATGGCGACTACGGAGTTCTAAGAATTACTTGGAGGCCGGGACTTGTTCACACATTCGAGCTATTACTTTGTGCCTTGTCTGTTTGTATTTTCGTGGACTTCATTTTAAACATTGGGTTACTCATAATCTCTTATCATGTTCCTGAGGTGGAAATATCAACCGCCACTACTCAAGTCCTCAAAACAGCAATATCTTAACAAAACAGAACTCCCCACATCCACGCCAATTGTCTCTACATGCGCCGCCATAGAGCCTTCTCCAGAAACACCCCATAACCGAGTGCGGTTACAGGGCAATACATGCCTTAATGATGGAGAACAACCAGCTGAACATCAGTTGAGTGACTCTGAAGAACCTACTGTTTGCGCTGGTCCGAACTGCATTGATCCAGACTGTGGTCCAGATTGTGATGACCCTCACTGTGCCATGTGCTATGAACACCCTGCGGATGTTTGTGGCGATAGGCGCTGTACTATGTGTTATGGGTCTCCCGAGGTTTCAGAAGAGGACACTGAAGAGGAGCCAGCGACACCGCCGTTTTGCTCCAGTAGGGAAGAAGCAGTTGGATATTTGCTGAACTCATTCTGGGAGCGCTTGCTAGAACCTACCTACGAGTACACTGAAGACCTCAATGAAGTTACAGGGACGCGACTAGAGGACATGTTTGCTCCTGTAGATTCTGTTTCGGAAGCCTTGCTATTGCCACACCAAGTGAGAAACTGGGCCCACCGGTGTTCTGAAATTTACTGTGCTGTTGGGTGCAATTGGCAGAACCGTGAGGCAGTCCGTGAGTTTGCAGACTTGATATTGTACAACTGTGGGCAAGAGAATGAAGGCAAGCCTCTAGTACTGAGACGCCTCGATGGCGAAGACGGCACGGAATATTGGCTAGAACCACAGGATGTATTTGACTGTTTCGTAGGAGAAACCGAACACCAAGTCTGGTGGGAGTTAACCCACTGTAGAAACTACTCAGAGAGTGATTCAGAACTTGAACATGAAGGAACTGGTTACTCAGAATGTGAACTTGAAGAAGATTTTTCTGAAGAAATTGACGACAACTCGGAGAACAAGGAGAGCTCAGAACACGAGCCTGAAGAGTCTTTTTCTGGAGGAGCTGACGACCCTGCAGAGAGCAAGGAAAATCGGTCCTATGGGTCTGAACTGTCCTCTCCTTTGCAGGATGTAGGACCTCTAGAGAGCCCTGATGCGTTTTCGTTTACAGCACCAGTCCCTGTGACAGCGCATTCTCTGTCTGTCACCGCTCACTCTCAAAGTCGGTGGTGCAGGTATGGCACACGGTGTTGGCGTCACAAGAAAGGACAGTGTCATTTCCGCCACAAGTAGAGTTTGTTGACTTCTGTACAGTGCATTATTGCTTCGACGACCCTTTGTACCCCTTCGCCACGACAGCTGCTCACTTCCTCCGCTCGCCATTGGACCCCTGTGCGAGCGAGGGGCAGTGCTTGCTAGTGCTGGGCCAAGCGTTCGAAGGCCGTCCAACTCTTACTAAAACTCACGGAGTGGGAACTATTGCTGTTGACGGATGATTCCCCCTTCCTTTTTGTTTTTCCTCTTCAACTAGTGGTGCTGGGCTTGCCACGGCGCTGTCCAGGTACCAGCTCAATGGCCTGGGGGTGGCGACCAGATAGCCTTGGTTGAGTTGAACTTGAGTCCACAATTTTTTAGGGTTAATTCTTGAGAGCAGGTTGTGGTAACCTGATGTCTGTTTGCTTGTCTGAAGTTTTGA
This sequence comes from Eutreptiella sp. 'Long Island Sound 2002', assembly GCA_964036045.1. Taxonomy (NCBI): domain Eukaryota; phylum Euglenozoa; class Euglenophyceae; order Eutreptiales; family Eutreptiaceae; genus Eutreptiella; species Eutreptiella sp. 'Long Island Sound 2002'. Next base: position 176,129,856 of record OZ038381.1, read on the forward strand.
TAACCTGCAGTGAACGCTTGAGGTCCTGAAGTTTCAAGGCTGGAAATTTCAGAGCATTCCTAAGTGTCATCATTGAACAACGCTGGGTGTCAGGGCTGAACATTTCGTTTCTCTCCACTCATCCTTTCCTCAAGCCATGCCATGTCGGTTCAAAATGCCTTCGTCCTGGAAAGAGGTGGTGCTGCAGTGCGTCGACAGCAATACAGGTGTACGACCTTGTATCCAGCTCCCTTGTACAAACCAGCCCTGGAGTGCCTGAAGTGCTGTTCCTCCCTTTCCTTATGCTTATTCAGTCTTGTCTCACATTGTGTGAAGTCTGAAGGTTGAAGGTTAACCTGTGATACTCTCCGAAGGTTGAGCCTCCATGTGGATGTAATGGTTTATAACATGCCATGCTTTGTAAAAAAAGGAGTCACCTTTGGCTGCCCTGATTCGCATTGCGCAAGCTTCTTGTTGGGTATAACAATCTGGAACCTTTCTTTTGGACTTACGAAAAGTTTGAACCATTGGGTTGGTGCCACAGGGCAGAGATAGGATGCGAAGCTCAAGTTATTTTTCCTTTGAGTTGGCTTTCACTTAATTTGCTTTGGAGCTATTTGCAAAGTGCTACTGTCCCTTTACTCCCTTCCTGAGCACCTTCCTGCTTGCTAGGTTGGACAGTTTTTAACTTGGTCCCTCCTTCCTGTATAAAAGAAATAACGCTCCACACACCATGATTTTCTAGGTCCTTGAGGGAACAAGCTTCACTTGAAATTTTGACTCCAGTGCCTGACTGACTGTAAATTTATTCAAGCTTCGACTAGTTTTGAGTTATATATAAATGCCTCACCCTCGACTGTCAGATGTGGCCTTTTTTGAACTGTCCTGATGTCCCATATGTTGTACTTCACATGTTTGATTTGTCCAGGTCTTGGTCTGTTTGTTGGTTTGTTTTATTGTTCCTACAAGGTCAACTGTCCATCGTCGTTCCGTTTGCCCTTCCAGTGGAGACATCGTATTCAAATGAACGAAGTCCTGGTTTGTTACCTTTTGTTGGAATTTGGGGAGTACAGTACAGGTCCACAAGGTGTTTGTTTCTCTCATTTTGGTGTTCTTGAAGCAATTTTGAAGTTTGAAGTTGGATTTTGATATTTTGTTGCGAATCAGAGTCCCTGTTCCCTGGCGACGCGCTCGGACAGGGTTACGGCGCTCACAACGTGACGCTCTACGCTGCGCTGACAGCGTTTGACTGTCCTGCGCCACCTGTAGCAGCTAATTCTGTTTCAATTCTTCAATTTTGCAAATTTTCAAATTTTGCTCTCTTTTTCTGTCGGCGACGCTTGTCGTAGCTTTTCGACGCGCGAGTGCGTTCGTGGCACTCGTCGACACCGGTATTGTGTGTCGACGGCTCTCTTCCAGCGTCTTGCCCAGTTTCAGGGCTTCATCCTGGCCCATTTTGGGTTTTTAGACCTTTTTGGCCTGTTTCTGGCCAAATGTGCCATTTTTGGCAGGATCGGTCGCAAGCGACAGCTGCGACGCGTGGCGACGCCCTCCGTCGTTCGCCACGGCGCTGCTGGGGCACTCCGAGTGCGCCTGGGTGTTTTCGAGGTGAGTTTTTGGTCGATTTTGGTCGTTTTTCACTCTTTGAGAGAATTTCATCTTTGTGATCATCCATCACCATTTCAAGTCAATCAGCCTATTTTGGCTGCTCATGTGCAGTCAACTCCTTCGCCAGAGCGAACCTGAAGGACACACTTCCACACTTGCACTCATACACTTACAGAATACACCATGTACGACCCCTATATATACCCATTTGAGTGAAGCCCATGTATCAGAGCGCCCCGAGTCAACTTAGTGAGAGTCTATAGAGCACTCACAGTGGACGCCTATTAACCTAGTTGTATGTTTGCTCCATCTTTGTATGTGACTTCAAAGTGTATGAGCCACGAGTTCCCAGGTCTCTAAAGTAAGTACGAATTTGTCAGGAATTGAGCGCAGAAACGCGCCCACCCAAGCGACGAAATTAGGCACTAGGCCCATGGCCTTGCCATACTCATCTCAAACACCAGAAGTGTTGCAGAAGCACTCACTGTTTCATTTGCGTGTAAGTGAGTTACGAATGGTCAGAACTTGGTAACAACCTTTCACATCTTTCACCATCCACGCTCAGTGCATCAAGAATGACAGTTCACATGACACATGACACATGACTTGAAGAAGTGACCATGATGGTAGTTGAGCAGAGGATTAACCCACTCAATTGCTGTATATCGGCGACCCATACAATCCAGTTTTCTTCCGACAAGTCTACTCCTGTTTGGCGACTCAGATCACAGACACTGATAGGTTGTACCACAGTGTCCATTTTGTTCTTGTCTGGGGACTCATAGGTATTACCAGGGTCTCGCGCTGATAGGTACTACCACAGCGGACACCACTCCACGCCACTTTAGCTCTGCACACTACCTGCGTCTGAATTAGCCATTGCATTATGGACACAAGCCGGTTGACGTGCGGCAACACGCAACTAGTTACTCTTGCCGGAGTAGGGCTGACTTGTACTCGCTTGGAGAGACAAGAGATCCACGTGTTTGTTTGGTGGGTCTTAGCTGCCGGGTATCAGGCTGAACCCTGAGTCCACCCTTAGCAGGGGGGTGTAAGTACTGCCGTGGCAGCACTGCAGCAAAGACCCCACAGACCCCACAACCACAGCAGGCAAAGACCCCACAGACCCCACAACCACAGCAGAGCCGCAGAATGTTCAGTTGATCCCTTTTCTCACCCGCATATACCGACATTCTTTCGCACATTCTTTCTGTCCTCCAGCCATGTATCTGTGTGCCACCTTCAGGCGCCACTGTCGCTTATGGTTGCACGACGTGTCGCACGCGCATGCAGTATATTGACTTGGGTTGCACGATACACTGAAATTATGAGATGAACCATTGCTTTGACGCAGTGATATGCATACATGCCTGCATGCTTGGGTATTACGCTTAGCATCCCTACCCTTTGCCCCTCAGGGGTGTTGTAGGCCCATGTATTGCCTGATGGCGACTACGGAGTTCTAAGAATTACTTGGAGGCCGGGACTTGTTCACACATTCGAGCTATTGCTTTGTGCCTTGTCTGTTTGTATTTTCGTGGACTTCATTTTAAACATTGGGTTACTCATAATCTCTTATCATGTTCCTGAGGTGGAAATATCAACCGCCACTACTCAAGTCCTCAAAACAGCAATATCTCAACAAAACAGAACTCCCCACATCCACGCCAATTGTCTCTACATGCGCCGCCATAGAGCCTTCTCCAGAAACACCCCATAACCGAGTGCGGTTACAACCCCGAGTAGTAGTTGCAGAACCCCAGATACGCCCGTAGCTCAGAGACCGTCTTTGGCTTTTCCCAGTGCTCAATCGCAGCCACCTTGCCAGGTATGGGCTTTCGCTGCCCGTTCCCGACTACATGGGGAGCGAAGACTGCCTCGCTTACCGCGATGGTGGCCTTGTCACTGCTGCCCGTGAGTTTGTGCCGAACCAGAAGGTCCAGCACTCGAGTGACGTCACTTTCATGTGCCTCCAGGAGCTCCTCGTAGCTCATACTGGGGTCCCCGGACGCGATGATCACGTCGTCCACGAAGGGGTCCGCACAGTCACGCACCGGCTCAAGCAGGTTCTCCAGCATCCGCTGAAAAGCCGCATTGCCGTTGGTAACGCCCATGGGCATCACCTTCCACTGGAGAGGTCCAAGTGGAGTGCTCATGGCTGTGCAGGCACGGGACTCCTCGGCGAGAGGCATCTGATGATAACCATGTTTCAGGTCAATCACCGTGAAGATCCTCCGCCGGTGTTGTTTTTGCAGCATGTCCTCAATGAGGGGCAGCGTATAGCTGTCGTGCTGCGTTTGGGCGTTCAGGCCGCGGTAGTCGACCACGAGCCGCCACTCACCGGCTACCTTCTTGGGGACGACGAAGCACGGAGAGGCCCACTCGGAGTGACACGGCTCAAGCCAGCCTCTCTGGATGAAGTCGCGGAGGATCTTCTCCATGGCCTCCTTCCCCTCGCCCCTCAGGGCAAACTCCCGGTGACGATACACACGGGGGTCCTGCTTCAGTCGTATCTTGGCCTCGCCATACGGTCCACGCACCGGTGGGGGAAACACAGGCTTACCGCTGAAGAAGGTATCACCATACTTCTGCTTCAGCCTGGCCCTCAATGCCTGGATCTTGGGGCAGTCATCGGACTCCGCCTTGGCTTTTCCGGGCACTTGAACCACGGAGCTTACTTGAGGGGTAGCGACCCCGCTCGGTTTCGGCTCAGGAGGTCTTCCCAGGTGGCCCAAAGGGCCATCTCTGGTCTTGCCTCGGAACAGATCGCCGTAGGTGGGTGGGTTACCGCCCGGCGGCTCGTCTTGGCTGGACATGTGATCCAGCACCCTCTGTACGAAGGTATTCCCGTCATAGGAACCGGAGACGATTGAGTCCACTTCCCACCAGGCTTTGTCCTGGCCTTTGCCCTCACGCTGGTTTCCCCAGTCGTGAAAGGGCTGATCCATATACCCCTGAACCAGATCCAGCTCCTCTTCTGTGAGGGGGTCTTCCGATTCCGATTCTTCGATGTCAACAGGGGGAACCGCAAAGCATTGCCGCCAGGGCTCTGCTATGATGCGGTTGACACACACGAAGTCCGTGGCGTCGGCCTGATCAAGGCCCCCATCCACATAGTGGAATTCTGTTGGCCATCTCTGGGGTGGCATGGGCTGTCCCTTAGCGTCCTGATAGACACTCTCTCAGGCCGGTAGGACGACCTTGTTTAAGGTCATGTTGGTCAATGAGGCTACCCAATGTCGGGTACTTTCCTCCTCGGTGCATCCCATAGGAACAACCAGCACTGCCTTGGTGCGGTCCTCGCGAATTTTCGCTATCGCTCTTGGAATGTCCCAACGGGGGCAATGGATCCACATCAATCCCTGATGCGGACCCCAGTGCTTCTTCCACGCGGAGTCCTGTGCGCTCCAGTACTTCTCACACACCCGCAAATGGGCGGAGGTTCCTGAAGAGAACGCATCCAGGGCCAGATCCGAAGCTCCCAGGTCCGCGACAACTCGGCTCGCCACTTCCGGCCTTACGCCGTACTCCTGGTTTGCAGGACCAGTTGGCTCAGTGTCCAGCGCGGCCACTTCGAGCTGATTGCCTTCCGGGTGGATCCATTGGCATTCCACATGGTGCTCAGCTGACGAAAGCCACAAGAGCTGGTCGTCCTGGTACAGGGTGATTGAAGCCTGGGCCGGGAGGACGCCGGAGTCCGTCTCCATCATGAAGTGGTACCCGACGATCATGTCCCAGTCCATCTCGGCCTCGTAGAAGCGACCATGCAGGACGATTTCCTTGCCGAGGTCTGGGCGGCTCAGCTCACGATGGTTCACGAACTGCAGCCCAATGGCTGCTTCCTTCGTGCCTCCCACCATGTACTGGCTGTTCGCCACCTTCAGCCTGACAGGTTTCCGACTGTCGGTCAGACACTCTGGTGGAAGTAGGCCAGCCTTGACCAAGCTGACTTGAGCTCCCGTGTCGACCAACACGTCGAAAACCTTTTCCTCTTCCCCGCATAAGGCACGGACCTTAAGATGCAACTGCCGCTCGCGACCGACACGGGCAACGGCGTGCAAACTCAGGATCTCCGGCCGTTCCAGAAGCTCAACAAGCGACTGGTGCAGGTCGTGGACAATGGGCTCAGGCTGCCCATCTGCAGCATCCACCTGCGGTCCGGGTGATCCTCCGATACTCTCAGATAGATCCTGAAGTACATCAAACACATTCTTGGTCGCGAAGGACGGACGGGTGCAAGGGTTCTTGCCTTCACTTGCCCTCACCCCGCCTCCGCGATTGGGTGCCGGACCGGGCCTTCCGCCCGCGGCAGTCCCTTTGTGCTTATCGACTCCCGACTGGGATGGTTCGGCGCTTCCCACGTCACCATCCTGCGACCGCCCTAGCTGGGGCCCTTGGCTGCAGGGGCTCCGCTAGGGGGCGTCGGTTGTGGAAGAAGGGGTGTTCTCCTCCGCATCAACCTCGTTGACGCCCTTCTTCCTTCACCCTTTCTTACCCTTCTTGTCCTTGTCCTTGTTCTGGTCATTCTGGTTGTTCTCCTTGTTCTTGTTGTCCGACCTGGGACCCAGCTCCGCTTGATCTCCTGGATCTCCTTGGCCAACTCGGTCCCCTGCGACACCAGCTTGGAGAGCTCGTCCCTGTCCACCTCCACCTTGGCTTCCCGGATACCCGCGGGCGCACGCTTCTTCGACCCGTGCACCTTCTTGTAAGCCTCCGTGTCGGCCTTGTGGGTGGGGCATGTTCGGTGGTCATGGTTGAAGCCTTTCTTCCTCCCATAACACACGAAACAGCCCTGAGGGTGAGCTCGGATGAACTCCCCAAAGGACAGCGGAGGGTCGCCAACGCGGCGAGGGTCCCTCTTCTCCTTCTTCTTCCAACCCGGCTGCAGGGGCTTCCAGCTTCCCCGGTTGTTCCCCGCGCTCAGGTTGTTGGCCACGAAGGCGCAAACGGCCATCTCGGCGGGCTCATCGTCGTCGTCATCGTCGACGAGAGTCTCATTGCCGTCGGCTCCCGCTGGGTCCATGGCAGCTTCCCCGTCAGGTCCCTCGCCAACGTAGTTGACGTCGCGGTCGCCGGGCCTCAACCCGCGGGTGTGGTGGAGGTTCCGGTACTCCTTGAGCACCTCCTCTCCAACCAACTCCAGGATCTCGTCGCAGCTCATCCGCGCCGGGATGGCCTGCAGACGGATGGTCTGGCCGCTCAACTCAGAAATATCAGGGCGCCACATCGCGGTCTTCTCGCGATCGCCCGAGACGGTGATGAGGAGAGCGTTCCGCAGGGAGTGCCGTTTGACATCCCGGGCCACGTTCTTCCTCGTCCAAGCCACCACGTTCGTATGATACTCTTTGGGGAGCATCATCTTGACCGTGTGGTTGGACTTGGCCCGCTTGGATTCCTCCTTGGTGACCCTCTTGATCCATGCTTCCGGCAGCATGGAGAGCAGGCGAGCCTGCTCGTCACCCTCGTTCCAATCCTCCACGTTGCGGCAGAGGAGGGTGTAATGCCCTCGGAAGTCTTGCCAGTCCCGTAGGCGAATCTCCCGTCCATCATGCTCAAGCTTGATGGACTTCCACCGCTTGGCAGCCACCTGCGGAGCGTCCACCCGCTCCTGCTCGTTGAGCCACTTCTTGGCTTCCTTGAGGGTCTTGATTCTCCCCTCCTTGGTCGCCACGAAGTATAGCTCTCCGAGCACTTCCGGCAGGCGGTACCTGAACCGTCTGAAGGCATACCTCTCCGCATCAGCGGGATGCATGTCCTCAGTAACGGTTACCCCCCAATCGTCCAGCTTCTCCAAGAAGCGGTCCAGGTTGAGGGGGTTGCCGTCGTACATGGGGGGCTTGATGTCCTTCAAGTCTTCCCACACGGCGGCATCCGCGGCCTTAGAGACCATGAACGCCGGCCGCGAGGTCGACCGAGGTTCCCATCGGCCTCTCCCAAGGACTCCCACGGCCGCCACGTCCATCTCCTCCATGGAGTCCCTGTGGCTACGCCGCGGTTCCTCCATGTACGCTGAACCCAGATGTTCACGCCGTACTCCTTCCATGTATGCCTCCTCATCACGGCTCCGGCGGCTGCGTTCAGCGGCCTCCCGTCGTACACCAGGCGGCGGGCTGATGTCGAACTCCTCGGGGTCCAGGTCCAGGTCCTCACCTTCGCCGACATCCCACTCCACGTCTCCTCTGGAGACCTCATCCCTGAGTCCACCATAACGTCCACCAGCCATCAGGATTGGCTCCAGGGCTGCTGCGGGGCGCAGGGGGCGTACCGGTGTCTGCGGTGGAGCACGGCGGTTGCGGTGCTCCGCGCTGAGCCACTCATCACGCCAATCCTCACTGCCACTGCCGGGCGGCACGCGCTCGTTGCGGCGGCCCGCGCAGTGGTGAGAGGGGGCGGTGAGAGAGGGGGCACTGGCGCCGGGGCGACTCCTGGGGGCTCCGCCGGGGGCGTGGGGTCTGCCTGGACCTGGTCCGGGTCCCCAGCCGTCGTTTGACGAGACAGACTCCAGGGGTGGGTGGTCGCTGCCGACGCTCCCACGGTCTTCCAGCGCGTCCAGCCTCTGCTGCAGGCCGCTGATGACCGTGTTCAGCTGCCTGGTCTCAGCCCTGGCGATGTCCAGCTCTCTCTGCGCGCGCGCGGCGACCTCGGAGATGCGAGTCATCTCGCCCTTGCCCGTGTCTACCTCGCGCTCGAGGAACTGGACCCTCCTGCGGAGGTAGACAATCCACCGCCAGGTGGTGTTTGGGTCGCCATTCCCTGGTGGGTCGTCGGGGTCCCCAGGGGGTCCTCCAGGAGGGCCTCTGCCGGGTCCGCCCGGTCCAGGGGGTCCTCCCCCGCCCGGTGGTCCGCCTCCAGGGGGTCCACTTGGTGGGCGTCCTCCAGGGGGTCCTGATGGTCCTCCGCCAGGGGGTCCCGGTGGGTCTCCGCCGGGTTGCCTCGGTGGGTCCGAGGATGGGCACTTCTTCGTGATGCCGAAGTCCATGTCGTCATCCTCGTCCATGTCGCCCCACCTGGGCGTCTCGGTGTCGGAAGACTCCGAGCTCCGGTAGGGAGGAGGGAGATCCTCATCCTCACCTTCCGGCTCCATGGGGACGTCTCCGCCTCCTCCGCCCGTCCAAGCCACCACTTGGCGATGTCGGCGGCCTCGTTCATCCCCTGTCGCTGGACCGTCGCTGGCAGTGAAGAAGGGGTCACTGTCCTGGGTGTGTCCGCCCGCTGGCCTCCGTGGCCTCTCGGGGGTCTTCCCCTTGACCTTCCTCCGTCGATGGGCGGTGGGGCCACTGCTCCCACTGCTGCCCGTGTCGGCCTCGTCCAGCATCATCTTGGAGGAGGCGTCCCCTTCGAAAAGCTTTCGAAGGGTCTCCACTCGTGACTCACCCGGGGGAGTCTCGCGGCGGAGTTTGGCCTCTGCCTCCTCCATTGCGGCGGCAGTGGCTGCGGCAGCTCGCCTTTCGGCCTCCTCCCGGGCACGAGCCGCCTCGGCTTCCCGGGTCCGCTGCAGCCGCGCCTTCTCCGCTTCCAACGCCGCCAGCTCCGCCTCCGTCTTGGCCCTGTCCTCAGCGACCTTCCGTCGCGCGGCCTCGATGGCGTCCTTCTTGGCGGCGTCCGCCTGGGCCTTAGCCGTCGCTTCGGCGTGGGCCCTTTCCTCCGCCTCCTTCTTTGCCCTCTCTTGGGCAAGCGCCTCTTCCAGCGCCCTCACCTCGGCCTCCTTGCAGGCAATGGCCTCCTGCGTCAGGCGGGCTTCCTCGTCGGCTGCCGCCGACTCACCGTTGACCTGGGCAGTCGCTGCCCCATGGGCGGCTACGTCCGTGAGTCCGGCCGCAATGGCCGCCACGGTCTGGGCGTGGATGGCCATGCCATGCGCCCACTCCGCAGCCTCCTCCTGGGCGATGCCGACAGCGCACTGCACAGCAGCGCTGTGCTGCCTGGCCCGTTGCCGGGCAACCCGAAGGTTGCAGGGCACCCCACAGGCGCGCTCACAGGCGCGCGCCACGTCGCTGTCGGGAGCGACGCTGCTGCTCGAGCTGGCCTGGTCGGCCGGCATCCTCCCGCGGTGGGCCGACTCCACGTCGCTGCTGGGGCCTGCTGGGGCCTGCTGGGGCCTCAGGAGCAGCGGACGGGGCTTGGCCTTGGTCTGCTTGGCGACTTGGATGAAGTCGCCGAGGGTGGCATGGCCGGGGTGATGAGCACCATTGGCCCGTTGGGGACTGGGGGCTGGGGTTCCGCCCTTGGCGCCTTGGGCGGCTTCGGCGGCCAGGGACTCCTGGTACTCCCGCCACTTCCGGTCCCGCTTTCTGTCCCCGGCGGACCGCTTCTCCTTCCCCGGAGACGCGCTGCTGCTGCCCTGCAGCCTGCGCTCGCTCCCCGGTTCCCGGAAGGTCTTCTCGATCATGTCCCACATGGAGACATTGATTGTGGCGCCCGACGGGTACGCGTTGGAGTCCTCGTCCTCCTCAATCCCGTCGGGGCGCAGCCCTTCGCCGGGCCTGTCCGGCCGGGTCCAGGTCCTCCAGCGCCTCTGCTGGAAGCGGAAGGCAAACCCTTCCGCCCGCAGCCAGTCCTCCACGGCCTGCAGGCGGTCGGGGGCCATGTCCGTGCGGAGCTCGAAGCTCCGCGGCATGCCGCCTTCACACTGGGGGTGGCTGTGGCGGTAGTGTTGGTCCCAAACCAACCCACGCAGCAGGTGTGCCGCATGGGGGTGGGGTCGCGGCCACGTCCTGCCCGCTTCTTGCCAGTTTACCATGGCAGCGGGGGGCGTACTTGGTCTTGAGGTCCTTGGTGTGCACTCGTTCCACTCAACGAACTGGTGGTGGTTGTTGAGGCGGGTGCTGCAGCACTGGATTTGGAGTGCGGCTGGTGCTGGTCAGCCGGTGGTTGTGGAGGTGGTTGACGCGGCCTTGCTGGTCGGCCGATGGGACTCGCTGATGCAGGAGTCCTGGTCTGTGCACCTCTTCCACGGTCGCTGCGCGGTCAGGGCGATGCTCTGGACGGCGCTGCGGGCTCCGTGACGAACTCGGCGCTGTCGCTGGGCGGCGCTGCGAGCCGCTGCGCTGCGCTGCGAGCTGCGAGCTGCGAGCTGCTGCGCCGCGCTGCTCGGGGTTGGTGGCCCCGAGTGGCACGCGGGGGATGGGTAACCCCGCGGCGGTGAAACGCTTTTGACGCGTTCCCGTGGGGGGCCTGGCCACGGGACGCTACGCTCACAGGGGCATCAATGCGCTCATGTCATGTGACAAAGCGTTTCAGGATCCTTGCCACTCTGAAACAAGGGAACAAAAGTATGTACAGCAACACATCAGGATATGTACACATGGGGTTAAGACTGGACTGGGGTAAGGGCATCACAGGACAATAGACACTCAGTCCCAACTCATATCCCAATCCCAGGTCCGACCCTCTCAGTGGCAGGCAGGGGCGGGGGCTCAAACACAACCCATGCCCTGCTCAGTCCGGGCCCTGAAGCCCTGCCAAAAGGGGGGTGTCCCGCCTAGCCACAGGCGGGTTCCTGGGTACCAAGGCGCTCCAAGGTCAACGGACAGTCGCTTCCTATGCTCCCCACACAGCAGGTCTTAACTCCACTCTGAGCCAGAGATATGGCCCCGCCATTATCCCTCAGGAGTTGGTAGCTGAAAATGGGCTGTTTCAGCCCAAACTGATATTAGCTTGAAAAACTCCAAAATTGACCCCTCGTCCGGACCCGCCAGAGGTAGGGACGAGGCAACTGACCCTATGCCCTTCGAGTACGAACTCTCTGGAGCCCTCACCCAACCTGGTTCCCTCTGAGGTCCTGGCATCAGGGCAACACGGATTCGTCAAATGGGGTCATGATGCCAAAATCACCAAAATTGGCGTCATTCCCACGCGTGGCTCGCCCGGCCAGGGCAAGGCCAATGGCTCACAGGTTAGGAGGCAGGACCTAGGACTTCTATCTGAGTGTACAACCTAAGATTAGGTCCGGGCTCCCCGTGGGCATAGAGAAATGGGGCCGCCAATTGACCACACGGGGGGTTGAAATTGGGGTCCCAAAAGGGGGTCATTTTGGCTGCTCGAAATGAGCCAAAATTCGGGGTGCTCCCAATAGTGTATCTCCACGCCGGCTTGGAGATCGGATCCGCCATTCCATACGCCATCGATGGGGAGTCCAACAGACACTCCCATGCGCTTGGCTCTCAAAGATCTCCATGCCACTTGGCGTGGTGGCGATCCCAATTGGGTCCACAAATGCCAAAGTGGCAAAATTGCCCACACTCACTTTGGGCTAGCGCCTTAACGAAGGATGCTCCGCTTCGCCCACGTGGTGTGTGAACCATGGGGACCAATATACATAACACCCATGTCATATATGGTCCATTGGTCCATGCGTCCGGCGTGCACGGGTGGGCTCAACATAGTGCACGGCGGGCAGAAAAAGTGGAAAATTGCTCAAAATGGCCAAACATGCGCACACTCATGGTTGGGGCAAATGAGGCACATGCCCGACTTGGACCGGAGTGTGCCATAGGATTGGTATCAAGTCATATGTGTCCAACATATCTTTTGGGCGTCGCCCAACTCCTCCGGTTTTGGGACTGGCAGGGTCGCCAAGTGAGCCCATGATTTGGGATAGTCCCAAATCGCCAACATGGCGGCCACGGTATGCCAAGCCCAAGAGGAGTTATTCGCCGGGTCCAAGATATGTTGGGCACCCAAGTATGTACCCTCAAAATATACCCGGGTCATGATGTCAATTGAACGCAACGTTGAGATACACGGTGGCCACTTGACATCATGACGGGCCAAAAACGGCAAAATTGGCACCAAGACACACAAAAGTGCCTTGAAAGGTGCACAATTATATTATAATATCTTCGGCTTGGATCGTGCAATCAACTAATCCTTCTAAGCACAATGACTTGACACCAATAACTTTCGATTCCACATATGTGCTCCACTTGGAGCGCTTTGAAAGGTTACGAGCGCTACTTCCCAAGTGGGCACATGAAAATATGGAAAATTGCAAACCACACAGGTTGCTCCCAACGCATCGCTTAGGGATCACCACACAAGCTTCCCTTCACGAAGGTTAGGCTTGTAATTGATCGTAGGGAGTATGGAGAAGGGGCTTGCACAATATGAGGTCCATTGGCGGGTTTGGCTTGGAGCGATGGACCCGCCAGATGGGCACGCAACACAACACAACGGACATACTCCATATTGCCCAAAAAGGTAGCTCCCCCCACGATATGTCATGCCCCTCCAAGGGCATAACTTTGTGTCAATCGCTCATAGGAACTCAAGGAGAGTTCCTATGCAACACCAACACTTGCGCGCTACACTCAAAAGTTATCTTAACGCACGCAATATCATGGCCAAAGAGTTATAACGCAAACTCTACCCTCTTGACCATGATCCATTACACTAGCGCGCACGTGTGGAGACGCAAGGCATATAAAGCTTCCTAAATTACGTCAGGAGTATTGTGAATACATCCCACGTTTCCTTAATGTCATTCATCGCAAGCGGCACGAGATATGACCCTTACAAGTGGCCTCACGAATCAACTTTGTTTTGCCCATATCTCTAAGACAAATGGAGGGCAAGATGAAAGGAAAGTTGACTCGTGCATAGGGAAGCACGTAGGTCCACTCGAAAGAGGTCAAATCAAGTGCGGGGATGTCGAAGTCGAAAATCCGATTTCGACATCCTGAAAAATTCGGATTAAGGTTGCGAGTGTAGAATGTGAAAATTGCGGATGCATCAATGCAGTTCCTGAAGACTTTAGAGCCTTCGTCACGGATAGCGCTAGAATTTCCATTAATAACAGTTAAACTGGCGGTTACGCTAAAGTCGCGAGCTAACCGCCAGCTGCCAAAACAGTGAATATCAGAACGGAGGCGTAAAAATTGACCGAAACAATATGAAAATAAAACCCTGTTGATTCCTGATATTCTGATATATAAATCTCCGCTGGCGGTGCATCGGTTGCCGATGCGGGGCTTTACGGCACGGAACACGCCACCGCTGGGCTCGCACCGGGCGTCAACGGGCGTCTTCCCTTCCGTACATGGGGTTAGTGGACCGGAGACCGGTTGTATGCCCTACCCTAGGAATGGGGTTCTGGGTACCGCTTCACTACACACGAGCAAACACTTTCTTTTCTTACCTGTGAAGAGGGAACAAGGATGAATTTGAGGTACGAGGAAAGCGTCACAGCGTGTGAATGCCTCAATTAGGCACATGCATCGCGAGCACAGCGCATATTCTAACCCTACGTGCGCGCTGCGCGCTCCATTCGCATCGCATACCTTTCATTCCTGTTTTGACCTGTGCAGAGCAAAGGAGATGAGCGCCCGAACCCCCAACGAACACAGCGTTGACAACCCTAACGATTTAACGAAGCAACCAACACGAACACAATACGTGCGTGTGAGATGACACTGGCATACCTTAGAGGAGGGTTGTTCACCTGCTCTGTGGTGTGGGTTGAATTTGAATACTTTTCTCTAAAGTTTATAAAAACTTGGATGCAACTGTGCAAAAATTTCCTTTAGCACTTTAAATACTACGGCTCACACCTTCTTTTCCAAAAGCCGTTTACGCTTACGCAACCTTGTTTTTGAAGTCCGCTTCCTTTGCGCTTGTCTGCGACTTTGAGGTATGTGTAAAAATGACGATTTCCCGCGTGATTTCGTCAATTTTTCGCGATTTGACTTGCTAAATCGCTACCCCTTCCGCTAAACCGCAGGAATCACTCCCTGTTGGTTACATTTTCTATTTTTTTTTTAGCTCCTGGAGATTTGTGTCCTCCATTGGGAGTATTGCTCCGCCCTGGCCCTTGGTCAGGACGTTTACTAAAACGCTGTTTATACAGCGATCGCCGTCCGCATCAGAGCGGTCGACTGTACCCTAGTGGGCAAGCACATGTGCTCTGGGGAGGGAGTTCTGGGTTCAAACCCCACTACCCCCGATTTTTTTACCGAACGTTTTCGTCGCACGCCGGCGACTTTTGAGGAATGCCCCATCGAGGGGACATCATTCACGGTACATTACACTGTTTTTCGAGGGTACCTACAGTGTAATAGGCTTCTATGAACTGATGAGGATGTTTTTGGTAAGTTTAAGGCATTTTCTGAGGTAATTTTGGGAATATTTGAGCCTTTTTCCTTGGTCCTACTAGCTTAGCTAACTAGTACTCCAGGGGGGAGTAAGAAAAGGTCACTGCCATGTCTTTCTTGGAGGGCTTGATCCAGGCCAAGCCCCCCTTAAAACCCTTTTGTTGATGCTAAGACTAACTTAAGTATTTTTATCACTCTTTTGAAGCTTTTGGTACACTTTCTCAAGGTAACTAGGGTTGTAACCCTAGCCCCCCATGAAGTTCACCCCTACCACTCAACTGAGCGGTGGTACCTTCCTTCATGGAGGATATACCGAAAGAAAATAGGCATTTCATGCTTTAGGCCTTGAAGGTTAAGCCTAGTGGTCTCCTACCCCAAGACCCCTATACTCAATCGTTTCTACCACTTATTGTGGTTCTACTTTTTAACTGTTTCTGAATTCAGTTGCTTGGCCAAGTCATTTTCTGTGTTGGCCTGACATCTATGCCCCACATTCCTAACCAGCACCATTTCACCCAAAAGAGTGCACATGAAGTGCCCAATGCTATCTTGGAGGCCTGAGTCCTTCCAATTTTCATATAAAATCTTTTGTATTATCCATTTGTGATTGAATCTTTGTGTATAAACCTGCATTGTCTATCTGCAGCCCTTCTGTGTTACACTGGATTCCAAAAACAATCAACGATTCGATCCACATTCCTGTTCTTGCTCTACTTGCTGCTTTGGTTTGGGTTTTCAACTTCAAAACCTGCAGGATTTCATCAAAATATCTAGGGCATTAATCAAGGACATCTTTCTCCGGGGACGCCCTTCGGCCGCCCCCACAGCGAGCAACGCCGGCCCGCAAGGGCGCACGCTGTGGGGCCGGTGCTGGGCCCCAACGCCCGCGCCGACCGCACCCGAGACACGCGGGTCGCGGAACCCTGGCCGCCCGCTCCAGAGGACGGACGGCCGGGGGAGGGACAGCGCCTGACACCAGACGCCCCTCACAGCGCTGGCAGGCCACCCCCCCGGGGACGGCCCCCCACCGACCCCGTGGCACGCAGCCCCCACAGGGCATGCAGGCCAAGGGGACAATGTTGGGCCCCCACACCCACACACCCGCGCCCACAGCAAGTGGGTGGCGGACCCCAACAGCCCGCCCAATGGGCGGGCGGTCGGGGGAGGGACAGCGCCTGACTTCAGACGCCCCTCACAATGGTGGAAGGCACCCCCCCTGGGGGACGCCCTTCCGCCACCCCCACAGCGAGCAACGCCGGCCCGCAAGGGTGCACGCTGTGGGGCCGGTGCTGCGTCCCCACGCCCGCACCGACCGCACCCGGGACACACGGGTCGCGGAACCCTGGCTGCCCGCTCCAGAGGACGGGCGGCCGGGGGAGGGACAGCGCCTGACACCAGACGCCCCTCACAACGGTGGCAGGTCATCCGCCCCGGGGACGGCCCCCCACCGACCCCGTGGCACACAGCCCCCGCAGGGCATGCAGGCCAGAGGGACAGTATTGGGCCCCCACACCCACACACCCGCGCCCACAGCACGTGGGTAGGGGACCCCAACGGCCCGCCCAATGGGCAGGCAGTCGGGGGAGGGACAGCGCCTGACCTCAGACGCCCCTCACCCAATGGTGGAAGGCACCCCCCCCGGGGACGCCCTTCCGCCACTCCCACAGCGAGCAACGCCGGCCCGCAAGGGCGCACGCTGTGGGACCGCTGCTGGGTCCCCGCGCCCGCACCGACCGCACCCGGGACACACTGGTCGCGGAACCCCGGGTACCCGCTCCAGAGGATGGGCGGCCGGGGGAGGGACAGCGCCTGACACCAGACGCCCCTCGCATCGGTGGAAGGCACCCCCCCCGGGGACGCCCTTCCGCCACCCCCAAAACGAGCAACGCACCAACGCACCAGCGCACCAGCCACGGGACATCCGCACCCCACCCCCTGCTCTCAGGCACAGCGACACAACAATGGCGGAACCCGCGGCCCCACGCAAAACACGCCCCCGATCTCCGACGCTGGACGCAGCACACGAGGTCATCAGGGCGCTGGGACTCAGAGACGGCGAAGGAGACCCCCCACAAGGGGACGCGGGCACGGACTCCGACCTGGAAGCAATACCGGAGCCCTGCACGGAAAGCGCGCCCGCGGAACCTGCGCCACCGGCGGGCAGCGTGCCCACCCTCTGCCCCGCGTCGGAACGGGGCCACTGCACCGGCGAAGGCTGGTGCCCCAAACAGCACCCTCAGCCCGGGACCCCCCCCCCTCCCCTACCCCCCACCCGCCGCACTGACCCGTTGGCGGCCGACCGGACCGCGCCTGACGCCCGCGGCCGCCCGGCAACCACCGCGGCACAAGTATACCCTGGGGGGGCACGCCGGAGACAACGGATGGCAGGCCGACGCCCGACGGGGCGGGGGGGTGGGGGGGCGGCCACCCCGCCCCCCCCCCCCCCCGCTCCCCTTCCCCAGCTTGGGAGCCACAGGAGCGACCCTCCGCCCCCCTGGAGCCGAGGGGGCGCCCCCCGTCCCCCAGAAGGGACCACGACGCGGGGGGGGGGGGATGCGGCTGGACCTGCACACCGCGCGCCCTAGCGCCCCCAGCCGCCTGCTCCCACGGGGGTCGCGGCCGACAGGCAAGCCCACACCAGCGCGCCGGAGCAACGCGCGGACCAAGCTTGGGGGCGGCGCACGGCGGCGCACCAGAACAGTATGGAGGCCGCGCCCCCCATGACCCTCCCATGACCACAGCCCACTCAGGGAGGGCAGAAGGGGGGTGCAGGTCTGCAGGGGCCCCCAGGGGAGCGGTCTACGGGCCGCCCCTCATCCCCCCCCACCCCGGGGCGGCCCCGCGACCCCGACCGCACCCGCACGCCGGAGGGGAGTGCGCCGACGACACGAGGGGGGCCAGGATGGGGAACCGCGGGCCGCCACCTAGAGGGGGAGCAGGGAGGCCGCAGCGCGACCCTGCCCCCCCCAGCCCCCCCACCGGCCCGCAGCGGGGGCCCCGGCCCCCACCCCCCGAGGCAGGGGGGATGGTCCCCCCTCCCCCCGCCCGAGAGAGGAGCCGAAGCGCGGCCCGCCCCCCCGCCCCAGCTGCCGGCTCCCACAGGAACCGCGGAGAACAAGCGAGCCCGCGCCAACACGCCAGGACGCCGCACAGATCGCGCCCAGTGAAGGCGGGCGAGAAGGAAACGGAGTGGTATGGGGGGCCACGCCCCCCATGGACAGAACGACGCCAGTAACACCCGCTTTGTTGCCTGCCCAGGGAAGGCAGAGGGACGGAACGAGGCAGAGCGACCCCCCGCCCTACAGGCCCCCCCCGGCCGCGCAAACGGGGGGCACGGCGCACGCCCCCCCCCCCCCCCCCCCCAGCCCGCCCCCCGGCACACGAACGCCACGGACCCGCCCCGCGGCACGCAGCCCCCACAGGGCGTGCAGGCCAAGGGGGCAGAGTAGGGCCCCCACACCCACACGCCCGCGCCCACAGCACGTGGATAGCGGACCCCAACAGCCCGCCCGGTGGGCGGGCAGTCGGGGGAGGGGGAGCGCCTGACCCCAGACGCCCCTCGCAAAAGTGGAAGGCACCCCCCCCGGGGGCGCCCTTCCGCCACCCCCACAACCCCAAGCCAAGTAGGGGGGAACCGGGACCGGACCGCCCCCCCCCAAGCACGCCAGATTGAGCAAGGGACCGGGGCAGGACACGCGGAGAGGCACGGACCACATGGAACGGCCCTACCAGCGCCCAGTGCCGGGACCGCGCGAGGTGCGCACGCCACACCACCCAGGGGGGGGGGGGGAGCGGACGCCGCGGGAGCGCGAGCGCACACACACGCAAAGGGCACGCGGGGACTGCCAGAAGGGCAACCGGACCGAGCACGCGGAACGCACAGACCGCGTGGAATGGCGTACCAGCGAGCGAGGGTAAGGGACACCTGGACGGGACGGACCGCCACACGCAACGCGGGACACGCGGGGCGGGAAGGGGGAAACGGGAGAGACACAACACCAGGTACCGGCCCGAACCAGCTGAACCGGCCGCAAGCGCCGCGCACACACGGACGGGGCACTGCACCCGCCAAGGCAGTAGTGGCGCACTGCGCCACGCCCCAACCCCTAGGCTAGGCAGCCTCCGCGCCAGCCCAAGGGGGTCGCACTGGCGACAAGCCAGTAGCACGGAACCGGCGGCGCCGGCGCCCCGGGCGACCACGCATTAGGGGGGCGACGCGGTGGGTAAGCGCCCGCAGCCACGGCTGCAAATTGATGCACTGACCGGGGAGTGGCGAAACGGGGAAACCGGGGAAGGACGGGGCCCCGAGCCCTGTGAACCCGGGGGACTCCGCCACCAGGCAGGAGGTGCGTCTTGGAGGGCCCCCCACTAGGACCCGGTGGGGAGGATATCACCTGGGCCGACCAGGTGGGCCCCCCGGGGCTGAAAGGCATCTAGTACCCGCAAAATCAAACCTCAAACCTCAAACCGCATCCAACGATCCAGGCTCAGTCCCAAAATTGCAACCCCCTTTGCGTCGTTGAGATTCCGTGCAGGTTGCCGTATTTCAAGGCACACCCAAACATAGATGTGCTCATCGGCAGCAACGGCAGTGTGGCTGCAGCGCTTGTCAGAATGAAACGGAGCTTTCATGGGATCGTGGCAGAACTGGGCCTGCTTGCAGACAGACCTGCAGCAATACCGAGCATCAGAGCGCCCCTTGACATCATGCGAGATCCACTACCAAATCCTGGTTGGAAACCGCTGCTGCTGAGTACGCATCACACATCCTCGTACAAGGGCCTGGTCGAGGTGTTGGACTACATTGCATCGCTGTCGAACCACACGCACCCCATTGTGCCCATCCTCGTTGATGAGAATCGTACACAAAAGATGCCTGAAGTTGCTCTACTCCGACAGAACGCAGCGGTGGAACTGGCACAAATAACTGAAGAGGACTCCTGTGTTGTACGGCTGCTGGCATCCCTATAAATACCTTGTGACCAACGTGTGGCGCTGCTTTCATTCGCTGTTTGTGTACTACCGCTTTGGCCGCTTAGGAGTGGGAAAAACAGTAGGGTCGTACCCGAAGCTCAGAGTCATGCAGAGAACTTTTGCCGGCATCCTCAAGTGTGTGCCGCATTTGTTGCGGCAGTTGCGAACGAAATCGATCGCACCTACAACGGGTCGCCGCCCACATGTCGAGACCAAAAAAGAACATCAAGGAAATCCAGGATCAATTGGCATTGGGAAGCCGCGCGGGACAGCGTTGTCCATCCGACTCGAAGTATGTTCCCCTCACAAGCAGGCAGGCAAACACGCAAACAAGGTAAACGCAACCTTTCACATGTTTACAGAGGCGAGTCCGGCAGAGAAGGTACCGTTGCACGACTGGGATGTCCTTTGGTTTCGGATCCCTTTGGGGGCTCGGGAATGGAAAGCCGAGGCTCCGTCCCCGAAAGCAAGGCGCGGTTCTGGACGGTGATGGGAAACACTCATCCAAAGCATGGGTCATCAATCGACCTTGGTCACTGCGTGCACGACTGGCATCGCCCTTGACGGAAGTCAAGTCCACGAAGTTCGGAAAAGTGGATGTGGTGAACATTGAGGTCACTTGAAAGGTGGTCAAAATGCTGTGTGCCCCCTACAAAGATCCGCAAGATCCCCTGAAGTTTTTGGAAGCTCTGGACACCGACATGATCATTCTGAATGCGAATCTGGCGGACGGTGCTGATCCTGTGAGTCTTGTTGTGATGGCCAAGTTGGTTGACAATCCTGTGATCTACGGTGAGCTGGAGACTGTTTGGGACGCCCTGCAAATAGTTCTGGAGACGCCTGGAATTGCGGAGAACGATTACTGGTATGAAAAAGTGCAAGTGTGTTACTGGCTACCTGGCGCAGGCAAGACAGGAAAAGGCGGAATTCAAGTAAAAGCACTTGTTCTGCTGGCCGGTGTAAAGATCAAGAAAAAGGTATGTACAACGCTGTTGGATTGCGAGGCCTGGCAATGTCTTTGCCATCTCGCTACTCCTCACTACAGATCCCTCGCCGCGAACGTAATGAACCAGGGTTCATGCCCCTTGTGCTTTATACGTGGATGGCAATGCTGATGCGGACCAAAGACCGCACGGAGAACGTCATGATCTTCGATTGCGATGTGCTCATGGAAGCGAAAGTGGCAGAGTTGGATGATCCTCCGCAAGTTTCTTCTCTGCAATTGACCGAACAGAAGCGGTCGGATTGGGCACGGAGCTACCATCACGAGATGACGCAGCGTGTGCAGGCGGGAATTAACCAGACCAGGTTGGCGCAGTGCGAGCTCTGGATCCAGTTCGGCATGCCAATGTGGGTTGAGGACGAGCACGTGGGGTATGCGCGTCTCGAGGTGTCCGCGGCAGAGGAACCAAGTCAGCATGCCCATGCAGAAGGTGCAGACGAAGACTTCGAGGATCCTCGGGACGATGACGATGAATCGCTGCTGACAGGATCTGAACGGCGATCTCCTCGGAAGTCAACGCATGTTCGGGCGTTACAGGCTAGCGATGCAGATGAGGACGAGCCGAGGGCGAGCCAGGCGCCGAAGCCGAAAAAGCCAAAGACCAAGGCGGTAGCTGAGCCGAAGCAGACGACACTGACGCAGTCCCAGGGAGTGAAGAGGACGCTGAGCCTTCCGGCTCCCGGAACAGCAGTGGGCTCGACGTCGAGGAGCAAGATGTTGGCAGCGGGATTGAAGAAGAAGAAGAAGCCCTAAAGGGCGTTGCAGTCCCATTTTGCGTGGTATTTTGTCTCGCATTGCGAGGCCTCGCATTCCAGATCAGGCAATTTGCCATTTCAGCTCTGTTTTTAGAAGCGTCATCTGGAGATGACGATTATACTAACCCTAAGGCAACAGTCAGTATTGCGAGGCCTCACATTCCAAAAGACTCACATCTCGACGCACAGAATGTACTGATACTCTGCATTCTGTTTTTGCTTGCTTCTGAATGCTCTGAAGCTTTGTGTAATTGCAATGAATTACATTGTTGCATGTCTCATATTGCGAGGCCTCGCAATACGAATAAGAAAATCGTGTCATTTTACAGCATTTTTGAAACGAGAGGCGTAAAAAGTGAATTTTTAAGGTAGAAGAAAAGAGCATGCAGAGGAGAACAACAAAAAGCAAGGTTTTCTAGTTCGAGAACCCCCAACATGTGGTGCATTTTAGAGAAAAGTGGGTAAAATGGCAAAAATTGTGAGAGCTTTTCTGGAGGAAAATTATCCATTTTTGTGGGTAATTGGGCCAAAAAACTGAGTAGTCAAATTTTGTGGTAGAAAAAAGTAGGTAAATCGGGCAAATTACCCATACGAAATTTGCAGAGACCCCGGTACAAAAGCGTACCTGCTTCGGCCACCTAAGAAACAAGCGGAAAATTTGCTGCACTAATGTACATCTGAGAATCATTGAAATTCTGATCACATTGATGTATAAATTGAGTGCTGTCACACGGATGCCGTTACACATGGCCTATTCGAGGCGCGTTGCTGCGCCTGTAATAGAAACTACTCGGCTCAATAGAGTGACAGGCATTTGTAATTGAGGATTCATAAGACGAGGGTTAGATTGTCTGCTTTGTAAAGCCGCGCCAAAGTTGCGCATTTAAAATGCCAGATCAGCACCGCGCGCACTTTTGAGCCTTAAAATTTTTGATTCAGAAACATTGGCATTCTATCAAAGATTTCATTAGATTCAATCATTAGAAATTTGATGGCCCTCGTTTTGTAGCATGCAATGTTTTTAGCATGATATGATCTGAGTTACGGAATCAAGGACACTGGGAACCATGCTTTCACGAGCGGTGCACTCAGCACTCAGTCTTAGATCAGAAAGCGAGAGATTCACGCTGCAAGCACCCGATGATGCTACCAACTCATAAGCCACTAGGCTCCTACAGAGCACCGATGCTGCAAAACACGTGAAGTTTGTTTCAAAATCCAGACCACATTTGCACCTTTGCCCTCAATGCAATATGCTGCTCCAGCACGTCGTAATTGTTGAGCTTGTCCGTGAATCCAGAGTCAACATGGACACAAAGACCCTGTGCAGCACATAGAGGTCCAGTCTAAGACTACTCTATAGAGCACATGTATGCACGAAGTGTGAAATGCAACCATCATACTATTCAATAATCGCTGATTACTCTGTCGTAATTCTGTCTGTACCTTGTGATATTGATGTTGTATGTCTTTACGTCTCACGCCTATCGCTCGCGAGCGACCCCGCAAATAAGTCGCGATTGCCGGAGCCTTTTCTCTGCTGCCTACTGCTAACAAAGGGGACACCCGGCGGGATGGCCATTGCCCATGAGGGCAGGCCCCCGTGCTTGACATAAAGACACCATCGTGGCTTGTGAATGGATATCAAAGTTTGGCCCCCACCCCCGGAACCATGCACTGGTTTTGGCAGGCGAGTAGTCCATCCTAGACTACTCTGCGATTTTGTGTTACTATGCAATATGTGGAGCATATGCCCAAGTACACTTCTACGTTTTCACTCCTATTCTTTTTCTTATCATTTCTATTGCATCTTGTAACCTTGCGGAATGATTTTACAGACTTCTTGTGGTCACGTGGAAACACAGTGAAGACAAAAGCTACTATAATTCAACCAGGGATCATGGACAACATTTATGTTTACATAAACCCCACCCGGTGACTTGCTTCCAGACAACAATGCACTTAGCAATGCCTCAAGACTCTTGCTCAAGCATAGTATAGCATGCTAGATTAATGGTAGCATGTCCTGGTATTGAAACGATTGCTAAAGCTTACGTGGCACAACTTGGCCTAGCTGGCCGCCATATGCTTTCTGATTTTACGGTTGACTTCATTTAACACCCCCATGATGGGCGAAATTTATCTCAGCCCCAGACCCCCCACCCAAACTAATCTGGCTATGTGTCCTAGATTAGTTTCATATTGCACTGAGCAAGCTTGTGAGTCTTTGCTCAAGAGTGGCATGGTTGTTCAATAGATTCTTCTTTTACGATTTTTGCCACTGAACAACATAACTTTGAGCTCAAGATTAGTACTGGGGATGGCTCCACACTTTCTCAGTGTCTATTTATGTGAGAGTGGCCAAGCAGTTCTATCTAGGTCCTAATCAGCATGTGCTAAGAGTCCATGTGGTTGACCCTAGCACATAGCTTGGCAGAGGAGTGTAATAGAAACTACTTGGCTCAATAGAGTGATAGCCATTTGTAATTGAGAATTCGTAAGACGACGGTTAGATCGTCAGCTTTGTAAATTCGTGCCGGAAATCGCGCATTTAAAATGCCAGATCAGCAGCGTGCGCACTTTTGAGCTTTAAAAGTTTTGATTGAGAAACATTGGCATGCTATCAATGATTTCATCAGATTCAATCATTAAAAACCCCATTGCTCCTTTTTTGCAGGATGCAATGTTTTTAGCATGATATGATCCGAGTTACGGAATCAAGGACACTGGGAACCTGAGGACTGACGGATATTCGGGCTGATCGTTTGCCTCATGAGTATTGGTGCTTGCATGCTTACAGTGAACGTTGTTGACAGGGTACTGTGTCAATGACAGAAAATGGACATCAAATAAATAATCAGCCAGAAAGAAGTCAGAAAGGTTCCAGCACCCCTTCCGAATCGCATTCGCTTGAACAACGGGCGCACAGGCAACAATAATTCACCAAAGGCTCCAATCAAAGGGAGCTATACCTTGGAAGCTTTTCAAGCGATATCATACACAATGCTCGAAAAAGTACCCGTTCACTATTTATTATCTCCGGATTCCGACACATTTAGACCTTCAGCAAATACATGCAAGTCAAGAATGCCTTTAAATTTTGACAACACAACAGAGTGGGCTACGACAAGCGCTTTAGGTATTTTTGACACGTGAATCTGTAGAGCATGCAAAAATAGGTAAAAGCATGAAATTAGCTAAAACCATCAGTATTAGAAAAAGGGATCATAGGGACGCTTGAATATAGCATGTAGCTAAATTGAGTGTCCCTATGTCCACGAGTGGTAGACAAAATACGTCTTCTGAAATAGTATAACCGTTCTGTTTGGAATAGTATGTACTATTCCATAAAAGCGTGAGACTTGTTGCAGAAGATGTGAGATGTCTAGTATAATAGTATGACAGGATCCAGCTCTACCAAGCCAAACCCAGCCCAGATTCACCCACTATGTTATGTTATGCTATGAGTAGCCAGGTGCAAAACACATGTGTAATGTGTGTTGTTTGGACGTACATAGGTGTCTTCATGTGATAATTCAACAAACCTAGGAGCTTGCAAAAACGCTGGCAAAACATTTTCTCGGTACTTCTGTTGGCTGTGCGGCCGAGATGTCGAAGTGCCAAAATGCCGTTTGTTTGCATTGCTCTCTTGTGGTCCGTCATCCATGACCCATCCCATGGTGAGTGCATGCATTCCGGACAATTTCGTTTCGTGGTCACATGTGTTGACTTTTTTTAACACCAAAATTTTTTCTTGCAAAGAAGTTCTTGGAGCACCTTTGCACGAAAACTGTGATTATTCACACTTGAAATAAAGAGGTTGAAACTACGTAACCACAATAACCCCGTGTTACCGCCCTTTTCTAAGATTTGCGCCGTGGTTACACAAGGGGGGAGGGGATTAGGGCTGTTTTGGAAAATACTATCTAAGAAGCCGCTAAGAGCGCCATTGGTTGTTGGTTCCTCTTCAAACTTTGGTGGTGACCCGCCGTGAAGACAAAAAAGATGTGAAGATCTCAGAGCCAATTATGGGCTTGGCAGTTCCAGCTGCATTTCATGGTTTCACATTTAGTTTACCCTAACTACGTGACATGTCCGCTACCATATTGAGCTGTGGGACAATTGGACTGTCCTGATTCCTGATTCCGGGTGCTCTTCCGAGTATCATCTGGTAAGAGGGCTTTGCCAGCTTACACAGGTTTGAACCAACAAAAAAAAAGCTGAAGATCTCAGAGCTAGGTGCCCGTCAGCACAAACCATGGATTCTAAGTGTTTGGCCCTCGCTGGGGGCTGGGCGAGACATGAGGGACACAACTCTTTGGTAGCCGGTCTGCCGGGGCATCCATCACGCACACAAAAGGAAAGGGTCAAGGAGCGAAACGTGACTTCCACGATTTGCAATGAGCGAAGTGCATCAAAGTTCCGAGATGTGGGCTGCAGTGCGGTTATCCCCTTCTCAGCAAAGGTGTTTCTGTTTAGGCGCGCTAGGGCCCTAGCGTCTCAGGCGCCTACGTCGATAGTACAGAGCGTGCGTTACAGTTAGAATCATGCGCATCCGCTGGGAATCTCGACAGGAAAGGTGGTATTGTGGGGGCTAGCAGGGACTAGAGCACCAGTTCAGCGTGCTCTGTGTGCTTTGGTGTGCTCTGAGTGTGGTGAAGTCTGTATTAAGACATTGAACCAACGTGGATCCAGGTGGCAATCTGTGACAGGTTCGCTGTTAGCACTTGGAAAGAATAGTAATCATCCAAACAAATCCCTGGTGTACAAGAGGCTTGTGTGACGCAAGCACAAGAAGCTGCGAACCTGCCAAATAATGAAAAGAAGGGCGTCGATCATGCGTAATGCCTAGGCAGAGCGCCGCTTCAAAGCGGGGAGGAGGGGAGTCTAAAACCAAATTACCACCGGTCAGGCGTTCAGTGTTGCCATAAAACAAGGGTACGGGGGTGATGGCATGGGAAGGGGCTGGGCAAGGTATTCCTCTCCAGTGCACGTCTGTCTCAAGGAGGATGTCTTGCTCTGACTTCCTCAGCATTCTGGCAATCCAGCTCACCCAGCAACTGTACAAATAAGTCATCGGAGGGGAGCCACGGGGACAGGATGCAGCACTTCCATAAAAGTAGATATGGCTCACCATCCTTTCACGACAGCCCCTCGCACATGGGGCTGCTACTGCGCAGCAGTGACCTTGATCTGCACCAGGGCTGCAACGTTGGCCAGTTGGGCCTGCACAAACGTGACTGCAGGTGCATGTGTCGCCTCAACCCATGCATTCCACTCTATTCGGGCCGCGTCCAGATCCTTCAGATTCCGCAGGAACACGTCAGCAGTCAACAGTGCCTGCTTGCTGCTGCCGCACTGCTGCAACAGCTGGTCAATCTTGGTGAGTGTGCTCTGCACTTGTTTCGCAATGCCCACGTCTGAAGCCTCAGGAAACTGTCCGGCCAAATACACCACATTGTTGTGGACAACAGCGCCTTCATGGTGCTGGATCTTGTTGCGTGGTTCTGAACAGCAGACAAGGAGGGAATCATCCGGGATGTGCCCAAACCTCCATCCCCACTGTTCGTCCTGGGGTTGGCAGACTTCCTATTTACTATCATAGAGCGGGAATGGGGGGAGGGGGGCTCACCATTTCCCCACGGGAGGTCGACTCCTCGGGTTTGGACACCAACTACCCCCTGCCCCCACTAACCATTGGCCAGAGGCCCCGTAGAGGGGTCTCGGAAGGGCTTTTTTGGGGTGGAGTGGGTTCGGGAGGGTCGCTTAGGGGTCCAAGTGGGGCAATTTGGGGCGGTGGGGGTACATGCCCCCAAGGCCACAGGCACCCCTTACCTACACTTGCCCCCCTCTAACCATACCATCACCCTAAACCTAGCCCTAACCTTTGCAGCGAGCTAGTTCGGCCATGCCATCCATGTTGATTAGGCTGAACAAGGCACCCAAATTTCGTTCATGGCTGCGTTTTGCCACATCATTGCTCTCCATTTTGGACCCCAGCACTAACTCTGAGCCTAGGGTCAAAGCGAGGGCTAGGGCTTGGGCTAGGGCCAGGGTTAGAGAATGCTTTCTGCGCGCCGCAGGGTTTGAGAAATGATTGATCCGGTGAAGCCTGCATGGCACTGAACTCTGCTTTTTCGGTGTTGCACCCACTGGCATGTTTGCGTCCTTGTTGATAGAAAGGCACCTATGGTCTTGTAGGCCACTGACGAGCCACATTTCTTTCTGCGCTTTGTGCTGATCGCGTCTTGTGCTCACGCACCGTAGCCCAGCATTCCTTCGGGGTTCAAAAATTTGTGCTTAGAAGGATTTGAACTAGGGTTAGCCGAAAAAGAATACTGGGTCGATGAGCCCACGCCGGCGATTGCCAGCCGGAATTCGAACCGATGACATTTGAGGCGTACAGCGAGTGTTCTACCACTCGATCGCCGATTACTCTGATGTATCTAGGGTGCCCCACTGTTTGTATGTTTGAAGATGTTGTCCACGACTGAAAAAAACCAAACTGTGTGTTTCTGCCTACCTATGTGCCTGCTTGCTTCCCCGACCGACTGCTTGCCTGACTACTTGCCCAACTATCCGCCTGCTTGCCCGACCGATTGCTCGATTGACTGCTTGCCTGACTACCTGCCTGCTTGCTTGACCAACTGCTTGACTAACTGCTTGCCTAACTGACTGACTGATTGGCTAACGGACCGCTTGCCTGCCTGCCTAACTGCCTAACTGACTGATTGGCTGACTATCGGCCTCTCTTTGAGGTGCCTTGCTGAAGGCTATAGAAGTTTTGTCCATTTTGCACCCCACACTATCCTTAAACCCAACCCTTACCCTAATGCCCACGCCAACCCTAAGTCTAGTCCTAATCCTACCCCTACCCGTAGCCCTCACCCCAACCCTAACCCTAGCCCGAACCCTAAGAGATGGCTTTTCCTGCGGCGCGCAGTTTGGGAAAGCTGCCTAATTTGTCGAGCTTTTTAGATTCCACCTTGTTGTGCTCCCCGGGGGGGGCATGGGGCCCGGTTTTACCATATAGTATGGCCCTTTTATGTAGCCATATTGATCTCTCCCTACCATGGGGACCTCAAGAAGGCACGGGTTATGTTACGGGGTGTCAACCCGGGGGCAGGGGTTAGGTAGCCACTATGCCCACATGTGGGCCATTTCTGATTTTGTCCCCGTGCTGAGCAATGGGAGCCATTGATTTCTCCCCAGTAGCGAGGGACACTTGTTAAATGCAATCGTTAGCCTGCGGACAAGGGGCCCGTGGCACGGGCCACCGCCACCCTTAGGCTCTTCTATGACGTCATGCTCCGCCGACTATGTGTCTTCGGATATCAACTACTCGCCAAACGAGATCGTTGTGAGTGATTAATTCAGCATAGTTGGCGTGAAATCGAAACGCGAAACGACTCGAAACCGCGAAATGTCGCGATTCGGAAGCGAAACAACTACGTCACATAAATGGGCACCCTTGATGGAGCGATGGTGCCAAAAGATCAACGTGTGCTATTTCTCAGTTATCTGGTTTGTTTCCGGAACAGTCTGCAATAAAACGGGATACTGAGTTCACATAAAATCGGAAACGTTGTTGACCCCTCCCCCCGGGGCCGAGGCCCCAAACGGATTGATGTCGACGGATCCAGCAAAGGGGTAAGGGAGGAAAGGATGGGGAAATCATGGCACAAGTCGGCGCAAAAATTGTGGCAAGGTCCAGCATGAGGCATGTGCCACGAGGCATATGCCTTCTTTGACCAAACGGCCTGGCCCTGTAATCTGAAAAATAGCATACCTTGTGTGCACAGTAAAATATATGTGGCGTGGCAGCACCAACTCAGTGTGCTGTCAACTTCCCAGGGTGTCCTGCTGATAACGCGTGGTACTGCGGAGTGCAGCGCGCGCAAAACAGTGCTTCTTGTATATCCTGAGAGGACCGCCAGCTGAGCCCAAGACGTGAGACTGAGGAGGCACCCGAGCCATGTGTGCAAGAAAGGATGCACATTTAAACCGCACTAACGATGACGCTAGATAAATGTTTGTGGGCATGTGTCGTGGGTGTTTGCAATGTGACAGTGCATTTGAGATGCCAGTCGGAAGTCAAGCCCGATGGTTGTGCATAAATCAGTGGTGGGTGTTCCTCCCGGAGGTGTGTGGCAAGGCCCATGGCGGTCAAATTGGTTGTCATGCAGGTGCTTTCACAAACACGGTCGTCGACCGTCATGCAGTCGCACAACACAGGGAGGGTCCAGACCTCAGAGAGGGTGCTGCACACCTGCTGCATCTCGGATTTGGCTGTGGGGCCTTGGGCCCCCACGACGATGTTATCCCAAAACTGAGCTAGTGACAGGGTATTACCACGTGGTGTGGACCACAGCGGGTGGCCTCGGGGGGAGAAAGACAGATGTCCGAGTTTTCGCATCAGGTCAACCCGTGTCTTGGCCCCCCAATACCGACCGCAAATGAGCGCTCTGGGCGCTAAACGGGCAACCCATCGGAATGGCTCCTGTGCGTGACCAAATTTGACGTGATGCTTGCGTGTATGTTTCCGTGAGGAGTGAGAAGTACACCAGGTTCTCAAGATCACTGTGGGGGATGTACTGAAAACGACTCGAAGTCCCCTTCCCTGCCCGATCAAGTTTTTTATTGTCACGATGAATGGACCAGACCAGTACTGGCGTTTCAGCGGTGTCGGGCGGGCAACCATTTCACTGATGCATTCGGGTCTGACATGATAGAGGCTGGTGTGACATTGTTGAATTGTCCAGAATAGTCACATTCCCCAATCACCTGGCAGCCCCGTTCAGGTAGACTGTGAAACTAGGGGTGTAGGTCGGATATTTTCAGGACTAAAAAAGATGCACGGATTTCCTTCGTAAGTAGGCGGAGCAGGAGTGAGAAGGCGCGTGCCGCTGCTCGGAGGAAGAAACGTTGTAGTGGCGGTTCAACAATGGCTGCTGTAGGTCGCCATAAAATACAACCCTGTGTCAGAATTTTGGCCTTGCCCAGGAGGTATGAAAGGCGAAGGGAGTGCGCTGTGTTGATAGGCCATTTGTTCTTGCGGATGATGTCACGGAGGACTGATTGGATGTTTTGGTTCCCGGACAGGGGTCGGGGGTCATATTGTTCGGACAACAAGAATGCCGTCGTCTCATCCCATACCCATTGGCAGCAAAACGCGAAAAGCATCGTGCTGCCTTGTCTGCAACTCGGACACAGGTCATGGAGCTTAGACCGCGTGCTAAATTCTGTACCCGGTGCCGCAAAAGCGGTTGCCTGTCCCAGTCCTCACGTGGCAGTAACTTGGCGATAGACGTGGGTGTGTACGTGTGTTGTATGTGTAGTGTGCACGCCAGTTGAGCCCGGCTGTTTACCGCTTGTGTGCGTGACCGTGAGCCTGAGCACGGCAGTGGATCCGTGGCTCGCAAAGCGGCCCCTTGGTGTTCGATGCGCACAGGGAGAAGGGCATAGTGGCCATCAATGTTGACAACTGTGCCACACTGTTGGCACTGATTGAGTGTGTGGGCAGTGCAGAGGCACTCAGGGCGCCCTGTCTGCTTTACATGCTTGTTCGCTAAGCGTTCAAAGGCGCGTCTTACATTAAGTGGTGAGGAAGAGACAACACGGATGCGGGCGAGCCATGCTTGACGTTCCCAGGAGGAGCGCTGTGTGTGTCGGACCATTTTATTGATAATGGTCTGAATATAGGATCGCCGCTGTGGTGTAATGTATGGGACAGTTATGTTCGCGGGACGGCACAGTGGTATGTTGAGACGGTTTGCAATGCGTTCAATGTCTTTGTTAAGTATGGCTGCCTGTGTGTAGTCCCGGTTGATGCGTGCGACGTGTGCCTAGCGTAATGTGGTCTGTAGCTGTTTTGTGTGCTGTGCAGCTGGGGAGGCTCCTGTACCGGACGGCAGGGTAGCGGCTTTGTCGTTGATGGCCCATTTTCGTGTGGTATGCCACCAGTGACGTTCACGGTAGCAAGCGAGGTCATGGTTGTCAATCAGTTCCACAGGAATTAGCTGCCAGTGCAATTCGGTAGTATTACGCAATAGGTCATGGAAGGAGGACACTTCTGAACCTGCATGCGTGGTGGCGACATGTTTACGTAACCGCTGTGTTGTGGCCAGCGTGGTTTTGCCCGCATAGCAGGTCAGGAGGTATGTGTGCACAGCGATGTAAATGAGTATAGTTGCAGGAGTCACTGATGTGTGCCATTCGTGCGTGCACGATGTGGCACGGAGCATACGGATGATTGGGTGTGTGTCGTAAGGCAAGTGTGCGACGCGCGCTTGGAGGAGTTCAGCCCAGCGTCCTAGATCTTTGGTATCAAATGCCTGATGCATGCCCCTTGTGTATGTTTTATATAGCAATTCTCGGTGCCAGTGTGGCTGCCACAGGGCGGAAAAGCTGTGCTGATGATGTTTGAAATAGCAGTGCAGGCGCAGGCGCTGTAATGAAGACAGACATGAGAGTGTGTCGGGAAATGCATAAAGGAACCACTGCTGTCCTTGGAAATTTGCGTACGCTAGTGGAGCACGGTGTGGTGGAAGTAGAGGTTGTTCACGAAAAACCCAATGACGTGACGTGACTGAATGTTTATACTTTTCTGGGCATCGGGTGTGCACAACACAATGTGTGAGGTGGGAGAGAGCGTTGCGTTCCAGGTGGACCACGGTTGTAGTGGCGTGTGGTAGGGATCGCGGGCCAAGCATGCCACGCTGGTCCATACGTTGATGGCATTCAAATCAGTGCAGACAAATTGGATAACGTGTGTGGGCGGGCATGGGGTGGTGGGTAGTGTGCATGCACGAACATTCTAGTACAACAGTATGTGTTGTGTGTAGTGTTGCCGGGCAATGCTTTGGAGTGTCAGCGGGTGTGTAAGTAGGGGGAGGAGGGGGTGTAAGTGTTGTGCTGCAAAAGCAAAAGGTTTGATTTGGAAGGGCTCCATGTGGAAACTTGTCCGTAGCCATGTGGAAACTTGTCTGTAGCCACGATGAGGGTCCCGCTGGCATATCCAGTGGCACATAATCGTATGTGCTCTGGAAAGGATGGAGCTGGTCGCACTGCAGATCTGCTCCGCCAGGGCGAGTTTCTGGTGTACTACCGCCATGTCGTGCAAGATTTCGATTGTGGACGGTTCTTCCCAAGGTCGTTTAAAGACGAGGATGCCAGTGTGACTCTACCCTTCGGTGCGGTCCAAATATCAGCGGTGGGACGCAGGCACCTCGCAGCAGGGTCCGAAGACCAGAGTGGAGTTGTCGCGTGGTGGTATTCGAGGTCGAGAGACAGTCCAACGTTGTCTTCATTTCTTCGGTACCGTGTGCTGCCATCCACTGTTGCAGTCGCAACATGTTGTGGTCGCCCCACTCTGCGAGCAACGCCTCCAGCAGGTCCTTGTGCCAGGTTTTTGGAGCTTGTTCCAGTGCCAGCGGATCCAGGTCAACCCACCAACGTCGTGAAGCACTGCCACTCCCCGATGTACGTTTGGGTGCTGGTGTTGTGGGAGGGCCTGACCTCTTGTCTGTTGTGCGTTTACCCGTAGAGCGCGCCGGGGACATAAGAATGTCATCTCCAGGACCTCCAAGGAGTTCAGGGCTGTAGTCGACATGTACCGTTTGCCTGGTGTCTGCGGGTTTCGTTCCATCAAGATCCTTTTGCAACAGTTCATCGAAGCGGTGTTTTACGGGTTGCCATTCCTCATCCAAGAAATGCTGGAATTGGCGTTTGAGAGGGATCCATTTGGTATCAAGGAATTGCTGGAAATTGGTGCACATCTTGTCAGATGCTGCCAGTTGTGGTTCTGCTGTCTTTTGGAACGTCATGAGTTTGTTCACCTTGGTGTGCAGTTCCGCAAGATCATTTTTACATTTGTCAATTACCTTATGGGATGCCTGGAGAGCTTTCACGTCGCTTTGCAATTGTTTGATGGCGGCGCCTTGGTCATCCTGGTCCGATGCGATGGTGGAAAGGCGCTGTCCTTGTTCGTTTTGTACATGTGGTACTCGCCGGAGGCATTCATTCATGTCATGACCAAATAGTCCGCAGTACAGGCAGCCGCGTGCTGTGAGGTCCTCTGGGTCCGGGAAATGAATAGGCGGGTCGCGTGTTTGACACTTCACTGTTGCATGATCGCTGGATCCGCAGCGGAGGCACCATAAGTGGTCCGTAGCAGGTGCCGGGGCGGCATTCCCGACTTTGGTTTCATACATCGGGCAGGCCTTGATCCAGTGGTCAGTCTCCCCGCAGATCAAGCATGCACCCCGTGAACCCCCCCCCTCCCCCCCCCCAACAGCCCCTCCTAAAATGTGACATTCAGTTTCAAGGGGAAAGAGGCCTCAAAATCAAAAAATCCATTGGGGGATCGTTTTGTCAGGCAAAATAATGATTTTACAAGGGGTTAGACATCCAATATCATGCTTTGGGGTATGCTATGCAAACAACCCCCCCAAAAAGGGTGGGGGGTGTATGGGTCCACGCCTGCGCTTGATCTGACAACCTCTCTTCGAGGTGATTTCCTTCAGGCGCCTTTGGTGCCCATGGAGCGTGGGGTGCCTTCAGCGCCCATGGACTCCTGAGGCCGGCACGTTTGGGAACCAAATGTTGGCCAGAGGCCCCTTGGGGGGCAGGGGTCCTAGGACCCGCGCCGTCCCCCCCCAAACCCGGGCAATTCCCCACCGCCCAAAGAGGGGCTCAGATGACCAGACCCTAAATCCCAACATCACCACAAATCAAAGATTCAGAAAAATTGAAATTGTATTTGTTGAATTGGTGCAACATGGGCACAGGTGTGGGGTTGGGGGTGCTGACTGGGTGGGGATGCAGTTTATGATGCTGACTTGCCCTCAACCTAAAAGAGGCTGAAGGCCTCCTCAGGGATGGGAGGGAGGTTGTCACAGTCACTCAGTGAGTGTGCTGCTTCATAATTCTGGATGTACGCACTGGTTTGGCTTTTCAAGAGGAAATTGATTGCCTTGCACTCTATGGTACCCTTGGCCACCTTTGACAAAATTTACCATCTCCTCCTCCAGCCCCAATGCTTGCAAAATTGCTTGTCAATTGAACTGGTTTTGCGGGCTCCATTGAGCGCCCCCCCCAACCCCCGCCCCCCTCCTCCCGCGCAGGAGATTGACAATCCGGACTTTCCAAGACGATCCATCCAAACCATCACCACGCACTGCTCCCTAACAAAGTTAGACGACAGGAAGACACTTCCTCATGGCCCATGCTTCCCATACCACTGTGTACTTCTGTGGCTTGAAGGAGTTGCAATGCAGCCAACACCTCGCTCGCCTCTCTTCGCCATACTCTCCATTCAATTTACCTCCATACCTTCAGCATTTCAGGTCCTTTTTGCCTTTAGTGGTGAGAAGAAGAGAAATGCCATATCTTTCATTAGCTTGCACAATCCGTTTCCTTCGGAAACGCCTTGTGGCTTAGGAAGGGTGTGCAATGGGATTTGCATGACATTTTCTGCCCATTTGCATGAGCAAGTTTCATTGGCTATCTTGCTGTTTAACCTTTGCCTTGCCTTTGCACTCCATTGCACGCATGCTGTTGGCAAGCAGCAGGTTGTGCCTGACCTGCTTAATGTTACTCGCAAGGGTTGTTCGTAATTGGAACGCACCGGTCACACCCCATTTCGGGACACGCTCTTGTATCCAAAAGTGATGGATGCACCTGCCATCGACTGGACCCGGCCACCCTGCAGTGTAGAGGCATTAATGAACAATCTGCACTGTTGGTGCCCGGCTGCATACCTTTGGAAGGCAAGGTCGCTGCTGCAACCTTCGGCTTCTTTGCTTTTGGCAACACATCTTCATCAACTGAGAGGGACGTAGATTCTCTACCCTGCTGACCAAACTATGCTGACTTGCTGGCCAACAGCTGTCGAGAACCACCTGGCGCTCATACGGAGGAACCGTACCTCCATATGCCGCAACAAATACCAACAGTACATGCAGCCATCAACACAGTAACTGTTGGGGATGGGCACAGCGGTGGGCATGGGTGGGGCATTCCTGTCAAATACCTTTCCTCAAAGGGGCCCACAGGCAACTCCAAAAATGGTGGTTACAAATGTAGCAACTGATCTACTGTGGGCCGTCAATGTGGTTTGCTGGAATGGTGAAATGCAGACGAAAGAGCATGTGGTACGGGGCACACAGACAAACCTGTTACTCTTCTGCAGAAACAGTAGATACCAACACACCATGCAACAGGCTACACTCCTGTCCCAGAGCCCTTCCATCAACATGCAACGGGGACAGGTTCATCGTGTCAGAGGACAGCACGCTGACCCAAGCCAACATTCGTGATCAAAGAATTGACACACAACCTTGGGCATGGGGTGGAGGAGCGATCAAACAGAAACAAAATCAATTGGGGAAAAAATAAATGCCAACAGCCCTGTGGCAAGGTGACAAATGAATGCAATCACTTGTAACCACCAATCACTGCGCCAAACTGCAACTTGGGGGTTTCAGGCCTTTTCAAAAATCGGAATGGTGCTGCATTTCATCGACGCTTAGGCACTCAACCCCTAGCTGTCTGTTATGGCACTTCTTGAGGTAATGATGACAAAATCCATCAACCACCAATGGTGGTATACTGGACAACACAGGGCAGTGAGGCGCACCTGTCACACAGGCAGTGGATGCGAGCAAACTCCAGCACCCTGCCCACATTCCTCTGCACTACCACCCATCCGCACCACTCGAAGAGGGCGGGAGCACGGGGGGGGCGACCCCTCGGTTCTGGACGCCAACTACCCCCCCAACTAACTGTTGGCCGGAGGCCCCTTGGGGGGGGGGGGGGGGGGGGGGGCATGGGAGGGGGGGTTCAAGGAGGGGCGACGGGGGAGGGGTCTAGGAGGGGCGACAGGGGGGGCCCCAGGAGGGTCGGTTGGGGGGGGGGGATCCAGGTGGGGCAATATGGGGTGTTCGGGGGGGGGGGGGCACAGGCCCCCCTTACCTCCCCTTGCCCTCCCTCTAACCATACCATCACCATAAACCTAACCCTAACCTTTGCAGCCAGCTAGTTTGGCCATGCCAGCCATGTTGATTGGGCTGAACAAGATGCCTCAAATTTCGTTCATGGCTGCTTTTGCCATATCATTGCTCTCCCGTTTGGACCCCAACACTCACTCTGACCCTAGCCTAGGGTGAGAGCCAGGGCTAGGATTAGGGCTAGGGTCACCGAGCTGGTGGAACCAGTCTTGGTTTTATAACCCTTTTTAGTGTCTAGGGTGGACCTACCAGGTTTAGCAGCAGCAGCAAGCAAGCAGCAGCAGCAAGCAAGCAAGCAGCACGCGCGAAATGGGTAAAAATCAGATTTCCGTCGTGGTGCTTCAGATTCGGGTGAAGTTTTGGTGGATGATACCTATGGGTGTGAAGTACAATCACACAAAGTTTGAGCAAGAAACTCAACGGTGGCGGCCGGGAACGGGATTCGCAAGTGGCGGACCTCAGTTTCAGAAACTGCAGTTTAGGGCCAAAAACAGCCATTTTTGGGCCAAAAATGCCCTGGAACACATTCAAAACGGCCAAACGAAGGGAAACGGTGGGTACACTCAACGTGCGGCTTGACTTCCCCGTGTCAACGAGCTCTTTGCGGCCCTCTAACTCCATGATATGCCGCGGAAGCGGCCCAAAAAGGCCCCCAGAAGCTCCAACTGCCGACAGCCACAAACCAAGAATAGGCCATATCTTTGGCTACATGGCTCAAAATGCGATTCCGAGGGCACCTACTCCACCCGCAACCCCCCACTTTTTGTGGTTTCCACCCCTCAGAATTGCCCAAATAGACGCCTAGACCCCAATAACTAGGCCCACTAGGCTGTGGCAAGCTGCAAGCTCAAGCCCAAACAGGTGGGTACCCAAATGGGTCAACAGGGTCCGAAAGGGGTAAAAATATGACTTTCCGCAAAAATGATCCTAGACCATGTGCGACGCTAAAACAAGTGTTTTTGGACTGTTTTGAGCTTGTGGTGGCCCATTTGGGTCCTCCAAAAATCCCAAAATGCCTTGAAAATGGGCTGTTTTGGGACCAAAAATGGGTCTGAAATGGGTCAAAAACACATTTTTCCAAAACTCATCGTAGACCATTTGGGGTGCACAAAAGGGTGAAATGAGCCCATTTTGAGCCCATTTTGGGGCATTTTGGCCCCTCAGAAGTCCAAAAAGCCTTGAAAGTGGGCCTCGTGGTGATGGGGTTCAGGTGCATTTCACTTTGTCAAGAGCCATCAATGTGTGAATCATTCTTGATGTCCCTCACCATTCATATCTAATGTTCCCTCCCCCACCAGCTCGGTCCCAATATTCAGTCTTGATTAGGGTCACCGAGCTGGTGGAACCAGTCTTGGTTTTATAACCCTTTTTAGTGTCCAGGGTGGACCTACCAGGTTTAGCAGCAGCAGCAAGCAAGCAAGCAGCAGCACACGCGAAATGGATAAAAATCAGACCTCCGTCATGGTGCTTTGGATTCGGGTGAAATTTTGGTGGATGATACCTATGGGTGTGAAGTACAATCACACAAATTTTGAGCAAGAAACTCAACGGTGGCGGCTGGGACCGGGATTCGCAAGTGGCGGACCTCAGTTTCAGAAACTGCAGTTTAGGGCCAAAAACAGCCATTTTTGGGCGAAAAAAGCCCTAAAACACATTCAAAACGGCCAAACGAAGGGAAACGGTGGGTACACTCAACGTGCGGCTTGACTTCCCCGTGTCAACGAGCTCTTTGCGGCCCTCTAACTCCATGATATTTCCCGGAAACGGCCCAAAAAGGCCCCTAGAAGCTCCAAATGCCGACAGCCACAAACCAAGAATAGGCCATATCTTTGGCTACATGGCTCAAAATGCGATTCCAAGGGCATCTACTCCACCCGCAACCCCCCACTTTTTGTGGTTTCCACCCCTCAGAATTGTCCCAACGGACGCCTAGACCCCAATACCTAGGCCCACTAGGCTGCGGCAAGCTGCAAGCTCAAGCCCAAACAGGTGGGTGCCCAAATGGGTCAACAGGGTCTAGTAGGGGCAAAAAGATGACTTTTCTCAAAAATGATCATAGACCATGTGCGACGCTAAAAACAAGTGTTTTTGGACCGTTTTGAGCTTGTGGTGGCCCATTTTGGTCCTCCGAAAATCCCAAAATGCCTTGAAAATGGGCTGTTTTGGGACCAAAAATGGGTCAAAAATGGGTCAAAAACGCATTTTTCCAAATCATCCTAGACCATTTGGGGTGCACAAACGGGTGAAATGAGCCCATTTTGAGCCCATTTTGGGGCATTTTGGCCCCTCAGAAGTCCAAAAAGCCTTGAAAGTGGGCCTCATGGTGATGGGGTTCACTTGCACGCTAATTTCACTTTGTCAAGAGCCATCAATGTGTGAATCATTCTTGATGTCCCTCACCGGTCATAGCTGATGTTCCCTCCCCCACCAGCTCGGTCCCAATATTCAGTCTTGATTAGGGTTACGTGTAGGGATAGGAGTAGGCTGAGGGCTGGGGGTGGGCGTTAGAGTCAAGGTTGGATTTAAGGCTAGTGTTGGGGTGCAAATTGGACAAAATTTTCCTTAGGGCACCTTTGGTGTTCATGGAGCATCGGGCGCCTTAGGCTCCCATGGACGCCTGAGGGCAACACCGTTGGCAACTAACTGTTGGCCGAAGGCCCCTGGGGGGGGGGCAGGGGTAGTTGGCGTCCTAGGACCCGCGGAGTCGCCCCCCCCCTGGGCGGGAGGGGGGGGGGGGGGGAAGGAGGTATGGCCAGACGCACATGCTCCCAGTCCCAGTCTCAAGCGGCCTGCGGGTGGGTTCCGGTCCGCACCACTCGGGCCTTGCCCCAGCACCATCCCCCACAACATCATACCAGCAGCTGCGATTGGGCCCTGAGGTGGCCCTGGTTCAGCTCTCTTCTTTGCCCTCCGCCCATCACCTGATGGCGAGAAACATTGCACCCGAGAACAAGCCCTGTGGCGTGTGGCATGCGTTACAAGACGAATGTTGGGGGACGTTGGGCCCTTCCCGTGGGGAGCAGGCGTCGAGGCCGTATTACTTCGCACCTCCTTGGGCAAGGCCCGTGCCCCAGGGTGGGCGGCAGACACTGTGCAACGCCGGCGCGGTCCCGGGGTCGCGTGCTGTCCCAACCCACCGCACGCGCCCCATCGCGGGGGCTGTGTCCCCAGTCCCAGGAGGCAATTAGGTGGGCATATCCCATGCCTCATCCCTCCACAATATGGAGCCAGCTACCTGGTTTGTCTTTCTGCCCTTGCCTTGCGGACCCTCTGCGTAGTCTCCCTGGGGGCGCTGTGCCCTCGCATTGCACTGGCCCCTCCTTGCCTCCCTCCTTGGTCACTAGGAGGGGGG
Organism: Eutreptiella sp. 'Long Island Sound 2002'; assembly: GCA_964036045.1. Lineage (NCBI taxonomy): Eukaryota > Euglenozoa > Euglenophyceae > Eutreptiales > Eutreptiaceae > Eutreptiella > Eutreptiella sp. 'Long Island Sound 2002'. The sequence goes on from OZ038381.1 coordinate 176,169,623, forward strand.
TGCATGCATCTGGGGAGGGGTGGGGTGGGGGTCCAGGTCGCTGTCTCTTTGATGGCTGACAATCGGCAGTTGGCCATTAGATGTCAGCAGCGCCCGAACTTTCTTGAAGCCAAGAAAGGGAAAAGAAAATATGACAATTTTACCTCGCATTCCAGCTTGCATCGAACTACTGCAATACGGGCACAATGTTTTCCCTCAATCCGCACAAATGGGCGAGTGTAGCCACACAACAGCCCTGACAACGTTCGGGTCCCCACAGGTTCGCATGTGGATAGATTATCACCAGATGATGACCCAAACCTGGCGCAATGCCGTCCCAGTAAGGGCATAGGGGACCCCAAAGGCACCATATTTCAGCCAAACCATGTCAGCCTGAAAATGGCTGAGTCCTCACCAATGGGGCCCGTCAACTCAGGCTCCCATCAGCCAAGGTCCGACGCGGAGGTCGTGTCGGGGTCAAAATCCTTTTTTGTGCTTTTCATCCATTTTTGAATTCTCCACAAAATTCTCAGTATTTTGAGTGTAGACACATAGGGTCGAACAAAAAATTTCCCCCTGCTGTATGCCTAAAACAAAATCTCCGGCGCCCACAAAACCCATTGTTCCGTACAACCATTTTGGGGTCTGTAGAGGGGGGGGGGGGTCCCCCCCCTTTGGGGTCGGGTCCTGACCAGGAGCACCCCCTGTGGTAGCACTTCACAAGGACCGATTTGCAAAGGAGCCTGGATGCACCTCAGGTGAGCCCCAACCTCAGCTCCCAGGACCCTAGATGCCACAGGAAAAAACAAGGAGAAACCCTTTCCTTGATCAAAGAAAAGGAATAATTTTCAATCCACTGGTGTTGGGCAGAGGGGCGGTGGCTCCCGGGGCCAATGTGGGCGTGTTTACTGTTGCAACATATTGTCTTTTCGTTTCTTGTGTTCGGTGCTTCGTATCTGTATCATGGTGCACGACTAATGACAGGGGTTGACAGAAAGGGGGATCCAAAAAGGCTGGAGACACACACCAGGTGCAGGCTTTGCTGGCGACTGCACTGACTCTGGTTTCACATCCGCTGTCTTCGATGCCATAGCACCACCTGATAACAAGTGCACCACATTGCAGATCAATACTGCCTTCAAAAAAAGTCCTCTCAACTGCGACGACCTAAAACAGCAGTTTCTCAGCAGCACTGAGCACAAATAGCCTTAAAGCCCAGCCACAGCTGAGCCAACCTGCTTGGGGGTGCACTATGCACAAGGATGCCCCGCAACAGCCCAAACAGGGGGGCGCCGTGAAATGTTATTATTGTTTCTCCACCTGAAGGGGGCCCAGTCAAAGCTGGAGCCCCGTCAGGTACCGAATCAGCATGGGTCCAGAGAATTCTGGATCCATGCATCCATAATGAACCCGACTGGGAATCTATTTCCCAGTGTGCATCGACCCCATCATCCGATGAAGGGTCATTAGGCCCGGACTTGCCTCCGGATGAATTCATGGGCCGATTCGGCTATTTGAGGACCCAGGATGGGTGTGAGATGGTTGAGATTCCACACATGGCTGAATCTGCAGCGGAAACTCTCACTCACCCCAGTCCTGAGGTCCCAGATTCTGTTGGCTGTACAATCCATGAGTTGTCAGCCCCTGAGGACGGCATGGATTTGCGCTCAGGTGACAAAAAAAAGCACAAAAAGACGATAAAAAAACGCACAGGTTGGCACACACCACGCCTGCTTGACAGTGGAACGCCCTTTCTGCGGAAACCGGAAAGTTGTTCGGCGCTGGCGCCGTAAAAACATGCGCCGCAAATTGAAAAAAGAGGGGTAACAACTACTCAAATTGTACACAAAAAAGGGCTGCTTGAGGCGCCCAAAACCTTGCTTCACGCACAGCACTACCGGGACACCTGAGCACAGTGCACCCCAAGACTTCGTGATATTCACTAACCAGTAGCCGGTTGGGAGAATACACCACACAGCATCGTAGCACGGAAGTGCTGTCCCTCACCACATTAACTAGCATTGTGCAATTCTTGCTACAATCTGCCATGCCCCTCCATGCTCAGACGTCACCAGAAACCACATCAGCTACGGCATGCATCGTGCTTCCCCCCGGCAAGAAATGTTTGGGGACACCGCGGGGATTGCGACAACGCGTTGCTAACCCGCCACACCACAAAACATACCACGAGATTCAGCGGATGCGGATGCCGGTGCTGCAGCGGACTTATCCATCGGTTGCTTAGGTGGTAGGCCCCGATCTGAAACATCAGGTATGACCCGCACATCGGTCACACAAGCATCCCAACCGCTGGCCACAGCACGCTAACAATAGCCCATCCTGTGCCCTTGTAATACCCCACGCCCTGGGAGGCCCACACCTGACACATGCCAGCGTCTGCTGGCAAGCAACCAACAATGGCCAACCGCCGTCGGTCACCCGAAACCTGTCGTCGGTTGACTGTCAGCTGCTGTTCATTGACCGTCCACGACCCTCAACGAACCTCCAATTGCCATTCACAGAACACCAACTGCCATCAGTCAAGTGCCAACCAGGGGGGTCTTCAGCATTCAGTGTGCTGATGCTTACACTTCCGTTGCAACTTTGTGCGAGACCCAACTCATCAATGCCTCAATTTTTTGTGTGTATCATGAAGGGCAAATGATGACTTCCTAGAATCCTGTCGTTCCCCCCCCACCCCCTTGCCTCCTCTCTGGTACCTACCGAACGGGGCGGGGACTGCTGGAACTGACACGGGACCCGCCATCCACCCCGCTCACTGTGGGCTGAAGATGAAGGCCACCCGAGGATTGAAGAGGCAATTGGAAGAGGATGGGGATGGGGGAGGGGGGGGGGGGGGGGTCAGCCATTGTGGCAGGGGAACAAGATGGAAAAAAGTCCTGACTCAGGGCTGGTGCCTTGGTTTCTGCCCAAATTGTGGAGTCGACTTCAACATTTGCGGTCCACCCACAACCATGAGGCCAAAACGTGACCAGTGGTGACCAGGTATGGACACCACAAGTTGGGGAGGTAGGCTCTACAAACCGTCAAAAAAGAGCCAAAAAATCAACACCGGGGGGGGGGGGTTCTCAGAAATCGAACAACAGCCCCACCAGAAACTAAAACGGTGGAGCGGGTGGGGGGGGGGGGGGGATTGAGGATGTTTTTTATCGTGCCGGGGGATCGTCGGCACCATGGGTGGCAAAGACAGAGTGGCATACACACTTGAGAGTCTGACGCAGCAACACATGGGGCCTGTCTCATCGTTTTCCCGTTTCAATTGACCAGCTGAAACAAACAGTGGGAAAATGGGTGGAGACCATCCGGGCCCCTATGGCTGTCACTGCAGGGAAATGCACAGCATCCACACCTTTTGCATCGGCTGCCGGCCGAAACCCAAATACTGACACTCTCCGGTACCAGTCCCCTCCAAATGAGATCCAACAGCAGTTGCAAATCGTCTTGTCGCGCGCTGTGGAATGGAAGAAGCCTTGGCCCTGTGAGCAACTCTCCCCTTCTCTTAAACCCCCCCACATCTCATACCCCCCATTGCGCCCTCAAATCCGCCCATGAGCAGCCCCTGTGCCGTACCCAACAGCAAAGAGTTACCGGTCATTGCCCCACCGGGTTCAACCCCCGAAGCCTGTTTGTCTCGAATGACTCCAAAGGCCTGACACACCAGGTCAAACAGCACGCAGGAAATGGAACAGCACCAAAGAAATTGGCCATGTGTCTCCCGCGATCATCCACCAGACACACGCCCGCTGCGGGGTATACCTTGGAGAGCCGCAAACCAAGCTGCAGTTTCTTCCACAACACTCGCTGCTGAAAGTCCCTATCTGCTGACAGCCGTCGCAGACAACGCCACTGCCGCCATACCAACTTTCCTGCCTTGCCTCGTACTGTCGCTTGCCCCAAACCCTCAGAAGCACAGTCTGTGTCGGCAGAAACTTGCCCCCCATGGCTCTTGTAGGTCCGACCGCTTATCGCAAGAAGGATGCCGCCAACCTCACAACAAACCCCATTCCCTTGTGCCGAACTGGTCCCAAGTTGAAGAACCGTAAAAAAATCGGCATCCAGCACTACGCTGCCCCCGCTCATGCCCTAAACTGTTGGATTACCTGTGAATCGGAGCTTCGAGGCTCTAACAGACTGAGCCCAAAAGACGCAGTGCACCCGGTGTACCGGCGGGGCCAGCGCATATTACTCCTCTGACTAACCATTTGGCTTGCTAAGTCCCGGGGTGCATAACCCTGCCTTAGGGGGTCCCCTAAAGTGATGAGGCAAATGGCTAAATAACGTATTCCCAAAGGTGGGACCAAGAAATGCTGCGACAACCAATACAGTGTGGTCGAAGATGGGATTTATGTCCTAGAACGCCCTTAAAAGCACCAGCCCATCCTTGCCAACCTCTTCATTGTCCATGATGTTTTTCAAAGTGTGCCCTCCACCAGCCTACGCAACGCTCTTTTGCACACTGCACCCTCTGCACCTTCCCTTGCAGCCACTGCCACTGGCACGCTAGGACCTTCGCCATGACGGTGCCTACATCCACGCCCATGCCCATGTGCACTCTCACGGATCCAACAGGTGCATGCTGATTCCCACGCCCAAGCGCGCACTACTGTGCCCATGCCCTTAGTCTGCTATTCCCGCTGTCGGCCAAGCCCCACAAACCCCTTGGGCCCCAAGCCACACGAACCAACCTCCCATAAGGATAAACTCACTGTGGTTGTCCATCAGGAGCTCAAGAGGGGCATACCAGCTGACTTGCAACTCACCTCTCTGGCACTGCAGACAGTGCCGAACTTCTGGAAATCCGTCGAATAAACCTTGGTGCCAAACGCGTACGGCAGCTGTTTCAGCCCATCCCGCAAGAAATGCGTGTTCTTGATCTGGTTGGATGACAGAGTCTCGTCCTTACTTTCCCCAGTGTATCGGACAATGTATCCTGACCTACAGAGGTGGGCAGGAGAAACAAACAGACGGTCGGTTGACCCAACCACAGCAGAATTGTCCGCTACGCAATGCTGGTGGAGAAAGTTACATCTCGTGGGTACAGAATTCTGGGCTGACGAGTGCAGGCAGTGTGTGGGACATTGGCCCTCCTCCAGGTGCAGGGACCTGCACACAATGATCAGAAACCTTGACATTGCACTGTGTGGAGCTGGTGAAGGGCAAGGCCGGGGCTGGCTTGCCCAACGGCAGTGCTAGTCTATTCTCTGTGGCCCCAGACCTTGGGAAGAGAGGGTGGGTTGGGGGGATAGAGGGTGCCGGAAGGCAGGCATGGAGTCACCCGGCATGTGCACCAACCAAACAGTTACATGGCCTGAGACAGGCTCAGAAAACAACACATCAAAGTAGGTCACAAACCCTGTTTCATAGTCTTTGACCTTAATGGGCTGCCAGACCCGCTGATTGTTCTTAAACAGCGCAGCAGTGAACGTGGATCCCTGTGACAGTACCACGGGTGGTGCACATGGTGCACTATCCTTCATCAAGGCCTCGAAAACGATTCTTGGCTTGGACATTGGTCTGCATTGTGTACAGACATGGGGACAGGGGACAAATGTGAGCCACAGGGCAGGCCAGAATGAACTGGAAAATTCAACTCTGCTTCATCTGAATCTCTACACCTACTGCCCGGAGCACATGCGGTGTGACAGTTTGGAGGGACCCGTTGGGCTGGGGAACAGAACAAAGTAATTTGGAAAATACCACGCATCTGGCGTGTATGTGTGAGGGAACCATCACATTAAAAGGGATTGTGCCTTTCCAGGTTCAGTACAGTCTTGTGCCAGGAGGAATCGGTCAGAGTTGGGGAGCTGCTGCAAATGACTCCCATCTCCTCCCGGTACCCTCTGGTGTCGTCCAGGAACGGGTGTCCCAAGTGGCAAACCTAGTTTCAAAATATGCCAAAACTGGCCAAAAAATGCCCTGTTTGGCTCAATCATGTTCGGTAGCAAGATACCGGATGCCCCCCGCCCAGGCCATTCCAACCAATGTCCATCAAGTTCAATCAGAAAGCACAAACACATAAACTGCTATGATACACCAGACTATGTTACACCGGTGATCCGAAAGATAAACTGAAAACAGTTTGGGGCAATACAGGTGTCTAGGATGTCCATGGAGGAGGCCTTTTGCATTGGGACCAACCTAGAGGATGAGCAAACACCTTTGGGGGAATGTTTGCCCGGCGCGCGCCCGGCGCGCTACTTTTAGACTATGTTCCCCCCGAAGAGCCCCCAAGCACACCCCTTGGAAACGCCCTTAGAATTAGGTGACCCAAACTGCCCCAGCTCAAGAAAGTTGCAAACTGGGGTACACAGTACCACTCTCGCTCCTTTAAGGGCGATCTGGGTCAACACCTTAGCAAGTTGGGAGAATGGGGGGTTAGGATAGCACAACCGCATCGATCTCTAGTAGAAGCGACAGGCGTTATTGAGGTATCGCGAACAGTAGAGCTGCATCATAACATTGGTCCCACAAGTATGGGTGTCAATACATTCAGTACAATAGTGCTCCTTACACTCATCACAAACTGCGACGGTGGAGCGTTCTGGCAACACAACACACACACTTCTGCCTCATCCTCTGCCTCATCTTGCGTGCCACAACCGAGCAAACAGCTGCTCAATGCGTGCCCTATACCACCCGTGCACGTCATTGCAACATTGTTGGCGGGCTGTCAAAGTGCCATTCTTTCTTCCAATGAATGGCACAATGACATGAATCCGGCCCTTGTAAGCACCATCATGGCCCCCAACTTCGAAATCAAAGAAATCACCTTGGGCACGAGAAGGTCCATACCCATCCCAAATCAAAACATCTGCTGATGTCCCGGGGGCCAAGGGGCAAATCCATATAATGTTGCCCAACATATCAACGGCAACGGTCCACCGGTAGGGCACGGGTCACAAAAGATGCCCGGCGCGCTCTGCGCGCTAACGTTCCCCCTTTGATCCGTGTCGAGTGGGTTTTGCACACAATCAGTGGGCTCAACAACCTCCTTTTGGGCAAATCAGCCTTGAAAAGCACCCGTTGTGCATACTTTTTGGAGTTCCACCTTCCTGTCCTGTGTTCAAGGCGGTCCTTAACGGAAAAGAAAAGTGTTCCTGTACACAGTTTTTCCAAAAAAGCCCGCGGGCACACCATGTGTTGGCGGTGGGCGATTCGCAGTTGGCGACTGGCGGTTGGTGGCGGTTGGTGGAAGTTGGTGGTGGTTGGCGGCGGTTGGTGGTTGGGGATTGGTGGTTGATGACGGTTGGCAGTGGTTGGCGGTTGGCGGTTGGTCACTGTTGGTGGCGGTTGGCGGTTGGCGGTTGGTGGCAGTTGGCGGTTGGTGGCGGTTGGTGGTTGGCTGATGGTCCCTTGGGGCAGTCCCTAAGGGCGGTCCTTAACAAAAAAAAAAAATCTAGTCCCTTAAGGACCCCCCTGCCTCTGTTTCACTGCCATGGAGTGTGTTGGGCACCCTTGTGGTGACAAGTACTGATGGAGATCACTTGCAAGGTACAACACCCTTCATTGCCCTATTGACACGACGTGCATGCACGGCGCATGCTAGGGTAGGGTTACGGGACTCAATCATGATTCCACTGCAACCGTTTGAATGTCTTTGAAATGCTATGTACAGGCGGCATATGTCTATGAACAAGGAAGTGATTTCATAGTTTTATGGAACTGAGGGGGAATCCTTGCACGCGCACTGCGCGCGCACTGCACGCGCACTGCGCGCTACTTTTAGACTATGTTCCCCCACAAGAGCCCCTAGGCACGCCCCTTGGAAACGCCCTTAGAATTAGGTGACCCAAACTGCCCCAGCTCAAGAAAATTGCAAACTATCTTCCCTTCACATAACACACATCATGCACATCTGGAACAGCCATGAATAGCGTATTGGTTGCCCCCCTCAACATCCTCTAATGTAGAGGGGGAGTCGGCCGGGGGTACCTCCTTTCGTATGTGCATCGAAACCTTTGTCGACATAATACGACGACCGTTGTGGCGACAGCCCCGCGGAGGCAATTTCCGCTACGAGATTATTCGGAGTTGAACTACTCACCCTCTGGCGGGTCTTTCGCTTCACCAGCCACATCAACCCTCGTAAGTTGATGCGACCGGCCGGACGAGAATTTGATGGCGAATTCGAATGCGACTTGGCTTGGAATCACAGACATAGCACAATTCAAAGAGATGGGTAGTATCCTGCACAAAGACATGGTCCAAATAGCCCTTGCAAATAGAAATAAAGTGTGAAAAAGGGTGGAAATGGGTGAAATTGGGTGAAATTCCAAAAATGCTATATCCCCAATGCGGAAAAAGCATCAAAACCTACGCAACAGGGTAACGATGATGCCCCTATGATCTCAAAGCATGGGTCTCCAACGCAAGGAAGGGGGCTCAGTTACAACCGTAACACCGACCATAGGAAAGATTGGCCCGGTTTCCTCAATAGCACCGGAAAGTTGAAGGCCCAAAATAACGCTCCCTCAAAGATGCCCGGCGCGCACCCCGTGCGCTAACGCCCATGCAGGGGAGGAAATAGGGGGAAATGGTTAAAAATGGGCAAAAATGGTTGACAATTCAAATATGCCACATCCTAAATGCTTAGGAAGCTTAAAAAAAAACCCTGGTACGGAACCAAAAACTTGTGAAAAGGGGCCGAAACTAGGGTTCGAGTATTTGCCAACATCCAAAACTTCGCACTGCATGCATGGCATTCCCCTATTACCTAAGAAGAGGTATGAATCCCCATCCCACCACTAGGCACTATTTCCAAAAACACAAACGTACACAAATCACCACCAGCAATCATCTTTGACGTCGGTCACGAGCCCCCCCCCCCCCCCCGTTGCGCAAGCACCATGAAAGTCAGAAAAATGACGGTCAGACCGGGTCCCGATGCTTGGACAAGGCGGTGCTTGCGCGCGACGTGCGGTACCAGCCAAGCCACGAGTAACAACTTGAGTCACGGCTGAAAATCACATCAAAACAAACAGCAGTGGGGTGCAGTAGTAAGCATAATGTTGTTCTGAGCAGGAGGACTCATCCCAAACATGACACAGCCCCTTGTTTCCCTCTACAATTGGCACACAATCACCTTCTGTCAAGTTTCTGACCATAAAAACTGTGGTCAGAAAAACGACGGTCAGACCGGGTCCCAGTTCTTAGACAAGGCGGTGCTTCTGCAAGAGGGGGGGGGGTGTTTAGAGGGAGTCCACACACCCCGCACGCACACCATGCGGGCACCGCGTCAGGAACTTGAGCAACTTCTCCAGGAAATGGTCTACCCTTGAAGCCCTTGTAAATACTGTCCCTTGATGGAGGTTGCTGGGGGAAGAGTTATGGCAGGATGTGAGGACCCCCTTGGGCGAGCTCACATGCAACCAGTGCAGCAACAGACTGAAACATGACAACTGATTGCACACCAAACCCAATTTCGCATGTGGCTACACTGCCCAAGTTCTTTCTGCAGTGTCAGGTACAGTTTTGGGCAAAAACACAGGCGCCAACAGCACGTAGCCTCTAAATTAGCTGAAATGGTCCACACAACAACCCAATACACACACTGCGTGTGCACTGTGTATGATACTCCGCTGTAGTCCCACAAAGCACGCACGCTTCAGACAGGCTGCCCTTGCCGCCAATGAGTACACTGTGCGTACTGTGATGAAAGCGCCCCCGGGTGCTCCCGGCAGGTTCAGTGAGACAGTTGATTGCATCTTTCTGCTGAGAGCTGTATACAAATCTTTCAGAGCATTGGCTTTCTGCTTTGCTGGGGAATCACTCACATTTGATTTGTCTTGGCTGCTGAGGTGTCAATGTAAGAATATGTTTGAACTGTCCGCAAAATGAGACGCATAAAAAAATGATGCATTAATTAAATCTTTGAAGCTGCTTCAAGGACAAAAATTGCAAAAACCTGTAGCCCTAGCACAAAGGGCAGTTCCTGCTGTACACCCTGATTGCACTCACAGTGCATGAACGCCCAAACAGCGGAATCATACCAGAAAGCAAGTCAAAGTTTCAGGGCACAACACCTTTTCTGCACCACAACAATACTATCAAACAACAACAGGTGGTTCAAAACATACTGCCGAGTAAGGGCACTTTCAAATGAGCAACCACACAAAATCAGGGCAATATTAAAGTCAAGAACAGCTGGAGTGATTATGGCTGCCACTAACAGGGTCACGGTCAGAACAAATGGAATACAACGGAAGACACTCGGAAGACAGGTGGCTTCGTTTGACAGTTTTTTCCCATGAAATCATAAATCATGGATGCGCTGACATCACATCCGAGCGCAATGGCTGAAACTTGAAACACAGTACAATTCAAGTGTGAGTGGATACCTGGCACACACTCCCTTCTGCCATACAAACCCCTACCTAAGGAATCGCCAGGATATGGCCAAGCATGTCCAAAAGCATGAAACACAAAAGCATTAGCCAAGCTTTTGGCCAGACATTCATGTGAGACTGAATACATTCCGGGTCAGTTTGCTCAGTCCAGCGACTGTAAGAAATAGTACAAGACTGTGGCACTGCAGGTTGAGACAAATGGTCCCAGATACATTGAGCAGTCTATGCAGTATATTCTATCCTTGCAGAGAGGAAGAATAATACCTGGGATGCACTCCACTCCCTCCAACGATAAGGAGAAAACGGCGCACACTGAATCTGGTAGAGGTAGACACGGCAACTCTGTCCCTAGGGGATGAGGGGACGCATAGTGCAAAACAAAACAGGGCAACGCAACAGCAGGGCGATCCTTAATGCCGAAGAAAAAGGCCGGCCTCCGGGGTGCTCGGACCGCTGCAGAGCTCCAGCCAGCGAGCGACTGCAGACGGTCATCGACCAACCGGTGTCGGTTGGCCATCAACTGCTGTCGGTTAAGCGCCAACTTCAGTCAGTTGAGTGTCAACTGCCGTCAGCTAGCCCATGCGCCATTCCTGGTGGAAACACGAAAAAAGAAATCCCTCGTTCCTACAGGGCACCCCTGTACAACAGATCTGCTGTGCCAGGATGACGGAGGTCACAAATAAACAGCATTGTCCCCCCAAGGAGCAGGTGAGCATTGCTTCCCCATGCAAAACGCATGTGCAGCTTTTCATTTGACTGCACAACAAACCTCCAGATCATTTGCATTCATGATGATGAAACACAGACACATACAACATTTGTCTGTCTGGGTTGAAGATTGCACTACGGCTTATCGCCTGTTTGATACACCACATCAATGGAAGCGATACCTCGTTACAAGAAACATGCCTCAACTGGACTCTGACCCCTGCTTGATTGTGAACAACCGTGTGGACTATCTGGGCAGTGATGCCCATGTAAGCCTGAACTGCCGTCTATTCGGGCATCACAACGAGCAAGCAGGGAAACTGAGCATTGACACATGCAGGCTACACGTCACCCTCGGGGTGTACACAGGCGCTGAAGTAAACACACACCTGCTGGGACGGCACGGTAAACACACAGCATGTGTGCCAAGGGATTCCGTATCCAATGAGCAATGACCCGTCCGCTGACCCCCCATCAACTACCATCTGTGGATGCATTACCCCCATGCTTACAGGTAGGAATGGAATAAGAGTCAGGGGCAGGAAGGGTTCGGAGGAGGGTTCAGGCAGAACACAACAGGACACCTGCGCATTACACCAGAATTCAGTTGACGCAGTCCCAGGTCATCATTAGACTTACTCAGTACCAATAGACTGGAGTTGCATCCTACAGAGTTGCACGCAACACCATCCACCCAATTGTGGTTCTTTTTTTCTTTTTTTCTTTTTTCTTTTTTTTTTTTGCTTTTTTGGGCTGACTCCAACTTGTTCAAAGCAGAGTACGCAACACCATTCTTGGCAAGCGGGCATCGGACTCATATGATACACTGGATCCCTGGCAAGACCAGGGGACAAACACACTGACCCATAGCTCACATGGTGCACGTCATGATGCTCTCTTTTGGTTCTTCAACTTCAACGGCAGCAATCCCTCATTCCAGGGGTCAAGGTGAAGAAGCTGCTGCTCACGGCACATCTTGGATAATGTACAATGGATGTTACGGTAAGGCACTCGCCCCCGAACTCGACATCAGTAGTGTTGTGCTGGACACTGTCTGTATGTGGAAGATCCACTGCCGTAGAAGACCGACAGCTAACAGAGGGGGGACAATTCTGGGATTGGATGCACGGGACGCAGCACAGAGCTGCCACGCTGAAGCAAGACCAAGCAGAATATCTGTTAACGGAAGATGCACACAGCAAGACGAGCACAGGGCAAGGGCATAGCATGGACAAAAGGACCACTATGCTGGAGCATACCACCAGCACTAGCCGGGTACATATCAATGTATTCAATCATGCCAGAAATTGCAAAAAACAGAGTGATGTGCATGGGACATGGATAAATGCACTACCTTGGATGCAATGGATGCAGTGCACCACAATGCACAAGTGGACAAGGGCACAGAAACCCCGCCACAACCTGAAAAAGCATCGTTCCCATTGAAATGGCAACGTTCAAGGCCCCCGAGGGAAACACAAGGGCGATTACATGGCAGGGGGGGGGGGGAGGGTAGTCTAGCAACAGCAGAGAGTAGAGGGCACTCCGTCGTGGAGTCCTCGAGTGTGGCGATTGCATGTGCATGTGCAACTGGACGTTTGCATGACCCGACAGTGTGGTGCATAGCACCCGAACGGTCGCATTCGGGATCAGCAGCAGTGTGACATACCGTTCTGCCTAAGGGGAGGTGCCTAGGCGACAGCAGTGGTAATCCTCCGTGTAACGAGTTGGGGGATCGGTGTAGCTTCGCGATTTGTGCCTGCGATTCGTGAATTTGTGGTCAGAAATGTGCGGCCCATTGCCAGCTTTGCACGCCTTGCGCCTGTCGCCAGCACGCATGGGGGCGCGCTGAGCAGATCCCCTTCTCTCAGGTCCTGTTTACGGAGCAGTCTTGGTTTTGGCCCAGGCCTGGGCGAATATACCCCGAAACCTACACCCTTCGATGCCTTGAGGAGGTAATGGAGCAGATGTGCTTCCCCCGTGCATAGCTCATCCGTCCAACAAGCGCACCAGCTGGTTTCTGAGTGGGGACAGACACACAGCCAGAGGCACTCGGGGGCACTCAATGAACACCAGGCATCAAACAAGTTCAACCAGGGCGCGCCCTTAGCATGCATGACATTACGCAGCAGTCCCTGCCCTTCCATCCAGGATCTGGGATACCCTTAACCCCCCCCGCCCCAAAAAAAACTGCCTGCCTCCGGTACGCCCAGACTTCCGCAGATCGCCAGCCAACATGTAACTGCAGTCGATCATCAGCCAACCGGCGTTGGTTGTGAACTGCCATCGGTTAAACGCCAACCTCCGTCGGTTGAGTGTCAGCCGCCATTGGACGACAACCTCAGGCCGTTCTTCACGAAAGAGAAAAAAAAGAAACGCCTCGTTCTTGAAGGGCAGCCCTGCTCTTATCATTCGCACAGCCGCAATACCTTTTTGGCTACAATACAACAGGGGATAGTATAAACTGTGGGGATGCCCTGACTTCGGCCCAGGGATGTATGGGGGGTGAAGGGGTCTAGGCTATCTATGAGCCCCCCCCCCCCTAATGAGCAGAGCCATGTCTCCATGATGTACTCCAAAAAGGGGGTCCAATCCACACTCCATGCCACCCCACCATCCAACCACCCCAGCCGTCGATGCCCACCCTGGAGGACGGCACAACCGATCTATGCCCCTTCAGCCTCTCCCCTGCACATGGGCGTTTTGGACCTTACGAAGCTGCTGCCGCCCTTGACAAACCCTGCACCGCGACCCCTGTGCCGCCCCTGTGGAGCACAACGCAGTAGAGGGACGTCATATGAAGAAGGGGAAGCGCCCATTCAGATACAGATTGCTGTCGTGTAAGGGCTCAGCTCTGGATTTAAGGAGCAGGCCCCCGTTGTCGGATGCTGCCAGCTGCAACCCTCCCCGCCTGCCGGGGACTAGCTTCAACTCGGCTCATAGACATTGTATGCTGGTCCTCAAGCGGCAAAGAACGGATTGACTACTTTGGTCAATCAATTTCTAAAGTCTCCACGGGGTCTGATTTGAACAACTTTCACTCAATGCGTCCATGGGGTCTGCTGTGGAGCTTCTACACAACGTGTCCGTGTCGGTACGATGCCGCAGGGATTTTCCTGCAAAGCGTCTGTCGCGGGATGCATTTGCACACACACACACTCCGCCTTGTCCAAGGAACCACAAAGCAAAGTCAACACTCCGAGCGGGACTACACACGGACAGCTTGATGATCTCAAAATGCAGTTGCTCAATGCTGTTGGAGCCAAGACTCTCAATGAGGCACCAAGCTGCCTGACAAAATGCAGGCAGGTAAGTGACCTCAACCCAACCCAACCCAACCATCATTCTGGACCTTGTCCCACACAGTCCACCCAAACAATCAGGCCCCGTAAACATGACCCAAAACTAACGTTGCAAAGAAAGAGCATTGAAGATACCACATCTGAACACCGGCAGGCCAGTAGTCAACCACTTGGGCTCGTACCTGCACCACGCGCAAATGGTCATTCCTTGGAGCCCCTAAAAATGTTGCACCCTGGAGGCTTTTGGGCTGCTTGCTGTCACTTTCTAGAGGTCTGTGGATGCTTGTTGCAAGCCCCAGAGATGGACTTGAGAGGGCAGGAGGTTGCAGCAGGGATGCATTAGAAGAGAGGAGGGGTGGGGTGGGGCGGGTCCGGAACCCAACAGTTTGCAACATTGATTTTTCCTCTTGTAATTCTATTGCCTTCGGCAAGGCACCTCGAAGAGGGGAGAGGGACGACCATTTTTGAGCTGCCGAGGCTGTAAGACTGCATAAGTAGGTTGTGCCCCAGCCCCCTTGGGAGCCCCCCCCCCCCCCCCAAACACCCAAAAACACACAAGGAGGGTCTAAAACATGCTTTACATAGCATATTTCATCATTGTGAGTGGTCACAATATCAAAAAAATGTTTTGCAAAAATTTCCATTTTTGACCTGTAGAGGGTGGAAAACCGCTGAAGCAGTTCATGCACACACCAAATGCCATTGGACCACCTACAACGGCAATTTTGAAGCTTTTGGAGGGCCCATGGCTCGGGCTAGATGGGCCCAGTGGCCACTATGTGGGTCCCCATGGGCGCTCAAGTACCCGCATTGTCACCAAATGATCACCCAAACGCATCTCAGGGGCAACAAAAGGGCTTCGGAAAAAGTCGAAATGTGAAAAATTCTATCGGCTTCGGCAAGCCTACTTCGCAGAGAATCCCCACAATCCCCAAAATAGGGTAAAAACTACATAAATACGGGCTAAAACATGCTTTGCATATCTTAGATGGTCATTTTAGGTGATCACAATATCAAAAAAATAAGTTTCGAAAACTTCGATCTTTGAGCTATACAGGCTGAAAAGCTACATAAGCAGGTGGTGTACCAATCCCGTTTGAACCCCCCCCCCCCCGCACCCAATCACAAATAGGGTGAAAAACACATGAATACGGGCTGAAACATGCTTTACGGATGGTCATTTTAGGTGATCACGGAATCAAAAAAGTAAGTTTCGGAAACTTCGATTTTTTGAGCTGTCCAGGGTGAAAAACTGCATTAGCAGGTTGTGTACCAATCCCTCGGGAGCCCCCCCCCCCCCCCCCTCCGACCGCACCCATTCCCCAAATAGGGTGAAAAACACATAAATACAGTCTAAAACATGCTTTACATATCTTGGATGGTCATATTGTGTGGTCACAATATCAAAAAAGTAAGTTTCGGAAACTTCAATTTTTAAACTGCCCATGGTGAAAAACTGCATGAGCAGGTTGTGTACCAATCCCTGGGGAGCCCCCCCCCCCCCCCCCCCCGCACCTAATACCCAAATAAGGTGAAAAACACATGAATACGGCCTAAAACATGCTTTACATACCTTGGATGGTCATTTTAGGTGATCACAATATCAAAAAAGTAAGTTTCAAAAAACTTCGACTTTTGAGCTATCCAAGGTGAAAAACCGCATCAGCAGGTTATGCACCGGCCCATTCACTCATGTAAGGCATTATTAGTGGAAACAGTCATTTCGCGTCTTTGGCACGGGTTGTGACCGGCCCTAAGCAGGGCTAGAGACTGCAAAAAACGTCCTTTCGTATCCTAGCAGGCATATACTGTCACAACATCCCCACTCACACCCCTAAAAGTGGGTACCACGGGGTCACCGAGGTCGCCAACATAGCAAAAATGGCTGAAAAGAGCATGAGCACTCGTCCCACTCCGCCCCATACAAGCCCCACGCAATCAGGACCCGGAAACACTTTTTCGGCTCAAAATCAAAAAAAACCAAAAGATTCATGATTTTCGACCCAAAAAAAGGGGGGGGGGTCATTTTTTGAACCCCCCCCCACCTCCCTCAAAACCTCAAAAAAGTGGATGGATGGATGGAGAGCATTTCGGGGGCCGCATCCCGAGGACACAGGCCATGAAGCCCAAACTGAGGGCCCGTGACTCTGATCACTTCACCGTCCTAGGCCAAGCCGCAACTGGTGTCTGATGGGTAGTGACAGCACCGCAGGCCCCCTTGCGGTGCCTCGGATGGCCTTGACAGAGCACAGGACCCCTCCAGACGGCAGGCAGTGACAGTACACCGCCCCCCCTGTCGGCAGGCGGCGCCTGGCCCCTAGCACCATGCACCCTAGCACGGAACAACACAACACCGGCATCGTACGACGGGAGTTCACATTGCAGTCACCAGTTCATCGTCCACGTCCGACAAGGAGTCACACTCCACGGAGGAGACGTCGCCCCCCTCGCCCTCGTCAGCATCTCCCGGCTCCCAGCCGCTGACACCGGCTCGTCACGGGTCAGCGCACACAGCGCGCGACCCAGCTCCTCAGTGTAAACCCCGACCCAGTACCTAACCCAGAGCTCAGGCGCAACACAAAATGTGGTCCACTCATCACTCTAGTCGCAGGGTTCAGCAAGCGTACAGACCCAGATGCCCCCCCAGCCAGGGGGGGGGGGGCGCCAGCACCCCGAACCACACGGGCATCGTCGAAAACCGGCCGGGCGTGGTGGGACGCAAGCACTGCGGGGCGAGGGCAGACCAGGGGCCCGCAAGCTCCGGAGCCGGGGGGCAGCCCACATGCACCAGGGCGGATGCGATCATCAGTGGGCCCTACATAGCTTCCCAGGGCCACAGGGGCGGAGATCCGGCGTCGATCAGGAATGCCAAACGCGCATCCGGAGGTAGCACGACCCATGTAGCAGCAGCATTCAGGAAAGCACAGATAGCAGTGTCGAGGTCCGCTGCCGCTACCGGCGCCCCGTCGCGGACCACCACCGCTCCATGCTAGGACATGAGCACATCTACGTCGGGTTGAGCTGATAGAAGGTCAGAAGGCAGGTCGGGATGCATGAGACGCCACACGACCCCGGTTGGCACACCGTGCTGCTGCACAGTGTCTAGCGAGAGCCACTGCGCCTCCAGGAGGTCTGCTACAGCCCGCTAGCCAGCCGATACCGCCAGAGCCACCGCCACACAGTCATGCCACATATGAGTGCCCCAGCACGGACACAATTCGCGGCACACATAGCAGTGCAGATCACAGACAGTGGAGCGATGTGTGTGTGGTGCCGCACACAGCCAATAGGCGAATTTTAGACCCGCGGGCTGCATCACCCGCGACGGTAGGCAACGTACCGAGCACGGGGAGTCAAAGGGCCCCGCCGGAGGGCACACGAAGGGCGAGACGACATACACTGACACTCAAAAAACTGGGTTTAAAGTGGGGGGGTCATGGGGGGGCGGGGTCCGGACCAAAAACTCATTGGGGGATGTGTTTATTGTACAAAATAATGATTTTACAAGGGGTTAAACTAACAAATCGACCCCTTGGGGTAGGGTACGCGAATAGGCCCAAAAAAGCCCAAAATATGGGGGTATGTGGTGTTTTCCCCTATATACGCCTGCCTGGCTTTGATCTGACAACCTCTGCGAGGTGATTTTCAAGTGTCACTAAACAGCCTACGCAACGGCAAATTTTTTGTGCTTTGGAGGGGCCCATGGCACGGGCTACATAGGCCTAGCAGCCACTACGTGGGTCCCCATGGGTGCTCAAGTACCCGTATTGTCACCAAATGGTCACCCAAACCCATCCTAGGGGCAACGGAAGGGTTTCATGAAAAATCGAATTTCAAAAAACTTTCACGTGCCAATAAATAGCCTATCCAGTGTGAAAACCGCTAAGTCCTCACTGGCAAGGGGCCATATGGGGGGGGGGGGGGCAACTGGGGGTACCCGGAGTTGGGACCCGGGACCCCCGCCATGGGTTAGGGGGTCCATACACAAGAAAAAAGTTCTTCAGGACCCAGGTCCAAATACACACACAGCGGCCACAATACGCAAAGAAGTTTTGACGCCATCCCCCCCCCCAAAAAAAAGGGTACCCAGGTGTGGGGGGGGTACAGGGGTCAAAATCCAAAAAATCATTGGGGGATCATTTTTGGTCCTAAAATGATGATTTTGCAAGGGGTTAGACGTCAGAAACCATACATTGGGATATACTATGCGAACGACCCCCAAAAAGGGGGGGGGGTATACGACGCTCGCGCTTGCGCTTGGTCTAACAACCTCTCTTCGAGGTGATTTCATTCTTTCCCAGAAATCTGGGTCCACGAGGGGTGTCCAATGGGGGGGACCCCTCCTCCTCTTGTTGTTGTCAGCCTTACTATTACATCCCTGAAGGGGCTGAAGGGGGCTTTCAAAAGTGGTTGCCAAAGCGGTTACAGGGGGAGGGAGGTTGGCGGTTGCGAGATGGTTGGTGGACCCTTGGAGGCGGGCAGAAGCGGTGGGTTGGAGTGAACAGTCACCCTACAACGGGGTACCCATGCCAGGCGGCCTGCACGGCACAGGGGAGGTCATCCTGGGTCCCGAAGGGGTGACACGCACCCAACAGCGCCCGGCACGTCCCCAAGCAGCTTTGCTTCTTTGCTTGATGCTTGCTGAATGTTAGTGGGTGAGTGAGGGGGAGGGTGGAATGGGAAGCTGTGCCCCACCCCCCCCCCCGACTCCCAATGGGCTGCCGGCCTTTGGTCCGTACGTTCCCAAGATCCTGAGTGTGAGCTCCCTTTTCGGTGTCCAGTGTGTCATGGCGCTCTCTGACCTAACAAAGAAAGACAAAGGGATTGGCTTACCATGAAACCACATTTCGGGTGGTGACCAACAGCGGTTGCGCGATGGCCGACGGCGGTTGGTAACCGACAGCGGCGGAGAGGGCGTTTCGGGGGCCTTAGCGCAAAAAAAAAAATTGCGCCGACCAAGGAGCACCCTGCTGGTGGTCAAACTGTCTGATCCGTTTGGCGCTTTGATTCCCCTTCGGGTCATTCACATTCAGGCGTTTCGACGATCTGGGACTGGCCGGCCCAGGGCGGGCCAGTGAGCGACTCGTGGACAGGGGCGAACCGCCTTCAATACTGTGGCCCCGGCCCACTGGTCGCAGCCGCGGCACACAGCCCGGCGCCGCTTCGAGAACGACATGGGCTTCGCGGGGGCGTCTGCCCTGCGCACAGGCGCCCGCCTCCCATGTCTACACCCAAAATGCCCCGGAACACCGACACCGAAGCCTCGGGCTTTTCGTTGACGGTGAGCGCCACGATAGCATGACCTCCGGCAACTAGACATGGGGGGGGGGGGAGGGCTGTGGGGGTGAGGGAGGGGGCCTTGGCCCCTCCATCAGCCCTTCGCGTTCGATGTTCCAGAGACGTCCTGGGGTATGGGCACACTTTGGAGGGCGGCCCATGAAGTGGGCTATGGGTAAGTCGGACAGGTCAGAAATTGGCTCGCTTCCTCGCGTGGGGGGGTGTGGGTTTGGGTGTGGGTGTGTGTGTGGGTGGGTGGGTGTGGGTGTGTGTGGGTGGGTGGGTGTCGCGTGCATCGTCCAACGATGGTCAGGCTCGACAACAGGACGGCGCTATTGTGCAGCGCCGTGGGGCGCGTCGTCCGGGCGTTTACCTACTGTACAATTTTGCCAACCCGCCCACAAGCCCCAGAGCCCGCGCTGGGGGCTTCATGGGCCATCGCGGCTATGCCCCCCCGAGGCTGGCTTGACGTTTGTGAAGCGACTCGGTGTCCCTCATGTCCCGCATGTTGGGGGTCTTGGGGAGGTCGCTGATCTGCTGCTTGGGCTTGGCTTTGGCGATCCTGGCTCGCTTGAAGGACTTGCCCTTTTCGGGGTGGGGGGGGATGAGGTCTTCGTTCTGCACCCACGAGCTACGGGCGATGTGCCTGTGGGCCAGCTCCATGTTGTCGGGGATCCGGGATAAGAAGTAGCCCAGGGGATTGTTCGGCAGTCGCAGCCGGTGCAAGAGCTTGCGCCCGCTGCTGCTGGGCCTTGCCATCCTGCCGGTGGTAGAGGACATGTCAGAGGGGAATCGCGAGTAAGTGCAGAGCGCCAGAGAATCGTCACGGCCGTGAGGTCCGAAGCCATGCTACCCCCCCGCCCCCCGACACACAGCCACACATGATGGGAACCGCAACAACCTACAGTCAAGCGGCCACAGAGCAGTCTTGACGGCCATTGCGGCCTATAGAGCAAGCAGAACTTGCTGACCAGTGGAGCAACCCCGCCTCCCACCCTCCCAATCCCCACGCCAAACAAACCATCTACCAGGAACCATGCTGCAGGGCTGTCCTTAAGGGGTGAAAAAAGGTTCGTAACGCCAACAGAAACGAACGATCACGGGGACGCTCTCTGCTTAATGGTCAAGACATGGGCAAGATACCAAACCACAGAAACAGTATTGAACAATGGTTGGCGGTTGGTGGTTGGCGGTTGGTAGTTGGTGGTGGTTGGCGGTTGGTGGTTGGTGGTCCTTTGGGGCGGTCCTAAAGGGCTATTCTTAAAAAAAAAAATTGGGGTCCTCAAAGACAGCCCTGCCATGCTGCATCGATCTGTGTTGGATGACACCATCACACACCACACACACACACACACACACACACACACACACACACACACACACACACACACACACACACACACACAATTGCGGTGTTTACCCGCCAGGGCCCACATATGCACATGCGCGCACACACACACACACACACACACACACACACACACACAACAGGGGGAGAGGGGGCTGTCGAACCGGTTCCGCTGCGACCCCGCTAAAAACTGGCGGTCGCAAGGAGGAGAGGCAGGGACGTCCAGGGGGATGGGGGGGGGCTGCAGTCACCTACAGAGGCAGGCCGCATGCCGACTACTGACGTCCACACTGCGTCCGTCTTGGTCAGGATCAGGGGTGGTTGCAGCTCCATGCCCATTTCCAGTGTGCCTGCCACACTCTTGATACTTGTCTTGAGGTGACAGGGAGCGGCGAATTCTACCCCCGTTTTCCACCCCATCCACTAAAAATAGTTGTCAGTTCAAGAGTCCGCAGCATCGCCCACCAGAAACTCATTTGGGTGTACTGCTGTCACAATACAATACAAGGGGTTAAACCACGAATTTCACTCCTTGGGCTATGGGCTATGGTGCCAAATAGGCCTAAAAGGGGGGATGGGGGGTATCTAACGTTTCCCATATCTGCGGGCTTATGTGGATTTGACCCAATGACCTCTGCGAAGTGATTTATGAGATGTCAAGGTCGAAAACTGCTGGAGCAATTTGCACAGTCTTAATGCCCCCCACACCTAGTGACGAAATAATGTAAAAAGGGGGGGGGGGGACGCTTTCACGATCAATATGGGAAATCACAGGAGCAAAAAAGCCACTTTTCGGAATTTCGGTTTTTGAGCTTTTGAGGCTCCCAACTGCTCATGCAGTTGGACTTCCTCCACAATCCGGGGGCATATTGTGCGCTATACACAAATTTTGTATGGGGCCATACCCAAGGTAGGTAGGTAGGTATCTTCGGGAGCTGGGTATGTCTCCTTTGGCATTGCAAGAGAAGGACTAACCAAGGGGCAACCACCCCTCCCACTAATGCGCTTGACCCTATTTTCAGTGCAAACGGTGACCTTGGTTTCTCATGGCACTTGTTACAACAGAAATGGCCATGTGCACCAGTGCCCATCCCCTGCGGCCTGGGCAAACCCCACAAATTTGGGACCGAACAGCTCAAACTCGAAAATTCAGGGGGGGGAATACGATTTCAGGGGTCAAAAACCAAAGAAGGAGGGTCGATTGTTTGACCCCATCCACCCCCGGCCTCAAAAAGTGGCACCCAACCGGGGGACTGGGGGCAGGGCGGAGGGGTCCAAAAAGAAAATTGCAGAAATTTGCGGGTCCCACAACGATGAGTTCACTTGAACACCCCATGTGCAACATGAATAGTCCCCCAAGATGGGGTATATGGCGCTCTCACGTGCCCATGATCCAACGGCCCTCTTCCAAGTGATTTCTGCCTCTTCTTGTGAGCCCGCGCACTGATCGATAGGCAGGGGACACTCAGGGGAGGTGTGCATCTCTAAAGCGTCACACCATGAGAAATGCCGTTGAATTCTGGAACTTAATGAAAGGAAGGGTTCTTGACCCCTGTGCGGCGCAAATGTTTGTGGTTGTGTGGGTCACCGATGGCCACCCTGGATACACAAATGGAAGTCTTTCCTCATTTCACAGTCATGGCAACACAAATCATTGTTCTTCCATCCTGGGCCATCCTGGTAGGAATGTGTAAAAACACAGTTGCAAAAACACGGGAAAAATTTTTGGGCGCGGAGGGGATATGCAAAACCCACATGGCGTGCCTCGCTGCAGATCCTCACAACCCCTGGGGATGCTCTCCACCACAAGCAACGTCGGAATTGTTACAGAGCATTGGGGAAAAGGGAGGGGGGCTTCAGTCGGCAGTACAGACCGTGGGAGCCCAGGTTCCTGTGTGACTACTGTGCACGCACAGTCTGCTCAGCACAACTGGCGCACGGGGGGGCACACAGTGCCGTGCAGTGGCGGTGTTGACAACAGGCAGGAGGCCGCAGTCGACAGTAATGATCCTGGGGGGCGCCCAGGTGCAGCCCCCAACAGCGACACCTCCTAAACACTTTGGCCCCCTGAAAGGGTTTGGGGGTGGGCTGGGGCGGGCTCCGGGGGGGGGGGGGGGGGGGCTGGGGTCCCGGGTAGCCCAACATACATACCTCAAAATGATCCCCCCGTCGCACTGATCATTTTGAACACACATATGGGGGGGTTTTGGAAACAAGTCTACCCCCTGGGAGCTTCGTACCTAGCAGCCAGATTTGGGAGGCTGGATGGGGAAGGTTAGGGGTCAGAAAAAATTTTCATAATTCGCACACATATTTGCATTCCGCATGAAATTCTGGGTATTCGATTATTCACACATGGGGCAAAAACAAACTTTTACCCCCAACACATGGTAAAAAAATTCGATTGCCTTTGGCAAGGCACCTCGAAGAGGGGAGAGGAACAACCTTTTTTGAGCTGCTGAGGCGGGAAAACTGCATAAGCCCTAGACCCCTTGGGAGCCCCCCCCCCCCCCCAACACCCAAATAGGGTGAAAAACACAAAGAGGGGCTAAAACATGCTTTACATAGGACATTTCATCTTTTTGGATGGTCAAAGTATCAAAAAAATCAGTTTTGGAAATTTCCATTTTTGAGCTGCCGAGGCGGGAAAACTGCATAAGCAGGTTGTGCCCTAAACCCCTTGGAAGCCCCCCCCCCCCCCCCCAACACCCAAATAGGGTGAAAAA
Organism: Eutreptiella sp. 'Long Island Sound 2002'; assembly: GCA_964036045.1. Classification (NCBI taxonomy): domain Eukaryota; phylum Euglenozoa; class Euglenophyceae; order Eutreptiales; family Eutreptiaceae; genus Eutreptiella; species Eutreptiella sp. 'Long Island Sound 2002'. The sequence continues at coordinate 176,193,330 of OZ038381.1, forward strand.
CACATAACGAGGGGCTAAAACATGCTTTACATAGGATATTTGAGAATTTTGGATGGTCAAAGTATCAAAAAAATCAGTTTCGGAAAATTCCATTTTTGAGCTGCTGAGGCGGGAAAACTGCATAAGCAAGTTGTGTGCCCTAGACCCCTTGGGAGCCCCCCCCCCCCCCCCCAACACCCAAATAGGGTGAAAAACACATAAAGAGGGGCTAAAACATGCTTTACATAGGATATTTGATCATTTTGGATGGTCAAAGTATCAAAAAAATCGGTTTCGGAAATTTCCATTTTTGAGCTGTTGAGGCGGGAAAGCTGCATTAGCAGGTTGTTCCCCCGACCCCTTGGGAGACCCCCCCCAACACCCAAATAGGGTGAAAAACACATAAAAGGGGGCCAAAACATGCTTTACATAGCATATTTCATCATTGTAAGTGGTCATAATATCCAAAAAATGTTTTGCAAAATTTTCCATTTTTGACCTGTAGAGGGTGGAAAACTGCTGAAGCAGTTTGTGCTCTCACACCAAAGGCCATTGAACCACCTACAAACAGCAATTTTGAAGCTTTTGGAGGGCCCATGGCTCAGGCTATATGGGCTTGGCGGCCACTACGTGGGTCCCCATGGGTGCTCAAGTACCCGTATTGTCACTAAATTATCACCCAAACCCATCCCAGGGGCGACAGAAGGGTTTCAGAAAAAGTCGAATTTTGGAAATCTTGCAGGTGTCACTAAACAGCCTACACAACAGCAATTTCGGGGCTTTGGGGGGGCCCATGGCTCGGGCTATATGGGCTTGGCGGCCACTACGTGAATTCCCATGGGTGCTCAAGTACCCGTATTGTCACTAAATTATCACCCAAACCCATCCCAGGGGCGACAGAAGGGTTTCAGAAAAAGTCGAATTTTGGAAATCTTGTAGGTGTCACTAAACAGCCTACACAACAGCAATTTCGGGGCTTTTGGGGGGCCCATGGCTCGGGCTATATGGGCTTGGCGGCCACTACGTGGGTTCCCATGGGTGCTCAAGTACCCGTATTGTCACTAAATTATCACCCAAACCCATCCCAGGGGCGACAGAAGGGTTTCCGAAAAAGTCGAATTTTGGAAATCTTGCAAGTGTCACTAAACAGCCTACACAACAGCAATTTCGGGGCTTTGGGGGGGCCCATGGCTCGGGCTATATGGGCTTGGCGGCCACTACGTGGGTTCCCATGGGTGCTCAAGTACCCGTATTGTCACTAAATTATCACCCAAACCCATCCCAGGGGCGACAGAAGGGTTTCCGAAAAAAGTCGAATTTTGGAAATCTTGCAAGTGTCACTAAACAGCCTACAACAGCAATTTCGGGGCTTTTGGGGGGCCCATGGCTCAGGCTATATGGGCTTGGCGGCCACTACGTGGGTCCCCATGGGTGCTCAAGTACCCGTATTGTCACTAAATCATCACCCAAACCCATCCCAGGGGCGACAGAAGGGTTTCCGAAAAAGTCGAATTTCGGAAATCTTGCAGGTGTCACTAAACAGCGTATCTGGCGTGAAAACGGCTAAGTCCTCACCGGCAAGGGGCCATATGGCGGGGGCCGACTGGGGGTACCTGGAGTTGGGACCCGGGACCCCCGCCATGGGTTAGGGGGTCCATACACAAGAAAAAAGTTCTTCAGGACCCAGGTCCAAATACACACACAGCGGCCACAATACGCAAAGAAGTTTTGCCCCCCCCCCACCCCCCCCCACCCACCCCCCCCTCAAAAAAGGATACCTCGGTCCGGGGGGGTACGGGGGTCAAAATCCAAAAAATCATTGGGGGATCGTTTTTGGTCCTAAAATGATGATTTTACAAGGGGTTAAACGTTAGAAACCATACATTGGGGTATGCTACGCGAACGACCCCAAAAAAGGGGGGTATACGACGCTCGCGCCTGCGCTTGATCTAACAACCTCTCTTCGAGGTGATTTTCCAGCGCCTTCAGCGCCACATTGAAACCAAATGTGCACCGGGCCTTCCAAACATTTTGGCCAGGTGGGTGGGGTGTGGGTGGGGGGGGGGGGGGTGTAGTTCGTGTCAAGGGCTGCAGCTGGGTGCCCCCCATGGCAATGATGAACGCCCGCAGGCAGCAGCTGTGGCGTTTGTAGGATACCTTTGGGGGTCTGGAAGGGGGGTAGCCAGGTGAAGGGGGACTCCTGCGTGCCCATCACGTGGACGGAGAAGTTCCCTGGCTTCCTCCCTGGGCGAGGAAGGTGTAGACCTGCCTTCGTTTCTGTGGCAGCCCCCCGTGGCTGAAAAATGCGACGAACCACAACTCAGCCGGTGTCTTTTCCTGCTCGCGACTGCTGTCGTTGGGGTCTTTGCAGGGGAGGGGAGTGGGGGGCTGTTCCACAAAGGCAACCGGTGTCCAGTGCCATGGGGTTGTGCTTGTGTTGCTTGAGATCATTAGTGGGAGGGAGGTTCGGAGACAACACAACACGAGATGCATGCTTGCAATACATTAGCTTGGACCCCTCAGGCCCCGCCCGTAACCCACACCCAATGCACTTCCGGTTGGTTCACCAACAGTTCACTGTAGGTTTTACAAATGGGGGCCCTCCTCTATGTCGTGCAATGTCTGTCCCACTGCTCACAACTGCAGAGTCACAGCCCCTGCGGCGTCTACTCCTCTGCCAGCGCTGAAAGCGGTATGAATCGGCCCGACCGGTGGACTTGCAGGGGCGCGGGCTCCCCATATGCCCAGGGGGGCCCTGCACAACAGCGTGTGCAACATACTTCTTCCGCAGCTGGTGGACGGCAAAAACGTACGCTGCCATCGCAAACACGAAAAAAATGAAGCGGAACGGAAGGATGGCGAGCGCCAGGGACAAAGCGCCACAGAACGCCGCCAGCACTCCAAATGCGATGCCTGCGAAGAAACCGCAGGGCGGAGCGGGGCCACGCCTCTAGCAACGACTGCAAACCGTTTGCACAGTTGTCTACACGAGACACCGATGTCTCTGCAGCGTTGTGTGGTGTGTGCAAATCTCAAGGCGCGGGGAGAATTGCAGCCTGTGGGGGGCAGGGGTGGGTGATTGTGTGCCCAGACTGGAGTCCGGTGGTTTGCAGCGTTCCTATCGGGGCTGTGCAGTCCACGTGCTGTTTGCTATGCCGTGTGCCCCACAGGCCCCCTCCATCCTGGAGCGTCCTGGTTGGGCCGCAGTGTCACGTCTCTCCAGCCCACTTCCTCGGGGAACCACAGTCGTTGTGTGGAGGGTAGAGAACGGGATTTGTGAGGCCACCTCAGCCCCCTTCCCCCGACCCCGCTGCGAGCAGTGAACACCCACTAGGTACGTTGCAATCCCGACAGTCCCAGTGGTGTGTGGTCTGCGGCGGCTGGGGGCGGAGGTTTGCCATAAAGACTGAGTAAGTGGGCCAGTGGGTACTTCCGGGTGTACGGACTGGTTTGAGTTTTAGAAATCAATTCTTTGCATTGCTTGTTGCAAGCCACTGGGGAAAAACATTTTCAGTGGCTGCGAGTGGGATCATTTTCCCTTTGCTGCAAGGGGCTGATTCTGCCCCTTGGCGTCCATCCCACGCCGGCGGTTCACACTCAGTCTTTTCCAAGACTGTGAAGTTTGGAGGGTCCTCAGCACAACTCGGGTTCGGGGGGCGGAGTGCGACCTCGTTGCCTCTGAACTGCTGGGGGGCTTACAGCAGGCTCCTGCGATTGGGAAAATGCCCTGGGGCAGAGACCATGCGCCACACAATGCATACCCTATGACCCAACAGCACGTGTGTGAGGCACATGCCTGTGGGCACGTGTGCTTGTGTGTGCTTGCTGCTCCCAGTTGTGCTGCTCACTGCTTCGACGCAGTGCGGCCCGAGGAAAGAGGGACCCTGAACCCGTAGACTCGGAGTCACAAATGTCTGGGCTGCAAGTGTGCGTAGTGTGGCCGGCACATCGCAACTTGCATGTGTGCCACGAGGGTTCAAGAAAGCACTCGACAGCAGCCCTGCAAAAATACCTGTGGCACAAGGATCCGACCAGTTCAACAGATTGGCAGACCGCTCCATCACCGTGGCGTAGATCCCCACAACGTTCTGAAACTCCTGCAACCGCTGTTGATACTTCTGCAAACGCGGCCCTGTGCCAATACAGTGTGCAGCAATGAATACTTAACTAACACACAACTGCACAATTTTCGTGCGCCTCCTCTCTTGTGCAATGCCGTCAAACCAAAGTCATGAAACGTGTCCTCAAATTGTGGGGGTGCTTCAGTGCAGGGGGGGGGGGAAATTGCGGTCTGGGGGGGTCAAATCCAATTGCGAAAAATTGCGGAAAAATTGCGGAAAAATTGCGAAAAATTGCGGAAAATTGCGGAAAAATTGCGGAAAAATTGCGATGTCGTAAGCGGCCCTCCTGAACCCTCAAGGTGCAACAACTCTGGACAGGTGGCTCAGAATTCTCCGAATTTCACAGAAACAAATAGTCTATGGGCATTACAATTACAGGAGTTGCCCCTCAATATCACCGTGGAATTGCAGCATGAACCGAAGGCGGCGGATGTTGTCATCCAATTTGTGCTGCCGCTTTGAAACTGTCCCACACTGTGAGAAAAAGCGTTCCACATCACCACCAGAAGTGGGCTGCGTAATCAAGAACAGCACGAGAACGGATGTATAGGCTCCATTGCTCTGCAATCTCTGGCACATCGGACAGGCCCAACAGGGGGTACTGGTCCATAGCGCGTGGCATATCAGACAGATTTCGTGGGTTCAAAATGCGCAACTGCCTGTAAAAATTGCAGAAGTAGACTTCGCAGGGAACCACCACCACTCAACTTGTTCAAAAGGTCCTCAATTCTGGGTGAAAATGTTTCGCTCTCAGTGGTGGTGCTCCACTCATCCTTAAGCAGCATTAACTTATCATACAAAAAGCATGCTGTGCCATAGTCTTGTGCAAGATTCAGTGCGCTTTGCAAAATAGCACAATGATCTGAGATGAAACACAAGGCTGGTTGCTTCGGGGAAGCGGTCGAGAGCAGGGGGGAGGGGTTTAAGGGGTACATGTGCCTGTGACTGACTGAAAGGGTCCCCCCTGATGGGGGGACCCGTAGCAAACTGTCCTGCGGGCGGCATGCACATGCAAACATGCAAACATGCAGGCATGAAAAAGACCAAAAAAGCGAAGGTAAAAAGACCAAAAAAGCGAAGGTAAAAAGACCAAAAAAGCGAAGGTAACTACAATGCCCCCACCTGAGTTTGAACCCAGGACCCTGGAATTACAGTGCAGCGCTACTACCAACTGAGCTATGCCAGGTTCTGGTGACTGTGCAACATTTGAGAGTGTATGGAATAGTAAAAAAAAAAAATTCTCATTGTTCCGCACCAGCGTGGGGAGGCAGTCAGAAAATCGGGAAGTGTGAAAAATTGCGGAAAAATTGCGGAAAATTGCGGAAATTTGCGAAAAATTGCGGAAAATTGCGAAAAATTGCGAAATTGCGGAAAATTGCGAAAAATTGCGGACCTCAATTTCCCCCCCCCCCCTGTTCAGTGAAACTGTCAGATTGGGTGCGGATATCATTGTGCACGTGGGTGAATGCAAAATACGTGGTCACTCATGTTTGCCCCCAAGTGTGGTGGCCCCCAAGTGTGCCTTGTCCCACACTGCCTCCCAGTTGGTTCTGGCACTGTTTCGAGGGCTTTTATTGGGATCGGGATCGAGTACAGTGTTCAGTGAGTCCATAGGTACAGTTGTTGCAGGGCCAGGGCCTCATAACCAGGGAAAAGGGGGGTGGGGGGCGTTGCAACCACAAATCAGTCACACCTCTTTATTCCCTTAGGCCGAGTAACCAGCAATTACTTGTGCGGCAAATGCAAACAATTGCTGCTCTCAGGAATTGCCAAATGCCAAATTCATAAAGATTGGAGAAGAACTATCTTGCCCCCGAGATTGCCGCTAAGCTGTGCAAATCTGCTTTTTCCTCGGCGTCTACTTTGCTACTGGTGCCCACAATTTTGCAGAGAATTGTTGTGAAAGAAAGCACACTGGGCCAATCAAGGCCTCAATGTTGAAGGACGAGAGCGGCATCCTACTATGGTTGGCCTCGGAGTCCGCCATATTCCTTCAGCTACGCCATGGACCCCATTCGATGCAGCGTAACAGGATCAAAGTTTGGATCCGCTTGCATGTGTTTCGCAAGGACAAATCAATATACATGGATCGAATTACATCTGCATCTTTGAGAATGGACTTTCCGCCTGACGCCAACATCTTCATTGAAAGCAAAATGGTGATCAGCCTTAGCCATTTTCTTATGCCTGAATTTTCAGGAAAAGAGGTTGATGTGTATGTTGCTAGAACGGGTAGGCACCAGGGCCTTGGAAAGTGAAGAGTAGCGCTGAATGGCGCTGAATGCGAGTAGCGCACAGAGGATGCAGCACATGAAGGAAACGGTGGAGGAAAGACTAGCCAAGGTCCCAATATGCCCAGTGCAGGCCCACGTCGAAGAGGTCTCAGCCTACACAAAAGTGGAATCCCGTGCACCTTTGAAAGTGTCCACCAATGCGGGCGTAAATGACCGCCCATCGGCTTATGTATCAAGGTTTTTTTTTGGAGCCGGACTCAAAGTGTTCAAATTCGAGTTTTTGTGCATGATCAACGCCTTCCAACGACGCCACATGACCTTGCATTGGAAACACACAGAAACCTTTTTGCTTAGCAAAAAAGGAAACCTTTGTGAATTTCATTGATAAACTCCATGTGCAAACCAGTGCAAACCCGTCGCTTTGCACAGAGTAGAGCACCAACAGCAACAAGCCCTCCGTTGTAAGTCATTGGTATGGCATATGTAGCATGGTGGATTTAATTATGCATCAATGTGCCATTGCGTATACTATGTGCAGGCAAAGCACAAGGCCTCCTAGGGCTGGTGTGATTGGTATCATAGGGCCATGGCCATCATAGGGGAAGAAAGGGGCAGCCAGGAAGAGCAGAGCTCATTGGCGCGGCACCTGTAGCAGACAGAAAACGTCACACATGTACGCACACACCCACAAACCGAGCAAACAGAGCAACAAAGCGGGTGTCTCAGTGTGTTGGCCTCGCCAGGCCGCAAACAACAAAGTGTTGCGCGACGAGGCGCCTGTCTGTGACACACAAACAGACACACGTACACAGCCACTCAGCTTCACACACACCATGCGCACCCCCTCAAAAGAGGCGAGAACATGCGCAACTCCGACAAGGGAAGAAGAGAAAGAATGCCAGGGGAACTGATGAAAGGCCCTCTGAACTGTGGGCTTTGTGAGAGGGAGCCTGCACACCATCCTCCAGTTCCATTTCGACGTTATCTTCCCAGAAACAGATGTCATTGAACATCTCTTTCTGATACGCGTAAGAGACCAGTCCCACAACCATGACACAGATGAGCAGCTGCAGTGGGATTTGCCACGGCCTGCGAAGTAACACGGGATCGTAGTGATGGGGATGTGAGCTTTGTGTTGTTGCGCAGCTTGCCTGGTGTGCGCAATGCTCTGCATTCATGACCATGTGGTGCGTTCTTGAGTGGGCCCTACCGCACGCAGTTGCTGCTGATTGGAACACTTGGCGCCAGCGGTGGTAGGGGGGATGCAGGCCGTCCCCATCAGAACAACACACACAGTGTTCCCTGACGGAGCACACCAGCCAGTGATGGTGGGATCTGGCGTTCTATTCTGTTCTGTTCGGCTACGTGTGCTTCAACAACGACACTCTGTTGACAATCTGTATGAGTGATCCCTGGGGAGGCTGTGAAAATTGTTGAGTCCAGAATTGTTGCGAAAAGGTGAACCATCAATCAATGTCCCGTCTGTCCCCTTCAGCGCCCAATGTGGTCGGGACCTGTTCAACATGTTGGCCATCCGGGGGTTTCTTGGGGCAAGGATGACAAGGCGACCCCCACATCACAATCTGGCAAACAGTGCGGTCCCCAAGAGCAAAAAAAAACTGCTGGCGTCCATCAACCCCAGCTGGATGGTTCTGATGGCGGTTGGAGGGATATCGACGGCCATTTGAGGGGTCCCTGGAGGCGGGTCCTCAATGCCAGAAAGGGAAAATAAAGTGGGGCCGTCCTCCAGGACCACTGGAAGCTGATGAAGCAAGGCAGCTGCGTGAGTCGACCGCCACCGTATGTCTGTTAACGGGGTATGACCGCGTGCACGCAATGAGGCCAAACCAGTGCTGTAGCCCAGCCTTCCCATTGCCCAAAACATCCAATACTGCAAAGCGTCACTCAGAGTGGGCCTCGGATGCCTGCCACACCACTATCAGCGGATCCCACTGCGCACAATCCTGAGTGAGTTGCTGTTGCGGTAGCGCTTACCTGGGATGACCAAAGGTCCCAAACACAACCCTCCCCCCGAGTCGGCGAGCGAGTCGGCGGAGCATTTGACCCGCACGGGCGGGGGTGGGGCGACTGTTTTGCATGTGAGACAAAACAGGCCCTGCTTTGTGGTGCTGACCCCTTGGGCAGAATTCCAGTTTGCAACGCACTGATTCAGGAGGGCCCACCACAAAATCACGCTGTTCATCGACTTCGCCGACTCGTTGCCCAACTCGTTAGGCCTTCGCCGACTCGGGGCCCGGGTTGCCAATCCCAAGCGGCTGTGTACACAAACGCGCACATCCCGCCGTGCCTTCAAGCATCACTTGCATGGGTCCGGTCCGTCAAGGCGGGGGGGTGCACACTTGGCAATAAAACAGAACCACCACAGCAGCGATGGCCCCAGCCAGACCCACTCGTTTCTGCTCAACAACATCTTCACCGCATGCGGCAGAGAGAAAGCCTTTTTGCAACGCAGGAAGTTGCCTGCAGGGAAAAGCAGAGGATCAACCGGCGTCAGCACACAGCACAGTTAGTGGGACAGCAGGTGGCGCATGCAAACCCCCGCACGCAAACCTCCAGAATATTGAAAGGAAGAAAACTCAAGTGCAGCCTTAGTGTGCGATTGGCAGCAGGCCTGTGGGCGAGTGGGCCTCGGACATGGGACTCATGCCCAACCCACCTTCCAAACACTCCGTCCGTCACCCTCCAATCCAATCCCCAGCAATTCTTGTCCCGTCGCCTGCTCTCCCCAGACTGCCGTCATTTAACCGCAACCAACGCAGTAAGCGGTGAGCTGCCGGAAATCACGCCCCCACCGCCGTGACTCACCATGCGTCCGCCGTCGACTACCCTCCAAACCGCCGCGGATGGCCCTTCGACGCCGTGAATTACACCCCAACTCCAACGGCGGTCAGTCACCCTCCCAGTGATTGCCTGGGGTTTTGCGTCAATCGCCATCGGCCTCTAGTGGTTCCTCCGAGACCGCCGTCCTTTGCCCCCCTGCAAAGACTGCAAACGCCATTGCGTTGATGGATTGCACTGATTCCATTGGCAACTCATTTCAGACTGGAAAAAGCGGTTCCATTTGGCTCACTGCCGGTGTGTGGTGGTGTGCACTGTGAGACGCCATCCGACGGGGCACTGCAGCATCTTGGGTTCCATACCGACAGGCCCGTGTGTGGCTGATGCAGCCACACACGGGTGGCGGTGGGTAAATTTCGCACCGCGTTTATTTCGCATAACGTCCCAAAATTGCGGTGGTGGATTTCGCATCCACCCGCCAGACCTCCTCTGCAAAGACAATGGCACAAGCAGTGGAACACACGTCATCATCCGAAAAATGTTTGGTCGCATAAAACTGAAATGCGAACTTTCCCGCAACGAAATAGACCCGTCGTGACCCCTCCCCCAGTTCTGTGCGGGACTGCGGTGTCTGTATGAGTCGGAGGTTGCCCACGCGTGTGTGCCACCCTCCCGCCCCCCTGTGCAAGCATGGCCGAAAATTCAGGGAAGGTGATGATCAACAGTCGAAAGTCCCTAAACCACACGGATCCAGCCCCGTCTTTTGCGGTCCGATCCTGGTACTCTACCGCTTGAGTGGGCTCTGGAAGGCCGGAAATAGATATTGCGGCGGGACCACTGCCGGCGGCTGTCAACTGCTCGTCGGTTGACAGCCGGCCATCAACTGACCATCAACTGTCGGCTGTTGGCGATTGATTGCCAGTAGCGGTCCCGTACTTTCCTTGGGTACGAAACCATTCCCGTTCCTTCAAGGAACCCCGACGGTTGGGGAGCAATCCTGTGCTGAGACGAGGCTGTGCTCCATGCAACACCCACAGGCAAGAGGATCCTGGGAGTTTTGCGCTCAATGGCCGCAACATGCGCCAAACCTCGCTTCCAAAAAAAACGAAGTGGATGGCAGTCTTGAGCGCATTGTTGTTGTTGTTGTTGTTGTTGTTGTTGTTGTTGTTGTTGTTGTTGTTGTTGTTGTTGTTGTTGTTGTTGTTGTTGTTGTTGTTGTTGTTGTTGTTGTTGTTGTTGTTGTTCTCTTATTATATTTAATTGTGCTATGGTCGTCGTCGTCGTCGTCGTCGTCGTCGTCGTCGTTTCGTCGTCGTCGTTCGTCATACCCAAAAAATCCTCCCAATTGTGCACGCTGCTGCTGGCGCGCGCGCGTGCCCGTCAAATGGCATCTGGCGGATTTGCGATTTCGATTTCTGGCACGACAAATCGATCTGAAATCATGGATTCATGTCATTTGAATGTACTGTACAATCGATGATCCGGGTATCTGCACGAATAATTCCGCCTGTTGACTTTTGGCTATTTTAGCCAACAGGCAGCAGTGGCGACAGTTCTCTCGCTTATACAGTACGGGATATGAGGTTTGAGACATGAGTCATGAGGTACGGGATACGAGGTACGGAATATGCGGTACGTTGTACACAGTGTGAGGTATGGGTGATGTGTTTGGAAATATGGATTATGCGAATCGCGGTGTCAAATGTGGTGTCAGAGTACAGTTTAGGAGGGGTAAATTTGGCTCCTAGCGTACCGGATAGGGGTAGGTTTCACTCATAGAGTACGGGATATGATGTTTGAGTGTGGTACGGGATACGAGGTAGGGGATATGCGGTATGTTGTACACAGTGTGAGGTATGGGTGATGTGTTTGGAAATATGGATTATGCGAATTGCGGTGTCAAATGTGCTGTCAGACTACAGTTTACGAGGGGTAGGTTTCACTCATAGAGTACGGGATATGATGTTTGAGACATGAGTCAGGTGGCACGGGATATGAGGTACGGGACATGAGGTGTGTTGTATTGGGTATGCGAAATGCGGTGCAGTGTGAGATATGGTGCTATGGTGATATGGTGATATGGCCCGTGCTTCAAGCGCGGGCATTCGCATGGTAAAGACAGTTTAGGAGGGATAAATTTCACTCATAGAGTACGGGATATGATGTTTGAGACATGAGTCAGGTGGCACGGGATATGGGGTACGGGACATGAGGTGTGTTGTATTGGGTATGCGAAATGCGGTGCGGTGTGAGATATGGTGCTATGGTGATATGGTGATATGGCCCGCGCTTCAAGCGCGGGCATTCGCACTAGTTGTTGTTGTTGTTGTTGTTGTCGTCGTCGTCGTCGTCGTCGTCGTCGTCGTCGTCGTCGTCATCGTCGTCGTCGTCGTCGTCGTCGTCGTCGTCGTCGTCGTTGTTGTTGTTGTTGTTGTTGTTGTTGTTGTTGTTGTTGTTGTTGTCGTTGTTGTTGTCGTTGTTGTTGTTGTTGTTGTTGTTGTTGTTGTTGTTGTTGTTGTTGTTGTTGTTGTTGTTGTTGTTGTTGTTGTTGTTGTTGTTGTTGTTGTTGTTGTTGTTGTTGTTGTGATGAGCAGACACAACTGTTCACAGGCATGACCCGGCCTCTCTTTCCCACTTCAACCGGCTCACAAACATGACACCTCACATGCTTGACCACACCAATTGCAGTCAAAAAAAACAACGGTCAAACGCAGTTGCCATATCGAGGCAATGCCGTGCCACTGCAAGGGAGCGGGGTAGGTACAAGGGGACCCGCTATGGCAGGGGAAGGCGGATGCGGCTGACATACTCTTCATAAGCACTCTCTGGATCGGAGGACCGTTGAGCTCCTCAAGGTCACCGATCTTAAATGCGGGATTAAAGAAGAGCCAGCCCAGATTTTCAAGAAGTTCCAAGTGGATTTGGATCCGGACATATCCCAGGGATTTCTTGGGGCGCGCCATGCCTGACCCCTTGATGTTCTTGATGCCTGGGAACGGTGAGTGGATTATGGGACCTTGCATGGCTCCAGCGGACTTGCATGTTGCAAACAGAAACAACGGACCATTGCCTCTGCCCATTCCGTAGCATCAGACAGTGACTATGGCCGATCACAGTACAGCAAGCACATGCAGACGCGCAAATTCCGCGTTCCAACATACACAACTACACCGGAACCACAAAAGCAACCCAGGAACTACCAAAAACTCCCCGACATACATACAGACGGACGGACGGACGGACAAACACATAGGTTGACAGACAGACAAACAAAATGACAGGCGCAGAACATGTTGTTGTTCTTGTTGGTTTTGCTGTTGAGGACGGCACACACTTAGGCCCCATAGCCCTCTTCCCCAGAGGCGTCCGATTCTGTGCATGATGGAGAGCAGCCGGAGACATGCATGCCCTGCGTGTAAAACAAACGTCCATCTTGCATCAGGCCGAAAATAAAATGAAAAGGACGAGAAAGGAAAAAATTCCAACAATAAAAAACGAAGAACAAAACACAAAAAGGGTAGGAAATGGCTCCCGTCCTCACTGCCTGGACCAATGTTACACTCAATGCACAAGCAGGATAACAACAGCACAACAACAACAACATTCACAGCTATGCAAGCCAGTGCAGTAATCCTCAGCCCGATTGCTTCTCAATATTGTGTGCTGGTTGCTGCATGCATTCCCTTTGCGATGCAGGCACCCCCCCCCCCTGTGTGACATTCCGTCTGGTTGTTGTTTCTTTACGGGGCCCTGGACAGTCACCCGTTCTTCCCTTCGCATGTTGCGTCCGGTTGCTGCTTTCTGTTGGCCGCTGCGGCCGGTGCTCCTGCTGGTGTCGTTTCCGCGTTCGCGGAGCCCAGTAGTTGGTGTGCCGGGGCTGTGCTGAATGTGGCATGGTGTGCCGTTTCCGCGTCAGTGGCGCCCAGCAGTTGGCGTATTGAGGATGTGCTGGTTGTTGCGGGGGTCGTTTGACTGTTTTTGCTGTCCACGCGCCTCTGTCGACAGGCCGTCCATAACTTGCCTCGCTGTGTTTCCATGTGCGTGAGGCCCAGGTGCCCTGTTCCTCCACGCGTTGTCCCGACCGTCCACCCTTTGTCCCTTTCCCCCTCACGGCTGGTCTGCCCCTGGTGGGCTCCCACTCCTGTTGCACAAACAGCCCATCTGGGCTGCGGGAGACACCCCCCACCTGATGCCGGTTGAGCAGGGGTTGCCCTGGCACCCGGTAGCGATGGGGCTGGCTGGCCAGGCCATCCCCTTTGTTGTCGCTGCCTCCCATGCACACGCTCTCCCATCCCCTCCATTCTGGTTCCCTGTCCTGGTTGCCCCTCCTGCCTTGCTGCGCCCTTCCTCCTTGTCTGCTGTGCTCGCCCTTGTCCCTCCTGGTGCGGCTCCTGCGTTCTGTGTTCCTGTGTTGCTCCTCCCCCTGTCTGTTGGCGCTCCTGGGTGCCCCTTTTGTGCACCCACTCCTGTCCCACCCGCCTGCCCTCCCGTACGCAGATTTCACGTCTCCGTATGACATTGGCTATCCACGCGCGGTTGGCTGGTCACAGCCCTGTTGCCACCCCCGTGGCGGGCACCTCCCAGTGCACGGGGCACAGCCCCGCCCTTGTGGAGTTCGCGGGCACCTCGTAGAGGGAGGGGGGGGCTTGTTTGCTGATGGCTCGCTCGGTGTGCACCGCATTTGGTGGTTGCTGCAGTGCTCGCACATCATTGTCCACCTGACTATACTGCTTGGCACACTACTATTCTGGGCACCCTAACAAGCGAATCGTTGAGTCTTGCCCTTTGTCTTGCTGAGTGGTGGTGCGACAAAGGTGGCTGATGTTTGAAAGCGGCTCATGTTTGACGTCCGCTGCCATAAGCACCACCCTTACCCGGTAACTCCAAGAACACCTGGTGCCCGCCTGTAAAAAAACCAACATCTGTGGCTGGGCTGGTGAACAATCGTGAAGGGAGATATGTACTGATGAACAGTAAGGGTTGGTGGCAATTTGCTGCAGAGCTGCTGTTGGTATGCCAAGTAGTAGTCTGTTAGGAGGGTGTAGCATAGGGTGTGAGCTACGCCTACTGCCATGACCCTTAATATTTTACTGCCCAATTCCAATGGGAGTGCGTGCGTTGAGAGGGGAATTGGGTGAATCAGCAGTGCAGAGCAAGAGAGATTCAGCGTGTGTGTACTGTATGCAGCGCACACAGCCCCGCGAATACATAGCAAATTGTGTACACAGCACTTCCCTGTGCTTGACTGCGTTTGTGGAGTGCAATGCACTTGTGAACAGAGGTGCGCCTTGGGGGGTGGTGGGGTAGGAGAGCATGTGTTGGCGAACTGTGCTACTGTGCTACACCCAACACAATGCCATTTCCCGATTTGCCTTTTTTGTTGTTGCTTGCGCGACCAGGTCTTGCTGTGACAGCTGGCAAACACACAGACACACACACACACACACACTACGCGAAGGGGACCACGAGCGCCAATCACACACACACACACACACACGTACACGCACACACACACACACGCGCGCGCAGCACGGGAATGCCCCTCACAACGCAAATGACCGGCTGCACACCTGGCATAAATTTGTCTGACAGCTCGTCGTCATGGTATCGGATGCGCCGCGGGGGGTACAATTCATACCACCGCAGTAGTGGCTCCTCTAAGGCCTGTAAAAACGAAGCAGTCGCCGGTCCAACTAGCGCCCTTACAAAGACCCAAGGGTCAGCACTGATGTTTAACACACCCCAGTCTGATGCTCACTGTGCCTCACAAGGGCCTCCCAATGTTGATACCCGTGCGCAGGCCCGAGAGTATCAGAGTTGACACTGCACTCAACGCATACAGAAAGGAGGGGACTTCAGCTACGATTGCGGGACAACTGCTGGCAATTTCGCTTCACATCCAAAAACAAATAGGCACACTGGACACCAAGCGCCCGGAAGTATACGTCATGCAGGGCGAGGAAAACGAACTGTTCCCCGCGAGATCGCAACCGAACAGCTGGCCAAGGCCCGGCCTGTGCCTTGTCGATGGTGCAGCGGTCACACAAAGCGGAGGCCTTGAGGCCATCTACTGGAATCTGGAGATGATTTCACAGGCCGACCGCTCGACACACTGAGCGAACCAAGGTATTGGGTGGAGGAGTGCAGCGAGGACACGAGCGGGCGGCCAGGCCCTGTTCCGCTGCGAACATGTCCCCCCCACCATCTGTCAAAAATCCCGGGGGGCACTGGGAGTTGGGGGCGCCATCAAGGCGAAGTCAGTATGCTGGCTACCAGGGGTTGGTTCTGCCGGATGTACGCATTGAGTTGAGTTTTCAGAAGGGAAGTGTCTACAAGCCACTGGGGAAAAGTCATCTCGGTCCTGGGTCTCAGCCCCCCCCCCCCAACACACCCTCTAATAAACACCGCCTGGTTGTGAGCAGTGGGACAGACATTCCACTCTCACCCACACCAAGTGCACCCACAAAAGTGCACCCACATGCACTGCCTTCCACAAGTGACTTCAATCAACGAAAAAGGGACACACAAAATGGCACTTGACACCGGTCGCACTACACGGTACCCCACGAGCCTTCATGGTACCCCCCCCCCTCCGCCAAGCCTAAAACGTTGCTGTGGTTGCACCCAAACTGGGCGCCGGCACCCCAGAAAGTTCCTGGGAATCTCAAATAGCAGCGCATGCCTTCAGGGCTGGGGACTGCGTCACTGCACCGCCCCCCCCCCCCTCACCGCATCGGGGGTGTCAGCAACCTCCACGGGGAGTAAGTGAATGCGACCCCTCTGCCAGCAGGGGAGCATGCCAGCGCCAGCATGGGACGGCACAGGCAGCACTTGCAAGCAGAGGGACAATGGTCCCACTCCGCCACAAAAAAAACTCTCTTTTTCGTGTTTTGGGAAAATTGAACTTGACTATGTGGCCCCTCGCAGGACCCACCAATCCCCCCTGTGTGACATGCGGTCTGGTTGTTGTTTCTTTACGGGGCCCTGGACAGTCACCCGTTCTTCCCTTCGCATGTTGCGTCGGGTCGCTGCTTTCTGTCGGCCGCTGCGGCCGGTGCTCCTGCTGGTGTCGTTTCTGCGTTCGCGGAGCCCAGTGGTCGGTGTGCCGGGGCTGTGCTGAATGTGGCATGGTGTGCCGTTTGCGTGTCAGTGGCGCCCAGCAGTTGGCGTATTGAGGATGTGCTGGTTGTTGCGGGGGTCGTTTGACTGTTTTTGCTGTCCACACGCCTCCGTCCGCAGGCCGTCCACAACCTGCCTCGCTGTGTTTCCGTGTGCGTGAGGCCCAGGTGCCCTGCTCCTCCACGCGCTGTCCCGGCCGTCCGCTCCCCCACTCCGTGCCCCCCCCCCCTTTCCCCTCAGAAAATCATTCCTTATGAGAACAGAGCCTACTCGCAACCGCAGCGATCTGCCCCCGTGGGGTGCACTCCCGGGGTCGGCGTACGGTTCAGCCCCCCAGCCCCTCGGGCCTTCGGCACAGGGGTGTCCTTAACGGAAAAAAAAAAATCTCGTCCCTTAAGGACCCCCCTGCTTCGGCAGTGACACCCCAATGCCCAAGCCTCCCATCCCTCCGGAACGCCATGTTTGCGGCGGCGAGGGCATACCCCATGAGGGAACGTCAGCAGTTCGCACAGGGGGATGATGATGCGCCCCACGCACCACGTGTTGCGGATGGCGCTGCCGTACACGGCGATGTGGACGTCGCCCGCCAACTCGAAGACGTCGAACAGAAAATCCGCGTTCCACTCGGGGAAGCCAGTGACGCTGGGCTGCGTGCGCTGGGTCCGACCCTGCAGAAACAACATAGAGGGCAGAAATGGATCGGCTGTCAGGGGGCACGACGCCTGAATCGGAGGTCGCGGGTTCGAGCCCCGGGTGGGCATAAGCAGGAACGCACGGTGCTCGATGCTGGAGTCTCCGTGACCCTGCGAGCCGAAGGGGTCGCTGTCAGGGATAACCCCCCTGTGTGACATTCCGTCCGATTGTTGTTTCTTTACGGGGCGCTAGGCAGTCACCCGTTCTTCCCTTCGCATGTTGCGTCGGGTCGCTGTGTTCTGTCGGCCGCTGCGGCCGGTGCTCTTGCTGGTGTCGTTTCCGCGTTCGCGGAGCCCAGTAGTTGGTGTGTTGGGGCTGTGCTAAATGTGGCATGGTGTGCCGTTTGCGTGTCAGTGGCGCCCAATAATTGGTGTATTGAGGATGTGCTGGTTGTTGCCGGGGTCGTTTGACTGTTTTTGCCGTCCACGTGCCTCTGTCGACAGGCCGTCCATAGCCTGCCTCGCTGTGTTTCTGTGTGCGTGAGGCCCAGGTGCCCTGCTCCTCCACGCGCTGTCCCGACTGTCAGGGATAAACCCCCCCCCCCCTCGGAAACAATGTACACCTCAGGGTATAGATCTTGACAAGACGCTCAGTAAGACCAATGAGGTGCAAATTTTTGGGGGGGATTAATTTCGGACGGGGAGGTGCTGCATGCATCTTTTTCCTCCTTTTCAGTGGCTAATGCTTGAGGCCACACTACAGAAAATTGCTTCCGACCGTTCAGAGGCTTTTGGCAAGTTGGGCTATACGTAGGCCACGGTGAGGTTGTCGGCCTCCACTCTCCTCCTGATGATAAATTTGATCCAGATGAGCATTTTGTGTTTGTGTGTGTCAGAGGTGCTGATGGTGTTGGTGCAGCACCATCTGCTGCTGTGGCCCATGCCTCTACTAGTGTTTCCAATGTCAAGAAGCAAACCACAATCACTTCATTCTTCAAGTGTCCTCTGCAATGGTGCTAAAACGGTAGCCTGGATTGGTGCATGTTCCGTCTGCTTGCTCAAGGGGGTACAGATTTTGGCAAAACACCCATTCAGCCGAGGGTGGTATAAATTTTTTTCGGGGGCATAAATTTTTTGGGGGTACAAATGTTTTGGGGGTAAAGGGAAACATCGTACTGGCGTTCAGAGACCTCCCGAAAGGAGTGGGTGAAACCCAGAGCCACTGCACAGACAGGCGGGGGCGGGGGGCATGCAGACAGGCGCGGGCGGGGAAGGGAAACTGCTGCAGTCTGTGATGGTCACCCCTTGTCCAAGCCCAACTGCCCGTGGGGGCTGCAGTTTGTTGCCATCGAAAGCGTTCACAATGGAGCAGAGGCAGATAACTGATGGAGCAGACCGTATCCGACATGACGGAGAGAGGCAGCGGGCCAGCAAGCAGTAAATAAGCAGGAGTGCAGCATCAAAGTGAAAGTCGCCGGGCAGATGCAGCTGGCGCCGGACCCTCGTTGGCACGCAGGTGCTGTGTACCTGCACACGGATATCGGCATACGGCTGCTTGGCATTGATACCACGGCCCTCCAGAATGGAGATGGATAACTGCCCAATGGTGGGCTCCGCAGGAAACAGGGAGATATTGGAGTTGGCCGCGGTCAAGGCCGGGGAGAGCGGTATTCCTGGGAGACGCAGCCAGGCGGTTTGCGAACGGGGCGGAGGGTCAAGGCCCCGGGTCGATGTACCAGAAAGGCAGGGGCAGACTGCGGGTGGAGAGCCCCCGCTCGAAAAAGTGCGGACGGTCCTCACCCACATGGCAACCCTTCCGGCGCGACTCTTCACAGGTGCCCCAAACCTACCGCTTTGATGCAGCGTTTCTGACTGAGCTCTGCACGTGGCAAGAGCAGCCATCGCTGAGCCACAAATGGCGCTGCAGAGCATTCCTTGGGGTCCAGGCAGCTACAAGAGACAGTGCTGCAGCAGAGACGCACCATCTCCAGCACCCCCAATCCACAGATGGCACTGTCTGCCACTGCTCGGCAATTGTGCCTCAGAAAAGTGGACCATTTGGCGACCTTAGGGCACTGAGCGAGGCCACAGAAGCCGCAGGCCACAGGACGCTGTACAGGCCACAGGAGTGTCCCCCTCCACCCGGGCTCCGCTCGGTCGGTGTGGCACGTGACTTGTGGTCAGGGCTTCTTTTGAGCAGGGGGGGGGAGGGGGGGAGGGGGTTTTGGACCCAAAACTTGGTGTACCAAAAATGGCCTGACCAGATTTTCCCTATTGTAAATTTCGTTTTTTCCCACTATGGTCACTTTGGTCTGGGGAGGGGGGGAGGGGGTTTTGGGGGAGGGGTCCGCCCCCCCCCTTGGTTTTTAATTATTCTAGAGAAGCCCTGCTTGTGGTCGAGACCTGCGATCATGGCCAGGCCGACACGGCGGTTTGGGTGTCCCAGTGGTCCGGGACCTGTTCTGCAGCAACGGGCTTTTGGCCCGATTTGACGCACTACCGCTTCCGAAATGGCGTACTTTCGGGGCTTTACGGGACTTTTGGTGGGATGAAGTGGGTCAGAAGGGGGGCCCAAGACCGCTCAGAAACATCCCTTAGAGCGTTCTAAGGGTCTGGGATCACATTTGGAAAACACTTGACACGTTGTTGTTTGTCACTCGGGGGGAGAACTTGCGGCATGCGCGCACCCTGCGCACCTTTGAGGTGGCCAGTCTGGGAATTATGATCCCGGATCATTTCCCACTGGTATTTCCCACTATCCTCTTTCCACTCCTGCCGTATTGCCCCGAGTAGCCCAAATAATTGCGCTGTGAGCGCGCTGCGTCATGCACGCGCTGCGTCAAGCCCCTCAACCTCAAGTTTGGATGCCAAAACGGCCCGTGTCCATGGGTAAGAAAAAAAGGCTCGAACTGTCCGAAAAGCTCTGTTTGAGCATCCCGCGCTTGCATACAAAACGGCGAAGTATTCGAAAGGGGGAGGGGTGAGGGGGGTGGGCGGCAGGAATTTGGGTACCAAAAACAGCCCAACAAGGACCTAAATAAATGGCATGTTCCTCCACTGCAAACCTGTGGTGCGGGGTGTCGGGAGGGCAGTGCCACTCAAACCTTGGTCCCTCCCAATACAGATGGTGTTCTGCGGTGGAGCGCATGCAGTATGCCACAGCCCCCGGACGGGCTACCCCAAGGCGCCACCTACTTGATCAACTTCATTTTGCGGAGGGGGAAGTCGGACTTCAGTTGCGGGGGGGGGGGGGTTGAGGGGCGGGTGCGGGGGCTTCAATACAGCCCCCAAAGCTGGGCTGGGGGCAGGGACGTATTAGAAGGCGGGGCGGGGGGGGGGGGGGGGAGGGCTTGGCTGGGACCCCCCTCCTCCTTGGGTCCCCGTATGGTCCCCGCCGAAGGCGGGCCGAAAATTTTGAAGCTTAAATCCTCTTGACGCCGAACGTGCCGAAGCAAATTCTGGCTGTCAGCCTCAAACATTGGAAGGGGAGGAGGGGGGGTCCAGGGGGGGGGTCCCCCCCCTCCTCCTACGGTGTACAGCCGTTCTAATACATCCCTGGTTGGGGGATCCAGGGAAAAGACAAAGCTGATGCTGTGTTCATCTGCCCACAGACCAAAAAGCGCCTCTGGTACCACTGATGAAGAACTTTTTGTTGTTTGTTTGCAGTTGCATTACCCTGTGTCACGATTTACCGCCCGCAGATGCAGCCATGTGCAGTGGCAACATGAAGACCCAGCACAACGTCCTGTACTTCCAATAGTACGGGACCCCCCGGGGTCCTGAGGGGCAGGGGGGGGATTGGGGTCCAGCCCGAAGCGTCAGACCCCCCCAGGATTCGAAACATTGATTGAGAAACAAAACAGACCTCAAGTGAACACAGGCACTCAGGCACGAAACAAACAGGGAGAAGCCTGCGACCACTGTTACGTCTGCTGTGCATCTGCGTACCTTCCGCAGACGTGGCGTCCATTGAGACTGTGCGCGCGCTCTTGCGCCCAAACCAGAACTTCCTGGGGCTCGGCTGGACGTTGGATGAAGACGCTTGCGTAGAGCTGGCGGCAGACTCGGCTTCTACAGCAAATGCAAAATCCTGCGAAATCCGCAACAGCATTGTACAAGAGGGGGTCCACATGCCTCCCGCATAGGGGTGCAGATTCACGCCGGATCAATTTGAATTCACCGATCTCCCCGCAAAATGGCTCAGAGCGCGAATCGCTGCAAATTTGGCAGTAACAGACAGACAGACCTCGCGCGCAACCCCACACGATCTTGTGCGCGCACAGGCCTCCTGTTTAAAAGGAAAAGACGTCTTCTGCCATGGAAAAATTATTTGGGCAACCGAGCTTGCAATTGAGAGGGGGGGGGTCGATAGAGCCCCCTGGCTAGCCCCCCCCTTTCCCCCAAAAAGGGCTAAATTGACGGGACCCCCAAAATCCTACCGAGACT
Source organism: Eutreptiella sp. 'Long Island Sound 2002' (assembly GCA_964036045.1). NCBI lineage: Eukaryota > Euglenozoa > Euglenophyceae > Eutreptiales > Eutreptiaceae > Eutreptiella > Eutreptiella sp. 'Long Island Sound 2002'. Next base: position 176,214,660 of record OZ038381.1, read on the forward strand.
GACCCCCGGGCCTCGGAGGTGACTCGGACCCAGAAATCGGCAAAAAATGAAAATGGGATTTTTGGAATCAGCGCGTCAAGGGGGTTCAGAAAAGTCATCATTTGCCGTATATTTGGTGGAAGAAAAATTGACCATTTTTAATGCTCAAAAAAATTTTCGGCGCCTTCGGCGCCAGAGTTCATAATAACTGATTAATGGTGCCTGTCAATTGAGCCCTTCCCCCCCCCAGATTTTGGGGGCTCTATTGATCCCCCCCTCCCTCACTTGCAAGCCCGACATGCCTTTGAATGATTGGAACGAAACCTATGACAATTGTCGTTTCTAATCACCTATATTGTCGAGTTTGCCAAGGGGGGAGGAAACGCACTGCCCAAGTGGGTGTGCCAGGCACTGATAGTACCGAACATTCACGCACTGTGCTGCCTGGCTCACTCTCCATATCACGGAGGCGTTAGTATCGATGGTGACTTGCCCCCACCATCCGTGGGGGGGTTGGCCGCTAAACAAACAACAGGCCAGGCCACTGCAAATATAAGAGGGGGGGGGGGGGGCTGTCACTAGGTGACATAATCTCCAAAACCGCGGGACCCAACCACCCTCTCAAGCTCATGGGAGCGACTCAACCTGCCACAGACACCCCCAATCCGGCTTCAATCCCCCGCCCGCACCACCTAGCAGCAAATGGGGCTGAGACAACAACCACTCAGTTCTGGCAGCAGAGCCATCACTCCGCCCGCAAAATACGTAAGAAAAGTGGGCCGAAACATGCACACAAACAAGGGCCACACCCACTGTGGGTGGGCGGGTGGGCCGCAAACCCGGCAACCCCTGCGGGTGGGTGGGCAAGCGGACAGAAAATTGCCTGAAAAAGAAAAGCAAACATATGTTTCTATTTAAAAAAAAAAGCAAGGGAGGAGGACATGGACTGCACAAGTCAGGATTGGGCATGTAACTCAGACTGGGTGTACTACTCTCCACAGACTAGCCTAAAGAACAAACAGCCAATGCGGAAAGAAGAATGCATGCAGGGGCCCGTAGGTTTTGGCACGAGGCCTAACACCTCCATCCGGGCAGATGTAGTTGTTAGTACAGGGTGTGGGGTTGGGAGGACCACATGCCATTCCCACTCAAGTTGAGGGATATTAGGGTTCAATACCACAGAAGAACAAAAAAAATTGGCGCTGCAGCATGATGCAACATGCCGCAAAAAACCACCCACTGGATCCCATTTTCAAGTGCTACGGCATGCGGTGGCTTGCTGCGGCGTGCAGCAGCATGCTGTGGCATGCTGTCTGCAATTGGTCCTTGGTCACATGGGACGCATTGCGGGATGAAGCGGCCCTGGTCAGGGCACAACATGAACACTCCGATCGAACCAAATCAAATCAAGCCGGGTCCAGGCAGGCAGGACGGGGGCGGCAACTGGTGTGCAGGCTCCGGGCGGGTCGGGGCAGGACCAGGGCCTCAACTCTCCCAAGCCTGTCCTGAATCCAGGGCATGCGGCTCCTTCCCTTCCTCCCTCCAGCTGTGCATCCACCTACCACTGCCCGTACGCTGTCCCAGACAATGACACGGCTGACATCCATGGCGCTTTCAGCGGTCAGCAGAGCAAGGGCTTGGCAGACCAGCAGCGCGGACGAGGCCTCCCACACACATCCGGTGTTTTGCGGGGCCGTAACCATTGTTGCTGTGAAGGGTTGTCGAGCCCTCCACGCCACTCAACAACCCTTGAAAACCTTTCACAACTTTCATTCACCCCCAGCACTGCGGAAAATCTCGTGCAACGTCTGCCCGCCTCGAGCAACTTCTAGCAACCTCAATCACCCTCGAAAAAAGGAAATGGCTGCATTTTTGGGGTCCCCAACACGGAGAGGAATAACGTGAGCCGCCCAACCTCAATAGCACCGGAAGGTTGAACGAATGCAATCAAAAGTGGCCATGAAACCCCTGCTGTCATGCGGTCCCCAAAGCGAGGAGGCATCGCAGCGTTGGCGTGGTGTAGTGTTGGTCGGGGGTATTCTGGCCTAAAAAAAAGATGCCCAGCGCACGAATGTTCGCTCTTGGCACACCAAGCAATCCCCTACGATCAGCTCCAAATGGGGCCTCTGTTGGCCCTGTCCCTAACCTCCCTCACCTCAACACAATGTACAAACCGCCGCCGATCCTCACTATTACTCACTATTACTCATTACTCATTACTATTACTCACTATTGGCGTGCAGCACAACACAGCACCCACCTCATCCTGATCATCCCAGCTGTCGTGGTCCTGATCCTGCCACTCCTCCGGCTCCATACAATCCATCACAGGCACCCCAACGACCATTTCCGGGGGCGATGTACTCATGGGGGTTCCCTTTGTCCTGTTCATCCACCGCGCAAAAATGGACTTCCGCAGCCGTCCTGCAGACAGATGGCCATAGAGCGGGGGTTTTTTGCTTGTTTGCCCTTTCTTCGAGTCGGTCAACAAAACCTGCACAGAAGGCTCCATGCCAACACGCGAGTCTGGGGAGTTCTGCCACATGCTGGGGGGCCATCAGTTCTCTGCCCCACCCCTGAGAGCAGCCCTCAGTGTCACATCCAACAGAAATGGGCCCAAAACCCAGGGTGCTGTCTGGAACATCCGAAATGCGGTGGGCAAAAACGGTTTCTGCAGTTCGCAAATTGATCAGAGCGAATAAAGGCGTTTTGTAAATTTTTTTGAAATCTAATTTTGATCAACTTTTTTTCTGCTCTCTTCCACTGAATCTTGCTCAATTGAGTGTGAGTTGCTGCCCTACAGCTGTGCCGAGGACTACAGCTGTGTCACTGCAGAAAGCCATGGTAGAGGGGGCGGGGGGGTGAACAAGGATTGTTTTGTTGCCACAAAATTGCTATCAGCACAATTTTGAGGTGAGGCTGTGGGTTTGAAGCACGGAGGGTGTTCAGTTCAGTTCCGGGCCCCAATCCCCGCGTCGTGGGCAGGGTTCCAGAGGGGGGGGGGGCTTTTTTTTTTCGGGGTTTGGAGGAATTTTTGAAATTCCCTGCTTCCTTCTGGGCATTTTGAATACACACAAATCAGGTGGTAATATCTCCGTGTACCTTCACCGCATTGGGAAAATGGGGGAAATCGGGGGAATGTGTGCCCCCCCCGAAGCTGGGTTGGGGGATCCAGGCAAAAGACAAAGCTGATGCTGTGTTCATCTGCCCACAGACCGAAAAGCGCCTCTGGTACCACTGATGAGGAACTTTTGTTCTGCTGTGCCTGAGTGCCTGTGTTCGCTTGAGGTCTGTTTTGTTTCTCAATCAATGTGTCGAATCCTGGGGGGGTCTGACGCTTCGGGCTGGACCCCAATCAACCCCCCCCCCCACCACCCCTCACGACCCCCAAAGGCACACCAGCAGTGAACAATGAGGAACAGCCAACTACTGTTGGACGGATCTTGTAGGGGCTGGGCAGGGCTGTGCTTGAATGGGGAAATCGGAAGGAGGAGGGTCATGCCCCCACCCGAACTCCCTCCTCCGCAGATCCGACACCAAAATCCTCAGGGGGTGAATCACATTTTGTCAAAGGAAAATTACAATTTGCAAAAGAAAACTTTTCTTGGGCCATTTGTTCACAAAGCCATGGGTCCCAGACCGCCCCCCCCCCCTTCCCCCAGTTCAGGCACAGCCCGGGGCTGGGGAGAGTGTGAGGACTCTGGCGGGAGGAAACGGATACAAAGGGTATCGCCAAGGGAAAGGGTATGAGGGGTGGCGTGCAACTAAAACACTTGCCTCGCGCCCTCGCTTTACGCGCGCCCGCGTGCATATGAAGAAATGGTGCAACTCGGGATTATCACGGTCTCCGGCCGGGCCACAGTAGACCTCGGCGCGGCTGTTGGGCAGGGGTCGCTCGGCTTCGGGCCCATTTCCGTTGGATTAAGCACCCGCACAATAGGGGGGTTCCCACCTTCGCGGCTGATCAGCACCAATGTTCCAGAGGGGGCGGGGTGGTGGGCGTCAGCAGGGGGCTAACATTATGTTGTTCCCGATGCCCTTCATTTCCTTCGAGACCTTCCCCGCTCGGCCTGCATTAACACCCACACATACGTGAGGTCATACCAGTTTCCTGGACGTTCTTTTGGTCAAAAGTATTCGTCCGCGCCACATCGTCATCGGTGTCACTGCCCAGCCCCTGTGAAACCAGCAACAAGACATGCGCCCGGCTGCAGGGCCAGATTCCAAGTGGGGCGTGCGCCACACGACGCTCACCCCTTGTCACGCATGGCACCATGCTCTATCCGTCTGGGGTTCGAGGCAAGCGCTTTCTTGGGACGCGCCGTGGGCTTTGTACGTGCCCATTGTGCAGTCTTCTGGGATGTGGCATTGGGGCAATGCTACTTTGGTGTCTTCAGGCCTCTGACCCATGGAGGTGGGGGGTTGCCATTGAATAATGGCCTGGTCCACGGACATGCAGTTGCGTAGGGGTGTGGTCATTGTGAAATCGCCTCACCCCAAACTGACGAGGCCATCGCCTCATTGCACGTGATGACCCACATCTGACGACATGCATTGCACCAGCGGAACTGAGAACCGATCGCAGCAATTTTACATTCTCGAAGCGCCCCCACTTCAAGCCGAAAAGGCGTGTTTGTCTCATTGAAAGAGGTCATGCAGCTAACCTACCCCCAACCCTTGAGAAGGCTGTGCCGCAATACTAGAAAGAGGGCGCGCAGTGAAAACCCGCGCATTGAGAACTCACACCACCTAAGAGACCAAAACCACGAGTCTCAGGGGCATCAGGAGCTGCGGAGCTCCTCTTTCACACTGCAGCCGGTTCGCATACCTGCGATCTTGCATTCTGGACCCCAAAAAAGTGCGGTCACAACATCAACGGCCACGGTTGGCACCGGCGGTTGGCTGGTAACCGCTTCCCAGAGGGGCCCCAGAGGGGCCATCATCTGGGTCATCCCCAAAACGGCAAGTCTCTATATCGAAATCTGAGCTATATCCAAATGTATGTCGAAATCTATATCTAAATATTTTTCCAAGTCCACATCATCCAATCAATAATCGGCCGGGCGCGTTGCATTCCGCCGCTGATTCGCTCCCGAGGGGAGAGGTGACGTTGGCCGCCGGGGCAGGTCATTCTTGTCGCCAAGCAATGGCCTGCTTGCAACAAAGGACCTGCCTACAATACTCGCCCCACACTGCGAGTGGCAGACAAAGTGGAAGTACCCCGGACAACCTCAGTGACAAAAAACAGGCTGAAAATATACCCTGAGCCATGGCCTATGGCCCATGGTTCATAGCCATGGACCCGTCCACAAGCTCAACCCCAGACTCATCGAAAGGCAGTTTTGCACACACCTCAAGGCATACGGATGGGGAACCATGGGAGTTGGGCTCGGCCTTGGAAGCATTGTTACCTGCACAGCATCGGATTTGTATGCGGGCCAACAGAACTGAGCGTGAAGCTCACAATGAAACTTCAACACAAACAATCTGTGCCTTGGACACCGGGGAAATTCTGTTGCCTTCGGCAAGTCCACCTCGCAGAGAATCTACCCCAAGCAATGAACCCCCAAGTGGCTGGTTTTCCACTCATCCGTCAGATCCATCAGCATCATGGCTCCCCATGGGTCCGGTATGCGTAACCGCATTGTCACCAAATGTACACCCAACAACAGCCCAAGGGTCCCTGAGGGCTGTCAGGGGACACGCTCGAATGGTGATTTTCAATGCAACGTATGCCGGCCTGAAAATGGCGAAGCCCTCACCGGGGGGGGCGATTTGGGAAACTTGGAGATAGCACCCGGGACCCCTGTCATTGGTTGGAAGGTCCATACTGAAGAAAAAGTTCCATGGGACCTGGGTCTGGATGGTCTGCATGGTATGGACGCACATTGGTTGCTGTCGGCCAATCAAGTTTTGCTCACTTCCTAGTGCAACGAAGCCCAAAATGGCGCTTTTGGGGGCCAATAAGCCCCACTAACAGGGCAGTAACTTGTGCTACATGGCTCCCCATGGGTTTCCCATTGTCACCAAATGTTTTCCCAAATATGCAGGCCTCCTTGGTTGTGATCCACAACAATCTCTGCAAGGTGACTTGGACATAGCACCCAGGACCCCCCCTCATTGGTTAGGGGGTCTGAATAGAAGAAAAACTTCTGCGGGACCTGGGTTTGGATTGACGCACAGTGGTCGCTGTATGCCAAACAGGGTTTCCCCACTACAGTGCAACGAAGCCCAAAACAGTGCTTTTGGGGGCCAATAAGCCACACTGAGAGGGCCTAATTGGTGCTCCATGGCTCCCCATGGGTTTAAAAATACTCCCATTGTCACCAAACGATCAACAACGACCCAAATATCCTTGAGGATTGTCAAAGGTTGCCGGGAAAAACGCATTCTTCACCCAACACATGTAGGCCATTTTTGGTGGAACCGGTCATTTCCCCAATGAGTTTTTGGTTGCAACCCCCAAGACCCCGCCCCCCACTTGAAACGCACTTTGGGGGGGGGGGGGGGGGGCAAAAAGTGTCGCCTCCGATTTTTTGGGTCGAAGATCACGAATCTTTCGGTTTTTTTGATTTTGAGCCGAAAATTTTTCCGGGTCCCAACTCCACAGGGTTTGTGTGGCCGGCGGAGTGGGACGAACGCTCATGCAATTTATGCAATTTTTGCTATGTTGGCGTTTTTGGCGGCCTTAGTAGCTCCGTGGTCCCCATTTTGAGGGATGCAATGAGGGATGCTATGGTATTATATGCATACTAGGATACGGACATTTTTTGCAGCCTTTAGCCTTAACTAGTGCCGGTCATGGCCCGTGTGAAAGGCCGCAAATAACAACAACCTCAATACAATTCACTCGGGCTTTCCTTTTTTAGGTCAACAATGCACAAACTACATACAATATTGCAATCAAGCAGGTTTCCCAAACTGTGTGCTACAGATGCCGCAGGAAAAGCGTTCTCATAGCCCCGAAAAGGGGGGCCATATGGCGGTTTCCCATGCATGTGGGCATGCGTGGTTTTTATGGAACAACCTGTGCGCGGGGCAATTAGGCCCAAAACGGCGCTTTTGGGGGCAATAAGCACCACTAAGAGGGCCTAGTTGGTGTGACATGACTTTATACGCACCAAATGATCACCCAACAACGGCCGGGGGCCCGGAGGTGGTCGGAGGTCGGCCCCGGCACCCTTGGGCTGTTGTTGGGTGATCATTTGGTGACAATGGGAGTACGTAGTAAGCTGTGGCACCGTCGTGGGTGAAACTTGGTTGGCTCATAGCTACCACTGTGTGTGCATTCACACCTAGGTTCCATTCCACTTTTTTCTTCTATCCCTCACCAATGACGGGCTTCCACCCTTTTTGGGGGTAATTCGCGTAGCACACTCCAATGTGAGATATCGGATGTCTCAACCCTTGTAAAATCATCATTTTGGAAGAAAAATTATCCCCCCATCAGTTTTTTGATTTTGACCCCTCAAGGGCTTGTTGCCCCTTGGCTTAACCTACCCCGTTTCCATTGCTAGCCACACAAAAGAAGCCGTTGCAGCTGCGGCCCTTTTGCACGCAACCACTTGCGCATTTGCCCCCTTCGTTGAAGTTTCGGTAGGAGTGCTGCCCTTCCCTAACACCTTTCCTTGTATCCCCACTTCCTGCCTGATGCCCTTCCTTTAGACACCTCATGTCGTTCTGCCCCGTCGGGGGTTATCCCTAAGGCGTTCATATCCAAACACCAAATCCCGCCATTCCCAAACCCAAAAGCCCCATATTCGTTTCCAGACAATGGTTTGCAAAGCCTACAGCAAAGCCTATAACGATGAACATGTCGTTGGTGCGCATAGAGGGTGCATAGTGGGTGCACAAAGGGCGCATAGAGGACGCATCGACGGTGCATAGTGGGCAAATAGAGGGCTGGGGCCTTGTCATACGCGAAGGATGGCTTGAAAGCCATGCAATCAACCGCCCCTAAGTAATCAACACTTCTCTAGATCCCCATGGGAGAAAAGTGGCGGCTAGGGATAGCCGCAGGGTGCACCGTACACACTAGACGATGAACAACATCTTGGGTCCGCCATCTTGGGTCCCTCCACATTGATTTTCGGCACGGGCCGGCCGCATGCTATGGGCCCCTTGTTGGGTGACTAACAATGCCTCGTGTAGGGGACGCAAGCAAGATGTACCGCAGACCATGCGGTTGGGGCATGGGCAGAGAGGACTGTTCACTGTGGTAAATGGGCGCCGTCCAAACCGGAATTCGAAGAAATGCATTTCTTCGTTTCATTGCATTTTGTCGTGTCTGCAAATCTTGGGTCATCCGTCCCAATGACACGCCAAAATAAAACCGCACAAAACACGCATGGCACAAAAGACACACTTTTCGGTACTTGCACAGGCGTCACGGTGTTGTTGGCACCGCTTTTGCGTCCAAATAATCGCCAAGTGCGTCCTGTGAAGAAACCCACGAAAATCAAGCGGCGACCCATTGCGAGCTCGGAACGAGACGGCAGATGGGATCCGTGACCAAATCGTGCCCAATTTGGAACGGATGAGGCGGACACAACAAGATGCATGGGAACAACATCGGTAATTGGCCAAAACCCCGGCACCATGACGCCCCAAGAATTTTTATTGGAGCGGTGCGATGTTTTGGAGGTTTGTGGGTGATCGGGAGGGGCTTCCATGGAGTCGTACACCACACCTCCCCGACCTTACGGCACGCATTGCACTCGATGGGCGATCCCATCCTGTGTATGTTGTCCTTGGGTCAACCGTGGGAATTTGACTCGCTGTGAGCGGGTTCGCGATGATTTTGTTGGAAACCAGGTGACCGACCACGTTGGCAATGCGGGGGGCAATGCGTTCCTGGGGAGAAACAAAAACTAATGATTGGCGAAACTCGCACTTCGTTTCATTTGTGTTCTATGTCGTCTTAGCCCGAATTGGGGTCCTGAAACAACACCATCGAAATGGAGCGGGCATCGTTTTGCGTCGATGGGGTTTCCTTTGATCCGGAAAAGAACTTCATCAACACCAAATGGTTGCTTGAGGTCGCGGCCGCGGCGCATGGGGGGCGTGTACATTGAAGGGTTCGTTATCATTGGGCCAACTATTGCACGTACGAGTCCTAAATGCTTCCTGCAATCAGGTCAAGATGATTTTGAATGCTACGTTGTGCGCTCTCAAGCCGTCGCACGATTAGATCCAATCGTTCAAGCGTGCATTGCAATATGAAAATAGCCCGCAACAACGGTCGTTCAATCTAATATTGGGGGACACTTAAGTTTTTAATCATTCAAAGAACGATGGTATCATGATTGGTATGGGGGGTGCCTAAGCCCGCCCGCGTACCCTGCCCTGCGACTAGCCGCGACCACATTTACTGAAGAGTAGCCAAGTTGGGGTAAATGTCACCAAGGATCTCAGTCATGAATGATGCAAATAGTATCTCGTTATGAACATTAGTTACGATCATTGCACCATGGGTGTTGTGAATGAAAAGTAGGACCATGCTACGGACAATGACGATGTTTCTAGGATCTATGCGAAAGGCGGGCATTGCAAATGAGTCCCTCTAAGACATCGCTTGCCATGATGACGACCGTAAATAGTCCAAGCTAAATGTGTTCGCCATTACTGGTAGTTTGTTTCGATGACGTGAACACACATGGCGAGCGCTTGAGCGGGAAAGCCACACCTTGCGGCCGCGGGTGGATGCCGGGTCCGGTTAGAGCTGGGGCACTCTCTCGGCGCCCGATCGATGTCGACTTCGAGGTATGGAGGTTCGGCACCACGTAATCTTCATCGTCCGTGGAAATAGGGCACGGCGAGCCATGAGTCCGATACGTCACTAAATCCGGAAATTGGTCACGGAACTCTAAAATCAAAGAAGAGGCTTAAAGAGACGAGACGAAACGGACGTGCAATGGGGCCGCATTCCATTGACACCGTGAGGCCCGTAAGTGCGTTTGGTGCAAACGATGAAGGGGTTTTGTCGAAATTGTTGAGACGGGTACACTCGCAATGACATTAGAGTCCCCATAAAGCCCTCTTTCGTGGGTAGGCGGTCACATCGAATATGCCGGCCTCCTATTTGTCTCACATCATCACTGGTTGATGTGGTCTTTGTCACCATGCTTGCTGTGAGGTGACGACTTTAGACTTGCGACACAGTGCCAAAACAAACAAAGGGGGACGTCACTTTGTGGAGGATTCTTGCCAATTTTCGCAAACCGATCAAGCCGTACATTTGATGGGGTTCCCATGCAGGATCCTGGGATACCCATGGATCTAGCGAGGGCACATGTGCAAAACAACACTGTGGAGGCGAAAACGTACGCATAGTTCCTGCTGCGGAGGCGCAAACGCACACATAGTTGCACCAATGGAGCTAAAGACGTATACATATTTGCAACTGATCTCAAAGGGCACCGTGAGCTCGATTCGCGCACTTGTCGGCTGAAAAACTCCTATGACTCGCCATCTCCTTTTGGTCATCAGTTAGTTTTTCAGAGAGACACTTTCGGAATGTGCGGATTGCAAACCTGCTCCATCAGGAATGGAATTGGAGCGGCGCCGCTTCCATATTCTCGACCTACGCTCATTCCACTCTCGAGGAGTATGCACAACTCCCGCCGGTCCCGCAAGGTCCATGTGATTGTAACATGATCTTGGCGTTGCTGAGGCGAACGACATGGTCACAAAGCATTTTGACGAAGGCAAAAGTTTGAGCTACCTAAATTCGTTCAAACACACGATCGATGGCCGAAACATTGTTTTGATGACATACTTGGAGCAGAATCGTCGCTGTGTTTTATCGTTTCGCACTTGTCCTATAAGAAAAGCGATCGGTTTGGGGATGATGGTGGGACGTTCATCGCTCGCTGGGGGTTCCCCCCCTCCGGACGAACGATGAACCGTATGAGCAAAGACAACTATGGCACGACCGCAAACGTCACACGGTGAGCTCATGTCGTCTCCTTTTCTAATTGCACCTGCGGCCCACAAGTCCAACCAAAATGCACATGGCAAATGATGAGGAGCATACCCCTTTTTTGTCGTTCCCATCCTTTTTGCCGAACACCTTCCATGGGCGCCTTCTTGCTGGTTTTGCTGGTTTTGTGGATGTTGATGATGATGATGTTGATGAGACACTTTTTGCCGAAGTTTGTACCAATGCTGGCGTCGGGGGGCTTGTTGTCAACTTAGGAATCAACCCGGGGTCGAGGGCACAAGGGGCGCGACCATTGGTTGGAGTTGGAGTCTCTTGAATTGTCGTTGTCGAGGGCATAGCATGTTAAGCAACCCTCAAAGGTGAAATGAGGAGGCGTCCACGACGCATCTTGCGCATTCTTGCTGAGAGCAGTTGTGAATTGATTTAATGTCCATACAATCCATTTCCCTTGCACACACACACACGCAAACAACAGTGCAAAACCACGAAATGCCAAAGAATGAATGACAAGTATTGATGCCTCAGTGGCAGAAAGAATGCCATGACAGACGAATGAAAGATTAAGTGCGCTGTGCTTCGCACGACTAGAGTCTAGAGGTTAGGGTTCGTCGACGCTGCTGTAAAAGTAAAACGGTTGTGAGCGGGGGGGGGGGGGGCACATTTGGACGAGTTGAACGCTTCGCACAGTGGGAAGGGGGGTCGCGGCCTGTACTCAAATTAGGTGTCGGCGACGAATTTGTGGCAAAGCAGACATTTATTTCTTTGTTTCGGAACGGTATGAATGCGGTTTTTATATCATGAAGCTTTCACTCTTGTTCAACTGTACATAGAATGCACCATTTCCGCAACCATGCAAAATTATGCCGAACCGAGCGGGAAAATGTATCAGAATGAAAACTATGTATATTTCAATCAAAGTACACTGTTCGCTGTTGCTCCGTCTCCTTGGCCACAAAATAGCCGGTTCTGAACTAAGGTGTGTTGGTATGTGGCGTGCATCTAAGGATTTGCTAGTAGCATTTGCCATGCTTACATTTGTACATCCCAAGTGGTTATTTGGCCAAAAAAATTGTCAAGGAGTTCTAAACAGCCAAGTACCTGTTGGGCTACGGCACTCTCGTTGTTTTTTGAAGCGGTGGCCTTCCATCCACTTTGGTGATCACCAATCTAGGTGTAATCTATAACCATACCATATATGTCATATTTTAGCCGTTCGAGTTTTTCCCCAAACTTTCTACCACAACGTTAGGCATGCGTTGGGCTATCCGATTACGTGTCTTTGCCACCGCATTGTTAACAACGATCTTAACTTTTTGTTCGGGGCGATGGTTGGCTTATCTTACTAGAAAATGTTGCGACACTTTTTTACATTGTTCCTGGATGAAGCAAACTACTTTGTGGCATAGAACATCACCAACTGCGGTTGCACCCCTCGAGATGCCCGTGTTCAAAGAGTTGGACACTTGGTATACCAAATGTTGGAAGTCGTACCAAGTTTTGAATCGGGTAGACCTACCCAGGCTAGGGAATGTTGACGACAATCCGCAATCGCAAACTACTGTTGGTTGGGGGGACGCCAATGCACAAGTTGAGAATCTCAGGAGGGGGGGGGGGGGGTCCAGGCGGTTTCCATTTTCACTGATTGATCTTTCGTACCACTGTAGGTATGGATGTGTTTTTTATATTTCCGAGATCAGTGTTCTCTTAGAATTCACTTCTTTCTTTCGTTTCTACGCATGTTGCATTTGACAAAAAAGCCGAATGTGCGTGGTTAGCAATGGCGAGATCTGGCCGTGATGGACAGCAACGAGGCCTCTTGCCATCTTCATGGTGCAGAGCAGATGTTTCATGTAATGACATTTTCTCCAAACAGCACTATTTTTTGGATGAAACTAGCTTCACTTACAGGGGGTGGTAATAGTTCATATATGCAGCGGTTGGTAAAAGGTGATTTTAGATGTGTTTTTCATGCAGCGGTTGGTAAAAGGCTGGTGTTTTTCCATGTAAAGGTTGGTACCGACATCCTCTTCTTTTGATTACCTTAATGTTTCTTTGTATTTGTACAACACTGGTACTATTTCTCTCTCTTCGTTTTTTCAAAACATTACACTTTTTTTTTCTACACCTTGCACTCTTGCTATTTGTGTAAAATGTTTCATCTCTTTTTTTTTCTTCAAAACCTGCTCTCCTTTTTGTGCTGAAAAACCTACACTGTTTCTTTTTGTCACTCACTTCTGCATTCAAAATGCCGTTTTTTTTTACCTACTGAAATATTGTTTGTTTTTTTTTGTCACTGACTTCTATGTTGAAAATCCTGTTTTTTTTTATATTGTTTTTCTTCTCTGAAGTGGTCAGAGTTCCTGCTTTTTTATGAACACCCATTGCCGTGCGCAACTCGCGTGAATTAGGAAAAATGCCCACAAAAAAAAAAGTGCTCTCGTGTGCAAATCGTCCAACCCTACAGACTTCACTGCCCTTTGAGGGACACGTCGCTGTTGCAAAGGATGAACCACATATTCAATTTGATCGATTCGCTGTTATTCAAGAGGAAACAGGAGGTACTACTCTCTTTCACTCATGGTAAGCATCACTGCACAGCTCAGAGTGCCTTCATCATCCGAAGTCTGCACTGCCTCCCGCGCCTCCCTTGCCCTTTGCCTGTTTTCCCTGGCCACACGCTGAGCATGTACATCACGTGGTGCAGCACGAAACCTTTTGGCAGGTGTGTCCAACCGGGTCTCAGCCCTCCTCTTTGCTGCTCTTTGTACAGGTGGTGTGCCTGGGACTGACAGGACGTCAATGTTGTCCTCCACCTCTGCCCCAGAGGCTTCATCTGCCTCTGCCTGTACCTCTGAGGCTTCCTCTGAATCTGAAACATGACCAGGAACAATAGACAGCAAAGGTGCAGGCATGGGGATGGCTGCTGAAGGGCATGGGAGGTCCACATCATCTACAGATTCTTTCACTGGCACCTCTGTAAACACCATGTTCCAGTTGCTGAGGATGTGTGTGGTTGTCAAAGGGGATGCAGCCCATTCAGCAAGCAAAGTTACAAGGAGCGCCTTTATCGTACACTCGCTGCTATCCAGCTTGGAGTGCTTTGGCAGCAGTCCATCGTGGATCTTCAGGCAATGATCAATGTGGTGACGCTTCAGTCTGTCGCGCAACCATGCTCTCATGTCTGGATTGATGACCTGATCGCCAACATTGTTGACATGGTTGCGACGAGCACGGCCAAAGAAAACATACATATGTGGCCGCGCCACAAAATAGTATAAGTTCCCCAGCCTTATTTTAGCGTCGTCGACGCGCTTCAACTCGTCATCATCGAGATGGCTTCCAACCCAGTCCATGATGACGACACATGGGTAATTCTGCGCCACGCCATGGTTGCGTTTGTCCTTCGCAACTTCAGTGTCGACCTTGATCATCAGGCGTTTGAACGTGTCGCCAGTCTGACACTTCTTCCCCGCGTGGTCTTCGTGCATGTAGGATGGCGAGCCCTGAGGCAGGTCGAGACGCGCATTGCAGCGCCCTGTCTTTCCTCTGTGCAACACTGAGCTCTTGTATTGACGGGCCTTAGAACTGGTGGAGACCTTCTTGCTCTGGGACTGCAACACCACTGCAGCCAGAGCGTCGTTCATGGACTGGCCTCCCTCTGTGAGGAAGCGCTGCATGACTGAAGACAGAAAAATTATGAATGTTATTGATCATTATTGTTACTATCATCATTATTACTACTATTATGACCACAGAAGCTCAACAGAGCGCGATACAAAAGCCTCTGTTCTCCTTTCCGAGATTTGACCAATCCCGGAACACATCTGTGCGGTTTTAGTTCGTTGTTGCAGCGGTTCGTAACAGCGGGCGGTTTCTACATGCAGCAATTTGGAACACCACCCATACGAACTGCTACAAAACGAACCTTTACACTTACGAACTATTACCACCCCCTGTAATGAGCAAAACTCGACATTTTTGCTGCTTATATGACGCCAGTTGTTTTCCTTAGTTGGTCGCAAGGTGTGCACAGCGAACGTGAGCTGGTGAAATGCATTTTGCACACGAGGCCATGGCGGAATTGAAAGCAAATTATCAATAACTGGGGTGTGCAGGAAATGCAACTTCACATGTGCATTGACCGAGTTCGGAATTTTTCATTTTATGGTTGACACACGTGAAACGATCCCCAAGCCACCAATGATTCAGCCTTGCTTCATGGCCCAAGTGCTTGATGCCAAGTTGTTGGATAGGTTCTTTGTGAGGCAGAATGTGGGCTCTTCCAAGTGGCGCTTGAAGTAGCACTCAAGGTCCGGTGCTGTTGCAAAACGGTTGTGAGCGAAGCCCAATAGGAGCATTGCCGAATTGAGATTTCGGAGACACGGCCCAACTAATTTTTGAATGCATCAAATTAGTTTGAAAGATATCGCCGGAGACCGCCATGCCTTAAAAAAAAAAATAGTTTGAAAGAAGTAAGAAAAAGTGCTTTTCCAATGCTTTACGGTATACTTTAGTTGTATTAGAGGTGCTCTAAGCACACAGGCATTTCTATCTTAGTATTGGCCCAACCAAAAGTGGTGATAACACATTTTGACCTATGGAACCAAACACTAAATTGGGATGTGGTGTGGACCCCTTTACCCCCAAGCTATAGGCACTAAAACATCTTTTCCTGGGTTGCTGAGGCACTGATATACTGAAGGCAGAGCCTATGAATTTATCTATGTTTTCTCATGAATTCTTAGCTATCCTAGTGGTATGCACCCTAGGGGGCTGGGGCACCTCCTTTTGAGAGGTCCTGGGTTCAATTCCCGGTCAGCCTGGCTAAGTAGAAAGATCCCATGTGACATGGCAGTGACCTCATCGCCACATGCCCTGCCACCTCAGCACCCTTGGGACCCAAAAACAAAGAGTGCACATCTCAAGATGGCACTGAGGATGAGAGTGAGCCCTTGGGGCAGTTTTCCAATCAGTTTTTCTCAAACATGTAAAATATTTCATCCTGAGTTGCAATGTATGCTAATTGCTGTGGTCTATTGTTGATAGTTTTCTTTATCTAACTCTTTGTGACTGCAGCCCTTCATGCTTTGATCCTGATTCTCTTCTACTTGCTTATCTCTGGCTAAGGTTATCCTGGATTGGTTGTATTTCAGCAAATAAAACATTTTCTTCATCAAAAACAAGCACCAGGAAACCCTACACCAGCAGCAAGCAGCAGGAGAGGCACAACAAACACACAGTGTTGAAATCACTACAAAACTTTCTGGTAGCAAGAGGCAGACTGTCTGTGCGTACCGGCAACAACCCCTTGCAGTACATCCAGTGCGCCGAGATCCAAGGCAGAGGCAGTACCCGACCTATGAAACCGACCTCTCCATCACGGCTGAGATCCAGAACCTGCCCATGCTGCCCAACAACCCCAAATCTGGCAGGGTCTGTGAGCTATTGGCTGACCTGGATCACTGGGCTGGAGGATTGACGCCCGGTTCCTACAGCAGCGACGAGCTGCTTTTTTGGTTGGTGGCTAAGCTCCCTCGAGAGCTGTGGGACGAGTGCCGTTCAACGGCAGAGCGCAAGGCTAGAGCCCTCCACTACGAGGATCTGTGTGTACTACTCCTGGAGCTGGCGCTGGAGAAAGAAAGCGACCAGCACCTGAACAACTACCGTCCTGGAGGTGGAGGCGCTGGAAGCCATGGCAAAGGGTACCAAGGATCCAGACCTGGGCAGGGGACTACCCCCAAACACGCCCGTATCATGGAAAACGTCAAGGAGCTCTTCTGGTGTGATGCCAGAGACGAGCAGGGCCACCTGCAGCACGCCCCTGACTGCGAGCAGCGAGACTGCTTCGTAGTCCAAGGGAAGAAGCAGGAGACCAACACCTGCGCCAAGAAGCAGCTGCCGGATCACTACAGGTGTACTATCACCTGTGCCTTCTGTGGGAAGAGGAAGCACTACGAGGATGAGTGCTACCACAACCAGCGCCTGTCGGCGGAGCTGAAGGGTGAGGATCCTGGCAAAGGCTCTGGCAAAGGTGGAGGCAAAGGCAAAGGCAACGACTCCGGCAAGGGCAAGTCGAAAGGACGTGGACAAGGGCAAGACAAGAGTCAAGGTGGACGAGGAGGAGGCGCTAACCGCCAGCCAGACAAGGACAACAAGAACCCGGACAAGAACGGAGGCAACCCCAACCCTAATCCAGGGGGAACTCCGAGCCCTCTGGGGGGCAGTCTGGTCCGACCACACGCTCACAAACGCAGGTCCAGCAAGGACAAGGGGCTAAGCGTGAGCATGAAGGCGGTGATGACGGCAACGCTAAGAAGAGAAGCCGTTTCATGAGGATGGCCCGCAAGCTGCGGAACAAGGGGTTCGAGGTACCCTGTCCCGCGGAGTTCTGACGGGGACGCTCCGGTGGCGCCCAGGACCTGGTGTTTTGGGTACGTATCCGACTAGGGGGACGTGAATACCTGGTAAGGCTTGGAACCTTTTTTGACATCCAAAACCGGTTATTGTTGCTCATTTCAAAAATCCAAACCGGTTATTGGTTTTTTCATCATATTAAAAACCGGTTATTGGTTTGGACTTATGTATCTAAACAGGTACCGGTTATTGATAATTTGGGTGTCCAATTGTCAGTTGTACAAGTGGTTTGGACAATACAGAACCACGTAACTATTTATGATTTAATTGCCAATACCGGATGTTTAGCAAAAAAAACAAAACCGGTTATTGGCTTGTGTGCAGAAAATGAAACCGGTTATTGGTTTCAAACAACCATGCTGAACAAGTACCGGTTATTGGCAATACCTGAAAAACCGGTTCCAAGCCCTAATACCTGGGGGTATTGGATACTGGCGCCACCATATCTATAGTGGCCAAGAAAATTTTACCTTGTGGGAGCCTGAAGAACACCATCACCACCGCGGCTATACGAATGGGGGATGGACATGTGGTGCACAGCTGCGGGGACTGTGAAGTGGAGGTACCTATGGGCTCCCGGACTATCGCCCACCGGTTCTATGTGATGGACACTGAGGCCTTCGACTTTGTATTGTGGACTGACTTCTTCGTGCAGCACTCCCAGATACAATCCCTGACGCTGCAAGCGCCCTACCTCCTCTACGTGGACCACGGCAGTGGCAGAGAGTCTGTGCCACTGGAGCAGTCGGAACATACCTCGAGCTACCTGAGGATATCGAAGGAGGAGCCGTCGAACATGATGGCGGCCTCCAAAACTGAGGACTATCAACTATTGGGGGAAGTCCTAGACCAAGGTCTGAAGGAGTTGGGTTACTCTAGAGAAGAGCTGAGGGTGGAGTTGTTCGCCAGCGACAAGCAGCATGTACTGGACCTTTACTGCAGCAAGGGGAAGAACTGCAGCTACAAATTTTACTGGCCCTCTTTCGGGATGGCCTACGGGAACCCCAGGTTCAGTGAACTGGGGAAGGTCCTGACCAAGGTGGCCTTGGACCGTTCCCGTATGGTCCTGTGTTCCCCCGATTGGGGAGCCCATGGGGGCAACGAGTACTGGCGAAACCTCCTTGACAGGCTGACTATCAGCTCTGTTCGTTTACCTGATGAGGCCATCTACGTGCCTCTGGGGCGTAAGACGCCTATTGGGAAACCCGGATGGGGGAGTATGCTCAGCGTGGTGGACGGAGGTCTTACCTCCGTCCCCTGGGAGGATCTGGACCCGACTCTGGTCCAGGCGATACAACGAGAAAGCGATGGACTTGCCTTGGGTGACTTGAAGGATCGACTACGACCTCAAGATGCTATTGAGACTACACGCGGAGGAGATGAATACGTCGTGACTAACACCAACGCCCCCAACTCTCCCTGCCATGTACCTGTTCCTGATGGAGTCTCTGAGTGTGGACTATCCGAGGTACCTAGCTCTATCCACTCAGATGACGAAACTGAGCACGACGCCTTCTTCGTGCAGACCTTTGTGGAGGAAGTGGAGAACGCCGAGTACGTCGCCCCACTGAAACCCCTACTCTCCATGAGGGTGGAAGACCCCGTGGACGAAGAGCTGGACCCTCGATCCAGGCTAAGGGAGTATGTGGACTCCAAGAGGAAGTTGGTGGCGAAAAAGCTATGCTACGCTAAGCCTACCCGCAGCTCATGGCCACTGAAGCAAGGACGTATGGGAGATCTATCCCAATTGAAGGAGGACCTCGAACAGAAGATCACCACCTGGCAAAGGGAGGTAGATCTTAAGCTCATGAAGAGCGTGTGGGGCACCCATGTGAGGACCCCAGAGGAGGACGACCTCTCGGAGGAATGTGTATGTGAACCCCCTCGAGCGTGCCTATGTTGCCATCGTCCATCGGAGATGGTTGAACAGGGCCTACTATATGCCTACCAAGGGTTGAAGGACACTACCAAGGGCGAAGAGTCGGTGGAGGATCACCTCCCGACGTCTATTACTCAGGGGGCAAGCAACTTACACTCTGACGAGGACATGGAGGACAAGATCAAGCTATTGGACCCGCGGGTGCAGAAGCTTATAAGGACCTATCTGGAGGTGTTCGGAGAACTACCCCCTCCAGCTTCATGTGACAAGCTGGTACAGATGGACCTCAAGCTGAATCCCGAGTTCGTGGGTCACAAGATCCGGAGGAGACCCTATCCAGCTCCTAAAGAGCAGGCCGACGAGATTGAGCGACAGATACAAGAATGTATCGACACTGGCCTAGTCCTGGAGTACAAGGACGGGGACTACCCCCAACACTGCAGCCCCTGTTTCCTGGTGGCTAAACCTGGGTCTACAGCCAAACGGCTGGTAGTGGACTACGGAGAGCTGAACAAGAAAACGTTGAACCACTCAGGGTCCATTGCTAATATGGAGTCTACCCTTAAGAAGATAGCCTCCTGTCGCTACAAGACCAAGATGGACAAGAGGAGCGGATTCTGGCAAGTGGACCTGACGCCCAACACTCAGGAGCTACTAGCCTTCATCACCCCTCAGGGGAGGGTGTTTAAGTGGAAGGTCATGCCATTTGGCGTGGCCAACGCACCCGCTCTATTCCAAGAGCTGATGAACAAGATCTTGTCCATCCTACGAAGGAGACCTAAGGTGCAGGAACTTATATCCCGTGGGGTCCAGATGGAAGCACACATCGACGATGTATGCCTCGGGACCAATACCCAGGAGGACCACCTAATCCTCTTGGGTGAGTTCTTTGCGGTTTGCCAGGAGAACCACACACGACTCAAGCTGAAGAAGTGTGAGTTCATGCAGGAGACCATGCAGTACCTGGGGTTTGACGTTGGCTATGGGTGGTGGACCCCAGCGGCCTCTAAGGCCAAACCCCTGATGGATGCTAAGGTACGACACGAAGACCCGAAGAAAGGACTTCATGATGTACGCAGTTTCATTGGGGCATGCAACTTCTATCGCCGCCATATCAAAAACTTCACCTACACCAGCGCCATTCTGACGGACTTGATCAAGAAGAGTACTATTTGGCACTGGGGCCCACAAGAGCAACAAGCGTTTGACGAGCTCAAAGACAAGGTGGCCAACGCTAAGTGCTTGGGCGTGCCTAGGGCACAAGGGGAGATCATCCTGGTGACCGACGCCAGCAATGTGGGCGGTGGTGGAACGTTGTTCCAATGGCAAGCACTAGAGAAGGAGGAGTTCGACTCGGCCATTTCCCAATGGGGGACGGAAGGTCTCAACCGAGATGGAACCCTCAAGCACAGCTACCCTGACGACAAGTGGGTCCTAGTATCTCTGGGCCACTGGAACTGGAAGTGGAACCAGGCCAGGGGGAACTACTCCACCTATGAGCAGGAATTGCTCGCGGGTATGCTAGTGCTATCCTCACAATCACGACTGTTAGGGAATAAGCCTGTGGTCTGGCTGTGCGACCAAGAGCCGGTCCGCACTTTCCAGAAGGGCCCCCCACCTGAGAAGGCCAAGCTACAGCGCCGGTGGACCTACCTCAGTCAACTACGGCTGACGGTACACCATATCCAGGGAGTGAAGAACCAGTGTGCAGACTACATCAGCCGCAACAACTTCGACGCCCTGATTGGTGCCCGGTCTGAAGCGCTGGCTAAGGAGGCGTTCAGCCGTATTGACGTCCACTTGGACCTCAACATGACTATGATACGCCCCCTGGATGGACTCCAACAATCGGAGTACCTGAAGGAGTTTGGGGATATCTACAAGCGGCTGGAGAAACGCCTTGAACCCCTCCTGGTTAACCAAGATCAGTGGAAGAGGGACAAGAGCTACCTGTGGCACGAGGACCGCATCGTGGTACCTAGTGACAGAGTCCCAGCGCTGCTGAAGTGGACCCATGAGTCCAGCGGTCATGTGGGTGCTGACCGTACCCTGAGGCTATTCAAGCAGTGGTTCCACACTACGTGGACTGACGACCAACTGCGGCAAACCCTCCAGCCTATCGTGGACAAGTGCCCGTGCAGGTCCTGCAAACCAGGGGATATCAGGGACAGAGGTCTCTACTCGACCCTGCCCATCCCTCACTGAGCTAACAGTGTTCTATATGTTGACTACACGGAGATGCCGAAGTTGGGGGCTATGACTTTCCCCTCGTGGTAACCTGTGGGTTGACCAGGTTTACCAGGCTGTTCCCATGTACCAAACACATTACCGGGGAGGAGACTATCAAGATACTCCTGGAGGAGTGGTTTTGTGTCTATGGGGCGCCCAAGGAGATCAACTCCGATGAGGACGTACGAGTACGCTCAGATACCGGCTGGTACAAGAGGGTCCTGAGATCCCTCAATGTCCAGGTGTCTACGGGGATCCCCTACTCGCACACGAGCAACCCCCTATGTGAGCGACAGATCCGTGTCCTCAAGGAGAATGTAAGGATATGGTGCAAAACTGAACGCACCAGAGACTGGGTGAGACTACTCCCCGTCATATCCTTGATGATGAACTCCCAAGAGAGTTCAGCTACTGGCTACTCGCCCCATGACCTATTCCCAGGGCGCCCGGCGTGGTTCCTACATGCCCCCTATCCAGAGGACACCCATTCTTCTGTGGGTGAATGGGTCCAAGAGCAACAAGCGAAGGTGGACAAGGCCAAGGCTATGCTCCAGAGAGTGAGGGAGCGTCAGTGGAACAAGAAGAACAAGCACCGAGTACCAGCCACCTACCAAGAGGGGGACTGGGTGCTGGTGCATCACAGCCGACTACCCGCCTGGCCACGCTCTACCAGCGACGACCCATACTTCGGGCCTTACAAGATTCTATCTGTGGATGGACACCGTATCACCGTGCGGTGTTCTCCCCGTCTAGGGGGGACCCTGGTGTGCGCTGCTCAACATCTGAAGCGCTACTATGACCCTGAAGATCTCTGTGGGGAAGAGTGGGAGCTTAACGACGAGGAGATCGCCGCCCTAGACTTACAAGGGGCTGCCAGCCCTATGGAAGTTGAAGGGGAACTCCCCGACATGAACGCCGAGGAGATGGCTAAGGAGGGCTTCTACCTGGTGAAGTCTGTCCTACGCCACCGCTACCGCCAGGGTTGGCGCTTCCTCACCCTCTGGGAAGGGTTTGCAGTCGAAGAGGCCACCTGGGAGCCCTTCTCTGCGTTTGTTCTACCTGAGGGGCGCCTAAACTCAGTTCTGGTTGACTACTTGTCCCAGAACAATCTTGGTGAGTTGCTGAGGCTCGCTGAGACGCTTGCCTCCAAGACTAAAGCTAGGAACTGAACCTTACCCTTACCTTGAAAGTGCTGCCCTGGGTCGTTGTGGGTGCCGGAGGGCTCGGGGCCGGCAAGACCAGTGGGGCAGGCACGCGAGGAGTCTCCCTGGATGTTGTTATTGGGGTTGGAACCGGATACACGAACACCAACGGAGGCGAGAGCAGCGACAACAGAAGCAAGATCCATGCTGATTGTGGTCCGGCAGAAAATCCCAGTCTATGAAGAAAATTGAGGGGAATTATTCTAAATACATCTGAGTGTCCAAAATTGTCCGAATGAATTTAAATAATCCATTTATGTAAAATTGTATGGCCGATCAGGCCCGCGAGCGCGCGCCAGCGGCAAATGGCGATTCCAGCTAAAATAGCGGAATGCGGCGGATTTACGGGAAATGGACCGCGGAATCAAATCCGGCATATCAGAAATATATAGGAAATATCCTGTGACTGAGCTGCGAGGCGGCAATTCCACCGAAGCAAAGAAAATGACCAAAATGTAGCCAATCTGGGCAGAATGTCTGAAAATCTGAGCAGATGGGGCTAGCCGCACTTACACTCCCCCTCCAAAAACACACTGGGGTGTGTCGCTACGTCAACGAAGAACGTAGTGCGGGTAAGTCCCAGAAAAACATAGAAATGTAACCTCGATGAGGCGAAATCTGCTTGATCTGACCTGATTTGGGCTGAATTGGCACTGAATCAGGCTGGATGAACCTGAAATGAGACAGAATGAGAAGTGACGAACAGTCCTCCGTGCAGTAAAACATCAGGTTAGGGGCTAAAAAGCATGTAAACGTATCGAGAATCGATACCAAACCATGCATTGGTTGAGAATGAGGTGGATTATTGGTGGATTGAGTGGGGGATCAAGAATTGGAGTGACATCTCAGCGCTCTGGCACAGTTTCGCTGTCGCGGGCACGCTACGGTGTCCTCGCCGAACTCTACATCGTGTTATCCCGCTTTTCTCGTTCTGAAAAGTACAGCATGTGGCTCAGATTTGGCGCATCTGGTGGATGATCACAAGATTCAGCAAAAATGAGAGTGAATTTGGGCAGAGATGAAGGGGATTAAGCAATCACAGAGCGGTTAAACAAATACACATGTAGTCTACAGACCCTAAGTGAACCACCGAAGGTAGAGATGTTCTTCTGTTCACTTAGATCTAAACAGATCTTCGAGGAATGATGGGAGATGACAAGGTAATCAATCTAAATTGTCCTAACATGAGTACATTCCCTGAGATGAAGGTGAAATGAAGCGGAATGTGTACAACTGAAACTACCAACACCTTCGTTTAGACTAAAGTTAATATATATTGTCGTTTATTCAGCTCAATTGTGCTTTCCGGCACGTTGGTTCGCGAGCATCTAACAGATTCTATCAAAATGTGGATCATGTGATGATGCATCATGATGGGACATGCTGGCCCTGGATCCTTGGCATGTAACGCGCCGAAGGTTCGCTGAAGGCACTTTACTGACAGTATATAACTGAGAGACACCGAATTTACAGTGGCGGTGGTGTCAATCGACTTGGACAAGGCCAATCCTTCGATGGAGTCCCACAAGACACTTGGATTCACCATTCTCGACAGTTTCTGGTCGAATTGAGCTCACATTGGCGTGTGCCAAAAATACAACGAAGCTTACGGACTTCAGAGGTTGCTGTTAGAAGTCCCTAGAGCTCCTAGATGAAGATTGTCTGAACAATTGACGTCTGGGTTTCGTACAACAGTGGCAGAATGATGGACAAACCTAAGAAATTCAAGGTAAATTTGAGGATCCTGGATCTGAATCTGGACTTTGGCGTTAGCATCACAGCAAATGAAGGTACGATCTGAGTTCCTGGCGTCGCCTCTAAGGCAGCCAGTACCACAGGGGTTGCCTGTAGGGGTGAATGTCGCTGCGCAGCGTTTTGATTATGTACATTTGCTTCCATCTGCACGAGTAGCCAAATTCCAAAGATGCACAGACCAACAGAGACAAGATTACCCCGAATCTGCCTGAATTAAGCCTGAGTTTGGTTTTTTCTGAACACGGCAGCACACTCCGTCAGCGTATCTACGCCTTGTCTGCCTAACGGAGACCAAAGAAAAGTTGATTGACGTCAAATTATCAAACATTCGCAGTTCTCCACATCATGACATAAACAGAAAGAATGAACAGTGGATTGAGCAGAATGTGGTAGGATGGCTTCCTCAATTCGGCCAAGCACGAATACAGGTGACCACCAACCTGTCTGGCCTGGCCCTCGTACGGCTTGGGCGCTGCAGATCAGCGACCGAACTTGAAGCTTGGTCCTCATTTGGCTCCTGGGCTGGCCTGACCGCAGGAGGGGGGATCGACGGATCAGCCCTGGAATGTGGCTGCTGAGGGCCGTAAAAGGCTGGATCTCGATTCACCACAGGTCGTTTTCCGTCGCTCTCCACTTGTCTGTCTGGTTTCGACAAACAATCTGTCAGGAGTACACCAATTTCGGGGTGCTTCTTCAGGAAGTCAATGAACCCCTTGGTGTATCCATGGACAAAAGATTGGGCTGGTTCCCAGTTGTTGTGACTGGAATCAAAGCCCCTCCACTCACACAAAAATTCCCATTCGCCCTTGGCGTCACGTCTTGCTTCAACAATCCTCTTGAGTTCGTACTTTCCCCCTTCGATTACCCGATCAGACAAGTGTTTTGCAGTCCAAAAAAGGGGTTTAACTCGATCCTTGGGGGAGGGGATCTCTCTCTTGAGGCGATCGCCCGAAACGTCAATTTCCCTGCTGACATCCACACGAATCCTCCACCTGTTCTCCCCAAGACGCGCTGTAACAGCGAATGGCCCCTCCCACAAGGGAAGAAGCTTGTCATCTCCGTCCAGGGTGGTTTCGGATTTTCGAAGCCAAACTCGATCATCGACTTCAAAATTGTGGGGGTTTTTTCGACCTTGATTTTGAACCCAAAGCCAGTCAGCTTGATGCTTCTCGATTAATTTCGACACAGATTTATCTGCTCGTTGGACTTCGTCCAAAAACAGCGAAGCATCCTTACAGGGGCGAGGATTATTCAACGGCATGTTCCACCAACACTTCTTTCGTCCAAAGACAATTTCATTTGGAGAAAGGCCATGATACAAAGGCGTGTTGTGGTAGCGGCGAAGCAATGCGAAGAGAACTTCAAGCCAGTGGAAATCCTTCTCACTCGCGAGCTCCTTACGAAGCATATTTATAACAGAGCGGCCGGCTCTTTCGCCAGGCAGCGCTCGATGCGAGTGGATTTCACACCTGAGGTGGTGGATTCCAAGGCGAGCACACAATTCTCTCCACCATTCGGAGGTGTACTCTTTGCCCGAGTCCGTGACCACCTCGGATGGGACGTCCCAGCCTCCCATCCAGGTCTGCGCGCACCACTTGGCGGCAGCCTTGCCAGTCATCGACTCAATGTTGCAAGGCAACACTTGAATGTAGCCGGAATGACGGCACTGAATGAGGAGCACACCATTGACTTTTTTATTAGTCCAATGGCACTCTTCGTCATCGAGTTCACCGAGATAGAAAAAATCACTCGTGACTCTGTTAAAGAGACGCTCCGGAATAGGATGAGGCCTCAGATGGCCGTGCTTCTTCGCGCTGGGAGGCGTCGAGACAGCACATTGGGCACATCCGGCAGCTACTTTCATGCAATGAGTGTAGAGCCTCGATCCAAACAACCTATGCTTAATCATCGACCACAGTCGACGGCCATGTGCGTGGGGGGACTCCCATTTGTGCCACCAGTTTAACACTCGGGGGGCTAGGGCGTCTGGCACACACAATTTACCCTCCATCCACAGCTTCCCCCCATCCAACGAGTACTCTGCAAAAATCCCATCCCTGTGAGCATCTTTGGATTTGAGATTTCCAAAGACCTCTTTAAACATGGGATCCTGCAGGTAATCGGACGTCCAGTCACGGATGATCAGGGAATCCTTAGGCAGGGGTGGAGTTTTGGCCGGATCTCGACGCTTAATGCCCTCGATCAACCGAAATCGATTTACTCGTCGGGTGTAGTCAAACCGTTTCACACTCCCTGAGGAGGGATCGGTGACTTTTTCCACGACTTTCATCGTTTTGGTGCAGATCTCGTGAGCATGCGCCGGATCTGTGATGGCCGTGATGTCATGACACGGCAATGCGTGCTGTTTAACAGCGCACTGCATGCATGCACGTCGAATGAGTTTCTTTTCTTCCTGATCCCATTCGATGATGACATGGCGGTCCTGCTCCGTACCATGGATGTTGGTACTTTGCAGCCCCTCTGAGGCGGGGTAAGCCCATCGGCTCAGAGCATCCGCTACCGTGTTATGTTTACCAGGCAAATACGACACATGGAGGTCAAACAGAGAGAGAAATTCGTGCCATCTGGCCCGTCGACCAGCTGGGCTCGCGACAGTATCAATGTGTTCGGTGGCCCAATACTCCAGAGATCGATGATCCGTCAGGACCTCGACTCGATTGGTGCCAACCCACGATTGGTACTTTTTTAAAGCACAGATGATGGCGTAAGTCTCTTGCTCACGCGGCGACCATTGCATTTGGCGTGGGGCTAGCTTCCGTGACCAAAATGCAAGAGGGTAATGATCGCCGGTGGCTTCATCAACCTGTTCAAGGACAGCTCCGATCGCGTACCTAGATGCGTCGGTTCTAATGTAGAAGGGTCGGTCAAATTGGGGCACATGCAACGTGGCGACTTCGCAGAGGGCTGCCTTCAAGTGATGGAAGGCCTCCTCGCACTCGTCAGTCCACTTGACACGAACCTTTGAACCTGCCTTGCCCGCATCTCTCCCTACCTTCAATAATTCAGTGAGGGGGGCAGCAAATTTGGCATAATTCGGCACAAAAGTGTGGTAAAAATTGCAACAACCCAGGAATCCTCTCAACTCCGTGATCGTCTCAGGGCGCTTCCACTTCTGAATAGCGACGTGCTTCCCTGGACTGGGTCGTCGAGTGCCATTCTCCAGGAGAGAACCACAAAATTCGACTGATTTTAAAAACAATTTTCCCTTCTTTGGCCCACAAATCAGCTGATTGGCGTCAAGAATATCCAAAACTTGGTTCAGCTGCTTCTCATGTAGGGCCACCAGCTCGGCTTCGGTCAGTCCCTCCCCCTCCGTCGCGATGATTATGTCATCTATGTACACACTCACGAAGGCACGAAGCTCCGGATGGGTTGTGAACAGCACATCCTCCATCATTCTTTGAAAAAATGAGGGGGCGTTCTTCAATCCCATGGGCATGACGGTCCATTGGACTGGGCCACATGGCGTGCACATACAAGTGAGAGGTCTGCTGTCCTTCCTCAACGGCATTTGGTGAAAGCCGTGACGGAGATCCAGCACAGAGAACAAACGACCTCTTGCCCTCTTGGGGATTTCCTCCTCAATGAGGGGCAGGGGGTGTGAATCCGCCTTTGTTTCGGCGTTGAGATTACGAAAATCAACCACCATTCGCCAACCATCAATGGTGTTCTGGTCTGCAGGCGGTGGCTTCGGGACTGTGAAGGGTGAACAGCACCATTCGCTGGTCATACAACCCTCAAGCCAACCAAATTCCCTAAGATTTCTCTCAATGATTTTTCTGAGAATCTCATGTTTGTGTCCATGATTTTCATAAGGGCGCTGTTTTTTTGCCTTGTACCCTTCACGAAGCTCGATGAAGGCTTCACCGAACTGCCCACGGACAGGGGGATCTTTGATCAACTTTCCTGAAAGGGTTGTGTCCTTCCGTTCCTCAAAAATCTTTTCTCTTGACTTGGAACACAATTCAGTGTCCACCTGATCGCCAGGAATTACTGTCGAAAAAACTTTGGCGACTTCTTCGGCTTTGGCAGGAAGAATCTTCTTACGGATGTCCCTAAACAGGTCCGTATCAACTGCCTCTTGAAGATAGGTGGGTCTTGTGTCGAAATCCCAGAGATTTTCCTCGCGATCCAGCTCCTCGAAAGGATCCATGAAAGCTTCCACAGGGGGTTTTTCATAAAAAACTCTGAATTTGCGGCACGATTGGAGATTTTTCCTCGCCCGTGCACTGAAGATTCTTTTCGATGTCGACCGTATTGGTGAAGAGGGAACCGAGGCGGACTCATTGGTCGTTGAATCACCTTGGGTATCTGACGAACAAAAATCAGAAAAAATAGATTCATCATCAGTACCACGCTCAACCTCAGATTCAGACCCAACACAGGAATCTGTACTAGAATCAGCAGAATTAGAGTCAGAAAGCTTTCCATCCACCAGGAATGCAAGCGAACTCCAGGACCGCTGTGGCAGGGGACCTGTGTCGTCCCTGGCATACAGCTTAATCTTCCTGGGAAGTTCGATGTAATCTACACAAATGTCCTGTAATTCCTGAAACCAAGGCTTGTCGTCCCACAAGGGCACAACTAAAATTGCCTGGGTTTTATCTTGCTTGATTTTGTGGATGACCTGCTGGATTAAGTGAAACGGAGGATTAATCCACAACTTCTTGTCCCATTTGTGGGTCCAAGCGTCGCTGAAGTGCTTGTCAAAGCGCTTGTTCATACGGTTAGCAAAGGCATCATACTGGGGCCAAAAAGAATGATGTTCATGGAAGTATTCACAAATTGCATCGCGCCATTTGTCGACAACTCTGTAGGATGAAGAGTGCCAGCGCGAAGGGCGTCGTGGCTGGGAGTCCCTACGAAGACATTCTAACTCCTGGGAGTAATCGGCACTCCCATTCACCTCTGCAATGGTGACATCTTCACCAAATTTTGGTGTCACTTTTTGCTTCAAAAATTCTTCTGCACTTTTAAACCCTGCGTGCAAAAAACGGAATTCAGGACGCTCCAAGGGACCTGACTCCAGCAAAAAACAACGACGATGACCTACGGGCGCTACCCTGTTCTTGCGAAGCCAAGGATGCCCCAAATAAAGGTCATATTTTATGTCAGCACGATAGAAGTAGTCATCCTTAAGGACAACTTCTTCCACATTTTGCTCTTCCCAAAGGTCTTGAGCGACCAAATGGGTTGATATATAACAACCGCGTTGCCCACCTGCGAGAGAATGTCCAGAAACTCCCTCGAGGGTAACAGGATGAGGCGACTCGAACACGCAGTCGTCGGGTAAGAATGCATTGGATTGGAGATTTACCTCTGATCCATTATCACACAAACAGGTGGCGAGGTGGAAATTTCCCTTGCAATCAGAGACCCACAGCTTTGTGACAAACTGACGAGCCCTGTGCTTGGACTGTACACCAACCTCGTCCACTACAGCAGAAGGATCCGCTGCCGGATCCAGGGGAGAGGAGACAAGCGACCCTACATCAAGTAATGGTCGGTCAGGAATTTGGGGATCATGCCTGAAATCGCCTGGGGAGGGGCGATTTTCGTGGCTCCCCTAGGCGTTCTGACCTCCAGCGGCTGCATTAACGTTGTGAACACAGCCTGATTCATCGATCCATTCATCCTGGAACGGATCATCCGCTGGATTCAGAGCATTTTCGACGTAATCTCGATCCGCATCAGACACCTGGTCTGCACCTGAGACCTGATCCACACGATGGTTTCCCTTTCCACGTCCACGGCCACGGCCGCCGGATGATGGGCCACCACCGTCGCCACGCCCTCTGCCCTTACCAGAGAAGGGGGTTCCCGAAGGATTTCCCTTACCTTTACCCTGTGATCCTGGAGCATTTCCTTTGTTTGTACCGGATTGAGGGGTTTGGCCTGGATTTCGATTTCCGCCTCCGGCGTTGAAATTGGGACTTGTCTGGCCATTTGGCTGTCCACCGGAGCCGGATGGAGTCCGATTCCCTTTGCCTTGGGACCCGCCAGGGCCTCCAGTATTTTTGTTCCCACCGGAGGGAGTCGAATTACCCTTTCCCCCCTTGGCACCATGCACCTGTCTGTCATTCCTGTCTGAATTCTGAGGATTACTGACATTTTCACCAATCACCTTGTGATCGTAAGCAGACCATCGGTGATTAGCAGTGGAATGCGTCTTAGCTCGGTTCGTAGAACCTAGAAGAAGACAGATGCCACAATGATCCTGAACATTCCGGGTGTCATTCACCTTTTTGTTGCCCTTTTGGGCCCCATTTTGGGTGTTTTGCTGGGTATTCCTGTTTCCCCCAAGACCCTCATGGAAATTTTGATTGGCGGTGTCAGCGAGCCTCTCAACCTCTTCCCACAGTTCCTGCGGAGTAAACGAAAACACCCAGTTCCTGGCCTTCAGGCGATTGCCGTGGAAACTTACTCCCCTGTTGAGGACTTGGACAAACAAGTCCCGATCCTCGTGTTCATTAAATTTGATTTTCCACGTGTTTTCAGTGAATTTCACCTTGGTAAACGACGTGGGGGAGCACTTTTGAAGTGCCTCCCTGACTGTAAACCGGTTGGCCGAGGCGTCAAAGCCATCGATCTCCGCCCACCAGGTCTTCACCTTTTCTTCGGACTGTCGATTCCGAAGGGTGGCGGCGGTTTCTGAGGGGATCTTGTCAAAAATCAGGTTTTTCAGCTCGGCACTGGAAAATTTTTCGCCTGAATGTTCAGATTCTTCTACGAGATTCCAGAAGCGCTGTCTCTTGTCCTGCACTTCGTGCAAGATTAAGCGCGAGAATGAGGGAAAATTCTTCAACATCTGGTGGTAATGGTCCTCAGGCAGTCGGGATCCACGTACCTCCAACTGTTCCCACACCTCATCAAAGGTAAGGGGGGAACTTGAATCTTCACGATCACTCCAGGTTCTGAGCCAAGTGTTGGCCGGCGCTCCCTCAAGGCAGTCCAGGAGCGCCATCAGGAACTGATCATCCTGGAGTTTTTGAGTCTTAACCCACAGTTTAAATTCCCGTTGGAACTGAGGCCAACGTCTGGGGTTCCCATTATACTTTGGTTGCTTGGCAACCTGACGAAGTCGCAATGAAGTGGGATTTAGGAGTGAATCCAGCCCAACACCGGCCGTAATGGTAGACACCTTGGCGGCATCATTAGCCACACCAGCTCCGGCGAGGGTCTGGGCGAGCAACATCTGGGCAATTGCACTGGAATCAACAGCAGGAAGGGTAGTACGGGAGGCAGTTCTTTTGGCATTCTGCACCTCAGTCCTAGCCTTCGCCGATCTACTCTGTGATCGAGAGATTGTAACCCTTTCCTTTAGCTTAGTCCTGCTGATCCGTGCATCGGTGGTCTTAGAGTCCACCGAAGGAGCAATCGAAAAAATTTCTGTCGCCTCCTCCGACGGTTCTGTTGTCTGATCCACCGATGATGCGCCCTCAGACCTCATGTGGGTCTTGAAAAGATCTTTAATTCCCAGAGTCTGAATGATGAGTTGCATTTGATCCTTGAGCAATTGGAGCTCAGAATCTCGCTGAGATCTGCAAGAGCAGTCGGCAGGGCAGTACATACCGTGTCCTGAAGGACCTGAGCAGGCTGTCGGACCGCTAATCTCAGTGGTTCGCAGCCAGGAGTCCACTTGGGGAGCTCCTTCAGTCCTAATTTCCAGGCTTGCCTGCCTAGCTGCCTCTAAGATTCCTTCCTCAACCGCGGCGGCTAGATCGTCGCGGATGGAGACAGAGGGATGAGGGGCGGAGGGCCCGGCAACCAGTGCCTTGGTCTTCTCCTTCGGGAAGGGGCTTGCCTCCCAGATCTGCAAGAAAATGGCAAAAGATTCATCTTCTTGGGAACACCACCACATCCTGGTATTAATTTCTTGTTGAAGAAGGAAAAAATATTCAAATAAAAAATCAGAGGCGATTCTTTCTTGTCCTATCAGCTTAGACGTGGCTAATAGACACAGGGCCTCAAGCGCCTCAAGGTTACGGGCCACTTCCGAAGACAAATGGTTGTCCCATTGTGCCCATGAGGCTGGTCGATTATAGGTTGGTACCTCACCTGGACCACCCATCTCAATGTCGTCAATGTCGGCATCGATGGTCTCGAAATGTGGACATTGGTAGGGAGCATTGGTACCTGCCAAGTCCGTAAGCTCCACCGGAGCGTTGCCATTAGCGTAAGCTGGGAGATTCCAGCTGCTTGATGGCCAATTTCGACTGGGATCTTGATTGTAATCTGGGCCTCCACAGCTGCTGATTTGTGTCCTTCTTGGGCAATTTGGGCTAGCGCAAGGCATTCCTCTCAAGGCCTCGTTCGCACAGCACCACGGGAGCGTGATCGTTACGTCTCCGGAGGTTGCGGAGTCGTACTGAGGGGCTAGCTGTGGTTGGGACACCAAAGGAACAACATTCAGGTAGCCTCTGCTACCATGAAAGTGCTGCCCTGGGTCGTTGTGGGTGCCGGAGGGCTCGGGGCCGGCAAGACCAGTGGGGCAGGC
The DNA here is from genome assembly GCA_964036045.1 of Eutreptiella sp. 'Long Island Sound 2002'. Lineage (NCBI taxonomy): Eukaryota > Euglenozoa > Euglenophyceae > Eutreptiales > Eutreptiaceae > Eutreptiella > Eutreptiella sp. 'Long Island Sound 2002'. The sequence goes on from OZ038381.1 coordinate 176,247,578, forward strand.
ACGCGAGGAGTCTCCCTGGATGTTGTTATTGGGGTTGGAACCGGATACACGAACACCAACGGAGGCGAGAGCAGCGACAACAGAAGCAAGATCCATGCTGATTGTGGTCCGGCAGAAAATCCCAGTCTATGAAGAAAATTGAGGGGAATTATTCTAAATACATCTGAGTGTCCAAAACTGTCCGAATGAATTTAAATAATCCATTTATGTAAAATTGTATGGCCGATCAGGCCCGCGAGCGCGCGCCAGCGGCAAATGGCGATTCCAGCTAAAATAGCGGAATGCGGCGGATTTACGGGAAATGGACCGCGGAATCAAATCCGGCATATCAGAAATATATAGGAAATATCCTGTGACTGAGCTGCGAGGCGGCAATTCCACCGAAGCAAAGAAAATGACCAAAATGTAGCCAATCTGGGCAGAATGTCTGAAAATCTGAGCAGATGGGGCTAGCCGCACTTACATACCTGCCTGAGCGTATGTGTGAGTGTGCTATTCCTAAGGTCCTGAGAGCAAGCCGCAGAAGTGGTGTCCTAATTATACCCAAGTCTGCACGCTTGCTAAACCTGGAGGGTTGTCTTATTGATGCCACGGGGTACGCCCCGGGTCTCACCTCCCCTAAGCGCCCAATTTCTGTGCTGGCGCAAAACCTTGGGGGAATACCCAGCGTACTAATCCAGGTATTGTTTTCCCTACCTATCTGTCTACTACAGGGAGGGGTGGCCAAAAGCTATGAAGGCATGAAAACGCCATTTTGCTAAGTGGCCAAAACGCTGACCTAACCACTGCCACAGCCCACCAACCCTGCTAAAATTGCAGCAAACGGGTGGGACAGTGACACACGCGCTACAGGTCCTACACACCCTACAGTGGCACCATCCTGGTGGGCGAGCGCTACTGCAACTGGCTCAAGCCCCCACTCAGGATTACCACTCCTACACTCACGCTCTACTGGGTGGTGTTGAAGATAAAGTCGTGGGTCCTAATGACCCTCCTGTGAAGAAGACAAGAGAACACAGCGCTGCTAAGCAACTGTGGCCTAACAGGGACGTCACAACACGTTTCCCTGCTAGGGCTTGGAGGGGAGAGGCGCACAGGTGGCGTGCACAGTGTGGATGTCGAAGGAGTCGAACTGCCCTCGCCACTCCTGGCTGAGGCGCAGTGAATTGTTTGTGTGATCAGCGCCGTATGTTTTAGCACGGCTCAGCGGACTGCACCAATCACCCTACCTGCCCACCTGTAAAGCAAAGGCCAATGAAGGGGTGTTTGCGGCTGAGGAACCAAGCCACACTCCACGTATTATACGCTTCTCAGTGTGACCTATAATACGCTGTCCTGAAACACCCCTGTCAAGCAAGCAAGCGTTAAGAGACTCCTCAGGTTCTCTTAAAGAACGTACCGAGGAGCCCCTGGGTAACCTAAACAAGGTTTACCGTGCGCATTTCGCGTGGCCTACCCTTTAATGCCAGTGTGAATGCGCGAGCATGCACGAGGGTACTGTCAATCTTTCTCTTTTCTCACAATCCATACCACGATCACGAACTCCACCAGGGGGTGGCCCCTCCTGGGCTTACTCACCTTACCTACCGCTGGAGAGCGAAGCAAGGGAGAGCAGAAACGAGACACAAGCGAAGCAAGCGTTTATGCATGCGTGTGTATGTTCTAATCAGTGCTACAAAAAAGGGAGGTTGGTGTGTACGAGCAGTTGTCATGGTTGCCCCGCATTGCATCGCAGGACAGGACCGTTAGCCCCCCATGACAACCACTCGCTGGCCAAAGGCCATCGTTTTTGCCCTGATCTTACCTCTAATCATCTGCAATCTTTCTAATCTAGCCCTCTATCGTTTGTTAGCGCTGCTACAAGACTCGTTCACGGAGATACGAGACGAGCAATGTGCATGCTGCATACGAGACGAGCACACCTGAGGTTTATACCTGATTCATTGAAGTCTTTTCGTTGATTTTGGAATTCTTGGATTTTTGATTCTTGCTGTCAGTGTGGGTGGAATCTGTATGTTTATTTATTGATGTGTGTCTCGTCATTTTCCTGTCTACGTGAGACATACGTTCATAATCTCATTATTTCTGTATTTTCCGGCGCTTCGCTAGGAGCCGCTCCTGCGCGCCGCCTTTTTCTGCGTAGCAATTTCTGGATTTAAAAAATCAAGAGATGACTATAAATTTTATAAAAATGTGCATTTAATGCACAATGGGATTCTGCTCAGGTGTGTTGTCTTAGAAAAATTCTAGGCCGTCATTTGACGGATTTAGGTGTTGTCGCTTTGCGCTTGCGTGGATTCGTCCATAATTCTCCCATTCCTGTCTGTACAGATACCCACGCGCAGCCTCGCTGAGTAGGCCGTGTTCTGGCCGAAACGCAGCAGCCTGGAGAGACTGAGCAGAACCCAAGACCCCACCAAGGGGCAATTTAATTTTTTTAACGACTCCCTTTGCCCTAAGACAGGTCACAGGTCGCCTGCAGGTTTACGAGAACCCATGCGAGTGTGTATATTGCGTCTTGCGTTGGGTTTATGTCGCGCTGCGTCTTGGAGGGAGGGATGCACATGCACATGTTTTTGGCATGCTCCCAACCTAACCCAACCAAGCCACAGAAACCCCAGCAGCGCCAAGAGCGCTGAGCTTTCTCTAGGGTAGTCATGAACACAGCAGCAAAAAGGCGCCAGCCATGGTGAGCGCCCATTTTCCAGTGTTAGGGAAGCTATAAGTATTTTAAAGTAGGTGTGGAAACCAAGAAAAGGCCAAGAAAAAATCGCTTTTTCCTGAAGGTGCGACAGTGGTGGCCACCACAGCACAAGGGGGGAGTAAGAAAAAGTGCTTTTTCAATGCTTTACGGTATACTTTAGTTGTATTAGAGGTGCTCTAAGCACACAGGCATTTCTATCTTAGTATTGGCCCAACCAAAAGTGGTGATAACACATTTTGACCTATGGAACCAAACACTAAATTGGGATGTGGTGTGGACCCCTTTACCCCCAAGCTATAGGCACTAAAACATCTTTTCCTGGGTTGCTGAGGCACTGATATACTGAAGGCAGAGCCTATGAATTTATCTATGTTTTCTCATGAATTCTTAGCTATCCTAGTGGTATGCACCCTAGGGGGCTGGGGCACCTCTTTTTGAGAGGTCCTGGGTTCAATTCCCGGTCAGCCTGGCTAAGTAGAAAGATCCCATGTGACATGGCAGTGACCTCATCGCCACATGCCCTGCCACCTCAGCACCCTTGGGACCCAAAAACAAAGAGTGCACATCTCAAGATGGCACTGAGGATGAGAGTGAGCCCTTGGGGCAGTTTTCCAATCAGTTTTTCTCAAACATGTAAAATATTTCATCCTGAGTTGCAATGTATGCTAATTGCTGTGGTCTATTGTTGATAGTTTTCTTTATCTAACTCTTTGTGACTGCAGCCCTTCATGCTTTGATCCTGATTCTCTTCTACTTGCTTATCTCTGGCTAAGGTTATCCTGGATTGGTTGTATTTCAGCAAATAAAACATTTTCTTCATCAAAAACAAGCACCAGGAAACCCTACACCAGCAGCAAGCAGCAGGAGAGGCACAACAAACACACAGTGTTGAAATCACTATACAATTTTCTAAAGATGGGCGATCAATGGCCTTTTATCTTCGGACCATCCAAGATGCCGAATTTTAGTATAAACAGTTCTTAGTCTTTCTATTATGTTACATTGGCACCACCTATTACCTGATTCTAGGTTACTTTAACTGTTACCACAATTGCCGTACATTTTTCGGTCCTCGGTTTGAATCCGACTAAGAAAAAATTCTCACTAACTTGTACGCACCAGAAGTTGCAATTTTCTTGCCTTTGCAAACAACTAAAACATTGCACGAGCAGACCAAACGTCAACCCAACACTCTTGTGCACGTGCCCGCGAAAGGAACGACATTTGGAGCACCAGAGATTTCATTTCATCTTGCCCTCATGTTTTCAAATCTCCAAAAATGCACCCCATTCTCAACCAAGGCATGGTTTTTGTATCCCTCGCTGATGTGTTAACATGTCTTTTAACTTATTTGTATGCCTTTTTGCGACCTGTGCACTATTTGTCACTCTTCATTTTCCTTCATTTCCGCTCTATCCAGCTCAATTTACCCTCCACCCAGCCCATTTTTGCACAAACTGGACAGCGTTTGTCTCATTGTGGCTACATTAGCCCTCCGTTTTTATTTTTTTGTGGCAGTTACCCGCACTACGGCCTTCGTTGACCCAGCACCACACCCTAATGTTTTTTTTTGTGAAAGGGGGGGGTGTAAGTGCGGCTAACCACCATCAGCTAGATCTTCGCAAACCTACCCCCAATAGGCTACTTTTTCGCCATTTGCCATACATCGGCGATATTCCTGCCCCCGAAAAAGCTCCCAGGAAATGACCTATATAGGTCTGAGGCGCCGGACTCAGTGCTGCTGCCCATTCATCGTGCATTTGCCGCATTTTGATCATTTACACCGAATCGCCAATTGCCGTTCATGCGCGTGTGCACGCCAAATTGGCTAGACATTTTTTCACAATCGGATATATTCAAATCTTTTCGGACACATTTAGACACTCATCCGCCATAATTTTTTTTTGTAGAGTGAGATTTTTCTCTAGGTCATACGAGCATGGACTTGTTCAGTGTTCTCGCTGCCCTCGCCTTCTCTGTGGTCCCCTCGGTCACAGGAACCAACATCTAGGTCGCATCTCCGCAAGGCCGCACACCGGGTCTTGTCAGCCCTCAGCCCCTTCATTCACCCCGGACAGCAACTGCAGAAGGCATGCAGCCTTTCGTAATAAGCTTTTTATTGACCCGGGTGCTCAGGTTGCTTATTAATCTCTGCTTCCCTTGCTGGGTCCATTTTGGCTAGTGGTTCTTTCTGGACTATTTTAGAATTTGAAATTTTTTGTTAAAATGAGAATCACAAGTCCCCACCAACAGCAAAACAGCAACAAGCAAGACAAGTCACGAGGCACACGTACTCGGTTGATCTCCGTCCAAGTCCGTGATACCCGTAGCCTTGGAATCCAAGTCCACGTTGATATATCAATGGATGAATTGAAAGAAAGAGGTCCTAAATGAGAAAACCAACACAATAGTGATAATCAAGTTGAGACAACACACGTTCATACACATTGGGAACGATTGAATGGGGAAGAGAAAGAGAAAGGGGGGGGGGTTGGATTGGATCAAATGGAAATGTTAATTGCACTTATGCATACATGTTACCCGCGTGAACACCACCCGTCCACACGTCTCTCTGTCAATTCGGTCCAGCAGTCTTTGGTCCTATTTTCTGGACTGCATCACTTCTTTCATATATCTTTATGGCTTTTTGATCTGTCTGTTTCTGCATGTGCTCTCCTTTTTTTCTGTGTGCCTCAGTGCACCCAGCCCATTGCACTCAGCTTGCCGCGGCAAACTTTTTGTGCACTCTGACCTCTCCCAGGCCCCTGGTGCATATGTGCAGTGTTTTCAGCACCCTGGGTTTGGAATTGTGTACAATACTCGCTTTCTTCGGTGAACTTCGGCTCGCCATGAACGCTTCGTCCGTGGTCAGGCCGCTTTGGTGCAATGCTTTCAGCGGGGGACCGCCATGCCTTAAAAAAAAATGTTACCAGCGTGAATGGATGTTGGGGGGAGATCAATGATATTGTCATATCATGCCATAGGCACCCGAGCATGGGACTCCTAAAATATCTCCAACCTCAATTGCCCCAACCATAACTCCAAGAAGTGGAGAGCAAGAGAGATAAAGGAACATCCGAGAGATTGGGAGATATCGAAAAAGAGAGATTCTCAGCAGAGCATGGAAATTCTTGATATTCTTCCCACCCTTTGACCAATTGAACGAAAAAGAAAAGAAATTGGTCATTCATTTGTATTGGATTATGCATGGCCATACATACACATACATGCATGCGTATATGCATGGACACCTTGACCTCCTTCACATACCATGCATCAAGCTTGTCTCAACCCAAGTGTCCCTTGACACTTGCCACTTGACCTCATCACTCCTCATTAACCTCTTGCGGTTGAAATCGGGATGAATTGGAATGATTCATGCATGCAATCATTTAATCTAAATGCACTGACACTCATGTCATGACATTCCAAAACAAATATTCACATCCACTTGTAACTATCAACACACATGCATGCACACATGAATGCATCATTCTGAAGCAGTCAAATCGGAGTCATGTGGCACAGCAACAACCGATTTACTTACCTTTTTTTTAAGGCATGGCGGTCCCCCGCCGAAAGCATTGCACCAAAGCGGCCTGACCACGGGCCGCCGATTTACTTACCTTCCTTAGGTGCGGCTACCTCAATCCTTCCAATTCAACTCCTCTTCCACTCGGGCTCCTCCGGCTTCAAAGGACTCGCGATCCTCCATACACGTAGGCGCAGCAAATGCTAAAGCACATGCGCGCATTAACGTGTACCAATCCCTTTTCATGGGGCCTGCGGGAATGGGCGGAGGCACCACACCAGGGTTTAGCCAGATCACAATTCCGGGCCTTCTATCATCCACCGGAGTCGCCCTTGCTTCTGATTCGTGTCCTTTTCCGTGACAGGATAGATCTATTAGCACCGCCGGAAGGAGTTTTCGACCGGCCGGCCTGCATTACAGCGCGACCACACAGGCACGCGCGCGCACACAGGCATCCGGCGATCTTCTATTTCAGCATCGCATTGGAATCTGTCCTATCAATCAAAATGGTTGCAAAAATCTGATTTTGATTGAATTCCGACATCAAAATCTGAATTCTGCCTCTTGCTATGTGCAACGGTCGCTGAATTGTGACCGCTGTTGTGTGCGACAATCACCTAGTATCCTAACCTATTACACCTTTACAAATGAGGAAAATTAAAGAAATATGGTCCCATTTACAAGCACAGAACTATGTGCCCCCGTAGGGAGCCGTACCTAAAAAAAAATTCTGTGCCGCCCCTTGAGCCTCCCTAATCCCAACCCGAATCAATTGCCAAAATTACCCACGTCAATGACCGGAATAACAGATTGTTGAAGATAAGTATATTTTTTGTCCAACTATGAGTCGGCTAAATATGGTATTTTTAGCTGATGCTCGATGTTTGCGTCCAGCAGAATGTACTCTGTACGCTTTATCTTTAGACCAAGGCCTCTTAATTTTTCTATGCAGGAGCAAATGGTTGTATAATAGCTTGGGTCTCTTACCGTTGTCTGCAGTTGTCATTCGCTGATTCCGATGCAACAATATATACCTATATGTGCTTGCATTATGACAATTGCGGTCAGCACAACCATAATGAGAATACCAAGCTTAAGAACACAACGAATTCATCCTTTCAACCTCAAACTTTGCTTTCACAGTGTGGTCATGGCCTTTCTATACAAGTCTATACAAGGGGTTTGCCAGCAATCGTGTTGTTACATGTGCGAGGTGACATGTGCCTCAACCTACTCAGAATGCGCACAGAAGGGGGCGCATCAGCAAGCCTCCGATGTTACACATGTCTCAGAAGTTTGAGGAATTCGTAGAATGCGAATGCCTTTGCAAGTTTGTCATGATTTTGTTGTTGATATTGTTCTTCCTTTCGTACCTCCGTGCAGTTTTGCTGCAAGACAGTATACGCATGGGACGCCGGAGTGCAACCCTGTGGTGCGGCGTGCCCTGGTGCTACAGGACCATCATTCACAATCTCGTTGGACAGCCAGCACCAGGGACTCTGAGATATGGAGTCCAAGATAGTGTTGGTGCTGTGCAACGTGCAAATGCAGAAGATGTCTAGTGTTGAACGCAGTTGTTTCATTGCAGTGTTTTTGATCGCAGTGGTTTTGGACGTAGTGGCTTTTGTGAAACTGGCGTAGCACGTTGAGTATAGCTGGGGTGTTTAAACAAAGCATGAACGTGGAGTAGAGACAATGTAAAGCAAGAGTGCAAAGCAGTGATGAGGTCAAGCAGCCACTTTCTGCTGCGGCAGCTTGCAGGCTTGCGTAAAAAGCTAAGGGTGTGTTTCTCCCTATGTTTTGGACTTCTATTCCTAGTTTGACCCATATTACATGATCATACGAACTCAACGATCACCGCCATCGGGGCATGGTTTCGTCTACTCGTTGACTCACAAACTCTTTCTTGGTCTCTTTGAAGAGCTACTTCCGAACAATTTCTTGATCATGCCCTCAACATATCAACCTACACCAAACATGGTGTATGAACCATGTGAGAGCAAAAGACGCTTCATATATATTTGCCCATTTCTCATCACCATGTGCAACCGTGTTACGAGTGATTGACTCTACATTCGACAAGTCATTTCCATGGCATTGGACTGCACAAAATAAAAGATTGCAAATCGGACTTGTATTGGTGACGTATTTTGAAAAACAAGAAATATCTCTTTGACGCAATGCGAAAAGAGCACACAACTGGTTGGTGTTCTAGCAAACTTTTCAGCATTTGCCTCGTTTGCATCTTGACTCATGCCGCCTACGGCACCATTGCTTTCAAAATATGATGTTGTAATTGAAACCAAAACCGAAGAGATAGATTCTGCTGGTTTCAAATCTAATTTCAATATGGTTGAATACCATGCCACTTTGCAAACCAACGAAGTTCTCCACGCACGATGTTTATGAAGCGGATGCAGGCCAATTTGCGCCACAACTACGGAGTGGTTCCGGCAATAATGGAGAGTCATGTACTCAAGTTTCAAGGCAAATAGCATCTCCGAAGGCTGTGTGTCATGTCATTAGCTGTCTGTTGGGCAGTGTCATGAAACTGACCATGAAACTGAATCGTCTTTTCAAACAGTTGAAGCTACTCAACAAGCTACCTACACTGAAATGGGTTATGTGAAATACATTGTGGGCCGCCTTGAAGAATCAAAATCAAGAACAATTGAATTACAGTTTGAATCCATTACCCCAAATCTTTATCAAGCTTAACAATATGCCCAATAAAGAAACGAGTGTGCCGTTGGTCCCACCTGTGTCCCATATATATAAATGTCCCACCACATACACATATATGTGTATATTCTTGCATACATACAAGCGACAACGCAAAAAAACTTGTGCTCCATGGGTTCCCGACCTTTTGATTACTCGCGATTCATTGTAGGCAGCCCGGTCTCGCTTGCATGACCCTTATTCACATTTCCACCTTTCAGTCCTGCCAATTGAGTTTCTAGATTGCCCTGTTGAGCAGACACTTGAAACGAGGCCGTGGACACTAATCTACGCTACCTAAAGAGATGTACCAAACCGTAGGCAAATCTGCTATACGTATGATGCTCACAGACTCAATGGCTCATTTGGAGCGTGTGAGGGAACGCTTGTACATACTTGACACAACCTTTTTATCTTCCATGTCCCTAGGCTAGAGGCTTGTGTGCCACTTGGATGATATGAGACCAATGTGAAAATACAGTAACCATCCTTGGGGTGGTACCCAAGCCCTGTGCTTAGCACGAACTGGTTACGGATGTTGTTGTTGCTGTTGTTGTTGTTGTAGTACAGTAACCTCACATGGGTGCGCCATATCTTTGGGGTATCCAAAGCGCTGCTACCTCCGTTTCATGAATCCATGAATGTGGTGTATGTAGTGTTTTCACTAGTTGATGGGTTTGTATACGTTGGCTGCACGGAGATTTGGTTGACCAAGCGATTTGTGGAGCACTCCAATGGCTTTCAGCACCATTGAATGGCAGCCATGTACACAATTTGTGCCTCTGTGCTTTAAGGTATCATTTCTTCGTGCATCACAAGTACACGACACGATGCATTGCGCATTACGTAATGTATAATAACAACCCTAGCTGAATGGTGTGCATGGTGCTTGCTGTTGTTCACGCGAGCAACACTTCAGAAGCAAAAACCCGAACAAATGCATGAGACAGTGTGTGAATTTAGGGCTCTCAGGGGACGGCCGTTCATGCACTAACACTGCAACCACTCAACGCTGATGGCAGTGGGTGACAAGCGATGTCTGAGCCTAATTGGCCTGAGCCAGAATCGTTTTTTTTTGCGGACAGGATCCTTCCACATGTCGATTATAATCATCACAGGTGCAATCCACATGCCGAGGGTAGTTACCAACGAAGGCACAAGGGACATTGTGTTTAAGGGCAAGGGGTTAAAGGAGGAGTTAATTTCGCAAGGGAGGGTGACCTGTGCAGGACTTGATCGGCAAAAACTTGGGCAGGGGACTTGTTGGGCGCACCGAAACTGGGCATTTTGTGAGCAGATTTTCGTGTGTCGCAATGCGATCCATGGACCTGCCATATGTCAACACAAAGGTACCACTTGATATCTGAGCCCTTCTGAGGTTCCTGATGAAATGCAGCGAATCAGTCCCATGGCCTGGGAACAATTTCATGGGGCAACTGGTTTTTTCCACAGGGGTGCCAACACAAAATTTCCTCCTGCAAGTTTCTACATGTGAGGCCCCCCTGCCCCCTCCATGTGGTCTGTGGTGTGGGCAAGGGTTGGAGGGGTGCCAAGACAGAAAACACCGAGAACCAAAAAAAGCGGCGAGCCGGCGAGGCAAACCAAAGAGCGCCTTCCGTCATGAATGGCGAGCCGGGGCACAGACTTGGTGGACCACAAACGAGGTTGTGCATGGACGTCTTGGCCCTCTCAATCTCAGTGGGGATGGGGGTTGGGGGGCAAGGACGCAGGGGAAGGGGAGGCTGGCCAGAGTGCAGTGTCAGGGACTGGGGAAGGCGGTTGGAGGGGGGTGGGCAAAATCGGTGGTGGCGGTTGCCAGCTTCAAATGAGGGCAAAGGGCGGAAGTGGCAGGGCTGCAGGCTTGGCCCAAGGAAGGGCGACCGAGCCTGAGGGGGGGATCCTGGCTCCCTTTTTGATGCATCGCTGCCCCGGTGGGGGGGGGGGGGGAAACACATGCTCACAAAATGTGACAGGGTGACCAGATGCCGATGGGACTGTTCAGGTGGTGGTGTCGACAGCAGCCCCTCCCCTCCGCCCCCGTCCCAAACCGTCCTCACATTTTGTCACCCAGGCAGCTCAGACGCGACCACATTTTGTCTCGTTTTCACTGAAGATGACCACCGTGGGTGCCCCGTGCGGCAGTTGTCGTCCCATAGTCTTCACGCAAGGACAGACAGGGCCACGCGTGGCAGCGTCAAACTCTGTCAACGCCGTCCCAAACCCTCGCTGCAATGCGGCAGGCGTCCCAGTGCAACACGTGAGGCCTCCAGAAACACCGCCATCCGAACACTCCCACTGAAGAGCGCAGGATTCTGCTCCTGCCATTCATCTGCTGTTGGTGTCTTCTGACATTGTGATCCGACGTGCCATAGCCACTGCGCGCACCGTCACCTCCCAATGCAGGGGCAGCCGGTCCGCATGTCGTGCAATGGCACTGTTGCAGAGGCCAGTTCAGAAGCAAAATGCCAAACACGTCACCACTCCCCCCTCTTTTTGCTGAGTGCGTAGCTGTGCAGGAAGAACTTGCGTGGCACCCTTTGTGAGGGCAACCAGCCAAATGTAAACCTGGTATAATTGTAGGAATGGTGAAGGAATGGCCTACAGGTCACTGAAAAAAGAAGAGCGGCCTTCAGTGTTGTGGTTGGTGCGCCGAAGGCCGCTGTTCTGGCCGTGTCGGAGGCAGAAATTACTGAGTGGCAAATGACACAGGGCTGCTGGCGAAACTCGATGGTCCTGCGGGACACCAACGCAACGCTGGTCTCAAGCCGCTCGCCACCCCCCTAACGCTTTCATGATGAGCGACAGGCTGCGCGCTGTGAGCTTCGTGACGACTTGTTGGGGCGTTGGTTGAGGGCTGTGCGCCTGCGCCCCTTGGTGTGTGCCACGCGCTATGTGGAGCGCGTTGTGATGCCGCTCCTGATCATTAACAGCCATGAGCTCTTTCATGTGACACTCTCAGTCACAAAGACGTTATCTGCGTCCAGGCACATGAGGCACATGATGAAATCGAGTGAACACCGTGTGTTCATGGACATTCAACAGGCATAACATTGTTGACCACGTCGAATTGGCACCAATACCAGAAAGAGGGGTGTTAAACAGTCGTTTATAGGAAGCCAAGCGCAACAAGGAAAGTAACAGGTGCAATGATGCATGCACAACAGGTCTGCACCAGCAGCTTCGTTTTGCCCGGATCTCTTAGAAAGGAGAATGACCCAATCGAATGTCCATGACACGTTCGAGGCGACCACGTCTTCCAGATGGGGCAATGTAGCAAAATAGAACAGGTATCGGGTGTGCAATGTCGTTTAATGCCTTTTGCACTGTGGAAAGATGCGGCTTTTCTCACAGCGTATTTGTCCAACACAACCGAAATGTATGCGCAATGAAAATGGCTTGAATTTGGGTGAGGTATAGGAAATGTTACAGGCTTTGAAAGTGTCTGAAACTATTGGGTCGCTTTGCTGATCTCGAAAGGGGTCACCGAGGAGGTGCGTGTGGCGGTGTGTAGCGCCCCGTGACTCTGTTTGGCTTTGCATAGCTCTGTTTAGCTCTCTGTAGCTCCGTGTGGCCGTGTGTGGCTCTGCATAGCTCTGTGTGGCTCCGTGCGGTGCGGTCGGATGGGACTCAGGGTCGCACCCGGCCCTGCACGTTCCTAGTCACATCAATCCTCTGGCTCTTTGAGCGCCCCACTGCTGGCCCTTCGGGGCGAGGCCGCTTGCATATGGGTGGCCTAAACGCCTTCGCCGGGGTCGGATCCCCCGTCGTCGGCCCCGCTGCATCCCCCGAGGCGGGCGCAGGCGGTCCTGCACTGGCTCCCGCGCGCTCCTTCGCTGGAGGTGCGGCACCTTCCTCTGGTGCACTGCTGAGGCTACTGCCGCTGCTGCTGCTGCTGCTGCTGCTGCTGCTGCTGCCGCTGCTGCTGCTGCTGCTGCTCTCTGCATCGCTGCCGTCGTCAAGAGCTTCGGCTGCAGGGTCCACTGGTGCCACAGGCTCAGAGGCCGGAGGGGCAAGGCCCCCGGTCTGATGAGGTCCCTTGGCGGTCGTGCCCCTCTGGCGCACTGCCGTCTCAGTGCCCACAGGCAGCCCCTGCCCGTGGCTCCTCGCACTGCCCTGCCCCCCGGCGTCCGTGCCGTTCGGGGGGCGCCCAGCAGTGTCCCCGTCCCGGGGCTGCTTCGAGGCGCCCTCTGCGCCCCCCTCACGGGTCTGCCCTGCGGTGCGCGCACCTTCTGCGGCACCCGCCCCGTCCCCGTCGCGCGCGGCAAAGGGGAGGAGCGGGGCTTCGGTGGTGGGGCTCGCACGCCCGGGCCCTCCTGCTCCGCGTCCCAGTGCATCACGATCGCGGGGGACGGGGCTGGGCCTGAGGGGCTTAGTGCCCGGAGCGCTGCTACCCGAGGCCCCGGTCGTGCCGTTCGGGGAGCGGCCGTCCGGGCGGCCTGGTCCCCCTGGAGGGCCTGGTGGCCGCCCCACTTCGTGCCTGTGCTCACGCAGGTCCTCCCTGGCGGTCCCCTGCACCCTTTGCCCCGGCCGGTCCCTCTCAAGGCGCCTCTCCCTCTCGCTGTCACCCGCGCTCCGCCTTTCGCTGTCTCTGTGCATCTGCCTTTCGCGGTAACTGTCCTGTTCCCTGTCCCTCTCACCCTCCCTCCGCCTCTCCCTCTCCCTCCCCATCTCTCGCGCCATCCCTCCCCACCTCCCCCGATGTGCCTCCCTCTCCCTCTCCCTCTCCCTCTCCCTCTCCCTCTCCCTCTCCCTCTCCCTCTCCCTCTCCCTCTCCCTCTCCCTCTCCCTCTCCCTCTCCCTCTCCCTTTTATCTTGCTCCTGTTCGCCCTCCCTCTCCCTCTTGGTCCCCACCCTCGGATCCAACGGCGGTGCAGTGGAGGCCGACAGGCTCTGTGCCCCTCGCAAGGGCAGGCCTTGCTTCCGGAGGTGGGCCGCGTCCCGCACCGTCGTGAAGCAACTGCGCGCACGCGCGTCGTCGATCAGCTGCGCCCACACACCATCGGAGTGGCTCAGGGTCTGGGCGTTCCCGATGACATAGAGGAGGAGCCGGGCGCGTGTGAGGGAGACGTTGAGACGATTGGGATTGTGGAGGAATCCGATGGATGCATTGGCACTGGGCTGCAGAGTGCCCCGGACGCAAGACTGTGGCATGGTGAGCAGGGCTGCAATGGGAGTGCCCCAGACACACACAGAAACAAAGTGCAGGCATTGCTGCTGCAAGGGAGCAGGGCCGCTGAAAAAGAAAGAGGCTCCCTCCCTCCCTCCCTCCCTCCCTCCCTCCCTCCCTGGCCTACACTACCCTGCGGCACCCAACCCTGCCCTACCCTACTGTACCCTACCCATCCGACACACCCGTCTATGACGAACCCAAGGGCACATAGCCCTTTCCCCCCCATCCTATCCCGGTCAGCCCCGCCCCGCCCCTCTGAACACCAGCGACTGGGCGCTCCACTTCCGGAGCTAAATCCGGGTGGGCGAATGACCGTCCACACGACGCTGACCAGGCTACAGGCAGTGATGTGTCAGGCAACCCTGGCCACGGCCACGGTCACCTTCCAATTGGGCCCGACTTACCCGAGTGTCGAGTATCGAGTGCCTGAACTATTGACGCCCCGCTGAAACACTCGCCCTTGGGGGCGTCCGGAATTCATTGGGCCACGACGGTGCACTCCAGCAGCCCACCCACCCCATGCCCTCCGGCTGCAGTGCCCCTGCTTTCGATGGCAGATGGCTGCGGGCAGGCGCGGAGGCATCATGTGCATGTTGACGGCCGATGTACTTCGACACCCAGAGGGCCATTGAGTCTTCCCGAGGCCTGACCCCCGCCCGACCCTACCCTACCCTACCCTACCCTACTCTACCCTCGCCGCGCTGCCCTACAAAGGCGCGCAGCAGTGCTCGAGGAGGTGCGAATTGCAACATGCGATGCGACCGGACACCACGCCGCGCCGCGCTGTACCACGCCAGCCCACCAAATCCCACCACACCACACCCCACTTCGCTGTGCTGGCCGCGCCACGATCACACCACACAACACCACACCACAACAAAGCATAGCACAGCACAGCAAACAGACTGCAATTCATACCATGATGATGATGTCCATTTCCCGCCCCTGAAAACCGTCCACGACATCCACGTCGACGCCTGCGGCCCCCAGAGAGGGCGGCATGCGGCGCAGCAAGCCTTGTACCTCACTCTTTTGGGCCTTGTACGGGGTGATGACACCGACACGGCCCTGCAGAGGGCCCAGTTGGCGCCCCAATAATTCACACAGTGTGGCCACGCAATGCGCCTCATCGGGGTTGCTGTAGGAGGATCTGAGAGGCACGTGGCAGTGGGTCTGTGTTTGTTTTTGGATGTACTCCGATCCGCACATCACCGTCCCATTTTGACTCCAACCCTCAGGCTGCGCTTGGATGGGAGGGTGGGGGAGAGGAGATCTCACAAGTGCAGCCACACGCAGTGCAGCTATGCAGAGCCACACACAGCCACACACAGCCCCACAGAGCTATACACAGCCACACAGCCACACGCATACGGCAAGGAGTTCGTCAAGAGGTCTATTTTGGCCATCCAAATTCCAGTCGAGAAAAGGCGAGGGGAAAGGGGGGGCTCACAACATGTAGACCACAATAGTATTGCCATCGGAGTCGAGGTCCTGTGTTGTTGTTACACGCCTGCCACAGGCGCCTCACAGCACACAGCTGGCGCCCTCACAGCCAGTGAGAGCCGACCACACCTGTGCGTAAAGGATGGGGAGTGCTGGCGTACTGGTGCTACCTTTGGAAGTGCTGGCGTACCGTCAGTTCCGCCCCTAGCGCTGCAGACCGACTCTCCGATCATTCTGAAACCGCCGCAGTTTTCCATCCAACCGCCCTCACAGCCACAATACCCGTATCGTGGCGTCGTACAGCTCTGTATGCAGCTCTATGTGTGGTTTTGTGTGAGGCTTTGTGTGAGGCTTTGTGTGAGGCTTTGCGTGGCTGTGTGTGTGGCTGTGTGCAGCTCTGGGTGAATATGTGTGGCTATGCGTAGATTTGTGCAGCTTTGCGTACCACTGTGTAGCTTTGTGCAGCTCTGTGCGGTTGATTGTGGCTTTGGCCGGCCTATGTTTGGCGATGCGCATATTTGCGTGGCTGTGTATGGCTCGTGTGTGGCTACGTGTATCTCTGTGTGGCTGTGTGGGTTTATGTGGCTCTGTGTGGCCCTGCGTGGCCTTGTGCGGCTATGTGCAGCTCCATATGGCGATGCGTGGCTGTTTATAGCTCTGTGTGGCTGCACGTTGCTACGTATGTGATCCGCGCTGTTGTCGCTGTTGTTGTGGCAGCTGCTGCTGCCGCCGCAGCTGCCGGTCGCCGCATGCCGCTGCTGCCGCAGCAAGTGTTGTTTGTATCGGTACTGCGGTGGTGCTGGTGAGAAGCAGCGCCCAAACCACGGGCCTTTAGTGCAGAGGCCCACCAAAAATGACATGCTTCGACACACCGGCCTCCGCGCTGCATTTCTGTGCCTCGGATATCCATGAAGCAGTACGGCTGCAGTACGGCGTAGGGCCGCTGGTCACTGTACCGCAACACGTTGGGGCCATCCTTCAAACGACCCCCGTAGAATTGGTGGTTGGGCCAGCGGTTGATAATGGGGTCCATTCGGTACTGCGTGTCCAGCAGCGATGACGGGTGCCCCAGAGCCAGCAGCCGCGCCATGAGGCTGTATTCATATCTGTGCGCAGGGCACAGGGCCAAACCGGCGGGAGCAGGGCAGGGGTGCGCTTGCAGAGGGTTTGGGCGGGGGGTAACAGCCCCCTCTTTCGAGTGACGGTCAGGCCTGCCAACCGCTTCAGCCCGCCGCCAACCTTCAGAAACTGCCTCTCAACCGCTTTTCCAATCGCCATCAAAGACTTTTGCAACCACTCGTAAAACCTCCTGGAGATACCCCTCACCCTTCAGGCCCATCCCTGGGAGCAGGGCTCCACACCACACACACGCAGACACGCCCCAGGGCGTTTGCTCACTATGCACAAGGATGTCCCAAAACATCAACATCTGTGAATTTCATTCAGCTATCGTGCACATTGTGAAGCACGCCTGTTGATCATCAGCTTAATCTTGCTGTTCTGCTTGTCCAGCATCGCACGTTTGTGTCCCTTGTTTACCGTGCCTGGGCCATAAATCTTTCAAAAATCTTTCGCGACCCCCTGAAGAGGGGCCTGCAATCCTGTTCAGTGGGGAAAATGCACAGGGGGCGGGCACAGCACGCTAGGCCTTGGCGGCAACTCGGCTTGGGCAAAACCTGTTTCACGGCCGGCAACCGGGCCGAAGTGCGGGGCCACACGTCAGCCGAGCCAACACACCACCAAAGCCTGCACCGGACAACATTCCAATCGCCATCAGAGACAACTCTTCACCGGCATGACCCAGTCAGCGGAGCTCATACACACCCAGGCCACGACCAGGATCATTTCCCCTTCTGCCGCCTGCCCAGCCGCTGCTGCTGCCCCCTCCACTTCTCCCAGGCCCACCCATGCCCGCCTCTTGCCACAGGTTGTGGGGGGAACGTGGACCCATCAGCGCCCCTGATCCACTCCGTGTCGTGGAGGAAGTGGCGTGCAGTCCGAGGTATGCTTTTGGGAGCACACACAACTCTTTACGTCCATGGCATTGCGTACACCGTACCTTCCGTACATGTACATAGTCACACACCTGAAAATGTATGAATGCATGCGCCAACGTCATACTTCATCTTACATTTCTTGACCACCGGCCGTCGGAGATACAATGGTCAGATGGTGTCGGCCGTGTTGAGACAAGGCCGTGCTTGCGCAAGGGGGCGGGGGGGGGGTGGGGGGGGGCGCCGTAAAGCAGGGGTCAGATTGCCAGTTGCTACTTCTGCAGGTGCGCAATTCTTCGGGGTTTCGAGAGAGAAAGCCTCGTTTGTTTGTTTGTCTGGTTGCCCACAGACGGCAGGGAACTGTATGTTTGGTGGGTGACAGTGGGACGTGGTCCATTCCTCAGGAGACGGGGAGGAGGAGGTAAAATCGCTGTTGACGGTGTTCGCTGGGGCATACCGCTTTTTGGCTGCAGCACGGGACAGCACCGTGGCCGTCAGCTGCTGCGGGTCGCCCACCAGAATGCAGCGTCGGCACCCGTAGGCGATGGGGACAAGGGCCCCAGGCTCCGTGGACTGGGCCGCCTCGTCGATGACGACGGTGTGGTAGCACTCCTCCACGTCTTTGCACGCCCCCAAGGTCGTGCACACCACGTTGGCCTCACGGAGAATGCTTTTGCGAATGTCACTGCGGCGTCCCGCGCACGCCTGCCGGCCCCGCTGCTCCTGAGTCGAGGCAATGCGGCACAACATGGCTCAAACAACACCCGCGCGCGCACACGCACACACACACACACACACATACCTGTCTAGAGCATGGCAATGCTACCAGTCGACAATAGCCCTCCCCCTTGGGTAGGTGGATTGCACATCCCAACACAAGTCCTTGGCAGGGGTCGGGTTTGTAACGGTTTGTGTCTGCTTCATGGTACGCCAAGTGTAGGGCCCTTTTTAATTCGAGGTCTGATTCAGGTTCTGGTATGGTCAGAGGAAAAGCGAGGGACGAGGGGCATGAGGAGGGGGAAGAAGGAGGAGGAGGAGGAAGCGGAGGAGGAGCTGTGACTCTAGGTCACGAGGCCAAGGTGCTGCGGTGTCTGCTGGGCCCAAATCCATCTCCCGCCTCAGAGTTGGGGCTGGCTGGGGACTGTTGTGCTAAAGGACGCCACTGGGGGCAGACCAGCGTTTTTGTACTGTCCTCCACTCACCTGGCGAGCGTGCGCCCCGGATGTTTGTACCCCTCCTCTTCCCATTTCTGCCGGGCTGCCCACCGTTGTTCCAATAGTTGTGCTGCGGCACGTCCCCGCCCCTTTGGATCTACCACTTGACACCCTCCCAAACTGCACATGGCAAATGTGTCTGGAGGCAGCGGCCCTTGTCGTGTCTCAAATGAAGCACTGTCTGTCCAACCCAGGGGTCCCAATGTGTGGAGGCGGGTGGGTTGGGGATGCTTAGCACCGACCCCGCAGCCTCCAGTGCGGAGGTGGGCTGCGGAGTAGAGAGCCCTGGGCTGGTGAGCCGGGCTGCACTAGAGCATGCCCCCCAACAGCGTTCTTGAGAGACTGCATGCCGCTTTCGGGCCTGCTGCACTGTTTTGACGATGTGTCACGGATCCAAAAGATTGAACCCCCCACCCCCACCCCCACCCCCCAAAGTCAACAAGAAGCCCGACCCATTCTGTCGCTGGAGGTGGATCACGTGCATCAGTGGAACGGTTGTGCATGCACCGTGCACCCCCACACCTCTCAATGCAGAGGCAATCGAATGCGCAACCCCAACATATGTGTGCCAACGCGGCTGGTTTGTCATTACCACCATATGCTCGTTTTGTTCCTTGCAAGTTGCGAAGTGGTGTTGTTGGTGGGTGTATTGCATCACTTGTTCTGTGTGTACGATTTGTCCTGCGCGGGTATTTGGGGGTCTGTTTTTGCTGCGGGATCATTGGAGAAGGGGGAACGGGGGGGGAACTCGTTTTGTGTTTGCGGGGGGAGGGAGGGAGCAGGCCCATGGGAGGCCGAGTTTTCGTTTCGGGGGGGCGGTCGATAGAGCCCTCCGGCCGGACCCCCCCCCCCCCCCAAAAGGGGCTCAATTGACAGGACCCCCAAAATACCCCAAAAAGCGACCCGTGGACATCCGTGGTTCCAATGGCGGTGGTACTTGTGTTCAAGGACACAAGGCCCCCGGTTAATTCCAGCTACATGTATGTAGCGCCCCACCATGGCCTCCCATTAGAACCACATGAGCTAGTCACACTCAGAGTCGCTAGCAGAGTCACAGTCAAAGTCAGTGACAGTGTAGCAGTCGGAATCAGAGTCAAAGTCAGGGCTAGAGCTAGAGTTAGAGTCGGAGCTGGAGTCAGAGGTGGTGTCAGAGGTGGAGGCAGAGACGGAGCTAGAAGAGCTCGAGCTCGAGGATGCAGCCGTTGATGGTGCATAGTTAGGATCAGCCAAGCAGCTACCTAGTCCAACCTGTGCAGAGACACACTCAGGACACAACCAACAACCCGTAGGAATCTCCTGGAGAGGAGGTGTTAGGCACAACCGGTGCCAACCAACTGTGGCAGAATGTGCCCCCTCAGAAATGAGAATGTCATTCCCATTAGATGCATCACCATTGAGGCAGTGAACAAAAACAATGTCCTCATCCGCATCTTCACTTTCCTCAGCCATGGATTCCTCAAGGACAGATGCAGTATCGGCAGGCAAACCCATGTAAGATTGAAGGGAATCGGCATGGTTATATACCCGCTGCATGTGTTCCGCCTTAGGGCCAACATGTTTGGCATCAGTAGTGCCAAAGGCAGCAAGGGCAACCGCACGGATGTCCCCCATTTTAGGATGGTTGGTCTTTTCCCATAACCTCTTGCACATCATAGAAGAGGGAGCAACCTTCACAACCTGCAGGTAGCACATTTTTTTCTCAACAACTGTTTGGCACTCACAAACTCACCACCGGGTTGCACAACAGGGTCATCCAAAAACCTGGGAACGCCCTGCAATTGCAACTCACTGCAACACTTGAATGTAGGCGGGTAGGGTAAGTCCTCTAGCTTGCACAACCTCCCCTATCCCATCTTTGCCAGACAACCATTCCTGCGGAGCTGAAAGTCATATTGCCCATCAGTGCATGCATGATACTGCTTGTACCGCAGTCACAAACGATGCGGGGCCGTATTTCCAGAGGAATGTCTGCCTCCTTCCCATCCGGTACCACTCTACACATGAGACGGAACTCATGATCATATGCATCAAATCCCTCCACACTTGGGTGAGACACAAAACTGTGAAAATGTTGCTTTGCGTATTGTGCCCCACCAATTGAGGCAGCGAGAACATTTTGGAAACGTCGCCGGCGCGTGTCCGATGCATTTTTCGGGGGGAGGTCGTTGTCAACAGGCAACAACATAGCCTCGCGCAAGAGTGCCTTTTGTGTGGCTCGTGTTTCTCTCATAGTCCGTCTAAGGGTTCGGGAACACAGACCATTGGACAGCACTGCTAGATGCCGCCATATATGACTTTGAGGGTGGTGTCCAAAAAAAGATACTCCCCATACAGGGGGCCTACCATTTCTTTAACCCACAACACCACAACATCGAAAAGGGGTGGAGGAGGTAGCGTGCACGTTTCCCCGGGGTCACTCTGGTATGAATACCACGGTGTCTGAGTGTGTATTTCGCCTAGCCCTACTTTATAAGGGGGTAGGGCATCGCGACTGTTGACTAGCTGCAAACATGTAAGAGAAAACAAACGATGTGGAAGTGACTGATGAGGAGCCCCAAGCGTCCCGAGTCATCAGTTTTTTCTTCTACCCCCTCTCCACTCCGGATCACTCACACATGCTTGTTAACAAATTCGCGTGTGTACCGCAGAGGCATGCACACAGCCATGTTGAAGTGGACGACTATAGGAGCCACTCAATCAAAGGAAACCAACGAAGGCCAAATGAAATGGGTATGTCTGGCACGGCCTCCTTGGCAAAGCAAAGGAGGGCACAACACCCCAAACCTAATGGTGCAAGGAGCCGTTACCTGCCGGCTAGCATGCTCAAAGCACCAAAGGGTCCCAATGCAAGGGACTAAAATCAAAAGTGGGTAGTCCTAGGGAGTCCGTATCCCCAACTCTAGGGGCCACACCGAAGTGTGGGAGTCCATATCCCGAACTCCAGGGGCCACACCAAAGCGTGGGAGTCCGTATCCCCAACTCGAGGGGCCACACTGAAGCGTGGGAGTCCGTATCCGCAACTCGAGGGGCCACACCAAAGCGTGGGAGTCCGTATCCCCAACTCCAAGGGCCACACATGGGCAGAGAGGCACGTGAGCAAGGGTGGGTGCCTCCCATCCACGCTCCAGCACATGGGCAGAGAGGCACATGAGCAAGGGTGGGTACCTCCCATCCACGCTCCAACGCATGGGCAGAGAGGCACGGGAGCAAGGGTGGGTGCAAAGGGGACAAAATTTTCGGGAAAGAGACTCCTGAAAAACGTGGATCCCAACCTTTTCATTAGTGAGAATGGTGTCTGTCAATTGAGCCCTTTTCCCAACCCCCCCCCCCCAGTTTTGGGGGGCTCTATTGACCCCCCCCCCTGAAGTGAAAACCCGACATGCCCATTGGAGCCCCACTCCCGGTCCCTTCCCCTACAAAGCGCTCCTCTGACAGGCCCCACCCTTAGCTCAAGCCCCCGCCCCAGCCCCGAGATACCGGGCTTAACAACTTCAAGATTGACTCACCCATAGACACAGGCACACCGCAAAGAGTACCCACGAACGCAGCCCTCGCAATACTGTGTTATTGAACAGTAGAGCTCATGCCCTGCCCCGGCCCCCCAGCAGAGGCAGACGGGGAGACGGGGAGGGGGGTGTCTAGGGCACAACACACGCATCTCAACATGACGCCCACAACACATTCATTATTTCGATGTGGACCCCCCACAAACAACTGATCGTTTGCAATCATATGTCACCAGGAGAGACGTTGTCGGAGAGAAAAAATGCATGGGGGCTTTATGGCACATCAAAGGCTGGACCATTGTTGCTGTCGACGACCCGGCTATGGGTGGTGCCCCGATTAGTGCTTTGGCCAGCGGTACCCCTCAGCGACCCCCTTAAACGACTGAGCACCTGGACAACGTCCGCCGTGAGCTGCTGCTCGAGGGCATTGAGAGCCGTGGAGGTCTCCTGCAACTGCGCGCGCAACTTCACGGCATCGCGGGATGACAGGCCCGCCGCCAAGAGTCGCCGATGGAGATCGGTCCGCTTCTGCTCAAGATCCTTCTTGGAGGCTCTTTGGGACTACGGCAAGAAGAGAAAAGTGCTAGACTCCCCCTACACCCGATCACCTCCCGCGCTCCCATCACCCATGGCTGCCCACAAACAGCCATACAGAGCTACTGACAGCCACCCACACCCACGCGCACAGCCACTCACAGAGCGGCAGACAGCTGCATAGTCCACGCACACACGCAGCCAAGGGTCCTGCTGGGCCATTGCCCCACCTGCCCATCCCCTTCTATATGGCCAACACCGGGGCCTCATGGCGTGTTGGAGGTGGCGGGGGGGGGATGGCCCTCGCCAACACGTATTTCATTCCAGTGCGTGTCAGGGCTGGCGAGTGGTGTTCCCGGTCCCTCCCCCTCCAAAGCGGTCCTCTGACAGGCCTCACCCTTAGCTCAAGCCCCCGCCCCAGCCCCGAGACGCCGGGCTTCACAACTTCAAGATTGACTCTGCCATAGACGTAGGCACACCGCAAAGAGTACCCACGAACGCAGCCCTCACAATACTGTGTTATTGAACAGTGCTGGGCCAGGGCCATCAGCACGTTTCACATGGAACGGGGGAAAATGATACTGAGACTGACCGGTACGCAGCTCGGTATGAGGGCAGAGGGTGAGGGAGAGTACCCGGGGATCGGCAGGCACCAGCCTTCTTCGCCCCCCCTCCCCCCCAGCCTCACCGCGTCATCGAGGACACCCTGGCGCTGACGACGGCTTAGCGTACTACTACTCTTCCAGACCCTCCCCGAAGCCCTGCGCCGGGCTTACCCACGGCCATGCAGACCCCTGGGGAGTTGCACCGTACCAAACCCCCGCATTTCCAAACTCAAAACATTGAACAACACCGAATGCCCCTCAACACCCTCGACGGCCCCCTGCAGCTTTCCGACGCCACGGAATGGCCCTCAACGCCACTGAAGACCCCACGGCTGTGTCTTGGTTCACAGACGCCCAGACCGACCGTTGGTCGGCCTCCGACCAGTGTTGGTTCGCCCGTCCGCGCCGTGGGGGGGGCCGACAACCTCCTCCCCCAAGCTCCCAGCCCTCCAGCCTCCGAGGAGCTGGTTCAAGAGTTGACCCGGGCCTACAGAAAACACTACAGAAGTCATGTACCTCGGCCTAACGCATGACGCCTGCAGCCATTCAAAGCTTTGCCCACTGAGTGCCTCGTCTGGCCAAACCCATGGCCCCTCAGGCCCCCACACCTGAATCCTCGTCGTCAGCTCCTCCAGGTCCTCCTTCCTGGTGCCCATGCGCGCGTCCACCAGCGTATCGATGTAGATGCTCTGCCGCACTTTCGGGTGCACCTTCTCCCGCAGACCCAGGCGCACAACCGCCAGCCGCTCCCCCGTTGGCAGCCGCGTGTCCATCAGCCGCAGCGCGATCTCGTCCGTGGCGGTGTTGGAGGGGGCGCATACCAATATCCGCATCACGCGCGACCCCCCGGGGCCGACGGGCGCCGCGCCGGCCTGCGCGGCGAGGGCGGACATCAGGCCCACGAGCGTGCGCGTCTTGCCGGTCCCGGGGGGGCCGCGGATGAGGGCAACGCCCTCGCGGGTCTCCACTGCAGTCTTGATCGCTGCGACCTGCGCGCAAACCGGCGGGGCGGTGTAGAGCAGGCCATTGCATGAGGACCCGTGAGGCACTGAGGGTCCTGGCAAACCCCAGCCCACCGACCCGCCCACCCACATCAGAAAAGCTTTCCTCAGGGGAAAAATGGAATTCATGAAAGGGGCCCGAAATTGGAGGCTGATTTTAGGTACACAACCTTGTTTTTGGCCTCTGGCGCCCCCCCTGTGTCACATTCCGTCTGGTTGTTGCTCCTTTATGGGGCCCTGGACAGTCACCCGTTCTTCCCTTCGCATGTTGCGTCGGGTCGCTGCTTTCTGCCGGCCGCTGCGGCCGGTGCTCTTGCTGGTGTTGTTTCCGCGTTCGTGGAGCCCAGCAGTTGGTGTGCCGGGGCTGTGCTGAATGTGGCATGGTGTGACGTTTGCGTGTCAGTGGCGCCCAGCAGTTGGCGTATTGAGGATGTGCTGGTTGTTGCCGGGGTCGTTTGACTGTTTTTGTTGTCCACGCGCCTCTGTCCACAGGCCGTCCATAGCCTGCCTCGCTGTGTTTCTGTCAGGCCCAGGTGCCCTGTTCCTCCACGCGCTGTCCGGGCCGTCCACCATATGCCCTTGCCCTTTTCCCCCTCACGGCTGGTCTGCCCCTGATGGGCTCCCGCTCCTGTTGCGCAAACAGCCCATCTGGGCTGCGGGAGACACCCCCCACCTGATGCCGGTTGAGCAGGGGTTGCCCTGGCACCCGGTAGCGACGGGGCTGGCTGGCCAAGCCATCCCCTTTATTGTCGCTGCCTCCCATGCGCACGCTCTGCCATCCGCTCCATTCTGGTTCCCTGTTCCCGCTGTTCTGGTTGCCTCTCCTGCCTTGCTGCGCCCCTCCTCCTTGTCTGCTGTGCTCGCCCTTGTCCCTCCTGGTGTGGCCCCCGCGTTCTATGTGTTTGTGTTGCTCCTCCCCCTGTCTGTTGGCGCTCCTGGATGCCCCTGTTGCGCACCCCCTCCTGCCCCACCCGCCTGCCCCCCCCGTACGAGAGTTTCACATCTCCGTACGACGTGGACTGTCCTGTGCGCGGTTGGCTGGTCACGGCCGTGTTGCCAGCCCCATGGCGGGCACCTCCCGGCGCGCGGGGCACAGCCCCCGCCCTTGTGGAGTACGTAGGCACCTTGTAGAGGGAGGCACGGGGGTGTTTGCCAATGGCTCGCTCGGCATGCACCGCATTTGGTGGTCGCTGCAGTGCTCGCACCTCATAGTCCCCTTGTGTATTGTTGTGTATCCTGTTGGGGCTCGTCTCACTGCCGTGTGTGGGGCGGCTCTGTGCCCAGTTGCTTTGCTGCTTGCGTTCCTCCCAATTTCGGGCTCTTTCTTTCCCCCCCCTGTAGGGTGGGGGGTGGGTGGGGGCAAACTCAGCAATGGCCTGGTGTAGCACCCCGGTGACCACGTGTTTCGATTGCGTTGCGCTTTTCTGGCGGCATCGCGTCGCAGAGGGGGTGACATCTGTGCCTCGGACGCGAGTTTGAGGTAACAAATGCGCTCTCTAGGGCTCATTCCCCCTCTGCTTGACACGCGGTAGCAGTACGCCTGTGGCCCGCGCGCAAAGCACACTCTAGCGACTGACGGCGGCCGTCCAGGCGTAAGGCCACCGAACAGGCGAGGCAATGGCTTACGGTCAGTCTAAATCTCACCCCCCCTCCACCCGTTCCGTAGGCCATACCCTGAGCACACACCCCGGCCCTCACACCTGCGAGGGATTGAAATGCCGCTGCAGGTGCTGTTGCGTCCGGGGGTCCAGACTCGGCTCCGGCACCCGCTCCGGCCCGGGTCTCTGCGGCAGCTGCCGGCCGTCGACGAGACACGGGTACAACTTGGAGCCGCCCAGCAGCAGCACGGCCCGCAGCATCTGCCGCGTGGGCGAGAGGCTGAACAGCTTGTGCACGCACCAGCGGGCCTTCTCCCCCAGCGACTTCTCGAAGTGGGGGCCGCGCCGCTCCAGGGGTACGACCACCCGGACGTAGAGGTGGCCGCGGGCCTCGGCGACCTGCGGGTCTGGGGCGTACTTCGTGACGCGCCCCACGTACTGATGCTTGGGGGGGTCGGGGGGCTGTGCGGCAGGAGGGCAAATGGGAGCAGGGGAGGGGGGGCATAGAGGGGGCATAGAGGGGGCATAGAGGGGGCATAGAGGGCAAAAGGACAGGCAGAAGGGACGTGTGGAAAGCAATGCGTTGAGTCAAAAGGACTAGACTCCTGGTGCCACGAGGCGGTTCGGAAGGCATGTTTTCACAACTCGCGTCACCCCAACATCAGAACGATCAGTGCGTCCTGGCGGTCGTTCTGAGGGAGTGATTTTGTTGTCCCGGTTTGTTGGAAAATGTCCCCCGATTTGGGGGGCTGCGGCATTGGTCGTCGCTCGGTATCGACTGGGTCAAAAAATCCAACAAATCAGAGGAATCGGGCCCCGATGGGGGGCGGAGGTGATGCTGTCATTGGAATGGACGGTGTGTGCCTGCAACTGATGGCAGTTGCTGCCCCATCACTGGTGGTTGGCGCGTGATGCTTACAATGCTGCCATCATAGCGGTTGGTGCATAAGCGACGCTTGTTGGTGCATAGCACCAGCGAGCTGCTCTTTCTGATCGGACAGCCACAGGGTTTTTTGTTCCACCTCAACTTCGTTGGCATACCCATTTGAGGAGCGGAGGCAGGAGGGGAGGGCTGCGATCCAACGGTACGTGGCAGTCAAATTCTTTCCTTTTCCACTACTTGACCCCGTTGCGGAGGGGGAGTGGGGGCTTCCGCCAGACTCCATAACGCCCATCTGTACGTCCCATACCGTGTTATCGTGTTGAGACATGGCGCACGGAGGGCTGCTCCAGGTTTAGCAGAGGCTATACCGGCGTAGAGGAAACCAACGACCAATCCTCAGAAATCTGCTCGTTTTTGGGGATGGACTTAGGGATTGGGCTCGAAAGACAACCTGCAGCTTGTTGGAGGTGACACGTGGGGGAGAACCAACAGCGACCGCTTCTGTGGAATGGCCCAAGAAAAATACCACCGAGTCTCTGGCCCTCTTTGCGCCAAACGGCTGGGGCGAAAGGCACTGAAATGCGCATCTTTTTTGGTGTGCCTACAAGTTCATAATCCCTTGAAACATAGTCCGCCAGGAGGTAGCCCCCCCCCCCCCCCTTGCGCAAACACGGGCCAGGTTCTGGTTCCAGGACCAAAAGTGCGGAAACACGGGGTCCCCGTGTTTGGACAAGCCCGTGTTAGCGCGCGGCACGTACTGCGGAACACAAGTTGCAGGCATAGCCCAACCAATCGTTCATGACTATGAAAGAGTGTCCAACAGACCGGCATACACCCCAGAGTACAAGAGCACATGGAATGATAGCTGTAGCAACACTTTGTCACCCATATTGACCCTTCCTGCATCCTGCACAAAGCTATAAACCACGTTCTCTATTGGATCAGAACCGCAAAAACGACGGTTCAAAAAAAGGACCAAAAGTGCGGAAACACGGGGTCTCCGTGTTTGGACAAGCCCGTGTTAGCGCAAGGGGGGGGGGGGTTACAGTCGGCAGATTAGGGTCCGTCTGCAATCCGTGGTAGGCACAGGCACAGCAACGCGAAGGATGAACAGCCTCTGGGCAACAGCTGGCGAGGACATCATTCCGAAAGATGTTGCCTAGCGCAATTTGAACACTGGAGAGTGTGGTCCGGGGGGGGGGGGGTTTGCAGGCCGGAGGGGGTGAGGCCCCGGAGGAAGGGGGCCACAACAACACATTCAAATCACAGAGCAAGACTACAGCAGGGCCAAAGCGTGCTCGAACTGTCAGTGCTCGGTATCGTTAGAGTCATTGCTCCCGACCGTCTGTTCAGCGAACTGCATACACGGGCTGAGGGAGAGAGTGGGGGACTGGGGCATGGGTCTCTGATCTGACTGTTGCGTACGGAAGGGCACTCTGAGGACCGGGGAGCCGGGGGCACAGCCGGGGGCACGAGGCACACTTGAGCAGAGTCCTGGGGCTGGCTTCCGGGCGCGGGCGGCCGCACGTACTCCTCGTGTATGAGCAGAACCAGGTCGAACTCCGTGTAGTACAGCGCGCGCCGCGGGTCCGGCGCCCAGTCGCGCCTGCTCAGCGCCGCGCGTTCTCGGAAGCCGAACTCCAGGTCCAGCGTCCCAGGGCCTGAGCGCAGGGGGCAGGGGCACCCACGGCTGCAGAACGGCGGGGTCTGAGCCCCGGGCACTGCACGCGAGGCATCAAACCGAGAACCCGCGAAACAATGGGCACTACCAAAAGGGCCGCAGTGGCAGTAGGGGCCAGGACGTTCCTTAACAGAAAAAACCAAAAGGAAAACTGTGGGCGTCGAATTCATGAGGCCTCAACAGAGGCTGAACAAGTGACAAAATTGGGCCGACGACCGCCGGCGGATGGCGGTTGCCCAGTAACCGGAGGCAATTGGCCTCTCACTGGCAGCCCAGGGCGTGTGTGTATCTGTAGCCCTCCCCACACATCCTCAGCCCTCGCTCACACAACCCAAACCCACGCACCCACACCCATAATCGCTGCCCGTGCACCCTCACACACCGCGCGCGCACCGTGCACCCCCGGGTGTCGCCAGAACCACTTTGCTCTCTGAGGCTTTTGTGCACATGATCGCTCTGACGAAGGATGGGCTGCAGTGGCTGCGTGGCTGTCTAAGCAAGGAAATTTGCTGATACATATCCGACGAACGTAGAACAAGTGGGATATGCCGCAGCGGGCAAGCAGGCAGCGGGCCAACTGCAGTGGGAATCACGCCAGGCCAAGAAAGCAAACATAAGAAGAGGAGAGGGCATGTGAGCATGGGGCCTGTCTGGAAGGAACGCATACACCTCAGGATGGTCGGGGTCTTGAAGCTACTTTGGCGCCTCAGCCGCAGCGCAAAAAAAAAAAAAGCACGTGGGCACTACAGGGACAGTTGGAGCGTAGCAGTAGCGTATCAGAGATCCTCACAAACGATTCAAGGGCTGCACCCTGGACCACTATGTCACAAGCACCACCGGGTCCTTAGTTGCACCCTGGGCGGCCCACTGTAGAGTAATTGAATCAAATCCAAAATCATTCCTTTAGGGCTTGGTTTCCATATGCCTCGAGGATGCGGCAACTTTGGATGGAGGTTCCAGACAACAGCTGCACTATGAGCCGCTGGGGGTTGAGATGAACGCACCGGACAGGGCTATGCACGGATCTCTGTGGCGACCTCTGACAGCCCTCTGAAAACCCCAACAATTTTTTCAATCACTGTAGGTCGGTGTTGGTCCGCTCTACGCAGCCGCCCGGTAACGGGCGGTATGACCTGACAGCGGGTCCTATGCATCCATTTGTCTAACGAACACGATACCAGAAGTTCGTGGTTCTCTGCCACTTCCGTCCGTTCCCAGTGAGAGAAACGTGTGCACCGCGCGCACCGCGCTTACGTTTCTCTCAGTGGCGTGCAGTGGTGTGATCTGATGTTTAGCGGTGTGTTGCACTGCGCTGTGGTGTGCTGTGGTGCGCAGTGGTATCCATCACTGTATCATGGCTGTGCTGCGGGTGTGCAGTGGTACGCAGTGGTGTGCTGCAGTGTCCTGCGGTGCGCAGTGGTATGGCGTGTGATGTGCTCAGTAAACCGACAGCCTGAGGCTGAGGAGGGTTAGAGGGTCAACGACGGCCGTTGGATGGCGACCGACGTGTGCCCCTCACAGGCTGCGTCGGGCCAATGCAGACTAGGCAGGGCACGCACCGCTGCGTTGGAACTGCGGGGGCTCCGCGTGGCCGACCATCCGGAGTGGCTCCGGGGGGTATTCCTTCTCCCCGAGGGCCCGCTGCAACTGGGCCCCGGTCTCCGCCCACAGCAGCGGGACGTACGTCGCAATGTACTGGTCCTCGGTGGCGTACTGGTCCTGGACTGCGCGGAGAGTCAGGTCCTGCACCACCTGCAGCGCACGCACAGGGGCGGCAGGGTGCGCTGTGGGCCCGGGTGCTCCACTGTGGAGCTTTGCCCCGCAAAGTGCTTTTCCAACAGTCACTGACGGCATCGTCGGCCACACTCCGACTGAGGCACGGGCGGCAATGTTCTGCCATCCCACAGCCTGTGTCAGTGCAATGGACGCATCGTGTTGAGAAGGAGGGTCTTGTGCCAGTCATGGACGGTGGTGTTCACACCCACAGAGGGCTGTGCGTATGGGCACAGTTCTGTTGCGGAGATTTGTGGTTGTGGTGGTAGAGAGTGCACCCCCTTTCGTGCCCCTCCCCTTCGAGCCGTGGGGAAGGAAAGGCAGGCAGTGGGTTGAATTGGGCCGCAAAGCGCTTAGCTTGAAAGACTGTGCGTCCTGCGGCATCCACATCGAAATAATGAATGTGTTGTGGGCGTCATGTTGAGATATGTGTGTTGTGCCCTAGACACCCGTCTGGCGCTGCTGGTGGGTGGGTGGGGGGGCAGGGCATGTGCTCAGTACTGTTCAATAACACAGTATTGTGAGGGCTGCGTTCGTGGGTACTCTTTGCGGTGTGCCTACGTCTATGGCAGAGTCAATCTTGAAGTTGTGAAGCCCAGCGTCTCGGGGCTGGGGCGGGGGCTTGAGCTAAGGGTGAGGCCTGTCAGAGGAGCGCTTTGGAGGGGGAGGGACTGGGAGTGGGGCTCCAATGGGCGTGCCCCCCCCCCCCCCCCCCGCAAACACAAAACAAGTCACCCCCTTCTCCAATGATCCCGGAGCAAAAACGGACCCCCAAACACCTGCGCAGGACAAATCGCACACACAGGACAGGTG
Organism: Eutreptiella sp. 'Long Island Sound 2002'; assembly: GCA_964036045.1. Taxonomy (NCBI): domain Eukaryota; phylum Euglenozoa; class Euglenophyceae; order Eutreptiales; family Eutreptiaceae; genus Eutreptiella; species Eutreptiella sp. 'Long Island Sound 2002'. The sequence goes on from OZ038381.1 coordinate 176,278,750, forward strand.
ATGTACTACACCTACAAACAACACCACTTTGCAACTTGCAAGGAACAAAACGAGCAGGTGGCGGTAATGACAAACGAGCCGCGACCGATGTCCATGCGCACGCCCATGCCCATGCCAATGTGTGCTCAAGCCCAAGACCAAGCCCACGCCCACACCCGTGCACAGTGCGCAACGCTGACATAGCAGTAGCACATGTGGCTCAGTGCAGGCGTCCTGTCTCTAGCATCATCAGCATGTTGCAGCTGCAAGTGTGAATACCTGGGGCTCCACTTCTTCCTCCACCACGACAGACACCAGCTGCAGCTGCAGAGCCTCCCACTGCGCCTTCAACTGTTTCTCACGGTGTTCTTGTTGCAGGCGGCGCTGCAGGGGGTCCAGCCCCTGCACATCAGCGACTGTGTCAGTTCCAACAGACACCACCACCCGTTGCGCATCCTGCCACCTGCGAGAGACACAACCCCTGAGCTTGCGATATGGGCTTGCGGGCTAAAATAATACGGATTTTTCAGCAGGAAGGGTCGCATAAGGGAGAGGGTTAAGCATGGTTGCTGTTGTTGTTGTTGTTGTTGTTGTTGTTGTTGTTGTTGTTGTTGTTGTTGTTGTTGTTGTTGTTGTTGTTGTTGTTGTTGTTGTTGTTGTTGTTGTTGTTGTTGTTGTTGTTGTTGTTGTTGTTGTTGTTGTTGTTGTCGTTCTTATTGTTCTTGTTCTTGCTGCTGCTGCTGCTGCTGCTGCTGCTCTTGTTGCCGTCGTTGGTGTTGACACTGCACTACATTCAGTGTGCAGACTATCCGTCAACTCAGTACACATGCATGTGCAGTGAGTGGAGGAGGGTCTGCACACTAAGAGTAGGGCAGTGTTGCAGTTGCTTTGTTGCTTGGGGCGTCACACTGCACTACATTCAGTGCGCAGACTATCCGTCAACACTAGTACATGGCTACTGCTGTCATTTTTGTCATGAGACCCATGTGTGTGATACAGCAGGTGGCCATGGAGTGCAGAAAAGCACACAAAATGCTTTGCCCATTTTGTTGCCTGACACATGTTCTCCAGTCCCTATTTTACAGTGACAGATCAATAGTCAATTGAGCCTTCAGCCCGTTTGTTTTTCAATGTAACCCAGATACCAAAAACCGTGACAGAAGAGAAATTTAGGTAACAGGTACACACTTTTTTTTTAAGCAAAAAAAGAAAAGAGAACAACATGAAGAGCCCAACAAACGCCATTGCCACTGGAGGAGGTAAAGCATAAAGACCCCACAGACCTCTTCAAGGATGCGAACATGATGGAGTGTTTGGGTTTCATGCCAATAGCTCCACGTCACCTTGCTTTAGCCCTACCGTCCGCTTTGTACAGGCCTCCTTTTGAAGCCATTGTCCCAAGTTCTGGACACATTCATGTGTGGTTGGAAAAATGGACACATACACAATTGAAGCGAGACGAACAGGCGTGACAAACAGAGCACTGCACTGGTCGCTAACAAATCTCGTCAGGCCGTAAGTAGAAGAAGGAGTTGAAAAGCATGCGGCTAGGCGCCTTTCTGCAGTACAACAAGTACACACGGTCAATGGGCACCAGCAGGTGGGGCGTCCACATGTCGTGTCCACCCCTGCAAGCAGGAAACCAGGGTAAAGCCAGTGCCTGTGTGACCAATGTTTCTTGCAATTTTCGCAAGAACGCTAATATTTCAAGAATTCCAATGCTGTTTTCCCAAGAACTTTGATGTCTAGCCATTTGACACCCAAAGGGTGGGAGTATTGGCACCCGTGCCGCCTGTCAGCCCGCAGTCCCCATTGCACCACCAGGACGATTCGGAAATTGGAAACCTGCAAGAACCACCCGTTACTGAGGGGACACACACACACACACACACACATTTTTTTTGCCATGGCCCAATGGTTCCTTCTATTGTGGTGTGGAGCCTGTTGAGAACATGTGGGATGCAAGAGCTCCACCTCCCACTACCCTGATAGCACCATTGGGCACATTAATTATTCCATGCTACATACACTAGTTCCTAATCCTTGCCTGTGGGTGGTAGAGTTCTACTCGCCCCCAACGTTCCAACTTTGAAGGTGATCATTCTATCTCAAATGCAATTTATGGGTCAAGTTTGGGTTGCCAACGAACATCAGTGGTGCAAAAACAAGACCAACAGCCAACAATCCTATCAATATACAAGACTATGTTTGCAATTCACATGATTGCTTTGCTGGAGCATGCCCCTGTACAACACGTCTGCAAAGCGTGCCCTGCAGCCCTAGAAGCAGGGGTGTCAAAACTGGTTTCCAGGGCTCTTTTAAATTGGAACTCTCCATCATCCTGAGCAATTTGAGTGTACACAAAGTGTACGCCGAAACCAAATTGCTACAGCTTTCCCGCTGAACCACCGACGCTACCACAGAGCACGAAGGAGGGGCAGGTGGCAGCTACAGACCAGGCCCAGCCCGTACCTTTGAAGATCTAGATGGGGAGCCGGGGGTCCGGGTCCCTCCTCGACCGCCCCCCGTGGCCTAAACGTGCAACCGTCGGGCATAGCCCCCTGCCACCCCACGTACCTGGCCTGGTATTCCACCATGTCCGCGTCCTGCCCCATGGTCAACGACCACAGCACCGTCTTCTCCTCCTTGGCCTTGATGACCGGCTTCGGCTGCCGCATTGTTGGCAGTTTGCGGTCAGGGCCCCGCCTGGTCGAGTCCACTGGGGCGCGGGCGCCAGCAGCCGCAGCGACACTCCGGGCGGAGAGCTCTCGCTTGACGGCAGAGGCCACAGGGGTCGGCGCCGGGGGACGTGCGGCCGACACCGCGGCCGGCGTTGTGGATACCAGGGCCGGCGCGCCCGACAGCGGGGCCGGCGCTACTGGCACCGGGGCGCGCTGCATGCCGGGCCCGGCAAGCAAGGCGCAGTCGTCGTCGGAGCTGCTGTCAGAGCTACTGGAGCTGCTCTCGTCGCTGCTGGAGCTGCTGACGCTCTCTGTCTCGTCGGGGTCGTCCTCCCGAGCCAAGCCCGGCTTCGGCGGCACACCGCAACCGCTCAGCACGGGCCCCTGTGGGGGGACGCTGACGGGTGGGTCCAGCACCACGGCGGGCGGTGGCCTCGATCTCCGCCGCTCCGCCTTCAGCAGCGCCCGCGAGATGGGGACCGTACCGCTCGCCCGGCGGGCGGCCGGCTTCGGGGAGGCCGGGGCCGGCGGCCGGGCGGGCGCGGGCGCGCCCGTCACCTCGCGGCGTCGCACGCGGCGGGTCCCGCCGCGCGCGTTGCGCTGCAGCATCGGCCCGAACTCCACATTGAAGCGGCCGCCGGCGATGAACAGCGGGGCGCTGCCGGCCGCGTTCCGCTGGAACTCGCGCTCCAGCGCACGCGTCTGCTCCGTGTCGTACAACTGCCAGACCTGTCGGCGTGGCTCCAGTGACTCCCACACAATTGTCCGGCCCGGTGCCGGTCCCGGTGTTGGTTGTGAGAACACAGGGAACAGGCGGACTGCGTCTGACCCGCCCCCCGGCGACGGTGGCTGCGGCCGCCCCTCAGGCGCGAGGCTGCAGCCTTGTGTGGCACTGGGGGCTGGGGGTTGCGTGGAGGGGCGCTGCGACCCCCCGGCGGGCGCGAAGAGGGACTTGAAGGAGAAGCTCGGCTTTTGGGGCTCACCGATCGCCGCCGGGAGCGGCGACGCGGCAGCGGTTGGGGTTGCGGCCGCGGCTGGGACGGCACTGTCAGGCCGGGCAGAGACCGGGGGCTCTACAGCCGCACCATCGCTGCATGAGGTCGCGGCGACCTGCACCGCCGGGGCCTCGGCCGGTGTAACCGCCACCGGGGCCGGCGCTGGACGAGCAGGGGCCGACTCATGGACAGGGGTGGCGACACCGGCCGAGGCAGGGGCCGAGGCAGGGGGAGAGGCAGGGGCCAGGGCCGGGGCAGGGGCAGGTACAACAGATGAACCCCCAAGATCAAGCCCCATCGCCAACTCGTGGTCGGCGGGGGGCGTCCCATCCAGCACGAAGGCGTCCTGCCGCTCCAAGGGCTCTGCACCCGGGGACAGCCCCCCCAGTGCCTCCGCCGGGGCTGCAGCAGCCTGAGGCCCCGGGGCACCTGCACCGCTGGGGGCGAGGAACCATCGCAGAGCCCCGTGCAGCGTCTCCTGCACCGCGGCATCTAATCCCTGGCCCGAGTCCAATAGGGCTTGGCACACGTCCTTCTGTTCGGGGGTCGGCAAGAACCCGAAATCGCCAAATACGTCGCCTGCGCACCCCACGACCGCACGCGCCCATCGACCCAAAAGGCTCGGACAGTCTGCCAGAACCTGCGATATGGAGGCGAGGTGAGGTTGCCCGGGCGAACTACGGACGCCAAAGTGCTGCACCTTTTATCCCTGGCACCGTTCCGTGTGCCTTCGTGGAGACACCCCTTCCCAATGGGCTGGTTTGTTTGTCAGTTTACGTCTTGTTTCCAAGAGCAGCCTGCAGTGGAGACCGGTGGGTGCCTGCAGCTTTGGCTTGATGAGGGGGGGGGGAAAGGGGGTGGGGGGACCCGGAGAGGCGGCGTCTGACTGGGGGGGAGGGGGGGGCGATCGACTCCTGGACTACCGAGCTCATAGGCAACCATGCTTCTTGGGCCAGAGACTGTCTAATGAAAATGCAGAGGCAGAGGCTGTGGATTTGGGAATTGCAATCCACAGAAGAGACATGCCGTGGATCGAGAAGGGAACCTGAACATCGTCCCCCGCTCACAAAACAAAGGTGAGTATTGTCTGACATACTACATTATCCGAATCAGAGTCAAAGCATGAGCTGTGTGAAGATGAAGGAGACGCTGACGATTTTGCTGAAATGGAGGCCGACTCAGCCCTCTCCTTCTTTCTGGAGTCTCTACATCTCGTTACAACATCCTCAGGGTGTTCAACACAGGATGAGGGTGTTCAAAACAGGATGAGAAGAGTGCAAGAGGACATGGGCAGACATTTGGAGTATTTGCAATCATTCATGTTATTGGGACACGCTTTTGAGGGGCATTGAGCTTTGGAATGGCAGGTTGGCACATGACACGGAGCTGATTCCGAACAAAACTCACTTCATCCGCACACCACCCACAACTCTGGCCAGGGCATTCCGTATGCGAATGGGAATAGTAGCAATAGGGAACAGGTGAAGGCGTACCTGCGCAGCCTCCAGCAACACCAACAGCCACTGCCCCTGGTCTGCCACGGGACACAGCCCAGCATATTCGCCCCCCGCGTCCGGGGCCCAGTCCCGCACCAGGACCCACAGCGTGGGGAAGAAGTCCAGGAACCGCAGGAACGTCACCTGGTGGTCGTGCACGCTCTCGGAGTGGGCCCGCAGGAAGTGGGCGTTGCGGAGCAGACCCATGGCCGCTTGCCAAAGGACGAACAGGGCGGCGTCCCCGAGGAGCGACCGCATCGTCTCGTTGGCCGCGCGGGCGACGTGCGGCGGCGGCGGACGCCCCGCCGGAGGGCTGGGGTGGGGGTCGTCGGGGTGCAGGTCCGCCCCGCCCTCCTCCAGCAGGAGCGCGTGCGTCTGCCCGAGCCAGTGGCACAGCAGCGGGAGGCTGTCGTAGCGCGCCAACAGCGCCACGTCCAGGAACGCCCCGCCGTCGACGTCCTCGGGGTCGGCCCCGTCGTGCCCGCACACCCGGAGGCAGGCCATCCGGAGCCCCTCCCAGAACGGCTGCGGGCACTGCGCCATGAGCCACCGCACCACGTCCCGGCGGCCGGGCGCGGCCTCGCCGCCGGACGCCGCACACGCGACAGCCTTCAGCATCGCCCACGCGGCGTCGCTGACCGGGGCCACGGGGCTGAAGACCAGCACCAGCAGCGGCTTGAGCCACGGCCCGGGCATCCCGTGGGCATTGGGGGCCCAGAGCGTCGCGATTGTGGCCGGGGTCTGGGTCCGCAGCAGCCGCTCCGCCGCGGTCCCGACGGCGCGCGCGGCCTCGGAGAGCGCCGTCACGCGGGCCAGCAGCCGCATGTTGGGGTCCGAGGGCGGCGGGTGCTCGGCCTGCGCCAGGAACGCGTGCAGGGCGCGTAGCATGGCCGGGGCGATCAACACCACCTGGGCGCTGCAGTGCAGCACGCGCTCCACGAACAGACGGCTCTCCAGGAGCGCGGGGCCTGCCCCGGCGCCGGTCCCGGTGCCGGGGTTCGCGAGCGCTGCACCGCAGCCCTCCGCGAGGGCGTGCCACAGCCGCGGCGTCCAGGGGAGCTGCGGCTCCGCGGCGGCGTCCTCCTCCCCCGCGAGGGCGTGGAGCGTCGCCCGGTAGTGGGCCTGCACCGCCGCGGCGTCCCCGTCCAGGACGCAGAAGACGACCTGCATCGCCGTGACAGAGGGCGGGCGCGCGGCGAACAGGCGGCGCACCAGCGGCGCACACCACGCCTCCTGCAGCGCCAGCACCGTGGCGGCCCGGCCCCTCTTCACGAAGCGCATCACGATGGACGCGGCCGTGTGCGCGGCCTTCTTCGCGACGTCCGTGTGCGGCACGGCGCCGGGAACGGACGTGAGCAGCGTGTCGAGCACGCGGCTCAGCAGCGAGTCCAGGTCGCGGGCGGTGGCGGGCTCGGTTTGGGTGGACACCGAGTAAATGACATCCAGCAGCCGCAGGCATATGAGAGGCGTGAGCATGTCGAGCGAGGCGTGGGGCTCACTGCCCGTCCGACTGAGGCCGGACCCGGTCTGGGTCAGGACCTCCTGCGAATAGGACTCCACAAACTGCGACGGTTCGATCCCCGGGGACGGCAGTCCGGGGGACGCCGGCACGGCGCACGCGGCGTGCGCCCCGTCGCGGCACGACGCCTCGAGCCGGGCCAGCAGCACCTCCACGACGTACCGCGCGCTCGCCGCGATGTGCTGCCACAGCCGCGGCCCCACCGCCGAGAGGAAGATGTGCAGCACGTTGGCGCCGAGGTGGAAGACGTGACCGGCCGAGGGGAGGCCGTCCGCCGCGCGCGCCTTCGTGGGGGTCCCCCACTTCCCCGGGGTCGGCTGTGGGGCACCGAGGGGCTCCCAGACGACGAGGTTGGCGACCACGTTCCCGAGGTGCGGGTGCTGCGTCAGCACGACGTGGGCCAGGGCGTCCCGCGACATCTGGCGGAACACGAAGGTGAGCCCGCTCCAGAACTCCTGGAAGCTGCGGGCGTAGTGGTGCCGCCAGGGGGGCAGCCCGTGGGCGCCGCGGTCCCCGCGGCCGCCCTTCTGCGGCGTGCCCAGCTCCTCGCCGTCGAGGATCGCGACGAAGCGCTGCAGCGCGGGGGCGAGCAGCTTCTCGCAGTCGTCCAGGCCGAGCCTGGCGGCGTCCCCGCCCCCCAAGAGCGACTGGGCCCAGCACCGCACGCCCCGGTCCTGGTGCATGGCCAAGTGGAACAGCCCCGGGAGACGACTCGGCAGATCGATGTCGATGTGCTCCTGCAGCTTCAGCAGCGTCCGGGTCAGTTGGCGGTTCAGCCCCGGGTCGTCGAGCAGGTACGGGTACGCCATCAGTTCGTACAGCGTGTGGACGATCGCCGTGTCGTGCTGCGGCGACGCCGCCACGCGCAGGAACGACGTGATGCGGTGGACGTCGTACGTCTCCCACTCGACGGCGCACGCGTCCACTTCGGTGCGGCTGTACTCCAGCAGCATCTCCTGCTGGACGTCGCGCTGGCACTCGTGGTAGGCCAGTTGGCATCGGATGCAGGAACTCAGCTGCGACGCGGTGGCGTCCTTGAACGAGGCGACGCATGGCGCGGGGTTGCCAAAGCACGGGAGGAACTGCTGGGAGGCGGCGGCGTGTTTGCACCACCAATGGGAGGGGGACGTCTGCAGGTCCTGCAGCACGCATTGCAGGGCCACGGCGACCTCAACCATCGTGCAACGACGGGGGACACATCCCGCGGTCGGACGGGTCGTTCTGAGGAAAACACGCCACGGGGGCTAGTCAGGGATGCATTGGAAGGGGGGAGGTAGCCCCCTCCCCCCTCCAGGGCACCCAGCCCAGCCACTGTCTCCCTGACGGTAAGTGCCGGCTTGAATGGCATTTGCGACCGACAGTACCCGCCCACAACCGCTGAAAACGTCCTCCAACCGCCTGCCTCACTGCCTCTGGGGCCACCTCTGGGGTCCCTTCCCTTCTAATGCATCCTTGGAGCTAGTACCTGCCAATGCCCTCCATGAGACTGCCGAACCCGGATACATCAAAACGGGTCGTGCAGTATGTCGGATGGCACCCCTTCTCAACCCAACAGCATACACATACATGACCCCAATCACCCCCCGAAAAGGGGGCCTTTGGTGTGTTCTTTCTTATCTTGTTCTGTTGTAGCTAAAATTGCAGATCGTCTTCGAAGAGCAAGTAAGCGTCTGGCCATCGACCTGATTAAGGAGGGCTGCTTCCAGATGAGCCTACCTCAAGAGGCTCGCTGACATGAACATTTGGGGAACCCACGGCGCCTTTGGTAGCATCCCATTGTCCAACAAAGACATCAACCAAGAGCAATTGGACAGATGCAGACGGCGGCTGGCGCAACCGAAGAATTGCCAAAGCCGGACTGGGTGACTCAATGCCGATGCTCACCCCATATTAGGCCATTATTGTTATAACCATCCAATTGGCATAGCCAAGGCAAGATCGACTGCATGCGTCATGCGCACGGCTGAACAACACGATCCCTCTTTCCCGTGCCTGGAAAGAGCCCCGCAGGTGGAACATCGAGGTGGTGCCGTGCAAATAACCCAACGTCCTGGATATCTATCCATACTGTGCGCGGTGGCAGCACACCAAATCTTTGCCCTGTACCTTAGAAACAAAAAGCACGTGCTGCACTTAAATTTCCCCAGTGCGCGCGCATCGCATCCAGTGGCCCCCAACTCCCCAAAGCAGCAAACAAGTCATCGTGGTGTCTTTGAGCAACAGAACGCCATTGGGTCGTGGTGATTTGTCACCACCAGTTTTTGCACCGCAGTCACATAGGCAATCAGGCGAGTGCGACGTGCAAAAAAACGGCACTGAGACGATTGAGCAAAGGCTGAGATGGCTGTTTTCTCCCAACAACACGCATCACATGTCAAATCAGTAGATATCACTAGCGCTGTACCGCGACCGGCAGTTATGTACAGTCAGAGCAGAACCCCCGTCCGGACCGGAGCCAAGGCTCTTACAAGATGATGAATGCGATGCTGTGGCTCTGCAGATGTGGTCCACTCCGATCAAACAGATCGCAGTACCGTATACATCTCTGCACTTCGTTCACACTACGGCCAAACAAGCCTCTGACCCTTGAAATTTTCCTGCGCGGGCCCCACATGGAGAGGAAGCAGGGCAGCTGCCACAGAGACGGAACCGCATGTTCAACCCGAGAAGAGCACCGCCAACAACAACCGTATGAGCAGCAGCAGCAGCAGCTACGTCAGGATCAAGACACAGACGAGGACATTGCAGAAGCAGTAAGGCCGCGCACGTACATGCACACTGCGAAAAGCGCGTTGCAATCCCTTCCTGATGGCCCGTCCTTCCCGCCCCCCGTTTCTATGGTACATTCATTTATCAGGCCTTTGAAGTGCTGGTGTGACGCAGGCTGCAGGCTGTAGGCAACAGGGCTCTCGTGGGCCCACACGAAGCAGCCGACCACCGTGCCATGCAGTGACGCGGGACAGGTGGCATCATTCGGTCAGCGCATGCGAAAAGACGGCACAAATGTACACAGCAAAGCGGGACACGGACTAGAGAGCCGGGCGCGGAGCAGCAAACGGGTGGTACTATCATTCCGGAGACGCATCGCTTGCGTGTGTTGAGGGGGGGACGAATTGGTGATGGGCGTCGCAGGAGTGGCGCTGCTGCGTGCCCTACGGATGCCCCGTGGGTGAGCACTGCGTGCGTGATGTGCAGCACGCACGCCGAGCCTGGTGGCAGCAGCACTGCCCTGGATAGCGCACGCAGCAGAGGTACTGGGGAAGAATGAGTGGAGCGTGGAGGGGTGAGGCGGGCTGCAGCACTTCTGTGGGGCACTGGCATCGCAGGGAGTGTCCCGGGATCGCACCGCGCGCGCACCACAAGCGTCAGTGGAAGCCCTTCACACAGGTCTGCACCACACCGCATCGAATACTCCATCCCCAATGTCACTCCACACCGCGTTGCAGGGTCAGCGGTCCAAACCTCCTAAAGCCCACCCTTGTGCCTTCCACCGCCCCCCCCCCCACTGACCCCCCCCCCCCCCCCTTGTTCTGCTGTCCCACTGAGTATCTGACTCCTCACTGCCACCTGCGTGTGCTGTGCGCCCGTCCTTTGGTCCATGGCATGCACCGCGTCGTTGTACGCTGCAGCACACCCGGTTTCAATAGGCAGGGACAGGGCGGCCTAAGAGGTTGGCCTGCATGACCGCGTTTGGGCAACATGCACTGCTACCGTTCTACACCTGCTGTCGCGCTGACATTGCACCGCGTGCGCGCGCCGCGCACACTGCGCGGGAGGCACCCTCATACACCACCAGAAGTAGGCCACAGCGGTTGTGGAAGCAGCAGCAAAACAGTACGTCTGGCTGACGCTCCTTCTCAAATGAAGTTGGACAGTGGCTGGAGGCTGAGCCACGGCGTTTGGGGCTGAGCTACGGCGGTTGGGTGGCAATGGGCCGGTGGAAGGAGCTGAAGTGGTGGTGCTTCATGGAGGGAGTGGGGTCGCTCCCTCCGTCGCGCCATCGCTCCGCTATGGCCACCCCCGGCGCATATGACGCAACATTTTTCGTTGAATTGCACCGACACTCGGGGCATGGGGCTGCCATGACGGCGTGAAGTGAACCCGGAGCCCGCCAGTGTACAGGGCACCGTCCGCTGCTCCCAGTGACAAAGAGGACAGCAGCGTCCTCCCCCGCGGGCACGTACGCTGTGGAACAGGCTGCCACGATCACTGCGAGCGGCAGCGATGTGGGAGCAGCAGTGCCACGGCTGGATCTGTTGGACCCGGGCTACAGGTGTGTGGGGGAGGGGGGAAAGGGGCGGTGCCAACCCTGCCTCTATGCCCCCACTCTGCCTGTGCCCCTTCAAGCGACGACCAGCTCCTCCTCCACGGTGTTCTGCAGCGCCGCCCACGGCAGCACCTGCAGCGCCATCGCCACTGCCACCGTCACCACAAAGAACCAGATCAGTCTGCTCGCGGCACGCATCCGCGCCACGCCGCGCCACGCGACGCACGCGACGCCCAGCAGCGCTAGCGCCACGTCGTACCCCCCGAGCGTGAACCAGTCCCAGGGGCTGCGGTCCTGGGGGAGGGTCAGGAGGCCCACGTGGCCTTCGGCTGCCAGCTCCACGAGGTCCGCCGCCCGGGCCACGCCCCCAAACAACGTCCCGAGCCGGGCCACGGCCGCGGCCCGCGCCGCGTACGCCGGGTCGCGCAGCACGGCGCGCACGTGCGGCAGCTGCACGCGGGAGCCCCGCGGGGCCGTGACGCCCGCGCCGGCGTCGGCGATGCGCTGGCACACCGCCGGCTGGTCCCCGAACTGGGGGTACCCGACGATTGGCACGCCGAGGGCCATGCTCTCGGCCGCAGAGTTGCCGCCGCAGTGGGAGACGAAGGCGCGGACCTTTGGGGGCAGGAGGCGGTGGGAGGGCACGCCACTGAGCGAGCGGAGGGAGGGTGAGCAACGGGGGTTTGGGGGGCGCCAATGGCCAGTGGCCGGTGACCGACGCCGGTTGGCGGGATGCCGCGTGCGCAGGGACCCGCAGTCGGAGGATTGCAAAAGGGCGCTCTTTTGGAGCGCCCGAACATACAACTGCTTGTCCCGACAGACTGCTCTGCCTCTGCCTCGACGACTGTCCTCCATCGCCGTCTCATGCCGCTACGCCCGCTCCCACGAGTTTGTCGGCGGTGTGCAGGAGCTGCGGTCATCGGGCACAGAGTCCCAAAGCGGGCCCAAGCCCAGGGGCCCCATGTCAGACGACGCGATCATTGGACAGAGGCGCCGGTTGGGGCCCCAGTCGGGGAGCACGCTTTTCGTGGCGCCTGTCGATATCCGTCGCCCGAAGCGGCCTCCGTGTGGGGCACTCGGGGTGGGTGGGTCGGTGGTCTGCCCCCCATCTACTGTACGACATGGGACCTGTTGGAAACATTGCAGGCCCCCGACGCTCATATTGTGTTGCCCCTGCGGTGGCGTTTTTCTCGACCGGGGCCCCTTGGCTGGACCCCCCGAAAGAGGGCGCCATTGACCGCCCCCCCGAATGCGGGGCCGAGACGGCCCCGGACGTCACCGGGACCCCAAACTCCAGAAAAGAGTGGAAATGGGATTGGAATCGGTGCAACGACGCGGCGGTCAAGAAAGGCCATGACTTGCCTTGTGTTGTGTGAGAGTTTGTGGGTACCATTTCTGCCCTCGAGCCATTCTTTCGGCGCCTTCGGCGCCGCAGTTTATAGCGACGGGTGAATGACCTGGTCATTGGACCCGACCCCCGACCCCCAGAGTGGGGGGCACGGCAGGGCACTACAGAACAAGAACGTGGCGGGATGACCGGGAAACGACACACGAGCCACCGAAGGAAGTGGAGTAGCAGACGCCAGGGCCCCCGGAGGAACCGCCAGCGAACGAGGGAAGGCAAAGTCCGCGAGAGGGCGTTTTTTCAGTTGCGGGAGGGTCAATGGAGCCCCCAAATTCCCCCCGGTATCTTCCGGCCATACCGCTGTCGGCGCCGTGCTCTCCCAAGGGCCGAGGTGGCCCCATGGCCGTCCAGAACATACAGCCTCCCCAACTCCCCTCCCCCAGCCCCCCCCCTTCGGGTGCTGCTTCTGCTGAATTGTTGAATGGAGCACTGGGCGTTACTGGACTGTGTGCATGGCGCAGTACCTCAATGCTCTTGAGACTTTGCCAGGGCCACAGCGGACGGATGGGGCGATCCACCGGACCCACCCACGCCACATCAGAAAAATTGTCCTGAGGGAAAAACCGAAATACCAAAGGGGCAGGAAATTCGAGGCTGCTGACTTAAGGTAGACAAACCTGTTTTTGGCCCATCACCCCCACCCCCCCTGGGGGGGATCCATAACGGTGGAAAAGTAATCCGGTTGATGCTTCCGGTGCAACGGACTTGTTTGTGTTTTGTGCAGGAAGGCCTCCATTGGCTGGGGACGGCCGATGGTACGCGGCACCGCCTGTCGGCTGTGCGCTGTACATCGGGTCTCGTTTCTTTGCTGGTGTGAGCGGATTGGGTCGGTGTGGACGGTTCTCCGGAGAGAACCCTCAGGAAGCACGGGACTGAGCAGGACGCAAGGGTGAAGAGATGGGCTGTGCTGACAGATGGAAGAGAGGGAAGGGCAGGCCTTGGGGTGGCTCAGGGCGCGGACGGTCGGGATCCACTTGTGCACGAACATGTTCTTGGGCAGATTCACCGGGAGGCCGGACTGCTGGGCCTCGGGTAGCGCCCACAGGACGTGGAAGTCGGTGGTGTTGAGGGTGCGGATCAGACTGGCGACGTGCGCAGGCGACAGCACGAAGATGGTGCCGAAGCTCACGTACACCACCGGGACGCCATCCGGGACGGCGGCCAGCCACTCCTCGACCTGAAGGAGAGCATCGGGGACCGTCACAACAAAAGGATGTCAGAAGGCTCTCAAAAAGCGGTTTGGGGAGGCAGCAACGGTCCCGGTTCACAGCCGCTTGGGCTTCCCGGCGGAACACGCTAACGGCGTCCAAACGACCCACAAGAGCACGGACCCGAAGCGCGGGTGGGCTCTGCCAGCGATGGCTCTGGCAGGGCCCCAGTGCACGTATGCGCATGCGATGCGATGCGATGCGATGCGCATGCGATGCGATGCGATGCGATGCGATGCGATGCGATGCGATGCGATGCGATGCGATGCGATGCGATGCGATGCGCATGCGATGCGATGCGATGCGATGCGATGCGATGCGATGCGATGCGATGCGATGCGATGCGATGCGATGCGATGCGATGCGATGCGATGCGATGCGATGCGATGCGATGCGATGCGCATGCGATGCGATGCGATGCGATGCGATGCGATGCGATGCGATGCGATGCGATGCGATGCGATGCGATGCGATGCGATGCGATGCGATGCGATGCGATGCGCATGCGATGCGATGCGATGCGATGCGATGCGCCGTCCCATCAGCGGCCATCTGGACGTCGGATTGGAAGTGCCCGTATCCTGAGGCCGTTGGAGGCGGTTGGGGTTGACGGTGCTGCACAGTCAAAACAACCCATTCGTGTCCACTAAGAAACGCGTGTGCAGCACGGGGTCTGCCTACAAGAGGCACCCTTTGCTGCCACAAACAGCACGTGCCTCATTGGAGCTGCACCGGCCTAACCACAGCACCGCCAGGGCATTGCTTACGAACAGGGCGGCAAAACGGGGCCCTGGCCAGCCCTTGACAGCCGTCCCTCCGCCCCCTTGCACGACGAAATGTGGCTCATGTGGCGGGACAACTGCATCCCCCGCCCCCCGGCTCATCTGAAACCGCACGTACGTAAACAGGTACAGGGGCTCAAACTCCTCCAGAAGAATGATCCATCGCACCGAATGTTTGAACTGGACTTATTCGGCCTCGATGCCCCATCCACCCCCCTCCCCTGGGGGGGCCGAGATTGGGGCTCCAATTTGCGGATGCGCTCCGATTGACATCAGCGATTCTGAGGATTTTTTTGGAAATTGGCAGGCCTCAAATGACGAATGGGAGATGTTATGGAACCTGCTTTTGCCTGTTGAGAGGAGATCAATGGGAAACATTGCCATGAATTCCCACGGTACTAGACTTGTCTTTTGTTTGGTATTGCTCAGGGAATCTGCCGAAGGCGGGGTCGACCCTCTACGCTTCAGGCATTGGGGGAGGGGGGGGGGGGGGGGTCAGAGGCCAAAAAAAAGATTTTTGTCTGAGATCGGCTTCAAACTTCCGGCCTCTTTCAAAACAAATTCGATCTCTATTCATATTTTTGCCCTGGAGAAAAGGTCTAGTGTGGGTGGCGGGAGTGGGTTGGGAGGAAGGCGGAAGGCTACCTCCGGAGGGAATGCCTGGTGCTTCTGCACATCCACCAAGGGGCCAGTGTACTGGACCAGAGGGGGCAGAGGCTGGGGGTAGTCGAGGCCAGGGATGCTGTTGACCATGACCAACCGCCCCACAAATGTGTCGTAGTTCAGCTCCGGCACGGGCAAACGGACTCTGAGGATCGCAGCCCCGCGCCGCAGGAGCGACCAGGTCCAGGAGGTTGTAAAGATGATGAGGCGGTCAATGAAGGTGGTGTTGTGGAGGCTGACGGGGTAGAAAAAGGGGGGCACGTAATAGGCGATATGGTGGAGGACGGGGTTGATGAGGACCGAGCAGAAGGTGAAGCCGTAAGGAATGCCGTGGCGGTCCAGGACCTGCAAAGGGGCGTGCAAACCTGGGCTGCAGGGGGGTTGTCGGCACCAAGGTCGGTCCTTAATGGACACGACCCCGTTGTATGACCCCCTATTACTATGCCGGCCCGCCAATATGACCCCAGCACCCTCAAAATGAACCCAACCCTCTCCACACGACCCCCGCCCCCTTCATATGACCCCGTGAGACCGCAGTTGGTTGGACGGTACAACACACCAAAGGTTTGGATTGCGCTGACGCGGCACTTTATAAGGACCTGCGGTGTGCTCGCCAAAGATAGTTTGGCTGCCTCTTTTGCTGGCAAAAAGGGGGGTTAAGGGGGGGAAACATCGGGAAATCGGAGACTGGGGGCAAAACGGAAATGGCAACAACTCAATTCTCCGATTGTTCCACCGAAAACCGCCACCAAAATCTCCAACGAAAGACCCTGAGAACAAAATACGTACGCGTTATTGTGTGTGTGCCGAAAGAATACCGAGTGCCGCACTGGCAGCTCTTCAAGCAACTTTGCGATGGGCATTGGTTTTCGGAGAAGGGAGACGGCGTTGCATGCTGTCCTTAGGAAGGGGTATGTTGGCCATGGTATGGGCCCCGGATGGAGCAATGGGAGAAATCTGTCGTCTGTGGCGATTCCCCTGCGTTCCGAGCTTTCCACCGCTGGAACTGGTCCTGAGAAGTTGCTGGGATTTTCTACGGTTCAGCTCTGGACAAAATAAAAGGCGTGGCGTGGTGCCATAGCAAGTCAGCGTGCGGTTGTGGGAGCCTGTGTCCATCTCAGCCCGGCTCGAGTTCAAATATGCCCCTTCCCTCCCGTGTCGGGGGTCGGGGTGCTGAGGGGACGGACAGTATCCAAGGAGTTGGCGGGATATACCTGCAATGCATCACCGCTGAACAGGGTCGTCAGCACATACTGCGGTTTTAACGTGCCAGACGCGAGCAACTGCTCCAACGGCTCCGCATGGGCCTGCGCAAAGGCTCCGAAGAATTTTCGGACGGTCCTGCGGAGATCACAATGCCGCACGACATTTGCACAGTTACGCGTTTGGACACACTCCTCGCCCCCGCTGGTGCCTCCCTTGTGCACGAACAAGCGCTCCGACGGTTTGGTCACAATACTTCGGACTGTTGCATTTCGCGCTTTGACGGCGCCTGGGGGCAACCCGCTGTTGGACGTCCCTCGGCATTGTGAGGAGGCTCTTCTCCGAACCGTCACAATTCCCCGTGTCCGCCCTCGCCCCCGGCCCTGCAGGGCATTGCGTCCCGTTGGTCGACACGGGATGCCAGATATCCGTCCGCTGTTCGTTCATCAGCTCTGCCTCCGCCTGGCGCTGCTCTGTTTCCCTTAGCCCCTGTCTTCGTACCCCCTGCTGCTGCCCGCACTGGTGCCTCGTAGTTGGCATGGGCGGGACCTTGTGCGCCGTCTCCCGCCCCGGCGCCGGCCACGGAGGCACCGGTGAGTGGGTTCTGTTGCTGGCCCTCTTCGTTGGCAGCCCAGCCAAAGCCCCCACGGTTGCGCCCTCTGTGTGCGACCTCCCACTTCCTGCCCCCCTGGCAAAGTCTCGACCCAACGTGTCTGTGTCTCGTTCTGTTCCGCAGCGCATCTGCCATCACGAATGATGAACATAAAAGCGATTGGAAACTGCAACTGATTGCACAAACGGCCTCTGAGCTGCGAATTGGAAACAACTGCACAACAATTGCAATGCCCCTCCCCTGCCTTTTGGCCATGCTGCTCATCCTCCTCTGGCTTTCACCCAGACGCCTACCGCGAAGGGTTGCTTTTGCTGGGCGGACATACCGTGAGTCCTTGTTCATCCGCGCCCCATGGGGCCCGGTTAGACATTGTTTCTGAGTTGTCTCTCGGCTGTCAGCCCTAGCCCCCAGGCCGATTGCGTGGCTAGAAAAAAAAAATCAAAAAGTGCATGATTTATGTTTTTGCAGGGGTTACCCCCTGCCCTTGCACAAGCACCGCCGTGGTGAGGGAAAACGACGCAGCAGCGGGTCGCGGTGCCATGCTTGCGCAAGGGGGGCGGAGGGGGTATGCAACCCACAGCTTGCGAGACAAGCAATGACTGAACGGGGGAGATTGTGTTTCAGCCAGTGCCGGTGTCCGGTCGCTCAATCGGGGGAAACTCGTGCTCGGGACAACTTCCCCCGGTGTCCGGACCGAACATCTCCCCCCCAGGAACGGACCAGGACTTTCCCTATAATCCAAGGTATAACCGCCTTCTTGGCCCATGACACTGGCACAGCAAATTGGTACAACTCCCGTTCAGTGGGCCCAAAGGCCTGAAAGAACACAATATCCGTGCAAAACAGCGGGCACACAACACCTGCCATTTCACCGCCGATCGCCCGCAGGTAACTGCCAGCAACCAGCAGGTAACCGATGGCCGTCGTCGGTTGACCGCCAACCGCCAACCGCCACCCCGGGGTCCTGGAGTTTCCTCAAACAAAAAAGATTCTCGTCCCTCCAGGACACGGGCTCCAAAGGGTAAACAGAGCGGAGGACGGACCATCCACCGGACTTCTGGACTAGGGAACGCACCGCACTACTCAGGTCATACACCGCTCACTCCAACCCTCTGAACCCTCTGAAATCTGTCCCAATCCCCATCAAAACCACTCATCACCCCGGGACAAAGCCCTCCTCAATGCCGACCACCCCCGCTGCATCGTCTGATGGACATGTCTACAGCGTCGCAACTACTCCGGCACCCACACTCCACAAACAGCACCCAGAGACCCACACGTGCACACCCAAACATCTGAGTCCAGGTGATGCCGGCGCGGGATACTTCTTCGGTGAATCTGACCAGCTCCGCCTCCGGGATCGGCAAGGGCCCAAGCTCAACGTATCTCAGGGGGCACGCGGGGGAATACTTCTCCACTTTGTCCCGTCCTTGAATGCCGAAGCTGGCGACTGTCACGTTGTGCCCCCTCAGGCAGAGCTCTTGCCCTATGGAGATCAATCCATGCAGTGGAGAGAAGGGGATGCCGATCACAAGGATCTCGAGGGGCGCCTCGGCACTGTGACGGTGGGAGTCGTTCGCACAGGTTCCTTCCTTTGTTTCCTGCATCGCAATCGGATCCTTGGGCGTGAGAGCCTGTGAAGTCGCGCCCACGAGCGTCAGGAGGACGATGGCAAACAATTGAAGCCGCACAACCCGAGCGGGCCTTGGACAGCCGTCCGGGTCAGAGGGCCAAGAGGGCAGCGCTGTCCCAATCCTCCGAGAGTGCATTGTGTGTGATAATGCTACAGACTGCGGGACGGATGCGGCTGGGGGACATGCAGACGTGTAGCCCAATGCAGTCCGGGTGTGACACCTGGCCCTCGTGATCGCAGAAATTTCTTCATCAATTTCCCCATAACCAGTGACACCTGCCCCCTGTGGCGTCTCGAAGAACAATTTATCAACATCCCCACAACTTCGGGCAACAAAGCAATATGGCGCAGAAAATCCGCTTTTTTGCCAAATACGGGGTACAAGGTCTTCTCCGCGAATCTAAAGTAGACCAAATTTTGATTGCAGCCAACAATTGTTTTGGGCTTTCCAGTGCCATTGAAGCATTTTTTTGCCACATTTGAGATTTCACTGGTTTTCAGCACTGAAGTTTGATGTACCATGGCTGAGCAATCGATGCCGGCTTCTTCGCTAATCATGCCAAAATTCCGAAGAGATGGTCAGAATTGGCTTTTGGTTGGTCCAAATCCAAATCCAACACAGCAGGCAAGTTACAAACCCGGGGAGTTTTGTGTATTTCAGTCCAATTTGGGAAGTTGTGCAACTTTTGCATGCCCTTTCCTTGTCCACACGAGGCAATGCAAATGAGTTTTTCCATTTCTCTTGATGGGAATCAACCACCTCTCACCTTGGATGCCATCTCTGCATGTAGAAAGGCCGAAATGTGGTTCAAAATGGTGTTTAGGTTGGCTCCACAACCTCGCCCCAACACGTTTGACAAGGTGGCAGATGCTGGCCTTGTACTTGTACTAAGCTTTGTGTCTGTCCATCCCACATCATGCCTTAGGAGATGGCCGGAGCAATTTCTTGTGGCTTGGCTTCCAAGGAGGGCACAAGAGGCAGTGTACCAAGATTGTTCTTTAGATTGTAGCTGGGGGAATGCATAGGTTATTCGACTGCTCATGGTTTTATCCCACGTGGTACCGCTGGATCCTTACACTTCCCCGGCCCCCAACCAAATCCCCGAGTTTGTTTTGACTAAGGCACGGGCAAGGCACCTGGTTGGCACTGTGAAGTTGCAACCGCGGATGGGGGCAATTAAGGTCTGTATTAAGGTCTGTAGATGCAAGCTGTCCACTCCTCGGGGTTCCTAGATGGACACCATCAAAAATTGAAGGTGTGGAGGCATGCTGTTCTGTGCTGGAGGTCTCTGGGTGGAAGATGTTGATTCCTGTCGATCCATGGCCACAAGCTCTGCATGGAAGCAGGGCTGGGGCTGCGAGGCGAGATCCATACCCGAGCAGCAATTGACGCTTCAATTGTTTCCATTGGCACGTGACAGGGGACCTATAAGCTGCGGGGACACCGGTGGCTCAAGAATTCAAGGGTGGGTGCCGCCCGGCAGCAACCTGCAGGTCCGAATCTGGGGGCATTAGGAATATCCTCAACACCAACGCACTGTGCAAGTCGCCACATTACCTTCCGGAGGTGGTGCAGCAGCCCTGACTTCATCACCAAAATACTAAGTAGAGCTTCACCCAATAGCCAATAATCGAGATACTGTTGTTGCTAATTTTCGTGGATGAAGCTCGAAATTGTCATCATATGCAAAAAGAGGTCTTTAGAAAATTTGAGGCATTCACCAACACAGGCAAACCTTTTGCAGCCCAGAGTGCTGGTTGTAACAATACCCAACAGAACGCACCGAACAGTACCGCCGGAACTAGGTATGTTTTTTGCGCCTTGAAAAGCATTCCGGAAACATACAAATGGGAGCTCAAAACTCGTCAGGAACAAAAACCGCTCGTTTTGTCGTTTGCATCTTTCCGCAGGCGGCTCAAGTAGAGACAGGTATCGCGGAACGGTCAGAATGAATGAACGAGGACATACAAATGTGCAAAATTGTCAGGATGACGCCTGAAAACGAACCGCAAACACAGAGGTGCCCTGCTGTTGAACAAAAGAATACAATCCCCCTCGCACAGACTACAAAAAAAGACACAGGCACCGAGAGGATGTGGTCACAAAGACACGCCAGTAACATGTCTTTAAGTTGATGAGAGG
This sequence comes from Eutreptiella sp. 'Long Island Sound 2002', assembly GCA_964036045.1. Taxonomy (NCBI): domain Eukaryota; phylum Euglenozoa; class Euglenophyceae; order Eutreptiales; family Eutreptiaceae; genus Eutreptiella; species Eutreptiella sp. 'Long Island Sound 2002'. The sequence continues at coordinate 176,299,337 of OZ038381.1, forward strand.
GGCGGAATTGGCAGGTCATTGGGATTCAGTGTTGCCAGCAACGGCGGACCCACAGGACGAGGGGACGTTCTTGTCAGCGGGAACGATGCGATTGAGGGGGTATACGTTCGAGAGCACTGCAAAATTGATCCAGACGACAGCACAACTGGTTGGCAAGTGTTGGTGCTGGTGCTAGTGGACAGGGCGCTTTGCTGACCATGACCTGTTTCTGCGCTTCATTGCGCCGCGTTTGGCTGTATTTGCACATGCAAACCTCTACATTTCCGCCGTTTTGAGTCCTTGTGGTGCCATTTTCACATGCTGCTCACCTTCGCCAGCTCTTCGCGTCCTTCTGAGGACACGGCAGCCAACCGAACGTTGCCTCATACGCCCCGCCGAAACAAATGTTTTGGCATGAACATCACGAAGTTTCTTGAAGGCTGAGCCGAAAAAGTCTTGCGGGGTTGTGGTTAGGAAAGCCACCGCAAGCTGAGACGTCTGGACTGAATCCATTGCTCTCAATCGCTGCCTTCTTTGTTCACTGTTCCCAGCATACGAAGCGCCACATAGGACCAAGCACGGAACAACATGCGTCGACCGCGTTCCTCCAGTCTGCACACACGGCAGTGAAAATGGCAGTTGCAGCGGCACCAACGGAGATATCCGTGAAGCGGTGGACCAATCATGCACCGATGCACCCAGGGACCCCAGACACACGGAGCCGTCATTCCACGCCCCTCGCAAAATGAAGCAACCAGCTTTGCAGCCCTCCTCGCAAAACGGCGCCGCGTTGTCTCCAGAAAGGCAACTTCCTTGAAGCACCAAATCTACCCTTCTGGACAATAAAATGCAACTTGCTTTGCAACAGCCACAGCTTTTCAACGCCAATAATACATGCGTCATTCGGAGCCCCCCCTCCCCTTGTGTAAAAAAAAAAACAGCAAAGGCACCAACAGTTGTGGAAGCGACACCCGGTGTCGTTTGGACAAGGCCCGTTGTTGATGCACGACAGAACATGGGGGATTTTGGGGATCGGTGCACCGTACCACAGCCCTTCAGACCAAGTGCACAAAGGCCATTCCCAGCCACCAAACCACAGCAAACACCGATGAGAGCTGCGATGCGGAATCCTCTGGGCACTACAAATCCTCAAAGGGCAATGCACCTGGACTGCAGCAACAATCAAAAAGGTGTGTGACCTGGGGACAAGACGTGTCAGACCAAAAAAACCATTTGAAGGTAAAGAGCTCATACACACTTCCAGGTGGTGCTAGCGTTGAGGTGCTCATCCACGGCGAAGCACCAAATGAGAAGCCGCAGTGCATAGGTACACCCATTTCAAGTCCAACCACAAAAACGGACACATTCAGTGGCTCCAAAAATGTCCGAGGGCCGCAGCGAGTGTTGTCTGGACAAGGTGCTGTCCGCGCTAGGGGGTGTGGTGGTGGTGGGGGCGATCATATTTTCGTCGTGGCTCAGGCCCAGTCCAATTCGATGACTTACCGGGAGGTTGACGGAGAACCCGAGTATTGTCCAACTTCGTGGCGGTCCAAGTCATGAAAAAAAAAACTTGTGGTGCGAAAGCCGCCAAGAAAGTTGTGTGTGGTGAAAGCTGTGTGCGATGAACCAAAGAGTGGCATATATAGCATTGTGGCACATAGCAGCAGTGCAGACTGTCGTATAAAAATGCATGGTGTAGACCACAGTGGTACAGCATAGTGGCGGAATGGACAGTACGTAGTATATAGTTGCACTACAAACACAGTGTTATGGTGCATGGTAGCAATATCGACAGTGGTATTGCAGTAAGGACTACAGCATTGCAGCAAATTGTTGCAGTAGACCACAGTATCAGAAGCACATGGTTGCAGTGTAGGCACAGTATTGCAGTATCATGGTACACAGTAGCAGTTTCGACGGCAGTATTGTAGCGTATAGCAACAGCACAGACCGCTACAATACATTGTTGCAGTGGGGGGTGGAGGCTGGGGAGGGGGGCACTTGCCAACCCGAGCAGCCCCTCACTCTTTGACGACCTTCTCTGTTTTGAAGACGACGAACCGCACGCACGGCCCAGGGCCGTGCGCACTCTGGGGCGCCACGATGAACACGGATTGCCTCGGCTCTGGCCTTCGCACGACGTGACCTGACCGAAGGTGAATCACCCGGGGCATGACGCGGGGGACGGCCCTGGGCCGCTGAGACGACACCCCCTCACTCGGCGGCCGTCTCCAACAGGGCAATGCTGTACGCCAGTCGCCGCGACCACGCCGACTGCAGACCAGACCCGCCCGTCCCCTCCGCGTGCCCCCGAAGGTCCGCCGTCCCCCCTCGCTCCTCCACCCAACGCCCCTTCTGGCCCCCGGCCGCTCCATCTCCAGCCCCCCGTTTGTGCGCGTCCGTACCCGCCGCCCCGGCCTCGCCAGCCGGCGCCGCAGACGACGTGATGTTGCGGACCTCCGCCAGCGCCGCGCGGACCATCGCCGGGTACGCCGCGACGGCCGCGGCGAAAGCCGCGCGCGACGCGCCCGCGATAAAGCTGAGGTGGGCGCCCGCGCTCGCGGCCCTCTGGAGCGCCCCCTGAGACGGACTCTCCGGCGTGCGGCGGACCTCGTCGAGGTTGGCCTTGGCCGTGGCACTGTGCGCCAGCGCCCCCTTCAGCCCCGAGAACGGGAGGGCGGGGGAGTCGGGGGCGTGCGTGACGACGACGGCCACGGGGCCGGCCGTGGGGAGCGGGGCCGTGCTGATGACCAACGCCGTCGCCGGGGCGTCGTACGTCCAAGTCCCGGCGCCCCCGAAGCGCGCGTACGGCACCGGGCGGTCCATGACGGTGACGGCGTCCGGGGGGAGGCCGTGCACGATCCGGAACACGTACCGCCGCTCCCGCGGCATGTCCTGGTACGCCCCCCGGTGGTCCACGGTGATGCGCAGCCCGTTGGGGCTCCGGACGTACCTTTGGAGCGGAACGGGATGGTGTAGCGCGCGCACCCGACGCGCACGCGGCAGCACCCGAGATGCACCCCTCGGCAGCAGGTGGAGGCTTGCATTCCGTCAAGGCAGTGGGGATTGGAGACCAGCACAGCCCAGACGTCCCCACCCGTGGAATGCACGCATGTGACATGGCGACGGGTCGATAGGCCGCCATAGGTCGATAGGCATGATTAGTCTGAGACGTGTAGTTGCGTGTACAGCCCCCCGCCACCCAATCGGGCGTTCGTCGTGAAAAATGGGGATGGCGTACAGGGTCGCGCACCCATTGAACACAACGTTGCCCCAGTGGGTTGGTCAGGATGCCACTGTGCCAAAAGGGCCTCTTGAGGTGTGTCAAGGTCTGTGAGCACAGTCAATGGGTGCCCCGTGCTGTCACACACAGCACACTCGTTCGTGGCAAAAATGATGGGACAGTCGCACACCAAAGCCTTCCTTTGGCACGTGCACGTGGTTGAAATCACGGGTGCGTCCATTTTTCTAGTGGTGCAAGGAGGATGCACCATGGGCGGAACGTGAACAACCACCCAAAAAATAGGAGCCCCCCGCGAGACATTACGAACCGAAATTGAGAACTGGTTCTGATTTTGGGGAGGGAATTTACTTTTGGGCGGAAGAGACCATGTTTCTTGCTCACGTCCAAAATTTCGTTCTGACCCCCCCATTTGCTGAGCTCCACCCCATTGGCGTAGGTTGGGGGGTCTGGATGGTGGTGGTGGTGGTGGTGGAGGAGGACTAGTGACCCAGAATATACTGGCCACCCGGCCAGCGCAAGGTCACCGGACGCTTACCCCAGCTAGGCCTCTGTGCTCCGCCTCACATACACTTGACCGTAGATGCAGGCATGAGACTAGAGGGGCATGCATCCCCTGCTCACCCGCACCCTGCATACCTATGGTACAGAGCCTAGGTGAGGCAAAATGTGGCCGTCTGGGCTTGGCTGGCACCCTCCATAAAACACCCATTGCCTGTGCAATGCAAGCCTTTTTTAGAGATCTCTGGGTATGGACGTCCGTCCTCCCCTGTGTGATACACCCCCCGGACATCTGGGGCATCTTCCCACCAGGATCCTTGGCACTGACGGTGTGACCGACTTAGTTTTGTTCTGTACGTGACGCTCCGTGCTCCTGCGTTCGAGTGTGCCTCTTGAATTGCACGTGCTCCCCTGAGAAGCAAAACCCCTTTCGGGTTTCAACTACTGGCTCCTATTGCACTGTTTTCCTTGTTTTGTGTCCCCCAGCCCTCGATTTTCCTTTCCATTGCGCCCCACCGCATGCTTTTGCCTGTCTGCGTTCGCACCGTGCTCTGTACTTGGTTTGCCTTCTCCCTTCTGTCCCTTGAATGTCTTCTTTGTACTAATGCCCTCTGATGCTCCGCTTGTACTGGACCAATGGTTGGGATGGACTCCTGCAGAGGTCACCACCCGGACGGTTCATTGACTCAGCGGAATAGCATCCTCCGCGGAACTGCTGCACGCTGGGAATGTCCTGTGTGTCTTCCCGGGCATGGGGCAATGACGCAGTCCATGGGTCCATCCACCGGTTGCCGAGGTCTCCTATTGTTTGTTTATGTTTGTTTTTCGCTGCGCGCCTCGTGTTGGTGTTTGTTGGCTGTGGTTGCTTCTGTGGGGGGAAAGGGGGGGGCGGTTCTGTGCACCCTACTGTCCTACTAACGCACAGCTTTCTGCCGCTCTGGTAATACACTCATCAGGTGGTGTTTGGTCACTGGTGACCCTCCTGCATGACCGCACAGGTCATCACTGCTCTGGTCATGCATTCTCTAGATCATTTGCTGCTCCCAGAAAGGGGAAACCAGCCCACGGCCAGCACCCTCACTTTGTGGTGGCTTGAAACTTGGGCCGACGGGGGGGGGATGGGGGTTCCGGCCCTCCACGTGACTGCCCCTCGTGCGTTGAGGCCTTTCGCTCGAACATGCAGGGCAGGGCTACCACACCGGACAGTGATCCATTGGTACTGGTCCTGCAGGTACTCCATCGTGCGCCCGTCGTCCTCGTACACGGAGGCCTCCCCGGAGTCCGCCCCCGGGTACACCGTGAAGACCAAATCGGTGTACGCGCGCGCGGCCGCCCCCAACACCGCGGCCCCCTCCCCCACCGGGACGGACGGGACGACGGCGCCGCCGCGCACGAACACCGGAACCTCCGCCAGATCGTACCGCCGCGTCAGCACCGCCCCGTCCGGCCCCGCGCGGAGCACCGCGCCGCTGTGGCGCTCCACCCATACGCCCGGGGGAAGCCACAGCGTCTTGGGCGCCAGACGCGTGCCGTCGCCGGGGGCCGGGGCCACCACCGGCGCGACCAGCAGGTCGTCGCCGAACATGTAACTCGCGAAGTTGCCGTGCGAGTCCGCCGCGTAGGCCCGGCGCTGGTCGGGCCAGTCGTAGTACAGGGGCCGCACGATCCCGAGGCCGGCGTCGTACGCCTGCCGCATCGCGGTGTAGACGTAGGGCAGCAGCGCCCGGCGCTCCTGCACCGCGGCGCGCGCGGCCGGGAAGTACGGCCACGGCAGGTCCCACAGGTTCAGGTGGGGGCAGCCTGACTGGTCGTTGCAGTTCCCGGCGGACAAGCCGCGGTCGTGCAGGCGGAACACGCCGCTGAATGCCCCGAACTGCAGCCACCGGACGTGCAGCTCGTGGTCGTGGGCGGGGCCCACGAGGTCGTGGGACCAGAACCCGAAGCCCACGTTGGTGCCGGTCATGCTGAAGTAGGGCTGGTACGCCAGCGCCGCCCAAGTCAGTCCCATGACGTCACCGCTGAAGCCCACCTGTGCACAGGGAGACGAGGTGATGGAACAGGGGCAGAGGGGCTGACCGAACGCTGCGGAGTTCGATGCAAATTGTTGGCTCTCTCAGGCGTTTCTGTATTGACCGCCAAAGCGGTTGGGGACGGTTACTGTCGGTTACAACTGCCATTCAAGCCGGAACCTGCCGTCAGGGGAACAGCGGCTGGGCATAGACGGGCGCCCCGGCAGGGGGGGGTGGGTAGGGGGCATATGGGCAACGGGAGCTGACCGTACTCAGAGCCAGAGTCAGAGCGCAGGCGGCGTACGGCTACCGCTTTCGTCTGCGTGTTGCTGCGTGCGGCTGAGCTCGATGTTTGTGCACAGCTGTGAACGGCGAAGCCGGGCTTGCTGGCTACCTACAGCTATGTTTTGCTACGTCGCTGGACAATGGAGTGGGCACAAACATAAACCCCAAACAAATCTCACCCCACCCCTCCACTGCCCCAGCAATAGACCCCACCATCCGACGCGGCCGGCACTTGAGAGGGACCAACATCCCCCACCCCCTTATGACCGCCTCTGGCGCTGCCTTTGAGGCCCGTTCCCTTCTAATGCATCCCTGCCCCCCGCCCTGCCCCTGGCGATGGATGGTTCGAGAGGGTGTTTCAGACTTCCACAAAAGTGGGGTCAGGCATCAGCAACTGTATTGTGCACTCGGACTTGATTGCACAACGGGACTTGGATACCCCCACAGCCCTGGGGGATGGGGGGGCGGAGGCCTGGCGAGGGTGGAGGTTCGGGGAAAGGAGGGGGATGGGGGACTGGGAGGTAGCGGTGGTTGCCACCGCTCCCGATGGCAGCTCACTGACCCCATAGCGTCCACCCCGCGGCGGGACAGGGGGCAGGGCTGGCAATCGGATTGTGACACCCCGCACTCTGGACGGGGCACCTCTATATTCCCACCTGAATTGACCTCCAGGGCAGTTGCCCCGGGGAATGGGGCTGTGTGCATCCTACCATCCTGCGATTGTCTTTTGCTTTGCTTCTTTTGGCACAAAGTCCTCACATCCGGTTGGCAGTTGTGGCTTCACCGGCGGCGGCGGGTGGTTGAGGATTCCGTGGAAGCAGGTGCGATGGTCGACCAGGACCCCCTGGATGGGCCTGGGCTGCCCGGGCCCCAGGACCATGATTGTGTCGTCCACCCACATCATGGCCGGGGCCATCAGAGGGGGGCAGGGGGAGTGAGTACGGTACGCCATGTCCTGATGACCGCTGCATACGGCTACACTGGAGAATGTGTGTGGCTGCGTAAAGCGACTCTGCACAGCTATGCACGGCCAAGGTCGGTGCTGGTGCACACGGTCGCACCTGGTAGCGGTGGTTCCCCATGCCCCCCCAGCGCGCCAGCACCAACCCCCGCTCATTCTGGCGGCGCCGCAGCTTGTCGGTCGCGCGCACGTGGTTCGTGACGATGGTGGGGTTGAGCTTGCCGCCCGGCAGCCCCGCGCGGCCCTGCTGCCAGTCGATCCACCAGAAGTCCATGCCGTCCCTCTCGACGGCCCGCAGGACGACGTCCTCCAGCGCCCGCACGTACGTCGCGTTGAGCAGGTCGAGGGGAATGGGCTTTGCGGACCGCGGAGCCAGGCCCATGGCCATGGCCATGGGCCGGAACTGGGCCTCGTGCGGCCCAACCCCGTCGGCGTCGTGGATGTTGGCGCCCATGTGCAGCCCCTTGGCCCTAAGATACGCCCAAAGTGCTGCGAGGGGGGCATAGGCAGGACAGGGGGCACCTTCCATTGGGGGGGTGAAGGAGGACGAGGAGCCGTGACTCTCGGCCACGAAGCCACGCGGGCTGCTCCGTTTGCGGGTCCCAGGAACGCCTGCACCTCCAATCTGCACCTCAGAGATGGGGCTTTTGCTGGGGACTGTTGCGATGCGGGACGCCACGGGGGCAGAACCGCACCCCACTCGGCCTACGAGCGCGCACCCCGTGGACAACCGGCCACTTGTGTACTCCCAGTACCGTAGGCACACCGAGGCTCGTCGCCAGTATCCGTCCCAGAAACCGACACTCCCTGAGGTTCACTCCCCTGCTGAACGATACATAGCCTAATGACATCCACCACTCACGAGGGACCCCCACCCATCCGCCCTGGGACCCAGTGGCGGGCAACGCTCCCCAATCACGCATGAATATCCAGACACCAGCGGCATATCTTTCCGGGACACTCCATGGCAAAAAAAAAAAAAGCCAAGAACAGATGGGGTTACTACGCCCACCAACAGGTTTCCCCAGCCAAGACGACATTGCCTCGACTAATCTCAAGTCAAAAACTGCTGCGATATGTACAGCATGTCCACTGAGTATCCTTGCCAGTAAACCGCAAAGGACATTCAGGGAGGCGACTAGTGTCAGCTCTGGCAAAACCAGACGATGGTGGTCAAACCACTTCCCGTTGTAACCATCGGCAGGGCATCCACTCAACTCATCATCAGCCCTCGAAACAAGGATCCCTGAGGCCGGTCCAAGAAAAAGTAGCCCGGGGCAGAATTCGAACCTGCGCATCCGCCGGTACCCAGCATGCGATGCAACGCTGCATTACCAAGGCTACGGTGATACAGCCGTCGAAGGAACACAAGGAAATGCAACTGTTCAACTGTGCAAAACCCCGGGACCAAGAAAAAGTCGCTGGGGGCAGGAATTGAGCCGGCACATTTGCAGTACCCGGCATGCAATGCACCGCAGCATTACAAAGGCTACGATAGTACAGCCCTCGCGAAAATATAGAAACAGGATCATGGCCAGGCTTCAAAATTCTTGCTTCCTTTTACCTTTGGTTTACATACACCTGCCCACTGTGCGACGGTCCGTTCAGTTGTTGTCTTCATCGTGGAGTCTTCTGGTTTCATAATATCGTGATCCTTTCTGCTGTTGCTGTTGTCTTGCGAGGAGAGCCATAGTTCTTCCGGACTGCAGATGCTTTCCATCAATGGCACACTGATTTTGTGGCGAGGAAAGCGAACAAAACGAAAGGGTGGGCGATGAAGTACGGGGCATTGCCAAACAATCACACTTGACACTACCGCATTCTACGCCTTGTACCAAAGCGGCCACAAATGCAGGACAGACCGTCACGTCTCTAGGGGCTTGGCAATAAGTGCAGGGTGTCCCCCAACATTCAAACCCCAGCGTTGCATTCCTATTTGCATCTAATGCAACCAAGATGTACTTGCATTGCCAGCTGCATCAAGATGCAAGTGCAGATCCGGCCTTCTAATCGGGAGCTGGCTGGAGATACACATCGCATGTGACACCCAGAACTCACATCCGAAACCCGGGTAATCCGGGATTTCGTCGCAGCTATCCCTTTCCACAAGCCGGGTGACTGTGCTATTTCAAACGCGGGTGTACATCGCCGCCACGGCGTGGCGTGTGAGTTCTGTGCCGTTTGTTTTGGTCACTATATCCGGGCCGCTTCGCGACGCGATTTCGAGCCACTGCATGGGGCTCTGACAGGCCCGCACGGAGGCCCATCCCCCACCCCCCACCCCCTCTTCCCCGGGCCTCAGAGTCCCACCCCTCCCGGAGGCATTCCCGGGACACCCGTCTGTGGGGATATTAACAAGACAATCCTGTCGCGAGCGCACAATACACAGCACACAACGAAAAATAAAAAAACACACAACACACAACACACAACACACAACACACAACACACAACACACAACAGAGCGCGAACACACCACACCGCACACACAGACAATGCACCGCACACAACACGCAACACCGGCAACAAACACACCTGAGGTACGCCAAAGTGTCTGCGGGGTCGGGAAACAGGCGCCGGTCCCATGAATATCCCCCCCACGCGTACTTTTGGTGCCAATTCATGTCAAACATGAACACGTCCATTGGCAGCGACAGCGACTCCGCCGTGCGCACAATCCCCCCCACGTCGCTGCTGTCAAAGTCGTACCACCGCGTGTACCACGGGCCGGCGGCATATCGCGGCAGGAGCGGGATCCGGCCGCCGATCGCAGTGTAGTCCCGCAGGGCCCGGCGATAGTCCGTCCCATGCGCGAAAAGGTACGCGTCGATGGAGTCCGAGTGCCGCAGCCGCGGGGAGAACCACTGCGTCGCGGGCAGTATGGGGCTGTCGTGGTCCTGCAGCAGCGCCCAGCCACTGCGGGACACGAGACCCCACGCGCAATGCAGCCCCTCGTCGTGCTCCGTAGTGCCGGCGATCTCCGTGCAGTTAAGGGAGATGTTGCGCAGCAGATCCAGCGACCGGACGGTGCCCAACAGATTGCCGTGGTCTGGCATGCCATAGGCCCAGGGCTGCATCCCTCCATCTGTCCTTTGGACGCGGATGCTTGTGGAGGAGAAGAGCTGCCCCTTCACGTAATGCAGACTGAGGGCCTGTCAAACGGGGGGGGGGTTCGAAGCAAGGTCGAGCTACAGGGGAAAGCAATCCACCATCTATGTCTGCAGCTCCTCTCCTTCTATTGGCTTCATGTACTCAGGTATGAAATTGTTCACTTGCAGCGGGTGCAAGCCTTGTGTCCATGTAGGGGGCTGATGCCCAGTCATTTTCAGGACCACCCACAGGTGCCAATGACATGGTGATGGGCATGGTGACAGTCACAGTACCTGCCGGTAGCGGGGACAGCCACAGCAATTCATGTGCGCCTCCCATTCGCAGACGGCGCAAGAAGCCGTAAGACCATTTGCGGTTGTGACTGGTCCCTGTCCCAATCCCGCGCTCCCTCGGGACACTTGTTCGACAATACATGGCACCCCTGTGCCCCCGATGAGACTGCCGGGGCACGGCGGTGCGCAGGCGCACCTCAAGAGCACAGAACACGGGTTGAAAGCTCTGCAGCAGCCAGTGTTAGATTGCAGGCCCAACTTGTGACAACACGAGATGGAGGGTCATTTGCCTAGGTTTTTGCCGCTAGACTCTAGCGATTGGTGAAAATCCAATTCCAATCGAAATTGAGAAAAGGAACCATTTCACTATAAAAAAAAGATGATCAAATCGCATTCCGAAGAAAAGGCTTTGCCGGGTCCCTTGGGAAGTGGTAACCCGAGACCACTGGACTACAAGGCCTCTATCGATACCCTCACTCTCAGCGTATAGAATCTATGCAACGAAATAGGATAGACACAAAAGATGATTACCCTTGAAATCGGAACCCAGCTTGTTGCCCTCATTTGTTCGAACCCTTTGGGGGAGCGGATGTTGATGCAATGGATTCCCTAATTGTGTGCCCAAACGCCATTACTTTCGGCATTTTGCACTCGTGTCACCAAATCCAACCAACGTGGGGAAAAAATCCGGACAAATCAGTGGAATTGGGGTTCGATTCCAGGATGTCGATCTAGATGCGGAGGCAATTCACAGTCTTCATGATTCTTCCTCCGTGGTCGTTGCGAGGGTCGTAGCGGTTGACGATGACAGCTATTGAGGGTCGTCGGAAGTAGGAACCGCGGACACTTAATAGTGGACGACATGCGGAAACTTGATATGCGCCGGACAATGTCTTTGGTGTCCGACAATCGAAGCCTGCAACCAACTTTGCAACGTTTTGGTCGGGGAATATGAAAGTAATGCACCGTGTGTCAAAAAGATTGGGTTCGCTAGTCACGAGGGTCGAGAAGCAGTTCGGAAGGCATTTGTTTTCCAAAAATTCTTTCATCCCAAATTTACCTCAGCATGATCAACGTCTGGCTACGGTTATCTCAAGGTATGTATGTTAGGGTGCCCGTGGATCCTCCACCACCAAACGCCCCCCCATCGAGGAACACCCTAGACCCCCCACATTCGGCAACGCTGTTGCCTTCCGCCTACAGCACTTTTTCTTTGTGTGGTGGCTGCTTTCCCGTTGGATGAAGCAGGAATACTATTGGTAGCACAAGTGGCTAACTTCGTGTGCGTGTCTGGACGTGACTGGTCTTTGGGTGTGGACAAGGCGGTGGCAACTAGCGCATCGTGCGGTCTAACATCTCCAAGGTTCTGCTGCAAAGATCCAAAATCGGGGATCATTGCCCACGGATGGCTACCATTTGTGCACTCCGTGCGGTGCATAGCACCCTCCACGTGCCCGTTTTTCCAATCAGGCACCAACCCGATGCCATGTGCCAACAAATGCAACAACTTTACCACAAAACCCTCGCGGGTGAGCACAACACACCTCAGTTTGAATGATTAGGTTGGCAGAATCTTGTGTGACGTTATGCAATGGAACCGGGAGGGCGCGGTGTAGCACCGCAGTTGTGGCTCGGTCCTCGAATGTGGCGGTCTGTGAATACTCCATACGAATGAGGTGCGGGGTCAGCACAGTGAAGCGGGCATTGCCACTAATGATCATGGCGCCCGCCTGGGCAAGGGGATTGTGTTCAAAGTACGGTAAGAAGTCGGTTAAGGGGCCATTGTCGCCGTGCACCAGGCATAGAAGTGAGACACACAACATCGCAATGCATGGGCACTGCATCATGATCTACACAAATGACCGGATTGGAGGCTTTGGTGCTTGGATGCTACGTGGAGTGGTCACATGACTTGTGATGGCTCCCAAGGGAAACAGCCAACCCCATCCACACAACACGGAAATCGTCATGGTACTTCGTCGGGTCTCAGCAAGGTGCCCAAAAAAAACATGCATCGGCCGTGTGAAGACGCAAGTAGTGTGCACGGACACGAGTCTAAAGAGACCCAACAGCCATTGGTTTCACTTTCAACGTGCGTTTAAAGTTGCACCCTGTTACAGTCACGTAAACCGTGCCGCATACATCAGTGGCTCTTGTTTTGGTTATGGGGAGGTGTGATACAACTTGTTTTTGGTGTGGTGGGTCCTTGTGGTGCTCAACTTGTGGTACTTCAAAAATACGGAGCCAAACGCTTGTTCAAAAGTTGGTGTATGTTGCCCCCTCCCCCATATATTGTTGGTAGTGGGTCGAAGGACGTACTTCTGAAGTACCAAACCCTCCGTGTGGGAGGTGGGGCAGCCTTGCGCTTCTTAGGGGCCATGACAGAGGCTTGTAAACCATGGAAGATACAAGCAAAAGGGTGGAAGACAACTCAGAATACCAGAAGTATACGCACATATAGTCCAGGTATGAGCGCGTATACTTGAGTTTACGCGCGTATGTTTGGAAGTATACGCGTAGCATACTTAGCATGTATACGCCACAATACCTCAGAATGGTAAAATTCTCGTGGCGAAAGGATGACCCTAGAATCCCCTTACGACCAAAAAAATCGATGCAGTCCAAGGAAATCATCTAAAATGGTTAATTTCAAGATCTGGCGGCGTGGCTGCGATCTGCTGGCGCGTTTGGAAATTGCGCACATAGTGGAGGTATTCTGGCACCGGTATTCTGTGCACGCCTCAAAACACAGCACAACAAGCAAATCCTTAGATGATCATCACGCCTCTTTGCGTGCCTCCTTTTCATGCCCATTTTGTTCTCATTCCATTCCCCTCAGGCAAGTAGAGCACCACTGAGCGCCACTCCTCAACGGGCATGGGGCAACAGCTACCATCTTGGCAGTTGCACGGGGAAGGGGGCAACATTGGGGCAAGCCATTGGTTGCCTCAGCATGCGCGCCACTTGGGGACGGGGAGGCTACGGCAACAAATGGAAATTTCTTCGGTGCATCCCCCCGGTGCTAAAACATGTCACAACTCGTTTTTGCGGTGAAAAATAGGGGTTGTGGCTTGTGGCTTGGGCTTGGGCTTGACTTTTTAACACTTCTTTGAAATGAACGATCGCGGCTAGAATCTGACGAATCTGCATATCGGCATCTGCTGAATCTGCTTAAAACGTTGAATCTGCTTAACCACCTGACATCCCGCCAGAGAAGTAGTGCACGCGGCCAGCAATGGCACCATACGATGTCGCAATATCCCAGCCCAACATTAGGTAATTTTACTTACAAACTTACAAGACTTCTCGGACACCCATTACATTCTCGGATGGAACCATTTGGGGCATTACGAGACTTATTTCCGGGACATTAACAAATTTTTTGTCCAAGATGGAAGCCCGGTTTCTCTCTCCCCCCCGCGTTGACCTGTGGGGCAAATTTTTTATAGGCGCTTTGCGCTTGGTTGCCCCCGCCCCCCCCCCCCGTGCTAACTAGGCCATTAGGCCATTAGTAGACTTGTCCCAAGACATGAGAATCTAAAGTCTTGAGAATCTAAAGTCTTGCGACATTACGAGGGCCATTTAGGACATTGCCGAGACTTTGATCCGGGATATTATTGGACGTTTTACTTTACCCCCAAAAAGCGAGCAATTGCAGAACTGTGCTACAAATGATACGCTTGGGTCATTCTTAATTCTTAGTGTTGTGTGTTGCCGTATAGAGTGAGCAGCACACACGGCAAAAAGCAAACGATACACTTCGCTTACCTCCAAGTTCCAACTTGTTACACCCCAAGGTTGAGGTTGCACGGAGGATCGGGGACGGGACACAAGCACAAAGGGCAACGAGGGCATTGGGTCAAAGGGGGAGACCATTGAACGACAAGCGAATGGTGCTTCGCGGCTCGTGGTTGGAGAGTCGAAGTAGGGATCATGAGCAAGCTATCAAACTCAAAATGTGTGCGTATGGTGTGGCTCTCTCATCGTACCATTTTGCCACTCCACCGGAATCTCATTAATCAACTCCTGTGCCGATGAGGAGCATGACAGCGATTGTGCAATTCACTGACGAACATCGAGCCGTTGGGGAAGAGACCACCATGCATAGGGCGGCAAAGACGATGTCGATACCAACCCCCAACACATCCACCTCCGAGTTTTTAGTAGCATGTGCTGACTATCCACAATCCGACACGGCGATAAGGAGGAGTTGGTGTAGGGGATGACATGTGGTTAGAAACGTGGCGCAACTTGTGGCATCACTAGGACGAGCTCACGCGTTTTCGCACTTGACACTTGAACACATACAAGTGTAGGATCAACGTTACGTGCGAGCATGCAGCGTTGCCTCGTGCTAGGTCTGGAATAATAATATTGTACATGCCTCTGCTAGTGTAATACCGCTCATGACATTCCACTCATGGTCGAATCTTTCATGGTTGAGAAGGTCGCCGTCGCGTGTGTGTGACAAGCCGATGCCGGCAAAAAATTTCGACAGAATGCGCCCACTTCGGTGATTTTTTTGGGTCCGATTGGTGAGAAAATGAGGGATGTTGAAAGAGGGCCGGAGGAGGGAAAGGGCGCATGCTTCTTCGAGAGGAATAGGTTGTGTCGTTCTGTTAGCATTCCGTGTGCTCTAGTTTTTTTGTTGTGTAACACATGGGGGGTGAGAAGCGTCCACATGATGGATCCGATCAAAGTAAGAGCAAAAAGATGTACTACGCCAATGCCTCGGCGCGCCAAGAGGTTAAAGAGGGCATGAAAGGTGTGTATTGTCGTGCCGCCATCCCGTGCTTCAAAATTGTGGCCAAATATGCAAAATCACATGGGCCACAAATACAGTACGGTCGCTGTTGCCGAATGGCACCAAAGAGAACCATGGCACAGGCATCTTACACCATGTCCAAGATTAGAAATCCGTGTCCATGGCCATGCGGAGAGGCATAGCAATGAAATAGCAATCCAAAGAATATGGTGAGTACATGACACACCGCAACCTTAGCGTGGGCGCGGGCTTGAAAGATGATGGGTGCTACCACCTTTAAGGAGCTCGTGCATACCAAAAATTTACCGTTAGGCATTTTGTTGTACTTCGTAGGCATTTTGTTGGGATTTAGCTCCATTGCACGCAATATCATTAACCAGTGGTGCGTGAATGCACACAAAAAAGAACCGGAAAGCGAAAAATGAGCCTAGCCTATTTGCGTCCCCAAGGGTACCGTACCCGTAGGAAAGAAAACAAAAAAGAGCAAGTGAAGGAGGGCACATTGACCACATGTGTATAAAACCTTCCGTTTTGTAATAAACATTTTTGTGTTTGGGACGCGCCAAAGGTGAATCAATGAGCCCTTTGCCCTTGTTGATTGGCATTATGGTGTTGCATGCCTTTTGACAGCAGGCCAACTTTGGATTATGCAAAATGGGTGCATCTAGGAAGTGTGAACAAACTGGTGGACGCCAATTATTATCCCAGCCACAATTCTATACCTGCTTATGAGTGTCCTGGTTGAACATATGTTCCCACAGATCTTCGCGCACCATTGCCCATAAACGAAATATCTAGGATTCCGCTTTTTCCCCTCACAACACGTGCAAGGGCATGCTAAACACACTAGAGCTATCTCATGTTTGGACAAGTCCAAACTAGGTTGAAACCCGTTCACATGGAAATTGTGATGCATACGTTCACATAGGATCACGTATGTTGAGACAGAATCGGAACACGTCTAGACAGGATCGGTACAGCATTGCAAACATGTTAAGATGGGAACAGAACACGTGTTGCTTTGTGCCTCTCCCGCCCCTTCACTTTGTCCAAGGTGGGGTTCCGTACTTGAACCATGTTTAGAACGGATCGGACCATGTTGAGACAGGTGGACGATCCTATGTGAACATATTTGCCAAGACAAGTGTGTGTGTCCTACATGAACATATCCATGTTTACAAAAGAACGAGCCAAAAAATTAGAGTGGGCAGTTGCATCGGTGTGCATGACAGTACTAAAGATTGTTCACCGGGGCATTTCATTTTTTGGTCTTCACATCATCGCTGTGCCATGCAATTGCTTGTTCAGTTCTTGGAAAGCGAGTTTCTCGTTTCGGTCACTCATTCAAACTTGCAACTGCGCTATTTGGCTCGCGGGATGCGACCCAAATTATCTAAAAGAAACCAGATATGGAACAAAATACAATGCGGCTCCTCCACTCAACATACTCGCGTGGTCCCTACTCCCGGAGTTGGAGGCCTATTTGGAGGACAAATTTGGGAGCAGAGATCCGGCCACCAGGGACCAGAGGTGGCCGGCTTGCGCGCCCCAACAGGGGGAGGGCAAGCTCGGACGTGCCGAACTCCATATTTTTAAATTTCCATATTGACGTGCGAGATTTCAACTAGGCATCATTCAAGGTATGTTGCGAATTTAAAGGTGGGTTGTAGGCAATGGTGCATGAGTATGTATGTATAAATGTATGGTGTAAAAGTATGTGCGAAATCCGATGCTCCGAAGTAGCACGGCTCACCAATGTACTTGGGACGTAGAAATTGGCCCGGTTGGGCTTGATAAGGAAGGTTCAAGTGGGAGTAGAGGTAGGGATCGTGCAGCCAAGGCACAAGCTCTTTCTGTAGGCCCGCCGAAAGCCCTTCCCCATAGGTACAAGTGTGCTTGGAGAGGTAAGGTGTTGGGCACTGGTGCGATTGTGTTTGTGGGTGCCTCATTTCTAGCACAGCAGTTTCCATTGGCATCATTTCTAAGAGGTGCTCATGCATAATCCAAAGGTGAAGCTACCAACTTCTAAGAGCACGCTCGGCACCAACACAAACTCTTCAATCAATAACACAAAGCGGTGTTGCACATGCACATGAAACCCTGTGCAAGGCGACACATTGCGCTAGTACTTCGCACAAGAATGGTGCCACTTCTTTTTGTCATGAAACATGGGCAACATCGTAAACCGTCTAAATGCACAAGTCAAGACTTCAAGGACAAAGCTAAGAAATACCCGCTTTTGGTTTTCATTAGCCACGCACCTCATGGGATGGTCAAAAGCTCCAAGGCTCAAAACCCTTCAAGCGGACAAAACCGCCCAAAAGCGGAGAATGCACCCCAATGGAGTTGAGGGGATCTAAATTTAACTTAATTGAGCGCGCCAAGATGTAGTAAAGTATATATTTATGTGCATACATTATAGTACGACATACAAAGTGCAGAGTGTCCACCAAGGTACAAGGACAATGGGTGAGGTTTGCCCCCAAATTTTGTGGTTGGGAAACACAAAAATACATGTTTTAGAAGTGAAGTGGATGGTTATTGGTGGGTTCTTGCCCCTATAAAGAGCTCGTGATGGCTAAACATAGTTCATGGCATTACTCCTACTAGGATCCTACCTCGAGTACTAAATAATAACCACTAAAAGCACATTGTGGGGGTGTATTAAGGAACAATGGGGAGAAGATACCTGGGTGCACAACCCCATGGGTATCGCCTGGTTGTACGACAACGGACAACTAGGCAATTTCCCCTATCCAACCATATTCAGTCAGCTGGCTTTCCTAGGTGCAGAGAGTCTTGAAGTTGGTGAAGGCTCTCTTTCTTTACATTCTCCCTTGATGTCTCTCCCTCCTTAATCCAATCAACACTAACCTCCCTTAGCAGCATTGTCCGGTAGCTTGGTGACTTTTTGTACATATGGCGGCTGTCCTTCGATGAACGGAGGTTCCCGCACCTTCGATGAACTAAGCTTCTTGGACCTTGCTAGCGTACGCTTCGAATCGATCAGTATGTGATGTATTATTTTGGTCGCACAGATAAAACCAAAGGCATCCACGCTTTGTGGGCACTGAAATATGCACACCTTTTGAGTGCTAAATGCATCCAAACCTTCTGCAGGGGTCCTTTTTACCGTCAATTCCCTCAAAGAGAAGGCCGCGATCGCGGAAATCAAAAACGTTATGGGCCAAGTATGTCCAACTCTGTCCCACGGGGCCGCGCAATGAAGCGGCTAGTGCGCTTCGCATATGTGATTTGTCTTCTACGCCATCCAAGGTTTTGCTTTGCTCCTGGACAGAACAAGCAATGCAGGCTCTCCATGGCCATCCCCACCCAAGGGCCCGTACACAGCCCTAAGCTCCACACAGCCACACAGAGCCACTGGGAGAAAAACGACATTTACCAAAGGTACCAGGAAGTTGAGGCAGGTTGAGTGAGGTACATTCAAAATTGTTGGGCCTTTGACAACCCCGACTCCTTGTATGGGGGGTGGTATCTCGACCCCGCGGGGGTTGGGGAGTGGAATGGGCCGGCGGATGACAAGTGGCTTTGCATTTCCGCTTCTCCGCACGCCACTGCCCTGATTGGCCGTGCACGAACTGCCATCCCCATCCTCTGCCTTTACCCAATCTCATCCCCGCCCTCCATCTCTAATTACTCTACTACCCCAACTCCTCTGTTTGTGGCTGTGCATGTCGCTGTGTGTTTGGCTGCTTGTAGCTCCGTGTGGCTCTGCGCGGTGCTATGGTGGTTGAGGAGTGGGCAAGGGCTGGCGGTGTCGAATGCCAGGCTCCTCGTCCTTCGCGTCGCTCACTGCGTTTCACTGGCAGTACATTTCCATGATGGACACCGCAAACAAAGAGGATACATCAGAGAGCACGGCACCTAAAGACACTGCAGCTCCGTCTTCCAGCGTGTCTTCATTGCTGGGGGCCGAATTGAAATCGATGAAGGCCCCGGATAAAAAGTATCAAGGCATCCGAGTTTTGCAGACCCCGGTGGCGGGCAACTACTTTGTGGAGACCAAGGATCATGGTATGCGTGGCACGTTGGGCGATTCCTGTGTTTTCAGGGCATGCGCGTGCCACCCCCCCCACCGGTCCATTCTGACCTACAAAACTGCATTGCCTCCATTGTGATCGAAAACCAACGCCCTCGATCAACTGGTCAGTCTCCTCGAGAAGGTTTGAGAGAGTTCGAGATGTTTGGGGATGGTCGGA
This sequence comes from Eutreptiella sp. 'Long Island Sound 2002', assembly GCA_964036045.1. NCBI lineage: Eukaryota > Euglenozoa > Euglenophyceae > Eutreptiales > Eutreptiaceae > Eutreptiella > Eutreptiella sp. 'Long Island Sound 2002'. The sequence goes on from OZ038381.1 coordinate 176,318,681, forward strand.
GTTGGGATGAAGAGAGTGAAGAACAGCTGGATACTTCTCTGAAGCCTCTTGCCAGGCAGGGCTTTGCAACAAAGTGAATGCATGGGTGCCGCAGACCAAAATGATGCTGTGGCCAGCCCTTTTGAGCCTCCATGACCCCTCCACCCTCTGCCTATGCTTTGAAATCACCCCCAAACTTCCGCCAGCAAATTCCCCACCCAGACACGCAAACGGAAGGCTGCATCAGGGCCCGTGTGGGGGGCCGTGTGGGGCCTTTTGTGTCTCTGTGTGGCTCTGTGTAGCGGTGTGGCTGTGTATGCCTCTGTGCAGCTCTGTGGTGGTCGAGGAGCGGACAAGGGGAGCCCAGTGTGGTCAGGGACCAGCTTCGTCGCCAGTCAAGTTGCAGCCTGTAATTGACTGAAATGGCGGAAATGCTAATTTATGGCATGGTGCGGCACAGCAGACACCGCAAGGTGGCACAAAACCGCCACACTGGTGACGCCTGGTTCCCTGGTTTCCAAGTCCTTGTCGTGTTGCAGACCCCGCGGAGCTGGTGACCCGCATCTGCAAAGATTATTTGGGATCCAAGACCCGCAGCACCAGGTCGTTGCGGGCGTGCGCCGTACACCCGCATCCGTCACACATGCACACACATGCGTCGACAGCATGCCTGGCACCCACTGGGTCCCCGAAGGTTACGGTTGCACAGCATTCGCGCTTTCTAGTGCAGTGCCCCGCGTGCTATAGGGTTTCCCTTCCAACGCATCCCTGAGATCGCCCCTTGAGAGGGGCTGTGTTCCGAGGTATGGGACGGAATGGGCACAGTATTGGCGCCCCGATACATGGACAGAAGCGGGGGTCCAACAGAACCAGACCGGCCCCGAACCTCCACTGAGGGTTCAACGCCGAGGGGAGGGACGCAGAGCAGGGAGTCAAGAGGGCCAAGGGCGGCGGTTGGAGGGGGGTTGGCCGAAGGGTCCGGAGCAGTTACTGTCGGTTGCACACGCGGTTGGTGTGGGGTAGTTTGAGGAAAGGGAGGCGGCGACAGGGTCGGAGACTTTGGGAGGGGGAAGGTCCCCCACTCTCTTCCAACTGCATTACTCCCCGGTTCTTGCCGGGCTTTCCCCCTCGGGGCTGGTTCAAGATCGCACTTGCCCCTGCAGGTTCACGTACCGGATGATCCCATGCCACAAGGCCTGTCGCCCATACCTGCCCCAAGTCAAGGCCACTGCGCGCAACCTCTGTGAGCAGTTCTGCAAGGCGCCGGCAGCCGCAGATGCAGAGGGTGCCGCAGAGCCCCCGGCAAAGCGAGGGGTATGCTGCTGCGCGGGGTGTGGGCTTTGGGGACTTTCTGCTCTCCTCCTTGTACCCGTGCGGTGGTCATGTGAACCCCAAAAAGCCTGAGGGGGAATGCCCCCCGTGGAGCCCAGGGGTCGGTGGCCCATGTCGGCGGCATCTTTTGGTGACCCCTCTTGGTAGGAGAATTTTTAGGGTCTGCTGGATGCACACGGGGCAGCAGCAGGTGTTCATGGCCCCCAAGACACCAGTCACCATCACAGGTGGTCATCAGTCGTTTTGACCGGATGCAGATGGGCCCCGCAATCCTCCGGCTTTTTTGGCCGCCTTCCCCCTCCAATCCTTGTGCTCCTGGATGTTTTTCAGTGCTCATGTTCCTCAGTGGTCCTCAATGGTCCTTCATATTCCTCCATATTCCCCCATGTTCTACCCACATTGTCAGCTAGTCTGAATCCCAAAACAATTTATTTCTGTGTCCTTGGCATCCCAGTCTTTCCCCCCCTTGAACCCCAGTGAATCCCACGAACAATTCCCAGGAATCCAACTAAATCCCAAGAAATCTTTGCCCTTCTGTACTGCCTTTCAGAGGATTTCCGCAGCACCATCACCCTCGTGTTGTCATTTTGTTGCAGTGCTATCTCAAACCTATCCCAAACCAACTTCTCTCAACGACCCACTTTCTCTTGGTACTGCATGAGTCTAAAAGTGTGTCTAAAGATCAGTACCACAACCAAACCATCAAAAGTCCGTATTACATGTTCCATGTGGCCCCGTGAATCCCTGTGAATCCCAAAAGAATTTTCCGTGAACCCCGTTGAATCCCCCAAGAAGTTTTGTGTTGTTTGTTTGCTGGATCAGCACTGGGATGTGTTGTGGCACTGGGACATTCTTCTGTGATGGACAGCCACACACGCGCGCGCATGCGCCCTCACACAAATGTTGGTTGGATATGCATAAATGCAGGAAGTTAGGATGGTGAATGATTGCTGGGCTCTTGATGTGTTGATGTCTGGACCATTGAGGCTGCAGCGACTTTGCGGGGCGGAGGATGATGCATTGGGAGGGGCGGATCTCATGTCCGGGTCGTGTTTCCAGTTTATGGTCGTTGCGAAGGCGCGCAGCAACACCGGGATGTCGACCGCTTCCGATGAACTGAAACGTATGTAGCTGTGCACCGTTGTGCGCCGGCGTGGCTCTTGATTTTGTGTGTGTTTGTCTGTTTTGTGTGTGTAGCACACACGCATGCGTGTGTGTGTGTGTGTGTGTGTGTGTGTGTGTGTGTGTGTGTGTGTGTGTGTGTGTGTGTGTGTTGTATTTGTGTGCGTGTGTGTGCGCGCACGCGTGCGCGCAGGTGTGTATCTTGATAGTTTGGTGGGTTTTGGTGGGCTTGGGTCTTTGATGGCCGTTATGTGTGGTGCTCACGAGGCTCTCGCCACAAGGTCAGAGGGCTTGCAGAGTTTTCACACAAACGTCATGAAATATTTCCGTTTCGTACCCTCCTCCGGGGTTCTGGATTTTTGAATGAGGGCATTTGTATATCTCCGAGCAAACCAGTGCCTGAAGCTCCCGCTTGATGGTTCAACCCAGCATCTGTCGTCATACCCATGCGAAGACACGTTGGCTCATACAGGATGAATCCATGATCTGCTGGTCGCTGGGCCACACACCATGCAACGTCTCTTGTTTCACAACCGAGAACGTTTCTCATACTCCAAACTACACCCGGCTCTTTTTCACTGTATGGACTGATTTTACCAAGTGCTTCTGTGGAGATTCCTTGTACGCCAAGGCCCCCAAGTTTTTAAACAGGGGCTTGTTGGGGCATGCACCCAGGGGGGGGGCGACATGCTAATTCTCGACAGAGGGTATAGTTTGGCCAAACTACCCCGTTTTTTCGAAGGGGCTGAAAAATTTGCTTAACACCCGTTTCGCACATTTGAGTTTTGTTGATTTCTCCCTGCTTGCCACCGGTCCCCGGGTCCCAATTTCTGCACCCCGCAGCCCCTGCTGTCACACCAGCAATTTTTAATTTTTAGTCTGATGCTTGCCAGAGGTCTCAGAGTCCCAATTTCTGCACCCTGCAGCCCCTGCTGTCATACCCGGAATTTTTAATTTTTAGTCTGATGCTTGCCAAAGGTCCCAGGGTCCCAATTTCCGCACCCCGTACCAGCAACCCGCAGTACCGCAACCGCAAGCAGCGCACCAGCTGCAAAGCGGAAAAACTCGTCAACACCAAGTGTTGCGGCCAAGCAGCGCAAGACATAAGGCAGTGAAGGCGTACAGTCCCTGCATGTTGAATGTTACATGTGGGGCAAAAGTATCGCCACCGGCGCCCCCCTCAAAGATTTCCGCCGGTGTGCCAAAAATGGTGAGGCCGACCTACCGCAAAAAAAATCTGTCCCCGAAGTACTTTGTTGCATGACTCAAACCCTGTTGCATGGCAGGAACACCCCTGCTCGGGTCACAAGGCGGAGCGGTCCCGGCACGTGCCCGGATTAGCCGTGGAGTGACGCCACAAGAGAACTTTGTGAGCAACAGCCACACATCAGACTAAAAATTAAAAATTCCTGGTACGACAGCAGGGGCTGCAGGGAGCAGAAATTGGGACTCTGGGACCTGTGCCAAGCATCAGTCTAAAAATTATACATTCCAGTGAGGGTCACGCGGTGCTTTTTTGCCTTGGTTTTTGTTCAATACGAAAACTGTCCCTTTTTTCAGCGGGCAGGTTTGAAATGTGCAAAAACCCCCCAAACTACCCCTTTTTTCGAGGGGGCTGAAAAATTTGGTTAACACCCCCATGTGCAAAACTTGCATGTCGCCCCCCCCCCTGCATGCACCGCTTACGTGAGCTGCCGTTAATAATAACAGGGTGAAAATGATGTTTGTTTTCTGGCGGTGTGTGCTCTGTGCTCTGTCAAGAGCGAGGCAGCAGCATTAGGCAAGCGCTTGCCCCGCAAACCCTCGTTGTAGGTGACGTCGCAGCCTTTGTGCCACCGACAGCGTTCCAGGTCGACCTGATGGCCCCGGATGTCGTGATTTTCATCTACACATTGCAGGTGTGCAACAGGAGCGATCGATGTCAGCATTGCACTCTGATGGTCGGTATGAAGTTTCTCCCGCTACCCCCCCCCCCTTTATCTGAAGCGCTGACAGAGCGCCCAGATCATGGGTTCAGCGGCCGCAATAGGTGGGGGGGGGGGTGTGGGGGGGAAAGGCAGTCAAAAGGTGTGTGTGTTGGGGGAAGGGGGGCACGGTGGTCAGGATAGAGAGGACCCCCCTGCCCAGGGGCCGTCGAGGGCCCCCGGAATGCATCCATATGGCATGGCCGGCCGAAATACAGTGTCAGGGTCAGAGTGTCAGCCCCCCCCCCCCCCCGGGCGGCCTGTGAGCCTTAACGTTGGCCTTTGAGTCCCCTCCCCCGTGCCCCGCCACATGCCCGCCTGTAATCTCCCCGCCACCCCCTCTTCCGGGGTAGGAGGGGCAACTTAGGGCCGTATATGGCCTTTTTCTCAGTGGGCCACGTCTTGATGTGGGGACTCAAATGAGGTTCAGGTGATGCAGCCTGATCTGCACCCTGCCTCAAAGCCAGGGGTCACGTAGCCGTGTCTCATCCCCTGGTTCAGTACCCTGATGCAGTTGAGTCGCAGCATTCAATATTCCCAACAATCCACTGCCGCTATGTGCATCTTCATCATCGTCTTGCAAACCCCATGAGGCCGTTGGATAATGCAACAGCGTGCAGTACCGTGCCAACCCGATTATTTGTAAAAATAATGAATTCCCGGTGCAAGGTGTTATTTTACCGCAAAAAAAAAGCACAAAAAAAATTTTCGGCTTCATGCCCTTCGCAAAATGGGTTCCGCAAAATTTTTTTTGCCCCTGCCCCCCCCCCTTGCTAGAGCCGCATCCATTTCAGAATAGCGGGAGGGAGGCTGTTTTGGTTGGCCCCCCCTGCTGGTTGGCCCCCCCTTTCGTGCATCATGCCCCCTTCTGCACCTTCCTTCGCTTTCAGAGAATGTTTCATGAATCAGGGATCAGGGATCAGGGAATCCGGGATCATGAGGGTTTCATCTGGGGATTTATGTTTGTTGTGCCCCAAAGCAGATAAAGGGGCTAATTCAGCCTGCCTGGGGGTTATCAGATTATTGGATATGTGCTGTATTGCTTCTTGTTGTATGCTCCTGTGATGTTTTCTATGCCCTTCCTTCAGCCTTTGATGTGCCCTGTGCACTACTATCGATGAAACCAGTTTGTGGAAAAGTGGCTGAGCCATGTTGCAAATTCTTTTGGTGTTTCGGCATTTCATGTGCCATGGGCACTGTCATGGACAAATTTGGAACTGGTTGTTGAAAAAGTGGTTGGCCCGAATCATCCACAACACTTGCTTGTTGGTGCTTGTCTGTGCTATGGACTGCAATCCCAGAGTCCAACTGATCCACACTCATATGCCTGTGTAGGAATGGACTGCAATCCCAGCGTCCAAGGTACCCCAGGTCCTTTGCAGTGGCACCAAAATGAATGAACAACGACCCCCTGAAAAAACGAGGACACGGGAAAAAAACGTCAAAATAAAGGACAATTTTTACTAAGTGTGCCAAAAACAGCCCCCTGAAACTGAATTCCGCAAAAAAAAATCGCAAAAATAGAATATTTTTTCCCTGTTTTGGGTGCCGCTGCAAAATAATTGCACAAACAAAATTCAAGATACCCAGTGCAAAACTTAGGGTTCCGCAAAAATTTAGGATTGTCACGGTAATGTTTGGGCAAGGGTGTGTTTCGAGGCCTGCGCACGTACGTCACTGCAGAGCATTTCATTGATTGGGGTTGGCGAGGACGTGACGCGGCTGCAGAATTTCAATTTGCATGAGTTGGCGACCCGAGGCGAGATGACCGATGAGGAGATGGAGGCGAAAAGAGCAAAGAAAGGTGTTGGCTCCGACTGTCAGGCAGGGATGTAAGATTGATGCAATTAGTTTGGTCTGGGGGAGGTGAAGGCGAAATGACAAACACACGCTGTAGCCGCACGGTCGTGTTGGGTGTCAGTATGGCATAGTGTTGGGATTGATGCAGAGGGGGCGATTGGTGCGTTTGGCGCACGGGGGGTAATGCAGTGCTGCCAGACTGTGCTTAGGGGCGGACAGCCTTGCCCCAAGTGGGTGGGTGGGTGGGTGGGTGGGTGGGTCAGTGGCCACACAATCAGTTATGTCCCCAAAATGGGCCTCCGATGTCGAGTCCTTCTAGTAAGCCTCTTTTTTTTCCTGAGGAAAACTCGTGTGGGTGTGTGGATGGGTGGGTCGGCTGGGGTTGGTCAGAGCCCCAAACGACAACCCCCCCTCTTCCTGGGGTGACTAAGCACAAGCCTGAGGGTCGCACAGCGGTGGGGTTGGCGCCCCACAGGCTCAACCAAAGCCCTGAGGTCGGCCCCTTCGCGTCTACCGACGTCAAAACTCCCACTCATCATCTCCGTCCATAGACCGCGACCGTGCGCCAACAGTCTGTGGAGTGTGTGGTGGTGCACTGGTATCGTGGGACCCGTCAGCAAATGGACAAACATTGCACTCTCACCCACAAAGCTGCACTTCTCAGCCCCCGATTGCCCCACCACTGCACCCCAGAACGGACGTCCACCCACAACAGGCAAGTGACACGAAATGCCGGACACCGGGTGTACTACACGGGGCCCAACCAACCAGCCTTTGGGCGACGATCACAATTGCAATGACGGCTTCGGCGGTTTCCTTCGGCTGCTTGTTTCCAAGTGCTGCATGGGGCTACAGACCTGTCCCCCTTCATTGTTGTGCACAAGGCCCTGCTCACGCGACACACTGTCTGAAGTCGATAGCGTGCATGAAGTTGCCCCTACCCCCCCCCTGCATTCCCTACAAGCCCGAGGCCATTGAGAAGGCTTTTCTAGTGGAGCCTGCGAGATCTTTGGATGCCACCAGCCGCGCTAGGGTAGCCGCATGTCCGGTGGGTGTGAGGGCGAATTCGGCCCACCGTTGTAGACGTGCCTTCTGTTCTCCCCACCAGGGGCGCGCGCCAAGAAGGAGAGTGACGCACCAGCCGGTGCTCCATCCGCTGGAACTGCTCCATCCAATGCAGAGTCCCCATCCACTGCAGAGTCCCCAGCTACTGACGTCCCGGCGGGCGTAGATACTGCTGCTGTTTGAGACGATGTGATGTGGGTGGTGCGGCGCTGCCTCGAGGTTCCCCCGCTGCTTCCGAAGGATTGGGGATGTCACCCTCCGGAATCAGTGGTGCGCTGTGGCGAACCGCCTGCTTGTCCACGCGCAGCCTTTGCTGCGCACAGGACCTCGCCGGGGGACCAGGATTGGCTGTTGCGGCAGGCGTACCGATTGCTTTGTTGGCCTGGAGGCACAGCGAAGGCATGGGGAGGGCCGTGGGGAAAGAGCAGGAGGCGGGGTGCACGTCGCATGTGGTGTGGGAGCACTGAGCACCAGCAGCCAACGGAATCAGACTTCGTCTGGTAATCAGATGCGATGCCACACGGGGCACCGGCGCAGATGCTGCGAGGCAGAGACGCAATGACGTGCAGGACGTTGGGTCACCGTCTCTTCCAGTTCTTGCGACGCCGGCGGTCCAAGTGCCCTTCCCTCACCGACGCCGCCGGGGGGGATCGCCCGAAGATCCGGTCCCACGGCGTGCCGGACCGCTGTCAGCCCCCAGGCCCTGCCAGAGCGGACGCGGGCGGGAGACACCGCCATGCCTGTGTGCGTTTGTGGTGGGTGTGGTGGTGCTTGTGCTCTGGCCCCGGCGGTGAGACAGGGGAGTCGGATGCGATCTCCATGGACCCATTCTAAAGACATGGCGGGTCGGGCGGGTCGGGCGGGTCGGGCTATGTTGCTGACGTTGGAGGCCCGGACCGGCTCTCAAGGCGGCAAGTTGTTCTGGAGACCCTCGGTTCTCACCTCCAAGGCGGATGGCATGCCACCCGGCATTGGCCGTCAACCCAACCCCAAGGATCCAGTTCAGCTTCGTGCGGCGTCCGCACAACCCGATCGCAGCAAAAAATCGTCACCCAAAGCCGGGCCCCATACGCCCCCCCTCACTTGCAGTCAAAAGCACCGTCCAGAGAACCCAAACCACGACCCATCAAAGTGAATGCCGCGCACGTGTCAACGCCCCAATACGGCCGCCCCGAACTTGGCGTGGTTGGTTGCGGCCTGTGTTGTGTACCTCCCTCGGCCCTCCCTCGGCCCCCTGTGGAAGGCTTGCGACCGGAACGCTCTGCGGCCAGAGGCTGTAAGGCCACAAGATTCATATCTCGGACTCCTCAGCCGCTCCTCCCCCCCTCTCTGGGCTTCCTGATCGGTGGGTGGATGTGGTTTGCAGGCGGTTGTTTTTCGGTTTTACGACGGGGATTGTGCCCATCCGCATTTGCTGTGGGCGTTGTTATATATCGCACCTTCCGCAATTGCAGAGGCTCCCGAAGGGCTGCGTGCTGCTCCGTTGGCCACATGTTCTGTGATCCTGAGCCGAGCCATTTTGGAGTGGGTGACAATGAGATCTCAATCCGGCAGAAAGGCACGGCACGTCGCTGGGGAGAAGATGCGAATTGCTTTTTGCCCCCCCCCCCCCCCGCCACATCAGAAGAAGGGGTTTGTCGAGGTACTCTAAGGGGGGCTGCTCATTCAAATCTCATTTTTGATGAGCAAAGAACTGTGTGTTTTTTTTAGGTGGGTGGGTCCCCCTCCTCCTGCCCCCTCCTCCTGCCAAAAGCCATGACGCGATTTGCTTCGCGTGGTGGTCCCGTGGATTGCCTGCAGGCGGCAGGGCAGTGAAATGCACCGGCTGGCTGGCTGGCCCATGAGGGGGGCTGGCATTGTGCACCACTGCACACTGGCCCTCCGCACCCTCCTGACAGGAGAGCGGGGGTCCGTCAGGCTGGTGCAGAGGAGGGCAGCCTGTCCAAGCGGCTCCCCTCGTCAAATGCGCAGCGCCCGGTGGAGAGCAGCGAGCGTAGGGGGGGGGGGGGGCTTCGAGGGGTGTGTGCGTTGGGGGACAGCGCCCCATTTGTGGGGAGCACCCTCGGGCCTTCACCCTCTGGGAATGACTGACGGGTGTGTGTATGTTGAGGCGGGGGGGGGCACAGCAAACAAGGAGGAGGGGCACAGCAAGGCAGGAGAGGCAACCAGAACAGCGGGAACAGGGAACCAGAATGGAGCGGATGGCAGAGCGTGCGCATGGGAGGCAGCGACAATAAAGGGGATGGCTTGGCCAGCCAGCCCCGTCGCTACCGGGTGCCAGGGCAACCCCTGCTCAACCGGCATCAGGTGGGGGGTGTCTCCCACAGCCCAGATGGGCTGTTTGCGCAACAGGAGCGGGAGCAAATCAGGGGCAGACCAGCCGTGAGGGGGAAAAGGACATATGGTGGACGGCCAGGACAGCGCGTGCAGGAACAGGGCACCTGGGCCTCACGCACACAGAAACACAGCGAGGCAGGCTATGGACGGCCCGTGGACAGAGGCGCGAGGACAGCCAAAACAGTCAAACGACCCCGGCAACAACCAGCACATCCTCAATACGCCAATTATTGGGCGCCGCTGACGCGCAAACGGCACACCATGCCACATTCAGCGCAGCCCCAACACACCAACTACTGGGCTCCGCGAACGCGGAAACGACACCAGCAAGAGCACCGGCCGCAGCGGACGACAGAACACAGCAACCCGACGCAACATGCGAAGGGAAGAACGGGTGACCGTCCAGGGCCCCGTAAAGAAACAACAACCCGACGGAATGTCACACAGGGGGGGGGGGGATGGTGATGACCGGCCGCTTGGCAAGAAGGGCAGCTGAAGTAGATCGTGGGGTGGTCTGCAGCGGAGGTAAAGGTGGGGCCTCAAGGGGGTAGGACCCCCTTCCCCCCATAATCCGCCAACCTCTGTTGACAACACCCACCCACGCCATACACCCCCAAACTGGCCACACCCCCAAGTGCCACCAAGGGCTACACGAAGTGGATGCAGCCTGTGACCACGTGACCATACCATTCGGCTTTCAATGTGAGAATGCCATGTTGCCAAAGTACCTCGCAACAGTTGACATCTCACTGGTTCAACAGTGCCGGTACGGTGCACCTTTCCAGGGCCGGTCAACACCACCACCCACACAAGAAAAATCAACTCCATTCAGGAGCCCTGATTTCATTTTGTTAAGATTCAAGACCCCCCCCCGCCCCCTTCTGGCATCTGCATTGCCCCAATTGTGATCCTACTTCCTGCTCATAATATGTGAAGGCCACGGGCAGCCACAAAAGCAGCAAAGGTTTTGTGGAGAGGCGTCCGCCGCACTGTGGAGTGGTAGGAATCCCACTGTGAGCAATCAGCAGCGGCGACTTTACGTGTGTCACCCGTGGTATCCTTCCACCCTTCGAAGCATTGTTCAGGCTGCATCACACGAAGTTTCGTGCAGGTGTCGGGGGGCTGCCACAAAGGCTGAAAGAGTCGTGCAGGGGGGCAGGTGAGCTAAGGCGAATCGGCGAAGGCATTGCATCTCAATGGCACCCTCGGACCTTAACCGGACCCCATGACGCACAGACCACCAGACTAGAGGCTGGATCAGAATCATTAAGATCAGAATGAACAACACAAAGCATACGTATCTGGCTGTTTGCATCGGGATTTGTTTTGTTCAAAAGGGGTAGGTTGGTACAGAATGGCATACGTCGGACGGCTAACGTGAATTGATGAGACCTGAGCCCAGAGCCATCACTACACTGTGGTCCATCACATAAGTGTCCCTGATGAGCATGGCGTGGCACATCCACCCCCCTGCGCCACAGCACAGCCACTAGTCACGAATCCACTGCGAGACTGAACTATGCACCGGACAACGACACCGGCACACAGCTCCTACCTGCGTGGCATACCCTGGCCCCGCCTCAGTCCCAATACTGCGAACCTTTGTCCTCACATAATATGAGGTGCATGTCCTTGACATGCAGTCCCTTGATATGCAATGAATCCGTATTCAATGCCAAACCACTGGAATGACTGAAGACTCGGTTGATGGAAGGAGTACACACTCCATTCATTGGTCTTTGTTTGCAGGCGCATGCATGCGGGAAAGGGAGGGTGCGTTTGGTGTCAAGGTACAAAACATGGGGCTCGGCCTTGGAACCCTTCTTTGGCACTGAGCCGGAGGAAACATCGTTGTGGCCATTGGGGCCCCATTTCCCTATCCCCCACCCCCCAAACATCTGGGGGTGAACGTGGATTCCAAGAAGGACTTGCTTTGCTCCCTTCCACACCGTACCTACAATGGCGATCAGTCTCGCAATTGCCAGTGGCCATCGGTCAACAGCCGTCCAGTACCCCACCCACTGAGCCTTAGAACGCTTTGTTGATACTCCCATGCCGAGGCCGTGCGCACGCACACACACCGTCCATGCATGTTGGGCTCCTGATTGCACAAGAGCCGTGTGTAGCTGTGGCTGTGGCTGTGGCTGTGCCTGTGGCTGTGACTGTGGGAACTGGGAACCAGCATACCATCCCAGCTTACCTGTGCCCAGCCCTTGGGGGAGCGTTAGCGCGCCAGGCGCGCGCCGGGCATCTTTTTTTTACCATTCCTCACCCGTGCCTGTTTTTGCCCCCACCTCACCAAACAATTTGGAGTACCTTCTCGCCGTGTCTAAGAATTTGGCCCATTATTTGCACCCAGTTTCTGACGATGGCAAGGGTGGTGGTTGGAAGTGGAAGTGGTGGGAGTGACATTTTGTGTTGTTGAATTCTCATATTTCGGCTTATGCAAGGTGCCTCGCAGGCAAGGTTTGCGGTCTAGTGCGGTCTGCTTGGGGGACTTCCCAAGGTGAGGATAAACTTGGGGCTAGAGATAAGATACTTGATACAAAGGTAGCGCGCCGGGCATGCGCTGGGTGTGCACCGGGCAAACATTCCCCCCTTGTGGTAATTTCTGTGGATGCAACTTCCCTTTGGAAGGCATCCTCGACCCGTGGGGATGTATGGGTCGATGTATTGGGGGGGGGGCAAAGTATGCATCCAAAGTGAAGCTATGGTCCTCATGGTTTTGCATGGATGGGGGGGATGAGCAGGAATTTTTTCATTAATTCCGTTGGCTTGTGGGTGTGTTGTTGAATGAGGGGTGTTGACCGCTTGGCGCACGGTTTCTGAGACGCTGATGAGGACCGGACGAGCACAGGCTGTCTGGCCTTGGTACCCCAGCAGGAGGTGGGTCCTGAAGTGGCACGAGTGCGCACCCTCAGCCCGCCCACCCGCTTCGTTGTATGAGCTTTTGACCCCTCCGGGCACACGCACGCTGTACACAGGTGAACATGTGTGCAAACTGTCCACAATGTCTGCAAACTGTGCATAGTGTCGACAAAAGGCACACAGCCTGCACACGATGATCATTCACATTCACAGTCACTCACAGTCAAAAGGCCCATGATGTACGTCATCGAAAGCGTTCAGATGGGCTTTGGTTGATTCCCTTTCCGTTACTCGCATTAATTGCGGGTTCTACTCCGCACGTGCACATGCTTGCCATGGAAGTCTCCACTGGATGGCTGAAATGCAAATGCAACTACTGCATCCTTGACTGTCACCATTTCAGATCCGGGAGGATCATTGCCCAGTGCGACTCCATAACGGCGGGTCCATAAAGGTTGTACCGTGTAGTACAACCAGTGTCTAGTGTCATGTCTGTTGTATGACCTATTTGTTGGTTGAGATCACTTCTGGGGAATTGTGAGGTGGTGCGGGCTATTTTTGTGCGTGAGAGTGGAATGCCTGTCCCTATGGGGTGCACTCCCCGATTAGTGCCCCTGTGCATTGCCAAGGGTATTTTCAAGTGTGACCAACGCCTGTGTGTATTGCCGAGGGAATATGTGTGACCAACACTGCTGTGCATTGCCAGGGGAAGAGGTGTGACAGGCACCCTTGTGCATTTCTACGGGAAAAATGTGACCAATGCCCCTGTACACTGAGGCGATTGGGTGTGAAACAGGGTTGGCCAACGCGCCTGTGTATCTGCCAGTGCTTACCGGTTCCACAGACCATCATCAGTAGATCATCAGGCACAGGGGTGATCGGTATTTATTTCTCTGCCTTCTCTGCCTTGGGGTTGTCTCCTCGCCCTTCATTGCAGATGACCTCATGTCTGCAGTAATGGAACTGCTGTGAGGGTGCTTCGACTATGCGCCCAGTCAGATTCAGCCCTACTACCAGTGCGACGGTCGCTGCCAAGCACAGCCCCCTGGGCCTCCCCCCCAAACCGAGCCCCAAACCCAGCCCGAAATCCAGCCCCAAGAGCACCCCGAAGAGCAGCCCCAAGAGCAGCCCCAAATCCAGCCCCCGCAGTGGCCCTGAGATTCTGTCTGAGGCATCGCACTCCTCGTTTGGTATGGGCTGTCGTTTTGCACTTGCTCGTGCGTCTGCCCTGTCTTCTGTCCGTGTGCCTGCCTCTGCCTCTGCACTTGCCACACCGGCGGCGCCTGCCTCTGCCCTTGGGCCTCTTTTATGACGATTAATATTATTGTAAGGGGCAGGGGGGGCTGGCCCTCACACCGGAAACCCCCCCCCCCCCCGCTTGGGGATGGCCCAAATGTTGAGGAGGTCCGGACCACATTTAGCGCCAAGGCACTTGGAGCCATTGTCCCCCATATTTGACCTATGAAAAAATTTTCCAAACACACCACCATACTGCACGCAAAATGTGTGGTATGTCACGGAGATTTCAGTATGGAACTGAAATTGTTGCCATCCAAAGATCGTCGCTCCTTGTGTGCCGTTTGCAGCCACTAGGGGTGATGCAGCTATGGTGATTGCTCCTCGCTTTGGGGAGACAGCATGGGTGATGCAGCCATGTTAACCACCCCATGTGCTCCCCCATGTATCGCCCCCATGCGCACCCTTGAATCGGACCCTGCCTTTGTAAGCCGCATCGTCATGCCGTTTTAAGGGCTGTGCACAATGGGTCATGATTTGCGTCATGCGGCAACAGGTCATGATTCGCGTTGTGGGTCATGCAGGTCCAATTGGGCAATGCCGTTGGTCGGCCGAAAACTAACGCGACATGCCCTGTCGTATGTACTAAAAACTGCGTGTCAACTGCGGGATCCATCCAACCCCTGCACCATTGGCCCTATTCATTGACCTGTGCAAACATGCCGTGTTCTTGAGTGTCACGTGCGCAGTGCCCACCCCCGGAGCGAGCAAGTTGTGTTTGTGTTGTTTGCGGTAGTTTGGGCCACTTGCGCCCCCCCCCCCCCACCAATGCAACGGATGGTTTAGCTCCCAAATTCAAGCAGACAGTGAAGCCTGTTCTTCTTGCAGTGACCCCGAGAGGTGCAGTCGCACTAGCAGTAGCTCTGCAACTAGTGGGTGTGGGTATTGCCATTTTGAGATAGCATCAGATATGGAACCACCAGTGGTGATGCAGTGACCGACAGTTCAGTGCTAAGCCCTTGGCTACCCCATGCCTGAGCCTATGGGCGACCGAAAGCAACGAGGTTTGTGCCACCGGTCAGTGATTGGCCAACCGGACCCAGCACCCCCCTGCCACATCGGAAGGAGGGGGTTTGTCTTGGTAGGTCCCCGAGAGGGGCTGCTGATTCAAATCTCAATTGCCATGAGATAAACACAAATAAGCACCTACACAGACTCAATAAATGAGGTGGGGTTTAGCAAAAAATGTATCTATACCCCCCCCTCCCACCACCAAAAGTCATGACACGATTTGCTCTGCTCTATGCCCCGTGTGCACAGCTCTGGTGTGCAACCTGCTCTTCATTTCGTTGTCTTCCTAAAAATGTGTTTGCTTCGTGTCGAGTGTGCGTATTAGCTGCTATCTCGCTTTGGTGGCATAACCCTCCCCCCTCCTCGCCCCCTCTCACGGGGTCTCAACGAAAATGACCCCCGCCCCCCAGACGAAGGGTGCATAGTGTACATAGTTCAGTCGCAACACTTGCACTGATGCACTGTGGATGATGAGGGTGCCTAGACAAAGGCCCGGTGCTGTAGATGGAAATGTTGGGCACGCCCCACGAGGCCCCCCGTGCTGCACACTGCCACAGAGGATTGCGAAGTCATCGATGACAGTCAGTCGTTCACGTCTCTGACACGGCAGGCGAGTGTCACGGAAGTTGAGAACACGTGGAGCACACACGACGTGCGAACCAAGGTCCTGGTGCCTGCGCGACGTGCTGTCGTGCGGTATCGTGTGGTCTGCGATGAGATGGTGCAGGGCGGTTGCTTTCCAGCCGCCGAGTTCACGCCGCTCGGCGGTCATGGAAGCGCCGTTTCTTCGGGCCCCGCTCAGAAATGCACCGCACGGGTGTTGGTGTCTTGGGATGCATTGATGCCGACCCTCCCTTTAGGCGGCCGGGGCGGGTGATACCCTCACCGTACAGCCGCAGTGGGACGTGACAGGATGCGGTTTGCGTCCCACAGGCCCGCCCAGCGCAGGCCGTGGCCCGGTTGCAAGCTCCGAAAGCACTGTTTTGGAGGTGGTACCACTTTAGAGAGGTCACGGTGGTAACGGTGCAACAGTACCCCCCCCGCGACCCCCCAAACCAGTACCCCCGGGGACGAATTTTGTCAAACAGTTTTATTGCAGAAAAAGGGGGGGGGTGCTAAATTGGGGGTTGGTTGAGTTTGGGCAGGGCTGCATGGGGACACGGTCCTACCGCACAGGGGGCATCCTCTTCTGCCGCTGTGGCCCAAGCCTCTGCTGTTGTGTCAAATGTCGGAACAAACGAAGTTTACCCCCCTGCCCCCCATCCCCGGACTCGCCGTATGTGCGAATTCGGACCTATCGGCAAAATTTTGGGAACCGCCTATTTCGAAGGTGTCAATCAGGAAACAAAAGCCCCCCCCCTCCCTCCAAAACAAGACAGTGGCATATCCGGACCAATGCCCGAAATGCCCCAGTGCTTTTTCACGGCCGGTTGATCCAAGAAAATCACGTGCAATGTGATTTTTCCCCCATGCCGCATCGTACCGTGCTCGGCTGAAAACTGTCGCCAAAGGTTGTGCCAGGGCCTGGGACTCGCAATTGTCGCTTCTCAGCCCCAACCCGACCAGAAACCCCCTGAGTGCCCACAACACCATGATCCAGCCAACGTCAAACCATGAAATCATGATGCGATGGTACACAACGAAATTTCTCAACTTCGCCTCCCCTCCCCCCGGCCAATCCCCGAGGGTGAGGAATCGAACGTTGGAGAGGGGCGGAGGGAGGGGATGGCAAACCCCAATTGGAGCCCCAATCATGTTTGGTTGCCTCAAAACTACAGTCTTTTTTTGTTTCAATTTTTCGTTTTTGAGCCGCGGTTGCGATAAGCATTGTGCCGTATGACAACACAAAAGGGGTGGGGTGGGGGTAAGATTCTGAGACTGGAGAGGAAGGGGTGACGTGAAGCCTCTTGAGACCCCCAGGAGTGGGACCAAGAGGACGCATGACCGAGGCATACCCCCCTTGTTCAGCAACCGCGCCACACACATAAGCCTTCAATTCTCTTGTGCTCCGCGCTGTGCACATCTCCTGCTGTCTCCCTGAGCTTCCCTACGCCCCCCCCCCCCTTCCCCCCAGCACTCAATATCCAGATGGGGCGGCAAACCCAGAAAGAGCGTAGAACGTGGTTTGCAAGTGTTTCGATCGTTGTTGGTGGTCACAATATCGACAAACCCGCTTTCCCCCCGTTTTTTTTAGAAGCAGAGACGGACATCTTCCTCAGCAGTTTGTGCACTGCCTGGTGCAGACCCGACAGACTTGGGAGCTGAAAGTTCCAAAAAAGACATCACCTCGAACAGAGGTTGTTAGATCAAGCGCAGGCACGAGCGTCGTATACCCCCCCTTTTTTGGGGGTCATTCGCGTAGTATACCCTCAGGCATGATATTCGATGTCCTACCCCTTGTAAAATCATTATTTTGCCCAAGAACACCGACGCCCAATGGATTTTTTGATTCTGAGGCCTCTATCCCCTGAAACTGGATATCACTTTTTTTGGGGGGGGTCCCAAAAGTTTGCATTCAGAGGGATTTGAACTAGGGTCAGCTTGGGCAGAGCAGAGTTGACAGGTCGCCCGGCCGGAAATCGAACCGCCGACCTGCAGATCCGTGGTCCGCTGCATTACTGATCGACCATTGCATGTTCTGACAGTTACTCCTCTCCCCGCTGCTTGTAGCCGAGTCTGTCACTGAAAACCCAAACTGTGTGTTTCTGTCTGCCTGCCTGCTTGCCCGACTGACTGTCTGACTGACTGCTTGCCTGACTGACTGACTGATTGGCTGACTGTCAGCCTCTCTTCGAGGTGCAGTTCAAAAATGGGGGAGGGGGTCGTTTTTCCTACTTCCCGAAGCCCCCCCCCCCCCACGTGACCCCCTGCGTTCTGCAAGTGCAGCTCTTCACCGGTTGCAGACGGTGCAGCGGTGCAGTAGAACTCAGGATCCAGCGTTCCCATGGCGTGCGGACCGATTGCACGTGACGCATGCCGGCGCCAGCACGCCTCCCGCCTTCGCCAACACTTTTGTGTTGGCCTTTACGATCGACCCACGTCCCGCAGGCCCGCCTCCCGTTGGTTGCGGCGTCTCTTTGCCCCGTCTCAGGTGAAGGAATGGGCAGACAAGCCGCACCTGCCGCACTGGGCGGCCTGGCCCTCGGATTCGCTGTGGGCCATGCTGCAAGGTGTGCCCCCAGCGCACCGCTGGCTCTTGTTTGCCATAGCACTCTGTGAGGCTATCTGGACAGCCAAACTGGTCGCGCGTGCGGCCCACGCCCTGTTTGCCTCGAACGCGTCATTCAAAACACAACTCGTGCCAACTCCGAACCATTTTGGGGGTGCATGCACCGTAACCACAATCAGTAGTGCGTGTGTCTGCAAATTTGGGTTCGCACTGGAGGTGGTGTGCCTGTTGGTCCTCTGCTTTTTCGGGGTGCAACGCGCAGAAACGCGCTATCTTGTTTTTTTTTTTAGCAACCGGGTCCACCCCCATGGGACATCGGCATGTTCTGGTCGGGGAACTGGAGGTCAGGAGGTCGGGTCCAAGCACACGAACAAACTCAACATCCCCCCCCCCCCTTCCCCCCAAATTTCGAAAAGTGGTGTGCCAATATTGTAGATTTCAGACCGCTATTTGCAGTTTGGTCCGTTTTTTGGGCCCCTTTTAGCTTTTTGGCACTTGCTCTGTGTCGTATATGATTGGCTGTTACATGCTTGTGTAAACCTCCAGCAACCTGCGCTCTGGGCCTCCTCCTCCCAATGCATCCCTGGGGCATGTGCATGGGCATGGGCATGGGCATGGGCATGGGCATGGGCACGGGCTGTCAGGGGATGGGTAGGGGCATGGGTGGTGAGGGCAGTGGTTGGGGCCCAGGCCGAGAGGCGCTTGTGGCCGCACGCGTGGGTGTCGACGCGCGCGCGTGCGCGCGGGCGTGGGCTTGCTTTTGGGCTCGGGTGAGGTCTGAGTCCAGGGCCGGGGCACAGTCGCATCCGTTGCTGCCCTGTCACAGTGGTCTGCACGCACCTGGACCAGACCGAGAAGCTGGTGCTCTCCAAGTGGCGCACCCCCGCCACCAAACGCGCCACCGCCACCGCCACCGTCGGCACGAACACGGACCCGTATCTCAGTATGACGCCTGCGCAAGTGCTGTGCCCTGGCAGCGCCGTGCCCTAAAGAACGCAGGGGTTACCACAAGAAGCAGACACCCGGTGCGGCTGCCGCCGGCGGTTGACGGCGGGCGGTGTTCAATCGCCCAGAACACCGCCACCAAAAGCCCTGGGAATTCCGAGAGAACGGAAAGTGGCCACAACGGCACGGAAACGGGGTTGGGGGGTCTGTGGGGGTGACGGAGGGGGTGTGGCACCCCCGGCGCGTCGTTCCTTGCACGAGGCCTGCCCCCGGCAGATGCGACGCACGCACTGTCGTCTGGATCACGTCAGCCGCAGGCGCGCAGAAGGATCCCTCACTGGCGTCCGTTGCTCCGCAAGCGGCCATTTACCGCCGGCCGAAGGATCCCGATGTGCAGTGGACGCCGCGCCTCGCCTCCGGCGTGCTACAGGGCCATCGTATGGCACACATCCTCGGAACGTGTTCCCCCAAAATGGACCACTTGGGGATCGTTGCAGCATCCCGGACCTTTGGACAGCCCGGATGTCACGGAAGCGCACAAAAGCGAGTCCCAGTCATTCATCATGTGATTTGTCAGTCACACTGACCACACGTCAAATGAAGAGCGGTCTCCGAGAAGTCAGGGCAGTGGGAAGGAGATGAGTGTGCGGGTGAGGGGCAGGGGCTGTCACGGCACGTACTGGGCCGGGGAGGGTGGGGCACGATGAGCGCCCACAAGATTTCGAGGGAGCTGCCTCATCGGAACTGGTGCGCAGGGGCGTCGGCGGAAAACGTGCCTCGCCGGCCTCTTCATTGTCCCAGTCCCGGTGGCACGGCGGTTGAGGGTGAGTTCGGGGCAACGGCGACGGGGCAGCGGGGCAGCGGCCCCTCCATTGAGGTCAGGCCAGAGCAGCCGCAGTGTCATGCAGCGGAAACGAGGGCGTGCGCTTGGCGACAGTCGGCAGAGCATTTTTTTTTTCAAAACCCCGACGACAATAGTGGGCACTCCTCTGTGACACGGGGGCCATCCCGGGCGCCCCCAAGTGCGCGTGGGATGTGCTCGCGCGGGCCGTTGGCGCGGCCGACGGGATTCACTGCAGTCTCCTGAAGGCCCACAGCCCATCGGAGCGATGCCCGGTCCCCCCGATGCCCCGGCGTTGAAGGGGTGCTGCAGCTGTGAAGGCGTGGATCGCCGCCCTGAGCTCATGGAGGGTGGACGACAGGACCCTTTGCGTGGCGGTGCAAACCACTGTCGCCTCCACGACCGGTTGGTCATCAACCGCTGGGCGTTCGCGATGACAGGCAACTGCAGACCACGGGCGGTTGGGAGGCAATCTCAGGCGCGCACCAAATAGTTGTAGGGCCGTTGGGGCAGACAGGGGCGATTGGCAGGGCTTACCGTCACGGCGAGTAGGGGAAGTATGCCGCCATAGTAAGCAATGGCACATTGCCCCCCTCCACAACCCCAAATTCAGGCCCAACCTTGTCTGCGACACACACACGTTGGGAACCGTGAAACAAGAACAGAGCAAGAAAAGCGGTTGGAGAAACCTCTCCGGAGCTGCAGAGCAGCCCTAGACGTCTTTCGGTCGAAAAAAAATAGACACTCAGAAAGTGACACACACACACACACACACACACACACATGCTCCGCGTCGCCCTCGAGCAGGGCATGCACACACGCACACACAGAGCGTTGTCCGGAATGTACACACAGCTGACCCGCTGTTTTAAAATAATGGGATGTCTCTGCTCTTTCTTCGCCGCGACAAATGGCATCCTGCAAGGGTGTCCGCTGAGTGTCATCCTGATTAATCTCATGACAAGCATCTGGAAGAAAATACTAGATGCGCAGTCACAAGCCATGCGCGTATCCTCCGCACGGCTCCCGCCATGGGGGAAACCCGGGGAAGCGCTGGACTTCATCCTCACAGCCCTGGGCTACGCCGATGACACATACGGCATGGCCGCGGGACAACACACAGTCCAGCCCCTGCTGGAGTGCACACACGAGTGGCTACAGACCACAGGGCAAGATGTCAACCCAAAGAAATCAGTCAGTTTTGTCATCCTCGACAGTGATCAGGAAATCCAGATGCGTCTCGTGTCTTTTCCCAGGAAACCTAGTTTCGCTCACTAGGCGCAGGCGTGCGCACCACAGACAGTGTAGCCTCAGGCCCCCTCATCCTAAAGCGTATAGGCAAGGCATCCGCCCTGCTGGATCGGATACACGGCGTGCACGGAGACTTTGACGACAGGTGTAAGGTGGTCGCCACCATGGTCAATGCCACAGGCCTTCATGCCTCCGAAAAGACATGAGGCCTTTCGAGACACGGATCCTCAAAGCCATCTGGGGGGCCTCCAGACCAGGCAGGGCGAAGAAAATAATTTTTTGCCTTATGTGTCAGGGACACAGAATTGCCCCCTCCCTGCTGGTGCCCTACGGCCGCACCGTCTGGCTAGCAAGGCTCTGCAAAACACGTGGCCCAGCCATGATCACAGCACAAGCCGTATGGGAAGAGAATCCCCCCACACGCAAGTCGGGATCGTTTGGACGGGCGCTGAAAACCCTACACGACTGGGGATGGCGCCCGCTCTTGGGTTGGTGGGAATGGAAAGTGCCGGGTGCTACTGGCGCTCTGCAACTGACGGGAGATTTCAAACTGGTCAAGCACAATATCAGGGAACAGTTACGGTCACAGCAAATCACCCAGCTTATAGCCAGGCGGCCACAACAATTTGCGGGCATGCACTATCACACAAACAGGAGGCTGGTATGTGCCAGCATCGCCTCCTTTCAGTCAGAACAGGAACGCTCGCTGCTGCGCACACTTCTGGCGGGGGGGCTGTGGACAGCAGTCCGGGCGCACCAGCGGGGCATGATCACCTCCCAGTGCTGCCCATATTGCAAACAAGCAGATGAAACCGAACTGCACGTTCTCTGGGAATGCACAGAATGGGCGGCGGCCAGGGATGTGCACATCGCCAACGTCCGCGCATTGGCGGCGAAAGTCCCAGACCCGCCACC
This sequence comes from Eutreptiella sp. 'Long Island Sound 2002', assembly GCA_964036045.1. NCBI lineage: Eukaryota > Euglenozoa > Euglenophyceae > Eutreptiales > Eutreptiaceae > Eutreptiella > Eutreptiella sp. 'Long Island Sound 2002'. The sequence goes on from OZ038381.1 coordinate 176,340,576, forward strand.
GTATGACAGATGGCTCCCATGCTTGAAAATCAGCGGTCTCCTACCCGAAATCGAGCCACCGGTGAATAGGTAGGTGGAACAGCACGACCTACCTTTCATATAGGCCCTCCATGCCATGTTTGTGGCCATTCTGGCGGCGCGCAAGCTGTGGGACCAACAGGCACCGAAAATCTTCCCCACAGTGCGCCCGCAAGCGCGCAGCGCATATCCCTACCATCAGCTGGTGGGCCCCATGCCCTCCCCCCCCCCGGCGTGCCCGGTATGCCTACACAACCCCACCGCACGCACCTGGCCATGGGAAAAGCCCTTTTTGGCAGACCTACTGGCTTGGCTGCGGGCGCTACAGTGGACGGAAGACACAGACACAGTGTCCTTCATTGAGCTGGCGCTCGATTTTGAAGAGCACGCGGCACGCACATTGCCTGCGGCACCCCAGGCTAAGTTTCAGGGACACACACTACCACTGCAAGAGAGGGCCAGAGTACTACGCCTGGCACTATGCACTCTTCAGAAACTGGTCAAATTGGGCTCACTCCACCCAGCCAAAGTCATAACACGCGCCACGTCGTTAGTGCCGCTGGGTGGGCCGCCTGTGGCAGGCCTCAATCGCCGCCCATATTTTGCATGCCGTGACGCCATGCACAAGCACGTACAACTCGTGGCTTCCTACTGTGAGTCCACATGGACGCTGCGCACGCGCACGCGCGCAAACGCACATAGACCCTACGAGTATCGTCGCCGTAAAACTGAGCAAGAAGTCGAGGAGGCGCGCCTGCAGCGTGCACTTATAGGCAGCCTAAACACTGGGCTGATGCCCTCATCTTCCCTCTGCGCGAAGGGGGCCGCGGGCGCAACAAATTTTGCGGGGGATTACTACCCGGTTATGGGGGGAGGCAAAGCCGCCCAAGCCCCGTACACGGTCACACGCAGGAGAGCGCCGCCACCGACGGCCCCGGCCACGTGTAACCTGGCCCCCTCACCCATGATTTCATCACATGCGTGCCCTACCCACAAACTACCGGCGTGCATTACTTGTAAACGGCTACGCCTGTCGGCGGCCGTGTGCTGTGCCAGAGGCCACCATGCACCAGGGTATGTTGATCGCAGACCGCTGCCCAAGGTCTGCAAGGCGCACGGACTGCCGCCGTGCCCGCGCTGCTCCCTGATGCAGCGGGGTGTACGACACTGTTGCCAACGTGGTCACCACAAGGTTAATACCCTGCACAAAGGCCTAGGTAAAAGGACAGCGCCTGCCCCGGCAGGCGCCAACAAACGGCCCCGGTTGCAGTCGGCAACCCCAGCACACTCGCGGATGCAACTACGCTCACCTCACCTACCACCAACACCGCCAACCCCCAAGCGACGGAGACCCAAATCCCCGATCCCCCCCTCCGCCCCAGCCCCACGGCCGCAGGGGATGCAGGTGGATGATGATGACACGCCAGTGGTGAGGGCCCTGTTTTTCATGGGACACGGGCGCGCGTCATCGGAATTTACTTAAACCCGCAACGCCACAAAGGTTCTGACTCCGTGGATAAACGCAAACACGAGCATATGCACAGCCCCGCCCACGTGCCGGGTTAAATATGCCGATTGCACTACAGCCACATATGGGTCTCCCTCGTTAATAGTACACTAACCTTCCCGTCGCAAGAGCGGCCAGGACATTAAAAGCCTTCAACCCTCGTTAATAGGACATAAATAAGGACATAAATAGCCATCAACCCTCGTTAATAGTACAGTGCACACACACACACACACACACACACACACACACACACCCAAGTATCTGGCAAAACATCGGGGTGTGGTGGGGTGGGGGGTAAGGCTGTCAGGGGGGGTAAATCCTGATTAATGGACAAGGTGAGCGAAGCGAAAGTGTAGGTGGAAAGGCTGCATAGGGGGGGCGGGGGGTTAATGTGGCGTGTTGTCCTTAGACAGTCATGCGCCGCAGGACACCCGTGTGGGCCACAACGTCATCGCCGATCAGCAGGTCCCAGCATCCCTCTCAGCCTCACCCATTTCGCCCCCGCAGTGACCATCCCGGAGGAAACCGTTGGTCGCCCCCTGCGGCACCATCCATCGCTCAAAACTCGGGGGGGGCTGGGGGGATCTCCCGGGCCTGGCCCATTGAGCCCCTTGTGGGCGCATCCTTCATCGACGGTTGGCGCGGCAGTTGGTGGGTAATCGCCAGCGGCTGGGGGGGGAGGGTTGATTACTGACGGCACGCAGTTGGCTACGGGTAGCACTTGGGGGGGTACTTTTCCAACCGCTTTTGTGACCACTTGTGCCCCCCCCCCCCCCCCAAAGCACACCTCTGGTCGCAGGCAAGACCGGTCTTCCTGGCCCTCACCGGACAACCGGAGGTTGGGACACACAGTCCCATACAGGGGTTGACTTTCACTGAAAGTGCTGTTGTCAAGGTCCAGCACAACAGACCTTCACGACGGGGCACCTCCCTATCTGCATCCCCCTCTCACTGACTGCCCCTTCACATATGTCCATTGCAGTGCGTTCCCATGAGGTCAACCTCAGCAGCTGCGGGGAGCTCAGGCAGCTCACGTCGGCCGATCCCTCGACCCCCATTTACCAGTTCTGTCCGCCCGCGGACTGGCCCACGTCGGGCCAAATGACATTCCTGTTCACGGATATACAGGGGGGCGCTGAGCTCCGAGGTGCGCGAGAGGGAGGGGGTTAGGGAGTTAGGGAGGGAATTGGGGAGGGGACTCAGGGAGGGGAGGGTGTTTGCGATTAATGGAGGGATATTTCTGCAGTAAACCAAGTAGAGCATGACACCCACGTTTGCAATTTGTACTTTGCACAGACGTTCGCAAAGCCCAGGGGCTCTGGAGCTGCAGGTTAGTCATATGGTCCCTTGCATTGGCGCTGCTTGTCTTCGGAACTTGTTTCGCTTCCTCTGTCTCTTCTCTGCACTTCTCCCTGTCCTCTGCCCCCCCCTCTTTCTTCTCACTTCCCCGCCCTCTTCCTTTCCCCTCCCCACTTCGCCCCTTTCATCTTTGCCTTTCTCTCTCCTCACCTTATATCCTCTCCTCTTGCTAGCCCATGCCTCTTCCTCTTTTTTCTCGGTGGTTTCACGGGTTTGCAAAGGATTGAGGCAGACTGTCTGCTGCAACAATATGCATTTGCACTTTGCAAAATGCATCTGCAGCCAAGCAGTCTCGAGCACTTATCAGCAGTTCCAAGCAGGCTCGAGACCACACCACATTTTCTCCAGGATATCCCCAGGTCAAACAAAACCCCCAAACACCGTTACTGGGGCGCGGGTGCGGGGGGGGGGGGTGGTGGCTGAGGGCATGTGGATAGTGCGGTTCGCACAACCCGGGCAAGAGGGAGGGGAAAGTCTTGACGGGGGTTTGGACGTGCGACAAAATCCACACGGACCAATTTGGTGCATCGCTGCAAACGGAAGCACCCTATCCTCTGCAGACCTCACAAGAGGTGTGCCTGTGCAACACCCCGTGTCCCACCGGAGGTGTCTGTACTTAACGCACACTTGGGTGATGGCGCTGCCATCAGGTGCCGTAGGTGGTGGCATGCATGCATAATGGCTCTGTTAACAACCTGCCACACACAGGCTCCATCCATGGGTCATAGCACACTTCTGTTCTTGCTGCCCGTCCACAAACTCCAATTGTGGTTTCGGGAAAGTGGTTTTTCCAGCAAGAACAACTGCAACGGAGGACAGAAGAATGTTCGGGTGTTCATATCCAGAGGCAAAACCGCCCAAATACCTTCCACCTTGTGCCGCACCGCGTGATGCACCGTGACCGTGTGCTCATTTTTCTGTATCGCTCAATGCGTCCCGCGCGGTGTGTGTTCCCCATGCGCACCAGCTCAACAACCAGGGCATTTCCTGATCAGGCCAAACATCTCAGGCCAACAGACAACCAGCAGGCGGACCCCGCTCACCCTGTCCACCAGCAGCGGACTGGAATCGCTGCACTCGAAGGCAAACACCCGTTGTGCCTGATGCACTCTGACCTGACCTAACCTGGAAACTGTGCTTTTACGGGGTGTATATACTGGCTTTGCCCTTGTGGATAACCCCATCTGAACCACCCACAGCCACATCCAGCCACATCCAGCCGCCGAAGCCCAACCACGAGGAGCGGCACACAGCGTACACGCCCCCACACGGTCACACACAGCCACACACAGCCACACAGGGCCACAATGAGCCAGAAAACCCCAAAACACAGGTACACACACAGGCACAGAAAGGCAAAAAGTCCCGCGCTATGTTTGTGGCCCTTGTACGCTGTCATGGAGATGCTTTCAGTTGGCCGCACCCCGTAATGCCCCAACGCCAGTTTCTCCCATCCCTGTGTGTTTAGACAGCAATCCCGCCGTTTTCGAGCAAGGCTATGACATCTACAAGGCACTGATCAGTAGGCTGCTGTTCAGGTGCTGCAATGCCCCCGTCATGAAGCACTGCATGCATGGCCCCACATGAATCCCGGGGGAGAGGCGGCCTGGGGGGCCACTACTTGGAGGAGTGCAGATGGGAGAACCCGCAAAGACCCTCGAAGAGGTTGGGCCGGACCAAGCAGTTTGGGTGAGGAGCAGAATTGAGGTTAGCGCTTGTCCCCAAACACAATGGCGGTGGCCCCCGCTTGTCCCCAAAAATCAGATACCCTGGTCCCCAATTGTCCCACACAACAATGATCTGTACACAACAATGATGTGTATGTTTGTGTACGTGTATTTTCTCTATCTTGGGTGGTGTGGTTGCTGTGGGTATGCTTGTGCCGCGTTGCCACCCACTACATTGCCGCTTGTGCCCGCTTGTCCTTGAAGATAGTTGCGCTTGTCCCCGGTTGTCCGGCCAAGCACTGTCTCCAAGTTTGGTCCGGAGAACTGTGGTGCTCCGGCCAGCAATGAGGAAAGGCTGTGGCGACGTCCAGGTGTTGTTTGGGGTTGTGCACGTTGTGAAGCCTTATGGTCGAGGGCTGTTAAGCGTTACTGAGGTCGTGGAGGATCGCCGGGGGTGTTGTGGGTTGTTGAGGATTGAGAGGGAGCGTTAGTGCGTAGGGCGTGCGCAGGGCTCTTTCTTATTCCTACCCCTGTTTTTGGGGTGGATTCTACCCCTCGGATGGGTGGGTGGGATGGGGCAATTTGGGATGATTTCTCCTCGTGGACTTGCCCCTTTCCGGTTGGGGATATGGACCGGCCCCTTTCCCTCAACCTATTGTCCCCCACTTCACCCAATGTGATGTGTTTGAGGGCTACAAGGTGCATCTGTGTGTATTGTGAAAAAGGCATGCCGAGCTAGGCACATCATTTAGCGTGTGTGTTGTGGAGCATCATTTTCTGCCCCTCGTGTCCTAAGACCTCTTTTGCTATTTGTTATGGAGTTGAGCATTGGGGACAAGGTGTTCTACACAAGGTCTACCGGGCTTCGGGTACCCGCGAAGGTGGTTGGCCTTTTGCACGATGGGCATGTGGAGTTGGAGTATGATCAAGGTGGTGCGCAAGCCGTCATTCATTGATGCCCCATGGCCTCCATCTCCTTTGGTATCCCCAGTCTCGAGTCTCCACCATCCCCATCAGTTCCTGCAATTGACGTTCCTCCGAAAGTTCCTTTGGACCCCCTTGTTGATGGAAGCCCCGTTCGCGGTCGCTCCCCAACATGACTGTCATCACATTCCCCATCCCAAGGCTTCATTGGGTAATGGTGAAATTGGGGACTGAATCTGGGAAAGTCATAATAAAAGTAGCGCGCAGGGCAAGCGCAGGGCAAACACCCCCCTGAGACATCGAGGATCAGCAGGGCCTTGGGAGGGCTGTTGAGTGTTGTGGATGACTGTGAACGCTTTGGTGAGGGTTGTTGGCTGTTGTGGAAGTTTGCTACAGCTGTAAGCACAGACCCATCCCCCACTGCCATCTGTGGGCGGTCGGCCAACCGTCGTTGCTGTTGGGTCTCAGTGCTTCCCGGCCGCGCACACTGCGTTTGGGTTCTCAGGTTTCACGGGCAGGTGGCGCGCACGTGCAGTGTGGGTTTCATGCTCGTATTTGGCAACCTCGACTGGGCGGTGCAATTTGCAGTGGCGCTGCAGAGGTCTGTGCCCATCCATCTCCCCAGTTCTGCGTTCAGATTGTTGCTCACGCTCACGCTGACGCCGTTGCTCACCGTAACGCCAACGCTGTTGCTCACACTAAGGCTGATGCTCATGCTCATGCTCCCGACTGAGGCTGATCCTCATGCTCGTGTTCACACTTACACTCACGTGCATGTGTTCTCAGATACACTGGTACGAAAATGGTACAGAGCTACACACCGGCCCACACAGAGCACACGCAGAGCACACGCAGACACACAAGGCCACAGACCGCCCACAGAGCGTTGTCCGGCACAGGGATGCGCACTCTTTGTGACTGTGCATACGAACGCCTGCCTCGGTGGACGCATGCACAGTCATGCCCCTCTGTGCCTGGTGCACAAACTGCTCACGCAGCTTTCCGCCTCAACAGCTCAAAACTCGACATTACTGATTTCTTGTGTGCGGTGAACACAAGGGCGTGTGGCGGACCGCTTATGCATTCCGACGTGTCTAATGGAGGGCTGCCCTGACCCCAACGTGCCGGTCCCCTGACGCAGACCCCGTAGCTGTCTTTCTTTTTGGGGAGAGGCTGCAAGAGGCAAACCCAGATGATGATCATACCAGTTTTTTTCTTTCCGCTTGCTCCCCGATGTCCCGATGCCACATTCCCACGGGCCCCCAGCAGTGACGTCAGCCTTGGAGTCAGTTGGAAATGCAAAAAGGGGGTGGGTGAGGAGGCGAAGTGGCGAAGTGCACGGGGATGGGGATGGCGATTCGTGCGGTGCACGTCGCCGGATTCCTTGGTGTGATGGGTAGTCACGGGTAGCAGCCCCCGCCTGCCCCTTCGGCCACAAGGAAAATGCTGCCTCATCCGCATCCACGCGCTGATGTGCAGGGGGCAGTGCGGGAGCCCATCAGCTCTGCAGCTTGCCTGGTCTGCCCCACAGCAGGTGACACAGCAAACAAGTGCGTGCCCCACTCCCCACCCCACCGGCCGCCCCGTCCACACCACGGTGGCATCATGAGCGGTTCCCCTCTCGCATTGTTCGAACCTGCCCCCTTTACCCCCAACCAGACATGCCACTCGTGTCCGGCAGGGGAACTGAGTTTTCATTCGGAATCAGCCCTGTACCATGTGCCACTCGGTAATATCTGCTGCTGTCGCCACCACAACTCAGTAGGAACAAGTTGCATCCCATCGGACGCAGTAAGACCCAGCACCCTTCTGATCCCGTCTGATGGTAGACGCTAGGGC